>OW121852.1:66062943-67412979 GCA_933228895.1 Platycnemis pennipes
ACATGCAGCTAGATGGTTAATATCTATATAATAAGAGAGGGATTATTGGTTGTTATTACATGCATCATGCACTGCAGACAACTCTGTCTATATTTCACCTACCTATCCCTTTGCTACGCTGCCTATTATTCTCTCTTATGGTACGCGGGAAAAATGAAATTTTAAATGTATGGGTACAGCAATCTATCTCTCTAATCTTGTTAATCTGATCAAATCAAGAATAATACGCAGGGGTTCTTAATATATATCAAACGTCATCGGTGAACAAATCGGTTTCGAATTTACTCAAAAGGTTTAACCTAAATCGGATAGGGTTATCCCATTTTCTGATCAGTTTTCATTAGATTTCCCCTTCTTCCAATCCTTGGATAAATTTGCTAGATACTACCAATATAATACCAACACTAAAATGATTTGGAACAATTAGGAACGAATATAGTATACACTAAGCTACAACTCCCATCATCATCATCGGTCAACAATCCTAGGATTGGTTTGACGCAGCCCTCCTCTCGATTCTTCCATCGGCCAACCTCTTCATATTGACGTAGCTCCTCTCTTTTACGCCATTCACAACCGGTCCTACATATCTCATACGAGGACTGCCTTTCCCAATCCTCCGTCCACTTTTCCCTCGGCGATTGTCTTCATCAGGTCACCGTGTCTTGGCCGATTAAGTTGTCCCTACAACTCCCGTCTGGGTGAAATAGACGCACATAATATATTATCGGGTTCTTTGCGTCTGGTTTCTTGCCCAACCTTTGTCTGCCATTTCAAAAGCTGAACACGACTCTCATTTTATGCGAGTAGTATAAATAAATAGTTACTATTTAAAAAAATATCAAACACAGGAATATATTCATGTCAAAATAAAAATTTGGAAAATAATTATTTTTCCTGTGTAACTCTGTGTAAAGGTTTCTCTGCAAGTAAGAAGAAGTAAATTAAAACAGAATACTAGGAAAATTCCTTAGGAAAGATAAAGAGCAGATAGCTGTTCAATGCATAAAAATTAAAGATTCCCAGGCTATCAGAGCTAATATATCGCGTCAAAGGTATAATAAAAAAAAATGCCTTAAGCTTCCTCGTGGTAATTAATGAGGCTATTTCGAGCCACCAGACCAAAGAGCCGATATCATATATTTCCTACGATAGCATTTCATTATGCTCCCACTCTGAAGTTTTTGACAATTTCACCTCAGAAAAATGTTACCCGGACGGATATCACCATGGCAACCGAAGCACGACGCAGAATTTTCACCGATCAACGCCCACGTCACCGCCCATTCGGTTATTCCAAACCCAGAGCTTCTGAGAAACCCGATAATATTTTTCAAAAGCGATGCACGCACCGTTTATTCTTCATTACACCGAGAGAGAGAGAGATAATTAATCCTCTCACCCCCCCTACCCGGGTAAAAATAGCACCAGGACAGAAGGGTGGCTTCCATCCGGTTTGAGAAAGAATAGGCCCGTGTTAAATCATTCCGTTTAGAGGGGGAAAAAACTGTGTGGGCGAGAGTCATTAAGCCTGCGATCCAGCGGATGCCCCATGTTTTATAATTACGTGAAAGCCCCGGGTGTCGAAAAAATTTCAACAGTCCTCGAGGGACGTTTGCCGATTGCAAAATGAACAGTTTTGATGCTCCGCCATTCCGACTACATTCATCTACGCCCACGCGAGAAATCATTGTTTCAAACCATTAAATTCGAGAAGAAGCCTCAGTGAGAATCAACATTAGTCCCATTATCATTAATTATTTATTTTTACCTTTACGAGGTGTTATTTCCCTAAATATATTTAATAAAGGAACTAATTTGTGGATGCGCAATGGAACAAAAGTCCTCGTTATAGGTCTGGACCAGTAGCAAGGTTTTCGACAAGAGGGATGGAGGCTTGATTTGCCCTTGTGCAGGAACTCATAATACAAGCTGCAATTAAAAACCCTCAATCAGCCAAATTTTACCATCAAATGATTATGTACTACGATTTACTCCGTAGTCATGTTCAAAGTTCACATAAATTAGCCAGAGTGTACTTCGCTTGCTCATAAGCGGTTATCTACAATTTTGGAGGAATGGGAACTCCTTATTCAATGCATACAAGTCTGCATAAAATCCTGCAACCCGTACAAGGATGAGTGGCATGGGATGAATCATCACCAGGCATGTATTTAAAACAAATTAGTTTACACTTACAATCAGGCAGGCATACAAAAATACTAGTCAAAATCTACACTATCTATTCTGATTTCCCTCTGGTATCTTCGCCTTAATTTATTACTCTCCCTAATTGTGTGCGGAAAACATTTTAGAACCTGTCTTGCAATCTCTCTAATTTTATCTTCATGATCTATCCTGCCATAGTATGCTGCTGTTTTTAATACATAAGTGACACCTACAGATAAATTGCCTACCTCAAATTTATGTATGGAAACAACAAAGTTTTAAATCATTTGAGCATCAACACAATTAGCTAATGAACAGATACATTGAACTCCAATTATTTCCGTCACACATTTTCAATAATTTTCCTAAAAATTTCATAAATCCCTTTTGAGAGCCCATTTGGAAACGAATTACGAAATAAATCCATCACCGAACCAACATATCAAAGGGACCGTTCACAATCATGGCGAACGATAAACGAGAAAATTGAATCAAAAAAAATTCCAAAATTCACCCAATTTGGGTAAAAGCGATAAGAATTCATTAACAGAGCAAGTCCCAATTTTTTAACAGCGTCTGCTGCTAATCGGCGCTGATGACGCGTCATGATAACTCATTGATAAAATTTACTTGTCGTAAACAAAAATAATCGGAGAGAACGCTTCACTAATGCTTGAAAAAAATTCGAGATCGCATTGTTGGAGACAAAACGGCGGAAATTACGTCAATATTTTGAGAATCATGAGTGGGTTTCGTTCACGTAGAAAGGGGAGAAAAGATAGAGGAAAAAGAGTCTTGCATCAGATACGGAGGGTGATTTTCAAGTCAGGGCACAGTTACCCAAAGTGCTTGAGTGGCCTCGGACTATTAAGTCACTGGGAATTCCCCTCCGAAGAAGGAAAACTTGGAATAAGAAGTGGTTCCTCATCGCTTTGCATTAGGACATGGTTGTGATTCAAAATGCTCATCACTGCACGCGTGGCAGTATGATTTGCGAAATATATCGCTGGCAGAGATATATTATTTATAGGATTCAGGTAGTGCCAAGAATAAAGTTAGAAGGAACCTCGAAAAGTGCGGGGAATTACTTTGCTAGGGGGTTACAAATGTTGTATGATGGGAAAAAATTAGTTCAAAAACATCGAATGATGGTATATAATAGGAAAAATAAAAAATTAGATGTTAATAACAATGAAAGCATAGGTAAGCATCTAAGTGGGGGGCAAAAACAAGAATGGACGGAGGGGGGTCCGTGCTGGTGTGACGGCTATTGTATTGGCTTCCCATCGTGAGGGCTCAGGTTCGAACCCTGGCGGGGAAAATAATTTTCAAGTATACCTATAACGATGTCTACTTCAGTGCTGTGTGGAAAGCACTTCGAGTTCAGTACTCCGTCTGACGGATGGGACGCAAAGCTTGGACCTCTTGAAACCTTTCGTTAGGAGTATGCTAATGCCGACGCCGGGTTTCACTCCACGCTTTCACCAGTTTCTAAACATCATTTTACTATAACGCATTTCTTTAATGCAACACGCGATACGAATATTAATTAAAATGCAGAATGTCTAGGTTGATTATACATCTTAAAAATGATTGATCAAAACTTTAAGTGCATAATAAATTTGAGTAACATCTGGAAACAAACAAATGCCATTATCAATTAGTAGCACGATTCTGCTGCATGAGTTTTTGTTTTTACCTAGTGAAGGATTTAGATTGGATAGAAAAAAATCACCAGTACCTATAGGTGATCTATAATATAGGTGATCTATAGGTGAATAGGATCTATAGGTACCTATAGGTGATCTATAGGTGAACTATAGTGATCTACCTCCCAATTACTGCACGTACATAGTGCATGCTGGGTGATGATTTACCGCCTACCACACACCCTCAAGGTGACCAGCTGGCTAATATATAGATGTAATTTACAGGATAATATTGTGGTGAAAATGACGTAAAAATTAGGAAGCTAGCGAAAATTTTGTCAATTAAGTTCTTCATCATTAAAGCACCTCGAACAAATCTAGTAGGACTTACTGCGAATATTTTTGTGGAAAAATATCCATAAATCAATCAGAACAGAGGAAGGACTTAGAAAAAATAGTACTGAACTTCGGAACTTGAAAGGGCAAGGGCCTATCCACGTTGACGCACCGGTTACCATGAGATCACCGAAGTTAAGCGACGTAGGGTCGGGACACAGGGTGGATGGGTGATCCCTCTTCCATACCTCTACCGTGGTGCTCTTGTCCCCTCTCTGCGAGTGGCGGGCAGATTAAATGTGGGTTGGCACAATTAAAGGATCTTCTAAAGAGGTCTAAATGCCAGGGGAGCTCCAGAAGGCCCCCGCCCACCCTAACTATTTATTTTAGATATTTGACAACATGGGAAAAATATTGGTTATGACATCAGGCCTTATTATGTGGAACATCTCCATGATGAAATTGAGAATAAAAAAATATTACACTTCGTAGATACATGCAGATGTCACTAAGTGTACCAAACCCAGGTCGTAACAATAAACCTTTATTGTGTACCATTACGAAGCGTAATTTTTTTTAATTCTCAATTTCATAGGAAAAATCATTTTTCTTAGCTAAAATTAATACGTTAAAAACCTAGTAGCTGTGATTAAATCTAGACCCAGCTATGAAGAAGCAAGAATAAAGAAAGGAGTGAGACAAGGCTCCTGTAATTTTTAATGTTTACATCGAGAAAGCCATCAATGAAATGAAGGAGAAGTCTTCTGGATTGAATATCCACGGAGAAAAAATTATCATGCTGCGATTTGCTGATGACATAGCACTCGAAGCAGAGACAGAGAAGGAGCTGACTAAGATGCTGATAACCATGGAAAGGAGAATGGCCAGATATCAGCTGAAAATCAATAAGAAGAAGACTAAAATACTGGTGTGCAGCAAGAGAGAAGAGGCCAAAACCAACGTTATACTAGGAAAACAAAAACTGGAAGTGGTGAAAGAGTTCTGTTACCTCGAAAGCCAATAAACGACGGACGAAGCACGAAAGAAATAGTCAGAAGAATATCCCAGACGAAGAGGGCAATCTATCAAAAGAAAAATCTACTTACAGCTGGAAATACAAGCGTAGAAGTAAGAAAACAGTTTATCATATCATACATCTGGAGCATGTTTCTTTACGGCTGTGAGGCATGGATGATGAGAGCAGCGGAGAAGAAAAGAGTGGAAGCATTCGAAATGTGGTGCTACAGAAGAATGCTGAAAATTAAATGGATCGACCGAGAAAGTAACGAGGAAGTCCTAAGAAGAGTAGGAGAAAAGAGAAGTCTGCTGAAAACTCTAAAAAGAAGAAGGAACAACTTAATCGGTCATGTCTTGAGACATGATGGCCTGATGAAGACTATCGTCGAGGGAAAAGTGAACGGGAAGATTGGAAAAGGCAGGTCTCGTATGAGATACATGGAACCGGTTGTGAAGGATGTAAAAGAGAGGAATTACGTCACAATGAAAAGGTTGGCCGATAGAAGGGCTCAGTGGAGAGCTGCGTCAAACTAATCTGAGAATTGATGACCAATGAGGATAATGAAATTAATACGTCGCACTAAATTAACACTTCTCGGTAATCAAGATCAAAAAAAGGAGGAAATTTGTACAGTGGGGGAAAAGCCACAAAAGGAAATCCCGCACTGACAAAATAATTCGCACAGGAAATTAAGAAGCTTAAGCGAGAAGAGATGTACGCAATCGACTTTCGCAGAGTTCGTACGTATTCCACTCTCACCATTTCCACGTTCCCGTGCCGTTGCGAGATTCGACAAAAAATCGCAGCGCCGCACTAATCACATTTCTGGAAATGTGAAATGGAAACCAAGAATCGAAAGTTATTGCATTGTGGGTGAGGATAGCCGGATCTGGAAATGTATATAATTTCAAGAAACTCCGACTGGGTCGGTGGGAAGAAAGTTGGTCCCTCATACTTCCATGAGATTTGCCATAAGGAAAGCATTCATCAAGTTTCTTCTAGGCACACAAAATTGTTCAGTGTTCACGGAAAAGTAGCCCTGTCGAAATAGTAGCTAATATGTTTTCTTTCTCAAATCACTTCGAAATTCACACACAGATAGTCGTTCCCATTCCCTAAATTAATTGAATTTTACCTTAGGGGCTTTAGAATGTTGATGCGAACATAACAGTTATCATAAAACTAGGGCATGTTTTTATTATGATTATCGGTTCATATAAATACATCGTTCGCGGAAAGATAGATCAAAGATGTAAACAATAATGTGTTTTCAATCCAATAACAAGCCAAAGGATGGAATTAGAGAAATCAAGACTAAATGTAACTGTGTGAACACTATGTACATACAAAAGAGGAAGATTCAAAACTCTTTCATGCCCTTTACACCAAGATATCTGAGATATTGAAATTCTATATAGAATGCAACGCTTATCAATTATTCAGTTCATAAAAGTTGGACGTGTGGAGAAATTTGATTGATTTGTTATTTTGCAAACCTCTTCACCATGCCTTCTGAAATAATATTTAGCTTATAAATTTGAAGGCTTCATCTAAAATAAGCTGGTACGTAAAAACTCATTTTCTATAAAAATAAAAAATTATCGCTCCAATGTTCCACCACGGTCTGGATGCTGACTGGTGAAAATATATTTTGATAGTTAAAAATACATCACTTTTAAATAAGAAGTATTACAATTATGATTTATTATTGCTAGTACTTAGAAGCGCTTAGATGTTGGGTCACCGATATCTTAGAAGTGCTCAGGTCCTTTGCGAGTCTCCATCCCTCATCCTCAGTAGCAGTATTTATGCAGAGAAAACATTCACTTTACTGGAAGAGGTGGATCCTCAATCGGCAGAGTACCTGGTCTGAAATCAGGGTGGCTATTGCTTGGATAGGAGCAAATTTTAAATGTCGAATTCTATAAACCAAAATGCGATTAAGAACTCATAAACGCTATCAAAGGAGTCAAATTTTTTTAAGGCAATGAATTTTAAGCGCCATAGTTAGTGGCTTTAGTTTCATTGACACACCTGCACCCAGTCCGTTGCCCTAAATTTTGCTAATCATTAGAGTGGAAAGGGGAAAATATCCAAAATGAAAGTAATGAAAAAGACAATAGGTTGATCCCGATCACTTCAGCACCCAAGGATCCTTGATTTGACACCGCATCAGACACAAAAGGCATTAAAAATGCATAGGCCTATAGATATCGAAGGGTATCATTATTGGCCGTAAAAACGCTCACGAGCTCCGAGAAGGACAACGCCTTTTACTTCGAAAGTGGTGTAAAATATTCACTGTATTTTTCCCAACCTGTAGTCCTCCGAGATGAGTGAGGTGAAGGGATAGCAACCACGAGATCTGAATTGAAAATTAGGAGGAAGAATTGCGAAAGTAGTACCGATTGCCTACGCCTTGCTGAAATCAACTTGCACGCAAATACCAAGGAGGATTAGATAAGCTATGGGCAGACAGATCTTGAATGTTCATCAAGTCCAGAGGCGATGTCTGGCAACTGGTCCTCAAACAAAAAGAAGGTTGAGTCAAAAATTACTTGGAACAGGTCCATACGTAAAACAACCATCTTTCACTCCGAATCACACGATGAGAGATAATGGAGCTTTACGCGTGATTAAAATACCCCATCTCTCTGATCCAAACCTAAACATACTTATAAAGTCACCATGATACAACATTAAGGGGACGTAATGGTGGCAGGGTAGTATGAATTTGAATCCTCGACATCCCGAAAATCACCCCTTCGACCTTTATAGTTAGAATTAGCTCCGTCCAGTAGTTCACAGCCAATAAAAGAGCCTTAAGAGAGAAAAAGAGAGAAAGCAGGGAGACAGCGTTTAGACTTTCCGAACATGAAATAAAAGACACCATACATTAGTCCAGTGGCGGATCTG
The DNA here is from genome assembly GCA_933228895.1 of Platycnemis pennipes. NCBI lineage: Eukaryota > Metazoa > Arthropoda > Insecta > Odonata > Platycnemididae > Platycnemis > Platycnemis pennipes. The sequence continues at coordinate 66,071,032 of OW121852.1, forward strand.
TGGGGTGGAGGGGGGTATATCTAAGGCGAAGAATATAGACTTCCCCCCCCCCCATTGGGTCGAAACGTACACTAGATAAAATCGAAAATTTTGGAGGGTACCACTTTGTACAAGTTTTCAGTCTTATTTTACGGCAAATTTACCGACTATAACGAATTAAAATACAAATTAGTTTTAAACTTACGGCCTATTTTACACGATTTTGGTACGTTACAATCGGTGCGTTTGTGTTCCCCCCAGATTCCCCGGTTTACCCACCCTTGGCCCAAACCTAGATCCACCACTGCTTTAGTCTGCAGGCTGAGACTTTACCAAACACATAATAACTCAACCGATTATTATTTTAATGTTATATATCGTTTCAATTTAACAGAGAAGGGACCACCACTCCAAATATTAATTGTTATTGATAAGACATTGTATTTTTAGTGGAGACCAAATATACCAAAAGTTGCTCTAGGGAATAGGTTTAAAACTCCTCCTAGGGTAGAGATTATGCGTACCAATTAGGACTAAGCTGCTCCAATTGGTTTGATTAAACCTAACCAATTGGAGCAGCATATAACTTAAACCTGCAACTATTTCTTTCCTTCCTCTTAAATAACTAGGGACTTGTGACAACCTCCCAATACCTTTTGTATTGATTTGGAGGTCACATGTTCATTAGGGTAGGCTAAGCAATCTATTAATAATTTACTCAACGCTTGAAGCACCATTAATCCTTAGCATCACCCCAGCTGAAAATTTTAGATTAGTACGAATACGTAGGTAACCCTATCGTTTTCATACAAGCCGGACATCCTTTGATATTCGCGCTCATTTCAAACATTTTTCATTCGACTCATGACCGCGTATACTTCAAAACTCGTGGTGCATTTCATTTCTCATTATAGCTATGAGACGACGATCCAAATAAGATATTTTCCCAAGGTTTTTTAAGTTTAAGCACAGCCGGAAACTGTTTCTCGAAAGAATTGTAATTTTCAGATCATTCAGCTAGATAACGTTTAATCGTCGGTAAGTCAAAGATCTTGGGGAAGTCCAGATGGCTAAGTTGCTATTAATAGTTGGCTAGCTAATTAATAATATTAGCAGTCGGAGGTTGGAAACTGATGAAGGTCAAATGGGAAAAAATATCACCAATTGAAAAGTTACTTTTATTTATCTTAGGAATGGGCAATGAAACCATGCCCGCAAAAATAGATTGTGCAGACAACAATGTTCACCCAGGGAATACCAGAAACAGTGACCTTATATTTTTTCAAATCATTATGGTCCCTTTAAAATGAAAACGCTAAGGCAGTGAGCCGCTATATGATGGTATGCGCTCGGTAGGGCACGTTGCCTCAACATTAACAGTGACAGAAGCATTTAAAAAATGAAGAACACTGGCAGGAAGCATGAAAACCTTGAACAGAGTTCTTGGCAGTTAATTTATATAAAATCCAGAAGTTCAATTATTTATCGTGAATAACACCTTTTTTCTATTCTTTCCGCCTATTTCTTTTCTGATGCATATTATGCTGGAGTTAAATTACATATTTCTTCCCCAAAAAAAACTTCAATATCACGACTAAAAATAGATGTAATGAATTTTTTCCGGCTCTGATGTTTTATTTATCCACCGGTTTTCTCCTTGTTTACACCGAAGCAATGCCCGCGTTGAAGCAGAAAAGCAGAAAAAACGGATAAATAAACGTGAGTCGGGCATATCTCATTTATAAAAGGTATTTTAATTCATGATAAAAGTAAAATTTTGACTAATAGACCGTTTTTACATTACTAAACCACTGGCTCTGAATGAAAACCATCGAGTGAAAAGAAATTAATATTGGTAACGATTTGGATATATGGTCGTCTGTAATGGTACCATGCGCCTTCTTTATAAGCTATTATAAACTAGCTATATCAGCTAAACGCAACTTTACAAAAAAGTAACTAGGACCATGAAATACGTGGAGTCGCTTTTGAAAATGTGACTGAGAAGTAAACTATGTCCGCGAAAGAATTTCTGAATTGACAAGGAGTAATACTGTTTATAATTATTGACGGTGAGAGATTTTAATACGTCTGAAACGTTTGTGGCAACACTTTCCAAATATCACAGATCAAGGTCGAACACTCTGTCCAAGATTTTAACTCAATCAACTCTAAGTATTTATTACTATCACTTGCCAACAATCCGAAGACTGGTTTCACGTAGCACTCCACTCGATGACCAATCATCGGCTAACGTCATGACATCAACGATTCTCTGCAAAAGCCTTCACTAACTGTTACTTTTGCGTCATTGGAGGTATTGTTTTCCATACCACCACTTAAGGCTTACAACGTGCGCTTACATTTACCGAGGATATTTTAGTAACCGAAAAAGAATTGTGAGGTCGCTGGATATTTAAATCAAGCCAGAGGCTTTGACAGTATATTCCCACGCTTCGAGGCCAGTCGCAGAAACTTTGATTACGATCATTAGAAGAAAATTCGCGAAATGGATATAGCGATATCGGCAACACGCGGGATGGACTTATGATCTCGTCCATAGCCTGATTAGATACGCCGCGATTGGAAATTTACATTAGTTTGTTAATTTTTGCCACACAGTTTAGGTTTTATTCATTCAAACTTTCTTGGAATCCCGCATTTTGGTACATTTATCGCACATCTGCAAGTCCAGAGTAAAATTTGGGTCCTAAAAGTGTGACCAATGAGTATGTAATGGATGAAAAGACTGGAATTGTGCATTTGTGGAACTCCAATTGAAACATTTGAAATGGACCGTACGTATTAAATAATGAGTAGTCACGCTACTCACTGATGGACATGTAGATACGCGAAACTATCTCCTGTTTCCATGGCGGAAAATACGACCTTTGGTGAGCGTCGTACCGAACTTTTTATATCAAATACATACTCTACCCAAATACAATAGTAGTCTCGACTTTTACACGTTCCAACGTCTAAGGTTATATCACACCTTTCCCCAAATGATCTCGAAGAGAGGCAGGAAGAAATGGCTTCAGGAATCGGGAGGTTTCCTGCAGATTTCTCTCAGACGTAAGTGTGGTGGAAAGAGGGAGAGAGGGGTGTTTCCGAATCTGCAAATTCTGGGAGATGGGAGTATCAACCCACCTCCTCCTCCGTCTTTCCAGGCTCCCCTCCTGTGTCTTTCTCCTCTCCTCGTCCCTCAGCGGTCGGAAAAGTCCCGTTGGACCAAACCAGAATGCCTCCTGCCTCCTCTCCAAGACTGGTTACATGCAACCAACCTCCCTCCTTCCCCCTCCGGCTTGCGGCATTTTCCCCACCCAATCTTGTTGCCAACCTGATTCCGCCCTCTCGGGGCCAAACCGTGAGAGGACGATGACCGCGTGCCCTGACCTCCGAAGAAGGCGGTCCTATTTATTTTTAAAAATTTTTTCTGGAAATGGATATCCCAAACCCACCCTCGGGTTCCGATCCAGTTGACGCGTCGTCGTCAGAAGAAAATGCGAACGTAAAAGTTGAATGAGGCAGGCTGAGGAATAGGGGCAGGTTGAGTGTATATTCAATTAACGATGGTTAATTAAAAGTCCTCATTCGAAATATTCTCTCGTTAGTCCCCCTCAGAATTTTATACAATATAATGTATTCATCCGGAGCGCTCGAAAAAGGTTTAGATCCGTTTTTATTTCTCCAACATATTCTTTTTTATCAGACGCGGATGTAGGCGGAAGGTCGAATGTTCAGATAAAACGAAAAAAGTAGAAGCATACAGGGGAGCAGAAGTGAAAGCCTTTGTTTTTGAAACACAACTGAAGGAACATAGGAAAATTCGGTTCAGCATGAATTATAACAGATTTATTATGAGCATTAAGAATGGAAAAAATGAAAGGATAGTACAATGAATAAGCGCAAGGAACCAGACCTAATGAGGGTGGAAATAGGATAGAATGATATTTAGGGATAGGGAATAAGCATTTAAAATGATAAAATGATGGGCTGTAATGTAAGAGAAAATTGCACTTTTCCACAAATTGTTTTATTGCGTACAACGCGTTTCGGCTCACAGAGCCATCATCAGGTACAAGATCTGAATCTGTATCTGTTGAATTTATGATGGGCTGTATTTGATTGCAGTAGCTGTGGACTGGGATTTAATTTGCTCCAACAGTTCAGGTTATATTACACCATCTAACCTAAGCTCTTAAATCTAAATAAATACACTAAGTCCATGCCAGAGGCGGGAATCAAATTCACAAACTTCAGGTGGCCAGGCCGGCGTGTTAATAAATTGGCTATCGAGGCCATGATGTTGTATCTTTTTGAGAGACGAATTACTTACGAATATACACAACGTATATTATGCATAGGTTGATTCTGAGATTTACTTAGTGGATAAGTCCGATACTTTATGGAATTCCATAATAAATGTAGGTAAAAGACTTAACATCTCCATCCTCTTTTGAAGGCATTTATTTATGGCTTAGTTTCACTTAGTCTACACTGTAGCATCATTATGTAATGCGGTGATACTTCAGGTGGTACAATAATATAATGTCAGATGATGTTACAGTTTAGCGAAACTAGTAGTAAGTAAATAACTTCAAAATGAGTGGTTAGCTTTAACTTTACCTACTTCTCTTATTCTCAGATGTCCCATGCCACTATAGTTGTGCCTATAATCCGTCTTATAATAATTCTCGCAGTTTTAGTCATTCGGGGTAGGTACCCGAGACCTAAGAACATTCCTACCATTTAGGAAATATTGGGGTAATTGAGTAGTGGTGGAAATTTTTCCAGAAACAAAGAAAGGGAGGAGTAAAACCCGGTGTGGGAATCAGTCTGCTCTTTACGAACGGGTCAAATGGGTCCAGGGTTTATCGCCCTTTCCGACGGGCAGAGTACTGAATTTGAAGTGACCTCCACATAGCAAAATACATCTCTCTAATTTTATATTTTTTTAATGCATTTGAAGAGAAATCGCGAAGGGAAAGAGTGATTCAGTAAAAGCTGAGCAACAAAGAGTGGAGAAATTCCATCAAAGCATACACAAAACTTGAATGGAATGCATGAGCACTTTGTGAAACTTGGCAGGCAGTATGAAATTAAATAACTTTGTGCCATTTCCGGAATGGTGCAGAGTAAATATCATTTCATGTGTTCTCGGACCGGAAGAAAATTATGCAATAAGTGGCAATCTGGTGACGGTTTAACCCTTATCGTGCGCTCCCGATATGACTCGCCGGGTGCTCTGCACAGGTAAATCTTCCTTTGCTCAATAGTTGACTAGAATTGCAAACCAAAGTGAGTGTTCGATGGTTACTTATCAGCTGCCACACGCCCATTCAAGGTAAGGTGGCTTACAGGCTATTTGGCAGATGCAGACGCAAAAGAGTTAGTGAACGACTGCAGACTTTCATTTGAGCGATGGCGAAATTATCACATCTCGATGCGACCACGAGGGGAAATTTTGAAGAAAGTCGACGCCTTAAGAGGTTCGAGGCCGAAGTGACCACACGGTCCATAGGCAGATCATTGTCTTAATCCCTTTCGATGCGCGCCGGAAATATTTCGATGGGAAAGTGCGTCACAGCAAGAACGACAAATGCGAGTCTTCCCGAATAGCAAGTAGTCTCCACTCCCGAGAGGTCACTGCGCTCGTCACAATTCAATACCAGGAAACGCGTGAAAGGGAAAATTGAAGCTCCCTGCTACGAGCATGGAGAGAAATGATCGGAGTCGAATGTTGGTGATCGGCATTTGCATTTGATTCTGTGGCTGCTGACCTGTAGACCCCGCGCACATTTCGGACCAGGGGCAAAGTGCGTACTGAATGATTATGGAGTCATGTTGAGAAGGAGCTTATTATACAGAGATACGTGTTTAAAAATGTTATTCTTCCTGCGAACGGCGCGAGATCATAATAGGCGTCATGATAGCAGAATACGTTACGTTTCACGTGAGGAGCAAAGCTTGTTCCCTACCTGAAAGTTCTTAAGAGGCTACCCATGAGTAACGGAACGTAACGCCATAACGTAATTATTTTTTCTAACTTTTTAAACCCTCTCCATCCCTATAACGTGATAAAGCCCCGTAACATTCTCCAAAACTTCCCCCTGAATAAAGTTAATTTACCAATGAGTCCACTATTTTCTTGTGAATGGTAAAACAGGCATTCTTTAGAATTACTTCCTTCATTCCTCAATGTTGTTATTTATTAAGCAAGGATATTTATTTAGTATTTGGGATTTTTTATTATTATGTATTATTTAGTATTAAGGATAATTTATTAAGTAAGGATTTGCCCGGTAGAATATTTCAGTTTTCTCAAGGTATTTTAGGTAAGCCTTTCGCTAAGTTTTCATGTAGATCTACTTTTTGATGACGTTGGAAAGTCCCGCTACTGCGTATTAGAGAGAGGGCATGGCTTAAGATGTAAAATGTCTAAAAGTTATAATTCAAATGCCGTTCTTTGCGTGAGCAAAAATATAATAGTGGCCATAATAACAGGATGTGCAGATGTATAATAGTAGGAGGAGCAGGAAGCCTAAGGTAGAAAGCAATGTTTAGAAAGTTCTTAACTCTGATAATATTAATTCATTGCACCATTATACCCACAAAGTAAAAGAATCTGATAGTTAACGCAGTGAACGAAAAGAAAAAGTACGCAGTCATAAAATTATGTTTCTCAGTTGTTTCTAATAATTTTATAGTACTTTCATGGTACATGTCACATTTACTCGTTTCTCTGGCACGTAATTATATACCTTTCAGCTTCGTGTAATTAATGGTGATTCAAACTCTAACTCATACCTCGATGTGGCTTTCGGGGTACTCCATAGTTGTAAAAGCTGGACATAAGCCCTACTAGACCAATGCTAGCAAAGCTACTACGCCGTCTAGAAAAGGTTTCTAAGACTGCCCAATCTATATCACTATCCTCAACTTCTTTCTGAAGTGTCCGAATGGTTTCAGTCTCGAACTAAGCAAAATTCTACAGTAATATTGGCCGCTGTTTTTTCCAGTTTTTTTATCTTCATATTTATGGCCAATAAGCTTTCAATTGTTGCGAAGCAAGTCCGAAAAAAGACAAGGGCACAACTCAAAGGTCCACTGGTCTTGGTCGATATCCACGACAGTACAAACTTTCGACACGAGGCGGTGGTAATTTCACTCAAGGTGACGGGCAAACGCGGTGTACCATGCGAAACTCCAGTCGGGTATTTTTCCCTCTCCGCTTTCCCCAATGTTTTCCGACTTGGCGCCCTGATACGCAATGCAACGCTCTAATATGGATGGTGAAATAAGCCTTCCCCGATCCATGGTGGTGAAAACCAGACGAAACGAAAATTTTGTGACTGGAGTGACTCACGAAGAATGAGTAAAAACGTGATGAACAGCTCGTTTAACCAAGGAGAAACTCCCAATACCACAGAAAGTACATATTTTGGTTCAAAAGTAAAAGCTTTGAAGGGGAGACACATAGGGCACATTTCAGAGCTCGCGATGTTCGTGAAAACGCCACGTTCAGATATTCCGCTATCGTGAGTACAACAATACAGTGAGATGTGCAGTTAAAATTTATTTCGAGGATATCAATCTGCATGGTTGAATATTTGATAACATGATGACGAATTAAATGTCAGAGGAAGATAAAAGAAATCGTGTTGTTAAGAAAGTGGGTGTGGTAGGTATGCTTCTATACCTGCCTCGCGTAGCTGGGCAGAAAAGCGTTAATCCGTTAATCGTTAATCAACGAAGTTAACTTATTGCTTAACGATTTAGCTTTTAAGTTAAATCCAAAAACTATTAACGGTCTTATTAACTTCCAATAACTTTTAATTCCGTTGATTTAAGTCCGTTACTATTGTTCAGAGCCATGATTGCCATGTAATAACTTAATGAAAGAGCAGTGTTGCAGCAGCAGAGAATGCAGTCTAGAGAACCCAGCGTTTGTACTGCAATCAGACATTTTACATAACTTTTACAGACAAAATTTACGCAGCCAAGGCTCACGTTTCCACCTTAAACAATCTTAAACAACACATGAAGAGAACGCATCCATCTAAATACGTCCAATTTGAAGAAAAGGTAAAGGCAGGATCAACTCGCGTGAAAACGAAAACCAAGCCTAAGGCTTCTTCAAGAGCTGTGGATTCTTCTTATGTCAATAGGACTGGCAATAGTTTTTTCACAGCAAAATATTGGTGAATCTTTGGTATCGAAGCTACCGGTAGCGGCGTATCCCAAGGTTTCTATTTCCACAATCAAATACAAACAGGGTCAGGTCCAACTTTACTGACGGAAAGGGTATATTACTATGAAACTCCATACCTCATGTATATAAGTCTACATTACCCAGCTATACTGTTTATTAAATAAGTATTTTTGACTATGAAGTTCTTATTACGTTCATTAACATTAAAAATACCCAAATGCTAAGCGACATATAATTCAAAATTGCCTGCAATTTCATATAGATTTTTAACTTTAACGGATAACTTTAACTCGCGTTCAACTTTCATCAAGATAACGATTTAACGATTAACGAAGTTAACTTTTTGAGTAGCTTTTAATACATTAACGAAGTTAATTTTAGGATTAACTTTGCCCAGCTATGCTGCCTCGTGAAGGGCGGTGAAATTCACATTAATTGCCATGAGAAAAAATTCACCTGGACCGGGAATCGAACCACGGATCTTTGACTAAGGTTCGTGGTTCGACTCCCGTTACAGATGAATTTTTTTCACATGGCAATTAATGTGAAAGAAAGTGGGTATTAAATGTAAGGTTATTCAAGGAGATTTTCTACTATCGCTAGCAAAATAATTCAGTGTCATCTAAATTATTAATTTCTTGAAGATACCACTCTCTACTCTTTAATAATAAACATCTTATTGGATTAGTAGATCTGTATAATAAGCCAGGCATATGATACAAAGAGAGAGATTTAATGTGCGGAGCGTAAATAGGCAGTGAATTAAGGTAGAAAACGAAGTACATGGGTGGAGAAAAGCATACAATGGTGCGAAATATATTCGGAAGAACCGTAATTTGTTTGCGTTGCAGTGGTGACTTGTGCGTGAGAAAAACCAATTCTTGCATCGCCTCGACAGTTGATTTCTCGCTAATTTAGTTTGGGAGTCAAAATATGTCTGCAGAGTAAACTGCGAGTTTGTATAATTTAAATTTTCCGAGTAACACCAATCGTGCAAACAACCCTCTTGTCTCCAGGATTTCCCATCAATGCTATTCCAATAGACGAGTGACACTTTCCTTGTGTTTCCATAGGAATTTATTTCGAAACGCCCAGCCTTGGTATCTTATTCAGTTTTCGAATCAAATCTTCGTTCGGTGGATCCCATATGCTTGATTCAAATTCAAGGTGTGGCCTCAGAAGTATGAAATAGCGTCTTTCATTTACTTTTCCATTTAAGCTCTTTCCCATATTTCAATGGATATATCCCAGTATCTTCAGCGCTCTGCCACAAATATTTCGAATTTGATTCCCCCATGACTGACTAAAAGAGGGTTTGGACTAGTCCAGCGAAGGAACGAATCATGCGTAAGAATTAAAATAAAAAATTGGAGTTGGTCGGAAGGAAGAGGAGAGAAAACCGAAGATGAGATGTGAAGACAAGTTTGCAGAAGATCTGAGAGATGGAGCAAGGAGGAGAAGCTAGACCGGAAAGTATAGCAAAGGATCATGTAAAAACAAGGCAACGCCGAACTTACCATTATGGAACAGGGCGAGAAATAAGAATAAAAATCTCTTACGTGAATTGGGAAGCGTTAAGTCATGGCACGAAGAACACGCAATGGTTTTATTTTCCTACTCAGGGTCTGGGCTCCCTCAAGAAAATGATGATAAGGTCGAAAAAAATATTAGATTCGTCATACGTTACGCGTCCTTACGCTACCACAATCGGAACATCTTCTCGTTCACGGACGTAGCCATTTTACAGCAAAAAATAAAACAGAATCGGGTGAAGACGAGAAAAAAAGATGGAGAGATTGCGTGGCAGAGAGGGTGTTAATGATGGCTGAGAGCTTGTTTTGGCGTCGGTCCCTCAAGGTCAAGGGTAAAACAATGAGCGGCAAAATGTCTTAAGGATAGGGCGAGTGAGGAGGCTTTTCGGGGATCCCTCTTGAGATGGGTTGGAACGTGCTCCCTTCCTTGATTGTAAAAAGCTTTCGGGAGTCTTCCGCGTCGTCATTCTGTTAAAATGGCGACGTTTCACCGACTCTACTGCGGGCAAACTCAGGCCAGGCTGAAGTGAAAATGCTTCGAAGTTGACGCTTATTAATACTCGTCTTCTGAGGTTGCCGCTGCTCGCTGATTCGCGAGAATTCGTGTGAATCGAGGAAAAAGCGATATTTCCCTAGAATATTAAGGTACATACGTTTACACGTAGCAGTTGACTGCTACGACAGCCAACTGCTAACAACTATTAAGCTAACAACTGCGATGCGAGTTCAGGTCGATACTGGACACATGTCGAACACTATCGATCCACGTTCGAGCTATTAGCAAAGTTGAAGCCCGTCTACTTTCCAGCGGAAATGTATCCAACACAATCGCAACAATCGCCAACGGAAAGCAATACACAACGGAATTTGGATATAATAACAAGGATATCCCTCCCCAAAAGGGGAGATTCTACTCTTTAAAGAATGGGAACAAAAGATAATCGTCGATGGAATTTATTGCTTGATGTATTTAATGACAATTTAAGCTAAATTCACTATTAAAATAAAACTTTTTATTTGATATGACAACGCCTAAATAGCGGCTTTAAGCTGCATAGAAGTTGGTGCAGACGCATCATAGCAGTAGCGATATAGATATATCGCGCAGCTCGCGACTGTCACAGCAGTCAACTGCTACGTGTAAACGCTGCTTAAGGGAAGCAATTGAAATTTCCAAGAGGCCCAACAATATGAATAGAGAGGATAGCTACCCACTCTCCAACACGTGGAAACGAGTATTCACACGAACATCAACAGCCAATCAGCGAGCAGCGGCCACCTCAGAAGACGAATATAAATACGCGTCAACTTCGAAGCATTTTCACTTCAGCCTGGCCTGAGGAAGCCCGCAGTATAGTGGGTGAAACGTCGCCATTTTAACAGAATGACAACGCGGAAGACTCCCGAAAGCTTTTTACAATCATCGGAACGCCGCGAAAACCTTCGCCAGAAATCGTTCTCCCTTCCCTTTGCGAGGGTGCCTGAGAGGCCTAAAGCCAAAGGTAGGAAAACGCAATGACAAAGGGCAACAATGGGAGGATCCCATAGTACGGAAAACGAGTGAAGGTGGGCCGAGCCGACTCCGGATCTCAGCCAAGTCAGGGTAGCGGGGTTCGGGAAAGATTGTAGGCGTGGATAAGACGCACTTACTTTACCACCTCCCGAAGTCCTTTCTCGGAATTCCGCATTTCGGCTACTACCGAACGCGTTCTCTTCAAAAATCACTCCGCAGGGAAAATGCATCTTCCAAGACCTACATTTTTGGTGTCGTAACTTGGGGAGTTTGCTAGGTCAGTCGCCTCGATGCTTTTAATTTACTCGCACTACTTGGTATTTCCCCCCTGCCACACACCCTCACGGTGTTTTGCAGTATATAGGCTGCTTTACACGATACAATTTTTTGTAAAATTTCTTGTACAAACGCTTATATAAACTGGACGAAATTGTATGTTTGTCTGAATGGAATTAGACCAGGTTCTATTTCCCGTTCAGTCATTCAGACAATCGCACAAGCGTTCGTACAATTTTCCGCTTTACACGGTACAATTTCCTCATACAAGAGTTTGTACGAGAAATTGTACAAAAAATTGTATCGTGTAAAGCAGCCTTATTGCGTAGATGTAGATTTAAGTGAACCGGTTCAATTTTAGGGAGGATCAGGCCGGCATGGCGGGTTGGTTACAATGCTAGGCTTGGGTTCGAATCCCGGCAGTCGCAGAGGTTTTTCAATTGCTATAATGGTCCTTACTTGAGTGATTAGTGGATAGCACTTAAAGTTAGGGTTTCCGTCCGTCGAATGTAACGTTAAATCGTGGACCCCTTGGCGTCCCTCGTTCGTAGCGGACTAATGCCGACGTCGGGCTTCTCTCCACCCTTTGTTTGCTCCCAAAAGTATTCCTCACCCCTGCCTTGTATTCCACCTATCGTAAATGGTGCAAACCACCTTAGCTGTCTGTCGCCTCCACCGAAAAACTACCAGTACCATTCAATTTAAAGTTCCTAGCTTCTTTGAAATGAAAATTCGTTCGACTTATTGTTAGTTACCGACGTAATTGCGAATCGCGAGCTATCAAGTAGTAGTAGTAGATTTTGGTTTTTGGAGGTTCTACGACACCTAAGGTCATTTTGCACCTACCTCAACCCTATTTACATCGATGGATTTTATTCATTACGTTTTTTCACATGAATTGCGATATCTATTTAATGTATATGTTAACGGATTACGTTTCAATTGTTTTTGAAAATGCCTGTTATTTCTAGAAACTCTAAAACACGTGAAATATTTTCAGGATTGCCACCTAAGATGATTTTTAGGTCTTCCATTATATTTAGTCTCTGTCGACATACCCAGTATTCGTCGCATTCTGATAATGTGTGTTCCTCAGTTAACAAAGAGTCACGTGTCTCGCACTGAGGATGAATTTTATCCTCATTAAAGAGATAAGAGTGAGTTAAGGCGCAATGCCCTATTCTCAGTCGGGAGATGATGACTTCTATTCGGATGTTTCTCACGGACGTAGGCCACCAATTTTCAATGGTAAAAGCCACACTTTATGGAACCAAGAGATAATGTGATCAACAACATTTTGTTTCGGCCATAATATTTATTAATCGACCATGGTTCTGGCAATGACAATCATTCACCAAACCTAAAAAAAAGTTCATAAATGGAGTGGACGAAATACGAAGATATTGATGCCATAAATTTTAAATATATCCCCCTCCCTGTGCCCGGATTTCTAAAATAGAAACAACCAATATTAGGGAAATTTCGCCGTCACGTGGGAAAAAATGGAAACCTTACACATCTTGCCAAAATTGAGTAAAAAACCAGATGAATGGAAATATATTGTAAAAAATAATAAACATGCTGAGTTAAATGTGAAACTTTTTTATGGTATCCTGCATGAAAATAATATTTTCATTCTGTTTTCTCTTTCATATCACTGTTTTCATTACATCTCCTGTGCAAATCGAATCATCTGATGTTACTATCAGATCAGGATTCGATAGGCATTATTGGGATTATTTTGGAATCTACTCTACGTTCATTTGTATCTGCGCACGTTCGATGCTAACCTTGTTACTAAAGCTAATTTGCTGCTTTCCCATTACTATAACACGCGTATAACTCTGGATATCAATCGGTGAACATACCATTTTTGATTCGGAATAACTTAACCCGTGGTTTCAAGATTCGTAAGCAGAGAAATCTGCTGTCATAAATCCGAATTTAATATTATAAATTGATCAATATCACAACGAAGAACACCTGGTATCCAAGTAACTACCCAAAATAAAATTTTGGGTAGTTACTCTAAATATTTTTGGGTGAAAAATAAAACCATAGGTTTTATTAATTTCTTTTAAAGAGCCACCTGTTGATCTGTTCCAAAAGTGATAACACAGAAAGAAAAACACAGAAGTTATCATGTTTCGCTTCCACTCCATATCGCCTGAATCTTCAGAATTTGTTCCAAAAGTCTTCCGTCGCGAATGTGCTAACTTGAAAACTAAAAAAAAATGAATCGCCAAGCGAGTAAAGGATAAAAAAGATTTAGCCATGTGCAGCCTTGAGCATATCTTTGATTCTATGCGACTCTATCGTTCTATCCAGATCGCCTTCAGATAATCAACATGTCTGAAAGCAGGATATATTGGCATGTCACCTCGGGAATTCTTGGATGAATGCCAAGCGGAGAATCACGGGGTGATATGAAATCAATCTCTCGTGATATGTCAGAGGAATACGCGAAACAGGATTGCATTCATGAATGCTTCTCGCCCGCTAATATAAACGGTTCCCTCAATAAGAATCCCCGATTGCGCGGACCGAGGAGAGGAAAATGCTTTCGCAAATCTTATACGGTGAAGAAAAGGCTTTTCTAGTTCAAGATACCATTCAATCAATTAAACTTCCCGCTACTTAATTGGTGAATAAACCTTATAAATGTACTCCCACCAGTTCTGGCTTGATAAGGAGAGGTATCCTAAGGATAAAATGAAATTCGAATGGGAATATTTTCAAAAATTAACTTTTCAAGGATTGTATTTCCTTTCAATGAATCTTAGCACTTATGCATTGCCAAGAATGAGGAAAATTTGTATGAAGTTTGCATTAAGCTGCTCTCTTTAATTTTAGAACTACGTGTTTTACCAAATTAAGACTTGCAATCATTTTCGTCATATTAGACGCACTATGGCTAGTTTTCAGGGGAGTATTATTTTTTCGGAAATACTCTCCCTAATGAAATAGTCTACCGCGCAAATGCCACCAAGTTTTTCCGCAATTGTAAGACGGCGTTTACCACTCTAAAGGAGTGTTTATAAGTACGTATTTAAACTATATGCCGTCATTTTATTAACCATAAAGGTCAGTAATAATAATATACCATTTTATGCATTGTAAGTGGGCTACCATACTCAACTTGGCGGCCCAGTCCCTTTTTCTTTAGGTGGAATATCGCCACAATTTTCCCAAGCGCTTATTGTAGACCTCCCTTTCCCATACATTCATATGAGTGTCAGTTTCATTTGTTGCCAATTTTTTTAGGTGAGGGTTTTTTAAAATCAGCAAAAATGTACCATAATCGGTACAATTTATCCAAGTTTTCGCATTTCGGAGGAGAGAAGTATATTTGATGATTAAAATTGAATTCTATATTTTATTCCATTTTTTTCATGCCTGGTGCTCGTTTAACTGTCAAAAATAATATAATGTTGCAAGCTGAAAACCCGATTTTAACGCGTTATGCCTATTAGTGATTAACCAAGTTTCATGTAAGTGAAAATTCTGATTCTCTAAAAGTCGTTAGAGTATTCTATCCGAAGATACCTTATCCATTGCTATCGGCTTTGTATCAGTTAAGAAAAAGGCATATTGACAACAGAAATAATATATAGAACGGCTCAGGACCGTGACTAGAGCTTATATTTGGAACAGAGCTTATATTATGAATGTCATTAATACATTTAATTTTTAGAGGCAAAGAAGATTCATTATATTGGTTGGCAATCAACTTCGAAGGAGGCTATAGGATATGGTAACCTTACTAAGCCAGCCTTGCAACTCAAGGGTCACGGGTTCGACACCCGCCTAAGGCACGGATGCCGCTTTAACTTTAGGGTTAAGACCGAAGGTTACACGGCGTGAAAAACCCGTAACCTTTAGATCATGTGAAACCCTAATCTACCACTATGGAATAGGGACTTATTTTCATTATTCTTTTTTTTTAACATCCTTAACAACTTTTACCATAATCCCCATGGGAGGCCTTCCATTTCCATTCTTCATAAATTGATAATTCTTCTCTTCCGCATCCTTAACAACTTTCTAAATACATCTCATACAAATTCTTCCTTATACAGTCTTTACTCCACGATTGTCTTCAGCATACCATCACTCCTCAAGATATGGTCGATTAAGCTGTCCACTCTTTTTCCCAAAGTTATCAGTAGATTACTCTTTTTCTCACTCTTCTCAGAACTCCTTCGTTAGTCACTCGTTAAATCCATTTTATCTTCATCATTCTTCTGTAGCACCACACTTCGAATGTTTCCAACCCTGACTTTTAAGCTACTATTATCACTCATACATCAATGCATAAAGAAGATGTTACTTCAGATGTAAGTTCAAATTACATGCTTCCTTACTTCTCCGCTTGTGTTTTCAGATGTAATTACAATCTTCCTATGATAGAATTCTGTCTTCGCTCGGGATATTCTACGGACTATTTTTATCTTGCTTTGCACATCCCTGGCTATATATTTACTTTCATCATCATCATTGGTCATCAATCCTCAGATTGGTTTGACGCAGCTCTCCACTGAGTTCTTCTATCGATTGATCTCTTCATATTTACGTATTTCTTCTCTTTCACATCCTTGATCACTTGTTCCATATATCTCGCACGAGGCCTTCCTTTGCCATTCTTCCCGTCTATTAGTCCCTCGACGATTGTCTTCATGTTTCGTGATGTTGCCGATTTAAGTTTTTCCGTCTCGGCATGCGGCATTGTGTAATATTTATTGCGTGACCCAAAATATGCCTACTCTTCCATCTCTTCATATGTTTTATCCCCGAGACAAAACCTAAGACTTCTCGATGGTCACGTGTGACTTCCGGGATAACTTCAGCGTCCGCATCGAGTGCACCCGAGGCGAGTGACTAGTCACGTTCTCCCGAGTTTTGCGGACAGGTGCGCCGTCCGCTCGACGTTTCATTTCTCCCACTTCAGACGGCGCTGAGAGACGGCTTTCTTTCGAATTTTCACGAGTAATGGGTCGGCTCGCATACCGTTTCGTAACCGATTCGGGGGGAAACAAAGGAAGAACGGACGGAGGCTTTCTCTGGCGGCTTCTGGTCCGAGACATCAGCGGGAGCGTGTACTGAGTAGACGTGCCGCCGCTTTTTTCTTTCAGCGGCGAAAGATTCGATCATTTTTCCTTCTATGCCTATCCGAACACGGCGAAACGAGGGTCGGACGCGGGATAAAAATCTCGGTTTGATACGCCGTCGCTCCGTAGAACGACAACGGTCTGTGGCAAGCCTACATTTATAAGAAAACACTCCTGAAATTATGTGGTAGCGTTCGGTAAATTCATAGTAGCCGCGCGTTTTCCTCAAAAAAATTAGGTTCACTTCTTACGCCTCACAGACCTTGAAGAACAACACATTTCCCAATAAGGGACCAGATTAATGTGGTGACTGGAGTACTGGCCTCTTTTCCCGAGGTCCCTGATTCGAGTCCAGACGGCAGATTTTTAGTGGCTTAATGGTATATGAGGGTTGTGGGGAAAGCACTTAAATTCAGACCTCCGACCACTAGCTGGGACGTTAAACCGCGGACCCCTTGAGGCCTTTCTAGAAGAGTAAGTTTACGTCTATGTCGGATTTCTCTCAAGTAGGGCTGTGCAATAGGTACGTTTTTTGCATATCGCACTGCAATATCAACATGGTGTCGCAAGAGCGCCATTATGTCGATTTCGATACGTAAACTGGCAATATCGCGCGATATTGCCAGTTAAGATTCCAACAGATAAGCTATCTGTTGGAATCGTATTTCGGTTAAGATCGCATATTGGTTTTATCGCATAAAGGTCGATACCGCATATCTATTAATATCGCATATCGGTTGATATCGGGTTGCGAAAAGTTGCGTTCGCTGCTGTTTTCATATCACATCACGATATCAAGTGCATATCACACACTGAAAACGAAATATCGCAGTATTGCACGCCTATAATCTCAACCCTTCCTCTGCTTTCTGAAAAAAATCAATACCTCGTTCAAATACCGTCCCATCCTAATGGTGCAAATGCATGCAGCTGGTGGTCGCTCAACCTTCCCGAATAGCCAGCCAGATACATCTACATTCCTTAATATGACAACATGATAGCAGAGGTACTGAGATCTTAGGAGACGTTTCGTTCAAATATTTCCATCCAAGGAAGAGTTACGAAAGTCATCGTTGGAATTCATGACCTCGCCACTTAAACAGAGGAGATACATGCGATAAGTGCATATTCGAACGACAAGGAAATGCGGAAGGTAGCGGTACATTTAGCAAGGAGAAGGTGAACGTCCTTCGATATTTATGAAGGTTAAACCACTGCTAAAATAAACTGCGGTCCCATTAGGTGATACTCGATCCAAAAATGCGAAAACAGTACTCGTTATAACCATTAATTAATGTTTGAATAGAGACCTACGAGTTCAGACTTTGCTTCCATTATTTCTTGACGGCATCTACCACACTAGAATTTATTCCTGAGAGCCAATTATCGGAGTTGTGTGGTGTGGAGGCTACAGTACTGGCTTCCCATTTTGAGGGCCATAGATCGAATACTTGCACATATCATTCCCTTAGTGTATTGGCATTTGGTATATTAGTTTCTTAGAGATTGTGTAGGGACACATCATGCGCAACACTATTTCTATCCGATAGCACGATGAATTTTTCCTTCGTTGGTCCCTCTAAGAGAAGGTTGATGCCATCACCGGGTTTTCCTACTCTCTTCTTCCGCTTCCATTAAATACTGCCTGCGCACTAACTTCCACCTGCTTTCAATGACCTCAGTATTCAACTGCATCCAGCGATTAGCCACCAACATTTATTTATTTACGATATCCTTAGAGTAGTCACTTAAACCCAGTTAACATACGTCTACAAGTCGGCAGTAGCAGCCAGGTTGGTACCGTTCTTGACTGGCGGGTCCTAAGATCGTGGGTTAGAACCTCGCACAGGGAATAGATGTTGTGTTTGTCCAAGGATTATGATCTTAGGTTTGATCGTGTATAACCATTGGTAGATAGGTAGATAGATCATAGGTAGATATAGCCATATAGCCTTAGCCGCTGGAGAATATTAAAACCCAAAACTAAAACTACATAGTAGTAGTAGTGTTGGGTTTTTAGGTACCTACCATGGCCTTGGGTCAACAACAACGAATCAGGTGCAATACACATATCTATGCCCCGTGAAGTATTCGAACCCGTGACCTTAGGTCTGATCAGCAACACCCCGCCGTCATCGAGGTCAACTACATCTACATCTACATAATACCCTGCAAGCCACCTCAAAGGTGTGTGGCAGGGGGTGAATTCTCACCAAACATGCACTACATATCATGCTAAAAATAGGATTAATATTAATATATTAGTCTAAACTTCACTATTTAAAAAGATAAAAATAGCAAAGTAAGCATGAAAAAACATGCCGTTAGTTGGGTTAACTTCAAGTCCTTATACCAACATGCAACTACCTATGCTATGGATTGAATTACTCAAACTATTCGACCATACTCGAACTATTATCATGCTACTGATTATTTATTCTACATCAATGCTACAAAAGTAAAGTTATAAAAGAGTAGAAAGTTCAGAGTTTTCCCATACTCTCTGAATGCAACCCGCATGCATAAGGCTTTTAGTTATGGTTCGTCGTCATGGGCGCTGCCAACAAGATATTGTCTACGAGAAGCCCCTTTCTCACACGTTGAGGCAAAATGTTGGAACGCATCCAGAGAAATTAGCGTGGTGCGCGCCGCGGGTAAACAATAAATACGTCTGGTGGCAAACCATGCACGTAACATGGTCGTAAATGTTCCCGCGTCTTAAGATGTTTGATGACTGCGGAAACATACCGATGGCAGATAAAAATAACGGCGTGAATCACGACTGCCTCCGTGGCTTGGGGAAGGAATAATTCTAATGACACGAACTCGGTGGCAAGATGACTGTGAGGAAAGAAGCGATTCCTCCGCAGGGAAGGCCTCAAGATTATTCAGTCACGAAGAAAGGGAAAATTAGTGCGGGAGCAGTCTAACAGCACGATTAAGATCTGCCCAACAGTAGAGGACAATTATGAAACATCCAAGACATAAACTCCCGCCAATTGATTTTTCACCTTTTCACCGACGTGCTTCTTCTTAAAGTTTCCCAGAGGTCAAGTAACACGGTACACTTGCATTTACCACCGCGTGAGATAGAACAAAGGAGGGGAAAGAGATGGAAATCCACCAAGAATCTTAATTTCTCTTAGTAGTTGAGCAATTGAAACAGTGGTGTCTTGGGTTGTATGTTGAGATTATATCACACAGTCTAACTTAAGATATTAATCCTAAGACAACACTATAGCCATGCACTGAGCAAGATTCTAACCCACGACCTTTGAGATGTCAGGCTAGTGCTCTTCCGACCCGGCTATCACGGCCGGCATTAATGGTAGAGGTCATTCGAGGAAGGCGGCCAACAGCTAAATTCATTTGCGACATTAAAAATAGGTAAGTAGTAGGGTAAAGATTGGAATTTTCTAGAGAAAGATAGTAGGGTGGGGTGAAACCTAGCATCGGCATTAACCTAATCGTAATGAAAGGTACCAAGGAGTCGACGATTTAACGTCCCATTCGACGGACGGAGCACTGAACTAGTGCTCTCCTCACAGCACTCAAGTAATGTACCAATTTGCCGGCCGTGGTTGCAAGGACTGTATAGCGCGCTCACTTGGCCAACCAATGGTCAAGAGCACGAAGCCCACCTCGGGCGTGGATGTTGCGTTTGACTGTTTAAATTTTATATACACGGCCCGATATAGCCATTGTAGTTGGTGCACTAAAAAACCGAATTGTATATACCACTACTACTATTCCACAGAAATTCTTTGACATTATCGGATTCGAACAGGGGCCTTAGGAGTGAAAAACCAGTATTCAAGCCACCATATCCACCCGATCCACCACATGGACGATATTTAACTCTTGTTACACATTCCACAGTATCCCTACCCCACCCCAAACAGTGACACGTTGATGGATCGACAATTCTTAATATAGAAAATTTATATACATGTTCTTAATTGTATACATCACCTCAATTTGTCACTATCATTATTAAACCCGCCTATTTTTCTCTTTTCAGGTGAGTATAACATAATGGATCCAGGATTTCATGGGCTACATTTTCAATGCAGAAGCTGCCAACATCCTAAGGAATAAGCTTATCCAGATTCGGCATTATATGAGGCAGGCCGAGAGGTAACGCAGGAAGGTATCAAAACAACGCGCTTTAAAAAGGTTACAGTTACATCCGGGTATGAAATTAAAATGACGCACGGCCGCAAAAAGAATTCTTAAGAAGATAAATTTCTTCATTTTGGACTAAAAATGATGTAAGCTCCGAAGCGTGACCTACTTAGAGCACTCTATAAACACGAGGAAGCAGGGTAAATAATTTGGTTCGGGTGTTCAACCCGGATAGCAACACTGACTACATTCTATTTTCACCACTACCAAGACAGTTAAATTCTCGACTTCCCACACCCAACATCTCATACTTTGATATGTTGCGCTCGTAAGAGGAGGCTGATGCCCAAACGTTCCTTTTGTCTTGAATCATACCCGAATTCAATTAATTTGCGCCGAATCCTAATGTTTTTATGCGAAGAAAAACCGACGCAGCGCCTAAAAAATATAATGACGGGTAAACTTATGAAACAGATGCCACTGTTTTTCCATGGATCTCTTTCAGACCTGTGAACAATAAACATGCATTGATTGTATAGGTATCGTGGTAAAACGGAAAAATAAAGCTACATTTCTTTTCCTTAAACGTCATCGTTATAGAAGAGTAAAGACAGCAAGGGTAAAGTTAAAAAAGATGGTAGAGTCTGTGGATCTGTAGCTAAGTAGCTAGTATGCTAGTAAGCCATCCGCAGATGCCGAGAACATAATATCAATAATGGTATTTCATCATCATTAGTCATCAATCCTTAGATTGGTTTGATGCAGCTCTCCAATGAGTTCTTTTATCGACTAATCTCTTCATATTTACGTATTTCTTCACTTGACGAGGGTTCCATCACGTCTTGATTGAAAGAAAAGTGCGGAGCAGCTGCGACTTCTAAGGATAATAATGTGGTGGTTTCCCCTGGCCTTCTACATGATAGTACTACATACGTTTAATTAATTGTTACCACGCCTGTAGTGAATTGAGTGTAACGACCTCTGTGGTGTCCACCTTCACTCATATGAAGAAGAGCTGCTGCCCTTTACCCCGGGTAATGGGAAGCGTAATTGTTGGCGGCCTCCGTCGCCAAGTCACGGCATCTTCACAGGTTCTGTATTATTTAGAGGCCTACCTTACCCAGGTATAGACCAACACCCCATCGGAATGCCGTCGCTTTTTGTCCAAAACTGCTTATTCGACGAGTAAACTCTCTTATCTCGCAGCTAACCACTATATCTAGAGTGTGACCCACCATCCACGACCCGGTGGACGCACTCGGTGGTTTTAAGCTTAGCCGTGAGTAATAGTATTTACGAGTTATTATTCGGAATGAGAGTCATTGAATATGCCTCGGCCTTTAAGTTGACGGCGCTCTTCAATTGAGATCAGTCAGATTTGAATGGGGATAGGCGCCACTTGGGGGAGTTGGCCGACAGCTGAGGACCTGCACAATTATTTATTGAAACAAGGTAAGAATGGTGAGATACCTTGCGCCGGTATTAGCATACTCTTAATGACATGCGCTAGGAGCTTCAAAACTTTCCTTACCTAGGAGGATAAAAAAGGGTGAAATAGCCGATGCAAATATTACCGAATGAAAGATTAGATGGTACCTATACCCTTTCTCAGCTTCTTCATCAACTATGGTGGCCAGGAAGAAAGAACTGCTTTGAAGGAAATGAAAGAGAAAATAAAATTCTTCGAGATTGTTTCCACTAGGGAATGCGACCAACACCCTAGGTTTTTAAAGATAATTAAAAAACAGAAATGAACTAAGATAATTTGCTCCACTTAGGATAGAGCCTCAACACTTGAAAAGCATGGGTAGGAATTTTTCTGGGAACGGAGGCAAGGTTTATGGATTTAGTTGGTGTGTTAGCATGAGAGTACTATCTTCCAATCCCGAGGGTTGCAAACCCCACTGAGTCATTTTTTTTCGCTCCCCACCTGAGTGCTGCGTGGAGAGCAGAGTTCAGTACTCCGTCCGTCAGATGAGACGTTAAACCGTGGACCCCTTGGTGCCTTTCATAGAGAGCAGGTTGATGCTGACGCCGTATTTCTCTCCACCTTTCCCTCGTCCCTTGAATCAAATCCTACCACAAAAACTACCAACCAAACCCACCTATCCTAAATTACGTAAATGATCTTAGCTGCCGGTCGCCTCCGTAGAGTTGCTACCAGCAATGAAAGCCTCCAAGGGGTCCACGGATTAACGTCATTCGACGAACGGAATATTGGACATAATAATAATAACAGGTCTGTATTGGGGCAAGACTGAGACAAAACCATCAAATTCTGCCATCTAACCTCTGGTCAAAATAAATACATAAAATATATAATTGTCATTACTTAAAACAATTACAATCTGAGGTTAAAAAAGCATTAACGAATATACTTCAAAGAATTAAAAAATGATAAATTAACAAAAAGAAATATATACACAATATATAAATATTAAACAACAACTATATTATGGTGTGTTAAAGTATTTACAACTGTGGGAAAAACGTGAGGATTATTAAACTTTGCATCCTTTACGATAAACCTCACTGCAGGATAACACCCACACAAGAAGGGTGTGCGAAAAACCTGCGAAATCCTAGTGATAGTGTAGCTAGTGCTCAAATCACAAAGTGTAGTGTTCAAATCACAAAAAGACAAAGTGCACTCCACACAGCACTCAAGAATGGGCAAGTATTTTGCTAAAATATAACAGGATTCGAACACAGGCTGTTGAGATGGGAAGGCTATACTCCATCTGCCACTCCAAATCGATTACCTCTAATTTGCATTTACACCCTATGTGTGATCAGACCGGCCCGTGCATGGATGCAACATCCGCCCTGTCCGTCGATACCCTCAACACCGCGGCGCTCTGGGTTTATGACTTCGAAACGAAGATCAATATCTCCCGCCAAGTGTTCCGAAGCTCGGTGCCGATTACCCGTGGACAAACAGTCGAACAGCAAGCGTTTTCCTTCCGCCTTGTTTGTTTCCCTCACTCAGAGCGGCCGCCGGAGGGAAACAAACATTCGCGCCAGGCCCCTAACCTTTCGCATTCGCGACGAAAAATGACACGAAGGAAAGCATGGAGCTTCGATTGCTGCGAATAATCCGAGACGCCTGGATGTCGCCGATTAGCCAGCAGCACGGTACGTGCCACCGAGGTGGGAAATCGCACGGCACGAGATTTTAAGCGCAAGCACGTCCGAATCTTTGGAATGCTGGGATTTAGCGCGCACCGACAATGGGGAATATGCACAAATTTTTATAACTCTTTGAATGTTAAGTTTATTGGTTAAAATGTGCATGGCGAAAATTTTGATTAAGAATTAAGTTTTGTTGCAAAAATATTACTCTTTGAAAATTGTACCTTTCCGGAAGATTGAAAACACGACGTCATCGCATGACGTCACGGCACGGTATCACTATGGGCGTTGTTTATCTATTCATGCGTGGAGGTAAGATATTAAACGAATACCTTGCGAAAACGTATGTATTTATCTCATTTTTTTAATGCAATACACGATTGTATTTCGATTTTTTCGATTTCGAAAGTAAATTGTCGGAATGTATTTTTTAATTAATTTTTCAGCCATCGTTTCGTTCGAGAAACGGCTACACACCTCAAAGCAATATATATTCGCTTCGTTTTCTTTTAAAAATAAATGTCTGTCTCCGTAGCAATACTGAACCTATACGCTGCAGTGACGTCAGAAGGCGTTTGAGGTCACGAGACTTTCGTCAATTTTTGGGAACATTTTAATATCACATAATAATCTTTGTGGTTGGCATGGAAAATTTTGGCTTATAAATTTAAATTTGTGAGAAAATTTCGCATCTAGTACATCATTAATCTTCGATAAATAAATTTCGTGCATATTCTCCATTCTCTGAGGAAACAGAATGGCAAGTTAGAAACACTCCAAATTTCCAAGAGACCGAATTGATGCAGTTCATATTCGATTGCAATGGAAAAGAATGCTAAAATTAGGCCCCACATTCTCCGTGAAAAATAATGCGTTTTACACGGCATCTTATGGAGACTGTATAAGTAATAAAACGTATATTGGAATAAAATCGCACCCAAATATCTTCGCAGGCGCGTCAGTTAATCTTCCTAAGGCTATTTAAGGGTGTCGTTAATACATATGATTGAGTTAATTCTTCTCCTTAAAACTGGTTCGAATTTAACCAATTCAAACAGCATATTTGGAAATTTTTTTTGCACTTGCACATGACACTCTGTGACGAATTTTAAAAATGCATTCCATTATTTGTCTTACTGCTCTAAGTTTCACTGTGTAAAAAAACAATTTCATCCATATGTAGAGAAGCAAGCCCGCACTTACCAAAATGGCTGACCTTGCTTCTCCATCAAATCAGCTGCGATGCCTCCTACACTGCATTCTAGTCTCCTTGTGTGTATCCATAAAGGCCGTTTTACACGACACTCATTTCAGTACTGAAAATCGAACCGAATTCAGCGTGCTCAAAATCGTATCGCGTTAATGGCACTATCGTATGCGATAAACGCGTCAAATTCGATTTTCAGTATTGAAAACAGAAATAAGAATGACACTCATTTTCCATCCGAGTCTCACATGCAACTACCAAAGCTACCAATCCCTGGGGTGTAGAATATTTCAAGGAAATATCGGTGGTGGAACTGGAAGATCTGGAACTTCATCTCATCTGAATACGGATTCTTCCATCACTACTCCGGAATGATTACAGATGGAAATGGAAATACAAATGGAAAAGAGACTTCAATAGAAACATGCCTAAAGAATGTAAACAAAGAATAGCTTCTGCGCATGCGCCGGTCAGAAATCGAATCAGATAGTTGGATAGTTGACTAGATCGTATAAAGGGTTCACCCGAGACTTTCAGTATTCAATTTTGAGTACGCAGAATTGAGTTCGATTTTCATCACTGAAATTATTGCCGTGTAAAACAGCCTTAAGGCCTGTGACGAAACCCATTTTCGCCCCCTCTACGGGTGATCAAAACCACCTTGCGGTCGAAGGACTTGTGCGCCCATTACCGATCGACTACTCTACGCAACATTCCGATCCGTCCATTGAGCGGAAAGAGAAAGCGAAAATATGCGGGTGTGGAGCACTCATGTGAGTGCGTCTGTGCGTGGAAGGGCGGATCGTTTTTTGTTCCGTGGTAGGTGATTGGGCTCGCCCCACTGGCGACCTCGGATGAAGTATGAAAATTAATGAGCGCTCGTTGGATAAGCTGGTGTGAATAACCTCCGATCCACATAACATTCCCCGCGTGCTCTTTGGTAATACCCGACGCGCCTTGAAGACTGTCCAGAACACATCCGCGTTGACAGTAATTATTATGTGAAGTGAGGAACGGTTGGCCGAGGTCGGCTGGTTTGCACGTGGTACGTGATGGATATGGTCCACATAGGATTAATAACGTGTTTATGCTTTGAAATACTCAAACTGGTGAAGTTAAATCACAACATCAAACCTATATTTAATCATAGCACAAATACGACAGCCATTTTCCTGGCTACTACTAATGGTTACGGACCGGGTTGGTAAAATGTAAATTGGAGGGTTGGGCGGGGGCCTTCATGAGCCCCCCTGGCACTTAAACCTCTTTAGAAGATACTTTAATTGTGCCAACCCACATTTAACCTGCCTACCACTCGCAGACAGGGGACAAGAGCACCGCGGTAGAGGTACGGAGGAGGGATCACCCATCTAACTTCTGTCCCGGCCCAACGTTGCTTAACTTCGGTGATATCACGAGAACCGATGTGTCAACGTGGCTAGGACCTTGTCCGACCAGGTTGGTAGTTGTAGTAGGCATGGAGTTACGGTGATACAGCGGTTAAGGTTCTATCTTACTCTCTGAGCTCTTTAACCATCAATAAGAATCAAAATAAATAAATGAATGAATTGATACGGGTCTTCGTCAGGGTTATGCTCTCAATCTCAGCCTATGTTTCGATCCACAACTCGCTCAACATTGAAATCATTGAACGATTCGTTCATCGAAACGTCGGACAAGATTGACACCCTAGCGCGGATGAAGACCCGTGAAGAATTTATCCATACACCAGGCGAGCGCCAGAACTTTCTTTGTGACTTCCACTTTTCGGTTTCGGTTGGTACAGAATTACCAGAAGATATCGTGCAACTGTATCTGAGGGTTGCTGAACAGCCGGAACCAGTAGTATCTAATAAATAGTACAATGTAAATTGGATGGGTGGGCGGGGGCCTTCTGGAGCCCCCCTGGCACTTAGACCTTTTTAGATCCATTGTGCCACACCACATTTAACCTGCCCGCCACTCGCAGACGGGACAAGAACACCGTGGTAGAGGTATGGAGGGGTCACCCATCCAACCTTCGTCCCGGCCCAACGTTGCTTAACTTCGGAGATCTCTTGGTAACCGGTGTGTCAACTTGGCTAGGCCCTTGCCCTAATAAATAGTAAGTTGAAGTCGCAAAGTTAATTTTAGCTCTAATTAGGATGTCCTTTCACAAAAGTGAGGCTTTGAAATTTCATTCTTTAGCCAAAAACCAATGTAACATCTATTCCCGAGGCGGAATTCGAATCCGCGACCTTCGGATAGTCGGGCCGGCGCGTTACTGACCTGACTACTTCGTTCAGTGAGGGATACTAACCGGAAAAGTTCGAATAACCAGGCCGTCGCCAGTCAGTTGGCCCCATGGAGGAGTAGAAGAGAGGAAGCATTTCTAATGGTGACGAAAGTGCACAAAATGGGTCGAAATTTATGTGACATTAATATACGATGTTTGAGCATTAGTTAGCCAAAAGGTTCTTTTTTTATGCCAGCTATGTTTGCGTGGGTGGAAAACTCTCTTGACGTCACCATAGATGAATGCGGGGCTGAGGATCAAAGATATTAATAAATAACCAAGTTAAAGGAAGGAGGACGTCAAAGGGAACAGGTGAATTATGTCAACGATGACAATAAATTACAAGATGTGTTTTCAGTGATATCGCAACAGAACTTCTAATATATGTCAGTGTACCCGCAGCATGTGTGCAGTGGAGTTATGAGGTTAAAATTGGAAAACTGAAGAAACCACGTCCTGTTGGCAATTAACTTTAACGAAGTTACCCGCGATCACGAAGAGAGAATTTTGCGGATGATGATGTAAGCCACGACTCTTCTTCGGAAAACTGATATAAAATATTCTCGCCTTAATAAATATCCATTTTCGATCTTATATTTTTAAACCCCGACAATTAACGTTGTTTTGACCTACAAAGATAATAATTAAACTTTTGTTGTTAAATACTATTTTTCATTAACCTCTTCGGCATATTCTTTTCCACAATTTTTTCCGCTTCAAATGTTTAGCCTTTCAATATTTTATCACGTTTTGCTACTCTATATTCGGAATCATCTTGTCTCTTATTACCTCCAACATTTTACTGTGCTATCATTATAATATTACATTAACCTTTCTTTCCTTCAACCTCCTTCAACTTTCCCATTCAGATTCCTATTACACGTAACTAGATGTGCACACTTCCGATTTCTCTACCCAGGGTGAATCCTTTTTGATTCCTCGACATAAAACTTCAGTCTTCAGGAGCGAAAAAACCCGAGATTACGTACTGCTGTGTGCAGTTCATATTCTAGATTAAAAGTATATCTATTTGATATTTGCCTTCTCCATTCCACTACAGACCATTACCTTATCTCATACTCAAAGGTCTTAACTATACGGCCTTTTAAAATCTTAAAAAACCTTCGTAAGATTTGAGCAGTTGAATACCTAGTTAAGTAAGAAGCTTAGGTAAGAATGTATCTTGAAAGAGGAGTAAAACAATATAGATAACAACAAATTCCAGCATTAATTGATTGATTAATAAAGAAGATTTATTATGAGCTTTTGTTTATTTATATTTGGAGGCTATCATTCTCCAGTTCCTCCCTAATGCTCAGCATTCTTATTCCTCCCTAAAAACAAATTCGTCCGATAATTTCCAATTTCCTCACTTTAAACTCATTATCATCCAAAAATACAGCCCAAATTACGATATTTTTCTACCTTCTACCACTTATGGTAGTTGTTAATCTTTTTTCTCGGAGAATATTCTTTTCTCGTATTGCAAATATATGTTTTCTTAGCGAAAATTTTGGTCGTATTCTTGTAAAACTGATGTAGAAATACAAAAATTACCGTTAACCCTTCTTCCCTAAGATAGTAAAATCAAATGCTTCAAATTTGAAGACCGAATGTATTTGAAACGCAATATTTAGTGTATTTAAATCTTTTCTCAAGGCCCACGAATCAGTTTAGAAGGCACGTCTTGGCCGGCAGGAAGCGATTTAAGGTCGACGCCTTTCCCTGAGACTGGCGCGCAGATTCGTTTGAACTTTCATTCCTCCGAGAGCACTTAAAGCTGGATGTTAAACGAATGTTTCGAAGACGTGGGACGACTCCAAAGCGAGAGGGGTAGAACGCAATTTCCGTCAGTTCCATTATTGTTTACATGTCGGTAAGGGTTTTACTATTAACAGATCCGTAAAAACCAGGCGAACACTTTCAACGTAACCGAACTCTTGGCAATTTAACCAGTGAGCCGTTTGAGTGAAGAAAGGACCACTCGAGGTAGCTCGCGTGCTCTTTGAGACAACTCAGTAACTTCCTCATTTTCATTTTGGCCGTAGAATAAGGTTTTTTGTTGCTATTATTAGAGGAAATGATCGAAAATTAAGGTATTCTGGAGGAGGAAGGGTGGAGAGAAACTCGACATCTCGGAGTCAGCCTAATCTTAGCGAAAGGTGCCGGTTTAACGTCCCATCCGACGGATGGAGTACTGAACTAGATGTTCTCTCCACTCAGCACATTTATAGGGACCGATGTACTACCGAAAAATCTGCCTCTGCTGGGATTCTTTCTCGGGTCCTCAGGATAAAAAGCCTGGTCAGACACAAACCCAATTAACTGCGTGCAAAAATACTATACTCGCGTTCCTCACCATACACACTCTCATCCAGCGAACTAACAGCAATATTTCATTTTTCTTTGAGAACTGAGAATGAATAGCCTCTCCTTCCACCTAGTTCTAATCAGTCTCCATCAAGAGAATTTACAAAAATTTAACCTATTTAATATTTTACACATTTGTAAGTGCCCCCCTGCCACACACCCTCGCGGTGGCTTGCAGGGTATCGTGTAGATGTAGAAGTCAAATGTATACAAGTAGTGTATAAAACAATATATTATGGTGCAAATGACATATAAAACTGTGAGATTACATAAGAATATAAAGCATCTGTGCAGTAATCTGGAGGCTGCAAATAACCTAATAAAACTTATATTAATAAGAATAATAGATCTTTATTGTAGCGAAATTATGGGGTCCTGCAATCGAATTTCTCGCCAAATATGATTACATAAGCGTCTTTGGTAGGTCAAAAGATTAAAAAATGAAAAACATACATTGATACAACGATAGGCAAATAGGAGTAATAAAATTTTGTAACGAAGTAACAAAATCGACTGATTAAAAATTTGAGTGAGATCAACTGTTCGTCCCGTTTGAGAGGAAACTTCCGTGAAATCTTCGATTCACTCATTTACGGAACATCATCATCGGTCAACGAGCCTAAGATTTGTTTAACGTAGCTCTCCGTTCGATTCTCCTATAGGTTTGTTATGACATATAAAACTATGCTTTTGCCATACTAATAAAACTTATAAACTTCTTCTTCTTTTTCAAATCATTCACAACTCTTTTTTCAAATATTTCAGCCGAGTAACATCAATGGAGGCTGGGGACACTTGGTGGACTTTAGTTGAACTGAACATGTTAAGGAAATTAACTTTGTACAATTCCACTAAAATGATTTATTAGATCAATTTCGACGTCTGAGCGTCATTGTCAAGGTACATTGACAATGACGCTCAGACGTCGAAATCGATCTAATAAATCATTTTTGTGGAATTGTACAAAGTTAATTTCCTTAACATGTTCATTTCACCCGAGGCCTGCCTTGTTTCTTCTTCCCCTTCACTTGTACCTCAACGATTGTCTTCATCAGCCCATCATGTCTTAAGATATGACCGATTAAGGTGTTTCGTCTTCTTCTTAGGGTTTTCAGAAGACTTCTTTTTTTCTCCCACTCTTCTTGAGAATCTTTCCTTTTGTTACTCGGTCGCTCCAATTTGTCTTCACCATTATTCTGTGGCACCAAATGTCATTCACGGATACAGCAGGTATTACGGAGTATGACGAGTTTCTAGAAAGTGACGGGAGTTAACGGGGATGTATTTATTTCACCTGTATTCCTGTTTCATGACACGTTCAGAATTCGTGCAGGCCTTCTTCCATTCCATTACCAAGTGCGTGCGAATCCGGGCCAAGAACTGACGAAGAGAATGTCGAAACATTCGCCATAGACCCGCGGTCAGGGCCACGGGTTTCATATTCATTGAACAGCGGGCTGTGATCAGCAATTCAAAGTATTGCTCCGAATGTGAAATCGCATGAGCGTCACTCGGCCGCAGTGAATCGATGTTCTGCGAAGGTATTCTCAAACAGCGAACACTTGTTGCATTTCTTGGCAAAATCTTCATTCTCGTTCCCATAAATCTCAAAAGTGGCGTAAAAAACGAGTGATGGACTTTGAAATACGTTCCAAATGAAGTATTAGGGCGTATTTTTAATCTCCAACATGCAGCTCTGAATTCTCAAGTGGATGCGATGCTTTAAATATACACTTTAGTACATAGGGTGTTACAGGGGGAAATGTACATATTTCAGGAGGAGGTTAAGAAGATGATTTTAAGCATTTTTTTCCCTGTGAACATAGGGTTGCAAGTCCTTAATTACCAAGCAATGGCAACACAAACATTCTTTGAGCATCATCCCACAGTTACCATGAAAACGCAAAAAAAATGTGGATTTCAACTTAGATTTTCAAGTTAAAATGTTCTGTTATTTTTTAACATCTTCATCTTTCTTCTCCTTCCGACAGGTATGCTTATTACTTCCAACGGTCAAGTTGATAACCGAAATCATTAAAAATTTTAGCGCCTATTTGTAGTTTAACAACAGAGCGCGGGAAGCAAATGATAATTCAAGCAAATGACTGTATTACAGGTTACAACTCAAAGGCGTAATCTCCCCATTTCACTGCAGTAACGGATCAATATAACAAAATGGGAAAGAAATAACTATGGTAAAATAAACAGAAAAAAATAGCACGTAACCTTTGAAATTTTTCTTTTCAGCTCCATTATATCCATTTCCATCGCTTTGAACTCGAGAGCATCACAATAAATTCAGCACTAGCAGATCACAAAGAATAGTTTTCCAATATATTTTCAGGCTGGCAGAACTTCAGAAAACGCTTCTGAAAATGAAACGTTCCCATTTATAAACGATTAGAATCAAGGCAAGGAAATTTTTAAACAAAAACAAAAATCGCTATTCGTGTGTGATTTTCTCACAACCACTCACTTTCAACGTCGCCTTCAACTCCTTTTTAATAATTAATGTACCATTATCGACATTTTTACATTTCTGTACGGTTTCTTTACTGTTTGTATATTATTCATCAAGTGCACTTGGTATTTGAGAGCTTGTTTTACACAAGAGCACACTCCATTCTTTCGTATTTATACAAGAGAATATTTTTAATGGAAGATAATTAATTAAAGGCCTACAGATGCAAAGGCATTGAAATTTTCACATGAATCGAATTCAGTAGAAAAGCACAGTTCTAGAATCTCTGTCCAACAGTTAATCTCTCTTAATTTGCCACTTCTCTAGGACCTGCTAATGAAATGTGGTGGTATAAATCCGTTTGCTGTATTAGCCTCAAATTCGCGTGATTATAAATATAGATCATATTACAAAAAATTAAAGTATCACAAATACTAACACAACTGGAAACCTGCGCAAAACTCCTACGCAGAGGAAATTTTCATTACAACATCTCTTTTCGAATGATACCACCCTCCAGCATCTCTCATCGGGTTTTTTCAGCAACAATTCTCCATCTGTAGATATCATGAAGGACTCTCCGCTTGTCATGGATGATAGCGGCGTCATGAGGATTTAAATGAGTGGAGGCTTCGACTCAGGATGATTTACTACCGGTTGTATACCCCTTCCAGTCCTCAACGACAAGAGTATTTCTGGATGGAGAAAGAGAGAGAGAGGTCCCACGTGGTGAACCATAAACCGAGGCTGGTGGGCTAATTTTATCCCACCTCACTTGGCGTAGGCCTCCCTTTATTTGTCACTTACAACATATGTTGTTCCGAAAAAATTACGTGGGGAAGTAATATTACCAGGAAATTTGCCACGATTTTGTCGCTGATATTATTAGAGAAAGTGGCCTGTTTCTACGGGCATCTGGGTCATTGACGATGTGGGTATATGGAAATGATATGGATATATTGTACTTTTTCTATTCACCTCCATAACCACATCTCAAAACCACCAATATATGCTCGTTGTCTTTCTTTCGTGTGCAGATCTTGGATCCATACAACGTAATGTTTCACACGAATATTTATAGCAACTATTTCTTTAGATATTTGCTAATGCTGTCCACCATAAGTTCTCTTCCGTAGGTAAATGTATTTTTAGCCAAATCAATGCCCCTCATCGTTACTACTATAACAAACATCTTAATCCAAATTGCTAGATAATGTTACCTTCCTTACCAGTAAAACGATTCCTGCTGTAAATTTTGAAATATTAGTACCAATGGTTCTATTACAACCAACTTATCTACATCTACATAATACCCTGCAAGCCACCATAAAGGTGTGTGGCAGGGGGTGAACTCTCACCAAACATGCACTACATATCATGCATAAAAAAAGGATTAGTACTTGTATAGGTACTGTTCAAAACTACACTATTTAAAAAAAGATATCAGTCCGTTGAAGGAATGCTTACTGTTCAACCACACCCGTAAATATTCGGACTGTATAAATATCAGCTACCAACGCTCCGTATTTGGCATTTTGTAAATCAGAAAACAAATGAAGGCCCCTTTCAGTTGAATTAGGTATAATATTTTTACCACATTTTGAAAAGAAAACAGCCATCGGGTTGATGTTGAGGCTGGAGTACCGGCTAACTACCCCGAGGGGACCAAGTTTGAATACCTCAGAAACAGATTGAATTCATCAATACACCGGTCACAACTTAAATGCTGCGTCCATCAGATGGGACGGCAAATTGTGGGCCTCTTGGTGCTTTTCTTTAAGAGCACGCTTAGGAAACTAATGCCAACTCCATTTATCTCTCCACCCTTCCTACGTTAGCACTGGTAGCACCATATTGGTATGAGCACTTAAAGCTAACCCTACTAACAGAATGTTTTTGCTTTGCAATTTCTATCGTTTTTAAATGGTGAAATTCTGACTATTAAAATAATACTATTCCTTTTTTATGCATGATATGTAGTGCATGTTTGGTGAGAAATCGCCCCCTGCCACACACCTTTGTGGTGGCTTGCTGGGTATTATGTAGATGTAGATACGTTCTGTGAAGGATTATTTACCCTAACGGAACTAATCACCTAACCTACATGGCGGAAATAACCATCTAATTTACCTTAGCTACCGAAAGGGGATGTTTGAAACCGTCGGGATTATCTCAAATAGGTAACTAAGGAGTCACGTGGTACAAACACAAATAGTTTGAAAATTTAATATGCCTGAATCGCATGTAACAATATCATTAATTGTTTTCACTTGAGTTTTTTCATATCTCGACTATAGAGCCCCCAGATGAGATAAAACAGAAGTGTACACAATGAATGAGGTTGTAATCAGCGGTTTTAACACACCTAATCTACGAACCATTCGTGCTTATAACACGTGGATCCTTGGTTATCCATTCGAGATAATCCCGACGGTTCCAAACACAATCCGCCTCGACTGCTACAAATCATTCAGGAAACATTTTGGGGGCATTGCTCCGAATCCATTCGAAATGTTTTCCATCAGTAGGTCAGACTTCTCTCGTCTGCCACCCATACCACGAGGCGCGAGACGCAAAAGATACCGCAACGCTCGTCGCAAGTGAATCATGTTCCGTATCGAGAAAGCACCGCGTCAATCTTCCCATTCATCTACTTAACAAAAGCCGGTGACGAAAAAAAGAGAAAGAGAGTTGTCTCCGCGACTGAGTACCTGATTTATTCTTGACTTCCCTCGGCGTAGTCATGAAACTTCTTCGACCATAATATACGCCGCCACTAATTCCGTCCACCCTTGTACCGAAACTCAAACAAGGCCGAGGTGACGGCGTTCTTCAAAGAGATCGATGCCGCGCAGCTTGAAATCTAGCGTTCACAAACAGACTCGCCGAGTGCGTGAATCACTTGATCCCTTCACGTGCGATTACATCGCCAGTTAAAATGATGCATCGTCCCATAATCTCTTTAACGACCAGCCGTGTCAATGACAAGGGGTAGTATGGGGGGGTGTCATTTCCACCTGCGTCCAATAGTGCCCTCTGATATACGACCGATACACCGACTCCGAGCGTACTTCAGGCGATAGAAAAATGTAGAAAAATTTAAGTACCTAGCCTTGGCAAAAATCTATTTTAAAATTAACACCAGTTATATTTTAAATTGGTCACCAGAGAGCCAATTTGTTCACAGCACAATTTAAAAATTCTAGTGAAGAAAATTTTCTCAGGTTTTCCACTAGGTCAGTTTGTCCATATTGTCCGACGTTTCGATGCCCAACTCTGGCATCATCCTGAGGGTAGTTGAACACAGAGTTTCCAGTATTTTCCCGCACATTTTTATTCGAAAGTGTGCTCTAAAAATGGCCCGCATTTTAGGGGCATTTAAGCAAGTGCAGAAACTGTTTTATTACTATTATTTACTGCGTGCTAAATATTCATACCCCATTATTTATTTTACCGGGGATTTAACAACATATATATACATTTTTAATTTTCAACTTCAACATATCGTGAGAAATAGAATATCAAACAGCCGCTAAAAATTCAAGACTGAAAAACTTCGAAGCGTGTGTTACCGAAGAATGACGAAGAGATTAAATGGATCGGCCGATTAACAAAGATTGAAATTCTATCAATACTGGAAGAAAAGAGAAGTCCTCCGAAATCTCTGAAGAGAAGACGGGACAACTTAATCGACCATAGCTTGGGACTTGAAGGTCTGATGACGGCAATCTTCAAGGAAAAAGTGAACGGGAAGAATGGAAAATGAAGGCCTCGTATGAGATATTTGGAGAAATTAGTGAAGGATTTAAAAAAGAAGAATTGAAGTACGAATTAAGAAGTTAGCTGATAGAAGGATATAGAGAACTAACAGAAACTAATCTCAGGACTGTTGACCCTGTCTTCTTACTGAACGATTCCGTTTTCTTCCTGTAAACTGTTTGCTCTAAAATATGTTGATTATTATTTTTTTTCTAAAATCTCTCTGACTTTTTATCCCAAGGGTATGAAATTGAAAACAGAACCGAAGATCTAATGCCATACCGGTCCCTACTTCAGAGCTGAGTGGAGATATCCTAAAGTTAAGTTTTCCATCCGCCAGATGGGACGTTAAAAACGTGAAAACCTTGACGCCTTTTTTTAACGGCAGGATAATGCCGATACCGCAATTCCCTAGTCTTCCTCCGTTCACTGAACGATTCCCACACTAAAGCAGTCACCAAAC
Source organism: Platycnemis pennipes (assembly GCA_933228895.1). NCBI lineage: Eukaryota > Metazoa > Arthropoda > Insecta > Odonata > Platycnemididae > Platycnemis > Platycnemis pennipes. The sequence goes on from OW121852.1 coordinate 66,107,447, forward strand.
TACTCCTAATAGCGCCAATGACCTTGGCTATCAATCGTATTCCCCGGATAATTACTACGATTTTGCATTACAGAAATGGTTAGGCAATATTCTCTAAAATGAAAGCTTGTGACGCCATTAGTTGGCCAGTTATTTCGGACCGTAAATTAATGCTACGAAGATCAGTTAAGGTAGTAGTGCGAATACCAAGTTCCACGTTACGGAATCGATCGCCATGCCACGCACGCATTTTCTATCGTCCGTTTCGAAGGAGTATTGCACGGAGGTTGTTTAGCATGCGGTAGCAGATTCTTCCCTGGCATGCGCTGACTACTTCACGCGTCACGTTCACGCGTTACGTCACGAGAGCAGCCAAGTGACCACTGCGCAACACAAACAACGTTATAGATAGACTTACGTCTGAAAGAAGGGTATTCTTGTAATATTCCCTACAGTTATGTTGACACCAGCGATATAGACTGCATGCCTGTCTCGTTACTTGAGGCAAAATATTTCGGATCATACCTCATGTGACTTTTGCTCCGAGAACTATCTTTTTGTGGTAAGGTTGCTTGAATACTGGCCTCCCGTCTCAGAGACACAGAGGCTTTTTTTGAACACTGGTCCCTTCTTGAGTGCCTTGTAGAGAGCACTTCGTGTCCAGTACTCCGTCCGTCAGACTGGACATAGAACCGCAGACCGCTCGGCGCCTTTCATTTAGAGCACGCTAATGCCGAAACCGGGTCCCCCTCCACCTTTCCTCCATTGCCTGAAGTACGCTTTTCTTTATCTAATTTGATATTTGCCACCGCATATAGGGCACAATATCGGTAATGTTTATGTTCCTTATATATTTGTAATATCGCATTGCGTCGTTTTTAATTTGCAGTTCAATCGGCTCCAAGTCCGCTTTTTGGTAAACCACTTCAAAAGCAGATCAGAGACGTATATTTTGCATCGATCTAATACAGTGTCTTTCTGCCACACGTATTTTACTCATGGTTTATTTGTTTATTAATACTGTTGAGACAGAGGAGGCATATATTCGGGTAACCGAGACTGACGAATTTGAATCAACTTAGTACATAGTATAGTTGTGAACTATTTTTGTACAGTTTCCAAATCATATAATCTTATTTCTAGTGGTAATTTAATCTCATATATCTTGGACTTCAAATGCTGTAAGCATTTGAACGTATTGAAGAAATATTTTATTATCTTTTATATTTAAATGATCTATTTGTTTACCCATTTTGTGTTTTTAAAACGTTTTTAATTAATATTGACCAGGGTTCAGGCAGATGAAGGAACCATCTAGTCTCAATTTCAACCAAAATGAAGACATCTTGATATTACATCTTCACAGCTGAAAGTCGGTGTTCACAGGTTCCTCAAATCGAAAGAAACTTGGTATAACGCGTATTCAGCTCTTGAAGATCGGGCGCTTTTCTCGTGACTTCAAATTCTCCCCCTGCTATTTCACACCACTAGACACACTCTCTCTCTCTCTCCTGATGATCTTTTTCCTTTTTTTATCCAAATTTCGTCATGACGTACTGCACGAACAACCCGCGAATCCTGCTCACCCCAGGCTCAAATTTCTCGTAGGCGCTGTTGGTTTTTTTCAGCCCGAGGTCTTGCGCAGTTAAAAAGAATCATGATTGAAATTACATCACTAGAAGCATGGTCAATTTGTTGGATGGTTGGGGGAATCTCCCTAAGGAATTGCATGGGAAGATTGATTGCATGAAGCATTGACGCGTATAAGAAGCATGTATTTACGGCCGTTATCAGAGAAGGAATACGTGCTAGCCGCTCGGGCATGCCGGTAACGCGCCGGCCTAACAATCTATGGGTCGTAGGTTCGAATCCCGCCTTGAGCATGGATATTGTGTTTGTCTGAGGCCCACAGTATAGCGTAGGATGATTATATACACCTAGTCTGCTAGGTTGCTGGAGTATCTGACAACAAAGTCTACTGCTCTTTGAGTTTACAATCATGAAACAGTGTTTAGGTTACTGCACACTAAATAAACTTTATTTGAACACGCTGCTAAGTGATTAAAGGGACGAATGAATGCAATGCCTATAAATAGGTTGAATACGTACATTTACTCTTCATGGTATTTACAGCGGCAACCTGCACCATTTATTATTCATAGTTAGAGTTAAGAATGTTTTCCGAGTACTACAAGCTACTATACTACTTTATCGTGGTCGACCTTAAGCTCACGTCATTAATTATTATCCTTGGAAATAGAAACATTAATCTCCACTTAAATCAGTATACACATTCAATCTTATGCTTACTGCTAAGTATACTGTAATTGTAAAATAGGTCACTTAGAGGCTTGATGGGTTAGAATTACCTAGGAGACCCATTTAAATTATAACCTGCTCTCTGACAGCAATTCCCAATCGACATATAAAAGTTCAAGAGTTATAATTTAATTCCAAGGTTCTGCAATAGTTTAAAATATGTATAACGTAATTTCTAAGCTAACCTTAAAGGTAGGATTAAAATCCCTGAATTTGCTGTGCGTTACCTACCTGTCTTCCTCGGTACCGAATTCATAGCCCATGGTCATCGATCCCGGGCAATAAATATGAAATAAATGTCATAAAATTCTTTCTTGTTATGTTTGCATTGTTATTAGGAAAAGAAAACTTAGTAGGCTGTGTCTGAAAGCAAATGTAGTAAGACCTGGAAGCAAAAGTTAGAAATAGATTTCACAAATTAATGTTGAAGAAACGCATAAAGAAAAATAACAGCCTATCCATCACCACCTCCATACATCAAGCTAGGATATTTATTTACCATCATTTCTATTTTGTCTTTTAAACAATGAAGTTAAATTACTATATTTGCTATGAATATCGAGAGTTTTTTAATGGTTCCGTCGCTCACATGACGAGAAAGATATTTTAAATCTGAGTGGGTAGTCGTAAACGAGTTTGAAGATCCTTTTTCCTCATCTTTCGGAAATTCTCTCAAGAATGATTGAACATGACTGAAAGGGAACGGATGGAGGGTAAATAACCCTTAAAAAACTCTGAAAGGGGGAAAATCTTGAAGCTGGAGGTGAGAATGTAGCGGGAGTAGATTAGTAGTCCCCCCTGCCACACACCCTCGCGGTGGCTTGCAGGGTATCGTGTAGATGTAGATGTAGGAACATCAAAAATCGCTCAGTACGATTCTCACTCACTTCGTCTGTTTGTTACAATGGCTCTGGCAGAAGGTCGAGAAGAGATGTTCTTTGCACATAAGGTACGATTCCAGTACTTGGGACACAGTAAATAAGGATTTTGGACCCGATCATAAAGATTCACAAAGCGCGCAATCGTATTATCATTATTTTTTAGTTGGCTTAGGGAAGCGAAAATATGATGCTATTTCATCAAATTTTTCCTATCACGTCAAGGCGCCAATCTCAGCCATTTCATCAAGTCATAAGGATAGTTACTGTTTGCTGTGCACTTCTAAATGAGCTCATCTGATTAATGACGATAGTGATAATGCAACTGAACGATCTGCGATTCCGTCCTTGGATTGAAAACTGAATACTCACCAGAGAAACCAGCGTCTTCCTAGAAAAAGGTTCACTTAACCCAAATTAAGTGTTTCATACGACTGCTGTAAAGACTCAATAAAGGCATTTCGGGAAACGAGGTTGTCACACGCATGATTGGAGTCACTTGATATTGATTTAAATCGAAGGAGTCTGAGGTTGGCATGAGATATATATATTTCTACCCCAACACTACATCAAGTTAATTTAATATTTTCACATTGGTCAACAATCCTAGGATTGGTATGACGCAGCTTTCCACTCGATCCTTCTATCGGCCAACCTTTTCATTGTAAATTAATATTGATCGACCTAAAGAAAAGAGGAAGTAATAAAAGGAAACTTGAGGAGGTAATAAAATTTAAATTGACTGTACATAGACTGTTCAATCAAAAGAGCGTTCATCGTAATTCCAAGATTAGCAAAAAAAGTGAAGTCCTATTTCCAATAGCATAAGTTCTGTGTTTGAGATGCACTTGTCTTCCCAATTATGATCTTGTCTTCACTTGTTTCCCATACTATCAATCAAATAAGTACTTTTGAATGGAATGTATCACTGCATTATCACCAAATTTCAACCCTGAAATACACTATATTTTTACGAATCCTACTTTTATTATTATCGTAAGAGATTGAATATATTGGAAAATAGAATTTCACGCCAAAGTAAACGTCCAAGAAATACTCTTCCCGTACAAATTAGATTTTTTAAAGCGTGAATGCTTCAGCAAAACAGTTTCAAACAGCTCTTAACACTACGATCATATTCCCAAGGAATTTAATAAGCGAAAAATCAGTCAATGGTCTCACATGCTCAGATTTTTAAGGTGATGGAAGCCTGGCAAATATTTTCATAGGCCTTTCTGGATATTTCACGCAATAAGAAACCGGCAGATAAACTTGCCAGCAGCGTCGGATTGACCGAACGATTTCTCTCTGCTTCAATTACAAGAGCGTATTATTTCGTTCACCACGCTGGATGCCCTCGACCTCCTCTCGAGGCCTTGAAACAGCCATTATTCGCTCCACATTAGCTTTCTCCATTATTTTCTGCGAAATGCCGTAAAGCCTACCCCAAACAAACTAATGAAATTAGTAGGGGAACGTTCCGTACACTCCCTGATGGCGTTAACAAGTTTAAATTAAACTATATTTCAACATATAATGGAAATTTCTAAATATGAAAACTACTTTAAACAGAGGTAAGACATGTACTTCCTTTATCACTCCATCCATTGCCTATATCACCTTCGTAGATGTGATCATAGTAAGCATCAGCAGATTTTACTTTGGAGTTCTTTAACCTCCATAGGCAGAAGTCTAAATTGGTGGAAAATATATAAAAATTCATATTATGGTTTATCTAAAAATCTAGGGTTTTGCTTGTCTATTTTGTTTCGTCACATTACGCAACTTTTGTCGCTCAGTGGCACCTTTTTCTTTCTTTACCTGGGGAGATATGAGAAAGCTTGTATAATTCTTTACTGAACAGAGGAAAGCTTAAGACAAATAACTGGGACATCGAATTCAAATAGTAGATTTGGTCCGCAACTAGGAACCCTTTGCATATTCATAAGCAGCATAAATGCATTTTAATTAGTTATGGTTGTGCATAAATCTGTTTTCTCGACCGATTTCCCATTTCCCACGATTTTTCCCACCAAGATGACCTTCTTTGATGATTCTACAAATTAATCCAGCCTATCGCTCGCTAACTTTCTTTGATACCCGAATTCTGTTTCTTTCTGATTCATGGTAGTCACCTTCAGATGTGGCTGAAGGTTTAATGGCTTCGTATCGTCGGCCTAAATCAATGAATCAGTCCACCCGTGGCAGGAAGGGACACGAAAAGCGCAATTATTTTCTTTGATTTATCATCTGTGAATCCTTTTATTTATCCCGCGGGTCCTTTTTCTTCCCCTTGAATGGCTAAATTCACCTTTTCCTGGAAGCTAAAAACCTCGAACGCTACTAAACAAATTATGAGGAACTCTGACGGTGTGGTAAGATGCGGGACATACGACAAAAAACAGGTTATCTTAAGTGATATGAGAGGGAAAAACTCATGCACACAAAACACATTGTTATAAATAAAGTATTTGCACATAAATCATAAAGAGTTTAAATGTACGCTAAATTCATCTACTTATTTAAGTCCTACTGAAGCCATTAGTCTCTTAACGCCCGCAATTACGCTAATAAATATACAAATGGACCTGGCACTGAGCCATAAAGTATGCCTTCAAAGTAAAATGCGAAAAGGGAATCATTTATTGTTATTATCCGCAAATTTTCACTACTACCCTCACTCTTTTCATTCTTCCTTATCGTTTAATGACCTCCTTCGTGTCGCATTATTCGACCAATATTTACAAACACTCCTCACCTTTTCCCTCGACTCCGAAATATTCTTGATGCTAGCCGTTCACAATCCTACACTTTTCTGGAGGGAAGCCCGCCTTTTCATTTTTTGCGGGAAGGCTTTTAAGCTGCGAGCCCGAGCGTGCCCTGTTTTAATGGGCCAAAGCGTGTCTCTGCGCATTACTGTAGCTACGCTCCATATGCTCTCAGTCAGATGTTTCGGTATCACGCCCGGTGTTAAGCCCTCCATCTATGCCTCATGCCGCAGTATTTAGTACCTACCTCTTCATCAAGATTATTAGCATAGAGACTGGAGATTCGGAACTCAGTACTGTCCTATAATTAAGGGAACAGGTAGCCGGTACAATCCCTACCATTGTCCTCAAAATTCTCTCTCAATATAATCGCAAACTCAGACCCGAAACATGATCAAATCGACACGCCCGTGTCGTAAAAAAACTCCGTGAACCACACCTCATCTTCCACTGCTAAACAAAAGTAGGTCCGTCACACTTAAAGCACAACCCTTAGGAATACCATTGTCTTGTGAATAACATTTTGATATGTGCTTTCCTAGGTACATTCTAAAAGTCCCGTCTGTTAAAATATTTTTGATAAAAATGGGCATGTTGCCCCTAAAACCCCATTCCTGCACTTGGTGTAAAATCTTCCACAGCCACACAGTCGTAGTCTTTTAGTACTAGCCACTAGTCGTAGTCGTAGGCTTTTTCAAAAGACTACTAAACAAAAGTAGGTCCGCCACTTCAAAATTTCCATGATAACATATAGGTAGATCGTTGGACTAGATAAATAGAATATAATTAGAAAAGATATGTACTGATTAAATACACAATATGAAGACACCCAATTGTATAATTAACTTATTGGGACGAATTCTAGAGCCCAAAGGTGCTATATTAAAACATTCTTTGAAATAAATCAATAATTTTTTCAAGGTACAATGCACACTCACGCAAACTAAGATAGTGTACCGTGGTGGTGCATATAATTGAACAATACGGAAAACGACTAGTTATTAAAACATTTCAAGCAAAGTTTTTTCCACTAGCCATGTGTGAGCAGTGTTGAATGATCGGTGAAAATACTTCAAGGGTAAAAAAATACCGACAGATTCGATATCAAAACGTAAAAAAGTAAGAGTGATTTACGTGTTCCAGCCGCATGAGGTTTGGCACAAGCATGTATTACTCGTCCGAATTTTTAGAGCGGAAATCGGCTTTCCACGACCTAATTTTTAAGGTCAAAAATGTATCAAGAGAGTAATTACGGTCCCCTTCCTCAATTTAATGAAATTAAGAATACCTGGGATTAAAATCCTTGATAAAGTTTCGAAAGGGTGAATGCCCTCATGCTTTAGACCTGTTTCTCTCGGGTGTTCGCGAATAACCTTCATATGGTCATGAAAAAAAAACACAGCTGGAAGGGGTTCGTAAGCCGTAGGGCCCAAATAGTGTATCCTAGCATGACACAAAAGGCTAAGTTAGGCGTTAACGACCGCACATGAAGGTAATTCCATTATACAGTACCGTGCATAGTGACAGGTTTAACCTCAAGTTACGAGACAGGGGATCATATACGGCCCAAAATTAATTACTGAACATAAACTATAAACTCGGGTTTAATATGAGGCATTCCATGCCCCCAACATACTACGTTTTTTACGCAACAATGTACGTGATAAATAAATTCGAGCATTAGTTACCACAGTCTGCTCTTCACCGAAGTCAATCAAAACGCAAAAAGGCATGTGAATGATGAGGCTATCCACCACAGAAAAAATGTATTGCATCACAATCATGTTTAGCGTGATACACGATCGAGTTAGATGACATAAATGCTTATTACGTCCTGCAATATAGGTATATGTAATACTTCAATAGGTAGGGAAATATTTTAGAGTAGTCTGTAGTGCCTGATGCATGCATTAACAACCAATCCCTTAATTAATTACAATGTAAATACTAATAATCTGGTTGCATGAGACCATGTAGTAGCTTGTTTGCATGTCAATAGTTCATGCTTGGTGATCTGCACCCCCTGCCACATACCCTCGTGGTGGCTTGCAGGGTATCGCGTAGATGTAGATGAATTTGAGCCTGAGGTTGTAAAAAAAAATTTGACTGGAAAGAGCAAACTGTGATTTTGTGGAACAGAGAGGCTGGATGCGGTGTTTAATTAAGTGATTTTCCGAATATTTGAACTACCTGAACCAAAAGAGTAAATATGAAATAAAAATGGATTTAAATGAAAAATCAATATATATTTATGTACACGAAATAAATATGCAACTTACGAAACACATTTTTTTTTAGGTTTTATAGGCTATTATTGCGTATTTATTCCTCCACAGAGCATATTTTTCCGTATTCTAGTCTCCTTCTTCCCGGAGATGTGACGATTCGTCATCAATTACCTCGTTTATTTCACGATTAAAAGCCTCCATTGTGTGGGGTGAAAAAAGGGCGGGAAGAGGCAATAATTCCAATTAAACCACGAGGTGTCGGGGCGCGTTGAACAAGGGCCATGAGGTCCCGGCTTCCAAATCCCTTCCATTCGGGCCCGAGCCCACATCTCTGGGCCGAAGGAAGATGAAGGGGAGTTGCCATTTTCTCCACGCTGTTAGCACGAGGCTTAATGGGGCAAAAGGCGTTAGTGTTTTTTTATTTGGAAGGAAACAGGCGCACGGAGTATGATTCTCATTTTTTTCTGTTTTTTTTACACCAAGGGGCAGAGGGAAGCGGGGTTTCTCTTTCACGAGAGACTTTTTACGTTTATTTCCCAGCCGTTTTTTCCCTCCCCACTATCTCTCTTTCACACCCTCTTTTTACGCGAGTACGCCGCGCTACAAAATGGGAAAGAATTTTTTTCCCTCCGCTAATAGCGGGCAAATAAAGCCCGCGAGAGATCCGAGGTCGGTGTAATACGCCACCCGGAAAAGATTTCCGCGAAATCTGCCGCACGGATGGAGCCACTGGCGAAGTGTACAGCGACTCTTTTGTTTTGGGAGAAGGGGGAAAAGAAAACGGGTTGAAAAAGTACTTTCGGAAATTCTTACGTAACTGTGAATGACACCCCAAGGTGCGAAGGAATTTAATCTTGCCTCAGTTTCGTGGATTCAAAGTTTTTGCAGCAGCAATTCGTGAATATCCCGTGAGATTTGCTGAGGCATTATGAACATTTCGAGAATCGACGTTTCTCTCGTGCTGCAACCACCAGCTTCAGAGGCGACGTGGATTTCTTAAGAGTCAATCGACCCTCCGGACGAAGCAAACCTCGCGAAGAAACGTACATAGCATATTCATACGAAGGCTTACGTTAAATTGTTCCCGTTTATAATATTTTTTTTAATGAGCGACCATCACCTTCAGTCAGTAATCCTGAAATTGGTGTGACACTGCTCTCCACTGAATCCTCCTATCAGCTAACCTCTTCATATTTACGTATTTCTTCTCTTTCACATTCCTTCATCACTTGTTCTATATAACTAATACGAGGCCTTCCTTCGCCATTCTTCCCGTCCACTTGTCCTTCAACGATTGTCTTCATTAGGCCATCGTGTCTCATGATGTGGCCGATTAAGTTGTTCCGTCTTCTTCTCAGGGTATTCAGAAGAATTCTCTTTTCTCCCACTCTTCTTAGGACTTCCTCGTTACTTACTCAGTCAATCCATTGAATCTTTATCATTCTTCTGTAGCACCACATTTCAAATTCTTCCACCTTTCGACTTCTCCGCTGCTGCCAGCATCCATGCCTCACTGCCATAGAGAAATATGCTCCAGATGTTCATTCTGATGATTTTTTTTCTTACTTCCACGCTTGTATTTCAAGTTTCAGCAACTACACTTTTTCTATCAAGACGTGATACATTTAGCAATAGCTCACTTTTTGAGACGAAATTTTCTAGGCGTTTCAGACGGCTGTAGTGCCATTTTTGTCGGTCTTATCGTCTTAAATTAATCTTGAGAAACAGACATTCACGAAGCATAGCCCGAAAAAAGGAAAAATTAATCTCACTATTTCATTGTTCGGTGGAGGTAGTCAGGTTCGTCACGTGGCTTGGAAATTAGCATTCATGCAGCAATTTTGCTTGAGGGGAGTCGAGAAAAATATAAAGGATCAGTCGGATGGGATATGAAACAGTTCATTCCTTGGTAACTTTCGTTAAGAACTGGAATTTGCGGAAGCTGAGTTTCTCTCCACCTTTCCTCCATTCTTCCTTCCCAAATACTCGTCTACTCTTAATGGCGCTAATGACCTTTGTTTTCAGAGTCAACTCCCCAAATAACAACAGCGACACCTGATGAAAAAACCTTTGGTCCTTGACAAATTTAGCCAGTTGCAGCTTTGGAAAATACCAACAACGCGTCAGCGACGTTGGAAACTAAATCTAAGAGGAGGTGATAAACTGGAACTTTCCCTGTGTTTTCATTCCATTTCCCACTCCACGAACAGCGAGGTGAGAGTTCGACTAACACGAGGCCTTCCTTTGCGTTCTTCCCGTCCACTAGTCCTTCAACGACTGTCTTCATCAGGCCAGTAGACATTCGGGGGAAGGTGTCACACATCTGAGGTCATTGGACAGTAGGGTAATGCGATGCCAGCTAGGATTTGCCAGGATACGAAGAAAGGGTGGATTGTAAGTTAAAGCCGCATCGTGAGGCAATTAACAAAAACGACACCTAGGCCGCTCGCTCGATTCCGAGGTCGTATATTTCAGATAAAGAAAGAGATGCGTACGACTGTCAAAATGATTCGTTTTCGAGAATAATTATTGCTGCGCAACCTACTAGGGGACGTTTCGTTGCAAAAAAGCTGGCTCTGCCGCAATTTCCAAGGTGGCAATGATACCAAGGCTCGAGTGATTGAGTAATGAGAGTTTTGCTTTGCTGATTAGGGATAGTATAATCCCAAAGCTAAAATCTATTCGAATTATTTGATTGACGATAGGTATAGTATAGAATATGTTGCCCTCTGCAGCCTATCGCTCTTGTGTAATGCACATAATGGTGGTGGGTACGGCCCTGGATGGACGTGTAAAAACATCCAGTGGTCTATGAAGGATCGTAAGAACCTCAACAATCCGCTGTCGGAATCCAATGCTGGATTTTGTTGTGTTACTTGAAAGGGTCGCTGATTACTAGGCTTCCCAGAAAACAATATTCTTTCGTCCAAAGCCTTTGTGTTCCTAGTTTAGTGATGGTCTTCGCCTCTGCTCTGGCATACCAGAGCTACCTTTTTATTGATCTCGGACACAACATATTCATCGATATTCGTTCAATACCTAACAGCGTGGCGCGTTAATGAGATGATACATGGGTGAGATGCAGTCGATATGTGGTAATACCTTATACGCATTATATTCTACACCATTGGTATACGTCCTGCATTGAACGACTGGCCCCTGCGAGTCCTCCACCCAGCGGTAATCACTGATTGAGCGGGATGGAGTACGAAAAGGAGCGGTGGCTATTACAGTCCCTTCCGTCCCACGCAGGATTTGGCGGACATGAACAAACGAAAGTATGTGAGCAAATTAAGGAAGGAAACAAAGTAACATATAATTTGATATGCTTAAAAAAACTGCAAATTTGAATGTGATAATAGGTATAAAAGTGGGAGGTGTAGCAACTAAATTGGTTAGATTGACCGAAGATCAAACATTAATATGCAGTCAGCTTAAAGATTGCAATAAAACGCCTTAAGATACTTTCTTAGTACCTTGTAAAAGACTTGGAATAAAAAACAACCACAAAGAAAAACAAACGATTAGATTCTTCAGAAAAAGAAGGGGACCGATTAAAATAAAAAAGTATCAGCTACAAGATAACCTGAAAAGAATGCGAGAACACTTTGTGGAACTTAAGCATTATTAAAAGAAATAAACTTAGTACTACATATTACACACTAACCATTCGCTATAATGTAAAATTATATATAATCCTATTTATCTTCATAATCGGCTACAAATTTGAAACATTTTCCCAACTTAAGAAGAATTTTTGGAAGAAGAAGATGTGTACAGTACAAATGGCATTAGTGGAAAAAATAGCTCGATTTAAACTGGCGATTACAATCAAAAGAGGACTTCTGGCAAGTAGGTGTCCGGAATGAAGACACATGAAAAGATTAATGAAGAGCGATGGAAGGAAAGAGTAAATCAATAACCATAAGATTGTCTAGAAGCACCTATGAATCGCTCCCACAGAACTGTTCAGTTTTTCTAACGAAAACCTCAAAACAAACATTCAATCTAATACTCATCGCTTGATAATTTTATACCGGTTAGAGTAGGTTTTGAAGGTAAGCCTACTCAACCTCGCAATTCATTCATCTATCGGCTTCATCCCTATGGTGTTTCTCTCTACAAGTCAACATATTTCATACACCGATTCATAATATCCATTATACCTTCCCTCTTTCTTCCGCGTCCTTGATTGTCCATCATTCTGTTTTCGATAGCGACCTTTGCATTCTATTGTTCCCAAATATCTATTCAATTCATCAACTCTACCAAATCCTACCAAATCCTAATTTTTTATTTCGTTCATTCACCAGTATTTCAACCCTAGAATTTGTTTACTGCAGCCCTTCATTCTGCCCTATTTAGCGTTCATTCCCTCACGCCCAGATATGTTTTCTCTTTCACGTCCTTCTTTACTTGCCCTATATACTTGTCGCTCGTTTTCCTCACGGGAGATTTCCTTAAATTTTTCCTTCTATTATATTTCTAACTAATTCATTGTGCTTCAAGGTATGTCCAATCCATCTGGCTCTTCTTTGCCGAAGGGTTTTCCGTATTGTTCTGTCTTCATCTGCTCTTCTGTACACCTCTTCGTTCCTTACTCTATCTGTCCATTTAATCGTCAACATTCTTCTCCGACATCATGTTTCGAAGGCTTCAATTCTTCGCTGGTCTCCTTTCCCTATGTCCCATTTCTCTGATCCATAGAATGCCACGTTACATACGAATATTTTGAGGAAGTGCTTCCTTGTTTGCAGCCGTAGGTTCTTTGAGAATAGTAGCTGTCTCTTCTTCATGAATGTGTCCTTAGCATAAGGAAAGGAAATTTTCTTTCCTATCCTACCATCCTGGAGCGTGGTAGCCTAGTGGGTAGAGCGCTTGGCTACTGATCGAAGGGTCCCGGGTTCAAATCCGGGTGAAGCCTTTGGACGCCCCCGAACGAAAAATCCTCGGAGTGCGAGGTGGCCCAGGGAAAGGAACTGGCCCCCCTACCCTGAATGTGTGATATTCACACGCCTGTGGCTTAGTCCCATGGTGATAAAATACCTTGGCTTAGTCCGGGGTGAGCTCTACCCTCATATATCAAAACCGACCTTTGGGTTGAATTGCTGAGTGAGTGTGATCCTACCATATCCAACACATCTTCATTCATCCACCTTACCGTCCTCCGCCCTTGCTCCATTCTACCTGCATCGACATCGACGTCCCATCCGACGGAGTACAGAACTGGAAAAGGTCTCTATATAGGGTTCAAATGTGGAATGGTAGTGAAAAAAAATCCACGATATTTTGTACCCGCGCCCTTGGGGTGGGAGAAAGGTATTCCAGCCACCACAGTAATCTGATCCTCGCTTCCAATATTTTCTCGTCTTCTTTCCCTTATTGACCACGCCTAGGACCCGTATATATTCAAGCGCCACGTCAAACGATCAATTTAACAGGTCGTAAGACGATCGCGATATTGAGTGAACGAGGAGGATAACGTCTCTAACGGAAAGGCGGGAGATTTTAAAAATGATTTTCCTATTCCGGGTGAATTCCCCCGACGAATGCTGAAAAGTTGGCACCTCGTGATCTGGCGAGTCTTCGGCGCTTAAGCTCGGGCCTTCCACTTTTCCCGATGTGCGGGTGCCGGGGACGTCGGCGTCAGGGAAAAGAACTGGGAGAGGACAGAACGTTGCCGTCTACGTCATCGGGGTCGCCATAACGGGGCGACATGGTTACCAACCCTACGGAGAGAGGGGTCATCAACGTACTGTAGGCGTGCTTTCAGTTAACCGGGCGTTCGGCCAGGAGATGGCAAAGTGGGTGAATAGCGGAACGTGACGCTACCATAGAGGTATATAACTCTATGGACGCTACTCACAGTGCGAAAGGAATACCGATAGGCGGCATCGCTGTCGGGTTTTGAATGCTAAATCAGTTTGCTGCCCTGTTTTTGAGGGTGGTAGGAAAGGAAGAATAAATCGCGTCCACATTCATACAGGCACTACAAGTTAGCCAATCAATATTGCAATCAAATAACTTTGTATTGTTTGCTAACTTTAAAGTTCATATGACTTGAAAAGGCCTGGGGAATTTGGACGGTTGGGTTAGCGGTTTGAGTACTGGCCTTCCACCACGAGGATCCTAGTTCGAATCCTACAAGCGGCAGATGTTTTTATTGGTAAACCGACCACTACCTGATTGCTTTGCGGAGAGCATTTAAGTTCAGTACTCAGTCCGTCGGATGGAACGTTAAGCCGTGGTCCCCTTGGTAACTTTCGCTGAGAACAGACTAATACAGACGTCAGGTTTCTTCCAACCTTCTTCCTCCTTAACCTTCCACTCAAATCCGTGTTCCTCTCCTTTCTCAGTCTGAAGCGCCCTTAAGCGTGGGGGCAGACTTTGAAATGGATGGTTGTTTGCTTATTAAATAATAATGATTGATCTGTAACACAAGGTCTAGCCAGAATCGGTTAATTTTAGCTAGCCAAGTTCCATTAACTACCGAGAAACTAAAAACCTCTTCTGGTCCAAAAAACGACTGGTGTCGACAAGCGTATCGTTATAGTATCTTTAGTGGGAAAGAAAAACGGCATTTACATTTGGAGGAAGCATTAAGTCTTCCAAATTTTGTTTCCAATTGCCACTGTTCTATAACAATTTTTTCACGAGCCAGTAACCTTGGCTCAAAATCAAACGCTTCGACATTGACCCATGTCTTTTCATTTTAAACTATGAATATATGATCAAAGCCAGAAGTACAGTGTGAATTGGTTCCGTATATATACAGGCGGTCAGGTATTCTTTAACATACATTCCGTGGCGAATCTAAGAGCTATTGGATGGAATAAAGGAAGGGGGAAGGCTGATAAAGTCGGTACGGTTCGCGGATGAATAAATGCTAGATCGTCAGTCAGATGGGGAATAAAATATTATAAAAATAAAATAATATGAATTAAAATGAGATTCATCACAAGGAAACTGAAAAAATGTAATTTTCTGGGGCGAATAGGGCCAGAGAGTATTTAAAAGTAATTGGTCACAAGCTAGAACAAAAGGAGCTATTAAAATAACTTGGCTGTACGTCAGAGTGAAAGGGACTGAGAATTATCGATGTTCAAAAGATGCTCAAGTCAGAGAAAGGGGCGTTTACTTATGGTAAAGTATTGAGTAGGTGCCTCAAGAAAAGACTCGATGTAAATTTTTAAAAAGCGAGGCGTTGTTTGACGTCGAAATAAGGACTTTCTGGATAGAGGATGAAAATAAACTCTCCGCTTTCGAGATATGGGAAAGAGATGGTGGGAATGATTAATGTGGGTTGGTAGGAGGTCAAACGAGGAAGTGCTATGGAATGTAGGGGGAAGAAAAGAATATCGTGCAAGAACTCACTGGGTTTGAGGCATCAATGAAGTGTTTTACAAAACACGAACGTACACAAAACAAGTTTCATCCTCACTTCTCGTTCGTATAAATAACTATAGGAGAAGTATTATTCTCCTTAGCTTTTAGTCAAAATAAATACCCTATTTTTGTTTCTCATGTGTGGTTTCAAATCTGCCTCGCACTACAGTGCGTTTCAGACTGGAAGGGCAGGTACAGTTATGGGATTTGAAGATAAGGAGGCAGGATGGAGGGAAACCCGGTGTTAGCTCTAACCTGCTCTTAACGATAGGGACCAAGGAGTCTCAGTTTTGACGTCCAATTCGATGGAGTACTGAACTCAAACGTTCACCACAAAGCACTCGAGTAGGGGCCCGTTTACCAATGGAAAATATTTTCCTCTGCCGAGTTACAAAACCGTTCGGGGTAGGAAGCCAGTATTCTTGCCTCTGCACCAACCGAACCCCTTTTCTATCTCTCCTTAATAATATATCAAAAACAACTGAGTTTATTAGAATATTTTTGCACCTGGAAAACGAAGGAATTATGTCACAATGGGACATGGACATTGACATAGTCAGTATTCTGGCCTTAACACCAACCCAACCGCCTTTTCTATCTTGGCTTAAAAATACATTAAAAACTACTGAGTTTTTAAGAATTCTTTTAGCATTGGAAAACAAAGGAGTTATGTAACAATGGGACATGGATTGAAAAAAATTATTTGCATTAGTAACATTAGAGTGTTTTAACACAGGAATATACCGTGAGAAACATTATAAAACCGCGAAAGGATTCAATTCCGTTATCTTCCCAATAGGTCAACGCAGAGCTTCATTACAAAAAATAAAACATCACTGCATGAAGCGGGAACGGAACCAGTGACCTCTGGTAGAACGAGCTGACCGACTGACCTCCGGACGAGAGTAGCATAGGTGCATACATACATAACAGACGACGGTATATATTTTCGCAACGCTCTCAAGTCTAATTATAATTGAATCGTCATTTACTTAATGGGAACGGAGGGGTAGCGCTATGTAACGGAGTGGAACCGTATTAGGAGGCGCCCCTCGCTTTTTCAGCGTCAGTACCTATGACAGAAGGTGGGCGACTTCCGAAGTGGTTCGCGGAGATTTGGATTTAAAAAGAGAAATATGACAGAACTGTGATTGATAAAGCAAACAGCGTCATTTTCAAATCTCCTTCATATTTTCTGATGCTTGGATGATAGGTATCCACATTCTAATGTTACCCTTCCATGCTGTGAAGTAACTTTATATTCAACATGAAGGTTTGTCTGTTTGTTAAGGGTAGAGGCCACCACATACTAAGCCCAATGGCGTGGGTATCGGATTGGTGTCATGGTTACAGTTTTTACCTCTCATCGTAAGTAAATGGGTTCTAATTCCCAGGGCAGTAGCAGATCTTTCCCATTAGCAAGTATATTGGCGCCCTCTTGTATGCTTCGTGGGGAGCATTCGAGTTTATTGCTTCGTTCGTCAGATGAGATGTTAAGCCGTGTTCCCCTTGGCGCCTTTCTTTAAGAACAGACTAATTATGATACCGGGTAGCTCTCCACCCTTCCTTCCTTTCCTGAAATCAATCCTACATCTACCCAATCACTCAAACCATCCTAAATGGCGCAAATGACATCATTTTTCGGTCGCCTCCCCCTTATAACCACAATTACCGGACGGCGGGTGAAATTCAACCATCAGATTGTGAGACACAGCACTGAAATGTGAACTGGTATGTCAATGAAGAATTTCTTCCACTGCCTAAGATTTGAACCAAGATCCCCCCAGTACGGAGAATGGTTCCGTGTCCACCAAACCTATCCCCATCTCCATCTAGCCCATACCGATAGATGGAGATGAGTATCCCATACATCTTTTCCCTCCCGCTCCCATCGCCTTCATTTTTTTCATCCATATATGCTGCTTAATTTCCTCCACCAACTTTCAGCCCCGTACAACCTTTTACCTCAATAGTCACCCTCTCCGTCGATATATGCTGAGATAGTGTTGTGTTTAAGGTACGCTCGCGGCTAGGGATCACAGTCCTTCCGCAGCTACGCGCATGACGAATTCTCACCCATCTTTGGACTTTCACGGCGAAAACTTTCGCGTTCCTGTCACATGATATACACATAGGTATTTAGCCACCAAAAGATACTAAACGCCAGTCACGACAAAGGTCTTAATCATGAGCAAACTTTCTCGAGCTCGCCCAAGGAAAGAAGCCAACATCCGAGTAGAATGGAGAACAGCAAGTCTGAGTGAGAAGTAATGTGAACCTTCGGTTAAATTTTTAACCCACTTCATACCGGTGAAAATCTGTGCTGCATTGTGCACGCAGCCACGAATAAAGTTGTAACAGAATTTAATGGGATATGTTTTACTTATAAATAAAATAAGAGTTGCAAGAAACCAACTACCTCGATAAACATTTAACCGTCACCTAAACAATCTTAGATGTTTTCAAAATCAATGTATTAAATCAATTTCAAAATACTGTTTCATCGTCCAACTGATTCATCCGAAACTAATACACAGTGAATGATGATTGCAGGTAAATGATACTCCACAACTACCATTTCGAGGTTTATAGTCGTTCATTTATACTTCGCATGCAAATACGACTATAATATAATAATATTGTAAAACCTGACTATGAGTCTACTCTGGCACATAATGATAAATAATTTTCGAAGACAGCTATCTTATAACATGTAACTTTATCAAGCTCTATCGCTTTTTTGAAACCACATTCACTGATCAAGTAGAGTTTTACGGTTGCCAGGCTGGAAATACTGTCTTTGCGGTACAAAGGTCGTGAGTTCGTATTCCGACTAGGGAAAAGGTGACATGTTGGTCTTTGGAATTTATTTAGGTAAGATGAAGCTGATTAACCTCTAAATAGGAGCACCCAGCTCCTAGAACCAAATTTCACAACCTAGGAATGGGTTTTTGGCTCGACTATGTGGAATATATCCAGTATGAATAAATGAAAAATTCACTTAGTAAATTCCACCAATCATTGTTCTTATTTTGTTTTCTCAAGCCTTTTTCCGTTGTTTTCGTAAAGCAGGATTTTTGCCAAAACGTTGCATTGCTGATTATTGGCCTTGAGGTGGTTAGCAAACATTCTCTCTTCCTTCTTTACGAGAAATGTTTTGTGTTCGTTTATTCCAGTGCGAACAATTCTTCCTATTTTATCTATTTCATTTATTTATTACAATGTATTTGGTAAAGCAGTCATTGTAATTTATGGAATATACTCCGCTTCTCCTTGTGGAGAGAATTCTTTCACTTTGATAGTAATTTTTAAGGGTTGGGAGGGCATAGTATGCAGCCAGATACTTGCTCTTAGGGGAGACAGGAGTTCACGTTAATCGAGATGTTCCCTTAAAAGGGAATATTACACCACTTTTGTGACTTTATTTCATGGGCTTGAAATAGGGAGGGAATAATCCGTGGACTTTCCCAAATGAATTTTTCAAACTAATTCCACAATTTTTTATGTGTGTTACTTTAAAGACTACAAAATACTGAGCCTCGATGTTAAGAAAAACGTCTTCCTCCGTTCACAAGAGAGGGAAATCCATAGAGGTATGAAATCTACGTCGCCTCGCCTCTTAAAGTCGAGTGTGAGACGACAGCGTCAATTTCCTCGACGTCAGAGTCACCGTCTCCAGACTTAAGTCCGCCACTGCCTTTAAGTGTCATCGACAGGACTCCCGTGTCCCCACCAGGTGCAAAGCGAGAGTGGGATGAGTTCCTAAGTGGAGAAAAAAACAGCAGGGAAAGGATTCCTCGCTATTTTATCTCACCCTCTACTAGATATTGTATCGTAGATTGCTTAACGAGAGCGCACACATCGTGTGTATCCGATGCGGATAGTAGACAGTCATTTATTTTTCAAGTTCGTTTCCCAGCTCCGAAAAGCGTGACCGTCACGCCAAGCAGATGACAAATTCAATCCGAAAAACACTCGGAGACCCAGGTGAGGTTGCGCAAGAACGATCGGAGAATCGTCGATACTGAACGAGACGACGGGAATATCAAGAAAATGAAAAAACAGAAGAGTATGAAATAGGGAGGGATAAAATGACTACCATTACGTCTCTTTCCTTCGAATCAAACTCAATATATATTTTAATGACGAGGAATTCAAATCATTTCTAATTGTGAACGTTGTTACTTTGATTTCTGCATTTTCTGGGTTTCTTACGTGTGCATTTCTGGTTGCTAAAAGGTTTTGATGGCAGTCCTGCCAGGATCTTTAGATCGAAGGTATCGCGAACCGACCGACCAATCGTACACTTTGTTGCATGAGTGAGAGTATTCAGCATATAGCTGGTAATTTCAGATCACCATGTTTCTTTTATGGATAAAATATGGGTATTTAGATATCATCAATGGTTTGCGAGTTTACTTTGTGGAAATTCATGATAGTAGAAACGAGTACACTTAGTTCATCACATAATTTATTTGGTAGAGCCTGACCGGTTTCAATACTGTCGTCAGGGGTCAAGGGTCAAAGGGTATTTGACCCTTGAAAATGGCACGACAGTGTTGAAACCGGTCGGGCTCTACCACATAAATTGTGTGGATGAACAAAGTGTACTCGTTTCTACTATAATGGTTATTAAGGTTAGAATTTTTCAATGTCTAAGTGTTTCTACTGATTGTATACTGCGATTGGCTAAGCATTTATTGCCGTTTTTATTTAGCGGTGGCAGTCTGGGGGGTTGTGATGTTACTGCTCGTGTGGTGGTTTCCTCTTTGCCAGACGCTTTGTGGGAGATAGTCGTCCTCTGCTGAAGAACAGTGGTGTGTTTGTCATTTCAATTGCTTCCCTAATTGGTTTGTGGACTTATCGACCCAAGTGAATTATGGCTGATACCTTGTCTGGAGGCATTTCACCATTTTTCAGGCCGCGGTAGCGAGGTCGGTGACGCATTTGCTTGGCAACCCAAATGTTAAGGGTTCGAGTTCCACCAGGGGCTTGGACGACGTGTTTATCTTCCGAATGAGTGTCGGTTAGACGAAGGGGCATAATCCTAGCTCTTGGAGCACCTAAAATCCAAGTTTACTCCATAGCCTGAGCTGTCGGTTGCATCTCCTTAAGGACCGTCTATAAATTAGGTAACGCTAAAGGGGGGAGGGATAAGGCCAATTGTTACCATGCACTATCAATAGGGAGGGGGGATCCAGCCTTACGTTACGTTGGAAGGAAGATACATCCCTTCCTTGTCCAAAAAATGATGATGATACACACAGTAATTAGTGAATAAATAATGATATATTGAATTAATTTAAGTATTTTCAGAGTCAAAGATAAGGCGAGCTAAGATAAGGCAACAACTACGTCTAAAATCAGCATTAAATATGATCAAATCGATGAATGACTTATGAAGATAAAATGGATCGACGTAGCAGCAAACGAAGAAGTCTTTAGAAGACTGGGAGAAAACAAAAATCTGCTGAAAACTTTAAAAAGAAAAAGAAACGGCACACTTAATTCGAGCTATATCTCGGCCATATCTTAAGACACGATGACCTCATGAAGGCAATAGTTTAGGTACAAGGGAACGGGAAGAATGGAAAAGATAGGCCTCGGATGAGATATATGCAACGAGTAGTAATGGATGTGAAAGAGAAGAACTACGTCTATACGAAGAGGTTATATGAAAGGAGAATCGAGAGGAGAGTCGCGTCAAACCAATCTTAGGTTTGTTCACCGATGATGATAATTTTTAAAGACTTTTTTTCATCAATCACAAAAAGAGTGGTTTTACTTTGCCAGCATGCAAGTTTACTGCAAATCACCTGGATCGCTAATCTAACCATGGACTTTTGACTTATCGGGCAAATGCGCATACAACTACGCTACTCGTGATCTCCGATCCCAAAAAGTAATTAAAACAATATTTTCTTCAGGGTTGGGGATCCTGGGTAGCGAGGTGGTGTGCGCGTCAGACCGAAGGTCCGCGGTTCAATTCCCGATACGGGAAACCTATTTCTTCCGGTAATTATCAATACAAATAAATAGGTTTCATTGGTAGCGTTACATGAATTTGGGAGGGGGGTTCTTAGAAAATGCTATGGAAAGATATGGCGGGAGAGTAAATAAAATGGAAATTAAACGTTATGTAGGGCAAGCATGGCCCTTAATACCAACAACTACTCCTCTCAGGTCGAATTCTTAACGCTTCCATAGATAAAGACCCGGTCTTTCTTTCTTCTGCTGTGCTTAGAGATGGGCAACTTGGTAAATTACCGCGGTAATTTTCGTAAATTACCGTGGTATTTTTCGTAAATTATCAACAACCCCGAAAAATTACCCTAATAAAAGGTAATTTTTAGAAAAGTTATTTTTCAGAAAATTTCTTCCTCACAAAGAAACCATTGGAATGGGTGATATTATAAATCAAGAAGCTAAAACGATTTTGTTTATATTGTGTCCATGATTAATTCCAACTAATTCAGAGTAAAATAACAAATGCACATTGCGCAGAGGTATGTCTTTGGAACGAAAATTTCTCATAGTGTGACAAAAGAGAGGCAAATTGCGTGTTGCTGCCAACTTCATTTTAATTTTTTTAATGAGTTATAACAGATAAACGTCGTGATATGTTTGATATAAGCGTCGGCATTTATATCTCAATGCTATTTTATTTCGTTTTGAGTACTCTGATAAGTACATATTTGCAGCTCAAAACTTATAATTACCGGAAAATTACGGTAATTTTCGAAAATTACCGTAATTTACCTCAATTGAAAATTACGGTAATTTACCCATCTCTAGCTGTGCTCCCAGCATCCGCAAGCGTCTTCAACGTGAAGGGCCGGACGCGCGGCAATCGTCCCATTCGATAGCGGCGCGACGGCGGCGCACGTGACCGACGACAACATCCCCCCTCCCGACAATCCCTTCCCGGCATCCTACGAGGGAAGGGGGGAGGATGGCAATATCTTACACAGCCCATCCCCCTCCCCTTTCTCCCTCTCTCAACAGCTCACTCAAACGCACCTGATGAGCACCTCTCCGAAGACGTCCGAGCATCGTATTTGTTTCCTTCAGAGCCGCATAGAAACCGCGGAGGAATCTCAAGACAGATGGGAATCAAGGAGAATTCGTTGTCGCGGTAGCTTTAGGTCTTTAGTCGGGCTACCTCCAGCATAGACGACGCATGCATAACAAAATTAATATTAACTGCCCCCCGCCAGACGTTTTCTGGGTCATTTCGCACAAACCATCACGTCAAGGTTTAAGTCCACGGAAAGGGTTACGCATGATGCGTAATCTAATAATAATTAAGTACTAGTTTTCTACATTCCAGAAGTAAACTAGTTTTTATAGCAACAAAAACTACATTGGTACCTGATACTAATGTATGTATATTGTCTTTGATAAGAAGTAAAGAAAAGTGCTTTCATTTAGGGATGGGTCGGTTCCACTTTTTTTCGGTTCCGGTTCGGTTCTTAACTTCGGTTCTCGGTTCCGATTCCCGATTCCGGTTCTTAATTTACCACTTACATTGCATTGCTAAATGGTAAGATAAGGTAATCAATAATCATTTTCAGAGACTGAATTCGAATAATTCGTGACTTTGAAGCATCTAAGTACACTATTTCACCAGGTTTTAATGTGAAGCCTCCACTTTTGGAATGTGAGTAGGTTTCAAACTGGTTTTCGCGCCAATTATTTCGGTACCTATTATTTTTTGCATCGGTTCCGGTTCCGGTTCTAAGCTCAAGAACCGGTGGAACCGAGAACCGAAGAACCGAACCGACCCATCCCTACTTTCATTTTTATCTCTTAAAAACATCTCTATATTGATTAGAATTTACAAAATAACGGTGCTGAAATTAATTTTTCTAATATTTGTAACCACTGTATATTAAGATTTCTTCATTAATTAAGACGGTTTAATGGAGTGCCGCTAAAAAAATATGCCAAAAACAATTCCCTACATCTACGCAGTACCCCACATTCCCTGCGTATCCTACCAATTATTCTCACTTCTACCCCTGTCTTAAATACACGATTACATTTTTAAATTCTCTCTTAAAATGTAGCCTGCCTTTCCGGAATTATTTCAATACATTTCTATCTTCCACTACCATCACCTATAGTAATTTCTCCCTATTTTTATTTCATGTTGCTCCACATTCCCTTCAGTGAGCTCTCAAAATGTTCTTACCTTAATATTTTTTCCATTGAAGCCACACTATACATAATACTATTTCCCATAACTTCATGATAATTCTTCCACACTTTTCACGGCAGGATAAAAATAAACAATTTCCGAGAATATTGATATATAAAGGGCTAGATCTCGGTGGAAACACATCTCCGAATATTTTGAAAGAATGTAAATACTATAATTTTCCCCCGCGCGATTGTTGACATCCCGCGCTCTGCGCATTGCTTTTGAATACGCGCGCTCCCGTTGACCAGCAGATGCAGTAAGGAGTTCACGTCTTTACTCCAAGATGGAGCTGTTACGAAATGGAAGAATGGGTCGGACTCAACAGGTTTTACGATCGATTGGTAGATGGCGCAGAGCGATGATGATCTCAAACAGCACCACCGCTTTCTTTTGAATTCGCGTCCTAAATTATTTCGAAACAGTTTTGGTGAAATAATCTTGTCTTACGTAGGTGTTCCGATGCTCTGTTACCTAACATAAGAGAACAAACGTCCTTACTCCTATCTAGAAGGGAAACTATTAGTTTCATAAATTAATTGCAAGTATGCAATTAAAAAACTATTCATAGGTGAAGGTGAGAAGTATCAAAAGTATCGGCTACCCTACGCTAGAGAGCGGGTTCGAAACCTGGTAGAATTAGCATTGGAATCTCTTCTCTGGTGCCGCGGCATGCCGTTTGGAGAATATTCTTAATATATATCGCTCAGTACTCCGCCCGTCGGATGGGACGTTTAACCGAGGATCCTTCGGTACCGTTTTTTTTGAGCAATTTAATGCAGCCGCCGGGTTTCTCTCCACCCTTCCTCACCTCCCTTCCACTCCCATCCTCATACATTTCACCCTTGTCTGAGGAGACTTTACGGGCGTGGCAGGCTTTTAACCACTGTTGCTGGTGTGGAGTATGGACCCCTTAGAAGTCTAGCTTTCTTCAAGAACATGTTTTATTACTAAATTTAATATTGTATCATTTTAATTCTCGCTTTAAAAAACGCCTGGAGACAAAAAAATCCTTCTCTCATAATCATTCCTCCTCTTCCTCAA
Source organism: Platycnemis pennipes (assembly GCA_933228895.1). Lineage (NCBI taxonomy): Eukaryota > Metazoa > Arthropoda > Insecta > Odonata > Platycnemididae > Platycnemis > Platycnemis pennipes. The sequence goes on from OW121852.1 coordinate 66,132,249, forward strand.
TTTTTGAGGATCTTTGTGTATATAATTGAGTATCTTTGATGTGTCAAAATTTAGGTCTCAATCAAAAATTGGGCAATGTCACCGAATTCAATAATAGAGTCGCTCAGTTTCCTATTTAAATAAGAAAAAATTATTTCGAGTTTATTGTTGATGCGAGGCTAGATCCTGCTTGAGGGTTGTTAACATTGGGAGTCTCTCCCACTCATACCTCGAAGCACGAAAACATGTCACCAAACATAACACACACTCACAGCTAATTCTATGGTACATTTTTTTTCCGAATAAATCAATTAACAGATATGAATTAGCTATCACATTCTGCGGGTTCTTGCCTGCAAGAAAATACTTATCTATGCAAAAAGCATAACAGTTTTACTCTTGAGTATTTCAACAAGACAGAAATTGCTGTTATAAGGGCATTTAATTGTTTTATAATACAACAGTTTTAATTCTTTTACACCAGTGGAAATTCAGTTATGATCCAGAGAAATCACACCGCTTCATGGCTGAAAAGTTGCTCATTGAAGCATTTATAAAGTTTCGCGAAGTTCAACAAACTCAAGAAGTACAGCGACCTCTTTTTTTGGTCGTATTATGCACTAACCTGATTATTGGGCATTGACAACTTGAGTGATTGAGAAGTAGATTTCCCTCTCTTTTCCCTCTTGACAACTTCAGTGATTGAGAAGTAGATTTCCCTCTCTAGCTAATCAAGACACAAAGCTCGAATTGGGACGGGCTAAATTAGGAAACAAACATATTTTAAACGATAGGTAAAGAGAGATATGCTCGTTACCTACACACATTTTTACTTCGTGAATCGATGCATAGGAATTGTAGCCAGTTTTTCAAATATCCGAGGTTTTTTGAAAATACGAGGACATGATCAAATAGCTATTACGGGTCTTATATTTTGTGATGCATGAGTAGGTATATTAAATATGAATAATTTTACGTATTCATATCCTAAACGAATTTCCACTTTGACTGCTCTATATGAAAATTTTATTTATTTAGATAATCGACAACGTGGATTGGGATTCAATGCTTGGAATTCTGAAGGGAAATGGAGTGTCCTACAATGACCGAAGAAATATACACAGTCCTTACAAAAACCAAGTAGCTTTGAAGAGAGAGGAAAGAAAATGGAAAGGAGTGAGACAAGGCTGTGCACTGTCTCCCGTAATTTTTAATGTTTGCATCGAGAGAGCCATCAATTAAATCAAAGAAAAGTCTTCTGGAGTGACTATCCACGGATAAACAATAAGTATGCTGCGATTCGCTGATGACATCGCACTCATAGCAGAGACAGAGAGGGATCTGAACAAGATTCTAGTAACCATGGAAAGGACAATGGCCAGATATCAGCTGAAGATAAATAAGAAGAAGACTAAGATGTGTGCATCAAGAAAGAAGAGGCCAAAACCAATGCCAAACTAGGAAAACAAAAACTTGTAGAAGAGAAAGAGTTCTGTTACCTAGGAAGCCGAGTAACCAACGATGGACGAAGCAAGAAATAAATAGTGAGTAGAATAGCCCAGGCAAAGAGGACATTCTACCAAAAGAAGAATCTACTTACAGCTGGAAATACAAGCGTAGAAGTAAGGAAACAATTCATCAGAACATACATCTGGAGCATGTATCTTTACGACAGTGAGGCATGGACAATGACAGCAGCGGAGAAGAAAAGGGTAGAAGCATTCGAAATGTGGTGCTACAGAAGAATGCTGAAGATTAAATGGATCGACCGAGTAGCTTACGAGGAAGTCCTAAGAGGAGTGTGAGAAAAAAGAAGTCTGCTGGCAACTCTAAAAAGAAGAAGGGACAACTTAATCGGCCATATCTTAAGACACGATGGCCTGATGAAGACAATCGTCGAGGGAAAAGTGAACGGGAAGATTGGAAAAGGCAGGCCTCGTGATACATGGAACAGGTTGTGAAGGATGTAAAAGAGAATAATTACGTCACAATGAAAAGGTTGGCCGATAGAAGAATCAGATGGTAAGCTGTGTCACACCAATCCTAGGATTGATGACCAATGATGATGATGATGATTAGATAATCGGCCTACTCAGGATTAATGAGGCTTGGTCCACCATCTTTCTTCCATTCCCACTGGTGCGTGACAGACATATCCCTCCACACTAACTCATCCTACGGGACAGCTCGTTGTAAATTGCCACCATTCTCTCAAATTTGGCGACGGAGTAAGGTTCCCTACTCATCTACCAGCTGCTCCCCTCTTGATAGACGCGACAGGTGGCTTCAGACTATCGGCGATTAGGTACCGGACCGATTGAAATCAGTTTTTCAACATCCTCCAAGTTACCGGATGAGGCTTGTGATACAATGCGTCCAATTTCGGAGAGTGAAATAGACCATATTTCACTATCCCTAGCAGGGGTGGATCCAGTGTGGGGGGGCGGTCGTCCCCCTCCAAACCTTGGAGAACTGAACTCTTTTGATTGGAGGGGTGGGGGTAAGGAGGAGTACAGCACTGGTGACCGACCCCCCTACCCCCCACCGCCAAACTTGACGACTGGGTACGCCCCCGATCCCGAGAGCACTTTGATGACGAGGTATCTCACTCTTCCATGAGCACTAACTCAGATTAGAGTAATGAGCACTTAGACACGAGATGCTCACGGAGTCTCCTGCGAGAGTGAAAGCAAGTACCTGTTTCAAATCCTCCTACACACATTTTGGGCCGACGGTTTGATGAACGGTATGGAGTGGAATATCAAGTGTCACTAAACCTTCCATCTCTATAAGGGTCCTATCTCTATAAGGGTAATTTGGTAAAGTATCTGTCAACATTAAATATACAACTGCTTTGAATAAAAATACAGATGTCATTAACTTAACCGTTGTGAAAAATGTAAACAATATGAAGTTACTCTTTAGATATGAATGTAGGTATTTTTTTTATTTAACAAAAAAAAAGGATTAATTGTTATTTATGGTATTCTGATGCATTACTTAAAGGATAGAAGTAATTATTGCAACAAAAATGGTTTAAGCATTAATTTGCTCCTTAATCGGCTAGTGGAAAATAATTATTTCGACCGGCATGGCTATGCTCATAAGTTTCTATGATTGCACCTCGTTACTTTATGCGAATTTAATCTCGTTTCGTGGGTGAAAATTGAATTTCGGATGATTAATAATTTTTTCAGAGATTGCCTCACATCTACACGTAAATATGGGCTTCCATTTTCCACCTACGTAGTTCTTATTCGGTTAACATATGTGATAATTTTCATTCGTCTGTAGCAACTATTAAACGATCTGGATAGATCTCATTAAATTATAACCAAATCAGTAATCAAATGAATCCTGCGTTGGTACTAAAATCTCAAGCTCAGGATGAAGCATCACTAATGTTAAAGAACAACAAATTGGTTTGAATAACTCTCTACAACGAAGCGTCATGGCATTCATAAGTTTCCCCATGCTTAAGAATTCTGACGCGAATATACTCCAATTATATCTTTCTTAAATTATTGCATATTAACTTTTAATAAACGTTAACTACTATTGAGGAGTTAAGTTCAATATAAATCTATTTACTTAAAACATACCCAACTATATATTGTATTATATCACATGTAAATTTTCTGCCTGACAGGAGGTCTTGATAATGAGTGACACTTTCATTTCTCCTAAATAACTCTTACCTAAAAAGAGGTAATAGAACATTAGAAGAAAAAGGAAATACCAAAAAAATTCTGAAATGAAGAAGTAACCGTAATACACACCGATATCATAGAGGGAAAATTGAAAGATCCTCTAAAGAAGACAACTGATATAATATATATATGACTGAAAGATGAAGCGGAGAATTAATTTGTTAACATGAAAAAATTACCCGAAGGAAAATCAATTGAAGAGCTGTGCCAATACAATCTTCGCATTGAGTACCGGATATGATGATCACAAAACTCGTCTAAAAGAGAGAGAATATTTATTCTTTAGAATTTACCATAAAAAAGCTTCGATACTACAAACAAAAATCAGTGATCAGTGCGCGCGTTATCAAGAAATGAAATCAAGCCCCATCTATACAAGCGCCAGCCAACTTATACACAAATATCTGCTTAAAGAAATGCGATGATGCGGAACGAAAACACATTTACGAACGAAACAGACAAAATAATGAGTCAATAAACATCATAAATAAATGAAATGCGCAAAATAAGAGGTTAGTATTCACAGAGAAAAATATGTAGCGTCCTGTGTATCACCGAGCAGTTTTGGCAAAGGAAGATGAAAATCTAGAAATGACACTCGTTCACTTACAGAACGAAACTGAATCAAAACTACTTCAGATAAATAAAAATAAAAGCAAGACTTTGGTACATAAAAAGAGAGCAGAGAGAAACCCAAACAGGAAACATGAAAGTCAAAAACTACGGAAAGAAAAACGCTCAGAAAAACCCGAAGTTTACTATTTGGGATGCAGAATAACTAGGGGTGGACGAAGCAAGTAGGGTAACCCGGGCGAAATGGCATTCTGCCAGACGAAAAAAGCCTTCCTACTGTAAGAAACAAGGCTGGAACTTAGGAAACACTTAATGCGAACGTTAAATTGCAGGATGCTCCTTGATTCGAGTGAGTCATGGACAGAAACAGAAAACAAGACTGGAAGCGTTAAGCATTATTCCATTCTTCTATTATGCCTTTCCACACAGCAATTCAACTATCATCCAACTTTCCTCTTAATGCTCGACAAAAAACCACGTAAAATTACCCCTCCCTCACCAGGAAGAGAGAAACGATACTCTCACAGTAAATACTGACCACACCATCTTTTGCCTCGTTCATTGGTTTAATATTTTCATTCACTGCTTGTTTTGGGATGTCCAAACGAAAATATAGTTCGTAATTGGAAACAAAAAAAACTGTTACCCACAATACAGCAAGTGGAAGTACGGGCATTTTTCTTTTAAATTCATCTTGCTCATTCGTTTGTAACGATGGATATTCAATGTTCATCACAATGGGGGTGTTTACTCGGAACCGAAAACGCAATTTTTTGCACGAAATTGTTAGATGGAAACGAAAAAAGAATTTTGGTGAAAAAATTCATCTTCTAACCACAACCATTCACTCATAAACCAAAAATTAAAATAAGCAAAAGGTGACGCCCACCGAAAAAGCTGCTGTGATAACATTGACGTCATTTTCCTCCCGTCCTTGACTGCTCTTATGGGAAGGTGGGCTCTAGTGGAGGGGGGTTCTCGGAAGGTCTGCTCGTACAGATGCTGTCGTAACTGCTCCGATTGGCAGAGTCAGCTGTGTCCCCCCATTGCGATTAAGGCAAAGTAGCTTCGCGGGCTCAGTTGTGATTGGACGAAGTCGAATACGTCAGAGGTTGCACCACGCCCACTTTTCCGAGAGGGTTAAAAACATCAGTTTTTCGCCGCTTATAACTCGAGTAATAATTGTCGGATCAAAAAAACGTAAAAATACAGGTCTTTTTATTTTACAAACTCTATCATATTCGGCAATAAAAAAATATGGAAAACGACCCCATTTAATAGTTCGGAAACCTAATTCGACGATCACAGATTTACTTTAATTTACTAATAACATCCCTTGCGTGATGAAATTTTTTCAAAGCTACTTACTTTAACGTATATTATCTCAATCATCTGTCGAAATATCTATTGTATAATTCCTGAGAATGGATCCATCGTAAACAACCGCAGGACGTCAAGGACAAATGGACACAAACTCGGCCGGAGGTGTTGAAACCGCAAGCAACCTTAGAGCGCCCACTAATTCAATGAGCAACTGATGGGGTGATGTTACTTTATGAATATCGTCATCGTAAGCCACTTGGGAATCAATAGCATGTGTCACCCTGAGCTCTGTACACAAGACTCACTTTGGCGTTCCAAACTAGGATTAAGTTGAAGGCTGCATCTTCTTGGTTTCAACGCGTAGTCGTTGGGATGACAACAGTTTCAGCTACATTTTAGCAGGCGTCTTCAGGTCAAAATGAATAGTTCGGCTGCTGGAATGCAGCCGAAACTGTTGTTATCTCAACGACTACGCGGTGAACCCAGAAGATTCAGCGTTCGTTGTCAACGCACCGTGGAAGCCAGCGTACCAACCACGACTAAGTTAGCTAACTTGGGTTATTTGCTAAGCAAAATATTTAAAACCTGATTTTATAAATGTAAGTAATGTATTAGTATGTGATCAAACTTGAAGGCGTGGCTGGCAAGAATATAGTTATCGCCTCGGTGTGGGGAAAAAATGGTTGCGAAATACTATTTTTCGCTCGCGAAACTCATATTCACGCCTCGCAGTTTCAAAAAAATCAAAGCTCTTTACAAGCCGCCAAGATCCATGACTAATTTGTGGTTCAATACTCTTCAAAGTTGAGGTCGGGACATTTGTATCTACATCGGCATGCCATTCTCAACATTTTCCGGCGTTAAGCATGCTGTAACGTACGTTGGCTGTATTTTGAATTATTTTGGCCGCAGTTTTGTAACCCATGCTAGAAGCTTGGTCTTGCCTGCAGAAACGGGACAAATCAAGGGAGCGGATTCTTAAGAGTGAGATTAAACCGCGGCTCAGACATGATTTCGGCACTTAGTTTTATTTACCTTGTCCTCAGGTACAATGGAATAACTATATCTATACCGTGTGGAAGACAAAATCTTGATTAGTGGCGAAAAATAATAATTTTGGATAGTGTGAATAGATACGTTTATCCAGAGGAAGACTACAGTCTAAGACCGGTCTGTAGGGAATGGTTCGTTTGGAATATGCTGTGTAGGTATAATCTGGCAAAATCTATCATAGCAGGTACAATACTATTAAAATAATGAATAAAAACTGAAAAACTGTCGATCAATTCACGATGAGTCACCAGTTCATATTATGTTATTTTTCTCCCAGCTAGAATTGGTAGCACCGGTCAGGAGGCAACTAGAGAGTACAGACCATAGGAGAGAGGGATTGCCTTAACTCTCACGGGAAGGAGTTCAGAAATGTGGCACTAATCCATATGCCTGCGCGACTGCGACGCTTCCTGTCCACTTTCTTTTCCTGGCGAGACAGTATTTAGACGCGACAACGACTTGAGGAACGCTTCCAGTACGTCGGACGACATATTCACCCGCGAGGTCTTCGCAACTGGCGATGTCTAACAGCGAGGTGCATGGTTTTCACATAGTTAGAAATGCAACTCGCTCTGTTAGTAACTGAAGTTGAGTAGCCATGTCGAAAAACGGTTCGAATCTCGCCCGGGTGCTGTGTTTTCCCCAGGTTCACATTTAGAAGGGATAGCGCCATACAAGACTGTCGTGGTCCGCAATCAATGAACTTGCCAAGTATTAGGAGAGAATTAGAACTACATCTACATCTACATAATACCCTGCAAGCCACCACAAGAGTGTGTGGCAGGGGGTGATTTCTCACCAAACATGCACTACATATCATGCATAAAAAAGGAATAGTATTAATATAGTAGTCAGAACTACACTATTTAAAAAAGATAGAAATTGCAAAGCAAACATGCAAAAACATTCTGTTAGTAGGGTTAGCTTTAAGTACTCATACCAACATGCAGCTACCAATGCTATTCATTGCTACTCTCCGATAGGACATATTTACCGTTATTAGTATCTCTAATTGTTCGAGGGAAAAAGGACATCTTGAATCGGTCGGTTCGGCAATCAATTTCTCTAATTTTAGGATTATGGTCCAGTCTGCCATAGTAAGTTGGGGTTCGCAAAATATTTTTAACATCATCACTGAAAATATTGCCTTGGAATTTGTTTAAGAGATTAAGTCTAAATTTCAACCTGCGATCTGACAATGAATCCCATTTCAATTCATTTAATAGACTGGTTACGCTAATAAAATTATCGTATCGTCCCTTTACAAATCTTGCCGATCTTCGCTGCACACGTTCAAGTTCATTACTTAGACCGATTTCGTAGGGATCCCATACACAAATCTTATTTATCTGGTCGAATCTAGCATAATACGCTGGTTTTTGTAATATGTGCCTAACATCTTCAGTAAAGCTATAACTATAAGCAGAGCAGGTTATCGAACAATAAGGGGTTGTACCAATGAAAGCGAAAGGGGCATTTTACGAAAAGAAGATTCTGCTTATAGCAGCAAACACAAGCGTGGAAATGAGGAAACATTTCATTAAAACATACATCTGGAGTATTCTACTATATGGCAGCGAAGTATGGACGATAACAGCAGCAGGGTAGTCCAGACTGGAAAATTTTGGAAGGTGGTGCTACCGAAGAATGCTGAAGTTTATCTTCAGCATTCTTCATGGATCGACCGCGTGACAAACGAAGAAGTCTTAAGAAGAGTGGGAGAGAAGAGATGTCTACTGAAAACCCTAAAAAGAAGATGGGACAACTTAATAGGCCACATCTTAAGTCATGATGGCCTGAGGAAGACAATCGTCGAGAGAAAAGAGAACGGGAAGAATGGAAAAGGCAGGCCTCGTACAGGAGCATCGGAACTATTTTCGCTGGAGGGGGGGCCTTGAAAAAAACCTTGAAAAGGGCCCGCATTTTTTTCGGAGAGGAGGGGGTAGAGACTATAATTTCGCTAGAAGAGCTTATGAAGGAGTGAGAATATGTGTCAGAAGGGACAAAGCATCCTGGATCCAAATGAAATTTAATTTTTATTAATGAAGACTACTCATTTCTCAAGGGCCCGGGGCAAATTCTGGGGGGGGGGGCCTTGGGCCAATCCTGCCCCCCACTTCTGACGTCGCTCGCCTCGTATGAGATATATGGAACAGGTTGTGAAGGATGTAAAAGAGAGGAGTTACGTCAATATAAAGAGGTTGGCTGATCGAAGAATAGAGTGGAGGGCTGCGTCAAACCAATTGCTGACTGATGATGATGACCAAAGATTTCACGGTTAGGCAAATTTTAATTAACACTACCTCTGATTAAATAAAAAATACGTCATATGTAATCCGCAATAGCGAAAATTATGATTTTTACTAAACGCTTTTAATGCAAACATCAGGGAAAGTTTTGTATACTAGCACTTTTTCACCACATACTTCTCCAGCCTTTAGGTTAAATGAGTTGAGTAGTGATGACGATGCGAAAATACTTCTTTCCAAATCGGCTTGCCTACTCCAAACGACGCTCGTTTAACAACGGACCATGGGACTTAGAGGTTCCTCAGTGACGATTGTATTCAGCTATAATAATAACAATAATAAAGAAATATCAGAAAACTAAAGGAGCGACTGGTACACACAGAATGACACTGAAATATCCATCGTATAAGATCGGAATAGGTAATTACTAAACGTTTTATTTGCTCCATTTTTTGCTGGTATGGCCAAAGGGATATTGTTTAGTCTTTTCATCGCTGCCAGAGGGGTTGTGTTTGAAATCATCGGAATTATCTCGAATAGGTAACCAAGGAGTCACGTGGTATAAACACGAATGGCTCGCAAATTTGGTTTGTTAAAATCGTTGATTACAACCTCATTCATTGCTTACACTAGTGTTTTATCGCATCAGGAGGCTCTATAGTCGAGACAGATGAAAAAAACTGAATTGAAAACAATTAATGATACTTATAATATAACATACGATTACTTGTATGTACTTGTAATTATATGCGTAATACTTATAATGTAATATGCAATTCAGGTATATTAAATTTTCAGACTATTTGTGTTTGTACCACGTGACTCCTTGGTTACCTATTCGAGATGATTCCGACGCTTTCAAACACAGCCCTCCAGGTCAGGAAGTAACTGATCTGTCGTGGCTGCTGCGACCGGCAGTGTAAAAATACATGGCAATCGAAAAAGAAATGTAAAGTGCTGCAGAAATAGTAGCTTTAACTCATGAGGCATGATTGTAATTTTACAATCGAGTACGACTGGTGGTATTTAAAATAAAATGCGACCTAATGACCTTTGAGTGGGTGCAAATTCTCCTCTCCCTAATAAGAACAAAAACAGCTCCTTACACATCGTGCGGATACATTAAACGCGCGGCAACGAGACGGAACGAGACACCGACACAACATTTGCGATCTCCCATATCGCAGCGTTCTCGTTCTGCGTTCCCACCACGATCGCGATCCCGAAGTTCGATCGTCAACGCACGCATCCACTTTCCCACACCCTCATTTCCGCCCCTCCCTCTTGGAAAAAAACATAAAAAATAAAATTAAAAAAAAACCACGTCCACCCACACCTCTCCTCCCATTCCCTAGATCCACTTTCCTACCACCCGGACCACCTCACTCATACTCTCGACGGAGGAGACCTTAAAAACTCCTTGCGGGCGGCAGAAGCAAATAAAAAAAATTAAAATAGGGAGCCCCTTTGCTCTTTTCGCGGTGTCTGTGCGGGGAAAGGAAGGGAGGCCGTAAATATTCCCGAGGGTGGGGGATACCGTCGAGATTTTCTCTAATTCAGATCGTTTTAATCGCCCATTACCGGGCACTTTGCGATTCCGACGCTGGTGGTGACGTTGCGAGGATAAATTATGCACGTAAATAAACTCCAGAGCGCGACAACAGTGGAGCGAGGGGAAGGGGACGTCTCCAGAAATAGAACCCTCAAAAATACGCCCGCGCATATATCGTATGTATGGAGTTTGAAGATGCCCAAGGGAAACACCAAGTGCTAACCAATATTTAGAGAAGGGATTTCCGATCCCAACCTCCTAAGTCCTTCCCACGCTTCTCTCCCAGTCCCGGCAGAAAATTAATTTTCCATCTTTTGCGCTCCGCGGCCATATATATTCCCACTTTCTTTTGTCCCAAACCCCAACTCCCGTTTCATGATTAAACCCACCAATGTTTTGATCAGAGACTGCCAAGTCCCTAGGGGTTCTGAAAGGCCCGCTATAGTTAAAAGTCGTCTCTACTCGTGGATGATCACCATTCGAACATTAAAACGAGTTCATTCAAAACTATGCAGTCACCAGATTGGTTAACTGCAGTCCTTCATCTGCATCTACATAATACCCTGAAAGCCACCATAAAGGCATGAGGAATTACATAGTGTGTTTTGTATTTTTGTTTTATCTTACTCCGGTCTTCCGTCAAGACTAAACTAATGCCGACGCCGGATTTCTCTCCCCCCTCCCTCCGTCTTTCAAAATAAAATATTCCCAATTACTCACCAATCCTAAATGGTGAGAATGGCCTCAGCTATCGGTAATTTAGAACTTTCGGGTGATTTAATATCCCAATTTAGTAAGCGGATAGTTTGTGCAACAATTTTCGATGTAAACTTTAAAGTTACGATGTGGTGAAACCACACTGAAAAGAGTTAGATGAAGAATCGCTGGAAAATTTTATTCAACACCCATATATTTGCATGTGACTTTCGCATTTAGTATTCTCGTAGAGTAGCAAGATGTTTGAAGTAATGCGTCCTCAAACAGGTATGGTTATATCACATAGTTTACCTCTAATCCTGAACTAGGGGCAAAGACAAAAGCCATGCCCAGGACGAGATACGAAGCCCTTAGGTTGGCACGCCGGTCACTACGAACTTAGCATTCGCGGCCGACTTGTGTTCATCCACTGACGTGAAACATGATAACGTATAGATGGATGTTTAACTTTGGGAACCTGAATTAGGGGAGAGTCAATTTTCAAAGTCATTCTCATTGATTTCTTCACGTAGAATATTTGGATGGTAAACAATATGACAAAATAGAATTTTAACTGGTTTTACACCCGGTCACATCGTCAATTAACGTTTTAAAACTTTTGTGACATTTTATGATATCATCTTAGAGAACCGATAAAATTTTATTTTAGCAATTTAGGAAAACCTTAAATCTTTTAATATGATAATGGTCCCCGACGAATCTACCTTTTCAACAACTGGAAGTGAAAATTTTGAAAAATATGTAACATGGAAATATCCACCCTAAAATACATTTTCATTGTGAAAAAGACATGCACTCATTCATTTACAATTTCAAATATTTTTGAAACACTCAAACTTTAGGTAAAAACCGTTATTGGTCATTCAAGTAAAAATGTAAATTATTAGCGAATAGTTTATGGAGTTTGGCTGTAAAATTAATGTATTTTCTCTCTTGTCTTTTCAGGTGAGTTTTACCAGATTACAACGCTGGCTCAAGGCGTGATGCGGCCCATGTTTTTGTAACTATAAACTTATTCGTGAATGAGAAAGATTATTTGAACATTTATAACGTACATAAATTTGGTTGTACATCTACCTGAAGCACTTGTCATCGAGTGTGCGGTCAGCATGAGGGAAACTTCACCCTGACGAATAGCATTCGCACCTGTCATTTCGGTACCTTCAATTACTCTGCGGGAGGCAAATACCGAAATAAAGTCCTTTTTTAGTCAATTGACTGGTTCGTGTTCCCGGAACCCAATTAAAATGGAAGAATCAGGTATGGAATCACGGACTCATCTTTCGCGTTATCGCAATCTGTATCGATAACGCTTACCCCTAAAGTAGCGCAGGGTTAAAAATAACCGTCTATCAAATTCGCTCCACTGATTGTGATAAGTAATTTGAAGTACTGCGCGAAAAATGAAGAAAGGAGATCAGGTTCTCTCTGACATAAGTTAAATCAAAAAATAACGATAGCGCTAGCGCACGCCTTATGAAGATCCATGAACGTGGCCCAGGAATGGCTACATTTTAAGATGCCCACTGCACCATTTCTAGTCATCATCATAAGATTGCTTTCAAGCATCTCTCCATTTGGCTTTCTTATCAGCTAACTTCTTCATACGATGTTTATGTATTTGTTTTCCTTTACATCTTTCACACATGCTCCAAATATTCCATACGAGATCATCGTTTACCATTCTTCCCGTTCACTTTTCCACGACGACCTTCTTCATCAGGTCATGTTGTCCGAAGACACGGCCGATTCGGTTGTCTCGTCTTCTTTTTAAAGCTTTTTAATCAGGCATTTGTCTCCCCTTCTACTCTTCTTAAAAATCTTCGTTTGTCGTCCGGAAAATCATTTTTTATTTATTGCGATATTCTTAATCGGCCATATCTTGAGACACGATGGCCTAAAGAAGACAATCGTCGAGGGAAAAGTGAACGGGAAGATTGGAAAAGGCAGGCCTCGTATGAGATACATTTAACAGGTTGTGAGGGATGTAAAAGAGAAGAATTACGTCAGTATGAAAAGGTTGGCCAAATGAAGAATCAGGTGGAAAGCTGCGTCAAACCAATCCTAGTATTGTTGACCAATGATGATGATGATTCTTTCGCAACACCGCATTACAAATACTTTCGTTTATACCTTTTCTGCAGCTATTGTCCTCCATGCGTCATTGCCATAGAAGAGCATGCTCCATGTTATACGTTTGATCAAAGCGTTTCCTTAATTTCAAACTTAATTTCCAGCCATATGTAGATTCCATTGATATTATATCCTCTTCAATATTAAGCTATTTTTCTTATGGGCTGAAAATAAAATGAGTGCCAGGATAGAGGAGATCTCAGAACCCTACAACCAATGAAACACGCGAATCAGACATCCTGATTGTAGTCGCTCACTATGAAATTACAGAACATTGATTACTTCACGCGATTTCCCTACCTCAGAGCAAATTCACGAGAAATTAAACCTTTATTCAAATGTTTAACTTTAATTAACGTTTGACCATTTATATTTATAATAATTTTAATTATTTTTTGAATGAGAATTAATATATCATATTGGAACTCCATGTACTGAAGGATGGGTAGGATTTATAGGGCTGCCATTCGATGTCAGTCTTACTGCGTAGCCTAAAATAAGATACGGTCGCCGATTAATTAGGGTAGGAGAGGAAAAAAACCCGGAAGCACTGGAAAGACGTCACCGACCACAGTAAAATGCGTGTCAATACGCGTGCAATCATATAAATACTCAATCCCAAAGTTCCTCGAGACGCTGAATCGCCAAAGGTCGCCCTCTCCTTCCAGAAAAAGCTGAACGACGGAGGACGAACGCGTCTTCTTCCCCGGCCCATCGACTCACGTGAAAGCCATAATTTTTAATGCTTGTTGGCCACCAAAATACGACTCCGCCGCAAGTTTGAGGCACGCCACCCCTTGCGTGTTTGACACGACTTGGCCGCTGCTCGTCTTCCGCCTCTAAAAAAGACCAAAACAAACTGAGAGGGCGTGGAGGTGCCTCGTGACGCTGGAGGGCGGCGCACTATGGGGTACAGAGGTAGCGCTCATTTTCAAAATCGTAGAACTTTTGAATGAACTGAGATATTAGCATAATTTTTTCTAATTTGAAAGCTAAAACCATAAGGAATAGAGGAAAAATAAGTATTAAATGAAAAATAGCAATAAAAGTCTGCAGAAAGTGTGCGAATGCCGTAATTTTTTCCAATTATTTTTATAGACTAAAATAAATCAACGAAAAATAAATGTTTAAAAACAAAAATATACATATTACTATTTTTTATCATACTCATTGATAATGAGATTAAACCAAGTCGAAATAATAAATACTTTTTTTTTTGTTAGAAACAACTTTTTGAAAAAAATTAAATAAATGTGGTAGTATTCACGTTAGAAAAATGCTAAAAGCTAATTTTTAATCTTCAAGAGAAATATAGCAAAAAAACATTGATGTGTTTTTAACATGCAGTAAATAGTTTATTCACAAATCGATTTAGAATTCATCGAGTCGCGCAACATGAAAATTGTTGGAAAACATTTTGGGAAACATGTAAATAAAAATAATTGGAAAAAATTACAGCATTCGCACACTTTCTTCAGACTTTTATTGCTATTTTTCATTTGATACATATTTTTCCTCTATTCCTTATAGTTTTATATTTCAAATTAAAGAAAAATTTATGCTGATATCTCAATTCATTCAAAAGTTCTACGATTTTGAAAGTGAGCGCTACCTCTGTACCCCATAGTGCGGCGTAGGGGCCGTAATTTTAGCCACCCCCTTTAAGATAGGAGAGATTGATTGTCGATTGTCTATTGAAGCTCAGCATGTTACCTATTTACCTATCAAATATGATAAATCAAACGTTATCCGAAGTAGTGCCATCCTCTATTAGAGTGTGTGTAAAGCATCTCGGCTAGTTGGTAGGTGAAAACAGACTATGCAACTCCACCGTTTAAAAATGAATTTATTCAAGAATAGTTCCGCTACACTGTAGCATACTCAGGTACCAATATCTGAAGATGCTGCAGTGTAACGTCCAATTCCACTTTTTTCCAAAAATTCCACTCTTTAGAAAAGAATTTATTTACAACTAGTTCTTTTGGTGCGTTGAGTGTGGATTCTCTGTCTGTATGACTTGGTAGTAGTTTTGGATTATTAGCAGTTTTTAGTGCGGAGAAAAATGGAAAAAACGTGGTTTTTGAGAGTGGGAGGCAACCACGAGGTAACATAAAATGAAAATATGGTGTAGAAAAAAGCACAAAAACATATAGGATAATTAGAGTGGGACACATATCTCTATTTATAAATGGCCATTTCCTTCTCTCAGCATACGAAATGCTTATGAAAAGTTGGTGCACAAAAGTGTTAAAAAATGCTAAGACTACTTTGAGTAGTGAAGCAGCAACTGCCTGCCTGAAGCACGAGCACTACTGCCACCTATTGGTAATGTGCCATCAGTAGTTTCCAAACACTTTGTAAAAACTCATTTGACACTAGAACACAAAGTTCACTTAAAGAGCACACCAGGCAGAGACTGCCTGCAAAGCAGGCCACAGGTCTGCTAGTCAATATCTGAAGATGCTACAGTGTAACGTCCAATTCCACTGTTTTCCAACAATGCCACTGTTTAAAAAAGAATTTATTTACAACTAGTTCCGCTACACTCTAGCATACTCAGGTATTAATACACGAGTATTAATGAAAGGAGGAGGAAACTGATAACTGAGGAGTGAAACTAATGGTTGATAAATTCTTTTTTTAAACAGTGGAATTGAAAAGTCTTTTTTTACCTGCTAGCAATGAAGTTCAATTAAGTATCGGCCGCTTCCATCACATTAGATCGGCTAGCATTGTTGGGCGGCGTAGAGGCCGTTATTTCAGCCGCCACCTTTAAGATTGGAGAGATTGACTGTCGATTGTCTATTGAATCTCACATTATTTCCATGGCTAAAAAGAGGTTGTCACACTGTCTAACCAAAGATCTTAATCCTAATGCAAATTCACAATATCCATGCCCTACGCGGGATTTCAACCCGCGACCCTTGAGTTGCCAGTGAGGCCCATGATCTTACCCTGGCTGTCGCGGCCGGCTCATCAACCTAAAGGTAGCTTAAGGCCCGAAAGGCCGTTTTATACGATTTACACGTAGTAGATTTGAGTAGCCATATTGGCCTTCATGGACTTACAGGCTTTATACTAGGACGGATGAAGTTGTTTTTACACGCGGTAAAACTTAGTGGAGCAAGATTAATAATGGAATGCATTTTCAAAATTCGTCAAATAAACAGAGTTGAGATCGCAAATACGTAAACAAGCTCCCAATATGTTGTTGAAATAGGTTAAATTAAAAGTGGTTTTAAGAAGTAGAAATTACTCCCTGTAACACCTCCCATAAAAAGCCTTAGGAAGGTTATCAAACGACGCAGCGATGGAAATTGGGTATGATTTTTAATGCTATTGATGTTTTAAAAAACATGTAGTCTCCAAAAGAGTCGATATAAATCGTGATGCTTTGTGCCGAGGAGGTGGGGTCTAATCCTTCCCAACCCTCCCCTCCTCGTGGCTTCATTTTCACTCGTAGGGAATATCTGTATGCCACCTTCAGTGCATTCTAACCTTCTTGGAAATCTATAATTGTCCCTTGCACGTAGAAAGAACGACATTTGTAATTTCTCTGTCCTACTACCGTCTGGATTCGGTCTCCCTACATTTACCTTTGTACCTTTATCCATATGAGTACGTTGTAATTTTGAATTTACCTAATACAAGTTCAAATTGAACCGAGGGTGCACGGAATTTCAAAAACTTTTTGCTCAGGTGGAAGCCTCGCTCGTCTTTCCGAAAACATCCTGACTGAACTTTTTCGCAAATAATTTTATATGTTACTCTTTCGCATGTAAGCACCAGCACGGCCACTGCTTTTTGATTGGGAAGGGGTGGGTAGACTTTTCTATATAGAGTCCCAATAACTAACCTAAAATACAACTCTTAATGGCATTGAAAGCCCTGAGGTCTTATCTCGGAGTATGCCTCAGGGGTTGTTGGGAGAGTTAGGCCATGTGACCCCAGTCAAAGCTGTATGAAACTGTCTCACTGGCGACCCCAGTAACAACCTCTTTTTAGCCATATAATTTATAGAAATAAGTAAAGAAAAGTTTTCTTTAGGATGCAAAGGCCACCCTTTGATGTTCCAGAAGTCTTTCGACCAAGCCACTGAGTTTATTCCTTGTGTACCTTTTTAACTGATGCAAAAAGAAATTCGTCCACTCAGGTTCGAATTTAGGTCGTAGTAAATAAGTTTCTGAAGCCTTTCCCGCGGTTTTCCTTGCATCACTAGCGCTACACGTTTGCTCATCTCATTACTAAATTCTTGCGGTGCCGTAACTTAAGTTCTTACAAAGAGCTCGAGATAAAATCTTTCACATCAGTGGGATATCGGCTACCCTGATAGTCTGACGAAGGTAGTTGTCGAAGGAAAGGTAAATGCGAAGAATGGCATAGCAAAGCTTCGCACGGATGTAAAACAATAATTATTTAAATAAATAAATGTACATAGAATGCGTGTGCTTAGTAGAAATATTATGTAGCTGACCAAGCACGTCAAATCCAAATAAAAAACCAACAAATAGAAAAAGTGCAAACCTACATATATCTTGAAGCATCCATCAACAAAGTGTAAGATCACAGTAATTAATGTTGATTAGATAAACCTAGGTCCATGTTTCTAAATAAGTATCAATTATATACATTTTATGATTTGTCCTCTACCAGCGAAACCAGATTAAAAACATTTTCCCTGTAAAAGTATGTGATACTCAATCTTGGATTGTGACAGAGGTTTCATACAAGAAACTTGACATATTTTACATATGAAATGCATCGAAGTACATATTTTGACGAATTTCACACACAAAAAAATAATATTCGATAAAGTGAGTAATAACACATTATCAAACACATTTTAAAAAATTAGAAATAACAAATTGTTTAGTATTTAGTAATTATATAAATATTCACTCACTGAATGCTACATTTACATTAGCAAGAACTTGGATACATTTGTAAATTCTGCGCCATTGTTTCGCAAAAACATATAATTGGTCCAAAAACAACCGATAACTACCCCCCCCCCCCCCCTCCACCCCCCCCCCCCCCCCCCCCCCACATCGCCTTCCCTCCATGATTACACTCTAGGGAATATCAACGCCTCTTTACCCACTCAACTTGTCGGTAAAATAAGTCCACTTCCAGGGACAGACAATTTAAAAAGAAAACTTGAATCAGGAGGGGGAAGAAATCGTTCGTACTTCCGCTGAGGAGTTCCGCGAAGAAATGTAAATGCATAAAGGTGGCTTTTGAATATGCCACTGAATTTATCCCTTGTGTATCTTTTTATCTGATGTAAAAAGAAATTCGTCCACTCAGGTTCGAATTTAGGTCGTAGTAACTTACGTGTAGAATGCGATGATGAGAATACCTCCCCCCATAAGGAAGGGGCAAGGCCCCGAACTAAAAAAAAAATTGAACTTGAAGGATTTAATGGGAAGAGAGAGAGGGTACTTGAGCCGAGGCAAAAACGAGAATGCCTCTGTTTTCGGCTCCAAAATCGGTATTCGGAGGTTGTTGATGGAGGACGCTGTAGTTTGCGTTGATGACGAACGTAGCTTCCGCACTCCTCAATGAACGAACCCAAGTTTTGTACTATCATGCCAATACTCGAAACTCGTTAGTTCGTAGGGAAAATTAAAGAACTAACAATAAATAATAACCAATAACATGTGCTCTCAGCACGACAAAAGGTAAATGAGAATGAGATTCCAGGAAGAATGTGTTTAGAATCCGTGATGGTTCATTGAAAGCATCGCTTTGGAGCAGTGCGAGTGCATACGAATCACCATGATTCTATATTCATTTTTACCTTCACATGAAAGGCATTCACTTCACATGCGAGTACGTATCTGATACTGCAGACATATTTTAAGCCCAGCACTACAACAGCGGGAAAAAAAGATGCGACACACTAAGAGAGAGTAACTCCCGGACCGAGAGATTCAAGAATTCGTTTTTCTCACGCTCCATACGCGAATACCGTATAAACATATAATAATAAAAAAAAGCGTTTCAGAATTATTTCGCGATGACTTTTTAATTCTTTATTTTTTTACATAAATTCCTCCTTTTTTCAATTCACGACCTACCACCCTGTCACACACCAATGCGGCGGCTCGCAAATATATGTAGACTTACACTGTAGCTACAATCCAACACAAGGGTGAGTGGCAGGAGGTGGTTCCACATCGCTCACGCATTACCGACGAATCATTATATTTCTAGCGACTAAACGACTAGTTTCAAAAATAAAATTCATTGTATCAGGCTTAAGTTGGTGGGGGTTGTCGATATTAATTGCTGAAATAATAGACTTGGTAATCTCCCACAAGTTTAATTGGCATCACGACGCGTTTCATCACACAGTGGCTATCCATGTTATTCCACAGAATGTTGTAACGCGTCATTCCGCAAAATAAACCTTTGGAGGAATACCAAGTCTATTTTTTCAGAAAGGAATTCAATTCTCACTTCTAACAACGAATTCAACTGGCGAATATAGGGACTCCATATGCAAAACTGACTTCTACATCAAACTAACATGCAGTCAGACAGATATTGCGTGAATGTTCAACTGTGAAATTCATAATTATCTCCATTGTTTTAATAACTATAGCAGACATAATAAACAGTAGCATATTAGTACATTTAAAGATTATTCAAATTTGTATTCGTAATAAGCGGCATCGAGTAGTCGCAGAATTCAAAAGAAAGGATCTGTTGAAATATTAAATTAGTATTAGTATATTACCAAATTATGGGTTTGCAGCTCCATTCTCAGGCAACTGTATATGTCTGCCAATATCGTTATTGATGTTCTAGTTCAACTGAGTTCAACTTGTATACTTTGCCTTTTTCACTGCTCAATTTTATTTAAACACAATTAAAACCTTTTTCCTGTAAGACGAGTTCTCATTGGATCCCAGCCTCTGCCAACAGGATCGAACATGTATTGGCAATATCGACTGTACTACGCTGGAATGCGCGTGGCGAGATATTGAATCCAGGATTGATGTATGTCGCGTCACCAGCGGTGCACATATCGAATACAAATAATGTACGTTCAAAACTTGGATAGTCTCTCAATGTACTGGAGTACTACTTTTATTGTACCTGCTTTTGTTATTAAACAATATACCTTTAGTCTGTATTTCGACATGCGATTGAATAGTCATTACTAATCTAAGGGGCCCACCGTAAATGACGTATTGCTGAGAGCGAAAAAGGGGGGAGAAAGGAGTCGGGCTAACTGTAACAATGTACGATCAACAGGGTAGTCCAGTCTTTCGTTACGTCTGAAGGAGGATGAATTTTAAACTCATTCTTAACCAAAATAATAATGATAATATATACGATTAATATTTATAAATAATAGTATTATAAATAAATTTGGTAATTTTAAATAAAATATCTTTTATCATTTATGAAAAATATTAGATGCATTTACTTTATGTAATTTAAGGAAAAGTCTCAAAAATGTTACGAAGCGTTAGAAGACAGAATAAGAGGTCATCAAAGCACACTGTAAAAATTAGATCTGATTTTAAGGTACAAAAGTGATCTGAATTTCAGATGCAACAATTTTAAGACAGGGTATGTTGAATTTCAGCAGTAATATCTTGTCTAAAAATAAGGCAGGTGAACGACTGAAAATCAGACCAAGTGGACTTATTTTCAGATAGGCCTACGCTGAATTTAAGACAGCCCTGGTCTGGTAATGATGCGGGTTGCTACTGAAATTCAAGCCTACTCTGAGGGGATGTCTTATTTTAAGGCAGGTGCAGGACTGAAAATCACACCAGGGGGCACTTATTTTAAGATAGTCCCATGCTGAATTTAAGACCAGGGCGCTCTTAAATTCAGCATGGGCCTATCTGAAAATAAGTACCACGTAACAATGCCGGTTGCTATTGAAATCAAAGCCTACTTTTATGCGATGTCTAATTATAAATACTAGATATTTAAACACTTCACACGAACACAAACCAAAACCCTAACGTTTCATATTTTTATTCGATGATACTGTTTCACTGACTAAATTCTTCAATAGAGCAAACGTAAGTCATAGAATTTCCATTGAAAAAGATTCCAGGACTGAAATGGGAACACATGGACAATAACTTCAAAGATAATATGAAAACGTGTACTTTTATTGGAAACAAAGTAATCCACACAAAATCTTCGATACCACAGATGTGTGCCAGTATCTTCAAACCGAAGCAGGAACTGTCACTTGATGAGGGCGACTATTTTTTAGTTCTTACAACCCTGCCGCGTAGACAAAATAAGGAAGTGTATTCTCAGGATACTTCACTCAGACACAACTGGCTCCCTTCTGCAAATAAACTAAGTATCATTGCCACATTCTCACACCATTAATTCATCGCACGAAACTTATTTCACCTACTTACAATGAAATTTGACTAGACTTCGAATTTTACTTCCTTACGCTTCGTAATTCTTGTTGACATCCTGCTCCCTGAGGTTGACTGAAAAACACTGCGTTTTGTTTATCCTGCTCCCTGGTTACGCTCCGCCCATCAGTCTCTGCTATTTGCTGGTTAGCTCCAATTTTGGAGCCAACCAAGGCTTGCTTATTTTCAGCCCGGGTGATCTGAATTTCAGATCACAACCATCTCATTTTGAACATGCAGTGGTTATGGTCTTAAAATAAGACGGAGGTGTGTCTGATTTTCACGCATCATGAGTCTTAAATTCAGACCACTACCTTAAAATCAGACAGCGCTTAAATTCAGATCGCACTGAAAATCAGATCAACTTTTTACAGTGCATCAAAGAAGTTCATTTAATGTATTAATGTCGGATAAATCTCCCAATAAATGATAAGGACTGCTTGGCCTTAAATATACTTTAAAAACACAATTTAACACAGTTAGCAGCTCTTCGTTGCATACTCTCTGACTCTAAAAACAAACTTACTTCATCTCGGTGCTATGTACCTAATTACTTGCTTAAACTTCGTTGTTGTGGCCTAACTAGTAAAACTCTTTCGTCTTCTTGTCCCATTGCCCTATTCATAAGTACCCAAGCCTCAAAGTTCTTAAATATTAACCGTCAACACTTTAATAATAGAAAGTGTTGCATACGGAACAATAGCGATACTCGAGGTTGGTCGCTTGAATCCTATTACCCCCCAATTCACCCGCCGCTTGGCTTTGAAACACGCCCAAAAAGATTTAATTTCCAGGCGAATCGCTGTGTATTTCTCCTTGCGGAAATAAAAGGTCATATCTCTTTTACCTTTCCCGACTTAGATGGAGAGCTTTTCCTTAAAAGTTTAGCTCTCCATCAATCTTCGGGTGGGAGATTTTTGTTCAAGCATCCGCTTTCTCGGGAATCAATCTTCAGCGAGGAGAAAAAAAATAAAAACGGAGACAACTGTTGACTCCCGGGAGGAACTTCACCGAGACGTGTAATGGGATTTACGGGATCCAAGAAAAATCAAATCCGTACACCATATCATATTCGCACAGGAGACTTACGATCTCGAAAATAAGATGAAACAAGATAATTACAGTTTAACACGGATGCTTTACTGAATATATTAAAGAAATGTTAGAAACACCTGCGTAGTTAGGCAGGTAAGAGTTGGTTAGATTTTATGATGAAATTAATGATGGCAATAATTTTTTTTCCAATTAGCAGCAGCTATTCAGATTTTTCACACTAAGATAGGCATTATAAATCTAAATTTACAAACACGCACGCATAAATTCGCAGAATTGCCGCACACTGTTTAACTCAGTTTAACAACCCCTTGGAAATTAAAAATTTAGTCTCAAATAATTCTTTTAGGTAATTTAATTACTTTAAATGTTTCCAGGTTTTTTTGTGGATTTGAAATCAGGAGTTATAGAGTAAAGGTCCCCGATAAAACTGAGTCCACAGAGGTGATGCCTTCTCTCTCTCATTAAAGTAAGATTATTAAAAATTATAGATTAAACTGAAGGTAGCATGAAAATTATTAGGATAGTAGATGAACATTTTTAGGTGGTTTTACATACACGTATGAGCCATAATATGTGCAATGTAGGTGCGTAGTTTTTCCGAAATATCTTCATGAAAAGTGTAGTTATAAAGAATTTTGCAGCGTCTGTCTCGAAAGATCTCGATAGTAACATCAAATAGAGTAGAACTGAAACTATTATTAGATGGGCGTGGTGCATGCTTGGTAATTATTCACCCCTGCCACACATCTTCAAGGTGGTTTTCTGATTACGGTACTACGTTAACCTAAATTGCTCACGTCTGCGTAATAGAGCTTGTCTTTGTGTCAATGAAAATTTGGTTGCTTTGGAAACATAACAACGCATGCGCTTCACCTTCTCACGTCCAGGAACTTTTCCATTAATGCAACAAACGACTTATGACGGAATAAAATAGCCGAAGTCGACATGAAAAAGTTTGGCGATTTCTGTTTGCCCCGAAATAATTTTTCTGGATCCTTACAGAGGAAAGAATGGTATGCGTATTCAAAAATGGCCCTACTAAAAAAAAATGATACAAAATCTTGGTGGCGCCAGACACGTATAGTAAAGTGGCCTAGATTAGACAATTAGACAGTGTTTAATTATCTAAAAGCATTCATTGAAGCACTTAAGGCGTTGGAGGCGTTAAATCGTCGGCTTTAGTTTAGGTGCTCCAGCACATAAAAACATGGATCATGTTAATGATCAAAATCCAAGATTAATACTTCTCCTGGAAAACATTGCACATTCAGTACTCCACCTGTCGTTAGACAGCGTTATATAACCTGAGCAGTTAGAGCATTCAAAAAAAAACCTATTTTTTTAAGCGCCACTATCGCGTGCTGTTCTAATAATTATTTTTAAATTGGGCATAGCACAGCGATTACATGATCACTATCTTCCTATCGCTCTCAGTTACTTCAATCAGCAAGTTTCAAATTGTGGTGCAAGTCGTTAGAGCAGTGACAGCGATTAGCTTGCTTCTTGAGAAGTTCGCGCAATGGATAACTATGGCGACAGTCCTCAGGAACGATTTGTGCTACCGTCCCAGTTCTTAGCCAAAGGATTAGTTCTTAGATTACTCACGCGGCGAACGTGAAGCGGTGATGAGAAATAAGTCTTAAGCTCCGTGACTCCCTCTGCCAAGGCCTCGAGCGCACTCATTCCATTGAGTTCGAATTTCTCTGGTTTCCCCACCACGATGATACGCATTGTGGTTTGGCTAACTTATTCTCCGCCCGCAAATGTACTAACACCAGCTGAAAAAACTAAACACACGGGCAACATTCGATCGATTTGTCCCCCAGGGTAGAATAGATGTAAATCAAAACCAGGGTTTTCCATCAACGAAAACATACGCATTTGCGGTAGACTCGTGCATTTCCTTTTGCTTGGATTACCCCAATGGACCTCTTAAATCCAATATTAAACTTTTTTTGCTACACAGAAGGTTATGGTGCATCGAGAAACTAAAACTATGGCATCAGCTGTTTGCTTCATTTGAGAGAAGACGTGGAGCTCTTTTCTTTTTGCAAATAGTCGTTTCGCAATGACTCAATTGAAATTACAAACACAATCCATACTTGGTGATACGATACCTTCGCAAGCAAAAAAAAAATACATGCATCATGAAAGCTATGGCGTAAATTTGATATCCGAATGGAAGGGGTGGTGCTGAGAGTACTTTCAGGTCTCTCGAAGTGTCTTAATGCGGTAACTTCTTTCTTTTCCCCAAAAAGAACCCTAAGTACACCTCCTTACCTCAATTCTACGCATAGGTATTCTTCCGGGCAATCATTCACGCGCCATAATTTTGGTTATTGGAAAGTGTTACCATGAATTTCGCTGTAATGGATCGGTTATCATTCAACCCATCCTTCCCCAACCCTCCCCTCCCTGGACCGGCGTAAATGGCAATTTAAAAACTTCTTAAAAACTGATTTGGAAGTTTCCCCCCTCCCTTCTTCCCCTCCCGAGAAAAATGGATGCCAGGTTAACAGAAACCTCGTTTAAAGTGGAGCCCGAACAATCAAGACCCTTTCTTTATACCTATATGCACAAAACTTTTTATCTCCCAAACTTAGATTGAATTATTTTTATGATAAGGGGGCATTCGGGAGTTTTTTGGAGTTTTGCGAAAGAAGGGAGGATGCTTGGTTAACAGGAACAACGGTTAGGAGAATTTCGGACAGTAAAAGCCCAGTTTCTCCACAGAATGTCCAAAACTTTTTCTATCCGAAAAGTTTAATAGGATTGCTTAAATCCACAATGCAACTTTGTTTTCATTAATACACTTTTGCAGTAGCGATGATTAAATAATTATGAATGAATAAGCAGCTATTGAACATTATTAGCGGGTGGAGATATCCTTGAATAGAGGCGCGAAAGTAGGTGTAAGCAGATTGTGGCTCACTAGAAACTATTTTAATAACCTTTTCCAGGATCTATACAGGAAAAGTTTTTTCTTACTGAATGCAAGGCTTAAGAAAATATTAATAAATGAAAGCATAATTTTTAATTCACTAAAAACTTTTTAATTTAGTCCACGGTTATTTGACTATGTAGCTATCATTTTAAGCACCAAAAGCACTCATTAAGCAAATAAAATGGCCCGGCCGATCTAGGTATTACTTCCCATGTTGACCACATTGTAACGGGTGACTAAATTACTCACTTCTTTCCTTAGAGAAATCAAAGAAGTTGTAACGGG
Organism: Platycnemis pennipes; assembly: GCA_933228895.1. Classification (NCBI taxonomy): domain Eukaryota; kingdom Metazoa; phylum Arthropoda; class Insecta; order Odonata; family Platycnemididae; genus Platycnemis; species Platycnemis pennipes. Next base: position 66,158,228 of record OW121852.1, read on the forward strand.
AAAGAGGATGTCTTAAAGAGTTAAGTGGCTGAAGACATTGATATTTTCGCCTTTAAACAATACTCTAAATCCACTCCAACACGCCAAAAAGGATAATTCCAAAAATAAATAGCGTTCAATTTTAAATAAATTCAGAAATGACCATCACAGCTAGAGGTATTTACTAAAGACATGCTTATACCGATAATGGTACAAATAATAGATGCAGGAATACTATTTCTCTATTTTTCCGCGACACAGTTCCCTAGTTCCTCCAAGTTTACAGAGTACGGTAAAATAAGTGAAATTCGATTGAACATAGTACACCTGCGCTTAATTAAGGTTCGTCAAGTTTCCTCCGAGAGCATCACATAAATTGTCACTCTTCTAAGGCGCCTACTTTAACCTGGGGGAATGTACGCGTGAATAATGAGAGGGGAAGAGATTTAAAGGCAAGGAGAGACGTGGCCTCATTGCAGTGGAAGTGAAGCGAAGGATGTTTTCGCCCTATTTGGATCCACATTCATCCCAAGACATTCTTAAGTGTTTTTTGTTCTCAATATCTCGTTCCTGCTTACGCATTCGCAGTGCAAACAGGTGTTCCACCAAGCTTCAAGCTTGGCAGTGTGATTTCAAATCGTTTGGATTAAATGTGGCCTAAAAGCCCCTACATACTCCCAACACATGACTTTTCTACATCTACATAATACCCTGCAAGCCAACATGAGGTGTGTGGCAGGGGGTGAATTCTCACCAAACATGCACTACATATCATGCATAAAAAGGATTATTATTAATACACTAGTCTGAACTTCACTATTTAAAAAAGACAAAAATAGCAAAGTAAGCATGAAAAAAAACATTCTGTTAGTTGGGTTGCCTTCAAGTTCTTGTACCAACATGCTACCGTAGCTATACTTTGATTCACTCGTATTGGACATGTTTACCGCTATTCATATCCCTGATTGTACGAGGAAAAAAGGACATTTTGAATCTGTCAGTTCGGCAATCAATTTCTCTAATTTTGTGATTATGTTCCTGTCTACCATTGTAAATTGGGGTTCGCAAAATATTTTTAACGTCATTACTGAAAATATTATCTTGGAATTTATTTAGGAGATTAAGTCTAAATTTCAACCTGCGATCTTACTATGATTCCCAATTTAATTTATTTAATAGAATGGTTACGCTAGTAAGGTTATCGTACCGTCCCTTCACAAATCTTGCCGATCTTCGCTGCACACGTTCAAGTTCATTATTTAGACCGATTTCGTAGGGATCCCATACACTGGCAGCATATTCCAAATGAGGTCTAACAAGGGAAAAATAGCTGATTTCTCGTACATGATCGTCACATTTACCTTATACTCTTTTGATGAATCCCAGTTCACGATTAGCTTCACCCATTATTTCACGTATGTGTTTACCCCAGACATTTTAGTTTGCATACCCACCCGACCACAAGTTTTGTTTCCTTCATCTCTCATCACCTATTTCACATTTCACTAATGCCACAATAGTCAGTGGTCAGTGGAAGAAGGGATTATTTAGTTCCAATCTTGTCCCCAAATAAAGACACCTTATAATGGAGGTAAGACACGCTGGACGGCGAAATATATAAACTAAAGATCCAAAGGTGACCGATACGAAGCAAGGTATCAGCAGAAATCCAAGAGAATTGAGAAATTATTTGATAGGCTAACCGAAATCAAAAAGCGAAAGCGTGAAACCAATGCATTACAATGAAAGGAATAAAGGCGATTATGATTTGGAGGGGATTGGGTTGGTGTGGTAACTGGAGTCCTCGCTTCCCAAACCGAGGGTCCGGGTTCGAGTCCAAGCACTAGCAGAGATCATCAGTATACTACCCCTAATTGGGTGCTTTGTGGAGGGCACTTCGAGTACACTAATCCGTCCGTCGTATGGGACGTTAAACCGTGAATTCCTTGGCTTTTTTCGTTAAGAGCAGGCTGATGTCGAAGCTGGTTTTTTTCCACCCTTCCTCCGTTCCTCGATAAAATTCCTACCCCCATCTAATACACCCACTTACCCAGTCGCATATGAACTTAGCTGTCAGTCATCTCTTTCAACTAACTTACAATGAGCGGTTTTGAGGCCGTAATTTTTCTTTTAACTTGAGTTTAAATGGTCAAAGGACTCCACTTTTTTGTAGTAAACTATCGGACTTTACAATGAAAACGAAACCGAGAAAAAGTTTTCTAGATATTTATTCTGCATCCTATTGGGAAGTATGCAAGGTTTCAGGACCCTCTGCGGATCTCTGACGCCGGAGTTCATCCCAGGGATTATTCTTCCCGTAATCCTAGAGTGGACAAAGTCGTCAAAACTCGTGCTCTGCTTCTCGGACTGTCTATACCGATAGGACTTGATACCTTGAAAGGGTGAGCGCCAAGAGGCATGAAACGTCGAGCGTCGGTTAATAAGACGAGACGTGTATCCCTGAAAAACTTGAACCCATCTTGAGCCGCAAAACTTTTGCACGAAGTATCATCCAGTATTTGCTCCCATGGGTGATTGCACGATCCCTTGCGAGAACGGTTTATTGGAATCATTCCTGCGTGTCTTGAAACCAAATGTTATCGAAGGCTCTCTGCGAAGAGAAAAGTTTCAGGGGTACAAGATTAAACTTTGGAACCATTCAAGCATCCAGTTTACCACTTCATTTCTTTGAAATAATAATATGATATTTCTGGTGATATTAAGAATATTATTGACGTTAATTTTCTTATCCAAATTTAGTTTTACAAATACCCTACCTGAATAACTTAAGGAACAGTAGTAATGACATATCTCATCTACACACGAGTAGCCTAGGTTCTCGGATATCATCATTGCTTAAAATTAGCGGAAAATACTCCTATTGCTGTTAACAACATTTCATTATTTTTAATACACTAATTAAAAATAATCCGTACAGTACAAAGAGATTTTAGACGAAGTAAATTCGCACCCACAATTTCTTTCAGTAACTTATCGCGGTTATCTACGAATAAATTAATTTTCAATTAAATAACCATTGGAAATTGAAAGATGTGATAGTAAGCCAGTTACTTTGCACATAGTATGGAATTGAATGTACTATATGTGACAAAAATGGAATGAATGAGAGTGTTTTGTATTCCTTTAATAGTATTTGTAGCATTGCGTGATCTCACCTTTACCGGATTATTTTCTCGTAGGTCTCTCCACAATATTCTCCTTTCTAAACATTATTAAAACGAAATTTGATGACTGTGAGTTTCTTTCAGGTTTACTTGCATACAATATGCCGAAAAAGCTCACCTTCGCGTTCATTTTTCGCCAAAAATAAAAGTAAGGTCGTGATAGCAGGTCCGCCATCCTTTTCCCAACGACGCAGTGTTGATAATCTTTCGCAATTTCAATGTTCGCGAGCAAGATTGTGAGCAGGGAATCCCCCCGTTCCCTCCCAGCTCTCGCCCCGAGAGTAGTCATCTCGTCTTCCATGTTTCTCCTTCCTCTTTGCTCACTCTCTTTCTCTCCACCCCCTCCCCCAATCCCTTCATCCCCCACTTGTTCCTCCTCCCCCATCCCCATCGCCTCCCCCTCCCCTTCTCCGCCCCCAAGTCAGCAGCAGACCGCATTCGGTCCCCTTCCAAGGCGGTGTCCGCCTCCCTCCCCCACCTGCCTCCCCATCCTAACCCTTCCCTCCACCCCCCCCACCTCTCCTTCCCTTCTCCACCCCTCCCCCCCCCCCTCCACTCAATACACCTCTCTCCCCCACCACGACCACCAACACTACCACAGGCAGCAGCCCACCAAAACCCCCTCAGCAGTTCTCTCTCATCTCCCACCGACCAACACACACGTTCACGGGGCTCAACAACATCCGTCCCCTCTTAGGAGAGAGAGAGAGAGGGAAAGCCGCGGTGCGTATTTCTTTTCGGGAAAGTGGGGAGGGCTAAAAAGGGTGCCCCGTTTTTAACCGGCGTCTCGGGGAGTTTTGAAGGGAAGAGGCGACTGGTAGAGCAGATAGCAACGTCCCCTCTCTCTCTCTTTTCTACTCCCGCGCAAGAAACGGACGTTTTTGCGCGTTTCTCACGATCGCGGATCCGCACGGGAGTGTAGTCGGGCAAGTCCTCCATCTACGGCACCAGAGGACGTCTTCCGCCCTGAGGGAAACGGCGCGGCGGACCCCCTCATCACCACACCGTCGAGTGGAACGAACTCCGGTCGTCCGGGAGGATAACCTCAAAGCCTCTCAGCGCAACACTTTGCCGGGCGAGGAAAGTGACGATACCCCCCGGTAACTTCGCGCCTCCACTGTCATCAGCTCCAGCCTCCGAAGCCTCACCAGCGTCGGATGGCCGGATACAGTCCTCATCCGCCGCAGTCGTGTCACCAACATCGGCGATCCGCGAGTGACACGACGGGCCCGCTGGCCTGATTGGGGCCCGGCCCCGAGCCCTGCCCTCCTGAGACCCCGTCGACCCCCGTGACAGACCCAACTCCTCCCCGGCCATCAAAGGTCAAGCACCAGCGCAACCAAAAGGATACGCAGGCCATGGAACCCGCGATGGGGACTGTGTTTTACTTCCGCGCCAAGGGGTCGCGGTGGAAGCTCACGCGGCCCAGGAGCAACCCACGGTGAGTCAGGGGCGGCGCCCGTGCCGTGAGTGCGCGAGTGAATAGGTTTCAGGCCCACCCCAGCCCTCACACGGTGATCAACCATACGGTCGCTTTCTTAGGGGGCCTAGAAGTCCCCAACCAGTTATCCTAGAGATGCATTACGCTTACACATTCATTTGTAATGTAGGAAGGTCTCTAGTGCACTTGAAAAAAATTATTTACTAACTAAACCAGATTACGCCTAGTGAAAGAAACTTTTCCGTGGATTCAAACGAATGCCTAGCCCGCGAATAAAAATAATATTCCTTCGTAGCCACTAATCATTTAGTTGCACGTGCCTGGTGCATGGCTAACTAACGCGTTTCTCTCATCATGCAGTATTATATCAACTAGCGCATGTTGGATGATGACTCACCACCTGCCACACACGCTCGGGATAGTTTGCAAGCTAAATCCCAGATACATTTTAGAGTAGACGTAAATCTGTGAGAAGTCCCCTCCCCCGTCTAGGTTTTTGATTATCCGAAAATCGTACCGTAAGGTTCTGAATTGGGGTGTCCGAAGAGGACTCACCAAGATTCAAACCACGGGATTCATCATCTATAGATCAGCACAACTTTTTGGAATACTACAACGCATTTTATCACAGTTTTGCTCCACACAAGTGCTATTCACGGGTTGATTTAAAGGGGTTAGCAAGGAGAAACTCGCCAAATATACGGAGGACAGTCGGTGTCAACCGTGGGTGGAGAGCTACCGAAATACGTAATAGATCTTTTCAGGACTGAAAACCAAACCACTACACTTATTAAAAGATTGACTTTTAGTTTTAGTTGCGTAAGTTTCCCTTGGTGGAGATATTAAATATCCATTGCAAAACAAAATACAATGATAATTAATTAAAAAGGACTAACACTTCCACCTGTTTAAGTTCGTGATAAACAATTTAAATGGTGGCATCCGTCATTTTTTAATAAAATATAACAACTTACACGATATCTTGTACCACTGTTCTATTCCAGCGATGTTTAAAGATATGGAATGTTTTACTGCTTGGTGCATTGTGCAAACATCAAATTTTGCTATTGTGTACATGCTTTGCAATGATCTTTAAGTCTTTAGTTCCGGAGGAATTTTTCACTACTAGTTAATAGATGCTGGTAGATAATAACTTATACCAAATTCAATAAATATCTTGTGTTAGATAAATAACATTACGCGTTACTTGGTGATTTTTTCATAATTATTGAAGAAACAACTAAAAGGAACTCATTTTAAAATGTATATTCACAATTTCGACAATGCTATCAACACACGAAGAACATTATCTGTTTTGAGAAGTAAACGTTGAAGAATTGCAAGTTCTTCAGGTCGCACGCGGTGCAAAAAGAAAATAAATATTCTAACAGATTTTTCTTTCCCCCATTGAATGAGAGAAATTTCGCATGCTCCCACCGTGACCAAATACCACTTTTACGGTATTTACGTTCACACTACGCAAACGCAATAGAGCCAAACATTCAACTTTCAACCGAGAGGAAAAATTGCCCAGAATATTTTATCTCAACGATAATGAAGCAGGCACGGAATAAAGTTATGCGAGAAAAGTAGATAATACAACGGCGATGCCACGTAAGCGAACTAATTCACTCACCCTCATGTGTGAAATCGTTTCAATAAACCTTTCACTTTTACTCGCACTCACATCGGAGAAGAGAATAGTATTTAAGGAATACAATTGTAAAGCTTTTGAAATTGCCGAGCTTTGGAAATTGACCGGCTACGTCTCAACGAAATTCTCGAATGTGGGTTCTGAGTTACCCAGCACTAAGTATAGCGGTTTTTGGAAAATGTATTCTAGTGTGTCGGTTGGGGTCCCTTTAAGAGAAACTCCGTTGGCGCCAGCCATGTCGCTCCTCTCTCGAATCCATTCCCGTTTCCCGAAGGAAAATTCGACTGTCGTAACTCCAACGCCGTGAAGACAAAATTGAACTCTACCGCAAACAAGCGAACGCTTCGATAATTTTCGGTTTCGACCCAAACCGTGGCGTTTAGTTATTGACAAATCTTACGGGTCCAGTTGCAGACACGTGGCAAATGACGGCTGCAAATTGATATTTCCCTCCGCTCGTTCCGATGGCGAGCGAAAAAAGAAATACGCCTCCACGGTTTTATGCTCTTGAAAACTCGAGAAAATAAATAAGTGTTTCAAACGTCCTCACAGAGTAGCCCGAAGTGAACGGGCAATGGTCCAGTCAACTTTACAAGCGCGGCTAAGCCTGTACACTGTCGTTGAGGTAATCCAAACTTGCAGGTCAATAATCGGTTGCAAAACAGCGTAAGCAAGAAAAATTTCAACAGCTGACCAGCCCAAAACTTAATGAAAGCTTACTTCATTCCGAAATTCTGTTTCTGGAGGTTACTTGCTTATCTATTACTAAGGGTATTGGGAAGAAAAGCGCAATTTCGTTTCCCTCACAAACATATTTCATACAGTAATGCGCAAATTTTTCATTCCTTTCCAAAATTCTTGCTTAAATACAAGAGTTCAGACAGAAAAATCTCTGCCAGATTCTCCATTCCGTATATTCCCCGAGAAAGAATAATATTTTTATCGAACTTCCCACTGAGCGATGTGTCACAATTAGGAAAGATACGGAGAGAAAAAGAATATTACCTAACCATTAGCTGCAGAATCACTTGATATGCCAACAAAGGTTTTTTATGATTAACTTATTTTGGAATATCAATATTATCATTTTTGTACGGACTCAGTAATTATGTTTCGGGGTGACCTCAAGCCATAAGTTCAATAAGCTGGTATGTAGCCCAGAGAGTTAGCATATAATTCACCTGCGGTAATACGCAAACGATTCCACACGCTTTGGAATGTATAGTAATGATGGTGTTGAATAAGCGTAGGCAATCATAATGAGATAACCCCATCAACTGCCTCCTGCTCACAGGATGTAACAAATACTTAGTTGCATCCTGTAAGTTAACCAAATTTGCATTTTTCCGTAATTCAATAACGTTTCCCTTGCTAACAAGTGTCCAACGACCTCTCATTTCTGAATTACACGTATTAATCGAGTTACTATGCACTCCATAATTCAGGGCCGTAAAAAAGAGATTCATCTCAAACATATGGGTGCCATGTTATTTTTGAAATGCCATAACTAAGTAAAAACTCAGATAAATCAGAGAGCTACCATTAAGATCAGTATGAAAGACTAGCAACTTTACTGCCTAAGCATTACTCTTGAACTTTTATACTAATTCTAAATCGTGGAAACAGGCGAAAAAGAAATTAAAGAAAAAAAGAATCCTTTTTTTACTGCGTTTACTGTTTAGTTCTTTTTGCTGAGTAATCACTATATTTTAATGTTTCAATAAAGCGGATAAGCAATTGAAAATTGCTTAAGAAGGAAGGACTTCAGCTAAAATACATTAATCCCAATTCGTGCATAATATCGTTTACTCTGGAGGAGAATCGAAGTAATATTCAATGTATTTAATAAACATACGCCCCACAAACCTGCAGCAATACATCCAGAATAAAACCCAAGACTCCATGCGCCGCATGAAGAATCAACTGCCTCATGAAGCTATAAGTAGTATATAATTTTAAGACTTAATTTACAACGATTTAACGCATTTAACGATCTCAACTCTTTCTGTTTAAAAGCATAAAGCAGCAGGGAAAGTTCTCTGACGAAGGAGCCAATCCAAATGAATGAGGCATTTTCTCCAATCAAGTTGGGATAAAAAAAAGATAGATAGGAAAATCGCGGATATAAATGGTCACAACCACCCAGGTCTCTTTTTTTGCAATCCTTGTCTGGAATAGTTTTCCCGAGGATAAATCACCGAAGGTTAATGCGTAAGAGGGGCGAGCGCCCGTGTCCACATGTGCGTAGAAGAAGATGTTTTGGTAACACGAAACCTGTCAGGGTCGTTGTTATTTATCGTCAGAGGGGCTTGGTCCACTTTTTTTTTCCCTCCCTCCAGAGGCGACGAAACCAAAGGATCGTCGGTCGATCTCCTCGAGACGAGAAAACTGGTTCCCAAAGGACGCTGAATTGCATGTTTCGCAATCCCTGTTTTGCGTTCTCTACACGTTATCAATGCATTCACTTATAACACCACGATCTGACCAATCTGAACTCATTTTCCGAGTTTCTGAAACCATTAACCTCAAACATAAGTTGAAATGCACATGAATTTCAGTTTTTTAGTTGCTCCAACTCCTTACAATAGTATCACACCGTCTGCCCTAAGCTTGGACTTTAATACGAACACAACATCCATGCCGGAGAAGGAATTTTAAACCAGTGACCTTTGGGCTGCCAGGCCATCTCGTAACCAACCTAGCTGCTGCGATGGGTAACGTAAAAAATAGGCCGATAGTAAAATTGATATCATCATCGTGGGTCAACAATCCTAGGATTGGTTTGACGTAGCCCTCCATTCGATTCGTCTATCGGCTAACCTCTTCATATTAACGTAATTCCTCTCTTTCACGTCCTTCACGACCTGTTCTATATAACTCACACTAGGCCTGCCTTTTCCATTCTTCCCGTTCACTTTTCCTTCGACGATTGTCTTCCTCAGGCCATCGCGTCTTAAGATATGGCCGATTAGGTTGTCCCGTCTTCTTTTTATAGTTTTTAGTAGACCTCTTTTCTCCCACTCTTCTTAGGACTTCTTCATTTGTTACTCCGTCGATCCATTTTATCTTCATCATTCTTCGTTAAATATATACAAAAGAAAAAATTACAATTACAATTTGAATCTTGGTTTAAATTATGTAATGTTTTTTTGAGTTTCCCTCAAGCTAAGTTGCTGTTTACCACTGACTCAGCCATTGTCCTTAGGGTGCCTACCTCCGCCATCTATTCAGTTTAGATTTGGTTAAAAATTCCCGTTCGTCTCCAAGCCGTCGGTATTTATATTTCTTGTTGACCTCGACGCCTTCTAATTGATCAGTTCTTTTTACGTCTTTCCTGTTCTTAATTTCTGCAGTGCCTAGTATAGTCGGAGAGTAGCCTTCCAAATCTTCAGTAGTCGAAGAGCAGATTTTGGATAATTCTAGCGTCGCGGTTGGTGCTTTTGTAATTAATAGTATGAGACAAATAGTAGAGTACTTGTGTCCCATAGAAGAAAATGATATGATCTAGGTGATGATCGGAGAGTTGGTGAGCTGATTTAACTCCCAAGTCAATTCTCATTTAACCCAATTAATAGGTAAGCTCCTATGTCGGAGTCATTTCCTATTTTCTTCTCCATTAACAGCAAGCAGTTGACCCGACTCTACAGCTGATATGACGGAAATAATCAACCCAGAGTTCAAATTTTCCAAGGATGTACCAAAATAAAAACATTTACCAAAAAGTCTAGAAGCAAGGAAAAACTTTGGCAGAAATTACATCTGAAGCCAGTTTTTGGAAGGTAGCTAGGCCTAAATAGGAACACTTACAGAAAGCTGAAGCACTAGAAACGTGGTGTCACCGAACAATATTGAGGATTAAGTCAATGAGCCGAGTAAGTAATGACGAACTCTAAGATGGGTGGGGAGAAAACGAATATAAAATAAACCATAATCCATTCACTCAAGAGAGTAACTAACAAGAAATGATGATTCACACACATAGGGATCGGGATACAATTGAAAAATCTTTATCGCTTAAGGGACGTAAACCTAGGTGCCCGAGATAAGATGCTATTAAATACTCGAGCGAGAAGCAGTCACGCTATGTTACTATTTGTCGGTTTCAAAGCTGTACCCGCACATTTCGGCGATGTGAATGGAATTCCATCACTCCAATCCTATTCCCAATTCAACAGCTACAGTCAGCATCTCAGTCGACATACCACGCCGTCCTTTTCAAACCAGGAATGTAAAAAAAAAATACTCCAGCCCCCAAGGAGGAGAAAGAAAAACGTTCCGCGAGATGGAAAAATAAGACGATGCCTTCGGGCGCGTCCGATCGAAAAATTAGCCCCAGGGCAAGCCCGCACAAGGTCATTTCCATGAGAGCGCGAACCAGACGTACGGCCAGTGGATACAATCGAGTCTCATTCCTTCGAAAACCGCGTAAACGAGCTCGTGAACTCCGCGCCTCCGAACGAATTAAGTCGGAACGATGTTGGGGCGGCGGCGTATCCGTAATCGTTCTTGACAGTGCGCCAACCGCGGGGGAAAACGCATCCCCCAGCGGGTAAAGGGGGATGACGGCTGTGGTGTTGGGACTAATAGGCCACACGCTCCGCACTTTTGCGTTGCGTGAAGCCGCCGTTCGTAATTTTACAGGGGCGAGAGTTTGATTTATGCCGGCGTCAAAGTGGGAGCAGTCGAGGGATGTAGCGGGAATTTGGGGGGACGCTCACCAACCTCCTTCTGCCACCTTCGTCTTCGAGGCTCTCGTGAGATGGGGAGTCGAGGGAAAAGCAGTCATTCTATGTTAATATCTCCCGCTTTCAAGCTTGTACCCACACTTATAGGCGCTTCAGACCGGGAGGAAATGTATAAGGACGTGAATGGAAGGGTAAGGAGGTCGGGTGAAGAGAAACCCAGCGTCGGCATCAGTTTGCTCTTAACGAGAGGCGACAAGGAGTCTAATTTTTGACGTCAAATTCGACGGAGTACTGAACTTAAATGCTCAAATGCAAATTAGCTTGCTCTTAACGAGATGCGACAAGGAGTCTTAAAGTTTTGACGTCAAATTCGACGGAGTACTGAACTCAAATACTCTCCAAAAAATCTCAATTTTATCAGTCACGGTTCCCCAATGAAAAATATCTTCCAATTCCGGGATTCGAACTCCGGCCCTCTGGTTGAGTGGCCACTATTCTAACGACTACACCAACCCGGAACCCCTCATTATACGTTCGTTCTTGCTATCGAGCAAGATGACCGGCAGTTGATGTCTATGGAAATTATCACTTGGTATTCAACTCGTTTGGGTAGAATTTTAGTATAACTAAGCTTCTTCACTTTCCATTCCCTCAGCTATTCCTCTCTTTAAATTAGCATATTTTTCACCTTACGCATTGCATCTACAGTGCCCGATCTCTTCTTACCTCATTTTCACTTTCCGCACATTTCCATTCTGTAACCACCCTCAGATCCCACCGCCCTTAATTGCTTGCTCCATCCCCCTACACAGCTTTCTCCTCACTTCCTTCAGCAACTATCTTCCCTCCAACAAAATCTCATTCATTCCCTTATTCAACTTCCTTTCTGACCATCCTCCTCCAACTCACATTTTAAACGCTTCCAATATATTTTTATCTATATCAATATCATCCACTTATTTCATTGTGGGGAGTATGTTTGAAATCGTCGAGATTATTTTGAATAAGTGACCGAGGAGTCACGTGGTACGAACACGAGAGGGGTTCACAAATTTGGCGAGTTTGAATCGATCATTACAATGTCGCCCATTGTTTTCAATTGAATTTTTCTCATCCGGGGGCTCTATGCTGGAGACGGATGAGAAAACCTCAAGTGAAAACAGTGAGTGAGATTGTAATGAGCACGTTTTGGTACAACGTGACTCCTCGGTCACCTATTCGGGATAATCCTGTCGGATTCAAACACTCACGCCCACGTCTCGCATCCATGGAACACCACGCTACAAATATGAAGCGCTTTCTGCCAACCATTTCTTGTCGTTTTACCTCAAGTCTATTTGTAAACGCTTATTTTCCTGATGATACTCTCCGTCATAAGTATTTTTCGCTGTGTCCATCTTCGCCGAAGATATAGATGGCCCAACTAACTACAGGTAACTATAGTGAACTCCTGATTATCCGTTCGCGCGTTATCCGGGCTCAGGATTATCCGTGCATCGCCAATATATTTAGTGTATCGGCAGCGGTCTCAAAGGTAAGTAAACTTTTGTTATTTTCCTCCAATCGCGACCTTCACTACGGCCCTACCGAATGTTCGGATCTTACGCCAGGCTTCGTTCCGCCACTCAAGGCTTGCGAACATTTGAGTGCGGCCGGGACAGTTCTAATGGATTCTTTTTCGTCGTAAAATGCTAATATGTACAGCGAGGATCTTTTCATTGTAAGATTTTCTTACTTTCCTATGGAGTTTATTTATTTTGGCGGCGCACCGTAGAGAAATGAATCCGAAAAGAACCAAATAGCGGATTATCCGTGTTTCGCGATTATCCGTGTGCACCCTTTACAAGTCATTACGTGAAAATCATGAAAATCGAGAGTTTACTGTATATTGTTCCTGACGATTTATTCTATTTCCAATCATTAAATTTTCGTTGTGATTTTGTTCTCCTTAAAACTCTAAAAATAATATTAACGACACGACTATTCGTTTTGTCCGGCAGTGCAAGCAACGGGAAAATTCAATGAAGATTTACTTACAGGACAAAAAACTAAGTAATGTTTTTCAATTCGTACACATTACACCAAACCCGGAAAGCAGTTAACCTTATTCAGCGAGGCACCATATAATCAATCATCCCGTTAAACGTTTTTAAATAACCCTACCTGGTTGTCTTCGGATTGTACGGGCGGAAGAGAAGACCATCGGCCGAAATATCACACTTCTAAAGCGTTTAGTAGACTGCGAAAACATGTCAAATTTATCACTGGCTATCAAGACAAGAATTCAAACCCATCAACTAGTAATCTCCACAGCAATAAGCGAAAAGGTAGGATATGCGGAGAAGGATTGCTCTGGCAACATAAATCTGCTACAGGCAAGATAAATAGCCGAATAACCCAGCGGCAGGAAGAAAAAAGATGATGAAGTATTTTTTTCTCGAGGAAGCCTTCGACGCTATCCCTCACGATATACGCGGCGCCAAAAATACATCTCATAGAAATTAATGAGAAAATAACTGGTTTTGGGTGGCCTCATCAATCAGAACTCAGGCTAATCGCCCCAACTATTAAACGCGGAATTTCATTATCTTCCGACGAAGAATGCATAGGGAACCGCTCAAGGCAAAATTAAGACCTCGCGAACAGAAATTTTTCAAACTTATTTTGGGTTATCAATCCAAGTGTTTATCAACAATGATTCATGACCTTCGTCATAGTAAGTAAAAAAACGGGGACTCAAGAAGGAGAACTGCTCGGGCTTAAGAGACGTAAGCAATGGAGGTCGATTGATCACGCGTGCCTTGCGCAAAATCGTAAATAAAACTTGAATATGAAGCGAGTATTTTTACGGTTCCGAAAATTGATACGCAAGCGGTGAGCTCTGTTCAAAGACTTGGGATATGAAGGTTTGGAAACGTATTCAGCAAGGAAGTTGGGCAAACAGGAATACAATCAAAAGCGTCTTATTTGCATGGTAACGGGGAAGTAGGGGAAGAGGGTAAATAGGAAAGGGATGAAAGAATATTAATGAAAAGGAACGAGGTTTATGGAGGTTGAGCTAATATATAATGAAAGCTACGACAGAGAGAGGGCAAAAAGGGGAATGATGCCAGGTTCGCATTCTGTAAGAAGATGCGATGAATGATGGAAGAAGAAGAAAATACGATGAATTAAAACGGAAGGTAATATAAAGAACGTAGCTGCTTCTAAGGAATGGTAAAAGATGACCCTGAGAGTATAGATCTTATGTTTTGTTGGAACTTTATAAAAGAAGAGGTTCCACGATTTAGATGCTAAATTATGTTAAAATCCAATTCTTAAAAATAGGGAAATTTGCATCCCATAATGATTGGCGCCTCATAAAACATTAACCCTCTACTTCTCTCTCCAGTGATAAGGCTTAATCCAAGTGAACGATTGCATCCTTCAAAGAATGGCATAAGTATGACCTGAATTTTTCGAAGTAGAACCGCACGGACTCTTTCATTAGGCGTAATAGATCGGTCTAAGAAATTCAAGGACAACCTCAGCGTGGAAAGACTAAATTTTTGAGCCGTTCTTAGCACTTCGCTACATTTGGTTTGAGTTTTTACACTTATGATATTTAATAGTCACCTTACCTCTTTTGCCGACCTCTGTAAACAGGGGCTCGATCATGGATCTTCATAAGGCGTGCGCTAGCGTTATCGTTATTTTTTGATTGAACTTATGCCAGAGAGAAAGTGATATGCATTCTTCATTTTTCGCGCAGCACTTCAAATCGCTTATCACAATCAGTGGAGCGAATTTTATAGACGGTTATTGTTAACTCTGCGCTACTCCAGGGGTAAGCGTTAACGATAAAAATTGCGATAACGTGAAAGACGCATCCGTGATTCCACACCAGGTCTGTTGACGCTTCGACCTCGCCACCTAAAGGTCGAGAGTTCGACTTTTGCCCGCTGCTTGGATTTTGTCAGCCTTTGGGATTTAGATTCGGTAAGAGTGTGCGATAAAATCGCGGCACCTGTTGGAGCAGTAACGCCTTCAATTAAGTGTGGGACCTATACCCCAACTCCGTTTGCTGAGACCCATTGTAGTTTTTGTGCAGATTTAACATTCTCGATTGGCTTCTTATCAATATTGCAGTGATAAGTCAAGTTCCAGCCGGACGGAAACCTTTCAAAAGTCAACTTGAATTCAAACAAGCCTGTGTATAAAAAGGCTTCATTATCACAAGGTTGGCGATACTATCCTCTGTAATATGAATTATTCTACAAAAATAATTTCCCATACCCATTAAACACCCATAAAAAATGACGTGCGAGGAGAGCTGTACTGATTTGGATTTACACACTAATTAATATCCCGCGCACAACAAGGATAAGTAGCCACGCTAATTACGATTTTCAATGCCGAGGAATTCATCAAAGTTTGCAGATTTACTTCCTAAGGTACAAATATAATCGTAACTGACAACACAACATAAAATAATACCTGTGACCCGTTTCCCCAAGCTTACAACTGCAGGGGGGAAGGCTACAGCAATGCAACACCAACTATTGGCTGGTGTCCTTAGAGCGTTCGTTGATCTAATAGGTAATGCATGCTATCTTCGAAAGCTAGATATTCTCTCAAAGACGTAGTAAAATATGTGCATGAAAAATCGGCGTTCGATACCGAAACACTCCAGAAAAAAGCGGTCTATAGGCTACTTACATTGGAATCCGATATCGTGGCCTATATCGTATCGAAGGAATCGACAACCCTCTAGTATCGTCATTAAAACATATATGGAGGTTTTTTTATTCAATTCATAGGCTTTGAAAATAACCAGAGCGAAGTTGCTTACAGCGTAGTACATCAGCATACTAGCCTCGACATTCATTCCCTCGACATAGAAGCATTCCCGGTTATGTCTGGCAGGAGCGGGATACGCCGAGCGATCGAGAAATCGATTTTATTTTCGGCGTCGCAAACGGACACAAAAGTTCTTGACGGATTCTAACTCAAGATACTTTGCAGAATCTCGTGATACAAGTAACTTTTTGTAGCTCGATGTACATAGCAACTCAGCAATTTTCCTCCATGAAGACAAAAAGTTTACTAAAAATAGGGTCGGCCATTTTGTTCTATACATTTGGTAAGTATTACAATAAAATCATGTAACTTATACGTAATTAAAGGCGAACAAGTGTTCTACACATCAGCATTGTCTTTAATCCAAAGTGTTATTTTCCATGGTTCAGCATCAGCCTAATTTTCTAAATTTTCAGGGAAAATTGAAGGCGGTTTTTTCCAATTTGATCAACTTTGACCTCATGCATATTGTTAATTCGTAATATATAGTAAAAATGGCATCTAAAACCACACACGGTGAAGAATTAACATGCGAAGTTTCAAAGTCCTGGCTGAAAAAAACCCTTATTGGACTTTTGACCATTTTTTTCGATTCCAACCCACTGTGAACCGCGCAACGATGTGTGGCAGGGGATGATAGGTCAAAAGCCTTGAGGTTGAGTTTTGGCTGAAAGAAAAGTTTTTTTCAATTAATAATAAGGTATGATGGGTATTTTTTTGAAGGAATTATACCTCTTTCGTGGCAGTTGTGTATTTTGCGTGATTAAAACGGATTCTTTTATCGTAAAGGTCCGTCCGACTGTTGATTTCACCTGTTAGAAAAAACATACCTCCATCTCTAAATCAACGCGAGGATTACATAAAGAGGTAATCAGGTTGGCGTGTTGGCTGGCTTCCATCCCAAGGGAATGGGTTCGAATCCCAGCTGAGACAGATTTTTCATCGGCATCCCGGTCCCAAGTTGGGCGCTTTGTGTACAGCACATCGAGTGCAGTGCTCTGTCCGTCGGATAGGACGTTCAGACATCGTCCCATAGGTGCCTTTCGTTAAAAGCAGGCAAATGTCGACGCCAATTTTCCATCCACTTTCCACCATTATCCTCTTATTCCCATCATTTTTCCTTTCCTCCCGGTCTGAAGTGCCTATAAGTTCGGGTACAGACCATAAAGCCACGGATAGAATAGACAATCGCGACCCGGGGGAGAACGATGGACATTAGGGGAAGGGCAAGGAAACGAACAGGCAAGGATGAGGGAAGGTGAAAGATTCTGTTAAAAATGTAATAGATGTACAGTAAGCAGTATCAGATAAGCAATCAGGCAGTATCAGAATAGCAATGAGGGGAATCTGGGGTACAATAGGCAAAAGCATTTCTAGAACATACCATCGTCTGTAGAAAACTGATGGAATGGTAATATTTGACCAACGAGCCATCGAAAGGGACGCAAAATATTCGGAAAATTCACTGATCGAGTAACTCGAGCAGGATGAAATTTAAAAGCCGCAGATACGGGTCTGAATGACTTGACCCACTGCCGACGCAACGTTAACCAGCGACCTGATTGAGTCCGGTTTATTTTTCACGCACCTTAATTGAACCAAATTCAAGGGCGACACGGTAGCAAAGTGAGCAAGGCGCCCACCCTTGGACGCGAGGGTCCCGGGTTGGAAGCGTGTTGTTTAATTCCACGTGAATCTGTGGGGCAAGGTGAACGCCAACTTAAAAAAAAACTATAATCAGAACTCTGCGCCAATTACTGCCCATAAAAATAATTGAATGTCCATCGTACCACAAAATTCAAGCGGTATGAAGGCTGTTACGAGTCTTTCCGCGGAACCAAAATAAACTCCGGCAAAAATTATTGTGACGAGGGAACTTTCGTGAATGAAAGTCGCGATCATCAATGCGTCTTTATAATCCCCAAAACTACTTCCAAAGCTTTTTTACGTATTAGGTCTTTTCAGGACAAAACACCAAGTCACCAAACCCATTACAAGTGCTGAAGTAATACAAGTGCAATTTTCCACATATTAAAATCTATACTTCGACTCCGGTTTCAATGTTGATACATCATCTTCAGGTGATCCGTATCAACACTGAAACCCGGGTTGAAGTAAATATTTATTTTGTGGAAAACTGCAAGTGTATCTCTTCAGTATGTACAAATTCCACTCGATTTCGTGAGAGATGTCGTAACTTATAACGTTACAAGTGATTCCCTTTTAATCTTAGGCGCCTAAGTTTCACTTCGCGGAGATATTGAACATCCATAGAAAAGCGAAATACAGGGTGCGGCAACATAACTTCCTTTATTATATGGATATATCCATATAAAAAATGAAGTTATGTAGCCTGTACAATGGTACTTGATTAATTAAAAAGTGGCAAATAATCGTTACGTAACATATGAATAGCCCCTGAGTATCCTTTCCCCAAATAATTAAATAAAAATCCACGCCACGTCTACGAAAGCTCACCCCATTGATTCGTGATTTCCAGAGCGACCTCCGAATAACCCAATTCCCTTGCGCACGCCACTTGCATATCTTACGAAAGTCTTCTGAGACGGACCTCCCCTCTTGCGCGCGACCTCTTCACCGTACTTGGCGCGCACCTCTGCGCGGAGGCCACAAATGCAGCCTCCCAAGGTCAATTCCCCGATTCATCCACTCCGTTCATTTTCTCCCTTAACGAGGCGAAGGGAATGGATTCCTCCAGCGGTGCCTAAGCGGAGAGAAGAGGGAAGAGACGGGGGAGCATCATCCTCCTCCTTAAGCCGCCCCGGCGAGATGATCAAAAGGGTGCGGAGACGTTCTGGCGTGGGCTCCTCCGCAATTGCCATGACCAACAGGCGTGAGAAGCGTTCAAAGTCGTGGATGTCGGGGGGGAAAAAAGAGTGGGCTAGTCAAGATCCCCAACTTAAGTGTGATAGATCGTCTTGATGTTTCAACTGAGCTACGCAATCCAGGAAATTGTGAAAATAGTGTGGGGATTACAAACGCTCTAATGACCACTCATGACTTCACTATCTAAGGGAGTGGGAACGTCAAGCTAATGATCGTGCTGGGTAAGGAGACTCTCGTGCAGTGGAGGGATTTAATAAGGGAGTTAGTCATTAGGGCAAAGCGACCGACATCGGAGATCTTTGGCGCCATTTACGGATAGGTGGGTAATTGGGAATAATTGTGGAAATTTCCCAATAGTTGGGAATTTTTACCAACTACCTTCATATCAGCAAAGGGAGGAAAGATTTTGACCTTCTATCCCGAGGATCCGGGTTCGATTCCGTGTAGTGAGATATTTTTCTTTTGATAACGGGTCCCAGCTTGAGTACTGTGCGGAGAGCACTTCAAGTTCAGTACCCCGTCCGTCCGATGGGTCGTTAAGCCCTGGTCCTCTTGGCGCCTATAGTTAAGAGCCGACGTCAGGTTTCTCTTCAACATTCCATTTCTATCCTTGGACCTTTCCTTCTGGTCTGAAGTGACTGTGAGATCAGGGACAGACTTGAAAACCACATAGGATGAGGAAGGGAGGAGAGAAACATGGCATCGGCATTAGCCTACTCATAACTTAAGGCGTCAAGGTGCCCACTGTTTTAGGTCCATCCGAAGGATAGTGAGCTAAATTTTATGTATGTACTCTTTACAAAACACTCTATCAAGGACTGCTATAACTTTGTTAAATGTGGCACCTTACAATGGAGCACGGGTCCTCAGGATGGAAACCCAGCAGTAAGACTTGTTTGAAATTTTTTGTTGCTATTTGGGGCGGTGGGAAAAACTGAGTTATTAAAATAAACACCAGCAACAAAGGGTTACTCACTCGTACCAGTCTGTTATTGCTGGTTTTAGCATAGATAGCGACCGATGACTGAGGAAAATACTTTCTATTTGAGGATAGGCGTTTATTTGGAAATATGATGAAATTTTGGTTAAAAATAAGAGTACAGAGAGGAACCTAATGCGTCGGCATTATGCAGCAATCTTTGTTTTGCATTTATCTTCAGGATATATCAGTGTCATACCTTAACCCATTACTTTTTTATATTTTAGGGAGTACTTGGAATATGTATAGTGATTTTCTTAAAAACTAACCCATAAATTGCAGTTTTTCAATAGAATTTTCCAACCACTCTGAGCTTCCTCTTTTTCCTGACATGATATACGAGTAATATTTAGGAATAAAATCGAAATAAATGGAGAAAAGCAAAAATACAGAAGTAATCACGGCCTTGGTTAGATGTAAGAAAACCTCATTAAAATTCAAATTCAATACTCCTGATGCAGGATTGCCGAAACCTTGACCTACAGATTAATCCGCAAACAAGCTTATCGAAATAAATGGAGAAAAGTAAAAATACAGAAGTAATCGCGGCCTTGGTTAGATGTAATAAAACCTCATTAAAATTCAAATTCAATACTCCTGATGCAGGATTGCCGAAACCTTGACCTACAGATTAATCCGCAAACAAGCTTGATGCGGAACTACACCCGTAAGATGCTTTAATACCCTTTTTTGATAGTCCAGGCTCCTTAATAACATTTCCCAACGGTCCACCTCTCTAAGGGTCGTAATAGAATTTTATTACGTGGCCTGCGGCGACGCTATCCTCATTTGATTAAAGCGGACGTCGTCCTTAAACTCGCAGAAAAGTTCTTTTTTTTACGAACATCAACCGCCGTCGGCACGAACAATTTCTTCATCCGCTCCCTCACCTTCCTGAGAGCCTCAACCGGGTCCTAAAGCATGGCTACTGCCCCTAACAAGGAGGCAGCTTGCTACGAAAAATGTTTTGGGGACCAATTACACCCGAGATCTAACTTTACTTTTACAGCCCCCGGGGATGGGATGAAAGGGTTTGTGGGAAGGGTGGAGGCATAAAATGCGAGGCGTCCGACCACGGGCTTGAGTGCGTCCCCTCTCCCGCCGTATATGGACAGGGATTATGGCCAGGGAGGGTCGGGACTAAGGATTACTCCTGGGAAGAGGTGTGGGAGAGAGGAGGGCGGATAAAATTCTTCCTTCGGCGGGGACCTAACCTCCGCCAAACTTCCTTTCCCCTCGTCCATCACGGCAGGGACATACGCTAACATGTGCAAGTACATGTGGAACAAACTTTTTTCGCAGGAATTATGAATGAGATAGAGTTAAAAAAGATTCTTTCATTCGCTGCGTTACGGAAAACGGTTCGAAAGGAAGAAACGAGTAGAATTTCAAGGTACGGGGAGAATATTTTCAACTCACTAAGATTCAGGGGTTATTTTTTCCCTCGAAAACCTTCAACGAGATTCTTCGCAAAGTACCTAAATAGACCCACGTCGTAAAAATGTTAAAGAATCAAATAAATAGTAATTGGATCAGGAAGGTCCGATCAAGTCGTAAACTTGTTGCGGTCGCTAAAAAGCCGCGGGCTTCAATTATTTACTACTACGACTCAAAAATGAAAATATCCTACAGGCAGTGAGGTAGGTGAATGGCATATAAAAATGAATCCAGTGCTTTTATAACTTCGTGAAAACTTTATATGACGTTCCTCGCAGCAAATCGACTGAGTGGTCCAGAACATTATTAGTAACCAAGTTGATCATTGGATTAGGGATCTCTTTACCAATCAATTAAAAGAAATATTCTTAAGTGATACCTACTACTAGAGGAGGAATATCTAGAGACTAGAAGAGGAAATAAGGTGAGGCTTCCAATACGTGGCTCCATATTACGACAGACCGAACAAAAGAAATAGTTATATTTTTCACCTAGAATCCTTTTTACAGCTGTCCAACTTGTCATAAAATCCGCCTAGAAATTCTACTTTCTCACGCCTTACCGGTAGCAGTGAATACTCGAATATTGCGTTCATTATGAATATTATGTAACATAACGCCTGATTGACTTACTGAGATGCCGCATAAAATACTAATTTAAAGGTAATACTGACTGAAACTCCAATTAACTGCGTATTTCCAAAATTCTATTTACCCCTTAAAGTATGGCAAGTATTTCTAAGTATGGCATTTAAACCAAGGGTTTAAATGCCATATTTCATACTTTTGCTCTCCTTCACTAAAAATGCTTCATATTTTGGAGTAATCAAATCCTTCTTTCATTGTGCTACACCTCTCCCCTGTGAATTAAATTATGTTACATATTGATCTTGGTCCATTCGAAAATGAATACTGTACAATAAACGCTTTTTCTATTGACAAAGGTGAAATAGGTAGAACCAGGCCTCAGTAATCAGGTCGGTGCCGGTAAACTTTGGGTTGTCAGACCGACGTCTAAAAACCCAAACGCCGCGGGTTAAATCCCACCTAAGGCATAGGTGGTGCGTTACATTATGATTACGCTAAATTAGATGGTACGTTATAACCTTAGAAGTTGGAACACCGTAAAATATAATTCTACTTTTTCGAATAACGCTGTGTTAACGACGTACATACATTTGAAAAGGTATATATTTTCTTCGAGAGAAAAAATCATTTTATCATTTTAGGGACATATTTCCTTTGTCTCCGAGTAAATGGCACGTGATATAGTCACGTGTCATTAAATCATTCACGACTGACTTCTTCAGCCCTTTTAATATGTGCATGAGTAAGAGTTTCCTAGTATCACACACTACGTTCATCATTTGTATTCGAAAATGGGTGGTGACACTGTTTTACTGAAAAAAAGAGTAAAACCAATATCGCGATTCATATATTACGAGATGCACATCACATGAAAGCTCAATTAGTTTAATACGTTCCATTCATTTCTAGCATTATTTTAAATCGATCACAGGCAAAGTAGCTGACGAGCGAAACGCACGGTAGAGTAAAAATTACATATAATATGTCCACCATCCACACCACACCACATGAGATAGAATTACCGACTCCGACGTCAGACGTGGTCAATCGCATGAAGATACACTGGAAGTGAGATGACAGAGGTGTGATGAAGGAGACTTACCGGTCGTGGATTACGATGTGAGATCCAAGTTGTGGTCCACAGCCCTGGTCTGGTTCAAAACCACCGAGCCGCGGTCGGCGATCGTTAACCTAAGTGTCAAGGTGGTCCCGAATCCTGAGTTTGACACGCTCTAGCCATACATAACGGGTTTTCCACCGCAGGGAATTTCGTCCCTCAGTCTGGAATCACCTCCAGGCTCTCCGGGTCCTTTAAAATAAAGGGGGACCAAAAAAATTACACTTTCACTGCCGGCTAAAACAATCCCTCGAGGATTTATGGTTCGTGGTTATGGAGCTACAAAGGTTATCATTTTTTTTCATCCACAATCTCTGTTTCAACGAACCGAGCCGCGGGAAAGGGTTTTCAAGAGATCGATCAAGGTGAAAGTAGTGGTAGAACCAGATTTTAAGATGCTCCTACTGCTAAGGTTATATCGAACCATATAACCCAGTGGTTCTTGACCTTTTCAGTTGCTGATTGAATTCTCAAAATGTGCCCATCTGTATCTTAGAGTCAGTGCTCGGCCTTTAGACTGGAAGAAAAGATAAAAGGATAGAAACGGGAAGGGAAAAGGTATAGAGAGAAACCCGGCGCCGGCATCAGCCTTCTGTTAACGAAAGGTGCCAAAAGGACCACGGCTTAAGGTCCCATCTGATTGATGGAGTACTATACTAGAATGTTCTCCACAAAACATTCAAGTAGGGACTTGCTTTTGGTGAAAAATAACTGCACTGCAAGGATTCGAACCCGGGCTCTCGAGGTGAGAGTTCGGTACTTTAAACTCAACAGCAACTCAAAAAATATCAACATTTTATTCTCTTCAACACAACAAATTCTACTGAACAGTTTTTTTTTTAACTACTTACAAACTGTGTGGAAATTCGGTTATTTTTCATCGTTTAAAAATATGTACTTCGTAGTCTATCTATCTGTAACCACTATTCATGATAATAACTTGGATCTTTCAAAGTAAATCAGAGTCATTTTTACAGCTTTAGCGCTTTTAATAGTAATTTTATGAAGATTTATTTTACGTCTTACATTTTTCCCCATGACATTTAGAAAGTACTGCAAATTTTAGGACAGATTGTCGTACATGTAAGCGAAATCTTACTGATTTAAGGAACTAGATTATACAACAGTGCTGTGAATTATAGAAAATTGTGTGTTCTTTGCCTTCTTAGCCCTATCTTAATACACTGTTCCTCGATGTTCTCGCTGCTTTCTATAATGGAGAAATTGATTTCACCTCGTTATAAATATTGTACAATGAAGCTCCTGAACTCAGTCTGTGGAGGTATTACACATTCAGAAGCAAGGTGCCCGATTACGAGAAAGGGAGCCATATCGTACACGATACCAGTCATATCTTTGACCACTATCTTGGGAATCATATTTACTTGTACCATCATCATTGGTCAACAATCCTAGGATTGGTTTGACGCAGCCCTCCACTCGATTCTTCTATCGGCCAACCTATTCATAATGGCATAACTCCTCTCTTTTGCGTCCTTCATAACCTATTCCATAAATCTCATGCGAGGCCTGCCTTTTTCAATCTTCCCATTCACTTTTCCCTCGACAATTGCCTTCATCAGGCCATTGTGTCTTGAGATATGGCCAATTAAGTTGCCCCACCTTCTTTTTAGAGTTTTCAACAGGCTTTTAGAGCTTTTCTCCCGCTCTTCTTACTTTTGTTTACAATTTTTTTAAATACCTGACCACTTTTAACGACTCAGCATCATCATAAAGGGTCAAGAACCCGCCAAATTCGTAAATGGCTCTTTGAATCACTTCAGGTCACACACAAGATCCTGCATCAGTTCTTGTTAGTTTATATGAAAAACACGTTCCAGAATGTTATCAAAAAAAATGTTTTCCACGAAATCAAAATCTTGTTCAAGAGCGGATGATAGTTTTATGAGATTTTCTCAACCTCGCCGTAGAATATTTTTTACGATGTGCTTGTACAATGAAGTCGTTAAATAATTAATATAGATCAAAATCGACGTAAGCCCTTTGTCAATCAGCTATCCTCAACATAGGTTAAATAGAGCTCAATGCTTTAGGCAAAATAAATCTGTGGAAATTGACGATGTTAATGATTTTTTTCTGTAGCAAATATGGGCATCTCCATCAAATTGAGGGTAAGATTTTAACCATATTTTCTCGACGGAAAAAACCACTTTTTTTTCGTGAAAACATATTAAGATAAAATGGCCTATGTGCTGGATCGTTAGCTCATTTCACGAAAAAAATTAAGACAAGGCTTTCAAAGTCTGCTTGCATTTACTCAAAATGGGAATGTTGTAAACTGAAAAAGGTCCATGAGCCATTGCCTCAATTCTTAGATATTAAATTGTTGTTCACGTATTCATCTCAATTTATGGACACATTATCTTCTATGCGGTTCAATCAAGGAGATCACTAAGAGACGTTAGGATGGACTAAATACTTTCATTCGTTCTGGAAGGTTAACTTCCCGTCACTCTCACTTGTTTTCATTAGGAACACTAGAATTGTGGCCTTTTTGTCATCTAGTTATTTCTATATTAATTAAAAGGCTCTGATAAATCCGAAATTTGACAGTCACGGCGAAAGTAAAAGCCATAGCCAAATTAAATGTGAAAAATGTATAAAATACCTTAAGAACTGCATTTGAAATCTAAAATATTACTTTTTATATATGATATAAAAATGTAATTATCCTGCTCGAAATAATGAAAAGTACATTCCCAAGTATAGAATTAATTAGCTTCTCAAGGTAGTAATTATGAAATTTTTTATAGAGTTCTTCATTTCCGTGGAAAATGAAAGGTAAGCTATAACGCTTTGATCCATCGAAACAACCAGCCGTAAGAATATTTAACCATTTCTAATTACGCTTTCTCAGTCAATAAAAGCGAGAGATTTGAAGCTAAGAATGTAATCTACAACATGGTTTGTATAATTCGGCGAGTAGAGGTTTAAGGACACTTTCCTAGAAAAAACAAGGGATTTCGGACATACCATAAGATTGACTTAATAGAACTCGCGCGTCACCTTGCCAACTAGTGGAATGTTTGCTACGTGGAATGTTTTCTTTGCTACTCGATAGTCCGTGGAATATTTTCTTTGCTACTTATACGCATGTCTTTTAAAAAAAATGGTCACCCTCTGCCTCACACCCTCGTGATGGCTTGCAGGGAAATATGTAGATGGAGAGAAAAATTTGAATCTGTTAATATATTTTTACGCGCTTATGCACAATATGCACAATATATTCATTGAAGCTTTGGCGGCTCAAAATGAAATCTATAAATGTTCGGTTGTATGCCGTGTTCCTTTCGGTATCCACCCGAAGTTTCGTGACCCTTTATGGTTCCTTTTTTCAAGGGAATTTAAAAAGGGGAATTATAATTTTCCTTGAAAAAGGTAATAGCGAGGGTTACGGAACACTGACACCGAATAGCACGCGGCATTGACCCGAATATTCATTGGTTTTATTCACAGAATACTCCAGCAGAGACGTTATTTTCGTAAGTACGTGTCATCATCATTGTATTTAAATCACAATATTAGTAACCTAATCCCTTCTTCCCTATTCATTGACAGCTCAGTTACGTCATGTTATTTCCCTTCTCCTAAATACCTGTTTATTTGGCCCATTTACAACTTAATACCTTCGTATTTCTCATGAAGTATTTCCCTCTACTCTTCCCTCACCAATGACGTACAGTGTTGACTCCTAAATAAACGAGATGACAACGAGAAAATGCATAAATCCGCTAAACTGATAGAATTGGCACTTCATCACTACCACACACTTGCTGCTGTTGAGATATAAGGCTCTTTGGTGCAAACATTAAGTGAGATTCCAGCATTTTATCTTTCAGCTCCAAGTTTTAAAAAGTTTAAGTTCACGAAGGTCTTGAGGGTATCCCAACGCCGTGCTGAAACCTTGGACCAGTTACCTACAAAGCAAGTCGTCTCCACGACAATTGTCCTACTGCTGGGATTGACACATAACCCCAAAGCCTTTTATGCACTGACGTTTGTGTGCCTACCGACCATATCCCTTTAAGAAACCATGCCACAATGTACATACAAAGCGTGAATCAAGATGCAATTAAAGATGAATATCGCACTTCTACGGGGCGGCACTGATTTAAATGTTGAATCTACAACTATTTTCAATCACCAAAATCGGTAGTAACGGGAAAATCTCCACGATTTCCATCTAACAATCGTAAGGCCATATGCCACCGTGCTGTTGCAATCCTTGGGATTGCAATAGCACGGTGTGTCCTTCATACCTTCAAAGCAATTGCAACCCTCGGGATTGCAATTACTTTGAATGTTATTGGAACGCAGAGTGTGAGTGTTATTGGAGGAATCTAACTCTATACAATAACCTACAAGCTACCACAAGTGCAAGTGGTAGGAGTTGAACCATCAAAATACATGCATTAATGTCAAGAAATCAAAATTTATATTAGTGAGTTAATCTAAATTTCCAAAATAAGTCGAATTCACTTAAGGAATCAACTATTTTTACATGCAATACTAGAATGTATTGTGAATCATAAAGTTCAGGCCCGAACAGATGGGTAACTTTCTATTTGCGCGTATTTGAGAACTTACCATGAAGTTTATGAGTCAATCAGGTTTCAGAGTTAGCGAGCGGGTCACGAGGCGCCTTTGTTTTCATTTCCCCGAGGGCCAGCTACTCAAACTTTCTTTCTGCCACAATCTGCTTTCTTTTTTTAAATCTTTCTATTCACTTTCGGTATCTCGTCAAACACCATCGACATGTCACGGTGGAATCATTTGAGTAGAGGAGTGCTTCGCAATGAAAGCTCCTGTTCTGTTTATTAATTCGCAGAATAAATTAAAATACAAATAAGTCATTTCAAAAAGCCATCAAAGGTAATAAAAATCATCTATGGGTGATAAATCAATAATTATCAACAAATTAAAATCAGTGTTACCTCAATGACGGTAGTCTTCCAGAATTAGCGCCTATGTTCTACCCTTTCCTCACCCTGCAGCTATTTCTCTCATATATCCTTGCAAGCATCTATCATTATGTGCCGCTTAAACCCTCATATCTTCCACCTACCATCGTACTGTATAGAATTCCTATTCGATGCCTCCCTTTTCCACTACAATACACCTTTCTTCCCTCCGTTGCAGCTTTCGTAAAAGTCCATTACCTTCGATAAAACAAGGCCATGATAGATCCATAGTTTAGCACCCCGACAACTTTGATGGAGCATAATCGATTGCAACTCAAATAACACAATTTGAGGCTAGTGGCCTGGCTCACCTTAACATATGCCGTCGTGGCTGCCCGCAGGGTCCGACCTCAAATCCGATATGCTTTATTGGCTCGTGCCTCTAGGATGCATAACAATCACGTTGCGCTGAATAAGATGTTTTGTGCCTCTTAGTTGTTTGTACATAGCTCATTTATGGTGATATTTCACTCCCTGCCACACACCCACTTGCAGGTTAACGAGTAGACGTAGATGATAAATCCACTTTTTCTATTTCCTTCGAATTTCTTCCAAAGACAACTATAAAGTGTAATAGAGGTTAGGCGAGGATGGCGATCGATGGCTAAGATCATTCACTTCAATCAGGGTGGGTAGGTTATTGGGTAGAGGAAGGAATATATCAGGGAACGGAGTAAGGGTGGAGAGAAACTCGACGTCGGCATTATCCTGCTCTTTACGAAAAGCTCCAAGGATTCAACGTTTTAACGTCCCAGCCGAAGGAATGAGTATTGAACTTAAAGTTCTCTCCGCACAACACTCAAGTAGGGCCTGGTAGACTGATTTCTGCCTCTTCCGGGATCCGAACACAGACCTTCTGGGTAGGAAGACAGTGCCCTAGTCACCACACATATCCAATTTTCCAGGTATCGGGGATAAGGATAATTCATTTAAGAGCAAAATACCATACACATTTGGTAGTGGTTTTATATTAAAGTTGGATATTTAAGGTATCTTTCGTTCCAATTTAGTCCTTCCACAACATGTTTTTTTTTACTTTTCAATTATCTTTGTCTCTTTCAATGATAAGTATATTTTCCTTGGCCATTTGTGGCCTCCCACGAGTATTTGGCAGCCAACAAATTGTACCCGTTCTTATTTTCGGCTTAGGCTCCCGTAGGCATCACCCGAATACGAATCCACTTCAAAACTGCTTTATCCCTGCGAAGGGATTTAGGCAGCATTTATGAACTTAATTTAGGAGTATTCGGACACGTCTTAAAATAATTCACCTTCCTCGACAAGTTTCCTCTCGACCACGAGATAGGGCGATGGTTTAAAAAAAACTACGATTACGGTCACGTAATACATTAGGTAAGATAAGTTTCCTCTCGATTTCTCCCGTCCAGTTTCCTTTCTGATCTCTATACACCCCCACCGTTCCCTCACGTAAACTTGTGATTTCCAAAGGGCCGAAGGGTGAGAGAGGAGTGAAGGAGGAAGCAGGTGGAAGTTGGGGCAAGAGACTGTTTTATTTTTAGAAGCCGCCGTCTTTTTCACCTTATTCCCATTTACGGAATACGGAGGAGAGTCCATCGCGGTAAAAGCTCTCGTTTGCCACCATGGATGATCTCTGCGAGAGTAAAGAAGGAATAGAGAGAGAGGGACGCTGTAGTTCGAAAGGGTGAGGTGGTTTGTGGTCGGGGCAAGCCGAGGAACCGGATTGCCCTCGCAGTCAGCAAAGCAGGAAAGGAGGAAACCTCGAAGCTCGGTGTCGTGCACGCGCCTCACGACAAAGGCAAGACTAGTGGTTCTTCCTTTCGCGACGTCTCTGTCCATATCCACAACGCCAACCTTTCCTCAAGCCCAGCGGTCGCAATAACTGCTCTTGCTACTCGCTCCACAAGTTGGAACTAGAAAGGACAACAACGGATGATATCGAAAAATCTCAATCAATTTTTAGCTCTGTTACAGCTACTGTAGAAAAGATATTGACGAGGTACAACCGGAAGGTCAAGAAAAGTAATGTTAAGAAGAAAAGATGTGATTTTCCACTTCATAAAAGGTTTGATGTTGATATAGTTGCATCCAGAAACCATGGTCTTAGAGTGTTAAGCTGTTATTAAGTCGAAATTCTCTTTTTTATTTCTACTATTAGCATCTATAACGCCAACCTTTCCTACATCTACATAATGCCCTGCAAGCCACCATAAAGTTGTGTGGCAGGGGGAGGACTCTCACCAAACATGCACTACATATCATGCATACAATTTGTAATTAAAAATTAAAATAGCAAAGCATACATGCAAAAACATGCTGTTAGTTGGGTTAGCTTTAAGTCCTTATACCAACATGCAGCTACCAATGTTATTCATTACTACACTCGTACTGGATACATTTACCGTTATTCATATCCCTAATAGTACGAGGAAAAAAGGACATTTTGAATCTGTCAGTTCGGCAATCAATTTCTCTAATTTTGTTATTATGGTCCAGTCTACCATAGTAAGTAATCCTACAACCCAGTGGAAGCAATGGAACTCATGCAACTCGATCCACAATTTGGAACCATGTTGGAAGAACTAGTACCGGTAGAAGTTCGAAAGATGGCAATCACGTTTTATCTCTCTTACAGCTACTGTAGAAAAGACAATGACGATTCCTCACCGGAGGGTCGGTGGGAACTTCGATCGCGCTCTTGGACCGCTGTTCCTTGCTGCTTTGTGTAACAGTACGCGCTTCGACAGCCATTCCTCAACCTCTCACTTCATCCCTCGATGTGATCAATCCATCAAACCAGTGCTGGAATTTAGTTTACAAGGCGCTCGAACTATTGAGATTGCGGCACATCGAGCGGGCTCAACTCCAGCATGCTCAAATTCACTTACGAAGTACCGAGATGTTGCTTTCCCAGGGTGGAAGCCATTACAAAGGATGTGCGTCAGAATCCGTTATGCATAGTCGCCCATTATTACTGGCAGCGAACGGAGCGACAAATTTATCTTCTCGCAGCCCAAGTTTGTCAGTTATTCGGAGGAGGCGACCAAGGAGGTTAGAAGGTATTGGAGGTGACGTCAAGGCTTACATTTGTAGCGAAGTTAGCCATTTAATTCTGCACGATAGCTCGGCACAGGCACACGGGCTTACTACTCGCGCATAAGGAATTCTCTCATCAATCAAACAGCTCTTGCGCGTAGCTAAACCTAAATGAATATACGAAATAATTGGATACACTTCAAAAATTCGTCAAATAAACCATGAAAAGAACGTAAATCCGCAAACAAATAGCAAATATGTATTTTTAGTCTGAATTTGTAGCCGCTGTTTATAATAGAACTAACCTTCAACGGATTAATGCTTCCCTAAAATAGTCTCGGGATGATTAACTAACACCACTGCAATGAATTTTGGCTGCAATTATACTGTTATTCATGTTTTAGTACACATGCAAACTCCATAAAAAGGTCATATAAATGGCAATTTGAGCCATTTAGGATAGGTGGACGATTGGGTAGAGGTAGATAATCACCAGACATGAAGGTGGGGTGAGGTGATACGCGGCGTCGGCATTACCTAGCCAGCCAGCTCTTAACGATCGAAAGGTACCAAGAAGTCCACGGTTAAACGTCCTATCAGACGGACGAAGAACTGAACTCCGAAGTGCTTTTCACGGAGTGGTGTGCCTGCCACCTAATCTCTGACACAACCGGGACTTGAACCCGGACCCTTGAGATGGGATGCCAGTATTCTAGCCACAACGATGACCCGATCCCCTCAAGATCGTTCCAAGTAACGTTCCAAGCAAAATGGAATTCGTAGCAACAACTATTCAAACTTTTTCATTCACACTTTCTTTAAGAAAGGGATCTAAAGCAATTGTCTATAAAAGTGGAAATATTCAGGAAGTGACGTAAAATTGAAACAATTTTGAAAACATAATTTTTGGGGGTAACCAGGGAGAGAGTAATTAGTGAATTGAAGAAAAAGTTATTTATGTACACACAGGCCGCAATTAGACGGCAAACGTTGGTAAACGAGGTAAAAATAGCAAATGCATTTTGATTAGTATATATATGGTAAGAATTATGCTAATCTGAAATGAGCCGCGATGGGAGGGAGGTAAGTAAGGAAGGTTAAGGGAGAAATTTTCGCAAAAAAACACAATAAAGTACGAAGATTCCATGGGAATCCACCCCTGCCAGTGGAAAACGCATTAAAATTGTTATTTGTTATTTATTTCATGAGATAACCCACTATTTGACGCAAAAATGCACGGTGATCAACACCAATGCCCCAACTAAATTAGAAAAAAAGGTAAGCTAACAGCTACGTCGGTTAGTGAGCTAGTTATTCGAGGAAAGCGACCGAAAGCTGAGATCTTTAGCACTATGTATATTTTGTGGGTAATTGTGCACGGTTAGAAATATTTCAGGGAACGGGAGAAGGGTGGAGCAAAACACGGCATCACCATTAGCCGGCTCTTGACATAAGCCGCCAAGGGGACAACGGTTTAACGTCCCATCTGACGGATGGAGTGACGAACTCGAGGTGCTCTCCACGCAGCACTCAAGAGGGAATGGTTTAGCAGGGAAAAATTTCTAACACTGTCGCTGGGAATCACCGGTAATCACTTTCACAGGAAATCGAACCCAGGTCCTTGGGCTGGGAAGCCAGTGCTGCAGCCTCCAAACCAACACGATTCCCCAGCTACGTCGGTTTCTTCGGATTAAATTGTGATATGCATTATAACACAGCAGAGACTATGAGGCGTTAAAGGTGAAAAGATCATACACTGTGGCTCAATGATCCCAACTAAGGTTTTTTGACGGTATCTATGAGTGGTAAATAACAGACGTGATGACGAACTCGATGAACAAGGGGGCGATCAAATCTTTCCCTCACCAATGTATCCCCCCATGCGTTTCCAGAACGAAATGCCAGAGCTCTAGTTTCGAGAACGAAACTCACCCGTCTGATTTGGGACGCGATTCTCCCAAGTTTCTAATTTTTTTTTCGCGAGCCGCGGAGACTTTTTTGCGGCTCATCAGACACCTTCGTCCGCGGTCGGAGAGAGGACTTGTATCCTTTCTTTTGCTACGAAAGGATTGCGGTCGCTTTCGATTTTTGACTCTAAGTAGTAAGTTTGATCTTCCACCTTTCCTCTGCACCTATGAAGGTCACGCATTTCCAAACGCTTTTTAGGACAACGCCGTCATTATCTCTGGTGGGGACGCCGCTAATTCCCATGGCTTCCTCATAGCTAATTCCCATTCTATTTTTTAGGAAGGCAGAGGTAGGTCTAGTCTAGAGAGGGTGGAAATACGATTGGAGGGAAACAATATGAATAGAGACACCGGCTTCCATCTGAGCAACGCCTGGAAACCAGCTCTCAACAAAGTGGAGGGGGAGAGGAAACGCGATCGACCTGTCGACCAATCAGAGCCTACCTGAACTAGACCGGACTGTATATAAGGCGGACAATTTTTGGCTACATCATTAACCCTGAAGACTTCGAAACGTTGGTACCTAAAAACACCTGGACCCGGTTGGAAACCCGAGAACTCTTCTTCCAGTCTATTCGCCGGGAAAAACTGAGATCCTTCATTAGTCTAGATTTATCTGTGCGTCAACAGCTGAGGCCATATTATAATTAAACTTGGTTTTATTTGGTAGGTAGGTTGCTACCAGTTAACAGTAGATTTCGATGGAGTAGCTCCACTCTTATTTTAACTAACGGTTCCTTTCCTACGGTATTTTCTTCGGATCGTCTCACTCTCTACCTCTCTTCACACTAACCAAAAATACCTTTTCTCAATCTTCTCTTCAGGAGATGACCATGCTGATAATACTACTGCCCTGACCATATCTCTTAGGTCAGGATCCTTTCACGTGAGTTCTCGACCTCGGAGAACTTTTATGGATATCTCAGAAATCTCTCCGATTTTTCAATGCACTTGGAATTCCCTTATTTTACGGTTAATATGCCACCCTGGATTAAACGAAAGGAAAGTTGTAGAAACTTTGACTCGGTTAAATCCCGTGGTAGGTTATATTTTTTAATTAAAACTGTCAATAACCTTAAAAGAGACCACACTGAAGTGATCTGGTGGATTACGTGCCCACTAGCTGACCCACAGAGCGTGGCTTCAACTCCCACTTCGGTCCTGGGTATCGTGTCACTGGTCACTGCATAGCATGATGACCAGGGGAGACTTCGTGGGAATTCAGTGACACGTGAGCCATCAGAGTTGTCAATTTAAAAAAAATCCTTTCGGTTTCGCCTTCGCACGAAAATGCGAGTAGAAAACCTAATGACGGAAACCTTTTCTGAGCACTACTACAACCACGTTCTGGACTGTGTGGCATGGAACGTACCAATTACAATATTACAAAAAACATTCATATACCTACCTAACAAATTCATAAGTATCGTGCTGTCTGCATCTGAATTCTAGACGAATTGATTTATGAATTCCGCATAAAGTAATTACGACAGATGGGAAATAATAGGAGCAGCCCTTATTCTAAATGTAAAAAATTACATTCATAGCACATTCAAATGTGCATGCAGATACGTGATATTTCATGTAGACGAATCTGCTCCCAATTTCTGGCCGAGCGAAGAGTATGGAAAAGTTCATGCTGGGAATATTAGAACGACTGACGCTGCTATACTTGATCGGTACCCTTATGTCGGTATACACACGTCTAACTACATGTATTAATCAACCAGTAAACTGCGGCTAGGGCTTGGGGTAAGTGGTGATAGATCACTATGAAATTGGGTAGAGGAGAAATACAAAAACAAGGGAAAAAAGGACGAAAAAGATACCTTTACAACCTTATTGCACTGAGATCCATATCCATTAAAAGCCACTCTTATGCCATTCTCTTCACTAATCTTCTCGTTACATACCTTCTCAATGTTCTCGTCATTAGTTCTCTTCTCTTGTCAAAACGTCTGCTAAGCCAAACAACGCTACACCATGCATTACTAATTCCTCCACTTTCGTATTTAAGGTTAATTTAGACAGTGCGATATAACCTTAGCTAAAAACCGAATTCCACTACGAATACTCCATTACCTGAGACGTAATTAGGTGTTCATCATCATCGGTCAACAATCCTAGGATTGATTTGACGCAGCCATCCACTCGATTCATATATCGGCCAACCTATTCATATTGACGTAGCTCCTCTCTTTTACAGTTATGTAATAGCAGTAGGTGTTCGGGATCGCAGACTGACAGCTTGAGTCATTGGCACCATTTTAGGATAGATGGGTAATTGGATAGAGATAGGAGATTTTTTCTGGGAACGGAGGAAGGGCGGAGAGAAACCCGGTGTCGGCATTACCCTCCTCTTCACGAAAGGCACCAAAATAACCACGGTTTCACGTCCCATCCGATGGACCGAGTACTGATCTCGAAGTATTCTCCACAGACTTTATTAGGGACCGGTATACCAATGAAAAATCTCTGCCTCCACTTGGGGGGTTGTGTTTGAAACCGTCGGTATTATCTCGAATAAGTAACTAAGGAGTCACGTGGTATAAACACGAATGGTTTGCAAATTTAGTGTGTCTGACACGCTCGTTACAATATCATTAATTGTTTTCAGTTGAGTTTTTCTCGTCTGTCATTACTATAGACCCCACAGACGAGATATAACACAAGTGTGAACAATGAATGTGGTTGTAATAAACTGTTTTAGCACACCAAATTTGCGAACCATTCTTGTTTATATCAAGTGACTCCTTGGTTACCTATTCTAGATGATCCCGATGGTTTCAAACACAGCCCCCCGGATTCGAATCTAGGCCCTCGGGATGGGAAACCAGTACCCTAGCTACAAAACAGACTGGATCCTGCCGTGTCATGTGACATGGCTAGTTAAGTTTTTATTTCCTCTTTGTCCCGCCCCACCGTGCCCATGCATACATCTCGCACGCATATACGAAGCTCGGTTCCGCTCTTAAATTCCCCCGTAACTCCCTTCATCCCTTTTGGTTTCCGAGGAAACAACCCCCGGTCGCCTCCCTCCCCCTTCTCTTTATTTACTCCGACGCCGCATGCTGTTCGACACGGATGTCATTTTACCCGCCGACTGGATGCCGCTCGATTTTTACGCGTCTCGGGCCTGGCATCTCAACCACCCCTCTCTCCATTTCACGTGGGAAGGAAGCAGACTTATGATGTTCTTCTTTTTTTTCATGAAGGTGGTTACGGGTACGCATGTTTTCTTACAATTTCAAATGAAGGCTTTTGCGGCACTGGTGGTTTGAAGATGCTTGTTCCGGGTCAGGGCCGGCTTAACACAAAATTTTCACCCGGGCGAAAGAGTATTTCTCTCCCCCCCCTCCCTCTCCTCCCCTGCTTATCAAACCCTGTTGTGACACATATTCACCAGTTAAACGTAGTAAAAATTAAGTAGTAGAAATTGTGAAAAAAATAGCTTGTTGGACATGAAGTAAGTTCTTTGTTGAGGCTTTCGCGGTTCATAGTTATGATCAAAGTAACTTTTCGGGTGTTACCACGTACTCAGGGTAGCCTGAAGTTTCGCGACCCCTGCTGGTCGCTTCTTCTGAGGGAATGGTTTTCCCTCAGAAGAAGCGACCATTCCCTCAGAAGAAGCGGCCATTCCCTCAGAAGAAGCGACCATTCCCTCAGAAGAAGCGACCATTCCCTCAGAAGAAGCGACCATTCCCTCAGAAGAAGCGACCATTCCCTCAGAAGAAGCGACCATTCCCTCAGAAGAAGCGACCATTCCCTCAGAAGAAGCGACCATTCCCTCAGAAGAAGCGACCATTCCCTCAGAAGAAGCGACCATTCCCTCAGAAGAAGCGACCATTCCCTCAGAAGAAGTGACCATTCCCTCAGAAGAAGCGACCATTCCCTCAGAAGAAGCGACCATTCCCTCAGAAGAAGCGGCCATTCCCTCAGAAGAAGCGACCATTCCCTCAGAAGAAGCGACCATTCCCTCAGAAGAAGCGACCATTCCCTCAGAAGAAGCGACCATTCCCTCAGAAGAAGCGACCATTCCCTCAGAAGAAGCGACCATTCCCTCAGAAGAAGCGACCATTCCCTCAGAAGAAGCGACCATTCCCTCAGAAGAAGTGACCATTCCCTCAGAAGAAGCGACCATTCCTTCAGAAGAAGCGACCATTCCCACAGAAGAAGCGATCAGCAGGGGTCGCGAAATTTCAGGCTAACCTGAGTACGCGGTAACACCCGAAAAGTTACTTTGATCATGAAGTAAGTTGTCAATCCCCGAATATAATTTGTTTTCCATTTCGACGGCGCCCCGGCAGTTGCCTTGACCTGTTCCGTGAGTTTTGCCGAGTTTTCCCAATGCCCGCGTACGTCCAAAATATTCCGGACACCTGGACATACGGACATCTTCAAAAGAACTTTCTTTACCGGAGGGTTTATAATTGCACGTGGATGGATCACGGATCTTTATAACTCACACAATCTCATTATCGTTATTTTTTATTCGCGCTTAGGAAAGCTGAAATGTTGCGTCAAATCTTCAAATTACGTCTGGTGCCTTAAATACCAATCTTAGTCCTTAGCAATTCATTATAACTGTTAGTATGACCAGTGTGCTTCCAGGTGAATTCACGTTGATGACTACGAAGGTGATAACTCGAAAGAAGGATCCGGATCTTGCCCCAGATTTCCATTTATTAACATTCATATGTGTGAGAAAACAGGGTCGGCAGTCTCTTATATCCTCCCAAATGCTAAATAAAGGGTATATGGAAGCGCCTGACGGCTTGATGTGGTAGCTGAAGTTCCGACCTCCCATCCTTGGAGCCCGAGTTAGAGTCTAGACAGCAACGGAGATTTGTCATTACTATAACGTTCCCTACTTGAGTGCCTTCTGATGATTACTTTGAGAACAGTATTATTTTTTAGTGAAGACGACAGACTTCATCCTTCGGATTAGAACATTAAAACGTAATACCCTTGGCACCTTTTGTTAACAGTAGGGTTATGTCGACCCCGAGTTTCACACCACCCTTCAGAATTATGTGATCGCGCACTAATGAGACCAGTGACTTAATCCCAGTTTGTGTATCTGATGTGACTTGAAGATACCAGGCTAACAACGCGAGGGTTAAAAAAGCGAAGAGCTCATCTCGATCGATTCTCGTCTAAGCGTTTAAGCATCGATGTATTTCACTCATCATTTTCAGAAAAAATATAAATATAACTAAAATTGTAGAGTTCTCATACACCGTGGATCTATTAGAAATATAATAATAAAAGGCCATTATTGGGGCGAGATTGAGACAAAATTGTCCCTTCCGACATCGAACCCCTCGTCAAAATAAATACAAAACTCATATAATGGCCAATACCTAAAGCAATTACAATCTGAGGTTAGTAAAATCATTAAATAATACACTTCTAGGAATTAAACCATACATCTACCGCGGTGCTCTTGTCCACTGTCTGCAAGTGGCGGGCAAGTTAAATTTGGGTTGGCACAATTAAAGGATCTTCTAAAGGGGTCGAAGTGCCAAGGGAGCTCCATAAGGCCCCCGCCCACCCCTCCAATTTATATTTTTTCTAGGAATTAAAGTCATCTCTAAAGAAACTCTATAATCAGAGTACCTTGGCCTGTCATTAATAGGATTGATGACCAGTGATGATATTTATACATGTATCTAAAATAATAGAGTAAAATTACTTCGCCGTGTTAACCGCAGTGTTTCAATTGTGACATATTCCATATGTTTGAATTTTTTTATTCTTTTGTCAAGGGCTCTTTAATACACTTACTATACGAGGAATATATTCCACGATAGTGGTTCGATCTCCACGAAAGTTGCAGTTTCCAAAAGTAATTGTCACTGAGGCGTAGGTGTACGACATAACTTCTTCAAGTAGCACCTAATATTTCTATTAGGACGCGTAGCAAAAACTACTTTTTTCAAACTTGCATGCTTAAAGCAGTGAACTTCCTTAATTTGCTGCAGTCCATACCCCATGTTCCTCGTAGAGAGTTTTATCGTGTTTGCTTCGATTAAATGACTCCATCCCCTCATTTGAACGACACTCCGCTTAAAGTACATGAACAAATAAGTCTTCTCAATTTAAAGTTCTAATCCTAAGTGCATTTGAGTGGTATATATGAATGGCAAAAT
Source organism: Platycnemis pennipes (assembly GCA_933228895.1). Classification (NCBI taxonomy): domain Eukaryota; kingdom Metazoa; phylum Arthropoda; class Insecta; order Odonata; family Platycnemididae; genus Platycnemis; species Platycnemis pennipes. Next base: position 66,197,094 of record OW121852.1, read on the forward strand.
AGTATATCACAATATTTGTTTTGATTGATTTGATTGATTGTTTACGTTTATATTTCATGTTTGTTACTGCGTCACTGTAAATTGGCAGAAATGCTGTATGTGAGCAAGCACTTAAAATAAAAGAAAATTTCACTTCCCTTAAGTTTGCACACCAAGTTCCAATTATGAAGGATATGTTTTCGTTCTTCCTAATTTGATTATGAAGGTGCGCATCGACACTTTTCTCAGTGGCTTGGTATTTGAGTGGTCAGTCACGTATTTTAAATTTAAATTTTCGAGGATTGACTGAGAAAATATTTAGTTCCTAAAATATGAGCGAATTTTTTTTTTACTCGCCCCTGAAATACCGCAACCCAACTCGCTTCACTTCAACGCAATCAAGTGACATACCTTTTAGATCCGGTTTAATTAAGCTTGGTGTAATATTTTCTTGCATTTAGAGTCCTCGTGTATATGCCCTTCATTTAATCAGTGAGTTTGTTCGTTATTTGGATTGAGTATGTTATTTTATCCAAAATGACCGAATGGCCGTTAATAGATGAGGGTAGGAATTTTCAGAAAAATTAGGACTGGTGGAGAAAGGCCCGGCGTAAACATTAGCCTACTCTTAACTAAAAGAGTCAATGGGTCTACGGTTTCACGGTCACCTATCACGAATAATAACTCTAAGTACTTCAAATTGCGTAATTAAATGCTTTGGTTAAAGCCTTGTTCAAATGGAGGTATGGTTTACGAAAGAAAACTGACTTGAACACCGTCGTGTGCTCCAAGTATTGTCAACGAAACCGCTCCGCTCGGTGCGAATTTTCCGTTAAATCTCAGCGGTTAGTCACCAGGGGGGTTATTTTGTAATCTCACTTTAGTGAGAATACGTCATAAAATGTCACTTTTTCGTAGTTAAACTCCGCCGCCCAGGCGGAGTGACCATCTTCGGATCTCATGCGGTGAACTGCCGGTCATGTGCTGGTCTTTCAGACGATTCATCCGCTCTGATCCGTATCTTTCGACTCTTGATCCGTTTCATTATCTCCGCCTGCCATTAGCTCCTATCTCATCTTCATAAAGAACGTGAAATGGAGCCACCATCGTTTTCACTTGAAGCTTGAGTTGGAAAAAAAGCAAGAGCGAGAAAGATCCAAACGATTTTAAATAGTATTTTTGGAATTTGCACAACGTGAAGAACTTCAGCAAACAGAGATCGGCAACAGATAGAGCTACCGACAGAAGCTTCGAAGATTCACGAACCGTTCGTGAGCCGATCATTAAGAGAGCGAAATGGATCTCCCGCCTTCCCGCAAAGAGTCATTAAAAATGTGAGATTGCAAAATAACCCCCCAGGTGACTTTTGTGCGACAGAGTCGGTTGCGGTAAATATCTAGAGACGTGTGGTGAAGTCTATTCGGGTCTTCCACCGGGTAAGCTGTTCCATTACTGCATTACTGTTCCATTACTGTTCCATGTAGAGAGGTCTCTCTTGAAGAATAAAGAGAACGAGACAAGACTCCATTCCCGACCTCCAGAAATGAGTCTCCAGGCGAGTTCAAGAGCTGTTCACGTCTCGTCTCGGTCGACCAAGCACGAGTTAGCATCGCGGGAAAGTGTGCTGAAAGCGAACATTCGAACGACCGCCTCCCTCGCTCGGAAGCGCGCCGTGATTAATACGGTTTTTTGCTGTTTTCCTCTCCCTTCTAACCTGGGGATACAATAAATGGGTAACTGGGTGACGAGTAAGGAGGTTAGAAGAACGGTAGTCAATTAGTACCGAAATATACTCGGCTGGTGCGTACTTTTGTGCTCTACGGAGAACATCCGAAGAGCAGTTCTCAACCCGCCGGATGGGACGTTAAACATCTACATCTACATAATACCCTGCAAGCCACCATAAAGGTGTGTGGCAGGGGGTGAACTCTCACCAAACATGCACTACATATCATGCATAAAAAAAAGGATCAGTACTTGTATAGGTACTGTTCAAAACTACGCTATTTAAAAAAAGATAAAAATAGCAAAACATACATGCAAAAACATGCCGTTAGTTGGGTTAGCTATAAGTCCTTATACCAACATGCAGCTACCAATGTTATCCATTGCTACACTCGTACTGGATATATTTACCGTTATTCATATCCCTAATAGTACGAGGAAAAAGGAAATTTTGAATCTGTCAGTTCGGCAAACTATTTCTCTAATTTTATGATTATGGTCCAGTCTACCATAGTACGTTGGGGTCCGCAAAATATTTTTAACATCATCACTGAAAATATGGTCTTGGAATTTGTTTAAGAGATTAAGTCTAAATTTCAACCTGCCATCTGACAATGATTCCCAATTTAATTCATTTAATAGACTGGTTACGCTAGTAAGGTTATCACACCGTCCCTTTACAAATCTTGCCGATCTTCGCTGAAAAGTTAGGTCCCACCGAGATTTGAACTCGGATCGCTGGATTCAGAGTCCAGAGTGCTAACCATTACACCATGGGACCGGTTCAAACGGTGTATTCCTCGATGTATTTTGTCAAGGTTAGACTACCGAAACAGTTTCTCCCCACCCTTCCCTTATTACCCCAGAATCTTTACTCTACCCAACCACCCAACTATCAACTGCTTCAGGCTCTACTTTGTGGAATGACGGCATGATGGGATAAATGATTCACTTTGTACTTATTCCACGAATTTATTTTAACCCAACCGGTTTCGACGGTGGGACGTCATCATCAGGGGTACAATCTCCACCCGCTTGGGAGATTGTACCCCTGATGATGACGTGCTAACGCCGAAACCGGTTGGGTTAAAATAAATTCGTGGAATAAGTACAAAGTGAATCATTTCTCCCATCACCCAACTACCCTTAGTAATGTATATGGCCAAAGCTTTCCCATTGCCTACCCCAGGGTTCGGAAAACTGCAGCTTGCGAACCACATCACGGATTCTTCAGGGAACAAGTGGCTCTGACGTAAATTGTAAATAAAAAACTATCACGCCTTCAATCATAAAAGTATATATTGGCACAAGAGAGCATGGTTCAGATCAAATTGGCGGAAATTTTAAGAAATGAGGAAGTACACAGGACTGAAGGGAAAACGGCTCTAAGGAGCAGCATACGGAAAAGAATAACTCGGATTGGACACACCTTGAGACGCAAAGAATTCGTAAATAGGACGCAGGAGGAGAAAATAATCGAAGTGGAAGGAAGTCCTAGAGTCCTAGGAAAAACGGAAGGGATGTTGCTGAAAATAAAAACAGGGAAGTAACAGAGCATGAAGTATTGAAGAATGAGCAGTCTATCAATCTAGGGATTAATATAACGATGATGGCACAATATAAATAAGGCAAAATTTCAATCAGGTACCTATGCGGGTAGCCTTAAATACATTTTCCCGAGAAATGGGGACATCAAAATAAGAGAACGCTGCGATAAAACTTTGGGGGCGAAATGGAGAAAATGCCCGTTTCGATACGATAAAACCAGCGCACTAGATGTGCAACACAATTTCCAAGCTCCAGGTGCACGATGAACGCGCTCGAAAACGAAGGGAATACAATTTGACGAAAAAAAAACGGGAATGATGGGTGAAGGCGGAGCGACACACATTGGTAGGGCCGCTGCATTTGACCATTGTCTCCCACTTTCTTCGAAACCTTTCTCTCAAACGCGAGGCGGTGATGGAAAAACTCCCTCGACGCCCGGGCTGGTCGCGGAGCTCGACGACCTGATTCGCCTGGTGAACGTCACCAGCAAGTCGAGAACTCGGCCAAAAAAACAAAAGCCTTGGGTGCTCTCGAAGCAGCGGTAGTGTTGGCGCCAACGAACAAAGTGCCTCTCGCATACACGAATGGGATTTTACACGCACACAATTCATTGCCCTGTAAATTAAGTAATTTAAGTAATTGTCTCTACTCCTTCAGGCATAACTTTGTGGTAGTACACAGAAGATAACTGGATGAAGATTTCAGTTCTTTCCCACCAATAAGTTTTAAAGAAATCCAACCATGGTTTCAATGTCTACGCGTCATTTTCAAGGGCTCTCTCTGTGAGATGTTTCGTTAAAACCTATTTTGTACGTGTGACTGAGAGCTCCCTTACTTTGTATATACTCCTTCCTTCCCCCTCTCACCTCTTTTTTATTCCTTTGCCCCCTTATGGTTACGGCTTTGTGGATTTTAATCTTAATTTGTTAAAACCTATTGTTGGAAAATTACTCAAATCTTTATACATATTTCTAAAGTGAGTAGAATTCAGGTAATTCCCCCTAGTCCATCATATATATTAAGAACTATCACAGATGGAAGAAGTGAAATTCATAAAATAAATGAATTGCTTTTATGTGTAGAATACTATGATTGAACTCACCAAAGTTTTTCGTCCTTGGCAGGAATCCAACATGGTGGAGACGACGCACAACAATGGAGAGGAACTTGACGCTTGTGGCAACAGTGGCCATCCTGGCAGCTATCGGATTGACTGTGGCTCTTGCTGCTGTCATCCTATTAGGTGTCCCACCACTTGGGATTATGGGTCTTAGAGACCAGGGTGAGAAAAAAGAAATTATGATCATCAACCTTTTGAGGAGCATTTGAAACCAGAAGACTGGCAACAAAATTAATAAATACACATTATTCTTCCACTGGATCTCATTAGAGAGGTCCATAATTTCTTGGCCCATTCACAACTGGTCTAAATTAAACAGGAATGGGTTAAGCAGAATAAAAGTCAGTAAAAGAAATACTTGCAAACCTAGCATTTGCACTTTTATTACAGAAGTCTCGCATCCATCATTAATAGAGAGGAAAACCAACACCTAAGTAGTTATTACAAGTGAGACCTTCCTTTTGGGAGGTTATTCCTTGACACCTATAGCTTCAAAACTCAACAGTTCCTGTACGAGCATTGCACTCCAATGAATACATTACATAAACGTAATTCCATTCAACTTTGTCCATTTTTGCATCATAAAAAATAAATAATACAGCACAATGTGATGTCGTACATGGTTGAACCTCATGATAATAGGGTTTTCAGTATTTCAAGCATAATATTGCAAAAACCTTGGGCGTGACACAATTATAACTTATTCCAATTAATGAGGTACACTGCCTCTAAGTTAAATCACAAATATTGGACAAAGGCTTTTTTTTAGGGATGGGTCGGTTCGGTTCTTCGGTTCTCGGTTCCACCGGTTCTTGAGCTTAGAACCGGAACCGGAACCGAGACCAAAAATAATCAGTACCAAAATAATTGGCGCGAAAACCAGTTTGAAACCTATTCACACTCCGAAAGTGGAGGCTTCACATTAAAACCTGGTAAAATAGTGTACTTAGATACTTCAAAGTCGCGAATTATTCTTATTCAGTCTCTGAAAATGATTATTGATTACCTTATCTTACCATTGAGCAATGCAAAGTAAGTGGTAAATTAAGAACCGGAACCGAGAATTGGAACCGAGAACCGAAGTTAAGAACCGAACCGGAACCGAAAAAAAGTGGAAATGACCCATCCCTACTTTTTTTAAAGTTAGAATAAAAAATTAGTATTCACAAAGAAAGAAATACTTACTATGGAATCCAGGTGTTTTTGTATGAGGTAAATAACATTAAAAAATAAGCAGGTCTCACCCACCTATGTTTAATAGGTTTATTGCCATGGATGGGCATAACATCTGTCAGAATTATACTTAGCTTTGATCTCTGATCTCATAGTGTTATAAAGACTGAAATTGCCATCACCCTTGTGAAGTCTTGCTATCTTAACCATAATCTTGTGGTGAATGGAAATTATCTTCTCACTCTATTATTCCGTAGAATTTCCTGTTAACTTTAAACCATAGAAGAAAACATATGGGTCATTCCACATCAATTTGACCAGAAAATTGGTAAAAATGACCCTTGGGGTCAGCGATTTTGACCAAATTCGGCATAACGGCTCCATTTGATAAGAAAATGAAAAATTCATAGTCTTTTTGTAAAAAACGCAACTTTTTTCGAAATACTGCAACGTTGCAAAATTCGAATTTTGCAAAAGTTACTACACATTTTACTGTACCTATATCTCAGAGACTATTTGAGCTACAGACGTGCTTAAGGGCTTATTTTAATGGCCATAATTTGGAAAAATATAATAAGGGATTATATTGTGAAATATAAACAATTTTATAAAGTTTATAACAATTTTAAAGTTTCAAATTGATTTTTGAAGATGTACCTACGCCTTCGATTTTGCTCAAATTTTTTTTTATGCTGTAATTACAACCCGCTTCTACAAATTAAAAAAGTTTGCTAGAGGTAATATTTCATTTAAGAAAGAAAAATATTTTAGAGTGAAGGCGTGAAGCCCGGTTGCGTTTCGTGCAAAACTACTATAATTTTCATTTTCTTATCAAATGGAGCCATTATGCCAAATTTGGTCAAAAATTGGTGACCCTAAGGGCAATCACCTGGTCGATTTGACATGGAATGAACCATATATACTGGTGGCAGTTAATAGCAGACACTCTTTCAAAAATACTTGTACTCCTAATATGAATGCATTACCATTTTTGTTGCTCACTTGGCTTATTTCCTTGATTTGTTATAGCACACAAAACATAAGTATTCTTATTCTTAAATACTGCCAAGTACCTACCTATTAGTCCATTCATGAAAAATAAACACAATACCAGAAATTATTCCAGAAATGTGTAAATAGGCATGGGACAATTTTATTCATTGAATATTGCTGTTTTTTCTTATGTGAAGTAAATGATGTTTTTCTGTAATGTAAGGAATTTTATGGAAAAGCATTAAATTATATGAAATCCTAAGACACTGATTCTCAATAATCTGGGGAAAATAATTATCATTAGATGATTACTGGTGCATAAAAATCTTTCATCAGTGAAAAACCCAAAAATATCATCAATTCCCCGAAAAAATAGGTAGACATTCTTCATAAGTATCTACCTTTAATTTTAATAACAGAATGGCATGACAGTGTCACATTTCTGGAATCAACCTGGTATAAGGTTAAGGGGATTCTTTGCCTTGATTTCTATCTGTAAAAGCAAAAAAATGAAAATCTATTTAAAAATGATATTCATTCAAATACATTCAAATTTAATCTTATTCAAAGTTATGCTTGCTTTTCAAAATGGGCATTACTTGCATGAGAGAAGGATCAGTCTTGATGTATGGAATGACCATCATGCTGCAAAAACAGCAACTCAGGCCATTCATTATATGTCAATGAAACCAAGAGAAAATTTTAAAAAAGAATTAAGTTTTGAAAATATTAACAACTATTAAGAGTTCATTCTCATGAATAAATGCACATTAATTTTTCATTATACTCCATTCATTGCACAAAGAGAAACTTAATTAATGCCAAACTATCCAGATAACTCTCTGTTTAATGCACCATTTTGAAATGAAAGCATGCATAATTGAACCTTCAATTATAACAGGCATTCCCTGCACCCTCTTGAACCCCTATTTTCCATTTTCTCTAAGTAGTGCATCTGTTCCCTCTATTCCATCATCCCAAGTATCTTCCAAAACTTTTCTTATCAACTGATTTGCATGTGGACAAATACATGTTCATGGGTTTGGGAAATCTCTTGGCACAAAATGATGACTTACAATACCACTGACAAAATGACTTGACAATGACGCTGACCACAAATTTGTTGCCGCTTCTACACCTGAAGAAAACCACCAATTTTTGACAAAATATACATTTCATCCTCATTTACAGGTTTTGCTATGACTTGACTCAGAGTCGAGGGGTGAGTTTTAAACATGATGAAACTTAGAGCATCTATTTCACTTAGTTTTCACATTAGTATAAGTTCAAACTTCTACTTCACTGTGATTTCTGTCGTGCATTTTTGTAGATTGTGTAAATTAGGTGTGGTTTATAAGGGTAAATACTACTTATTTTCCACTGTGCATACATTTCTCACTCACATATTTCCTGTCAATATTTCATGCATTACCCATCAATGACTATTTTCAAAATGTGATTCTATTACTTTCAATGCTTAAGCACATTTTAACAGCTTCTTCTTTGCCAAACTGTTAGATTTACAGCATGAAAATTACAGAGTAATAATAATAATTTCATCAGATACGGAACCAACCTGTGCTTGTTGAGAACAAGGTATTATTCCTCTTCTCAGCTTCCTATGATTAATTTAATTAACAAATTTCCAAATCAATATTCCAATAAAAATAATCATTCATTGATGATTACTTTAACTACAAATGAGCTAGCTTCTGCCTATTTAGTAAACTTAAAAGTTCTAAGGCACTATAGTTTTACATGCAACCGAAAAGCAGTGCATCTGTGCAAACATATGCAAATGTGCCATTATAAACTTAGTAGTGTACAAGGTAGGTAGAGTAAAGTCTTCAAGAAATGGTTATGAAATAACTCATCAATTTTCACCGAAAGGGATATAACTGGATTTGAACTCCTTGAGCATTTAAAAAGATACATAGTACAAAAAAATATCTGTGACACATAAGTGAAGTTAATTGACAACCAATGAGGAGACTCGACCAATGGGGAGGCTTCTATTTTTTGCATCATTTTATTTTTGTACGTACAGAGACGACTGACGCATCACACCTAACTCCTCTCTCTTTGTTCTCTTTCATTCAACCCACAAACCACCCTCTTCCAAACTTCCTCCAAAAACTATAAAATGCCTGGTTCACCTTCAAAAAATCCCTATAAACCAAAATCCAGCAGAACCATCAGAGTCTCTTCCTTTTCTGGCAGAAGCTTTAATAGGGGAACCACCCAAGGACTCCAAGACCAGCCCATGCCTGACCAAGGGCTGCATTAAAGCAGGTAAGAGATAACCAAGAGCTGCTAACTATTTAAAAGCAACTGACTTAACTTTTAATATAAACTATTGCACTATAATAATAACAGCAAGGTCCTAGCCATGTTGAAATACTGATTCCCATCAGAATGCTAAAATTAAGTATAATTGGTTTGGTTGGTAATTTAGGGGAGGCGACCGACAGCTGAGGTCATTTGCGCCATATAGGATAGGTGGATAACTGGGTAATGGTAGGAGTTTTCAGGGAATGGAGGAAGGGTGGAGAGAAACCCGGCGTCGGCATTAGCCTACTCTTAACGAAAGGCACCAAGGGGACCACGGTTTAACGTCCCATCCGACGGACGAAGTACTGAACTTGAAATGCCCTCCACTAGACAGACACTCAAGTGGGGACCGGTTTTCCACAGAAAAATCCACCACCGCCGGGAATCGAACCCAAGCCCTCGGGATGGGAGGCCAGTACTCTAGCCACCACACCAACCCGATCCCCGTATAATTGGGCCTGATGGAGGTTGATTGGGTAAAATTCCTCCATACCTCTACCGCAGTGATACTGTCCCTTGGCTGCAGGTCAGGGGCATGGATAAGGGGGGTGGAGGGTGTCTGAACCCTCCCAAACAAGAAATGTGAACTAATTTAAAATAAGAATGTAAATTAATAACTAGCAAGTCTGTAAATCTTTATTATCCGCTAATCCTATATTAGCACTTGCACTATCTTGCACTAGCAAGGTATCATACGATAATTTAAAGAAGATCAAAAATGATTACTTAGACAACAATACTCTCAACATTCCAACAGCATTCAATTATACTAAAAGATATATTTATACTTCATTGAGGACTGAATCCCCCCAGAGAAAAAAATTATCTATGCCCCTGCTGCAGGTAAAATGTAGGTTGTCATAATGGAACCAGGAGAGCCTAAATGCCTTTCCCAAGGATCATATACATATAATGTCAGGAACATGCATACTTAAAACAATACACAAAAACAGCATCTGCAAATCCAAGAGACAAATACCTAATTTAAAAAATATATTCTCTTTAATTATCCTCCAAGAATTCACCAATTCTGTAGAAAAATTTTTTTTCAAGAATTGACTTCAGCTTTCGTTTGGAAAGACAGGAGTCCCTGCTTTTCCATCATGTTAGGTTCCACAAAACCACAGCAAAAGCTGAACAACAGAAATTAAATCACTGTTCCTCAAAGATATGCTTTATGCATACAGCTGTTAAATACATGATTTTCTATATACAGCATATATTTATGTACGGAATTTTCAGAAATCTATCATGATTAGCCCACTTTTTTCAAACATACATGATCATCATGTAGTAATATTTATTAATCCGCATTTTCATTTATTCTTTTTCTCTTACATATGTATCTATGTCAGAAAGATCATAGGAGTCATAGCTGGTATTTTTACCAGTTAACATTAACCTTTCTTCAGCATAATCATAACAGAAACTGTGAAACTTTTAGGTGGTGAATCCCATTCAAGTAGTAACAGGATGACGCTATTGAAAATTTAGAAAGTTTACTTTAATTGACATTTTTATTGGGGGAAATTGAAAGCTTATCTAGCTATTCAGCTTACCTAGCTTATAAAGCTTATTCAGTGCATTGCACTGAATGCAGAGGATGCCCCTGTGTATAGCTGCAACAAGTATATGTAAGTGAAAAGACTAGTGCAGCGTATGATTATCAATTTTATAATACAGGTGAGGGAGTTGATAACTGACAAAAGCCATCAATGCCACAACTATGCCTCCAAAGCCTTAATTTTTATTGAAAACCTTAATCACCCTAATTAACTAGCTCATTTCGGGAAGAGTAGTATTTATTTCCAAGTAAAAATTTCATTAGTCGTCGTAATTCTCTTTTTTTCATGCATTAAACAGCTGCCAAGATTATTGAAAATATGGACCCATCAGTTGAACCCTGCGAGGATTTCTACAGCTACGCTTGTGGAGGATTTGAGCGTAAAAGCACCATTCCTGAAGATAAATCCTCTCTCAATGCCTTCAACGTAATCCATGACCAACTTCAGGAGCAACTTAGAAGGATTGCAGAGGAACCAGACCAACCCAATGACCTTCGAGCATTCAGAATGGCAAAGGACCTCTACAGAGCCTGCATGAACAAAAGTATGTGAATTAAATATCTTACATATATAGAAGTTTGGATTTCCCTCCTTACAGCATTCCATTCAATTTCATGTTTTATAAACTGTCTCAATTCCAAGAGTATATATTGGATCGATTTTCTGTCTGAGATCTGATATTAATATGATCTGATCTGTATAAGAATCCTATGTCAAATGTTCTTCTATTCTTCTTGAAATTCACTTGATTTGAATGGACTAAAATGCATGACTGAAGGAACCAATATTCTTAACCACTATGAATTTTACAAGTACATAATGTGAAAGTTAATCTCAGAGATTAATATACACATTAAGAAATGCATAATTGCATATGTAGGGCCAATCATTTTTATGATAACTTTTTATACTAATCATATCTTTTAATGCATTGTAAGATATTCAATCAATTATTGGCATGAGTGTATTTGTGCCATTAGATAACCCCATCAAATATGTATGCCTAAGGGTAAGTGAGTGTTCATGGGGGGAATATATCTATGTGAAGATAATCCAAAATTAGAATTGAGGAGATAGGCTAGGAAGATTTTGGTGGAGGTATTTTCTGAAAAATATTATTGTCATCATCATAAAAACAATTATTTCAATGCTCGATCGTCTTATTTACAGCACTCATTGAAGAAAGAGGCTTGGATCCCTTGAAGCAAGTACTGAAAAGGCTTGGAGGATGGCCTGTCCTTGAGGGAGATTCTTGGGATGAAGGCTCATTTACTTGGCTCCAGAGTGTCTACAAGTTCAGAAAGAATGGATACAGCATAGATTACTTCTTGGATTTTTCAGTCACAATAGATTTGAAAAATTCATCTTTCAGAACTATTGATGTGAGTATGGTCTCCAAATTTATTGAACGTAGCCCAGTCACTACACAATTTTTTGGATTAGCCAGGTGTGCTTTGAACCCACACTTGTAAATGTTATGAAGAATAAGTGGCTAACATATTTGACACATCTATTCTGATTAATTATTAACTTTCAAGCAACCCTAAAGTTGTGTTGTTGCATTCTAGATATGTTGTAATATTTATTACAACCATAAAATTTTTAGTACTGATCTGCAGAATTTAGATTATAAATTTATCAGTCCACCACAACAAAAGGTTTACTTAGCTCTGCTCTAGTGTACTATTCTTTAGCAAAAAAATGTAAGATACATTAATGATGTGTACAAATTATTTTGGAAATTGAATTCATATTTTGCATTGATTCATATCAGTTTTCATTACTTTATGAGGTGACAAGCCATTCACTGTATGCAGCACTATGCAGTGCATGGCAAATAATTTCAGCTAACTCTCATCCATCTGTCAATGATTCATCATTACTGAAGGTCAATTTTTAACTTCAGAATAAAAGAGACTCTATTTGCTTCTCTCGGCTACAAATGAGCTCAGCTCCTTGTTGTTGATTCTGTTGTGAAATAGGTACTTTTGATTTTCTGTGAAAAACCAGTCACTGAACAAAATTGAAAACTAAATGTACTTATTGAGATGAGGCCTGAAGCAAAACTCTCCATTGACTATACACATAATAAGTTTTGCAAAATATTTGACTGAATACTTCCTTTATAGGTACATGTAAGGAATAATAAAATAATATATTTAACCATGTCTCCATTATCAACAACATTAACAGAAAAGTACATTGAGTAAATTAAGGATGGTTTTACTTTTTTGGAGACTTTGAAAAGGCATTTGATAAGGGTAGAATAGGATAAGATAATAAAGGGGCTGAAGAATCTAGGTGAAAACTGTGGGAACCTATCCATGGACCAGTGGGTACAAATAAGGATAGTAGATGAGAAATCTGAATGGGAACAACTGGATGGTAGCCAGGGCTATTCAATATACAAGAAGGTCAAGGGATGAAAATAGGGATCTGAAGACCTTAAAACAGATCTTGGCATCTTTTTAAACCTATGATACGACAGTTTTATAGCCTCATTTCACCTTTTGCAACCACTGTGACCTTTGACCCCTGAGTTACCCTAGAAGGTCAAGGGATGAAAATAGGGATCTGGGGACCGTACCATCGACATTGGTACCTTTTGAAACCCATGATTCGATACGTTTTTAGCATAAATTCACCTTTTGTCACCCTTTGACCTTTGACCCCTGAGTAACCCTTGATGGTCAAGGGATGAAATGAGGGATCTGAAGACCTTAAAATCGACCTTGGCACCTTTATAAACCTATGATTCGGCAGGTTTGAAGCGGTGATTCATTTTTTGTAACCCCTGTGACCTTTCAGGAGTCACGGTTGCAATTTTCGACCTCAAAAGTTCTTCCATTGTGTTCTTTGTGCCCAAAAACCTATTAGTTAAAAGTTTCGCTAAATAATTCTGTCTTTTTTGTACTTCAAATATTTTACCATTGAAAGCCCATAAGGCAAAATTTGGATTTTAGGTTGGACCCTATTTCTGGGGTCAAGAGGTTATATTTTTAATGTTTTGCATAGACTCAACAAAACTTACAACCTTTTTCTAGCCAGGTACCAAATTTCACCCATGTGGCTCAAAAGGAAGTGCCTATAATTACAGGTCAAAAATGACACACGATCAATGGGACACTCTGTATATGTGAAGGAAATAGCTAGAAAGGAAATTGTTGTAGTCACAAAAGTGGGAGGAGTGTTTATTAACCCATTGGATTAAAGAGACGGCGATTCGCTGGCTGTAAGAACTTGGCCTTCCGTTGAAAGTCGGCGAATTGCCGAGTCCCTTAATTTATTTATTTATAATTAATATTCTCTAAATGCAAAGCAAATCCATGATAAGGACTGCAAAATGTTTTTTAATCGATTAAAAATAATTGCAAAAAGTGATTTTAATAAAAAATAGCGAAATAAGTGGCAAAAAAGGAGTAAAAAAAAATAAGCCAATGGGTTAAATTGGTGAAATTTGACTATGACCAAGCTTAGTTAGTTAGTGGGACAGCCAGAGGAATGCGATCCAGAGTGATAAATTTGTGATATCACTTCTGACACCAGCTATTAGTTTCTCTATTCTTAGGTGGTAATCACTAGTCTCAAGGATTCGTCAGAGGGAAACCAGAGAACAGAAAAGGCAGGGATAGGCTTTCATCAAGACACTCTTTTGATTCCATCCTCTCACTATACATGTCCTGCCCTAACTGCCACAACGCAGTCCCTCTTCTTGGTGTCTCCTTGGTGGCATCCCCCATGTGACCTTACGTGGATATTTTTCCAAAGGGGTCGTTTACCATATTTTTTTATTGCAGAATCTGATAGTTTGTAAAATAAAAAGACTTGTATTTTTCCATTTTTTGATCCGTCAATTATTTCTCAAGTTATAAGCGGCGAAAAACTGATGTTTTTAACCCTTTCGCAAAAGTGGCCATGGTGCCTGTGTGGAATAACTCTGACATATATCGACTTCGTCCAATCACAACTGAGCCCGCGAAGCTACTTCGCCTTATCACAATGGGGGGGGGGGGACACAGCTGACTCTGCCAATAGGAGCAGTTGTGACAGCATCTGTTCGAGCACACCTTCCGAGAACCCCCTCCACTCCCTTCCCTTCCCCTAAAAGCAGTCAAGGACGGGAGGAAAATGACGTCAATGATGTCAAAGCAGCTTTTTCAGTGGGTGTCACCTTTGGCTTATTTTAATTTTTAATTTATCAGTGAATAGTTGTGGTTAGAAGATTAATTTTTTCACTAAAATTCTATTTTCGTTTCCATCTAACGATTTCGTGTACAAAATTGTGATTTCGATTCCGAGTAAAAGCCCCCATTGGCCATCCATTCTGTCATCGTTGTCGTAGCAGAGAGCACAGTCTACTGCTGATGTTGCTCCATGGAAAAATACCGGCGAAGACAGAGTGGAGAAGCAAGGAAAGAATGCAGATAAGTTGCAAATTCAGTGGGAGGGGGGTGGGTTGGTCGGAACGGAGACGGTGGGAAGGCATGCAAATGTTGTAAAATCAGCAAAGGGGGTTGGGGTCAGAAACAGAAGATTAGGGGGACATACCAATGCCAAGGATGCTCACATTTACAACATGAACATAAATCACTTGAAAACAAAAATTATAAGATTCTCGAGGAAAAAGATGGCAAAACTTAATATTAAAGTGGCATGAAAGTGCACCGGCTAGAATTTGTGGCACAGATTTATTACTTGTGTAGAATCCTGGACACAATTGGGTACAGTGGTGTGATATTAGGAGAAGTTGCTTTGGCTAAGAAGGTATTTACCAATCTAAGAGTATTTATAATGAGAAATTTAAGCTGGGATGTAGGCGAATGTAGGCGAAGAAGCTTAAATAGGAGCTATCCTTTGTAAGTATCCTAGACCTGGCCTCTATGAAGGGATAATGTGAAAAGATTATAAGCTTTAGAAATGTGGCTTCAGAGGAGAGAATGGAGAAAGTGTGACGGCCAAAAAAGGGCAGACTAATGGAGAAGCATACATAGTACATGGTTAGAGAGACAATACAATTTTGGTCAGAAATTGGGAAGAGGTAGAGTAGGTGAATGGGCAGGTACTTGGGGACAATAAGATGCTGAAGGTCTTTATCAAGGGTAGAATGCTTGTTAAGTGATAATGCGGAAGAAAGAGAAAAGGCATTTTGGGTATATAGTGACCAGAAGAAAGAAACAGCATAGTAATGGAGCAGATTGAAGAATAAAATTTAAAGTAGAGAGTTGGGACAATCAATTGAATCCTACCTTAATTGCCAGTAAACTATAAATCAAACAAAACAAAATCCTCAAGGAAAATTTTCAAACGATGATTACTGCATAGGATCATCAGTGCCATACAGACTGAGGGGTTGAGGGGTTTGGGGGGGAAGGGGTTTTTGGGTTTAAACCCCCAAAAACATTCCCGTAATTTACTATATTTTGTATACTTTGCACTTGCGTTTAGAATTTTGCTTATTGGGCTGAAAAATATTGTTGAATTGCCTTCGTGTAAAGAAAATGTGAATTAAATAATTTTTTTAGTGGATAATAATCTAAATATCATTTTATGATGATGCACAGAAATATTAATGAACCCCCCCTCTCCCAGAAGGAAATCCTGTGTATGCCACAGAGCATCATACACCTTTCCCTTAGTCACAATTCATCTCTTTTCTTTAGCGTACATGAGAGATAAAGTATGTATGGTTGCTAGATCTACTGGATTTTACGGGACAGTCCTGAATTCCTGCTAAATGTCCCACGTCCTGTGCATGGAAAGAAAATATTATTTTCAGTATATATAATACTGGTAAAGATATTTATTATTTATCAATAAATTGCCCTGTGATGTCGATATAACATCCATAAAATCATTCTTAAAGGAAGTTCACTAGTTGCCGATTATGTTGCACAATGATTTCCTCGACAGCACACCTGTTCCTTATTTTGTTTTCAGGAATCTGGCAACCCTGACTATCACCCATACATGTGATCTTCAATCCCCTCCTCTCTTTCATTATTACAGTTGGATTCAGCAATGTTGGGTCTCAGCAGAGAATACCTTACCAAAGGTTTGGAAGACAAGGTAGTAAAAGCATATTATGAATACCAAGTGGACATAGCCGTGTTGATGGGTGCTGAAAGAGAACGTGCAACCAAAGAATTGAGACAATCACTTGACTTTGAAATAAAATTGGCAAACGTAAGTTGATTGCCCTTATTTTTCACAGGACTTCATATTCCTGTACAAATCACTCAGATACAGAAAGAGTAACAAGCTGCATGGTTCAAATCTGAAAAAATTAATGTGTGCTTGAACAGTATTTGTACAGCTATTTTAAATATAACATCTTTGTTGCTTTAGATTTCCTTACCTATGGAACAAAGAAGAAATGCTTCTAAACTCTACAACCCAATGACTGTCGAGGAGCTACAGACCAAGTACCCTTCAATTCCCTGGATGGAATACTTTAAGGAAGTTCTTCCAGAAGAAATAACAGTTAGCCCTCAGGAAGTTGTAATTGTAAATGTACCTCAATACATCAAGGATTTGGAAATACTCCTGAGCCACACACCAAAGAGGTGAGATATTACAAATATCAGTTAAACACTGGATTGGATTTTGCAATAATAATTTGTATATTGTTCAGCAAGAGTTTTGTGAAAAAGTATTTTATTCAGGCCACTTACATTTTATCCTGGTTCCTTTCTCTTTGTAGGGTCCAAGCCAACTATGTTATGTGGAGAGCAACTGGTGCATCTGTAAGCTACATGACAGAAGAATTGCGCAGGCGTCAGCTGAAATATCTCACTGCTCTGTCTGGGAAGACTGAGAGAGAATCACGCTGGAAAGAATGCATTGATACTGTCAGTGGAAGGTAAATAAAAGCATACAGTCATAGCATTTCATCCATTAGGCTACTCAAGTTACCTTAATCACTTGTTCAAATTACAACAATTACAAATATTTTCTTGTTTGCTACTGAAATGCCTTTCTTTAAGCAATAGCAGAGTAATAAAATGCTGTGGCATTTCAATGATTAGAGCATTACATTTGTACCCAAAACATGTCCCTGAGCAAAAAATTTAATATTCTAAAATAATGATAGCATGGGGACTAATGCTTCAGAGTTAAAGTAGAGAAAAAGTGCAAATTTTGACCCTGAATTTTAAAGCCGAAATGATTTCATTATTAAATTCATTACCATCTCGCAACACAAACTTTTTGATGGTGATAATATTTTACTGAATGCTAAATAGAGTGTAAAAGCACAAATTGCAGTCAGGGTTCAGAGAAATGATTACTCTAAGCTTCCACCGAGATTTAAAAAATAGAATTTTAAATTAACATACAATTGTTTCATAATTACATTAGGTTAATTTGATTAGTAGTTTTATTTCAAATACCAGGGCAGATTTTTCTGAATTTTTTCTTCTATCCTTTTCAGTCTTCAAACATTTCTTATGCAATTTCTCTTATTTCAGCCTTCAGTTTAGTCCCACCTCCCTCCATCCCAACTTAATTGTCTCTACTCTTTTCCCCTCTTCCTCTCATGCCAGCCATTTACACCACAATTACAGTTATCAGTATCCTATCACCTCATGTTGCCACCTTCATTACTTACTCTGTCTCTCCTGATTTCCTTCTGCAGTTATCTGTCCTCCTCAACCCTATCTGGTACTTAACTATTTGTGTTCCACTCTTTCCGCCATCAATTCTCCCTTCTTCACCATTCCTTAAATTCCTAAAATCTCTTTTCAAACATTTTCGCAGTGCTGATGTGCTGCATTGTGCATCATGACAGGTTTCACATTGTTCAAGTTAGTTCTGATTGAGATACCAAAATATAATTTTGACGAAACTGTAGTAATGGGGTGAAACCCATTGCAAATTCCCTAAATTCTATTCTTACCCTCTTGAAAAAAGAAAATTGGAGGGGTGGGCCTTCTGGAGCCCTGGCACTCTTTACATCCATTGTGCCAACCTACAATTAACCTGCCCAGTACTTCCAGACATGGAGTAAGAGCACTGTGGTACCTATAGGGGGACCACCCAACAAACCTCCATCCAGGCCCAACGTTGCTTAACTTCAGTGATCTGACGGGAACCGGTGTTTCAACATAGTTAGGCCCTTACCCTGAATTATAATCCTCTTTCCCAAGGTCCAGGGTTTGCAGTCATTAACACCTCACAACAGATCTAATCCCTAACTAAGCTTTTCCTTAACTTGGCAACCTACGGTATCTGTCATAAACTCTTTCCTATTAGTACATGCCTCTTTCAACAGTCAAAAACAATCCTCCCGATACCTATAGAATGACACCCACCTTTCTCAATAAAATAAGGATCTCAGCTCAACCACATGACAATAAATGAATTAATATTGTAAACAATGAGCCAAAACATTATAACAAACTTTTTCAGAACTTGTATGCAATTTAATCAATTGCGAGCTCATTTATGGGTAGAAAACTTATCATCAGTAGAGTTGAAATGATTTTTTCCAGATGGGAAAGATTGAGGTTCAAGCAGACTCAACTGAAAGCAAACTTGAATACACAATTAAAGCACAAAGCTATTCAATTACATTTTCCAATTTTACGTTCTCATACTATTCATTATTCCTTAGTTTTAATTCCATCAATACTTTCATCATATCATTCTGCGTCATGCCATTAAATTGTTCAAGTCAATTTCAGAAAAAAAAAACATTTCTTCTCACGCAGCCTGTTCATTGCAATGGGATCTCAGTATGTGCGAAGATATTTCCAAGATGATGCCAAGAAAAATGCTTTGGAGATGGTTGAAGACATCAGGGTTGAGTTCAACAAAATCCTGCAATCTCTAGAGTGGATGGATGCCGAGACAAGGTTTGTGTAAAAAAATTGCTCATGCAATTATCTCCTAGATATATGAAGTGTAAAGTAATCTTTAACAAAATATGCATTTATGAAATTCAAGTTAACTCTCTGGGTTAAGGCATTTTCCACTCATAATTTGAAAGTTCTGTGAATAACGAAATTGTTTGTGAACAAAAATAAAATTGGTTGAAACTGAAAAATGTGTAACTTTGTGAAAAGAGAGAAAGATTCATCTTTATCTCAAAAGACCTATAAATAAAAAATTTAGAAGCCAATTGTATGACGTTAGAGCAATTATTGAGTCATTCAGCCACTGTGAATCATTTTGCCTTTTTTAAAACCACTTACAATAGGTACCTACCTACTGTTTCCTATAGTATGCTAATGATACACTTTATAAAAATTAAATCTATTTTATGACATAAATTTATGTTTACTTAAGTTACTGATCACTGTCATACCATCACATTTCTAGAAAAAGTGCCACGGAGAAAGCTTCTACAATGACCACACATATTGCATATCCTGATGAATTGCTGGATGACAATAAAGTTGATGAGTTTTACAAAAAGGTAAGAAAAAATTTAAAATATTACCATCTTAGAATGGTACCTAATAACATGATAATTAATTAGGCCAAATGCAGTAACCTGGTTCAAATCAACAAAAGATCTTTCTTACAAAATTTCTGAGTAAGTATAAGTTCAGAATATGTACAGATATATTTTTTACATATTGTACTTCTAAATCAATGTTTATAGTTCCACAAATTATGGTAATAAAAATATTTTCACAAAAATCCTATAGGATGAATGGATGAATTTATTGAATAGACTTTTAATATATTAAAAGTCCATTTAATAAATTCATTTCTTTGATCGTGTTAAAACCTAGTTTGCAGTTACTTGGTACTTCTGGCTACTGAAATGATTTTAAGAACTATATGACTGCTAATCAATATATGTCTTTTCATTCGTTACGCAAAATCCTGATTGACAGATGGACATGAAGGTAAATTTAGGTATTACCTACATAAAAACCATTAGCAATCAATAAAAAAACTATTCTCTATCACAACCACAATTGTAGATTGCATGTTCTTAGTTTAGTTCCACTCATGGCATGCTCTGTGGCACTCCGTACCTGCAATGATTACATCATAGTTATAAGTATTGCTTCGTTATTTAAACTGCTAAAAATGGGCAAATTATTTTCAATTTAAAAAATCTAATTGCATATTTTTTTCCAAATCAGCTTGAAGTAAACAAGGACCTTTACCTGGAAAGCATCCTCAACATGACTTTGTTTGGAACTGACTTCTCATACAGAAAGCTTAGGAAGCCAGTCAATAAAACTGACTGGGTGACTCATGGACGCCCTGCCATTGTTAATGCTTTCTACAGCTCAATAGAAAACAGCATTCGTAAGTGTGGAAGTCATCATGAAAGTGCACGTTATGGCATCAATCTTTTTTGCCTTATGTTATTATGGCCTATATTTAAATAAAAGTATGCCGATAGGAAGGTAAATGATGAGAAAGGAAGCCTTCAGTAGTATTTACATTCAGTAGTAGTAGTACATTTCATAAAGGAACATGCTGCAAAATTCTCCAGATTGTGAAACTTCCTCAGCTTGAAGGAACCACTTTCAATGCTTTTTTAAATAGCAATTAGTGTTCCTCAATGATGGTATTAAAAAGGAAGGAGAGGAGGGCCATCCCCTAAGATGATATGTATCTTACCATCACTTACCAAACCACCACTTAGTGGTGGCTTGGTAAGTGATACCCAGGTGCCCCTACAGTCATTGCTTCCATGGTAAAACAGCCCTTGAAAGCAGGACAGTGATCAAGGCTCAACTAGCAAAGACTTGATAAATCACTGAAATGTTGGTTTTGAGGTTCCCAAGTTGTTGGTTTGCAGTAATTCTCTCTATTTCTTATAGGCCTTCAATATGTGAATTGGCTTGTGATGACAACAGTATTGCTGATGTTCTGACCTGGATCTTCAGGTCAAAGGGCTGTTGTCATCCCAAGCCAATGCACATGGAGAAGATTTATTAAAAATTGAAGGAAAATCTGTAAGTCACCGACATCTTTGCCTAAGTGTTATGCATAATATTCTAAAACTAATACATCCCTTGGGAACCTTGTTCTCTAATGGTAAATACATAGTCAAAAGAGACTCTTCCCTGCAACTTTGTCCCACAGGGCAGGGCATTCAATACAACCACAGATATAAGGACCTTCCTTGGGTATCACTTCCTATATCATCATAAAACATGCACTTCTTATTTAGCATGAGGAATTATTTTTTCAACATGTGCTAAAATTTCTTTTTTTGGAACAAAATTTAAATATCACATTGGAATGAAATTGATCCCTAAATAGTATATGTAAAAAGTTAACCATGAGAAACTGAAATTAGCACAAATTTTTACACCATTTTTACATAATATTTGTATGACATCCAATTTTGGTTTGCAAACATGTACTTAGTACTATAAAAACTATTGTCATGTTTAACTTGATTTGCAGCTTGCTTTTAACATTGCCTGTGATCTAGGAGTGCATGAGGATCCACCAAGTAATTTGAGTATCCTCACTTCTTTCAGAGTTCCCGGCTGGCATTCTACAGGGAGTGTTCTTTTCAAATGATCGTCCAAGGTATATGAATTACGGAGCCATTGGTTTTGTCATTGGGCATGAAATCACTCATGGATTTGATGATCAGGTAAAAATTAATAGCATATGCATAAGCACTAAATTAATGTGACCAAGGTAACCATTAATCACAATTTTAAATCTGAAAGGGTCGTCAATTCGATAAGGATGGAAATTTGGTCGACTGGTGGGCACCAAAGACTAAAGAAGAATATTTGAAGAAAGCCACCTGCATCATCGAACAGTATGGAAATTACACCCTTAAAGAAGTCAACATGAATGTAAGTAATTTCTTTCATTTGCTAAATAATTATCCTCTCACAAATCATAAGTTTCATTTCATTAAGACATCAGTAGTCGCTCATCTTTCCACTGAGTAACTCTGAGATAGGAACACATTACAAAGTAGTAGGAGTAGTATGATAAAAACAGGACTTCACATAAAATGCTGCAACTTATTGAGGGATCTAAATTTACATTTGTCTATTTTCTAGGGATGTGCAAATACTACCCACTTATACTCAAATACTAGAAAGTATTTGATATTTGAGTCTTCGATTACTCACGCAAAAAGAATTTGGTATTCGAGATCTCAAATAATTGTGCTAATTACGCTGTTTGGTGTGTTGATCAACTACATCATAGTAATTCAAAACTAGACAGAAGATGGAGTATTAACACTTTCTGTTCACTTATTAAGGCTTAGAAAAATCAATGTATTCAACAGCCCATAATTAGTAGAAAAAATATTTTATTAAATATTTAACATTTTAAAACCAGAATTAATTTTTTTTTATTTAATCAACTTGTAGCTTTTTACTTCAACAGACATCAAATTAATTTGCAGAATAACATTTAGCATACCACTTGAATTCTAATATTCGAGGTGTTTGAAATTCGAGATTTTCAAGTCATGATTTAATATACGAATTCGAGAAATCTGCAATTTGACCCATCTCTACTATTTCTCTAATGCTCTACTGATTAATATTCCCAGATAAGAGACAAAAAAGGATTCCACTACCATGATCAAATAAAATAATCATCTTTAATGCTTTCATTGTGAGAAAGGATTGATTTCCAAATGTGATTCGTAAAACATACCATAGATGAGACACTCTTGGTTAAGCATTGGCTTTGTTTGGAGGGATGAATTCTAAGATACTCTCACATCCATTCTAGATCAACGGTATCAACACTCAAGGCGAAAACATAGCTGACAATGGTGGAGTGAAGGAAGCATATCGTGCATATAAGGCTTGGGAAACACGAAATGGACCTGAGGAACCCCTACCAGGATTGGAATTGACCTCTAATCAACTCTTCTGGGTCAGTGCGGCCAACGTGTGGTGCAACAAGTATCGACCAGAAGCCCTCCGTTCGCGACTGCTCACTGGCTACCACTCACCAGGCAGATATCGTGTCATCGGGCCATTTTCCAACTCGGAGGAGTTTTCCAAGGACTTTAACTGCCCCATAGGTTCCCCAATGAACCCCAACAAAAAGTGTGCTGTCTGGTAGGAGAGAGAAACAATGGTTCAAACCCTGAGATATATATTCCAATTTCCAAAACTCAAAGAAATTAACGGTGAATCTCAAAATGTGTGACATATTCAGGCGTAAATCATGGAGCAAGAGCATCACATGCATGGGACTCATGAGAAAACGAGGCATGAAAGATGTTTGGGAGTTCAAGTCACACAAAGGATAAATAAAAGGGTAGGTTAAACCTGGCAACGTCAAATACTTTTTTAAACAGTCAAGAGAGCATTCCTATAAAGGTGACAGAGAAAAATGAATCAACCTGATTGACTTTACAGCAAACTATACGACATAATTAAATCTTGTGAGAATATAGTTTCAAGCATTTATCTCAGTTGACTCAGACTCAAAAAAAAAAGTAACCCATCACAAGGCTGATGATAATTTCAACAGCAATTTTTAAAGAGTCTCCAGTTTTTTTTTACATACATTTTGTCAATTTGAGTGTGAGAAATACAAATTGTTTACAATACTTGCACTCCACATTCTGTTTGTCTTCATTGACAGCCCCATTATTGAATTTACATTACTTTTGTAAATAATGGTCATTTTGAACGAATGCATACTAATACAATGGTACTGACGAAGAGGCTTAGCACTGGAATCAATGTCGCTGGCCCAAACATGTGGAAGACTGGTAAATAATTAAGTTTTCTCATAAAAATATATAACTGCATAATACTATTATTAATTATGTGAGCATTTATACATTTTCTATTATAGTTATCATATAAGTTTTTACAAGATAAAAGGATTTCATGGGTAATTTATAAGCCAATTGATGTTCTAATTGTTAGTTCAGCCCAGTATTTCAAAAATATTGTGCCAATTATTTGTTCTCGATAAATCCACTGTGATGATAGTTTTTAATCCCCAATTTATGTAAGTGCACTCATTAAAACACGTGTTCTTAAAAAAATGACAATGGTGAAAAACATGACTGTTTTGGTGCAAATGGAACTTTGTACAAATGATTTTTTAAGTAAAATTTTCCAAAGGGTAATGTTCACAATTCTATTCATCAAAAGATATTTCACTTGATCCTTAATCTCATCAGATTATTTCTTGTGCATTCAATATATAGTTAGAGTAAATGGCAAGGATAAATTTGTGGAGAAGCATATTGATATATATTTGTGACTATAGCTCCTTGAAGCATTTTTGTATTCACAAAGAAAACCTGAAATAAGTGTAAGGAGGCTGGTGAGAAGATGGAGAAAGCTCTCAACTCCAAAAAATGGAGCACAATGGATGAATAAGAAATAAAATGTTCTTTTTTAAGAGCTATATTTTATCTATCAGCTATCCCCCTCTAAATAAAAGTTATTTTTTTTAACTACAATTCGTTCATACACTAAAGTCCAGAAAAAATTCAGAAAGCCACTAGATTGGCTGCCAATTAACAAAGCAAATGTTAATCTTTGGGTTCACTACGTTTGGATGAAAATGCATTCAAGAAGTATCTCATTACCATTTTTTCACAAAAAAATTAAAGATCAGTGGTGCAAAACATGCATAATCTTATGCAAAACCTAATGGTATCAGTCTCATCAAATGGTTCCTAAACCACCACAGACTGCAGTGAATGGGGGCGTTTACTCGGAACCGAAATCGCAATTTTTTGCATGAAATTGTTAGATGGAAACAAAAAAAGAATTTTAGTGAAAAAAATAATCTTCTAACCACAACCATTCACTCATAAATCAAAAATTAAAATAAGCAAAAGGTGACGCCCACCGAAAATGCTGCTGTGATAACATTGACGTCATTTTCCTCCCGTCCTTGACTACTCTTAAGGGGAGGGAAGGGAGAGGAGGGGAATTCTCGGAAGGTCTGCTCGCACAGATGCTGTCGAAATCGTTCCCATTGGGAGAGCCAGCTGTGTCCCCCCCCTTTGCGATAAGGCGAAGTAGCTTCGCGGGCTCAGTTGTGATTGGACGAAGTCGATATACGTCAGAGGTTGCACCACACCCACTTTTCCGAAAGGGTTAAGAACATCAGTTTTTCGCCGCTTATAACTCGAGAAATAATTGACGGATCAAAAAACGGAAAAATACGTGTCTTTTTATTTTACAAACTCTATCATATTCGGCAATAAAAAAATATGGTAAACGACCCCATTGCACCTTAAAATTTCATGTTGCAATGGTTTTTGAATCACTGATCAAAACTTACTTGACAACATTATTCTAAATTAATACAGGGATATTTAACACAAAAAAGAAACTGAGAAATATTTTTAGGAAAAATAGAATTCATTACAGTCAAGTCCGTTCATAACCAAGTTGAGGGGGGCCGAACATTTACTTCGTAATAACTGAATTTTGTTATATGTGGACCAGTTTTTCCCAGCCTCTCTTTGATGGGGAATAGCCTTTACTTCGTTATAACCGGAACTTCATTATAAACTGGTTTGATAAAGTGGGCTTGACTGTATCATATTGGAACATCAAACCATGTGCCATCACTTCCACAAAAAAATGAAAGTTACACTTTAAAATACCCTGAAAACTTAAGTCATGACTGAATGATTTTTCAAGTTTTGATTATGGCTGGGTTTTCCAGCTTAAGATTTTTACAGCGAGAAGATCTAAAATTCATTTCATTTAAAAGCACACATTGCATAATGATGCCAACTGAGCATCGTTGTTGGTGGTTACACTATTCTTTCAGCAATTATGCTTCAAAGAAAAATCTAGAAAATAAACATCATCAATTACTTCAGCAGTTACCATTTAAGCAATATCACAAATCGTACATTTTGTATTAGGTAGGTACCTATATTAAAGTACGTAGCATGTTGATGCTTTAAGGCTGTAAAAATAGTCTTAAGTTTCTTTAACAAAAGAAAATGCTTAAAATTCTTAAATTTCAAAAATATGATTATTTCAATTTATACAATCATGGATATCACGGAAGAGTAGGAAAATGAATGGTTACTTAAAATTTTCAAACCTAGGCACCTAGGAAACAGAAAATATGTTGGCATTAAAAAGAAAGCTACGTGGTCCCTTTATAGATAAAAAAAACATTTGATCTTTTCAAGAGGCTAAAATTACTACATGGCTTTTAGTAATATACATTAAGTAAAAATATTACCAGAGATTTTCTTCATTTAAAAATCTTGAAAAGTAATATGTAGTTGGAAATCATATCCCTAGGAGCTGTAATTTAATAAAAACTCAAGCTTAAACTTCATATATATATCACACAATGTGAGTGATTTTAGTAATATACTCTAAGTAAAAATATTACCAGAGATTTCCTTCATTTAAATTTCTTGAAAAGTAATATGTAGTTGGAAATCATATCCCTAGGAACTATAATTTAATAAAAACTCAAGCTTAAACTTCTAATATATCACACAATGTGAGTTAAAATGTACATATAATTTTAAAATAGCATCACTGAAATTACATACTGACCACATAAGAAGCAAGGTAATTTTTCAGTAACTTCTTTGAAAACAAGCACACACCATTTGCCCAGAAACATGGTAACAGTTATGATTTTAACAGTATTTGAAGCTGACATCAATGCACAATCCTTGAAAAAAAAGCACACAACCTTTAAGGTGGCTGCACTAGAAAACTTGCTTGTCTGTGATCATTTCATGATGCTACATCCAAAGGTTTGTGTTTTGATTTCTAGAAGAAAAGAGAGGTTTTTAAGGAAGGAGGTTGTGTCGGGGGAGGGCATTCACATTAATTGCCATGCGAAAAAATTCACCTGGACCGGGAATCGAACCACGGACCTTTGGCTTTCCAGGCCACTGCGCAGACCACTATGCTACCCAGGATCCCTAATTCGCATGGCAATTCTACTGAGGTTCACGGTACTAGATGTTGAGCCTTCAAGGTCCATCAAGGATGGCAACGCAAGGGAGAAAGGGCTTCAAAGAAGCCACGACCAATAGTGAACTCCAACCAGTGCTAAAATTGCCATGTGAATTAGGGATCCTGGGTAGCGTAGTGGTCTGCGCAGTGGCCCGGAAAGCCAAAGGTTCAATTCCCGGTCCAGGTGAATTTTTTCACATGGCAATTTATGTGAATTTCACCACCGTTCACGCGGCAGGATTGAAATATTCTACATTTATCGGGGGAGGGCAAGCAACTCCTAGATGAGGGTGATGCAACTGCCAGTAGCATCAATAGGAGGGTGGGGCAAGATAGAAGAAGAGGTGAAGTGTGAGCGAGTCATGTGAGTTCGGGAATCTTGAAAACGCCTTAAATACTTTTCCCTCGTCCCGAACATAAATCTACCTAAAAATCCTGTTTTGGGAGACAAGAGCATTGTTTTTTTTAAAGGAGGGACACAAACCAGATGATTGAATAATCTTACAATAATGATGATTGACTATGGATACTTATGATTTCTAATACTCTTATTTTATGCCTAGAAATTATTAGAGGAAAAAATCATGCTAATTTCATGTCTCAATTACCAAAAAAGTTGTGTTATTACTTTCTCAAAGGACTAAGCTATTTATAGAATTTAGTAATATTGTCAATGAAGGCATTTATTACAAAAGTTCTTATTGAACAATCCAAAATTTCACGAAATGGCCCTGATTCTAACCTCCTTGAGATGACAAAGTTAAGGCATTTCATAGGATTCATCAATCCCTAGAGCTGTGACATGAATGCATCTGAGTGTTTAAATGTCTGCCTTCAACCATGCGAAGTTCAACAATTACTACTCTTCATTATCAATGAAGGTACAGAAGTCACAAGTTACAGTTTATTTTACAAACTAATCCAGGTTACAGCATGAAATGTCATTATCAAGGTGACGGTAAACATAGCTGTTTCTCATACATTAACTCAACTAAAGAAGAGGGGGCATGGGGGGGGGTGGTTTGGGAATATTCTGGAAATTAGAGAGGCGAGGGTAAAATCCTTGAGAGTTGTGTGCACGTCAAACAGTTTAAAGAGGGAAATAATTCAAGTAGTTTTACCTGCACAAGGCTCTCTTAGGATTTCACCCTCACCTCTCCATCTTCTATTTCCAGAATATCCCAAACCTTCATTATCCAGTCTGTGAGGTATGCAACCTGGTCAACAATCATGGTAAAATCAACTAAATATAATATCTCAAGCCATTATACCTTAACAGATGATCAAAGTGACAGTAACTGGTTCTGCACCTGAGCAAATTTCTCTTTCATAGTGATAAAACATGGCGCGTAAGCAATTTTGTTTTTTGCAGGGCACTGAGTTCCACACATTATTCTTCTGTGTCCACAATCACACATGACAGAAATGACCAATAATTATAACCAACAAAACTCCATATTGAGCTTTTCATCGTGGACCAACAATGGCGAAAAAATATTCTCACCATACTCTCTCTAGTGAACATCTGCTGTGATGCAAATCTAGACTTAAAAGAGGCATGAACACTCATGGTGTTCAAGACCTTGGACACTTTTTACAGAAGGCACATAAATCACCAAATGTACTTGTTTAGCAGCCAGGACTTATTGGTACACATGTTTCTCCAGATACCTTTACTCATACAACTTACCTTAAATACAACTTTTGCTTCATCAGCCATTTCATTGGTATTGATTAGAACAAGTAAATCCTCTTTCAACAATGCTTTCTTTAATGCTATATTTATTTACCATCCATCACATTGAATTACTTTTGATTTATGATTTTCAGGGTGTTTTTTCATTTCCAATTCTTTTTTTCCATTTAATACCACCGATTTATATTTAATGAAGCTCATGCTTTATTAAATATAAAACAGTGGTATTGAAAGTGATATACAAATACAAATAATTACAGTTTGCTCTTGCGGTTGGAATTTTCCAACTACACCAAAAGCAATTAATTCACTTAAGTGCACAAACTGCTATGATGCTCCAAACCAAATCAGAATGGCATTTAACACGTTCACTGCGGTGTGACCCACTGGTGGGTCACGCGAATGCATGTAGCCTTCCACTAATCTCAGGAAAAGGGTGAGTGTTGCCGCTTCAAACACCATCCCGCAGCGGCCAGAAGCTTGGAAGGACTGTGACCCACTGGTGGGTCACACCGCCCATGCAAAAGGCTGGGTGTGATCCATCGGTGGGTAACACCTCACACTGAGGGGTAATTTTTTTTGTCATTCAGGGTATCATCACTTTGGTGGTTGCCATAACAATATGAAATGCAGAAATAAAAGGAAATTTTGAAACAATAAAGTCGTACTCTTGTCATGCCGTGCAATAAGTTACAGATGATTCACTTAATTCACTTAAGTTATTGTATTCAATTAACGAAACTGGGTTTTCTCCGTAAGTATGTATGCGACAGTAAAATGTTCTCCATACGTAAATGACTTGGAGGCATGCAACTAACACCTTCATCATTTTAAAATTTCTAATGTGAATCAATTAACGTCATAACACTTAACATTCCACAATAGTTTATTTGAAGTTTATATTTTTTGAAAACGAGTTTGGAGGGAAGGCAGAAACACCAAACAACATAAGCGCGGAGTAGAATTAATTCAAATTTAGTGATGACAGAGCTTCAATTTTTGCTGCTATTATATGGTAACATTATAGGAAAAAGTGTTGGTCACAGCCACCACAGAGCAAAAATAATGATGTCCGCCAGATAACTAAAAGAAATAAATAACAATTTGATGCGTCCCTGTTGTGGTCTGTAATGCGTGGCATTCCCAAACGCCGTGTGTTCGCCGCCCCCTTGCGGCTCCTGCAGGAACTACTCCCCCAACGTAGCAACAGGACCACGTGGGAAATCAAAACTTCCAAACTCACGTCAACGGTTTTCCCTACCCACTTCCCCCTCCGCCTTCGCGGACATCACCATACTTTCTCTTTTCCTCTCCCCCGCGCTCCGCCAACGTACTCTGATTGGCCCAACCCTGGTCACGCCCCCCTCTCTGAATGGAATATAAGCTGGGGTCTAGGCCAGGGAAAGCGCAGTTCGCCAGTGGAAGGAACACAGTTCAGGCTAGTGCCCTCGAGCTCCCTCCTCTCCACAAAAGGGCCGTATAGTTCAGGCTAGTGCCCTCGAGCTCCCTCCTCTCCACAAAAGGGCCGTATAGTTCAGGCTAGTACCCTCGAGCTCCCTCCTCTCCACAAAAGGGCCGTATAGTTCAGGCTAGTACCCTCGAGCTCCCTCCTCTCCACAAAAGGGCCGTATAGTTCAGGCTAGTACCCTCGAGCTCCCTCCTCTCCACAAAAGGGCCGTATAGTTCAGGCTAGTGCCCTCGAGCTCCCTCCTCTCCACAAAAGGGCCGTATAGTTCAGGCTAGTGCCCTCGAGCTCCCTCCTCTCCACAAAAGGGCCGTATAGTTCAGGCTAGTGCCCTCGAGCTCCCTCCTCTCCACAAAAGGGCCGTATAGTTCAGGCTAGTGCCCTCGAGCTCCCTCCTCTCCACAAAAGGGCCGTATAGTTCAGGCTAGTACCCTCGAGCTCCCTCCTCTCCACAAAAGGGCCGTATAGTTCAGGCTAGTACCCTCGAGCTCCCTCCTCTCCACAAAAGGGCCGTATAGTTCAGGCTAGTGCCCTCGAGCTCCCTCCTCTCCACAAAAGGGCCGTATAGTTCAGGCTAGTGCCCTCGAGCTCCCTCCTCTCCACAAAAGGGCCGTATAGTTCAGGCTAGTACCCTCGAGCTCCCTCCTCTCCACAAAAGGGCCGTATAGTTCAGGCTAGTACCCTCGAGCTCCCTCCTCTCCACAAAAGGGCCGTATAGTTCAGGCTAGTACCCTCGAGCTCCCTCCTCTCCACAAAAGGGCCGTATAGTTCAGGCTAGTGCCCTCGAGCTCCCTCCTCTCCACAAAAGGGCCGTATAGTTCAGGCTAGTGCCCTCGAGCTCCCTCCTCTCCACAAAAGGGCCGTATAGTTCAGGCTAGTACCCTCGAGCTCCCTCCTCTCCACAAAAGGGCCGTATAGTTCAGGCTAGTGCCCTCGAGCTCCCTCCTCTCCACAAAAGGGCCGTATAGTTCAGGCTAGTGCCCTCGAGCTCCCTCCTCTCCACAAAAGGGCCGTATAGTTCAGGCTAGTACCCTCGAGCTCCCTCCTCTCCACAAAAGGGCCGTATAGTTCAGGCTAGTACCCTCGAGCTCCCTCCTCTCCACAAAAGGGCCGTATAGTTCAGGCTAGTACCCTCGAGCTCCCTCCTCTCCACAAAAGGGCCGTATAGTTCAGGCTAGTGCCCTCGAGCTCCCTCCTCTCCACAAAAGGGCCGTATAGTTCAGGCTAGTGCCCTCGAGCTCCCTCCTCTCCACAAAAGGGCCGTATAGTTCAGGCTAGTACCCTCGAGCTCCCTCCTCTCCACAAAAGGGCCGTATAGTTCAGGCTAGTGCCCTCGAGCTCCCTCCTCTCCACAAAAGGGCCGTATAGTTCAGGCTAGTGCCCTCGAGCTCCCTCCTCTCCACAAAAGGGCCGTATAGTTCAGGCTAGTGCCCTCGAGCTCCCTCCTCTCCACAAAAGGGCCGTATAGTTCAGGCTAGTGCCCTCGAGCTCCCTCCTCTCCACAAAAGGGCCGTATAGTTCAGGCTAGTGCCCTCGAGCTCCCTCCTCTCCACAAAAGGGCCGTATAGTTCAGGCTAGTACCCTCGAGCTCCCTCCTCTCCACAAAAGGGCCGTATAGTTCAGGCTAGTACCCTCGAGCTCCCTCCTCTCCACAAAAGGGCCGTATAGTTCAGGCTAGTGCCCTCGAGCTCCCTCCTCTCCACAAAAGGGCCGTATAGTTCAGGCTAGTGCCCTCGAGCTCCCTCCTCTCCACAAAAGGGCCGTATAGTTCAGGCTAGTACCCTCGAGCTCCCTCCTCTCCACAAAAGGGCCGTATAGTTCAGGCTAGTGCCCTCGAGCTCCCTCCTCTCCACAAAAGGGCCGTATAGTTCAGGCTAGTGCCCTCGAGCTCCCTCCTCTCCACAAAAGGGCCGTATAGTTCAGGCTAGTGCCCTCGAGCTCCCTCCTCTCCACAAAAGGGCCGTATAGTTCAGGCTAGTGCCCTCGAGCTCCCTCCTCTCCACAAAAGGGCCGTATAGTTCAGGCTAGTGCCCTCGAGCTCCCTCCTCTCCACAAAAGGGCCGTATAGTTCAGGCTAGTGCCCTCGAGCTCCCTCCTCTCCACAAAAGGGCCGTATAGTTCAGGCTAGTACCCTCGAGCTCCCTCCTCTCCACAAAAGGGCCGTATAGTTCAGGCTAGTACCCTCGAGCTCGCCGCACTTTTACTGACGGCTTCTCATCGGGGACATCCACCCATGCAGAAGAGGTCCGATCCTGCCAAACCGGGCCAGCCACCGCACCGGACCTGCTGCAAGGGCATGTGCCAATGCCAGGTCACCGCCGCACAGAGGAAACACTGGTGGAACGTGTAGAAATGGGTCGCGGAGGCCAGAGCATGGGCCATCCCACCCCTCAGCCCACTATCATCGCCTGAGAAAGGAGCAGCAGCATCCCCGGCTTCTTCCCCGGATCCTGCCTGGATCACCGCTCTCACCGTAGACCCACCGCTCAGCCCTCCTCAGACGCCGCTGCGGTAACAGCTCCGGCCCATGGATTTCCCGGTAACACCGTACGAACGCCTCCCGCAGGGCCCCATGAGGAGAGACCCCCGCACCCGCCGGATGTCATTCGGCCCGGAAACTCCGCCAAAGCGACTCATTGCCTGAGTGGCCATCACCGCCTCTTATATTTTTTTTTTCTTGAGAGAGGTTTTCCCTTTCTCCCCTGTAAACCCATGCCTGAATAAAGTAACAGGGTCCAGTTATTAGTGTGTATAATTTCCCCTGGCAGTTCCCGCAGCCTCCACCCTCCACCTCCCACAGTATGAAACTCCGCGGGCACGGACCCGTAGTCGACGAAACACTTGCTCCCCTCCATCCCTGAGGGCGAGGTCGCGTCAAATTTTAACACCAAGAGATAAGCTAATCACTGTTATCTAAAGACTCGGCCACAAAGAAGTGAAAATAATTTATCCTTGGTATGAATAACTTAGCACCATCTATTTCCACAATGAAGGGGTTTAATTAATAGTGAAAATAAGTGGCAAAAAGATTATGTAGCTAAGTTTGCTAACTTTGCAAAGATGCTGCTTCCTGGAGGTGATTGGCAGTTATAAGAATCCCACAGTAAGAATGACATTAGCCTAAATCCTGAATCACATGATCATTTTTCATGAGCACATTAATGGACAGTGACAATGATGGCTCAAATGACAGCTGAAAAATGAACATCCAAAACGATCATTTTTAGGGATAGCTCGCATGACAGGGACTGCCATCCCTTATTTTATCATTTGAGCAGATTGTTTTTCCCATCCCCGTAAATGTACATGAACCCAAAAGGCAGCCAATCAGAGTGCATGGCAGTACATGAATAATGCAGAAACCAGTAATCAACCATCTATTGTAAAAAACACAACCCTGCAAGGTATAAATTCAACATCTCAAATGATTTAAAAAGGGGCAAGAAAATGACAGTGTAAGTACGAAAATGATGACTTCAGCTATCATATTTCCTGTCCCTTAAAGCTATAGCTTAAATGATTCCTGAACATCCACACAGAAAATGATTGTGTGATTGAGGCTTAAGGCACAGTGACTCTACCATCCAGAACTTCCTTCTTGTTTCATCATGGTGATGAATTATTTCCAAACACTGTCATGGATAGGGATCGAGTCAAAAACTTCATTGCTCTTGTCAGCATTAAACATTATACGAGGCATGTTTTTTAAGTAAGTACCGTTTTCAAATTCCACCGCGGCAGAGTTTCGGTCGGTGACCCGTGCATGCACACTGCGTTTGTACATCTGTTGGCAAACCACAAATGCCATTACGGCAACAATCGATTGTCTTTATGTCTCTTTGTGCGTGTTTAAAATGTCACCACCGATTGAGAATCCCGCCGACTGTGAAATGCGATCAGTTATTCGTTTTCTTAGTGCCAAAGGTGTGAAAGCAGCAGAGATTTACCGTCAAATTTGTAAAGTTTACGGACAAAACATTATGAGTGATGGCATGGTACGGAAATGGGTAAAAGCTTTCAAAGGTGGTCGTGCGAACGTTCATGATGAGGAACGGCGTGAGTGACCCTGATGGGTACCAAAATGGATACGATGGGTACCGAAAATGTTGACTGAGGCGCACAAAAACAAACATTTAAGCAGCGCCTTGACTTTTTTTGAGCGTTATCATGCTGAAGGTGACGATTTCTTAAGCCAAATTGTCCCGGGGGGTCATCATCACGATGACGACGACAGTTTCCAAACAGCTGTGTTGCAGTGTCTGTCTAATCAGGCGGCAAGCTTCTATGACGAGGGAATACAAAAGCTAGTTGTTCGATACGATAAATGTCGTAATATTGGTGGAAATTATGTAGAAAAGTAGATAAAAGTGTGGGCTTTCATGTAAAAATAAAATTGTTACAAAAAGTTGTGGAGGTTGAAGGTAGAGACACACACTCAACAGGAAAAAATTCCAAGTTTCATCTCCATTAAGACTAATCCAAAGAAATTTTAGTTTCCTGAACAATTGTTAGTCAACAATTTATAAAATAACTCCAATTTTTACCAGTGAATAAGATCACAGCCATAATGAATAAAATAGAACCATATAGTCCCAATATTTTACAAACTATGGAGCCAACATGGTGTATATGGTTCCGAGGATGCAGTGAAAAAAAACATTAGAACTGCAAGGGTTTTGACATACTCCTATCTCTGACCATTCAGAAAACAAAAAACCTGCTCACATTGAACTTATCAGAAACTAACTAGGCAACATTTTAGAAAATATATTTAAGCACCAAAATCTTAGTCAACCAATCTCAAATTCTAATTGTATAACTACAATCCTAAAAGACAACTCAAGCCACAAATCTAAATCCTTCCATATGAAATGGACTTAAAGCAATTTGGACGGTCTGATTCAGGAAGAGGGCATGTTGGTTCAACACAAAGGAAGAGAAAATCATTCAACTAGATTCATTTAATGAATCAAAACTTTAAATGCATTCCAAGTCTTTGTAACATATTTTTTGTGAGCCACTGGGGCAACAATCAGCTAAACAATCTCTGTACAGGTTCACTAAATGACAGCTTCTGCGCCAAACACCCCTCTAATTACATGATGAACTGGTATGATGCTGCTTTCAACACTCACTTACCTTCACTCAGTTACAGGCACTCATCAACATTCACACATTAACAGCGACGGAGAGGGGAACTCACCAGAAGGTCTGAACAAACCCTTTACTGGGCTCCCCTCTCACCCTACCTCATTAGCAGTGATCTCTCACGGCACAACAAAGGGAGGGCCTCTTCCATCAATTCCTACCACCTCCAATACTAAATTTTAATGTTATTTGTGTCATGATTATGATGAGGAATGGCTAAATGGTGATTACTCAGGAAGACCTCTGGCAAGATCTTGTAAGGGCACTTCACTACGCGAGGGCAATGTGAGGGCTGGAACCAGATGGGCCCTCTCCCCCACTGCTGTCGCCCCCACTTTTCCCTTCCTTGGAAGGTCCCCTTACGGTCGCAGCCGCAGCATCCTTCAGAGAGTGGTACATGATGGACTTGGACTCCCTCTTCTCCTGTTCGCTCTGCCAATCCACCTGAGATTTAAAGAAATGAACAATCAGCATGACTCAAGGCACACATATAACAAGCTGTTAGGCCTCGTTCACACAATACTACTTTACGACATGTGTCATGTACGGCACAAAATCGTGTTTATTTAATTGTAATGGCATAAATGTATCCGTACACACGTATCGATCATGGCGCACCGCCATCCACAGTGTCGGTGGACATCACGACCCTCTTCAAGTTATGGCACCAGGTTGTGCCATACGATCCTTTGATCACTATGGTCGCTTATGGATGCATTCATACATGTTGAAGCGAGGCCGTTTCCCTTCGGTTGGTTGGTTGGTTTTTCAGGGGAGGCGACCGACAGCTGAGGTCATTTGTACCACTTAGGAAAGGTGGGTAATTGGTAATGGTAGAAGTTTTCAGGGAGCGGAGAAAGGGTGGAGAGGCACTAAGTGGGGACCAGTTTTCCACTGAAGAATCAGCCAATGCCGGAAATCGAACCAGGGACCTCGGGATGGGAGGCCAGTACTCTAGCCACCACACCAACCCGATTCCCCTTCCGACTCAGTCTAGTGCATGCGTATAAGTTATTTATTTCATTGTTTGCATCAAAAGTTTGGTGACTGTGTTAATTGCAATGGCGGAATCAGTTCCAGGAGAATATATTTTCAATTTGGACGTCGAAGTGTTAATTACATTTGCAGAAGAACCACTCGTATTGAGGGATAAGACTTTGGAGTCTTACAAAACCAAAACAGAAACATAAGCTGCATGGAGGAAAATTTGCATAAGGCTAAACACTAATTTCGAACAACAATGCCTCCTTTTGCTTGGTAAATGCAACAAGTATAAACAGAGCATCCTAGTTTGGTTTGCTATTTGGACAGAATAAACAGTGTGGCAAGTTTTAAAAAGGTCGTGCCATATCCAAGGCACAAGTCATGTGCATGGTGCGGATTCAGGAATGCACGGCACCATCCACAATGCACGGCGTGAAGTTAATACGTGTGAACCTAGCCTTACAAATACAATTCTGGTGATGTGGTTTATTTCCTGCCATGTAAGATGTACCTACCACATTTGCCACCGTACAGGACCTACCCACGCATAAAATGCACCCCATATTTTACACAAATTTTTAAGAAGAAAAATTATTCACCGCAGTTCTCTAGTTTTTCCTTGGACAAATTTTTCCTTTTGAAAATCAGAAGAGGTGGTGCAAAAAGGTATCTGACATAGGGTTCCCATTTATCCCATTTTTTCTGGGACGGTTACATATTTTTACAAAAACGTCCCAAGTTAATTCTTAACGTCCAGCTTGTCCTTATGGAAATAATTAATAAATGGATTTTATCTCATTTTAGCTCTATATTCAGTGACAGTGTGGATAATAATAATAATAATAATTACTATTATAAATAATATAAATAGCTGATGGCCATTTTCTTTGACCATTATTAAACATAACTCTCATGTTTGTTTATAGCAGTATGTAAAGTGCAACATATAAAAGTTTAATTTTTAAATTTTTTAAGTCCATGATTTTTTAAGTCATAATTCCAGAATGACCCAGATTTTAGAAAAACATTAGGACAGAGTTAATTCTTAACGTCCAGCTTGTCCTTATGGAAATAATTAATAAATGGATTTTATCTCATTTTAGCTCTATATTCAGTGACAGTGTGGATAATAATAATAATAATAATAATTACTATTATAAATAATATAAATAGCTGATGGCCATTTTCTTTGACCATTATTAAACATAACTCTCATGTTTGTTTATAGCAGTATGTAAAGTGCAACATATAAAAGTTTAATTTTTAAATTTTTTAAGTCCATGATTTTTTAAGTCATAATTCCAGAATGACCCAGATTTTAGAAAAACATTAGGACAGAAAAACAGGAAAAGGTGGTACCATGATAATAACATTCACGGAAAACAATGGGTAACCACCCTAAGTATTTTCAACAGCAAAGATGAAGTCTACAATCTATACTGAATAGCAGGCAGGAATTACCCATATGCCTACCAATGCTGGTAAGACACCTTAGGTGATGTCCTTTCCATATATGGTTTCCTCTTTGTCCCACCTGCCAAAGAGAGGAAATTGAATACAAACATGTAAGTATTGAGGAGAGACCCACCTTTTGCTGGTGTTGAACGGCAGCATCAGCTGTCCGGTCAATCACCATTTGCCGTGTAAGTATACCATCCTCTGAGGCATATGCAGCTGCCTGCCAAGCCACACCCAGCTTGGCAATTTCTCTTCCAGACATTCCTTTCGTCATGCAGGCAACTTCAGAGCAGAGATCTCCATAGTCAAACTGTGCCACTTTAAGCCTCCTGTGTTGGGAAAGATTCTAGATTGAAAATTTTGCTATGCTTATCATCCACCATACATTTACCGTATTTACTTGTGTAAGCCACGCACCTTTTTTCCCAAAAAACCAGTGAAAAAATGCGGGTGCACGGCTTACATGAATCCTCCAAATTTTCGTGTAAGCCACGCACCATTTTTCCTCAAATTCCTGTTGTTTTTTTTCTCGCAAGTTTCGCATTTTGTGAACATATCGACATTGATTGGTAAGCATGGTCTAGTAGTAAATCGTACATTTAAAACATAACCATTTTTACTCAAATTCCTGTTGTTTTTTCCTCCTAAGTTTCGCATTTTGTGAACATCTCGACGTTAATTGGTAAGTATGGTCCAGTAGTAAATCGTACATTAAAAAGTTTTCTGATATTTCGAAGCAATTAGTAATAAAAATCTGCATTTAACAAAGTCTGAGCGTACAACGGTACTTGAAGAAACGCTAGATCAGAAACACCACTTGACAAAGCAATAGATTTATCATGTATAGATCGTACGTAGGACAACACATTGTTGCACCAATATGTATTTAAATCTACATTGTATCCTGTAAGCTGCAGCAAGGGGGGTGGTATCTTTATGTCTTTTCAAAATCATAAGTGGAGTTTGTTCCAGTATCACGTATCTGTAGCAACATTTTTACGCTCCTTTATTAGATAGCTCCTTTTGCATACATATTAAAGCTACATTGCAAAGACATGACAAAGCATTTGTTATATAGTGGCAAGTCGTATGGCTCAGGGATTATACCTTCTTACTATCTATGCTATTCGCTCCGTGCGTTAGAGTAATAAACGAGTTCGAATCGATCATTTAGCAGTATAAAATTATTTGCAATTATCACCCTAAAAATGAATTCTGATGAGAAATTGTGATCGTTTCCTGTGAGTACAAAACTACATATAATAAGCGAAGTCGAAAAAATAGGAAATTGAGCAGCAGGAAGGAAATATGGTGTATCTGAATCTAGCAGTGACAAAAAATAAAAATGAGAACTGTTATGATATGAAAATTCATTAGTGATTTATGATTCTATTAGTATGGTGTATCTGAATCTAGCAGTGACAAAAACTAAAAATGAGAACTGTTATGATATGAAAATTCATTAGTGTTTTATGATTCTATTTCTGCAAAAGTGTTTTTCTTTAGTTTTAAAAGAATTATAATTGTTATGACATGTGAGCTTAGTTTTTTCCGTACGTTCCCAAGACTTTCCGGTGTTGTTAAATCGTCCCAGTCCACAGATACTGTGCAGAGAGCAGACAAGACCACTGCTATCAGGTACGGATGGCATTCTGCTTTTATTTGTTGATATGCCAACAAATTTCCGTAATAATAGAGTAATCACGGGTTGAAATTGTATATATTTCTGCAATTATTTCAATTGGGTGTTATTTTGAACAGATGCCATTTTTATAGCTGGATGATGTGATCATATGTAACTGTGATTACTGTGAGATGCTATGAGAAAAAGATGCACAGTAAAGGAGGCCGTACATCGATGCATAATGCGAAGTCAATCGTGACGATATTATCAATTAATGAGAGACATACACGTAATTTAGGCACAGCATTTCTTAAAGAATGTGCATTCATGTTATGACAAAATGATGCAGACTCAAGGGCAAAAAAATTTTTTTTAATAAAAATAATTTTTTTCCTCAGGAGCCTGCCGGAAAATAGGGGTGCGCGGCATACACGAGGGTGCGGCTTACACGAGTAAATACGGTAATACATGAATGGACAGTCGAACAGTATATTCCAAAGAGTATGATATCAAATTGAGCATTTACATTTAATCCACTAATTAAAGAAAAAGAGACTGAGCAGCATGGCTTTTAAGGACAATTAACAGAGTACCTTGTTTTTTTTTCACAAATTTGAAATACAATTAAGTGCTGAGGTATGAGAAGCTTTGTACATTCTTTTGACCGCAAGGATCAAGTCAAAAGATCCTTCATCGATAAACAATCTACCAATATCTTCACTTCACATTTACACATGTTAATTACTGTAGGCAAAAATTTCATATAAACTTTGATAAAACAAATGACAACTGAACCATGACCATGATATAAGAAGGCAGGGGATTTTCCCCTACTGACATCAATCTAAAAATGCACAAAGCCATGTATGTCATTATCTCGATGCTTCTGAACACCCTCACCACCTTAGGGCTAATGAAAACTTGAGACTCGTATATCAGAGGACATTTCTAATACAGGCAGTGAAATGTAATAGTAACTGCACAGAGGAAAATTTAAATTTTTAAACTGAAATATACTTTACAACACCTTAAAAACTTTCTATCGGCCCTTTCCTTTAACATTAGTGCAGGCATCTATTATGGTGGAGAACCTTGAGTTTGGTACACTCATCAGGTAAGACATATGGTACATTTCATATGACAAACATATGCTGAAGTAATTGGATAGATATTGAACCTGAAACTACTGGCTTGAGTTTTGTATGGGATGAAATGAGACCAAAATAAAATAATGCAAAATTTTAACAAATGCTGATTATTTCAGAAAGCTTCACAAATTCATTTTTCTATAATATTAGTTACAGCAGCCATAATAATTATGACTCAAGTAAACTACGTGAGTTTGCACTACCCATGTGCACCGTAACTGATACATCAAGGTGCTTGCACAGTTAAACCAAGCGTTATATGACAGACCCTGAGTGATGACTTAAAAATAGAATTAATTATTTATTGACATTACCTCTTTCCTTCTGTGGCAGGCTGAAGAACAAACTTGTCGAAGTATAAACGAACAAGACGCTGCCTTTCTTCAAGTCCAGGCAGTGAAAATTCAACCATCTCATCCAGTCGATCGTTCACAGCCCAATCAAACTGTTCTGGAGTATTAGATGCCAGCACCAACATAAACCTGAAGCAGATAGCTACATTCCATCAATATTCATCATGACTAACATTATTATCATTTACTAAATGCAAATTAATGTCTGAAAGACATTACATGATGTGTAGAGTAGTTTGTAACTCAGTTTTCAGAACATTCCACTTTACTTTCCACTGTACGTATTGCTCCAATATTTTTATTTAGAGAGAGTGCACTTAACCCCTCAAGCTGGTCATTAAATTTTCCAGACTCAAATTTTAAATTTTTCAGGCAATATTTCAATTTATGGATGGCATGGAAGACCTAGTTTTAAAAGCCTATGTTTAGAAGAAAAATATGTGCATATCACAATGATAACGAGAAGACAGGAGCATGATGCAGCTCTACCAAGACAAAAATCATCGTAAGGGTTAAAGAGGAACAAATGATGGCAAGGGAATCCATTCCTTAGCTTCAGACGGCATGGGTGTACACATGCATGTCAAACTGGCTTGAGGGGTTAATTTACCACAAATTATGGTAATTTATAGAGAATTATCATGCACATTCCAGATGAAATGCTCCTTGGACTTACTTGCTCGACTGCTCTCCTGTACGGTACAAGAATGCATTCAATGTCGCTCTCAGATTTTCTCCTATCGTCTCCGAACTTCTTTTCCGCAGGAAGGCATCTGCCTCATCAACAAAAAGCAGGAGACCTCTACCCGAGCTGCCGGCCCAATCAAACACTTTGTGTATAGCGGTGACACCTTCTCGTCCCATGGGTGCGACATCACCACCGGTCATAATGGCAAAGTCCATTCCAGAGTGAATTGCCAGTTTCTGCAAATCAAATGCAGCAACATTAGAGCAGAAAGCAACAAATGAGATCTTTACAATATGATGATGGAAGGAAACTTCCATATAAGTCCTAATAACACACTCATAAACCCTTTAGGCAGGAATAAATTTTTAATTTCCACTCCCACAAAAGGGAACAGTGTAGTTCAAACGTAGAATACATTTAGAACATGAAGGCCGGGACATAATCAACGTTAACGGCTAATATGAGATGTATGCGTGAACCGTGAGATGGGAACTTTTTCTCTAGTGGACTCAATCAACGTATGAGACTCGTGATTCCGGAACAGTTGACTGACGAAATCTGACGCAAAGGAAATCCGCAGCGAATGTAA
Organism: Platycnemis pennipes; assembly: GCA_933228895.1. NCBI lineage: Eukaryota > Metazoa > Arthropoda > Insecta > Odonata > Platycnemididae > Platycnemis > Platycnemis pennipes. Next base: position 66,239,564 of record OW121852.1, read on the forward strand.
AGAGGAGCTAACAATAAATTTACAAGACTGTAGCAGTACTCACATATTCCATGCCGTTGATGAAGTTACCAGATCGCTTAAATTTCTTATAATTCACAAAAATTAATTCCGTGAAAACCGTGTGTAATCCTTCCTAACGAAATGTTCCCTATCTCCAATGGCAACAATGGCAAACAAGCTTTTCCATGTCATTAGTTAACATATAAAATCTCACCAAAACACAATAGCTTCAAATGACTATTCATTGATTCCCTCATTAGAAAAAAAAAGCTAGGGAATTCTCTACACTAAACTAAAAGACAGAAATAAGTTTTACAATATTTGAAATGCAAATTTATTTCAGAAGACAGAGGCATGCATCCACTTGTAACTTCAATAACCTCCCACAGGTGGCTCCTTATCGCCAACTACTGGGACAGCTTTCATTGGCTTTCTGTATACGTGAAACGTGAGGGATGAGAGATGACCATCTCTCACGTACACGTCTAACGTTATGTGCTGATTGTGTTCATTTCCGTTCTCCCACCCACGCAACATCTCTTCACATTTTACGGTACACCTTTCACGTCATCTGTTTACGTTGATTGTGTCCCCACCTTTACGCTCCCCACCATGTGAATGACGAAGGACAGCGGATATATTCACCATCCCTTTCTATGGTGTTAACAGACAGAAGCTTAAAATGCTGTAATTTTTCCACACCAAAAACTTACAAATTCCTGATGATTTTAACAAAAAATATCAGGGGATTTGCTATTAGATCACGGAGTGTCAATCGATAAAAAAGTCTTTAAAAGTAACTTGTACCATCGTGAAAAAGCAGCAATCTCATAAATGTAATTTATTCATCTCAGTAAATTCAAAACTGTAAAAAGAACGAAATGCAGCATCCAAGACCATGCCATTAAATATAAGGTAACTTATTATGAATTGCAGGACTTTTCTTCAACCACAAGAACCAATCTCAACATCCTTAGTCTAATAAAGAACGTTTCTGCAGCCAGATATCTATGCTAGAGAAGCAAGTCAATAATAAGTGACTAAGACTGGATAATACATCAAGAAGTTCAACAAGCATCTTACCTTCGCAAACATAGTCTTTCCTGTTCCTGGAGGTCCATGCATAAGTATATTTCTGTACATACCTCGATTTCGTTTAGTATTTTTCGTTGCTATAGCTATATCCCTGTTAATGAAAAATTTTTCACTTTATATTACAAGAAACAGAGTGAATACAAAACCCAACAATATAGACAGAGAAATAAGATTACCTAAGTCTCTCCTCCAATGTTGGCTCTAATACTACACCCGACAGAGCATCTTGAGGTTTAAGGCGAAGACGCTTTACATTTTGTATTGGGTGCTTTAACACTTCTAATGGAGAAAACCTTGAAGTTTCACGAACCAGTGATGGTTTACCTAAAATGAAAGTAATATTTGTGTTTAAAACAAATTACAATATTCATATGTGAAACCATTAAAAAGGTTCCATCAGCTTTAGAAGAAAAAAATACCATATTTTCTGGCTTATAAATTTTTTTTTCATAGAAAGATCACTAAATCTCACCCTACATCCTCTTTGGACATTCCAATATTGGACTTGGCCTATAAACTGTAGGAAATGAGTTTTAAGCAACACAGAATGAGTATACTCAATTTTGAATAGCCTTCCTTCAAATTTAGATCAATTTTACATTATCTGCCATACACGACCATTCAGAACAATATTGCTTCCCAATTTAATCACAATAATATCTGAAGAAACAGGCAAGTAATTCTTTTAATACAATATTAGGCACAAAAACACTGATTCTATGGACATATCAATTTCTTATGCTGGAGAAGTATGACGCCTAGAATTACTTTCATTCCTTCGTCTTCCAATCGAAGTTAATATTGAAGGTCAAGCAATTATTAACAAATTCCCACTCATATGAACCGTTAAAGTGCCTGCAGACCAACTGAAACTCACCTAACCTAGCTTCTATGTATCGTGCAGCAACACCAGTGGTGCTACGAGCAGAGTAAACACCTAGAGCGAGGAGAGAGAGCCCAGCTGCTGCAGAGATGATTTTGTCCCAATCGTGCAAGAACGCCTGCGCTCCTGCACCCAAGACAGATCCAGCAGTCCTGATAAGCAAGAACAAAAAAATTGCATTGAGCAAGATGGTAAATAGAATGGACCTCATCTTAACTTTTCACACTAGTGTATAATGTGATAAAAATCATAAGTTCCACACCTGAGAGATGGTTTCATGATATTTTGTAAACAATATATCATAAATTAAAAATTTTTGCTGAATGCTACACCAAAGTTGGACAGTTCATAATAAAAATTTACCTACCAAAATAAGATTAGAGGGTAAATACTGCATGGTAAAAATTACCAACAATTTTCAATGGAGAGAGTCTTCTAAGCTTCGTCAATCAACCAACTGATTCACAAACTAGTCTGTGAACAGGACAAAAGTACATGAAAAAACAAAGTCTATAAACACCTTAATTACCATCATGAAATTTAGGAAATTGGCCACAAGGCTAGGATTATTTTTTGATTCATCACCAGGTACATCCCCTAAAGATATAGTCTAATGTTCTACAAGTGCATGGATAATCTATTCTTTATGGAAATATAAAAGTATCCAGCCGTCTTTAAGGACTGCCGCAGTAACTATGGTAGACATTGGTCACAGTATCCATGGTGGTTCCATTTACACTCCAGTCTTATTTTCAGCTAGATATTTCCTCAGTGGTCATGACCACTAAGGCATAGTTTCTATGTAACATTTACTTCATGAATGTTCCTTTGTTTCCTTCCTTGTCTCTTCTCATAAACCCTTGTAATTCATTCCATTTTAAATCGACAAATGGACATCGCTTCCACATCCCAACAAACTTCATTAAAAATTGGTGTATAGACTGTACTAATCTTCATTAGTTGATTTCTTGTTTCTTAATTTCTCAGGAAACATTTCTCCCCCAGAGCACCAGATATAGGCAGATGTTCACTGCGTGAATGCCAAGGGGAATATTCACCTAGGCCCATTGAGTAATCTCAGAAAAAGCTGGCCGAAATTCTAAAAGTTGTCTATTTTTCAGCCCAGATTTTTAAACTTTACATGCTTACACTAAATTGATTGGTGCATTTAGTTCCCAGGCCGTTTTTGTCCTAGTCCTCAAACAAACAATTTACATGGGGTCAAATTTGATCAATTTTAACAAAATAACTGCCTTAAACTATCCCTAAAAAATCTAAAAAAAACTCTGGCTAATGTTGTATCTTTGGAGATAAACCTCTGGGAGAAAAAAATTATAGCCCAATATAAAACAGTTCTTTGCCATTACTTGTGCATAAATTTTATGATTTAACTGTAATATTTTCCACATAGAGAACAAAATGGTGGACACTAATTTTGCTCAATTTTTTGGCTTATTCAGGAAAATAGTTTAAATCTACATCGACCTACAAAAAGTTACTCATATCATGGTACTCTACAAAGCATCTCAAGGCAGAATCCCATGAGAAGTTTGGAGATGCTGAATATAAAATTGATTCTTCAACCATATGGCTTTGTCCATTCTGCTTGCTGGCAACTATAAATACACCTTCGAGGCTTGTATGCAGATGTGCTACAGAGTCATCAACTTACACCATGTTCCTTATCACAGTATGGCATAATGGGGAACATGCACTATTTTTTATAACTCTTTGAATGTGAAGTATATTAGCTAAAATGTGCTTGGCGAAAATTTTGCTGAAGAATTAAGTTGCGTTACAAAGAATTACTCTTCGAAAATTGTACCTTTTCGGCAGCTTAAAAACACGACGTCATCGCATGACGTCACGGCACGGTATCACTGTGGGCGTTGTTTATCTGTTTATGCGTGGAGGTAAGTTGTTAAATGAATACTTGGCGATAACGTATGTATTCATTTCATTTGTTTATTGCAATAAACGATTGTATTTCGATTTTTTATTTACGTAATATGGATGGTAACGAGCAAATCGTCCATTAATTATATAACGCCTGTTTAGTGCCCAAGAATTTCTACTATGTCTATGTAAACGCTGGTTTTTTAAGAGCAACGCCGCCATAAGGGAGTTATCCAAAGGAAATTGTCGGAATGTGCTTTTTTAAGTATTTTTTCAGTCATCGTTTCTTTCGAGAAACGGCTAAAAACCTCTAAAAAATATATTCACTCCATTTTCTTTTAAAAATAAATGTCTCTCTCCGTAGCAATATGGAACCTATACCGTGCAGTGACGTCAGAAGGCGTTTCTGGTCACGTGACTTTCATCAATTTCCGGGAACATTTTAATATCATTTAATAATCTTTGTGGTGGGCGTAGAAAAATTTGGCTTACATATTTCAGTTGGTGAGAAAATTTCGCATCAAGTACATCATTAATCTTCGAGAAACAAATTTCATGCATATTCCCCATTGGTGGACAATTCAAAATTTTGTAAACTTAAATATGGGAAGACATTACAATGTGGAGATAGAGAAATCACTGGGACTTTAAGAAAAAACTGCCTATTGCTTGAAAATGTAAAAGCAAAGTTTTACTGTATACTCTTTCACCATGATCCAAGTTTGTTAGTGGGCGTGCTGACTATTGTGGGTGCAGACCGCCAAAGCTGTTTTATCAGAGGATACACACATGCGTTCACAGGACAATTAAGTAACCATACGCAGCATGCACTTTTAAATAGAAATCAGTGATTCAACATCAAAATGTCAGTAAAAATCCCAACATAGTTACTGTCACCAAATAGGAATCCACTCAAGGAAACCTGAGAGGAAGCAACCTTTACTTTAGTATGGTATGTGGTAATGTAACAAAATGTATTTGCATCATATCACATGGGTGTATGTTCAAGGGTACACCAATGGTGCAAAACTAATCATCCCAGTAGGGAATTAACTGAAAGCATCATTTACAGGGCAGGTACTTACAAGCAAAAAAAAAAAAACAAATAAGTAATAGACTTGGTTTTTAGGTGCTCCAACAGCTGAGGTTGCATTGCAGCATATAACCTAAGATCTTAACCCTAAGACAAGCACAACATCCATGCCCTGGGTGGGATTTGAACCTGTGACCTTTGGTGTTGCCAGATTGGCACATTACCAACCAGACTACCTCAGCCAGCAGGTATTAATAAGAAAGCTCACTTGATAGATTCCAAGACAGTTATCCTATTCTCTGCTGCTTTCAACCGAATTTGCTCTAGATGAAGATCCTGATTTTCACGATCAACTTTAGCTTTGGCACGTAATTCTGCTTCCAATTTCTTCATCTCTAGATTCGAGCGCATCTCCATCTCGTGCTCAATTGTCGCTGGAAAGAATAATTTTGTGCATTGAACTCTATCATATCACAGATATCATCTCCTATTGCACAATGGTGAGGAAACATTTCTCAATACATAATTACAATAATTCTCAATACATTTTCTCAATATTAATTTCAAAGAAAACAAAATCAAAGAGAAGTTAATAACATTGTTGCTCCTAATTAAACAAACATAGAACATTAAATAGTTCCTGAAACATAACTTATCCCAGTCCTACGCCGGGGGTAGGCCAACTTTTGAGACATAATAGCCAAAACGTATTCCTTATTAAACATTTAAAAATTATTTTAGAGCCATAAAATATATTTGTGTGAATAAGAAAATTTTGAGTAGGTATAAATAACAATATCTTTATTAACTAGTGGATTTTAATTGAAATCACAATACTATATGTGGGCATTAGCAAATAATACTGCAATGGTTTCATGCATATGCTTTAAGAAAGGAAACTGCACAAGTTTTATTTTCATTTCAATTTTACTTTAGAGTCACATTCACCCAAAGAGCAACATGTGGCTGAATTCGCCAAACCCTGTTCTATGCAACTAACAAGGGAAGTTCACAACAGATGTGCCAGCAATCTGGCTCAATTTGAACGGCAAGTATAGTGAGAAACAAAACCAGACAAAAAAGAACTGTGTAGTTCTAGTTAGTTTTTGACAAAACCCTTTAAAATGTTTTGAAACCTCTATGAGGTGTACAGTCCAGTATCACAATGGACCATGACCCAAGGAATGTGGTAATCAACTCCACACAAGGTTACAGAATTGAGTCTCTCTATTATACTCTTACCCTCCATCACTTCGGTTTCATGGGCATCATAAACTGAAGGCCGGTTTTCAGAGATACACAAGTATCATAACAGATTAAAATGCATTGTTTGGTAATTTGTAAACCAATTCCATACTTCTGTACAGAGCTTGATTTACAATGCTGAATATCAGCAAAAGTTTAACAAGCCAGAAAATATCATTGCATCTATCAAATATGAGAACAAGTAAAACATTGTGTATAAATTGCGATGAATATCAATCAATGGGTGTTATGCAAGATATAGAAGTACATTATATCCATAATTGTTTCATGCCCAAGTTTTGCACTAATATCAAAGGTTAAGTGTAAAGGCTGCTTTACATGATACAATTTTTTGCACAATTTCTTGTATAAATACTTGTGTAAACTGAAAGAAATTGTATGTTTGTCTGAATGGAATTAGAACAGTTCTATTTTCCATAGTGTTATTCAGACAATCGCACAAGCATTCACACAATTTGCCGCTTTACACAGTACAATTTTCTTATACAAGCGTTTGCGCAAGAAATTGTACAAAAATTGTATCATGTAAAGTGGCCTTAAAAATTTAGCACAAACAAGACCACTGAGGTGCCTCTCCAGGAAGTGACTGAACTAGGATGACACATAATATAAGAACACTTTACCATTTGTCCATTAGCACTTGAGAGCTCAGACTTTCTTAGACATATTTGAATGGATGCACATGTTACCTAATACGAGGTCTGTTCAAAAAATACGCGGACTGTTTGAATTGTCCGGCTCCAGTTGGTTCCAGGTAAATCCACTTGGTATCACTAGATTTGTACAGATCAGCTGATAATAAAGCTGTTTCCCGATTGGAGGTATCTTCATTTGTTGATTAGCAATGCGGTATTTAGTAAGTGCGATTGTTTCGTTTGTCGGATTTCAGAATGAATGACCTGAAGGAGCAAAGGCTTGCTGTGAAATACTGAGCTAAACTTGGAAAATCTGCGACTGAAACATTTACTATGCTCAATGCGGCTTATGGTGATGTTGCCATGAAGCATACGGCATGTTTCAAGTGGCATGAACGTTTTAAGGGTGGTCGACAGTCGATTGAAGACGATGAGTGTCCTGGACGTCCTTCCAAGTCAACTGACAACCCACACGTCGACTAAATCAACACCTTGGTATGGGCTAGTCGACATCTGACCGTCAGGGAGCTTGCTGAAGAGTGTGGGATATAGTTGGATCTTGTTAGATGATTTTGACCGAAACATTGAAGGTGCACCAGGTAGCTGCGAAATTTTTACCACGCATGATGATGGACGACCAAAAAGCCAATGGGGGCGTTTACTCAGAACCGAAATCACAATTTTGTACACGAAATTGTTAGATGGAAACAAAAAAAGAAATTTAGGGGAAAAATTAATCTTTTAACCATAACCATTCACTTATAAATCAAAAATTAAAATAAGCAAAAGGTGACGCCCACCGAAAATGCTGCTGTGATAACATTGACGTCACTTTGCTCCCGTCCTTGGCTGCTCGTATGGGAAGGGGAGGGAGTGGAGGGGGATTCTCGGAAGGTCTGCTCGCACAGATGCTGTCATAAATGCTCCGATTGGCAGAGTCAGCTGTGTCCCCCCTTTGCGATAAGGAGAAGTAGCTTCGCGGGCTCAGTTGTGATTGGACGAAGTGGATATACGTCAGAGGTTGCACCACACCCACTTTTCCGAAAGGGTTAAAAACATTAGTTTTTCGACACCTTTAACTCGAGAAATAATTGACGGATCAAAAAATGGAAAAATACAGGTCTTTTTATTTTACAAACTCTATCATATTCGGCAATAAAAAAAATATGGTAAACGACCCCATTGCATCCAGGTTTGTCAGGAACTGCTTGATCGTTCAGAAGAAGAAAACTTCTTGTAAAGGATCATAACAGGCTTCCCCACCTCCCTATTCAACTGACCTTGCTCCTTGTGACTTTTTCTTGTTCCCCAAACTCAAAAGACCCTCGAAATGAAGAATATTGGATTAAGATTAAGGCAACTGCGACGAAGGAGCTGAAGGAAATTACAAAAGAAGTGTACCATGACAGTTTCTGCAAGTGGAAACACTGTTGCGATAAGTGTGTGCGTTGGGGAGGAGAGTACCTTGAAGGGAACCCAGACATGTAACTTCCAAAGAAAGTACATTTTGTTTTATGACAGCAGTCCACGTATTTTTTGAAAAGACCTCGTAGACTACTACTTTTAAGGGAAATTGGTCATTTAAAAAAAATTTTTCTCGTACCTTTCAAGAGTTGAGCATTCTTGCTTGGTTGATTTTCTTTCCTCACCCTACTCTTATTACACAAAAATGAGCCACATTGGAGATACATCTGCTGTGGACTCCCCTTTGAAGAGCAACTACCTACCACAAGGCTCATTTTTTAGAGGAGGATAGAGTTCAGCTTTAACCACGAACTAAAGCCCATGACTCATTAGCATATAAAATTCAAATTTAAAGATAGGAGGTTTTTCACCAGCCTGGGAAAACTGTGGTTTCCCATGAATTTTTGGTGACCCAAAGCTAGCATTGCTAAGATTTTAGGAAGAAGTGACTGATAGATTTCACATGCATTTGAATCCAGGACCCTATTGTTACTTGTTTGTTTGAATGAGAATACAAGAAGAACATGATGGTACCTACCTACATCAAATGGGTTCAATGCCATAATAGTGTTTGAAAAAGCTGGGCCACATAGAAAATCCAAATGATAGAATGCATTCTACAAGCACCTCCAAGTTGAGGAACCTCAATGGGACTCTCAACACATTTACTGAGATATGATCTAATGACTGACTACAAACATGTACCTGGGGGTGGTTCTAAATGGAAGATAACATATGTATTCCGTAACACATGGCCTAATGGGCCTGGGACAATCGATAATAGCTGATCTTAATAAAAAAGCATAGAATTAATTAGCTTATGGGAGATGTAATCACAAATCATAACTTCAGGTGAGTTTAAATAATGGTTCACAAAACCAACGGCAAGAGAGAAAGAATTATGATTACATACACTTATTAGGAGCTTCAAAAACTAAATGGACTCACGTTTGAAGGCCTTCATAATTAATCTAATGGACAGCTTACTGCCCTGTCTTCACTCACAAAACCAGTCACAAATGACCAGTGTTTATAGCACACAGCAAGGTATAGGTTTCACGATTTTTTACGATGCACAGACATTACAAAGGATCAAAATCTTTTGTTTGCCATCACCTTAAAGAATATAAGACCCTACACGAGTTCCAGGACAAGGTCTCACAGTAAAATGAACAAGATGACTTTAAGCAAAGAAACTTCCATAACAATACAGGTGCAAATAACATTGAAGCTGCATTTACCTTTACGCATAGCTTCTTGTTTTGCAACAGATTCCTCCTGCCTCCTAAGATTTTCCTCATTCACAATTCGCTGCTGCTGAAGCTGGTCTTCATACCTACAAATCCATGATAATTCAGTGCGGTTAGAGCGTTCAAACTAAATTTAAAAAGGGCTACAGACATATGTACAGACAAACAAAAGTGATAGTACTTTAGCATTACGCATGCTTCATTAAAAAAATAGATCACCTTTTCCGAGATAGCTGATCTTGGTACTGTGCTCTCATCTGATGTTGCTTTGTTTCCTCCTGCAAAGTTTTCCTCTTCTCTTCATGATCAACTCTCCTCTGGTCAAGCTTAAGCTGTTCCATGTGCGCTTCATATTCCTTAATTTTGGCCAAATACTCTTGCTGTCTTGTACCCTCTTGAAGCTTGGATAACTCCAAGGCCTCTTTTGCATGGGCTATGGAATGTCACGACGTTTTACCAAAAACCACATCCAAAATAATTTAATCAATAGGGAATAAACAACCAGTGACAATTACCTGATGTTTCCAGGTCTTTTGCGGCCTTAGCTGCCCTTTCCAGGGCACTAGAGTCGAACCGGTATGCTTCCATTTTGCTTTTAGTATTATTATCGCCACTATCTCCGCCTCCGCCAGAAGCTGGTGGAGGCGAAGGATATTGAGGAATATCTGTGGGGACATTTTGGTCCTTCCTTAATCCAAATAACCACGACATTTTGCCAACAACTTGATCACGACACAGTCAACACGTGAGCCTGCAGAAGGTGATGTAAGACCAAACGATGCCGGTGTATATTTAGTGACAGGAAAACCGGTCGATCATGTCGTACGATGAAAATACAGAGGAATTTCGATATTAATTAGGTCCATAGCATAAGCAACACGGTTTATTTATTAAGTTCTTATTTAAAATCGGCTATATCTAGAATGACTAACGATTTTCGAACTAGCAAATGACTGTCGTTAATTGTTTACTTGAAACAGTTGAAAGCCACAGTAACGCGCGTTGTTCAAATATTGCATAACTACGGAAATGAATTATACCACTCATGAATTAATATTATCCTGAAATTATATTCTCGATAAACTGTTGTTGTTAGCTGAAATTTGCCAAATTTTCATTTGAATGCAATTAATCACAACTGAACTCTCTCTATACATACCTTTTCCATGTAATTTCTCCAAATACTTCATTCCCTCACCCACCACAAGGAAAGGTCCTCGTCACCTTGAGAGACAAACTATCAGATCACCGAGGCTAATTAACCTTGGGTCCTGAAGAGGATATGATGGTTAACCCTCATCCATACCACCGCCATTGTGCTGTTATCCCTCATCTGCATGTAGCGGGCAGGTGAAATGTTGGCTGGCACAAGAGACCTAAAGGGGTTTAAGTGCCAGGAGATTTGCTTCATACTTGGGACTTCTTTTCTACTCTGCTAACCTTCTCAGTTTCCTCCAAAACCACATTTGTTCTCCTTCCTTAAACATGAAAGTCATTAACCCCTCAGTAAAAAGTAATATAGTCACTGTTTCAGGCACAAACTTCCCATACCATCAAGTGACAAGTGATTATGGAGTGGTGACCATCTTTGTACCTCAATTTTTTAATACATTACATATTTCTTGACCTTTTTGACATAATTTTATAGAGAAATAATTTGGATTTTTGAATTAATAACTAAATCCTTATAAGACTATTGCTATATTTCTTAGTATAGATTGATGAAAACCATGGATTCCATTTATATATCTTCCTTGAAGGCGGCTTGAAGGGTTAAGTGGTACATACTGCAACGTCTAAGACTTTTTGAAGTATTTTTTTGTATCTTACTTAGTTCTTCTACTTGCCAAAGTAGACCTAAATAACAAAATGAAAAAAATTTCTCTTTGCTTTTGCCAGGTTGTTCCCAACTATCTTCATGTTCTATGCATAAATTGTGCTGGCCCTATGTCTAACTTAATGTTCTGTAACAGTCTTTCTGAATACTCCACATCAGTGAAATCGTGAAATACAATACATTGTGATTGCCAATGAAAGAAAAATTGATTAAATTGTAGACTATGAAAAACAGATGTACCCAACCAGGCAAACAAGCTGATGCACTTGGTTGGCATTCTTTTAACTTTCCATTCCTTCAGGTTACAGCTTGAATCATGTTTGGATAAATACATTCTTCAATGACCAATGTGTAATCTTGGTTGTAAGAAATGCACATCACGTTCACAGTTTGCACAAGTAGCCTAAGCATATGAGGTATTAATCCTGGATACATTTTTCACTGAAAATCATACTTTACAATTACATTCTAAATTGTACCTTGCTCGGTGAGAAATTTACCTAATCATAAAAAATATAGGGCAAATTAAGTTCCCAATATCCCATTTATAGACATTACTGTATTATTTTGTTAAATTATATTCATCATTAGCATTCACTCCATGCCACTAGAAAACAGAGGTCATCAAAGCTTATCTGCAATGAAGCCACAAGGAAGAACCCCCAAAAAACTATATTCGATCCTAGACTACAATTGACCAGTTAAATGATGACATAATCACAGGATCTCTCGCAAGAACATTTCCATTTTTCTAATTACTCTTGCTTGCGTGCCAAACCACCTCTCACCTATTTAGTGTTTTTTTGGAGTTATGAATCAGGAGTGGAAAAAAATAATAGAAGATACTAAAGTGAAAGCTTTCATTTGCATCAATAAACCACCCATAAATATTTCAAAAATCAATATCAGAATAAATAAAAATTTAACAAATTCATATATCAGGGAATGAATAATCATAAACCCCATCCAACACCCAATTCACTCTCAAAGGCACATTTCATAAATTTTGTTTAAGTTTACAATCATGATCACTTTATAAAAATTAGACAGTTCAAATGCACTGGAAAGGAATGTTTATGTTCACAGTATAAAAAGGGCATTTATCACCAAGGTAGATATTTTTCTTGAAGGCTTTGAGCTCAAAGAGCACTCTACGCTTGATAAGTACTCGCAGAAACAGACCCTCCATGGCCAGTCCAATTAGTGTGGACAAATTTACCAGGAGCAGAGAGAAGTTCATATGTGTGAGCTCCAAAGTAATCTCTTTGGGCCTGCAAAAAAAAAAAAAAACTCAATTAAAACTTGCTAGTTTTCCGGCTATGAGGTGATATAAGGTACAGGAAAAATTGCCATGCAAATAACAAAAGTAAAAGAAAAATTTGTGGTTGAGAAAACTTGACTAATTGCAATTATATAATATCACCAGCTTTGAGAGAGGAAAACTAAAATGATTCAAAATAATTCAGTCCCATATACTAATGGTAAGAGGATTTCTGATAGGTCACAGAGAAGGATCTCAGGTATTCAACAGCAGTATCATACTGAAGCATATTCAATACAGCAGAAGTCCACTAAAATGAGAGCTGATAAAAGTTGCAAATTTTATCCTTATCAAGTACTCAACAAAAACTTAACTCAATGCCCCTAGGGCATTTATAAAAAATATTTATGTGGACTGGACTCCGTCCATCCATAATTTATAGAACTAATCGCTAGAGATCCGTGAAATTTGCGAGACGAGATATCGCGAAATCGGAAAATAAAATGAAATTTCGCCTTTTTTGCAAATTTTGCGTGAATTAGCGAAAAAATCACATGTAAAGAGTCATAATCGATTAAAACCTAAGCCTTCATTGTTTAACGCTGATTGGATAACTTGTTGCAGGAAAACCTTTAGTGTGGGCCTAATTTAACAATTTTGTAGACTTAAACACGGCCGCTGGCTGGGAACGGAAGCGCTAGCAGTTGAGGCAAGGGGGAAAGTAACAGAAAAGATAGGAGGAGAGAGGGTGCTACTTATTAGCAGTTGATTGTCGGATATTCGGCGCTCCACTGAGCTTCAATGCAAAAAAAAAATCATTTCGACACACCCCCAGTTCAAGTTTCTTTGTTTCCTATTTTGTTTAGTTATGCATGCTTCTTTCACTGCCTTTCTTGTTATGTAAAATGCTTAATAAAAGTATAAGCATTCAAAAAATGTGTACCAAAAATAATAAAATGGCTAGAAATGCGCAAAAATTATAACATTATAATAACACCGCCAAGATTTTCTATAACACCAAAATCACATAGTTTTAAAACGAATTTTAGCAAAAAATAAAACCACTTTCACGGACCCCTACTAATCGCGAATGCTAAGCATTTAGCATGTTCTTCACTAAACACTGTCAAAAAGCTTCTGGAAATCTGACGTATATGGAAGAAAACTGCAATACATTCTGGATGAAAATGGAGCAGACTTCTATTGCACATTTTTCATCCCATTGATGATTTCTTCTTTGCTGAGTGATATTTTCTTCCTATGATGCATGGCTAATATTAACACACACTGAAGAAAGGCACTGAAATAAATGACTACAACACTGTGCTCTCAAGTTAATTTTGTGCTAATTTAAATTCAGCCAATCCTTACACTAATGTTTTCATCCCTTAGATGGGTTTCACACTAATTTTTTTATGAACACCACCATTGCCTGTAGGGTTCTTGAATATCATGCTAAGTACACATTGATGTTAATTTCACTCTATTTTTTTTCTATAAACCGGCCTTAACCAATGTGAATTTTTACGCATCCCTATTATCATTCACCATATCGACAAGTTATAGCAAAGCTGAATAATGGAGTATCTGTAACAATCCATCAGTAATGCTGAAAATCATGGGCTTCATTAAGTAATAATAAAAGTTTATGAACGCGATATAATTTGCCTGTCAATGAGTCAAACACAACCATCAATCACAGTGAAATCAATGAAATATCTTACAAACAGGAATAATAATCTTTAGGCATTATCATGTAATGGAGGAGTAAGATGACAATAGATGGTATGTCTGATCAAATTTTACTTCTCTTTCATAGTGATATCTTACTAAGTTGCAAGTTTGTACAACATTGTCATTCACAAGGCATTGTGTCTTACAAGTTATACAACCAGGACAACAATCACAGCAAAATTTACTCATTACAGCCATATATATAGGATATACCTGTCACATATATAGGATATAACTACTATAAACAACAAAACTCCAAGTTTGTCACTGCGGAGAAACCGAAGGGGGAAAAAATCATTCACTATAGCAATAACCACACTATAAGTCGGTCTGTATGATGGACTTTTACTGTATTATGCTAAAATATTAACACGTTACCACCATAAGCATCCAAAACAGTGATTATTGATTTACATGCAAGGCAGTGTGCTAGGTGTAATATCAGAGCTACATTCAAATATGACAAAAATCTCATAGCCAGTGTTTGATTGTAGGTTTGTCACCAATCAACTCACAAGAAGAAGAAGTGGAAGATGGAGGATGGAAGTGGAGGAGGATGATCGAGGAGATCAGTGGAAATTATTCATCGTTAATCAACCCAAACTCATTATACTTAGGTAAAGCTGTAACTTACCTGAAGGAGATTGGCAGGCAACCTCTCAGATCTATACCCATCATAGAAAGACAGGGCAGTCGATAGGGAAGGAATTGGAATGCCTATTTTGGCAGCTACGGCTACAACAGACCTCCACGAATCTTGGCATCTATGGATAGCATCTCTGAAGAAGTCATCCAGGAGCAAATTGGAGAGATTTGGATTTTTATCAAAAGCCAATTTAATGTTTCCCAGGAAGACACTGAAATGGAAAGTTTATACCACCTCAAAAAAATAATAAAAGATAGAAAGACATAAAAATTTGAGAAAGAAGGTTGAGTAAATATGCTATGTTGCAAATGACAATCCATTAATGCTAGTTGAAACCACAATTGCATTTAATCCATAGTCTTGATTAACATTTGGCACATGAAGTAGGCTCCTCAAACAATATTGTAGCAAATTTGATGCATTAAGGCTCTATGGCAAGGAAATTTTGTGATGCCAATATTTATCACTCTGGTTTCTCTCTGAGTAAAACACCATTGAAATCTCATGCTGGACCAGATAACCAGCCTTTGAGGAAAAAAAAGAAAATAGTAGCCTGCTTAACCAGTAGGTCACCCAGGTAAAGCAAATAGATGAGTGCTGAGTGAAAAGTGGTCATAAATTTGTATAATAAGGGCAGCTAAACTTCTATCAGCCTCATTACCTCCTAATAATGCAACCACCTCGCCACATCAAAGCAATGCCACCATAGTTGAGTTTCCAGTTGTATGTCTTGGCAGCCTCCCGTAAAAGCATGAATCCTTGAGCATATGATATGATTTTTGAAGCATAAAGTGCCTGAAATAAAAAAAGGATGATACAACTCACAATTTTGGCCATTAAAGTACGTCCACAATGTAGGAACATCCATAGATATGAACATACATATCAGAGTGCAAAATTGAAACATGATACAATTTCTTATTTGGCAGCAGCGCATATGGTTTATTGAGCCATTATAACTGGCAGCACAGCACGACGGAACTGGCAGGTGAGCAAATTTATGTAGAAATAGCTGTTGGAAACCGTATACCATAGCCTTAATATTGTGCTGAATACTTGGGCCAACAATTTTTGACTCATGAACATTTGTTCTCAAGTCAAAATTCAAAAAGTAATGATTTTCAATTGCATTCAGTACACTGACTACTCCCACCACACTACAGGATAAATTCTTCAACATAAATTGAAATTTTAATAGCGTTTTACCTTACGTATTTGTTCAACAAATTCCTTTTTGTCTCCATCATATTTTGTCTTCTGTGGACCCTTGAGAACTTTACTGGCTTCTGTCCTTTCATCCTTCAAAGAAGACAGACACCGAGCGAATACAGACTCGCCAATGAGGGTCACAGGCATGCCATACTCCAAAGCTGCAATAGCAGTCCACTTCCCTGTTCCTTTCTGGCCGGCAGAATCCTTTATCTTCTCCACCAAATGAGATCCTGAGAAAATGAAGCATGTTTCAATACAGATATTTGTCAGATTCATCTGATCCTCTTCCTAAAGACCCTGAAACAATGGGGCTTTCTCATATTACTTGAATATTATGTTACTTCATGTAAACCTGCACTGAATTAATTCTCACGAGTGATTTATCTTTGGTAAAAAGCAGTGGCGGGAGGCACAGGTGAATGGAAGACAGGCATGAATGCTGGACACATTCATTTCAATGGACATTGGTGCATATGTTATGTACATACTGAGAGAATAACAGAGTTTAATCCTTTTTCTGCATCAATGGAATCAACCCTGAATCCAGAAAAGTGTCAATTACCCCGAAAATATCAAATTCATTGCACTGGAAGGTAGAGCTGAGATATAGCAACATGTTCATCTTAATTTCTACTAAGATGGCAGCACAAAAATATGTGGAGGCTACTTCAAAAACGTACATGCTTTCCCACATGCCGTGTGCAAGGGAAAAGTTTTTGTAGTCCCATGGAATATCCCCGTGTGTTGCACTTAAAGGATATAAATGTTTGTAAGGACATCGCCACCCTGTAATTTTTCATTTGACTAATGAGCCAGGGGGGGGGGGGGGGGGGGGGGGGGGCCTCACCCTGCCCCACCGTGGCTACGCCCATGCTCATGACTATCAAGTCATTCCTCCTCTCTTCAATAATCATGTATTCCTAAAATAATATGGAAAGCTTAGCATTCCAAGATATTAGGATAACGAGAAAGTTCAGTGAGGACCAATACAAATACACTATCACTACATTTACCAATCAATCTCAGATTGATCTGACCGGCTCAGCCCAGTATGGTAAATGGAAAAAGCTAGCCAGATTGATCCGAGAAGCGAGCAGAGTCGGTCCTTTTTCCCCAACCGGCCTGAGATCCCAGATCGATCCGAAGAGGTAGGCCTGTTGCGCTTTTCGTTCTTCTTTTGGTTGCTCATGGAAAACAAAACTGCGATCGATTTCATTTGTTGAAGTGGGTTCATAAGCTCACGTGGGTTATACAATGGCCGATGAAGTAAATTTTTCAACTCCATGGTGCAAGACACTTTACATGTGTCTTGAACCTTATAGTAGCTCTTCCCCAAAATCTTGTTGTATGACATTTCCCAGTTATTGAATCTTACATCTGACCACTTGTATGCTTTTTTACGATCTTTAACACCTTTCTTATTGTAACTTTGGATATGGACCAATTGGCTGTTTGGGACGCACATCTTGATATTGATATCAAGGAGGACAAAGTACCCATGGCAACACGATCTGTGCTCCCTGTTAAGCCAGTCAACAAAGCCAAGTCAATCTATCTGTGATATTGTTAATGTGATGTAACTATCTGTGATATTTTTAAGTAAGATGCACCAATCAATGTTATTCAATATTTATAACGAAGCTCATTATTCATGTTTCTGCCACAAGAAAAGGAATCTCGATAAAAACAAGAAAACCATAAAAGTCAAACAGTTAATAATAAAGTGTAATATAGCCTCTTAATCCTAGCCTGCATGCCGAATGAAATTCTTGAGAAAACTATGTTAATACTTGTAATAACTCTGTACCTAATGAGCCCTGGGGAGGGGGGATAGGGGGCCAGATGGCCTCACCCACCCCAGGTTAAATAAACTCAAGATCAATATCAAGATGTTTACAACGCTGGGCTATATAAACAAACAGATACAACTGCTGAGATCAATAGTTCAATAGTAATTCAATAGTAGACCGTGTTGGTAAATCAGGCGATCTGAGTGAGCTTGCTTCTGATCTTTCAGATCGGTCTGAGTCCGATTGGTGAAAGTAGTGTATGACCCACCAGTAATAGTGATAATATAAGAGAAAAGTGACGCCTTAAAAAAACAATCACATCTTATCAGCATACGTATTATTAATCTAATGCTATGTTCACAGTGTAAAAACATATGAATAAAACTAGAAAAAATGAAGCTCTAATTGGATAACTTGTTCCAAAAACATGAAAATATCCTTAGAGAACCATGCTAGCAGAACAAAACTGCGATAAAAAGTAAAATTGAAACTCACCATCATTATCCTTAAACTTCAAGATGTCCTTAGTTATTTCAATTAAGAAGGAATCTAACTCTCCCTTATTCCATTCTTCAAATGCCTACAACAGGAATAATAATAAAACCAGATGTTAAAAAATTGGCATTAATGTTACTGTGACATTATTCCGCAGTTGGATCAAGTCAAAAAGATATCAAGAACGGCAATTGAATACCTTGCTCATTTCATCATGCGACATGCCCAATGCATCTTTCATGAGCTGATATGCCTCACAAATGAGCTGCATATCTCCATACTCAATTCCATTGTGCACCATTTTCACAAAGTGACCAGCACCGTCCTCACCAACCCAATCACAGCACGGCTCTCCTCCAGCTTTGGCAGCTATTGACTAGAATAGCAAATAAGGCCATTCACAAAAATGAAGTATAATAGAAACTATAGTTACTTCAATAGACCCTGCACCCATTTTCAAATCAGGTGATAAGTAGACTAGCAGAATAAACGGTACTGGCATATATCGGTACTTCAAGATGCACATGTATCACCATTTCACAATTATTCCACGATAAAAAATCTAGTAAACTAAAATGAATACAAATGTTTAGATACATTCAAGTAAAATAATTAGTCTTTCTATATGACAATAGGGTTAAAATCCACCAATTAGGTATGTTTTGCCTGTAAAATGATTCTCTAGAGTTTAAAGAACAACCCTCATTACATTTTCTCTAAATTAGCACTTGAAGTTTTGTGCATTAAATATTATCATCACACAATGGAGAAAATACTATAGAATACAAAGAAGTTAATCTGTACTGCAGTCACCATCATGGCAGATTTGGTAGGCCATCCTGGTTACATTTAGGGAACATGTTGTTTTTGAACACAACACTCTTACTACAAAAATTCTAACCACAGAGAACGTGCAAAAGAATAATGGTGAATATTTCTTGAGTTTCACACCGTGTGATAGTCGCCACGAATGCCATCACTTCGAGCGCGACCCAGAAAAAATTCACTATTATACTTTAATAAATTGACTAAGGGTAGAGTTAATTTGTATTTCCCAAGTCTGCCATCTTCAGAGTGAACGACGACAGATGATGGGTGATGCAGTTATAGAAACTTTAGTGCTCATTAACACTATCACCCCTGAAAAATTCCTAAGTATGGTTTCGCCAGGAAAACCTGAAATCTTTTACTGTAAAAGACACACCCTCAACTAAGTTGTGTGATGTTTCACATGACTTCTGTGATTAGACAAACCAAATTCCCTTTGCACTAATGGCACCGGGTACAATGGGGTCCATTACCATTTTTTTAATTGCTGAATTTGATCGAGTTTGTAAAATGAAAAGACACGTATTTTTCTGCTTTTTGATCCGTCAATTATTTCTCGAGTTATAAAGGGCGAAAAACTGAAGATTTTAACCCTTTCGGTAAAGTTAACCCTTTCGGTAAAGGACTTCATCCCATCACAACTGAGCCCAAGAAGCTACTTTGCCTTATCGCAATGGGGGAGACACAGCTGACTCTGCCAATGGAAGCTGTTGCAACAGGATCTGTCCGAGCAGGCCTTCTAAGAACCCCCCTTCAATTCCTTCCCTTCCCCTAAAATCAGTCAAGGACGGGAGGAAAATGAGGTCAATGGTATCAAAGAAGATTCTTTGGTGGGCGTCACCACTTGCTTATTTCCATTTTTGATTTATGAGTGAATGGCTCGGGTTAGAAGATTAATTTTTTCACTAAAATTCATATTTCATTTCCACGTAACGATTTTGTGTACAAAATTGCAATTTTTGTTCCAAGTAAACGCCCCCATTATATCCATTGATATCCCCCAATGTTGCCTTTCACATCATATCTTCAACTCTTAACAAAGCCAACATACCTGAAAAATATCCTTGATATGAGGCCATGCCTTAGGGTTACCTCCAGGCATAAGGGAAGGGCCATACCTGGCACCATCTTCCCCTCCAGACACACCTGAGCCAACAAAGTAGATCCCCTTGGCACCCAATGACTTGCTTCTCCTCTGAGTGTCCTGATACTCTGAATTTCCACCATCAATGATTATGTCTCCCTCCTCCAAGAGTGGTACCAATTTGTTTATGAAGTCATCCACAGCCTGCCCAGCTGCAAAAGTATATTTACAATCGATAATACATTCACTACACTCGAATTCTATTTCAAATAATTGTTGTTGCCATTAAGGGAGGCAATAGACATGTAATGGAGTTTGCACCATCACGATAGGTGGATATTCGGAAAGATACATGAATTTCAAGGGCAGAAAAAGGTATTGAGTAATTCAGTGTCAGAATTAGCTTGATCTTAACGCAGGACACCAAAAGCTCTACACTAATAAGCTGATCCGACAGAAGGATTACTGAACTTAAAATGCCCTCCACACACTAAAGTAGGGAAAGGTACACCAATGAAAAATCTTCCATTCCTAGGATTAGAACCTCAGCCCTCAGGACAGAAAATCAGTATTCTTGCCATCACATCAATCCAATCCTAACAATTTTTAGTGACTTTCTTTAACGAATATAACATATAAAGTCAAACAAGTCAACTACCTCAAAATGTTTACTTCCAAGATTATCACCGAATGAAAATAAATGGAAATCAAGCAAAATTATGAAAGAGTTTCTGAGCTAGCCTACGAATAAAATTTAAGATCTATAATTTGGCCACATTATACATTGATAGTCATTAGTTATGAGCACTCATTCAAGGATTCCTTAAAGGACAATTCTTCCATAACATGATGGACCTTTCGTCATCTCCCTATATCAGGATGAACCATGATATCTCAATATACAGTTGTTTTAACGAGATAAGCTACTGTCCACTTTACGAGAAAATTTTAAGGCTTTAAAATAACAATACGTAGATGACATATTGCATATACTATGTCCTGATCCTGATCATGGGGCATATGATTTTTGCCCCATGAAATTCTTGCTCAGGCTAGCCCACAGAATTACTTTTGGATTCGATAAAGCAAAAAACCTAGTTAAAAAAAGTGAAGCAACAAAGCATCAAGGTACTCATTATCATCAATGATTATGTTTGTGGCATAGTTAAGCATTCCATATGAACTTTTCCTATCATTAGGTTTAAGGGGGGAGATTAACTTCAAGTTTACAACAAAACCTGTATAGAAAGGGTAATTGTCAACTCTACCACGTTCGCTATCATTTTGGCTGGTTATCATGGCAGCAATTTGAGAAAAAAGTAATTTACCAATCTATTTAGTTAGTATTCACTTTAATAGGGGATCAATCTCCAAAAGGAAGCATTCAACCTTGTTCTTCAGGCTAAACAGCATCATTAAAAAAATGTATTTATAAACAACAATAATGGTTGAAGAACACATAGCAGCCAAGCCGTCCATCGAAAATTGCCCCCAATAAATTACAAGAAAATTGTGAGCCTTCTTCGGTGAGTAGAAACAATTAGTCTTCGATCACTTTTGAGTAAAAAAGGTAAAATATTGGCAAATATTTGGGAGATTCTAATGGTTTTGTTGCTACTCAATTACAAGTTGTAAGGCAAGTATAGTGTGGTAAGAAACTAGACGAATGTCTTGATCACTTGAATATTTATGCACATACTCATAAATCCAATAATATTCCCTAGAAGTTACGAATAAACATTTTGGTCACATTTTCGGCTTACATTTCATTACGAGTTAAGTTATGGGGAACTAGACAGTGAATTAGAGTTGAATCATGCAAAAACCATTAAGTTCAGAGACAATGTTTTCCCCATAAAGCGTCAATACACAGCCTCCACATAACTAAATTCACAGTGTTACCTTCAATCCATATATTAATAGCATTGACCAATTTTTCCCACCTTTCACCAGCATCATCACCCTCCTGGGCTTTTTGAGGAATGCGACCATCTCCTCTAGGCTCATAGCGCCGACCACCTTAGTTCCCTTGGCTTCATTTTCTAAAAATTGCTTCACCTTTTCCGTTGTGCGGTTGTATGCACAAACCACAAATCCGTGGTCATTCATATTCAAGATAAGATTCTGCCCCATGACGGCCAGGCCGATTAGGGCAATATCAGCTCTAAAAAATGAAAATATGTATTAATCGCACTGTGTTTGAATATAAACACCTTCTCATGTCTAATAACACTAATGATTATAAGCAAATCAAGGTGATGAATACTTAATAAAACATAAATGTTTTGGTGGAGTCATTTAAATAAAAGAAACTAATGCCAATAGCAGAACGCTGCTCAGCATATATCAAAATTATTAATCTATTAAGTAACTTAGAACCTTCAACGTGAAAATCAAAGCGTGACACTTGCTTATTTTTCCTCCGAGCGTGACTGCCGGTTGCTCGCGGTGAGGTTAACAATTTTAAACACTTTCACCAAACACTCATATTAACAGTAGGGAGCTAGAAAGTTCAGACTTACTTGTTGGACATGATGAAAAGTGGAGTATCTATGTAACTTCTCAAAAATTCAAGAACCCCTGCAGAGAAGCAGCAGACAACCTGTATGCGCCTCCTCAACCTTCACGACGAAAGGTCGACCGCGGAATAGTAAGGCTCGCTCGCTAGCCTTGACAAACTTCAACTCGCTCGTAGCGCTCGTAGCCCACTCAGCCGGCAATTCTCTCCGTCTACAAATTCGATTACGAAAAGGACATGTATCGCTCACGTGACGAATACAGATATCAACTGCCTGAAAATCAAGAAATCATTCCTGAAATCATATATCTCTAATTTTTATGCAGTGAACATCATTTTATACACACCCGTTATATTTGGAAACAGGTAGGTACTCATTCATTTTTAACAGAAATGGATCGTGAGTTAGCATCACGGATACACGGATTTTTTCGTAGAAACTGCATCACTAATGGATTATTTGACGATCAGGGTGGTCATTCAAGTACCATTTATCACAGCCTATATGACGACAATAACATTGTGTATCGACCGTTTATTGTATATTCAATCCGTACTACATGCCTATCATTTTATCATTCTCCTTATCGCAGGTGATAATAAATATATTTATTTATAACGCTGTAAAATGTTTCCCTCATTGCGATCACCACCCGCTGAATTTGGTGTGGAAGTGAAAAAGTTCTCAGCTACGTATACAGCTCAGTTTTTTTTATAGACGTGTCCAGACTGCGAATGTAACGGAAGATTTGTCGCAGGAACTGGCTTCTTGAGTTCCGTTATTCGAATTGCCGCTGAAACTTTGGAAAATCTTCATCGGTTTAAATATCATTTACCTTGATTTTTTCTCAATAAAAATGAAAAAATCTGGAGTTCTTAATTACGTGGGACTGAAACACATGTTTATAGTCTGAACTTTCGTGTCGTGCTGAGCAGGTCTTTACTCTAATTCCCATGATGAATAATACGGTGTTCGGAAGATACAGCTCCTTATCTCAGTTGAGAACTTGCCTGACCTTTGTTCCATTTCTTCGAAAAACTTGCAAAAAACTATATTGCTGTGGGTATCCAGTCATCATCATATTCATCTCCTATCATTGTTAGTTTTTAGCATACTCACTGTCTGCTGTTCTAAGGGGTCTTTAACCCTCCTGCCCCACGAATCGACGTTACTTCTCTAATTTCCGAGTAAATTCTCTACATTTCATACTACTGGCTTCATTTCACCAAAAACATTTTCTTTTTCTGCTTGTTTCGTGAAAACATTTTTTTCCTTTATCACTCTTTTTAAAATTTAATTAACCACTAAATAGGCCCAGCAACAACTTCTGTTGTCATCTTCTAATTTCTCCAACCAACTCCCTTTCTTCCCCCACCATTCTAAGACTTCCTCAATCGTCTTCTCCATCCAGCCAACCTCCGTTCTTCTCCACATCTACAACTCAATTATCTCCTATTTCCTCTAGTCCTCTTACTGAAAGAACCTTGTTACCAATACACAGCGCTATGTAAAAAATAGTGCCCCAATGTTGATTTTGGGAAGGGGTGACCGATAACTGAAGTCATTCGAGTCATCAAGGATAGGCGGATAATTAGACACGAGTAGAAATTTTATGAGATTGGGGAAAAATAGAGAGAAAGGCGGCGTGGGATCCAGGGTTTGACGTCCCATCCAGCGGACTGAGTACTAAACTTCAAGTGCTCTCTACATCGCACTAAAGTAGAGATATGGGTACCACTGAAAAATCAACCGGGATTTGAACCCAGGCACTCGTGTCGAAAAGCCAATACTTTAGCCAGGATCCGATCTCCATGATGTCACCTGATATTGTCTCAAAAGTTCATTGATTTTTCCTTTCAATTACTTTGTGTTTTAGCAAGAATAAAAACATTTTCCCCGAAGATGTATCCAGTCTTCACGCCTCGGCGATTGCAAAGTCATTCAAATTTGTCCAGCTCTAGAAGTTTGACTCACCCGCCTTTTTCTCAACGATATTTCGTATCTAACTTGACACCGGAATTTCGCTGCAAGTCAACAAGGGCGTAGCCCTCTAGGAAACGAACTCCTACCCTAGATAAGCCTTAACATCGACTGATGAGTCGAGAATAGCTATCACAGTTCCCCAGCATTGAATGACAGCTGTCATATGCCGAGTCCGAACTCAAATGCGAATTGAGCACCGAAATTATGCACCCTCAGGCCCGGTTTTATAACGTCTGATTAACCTTAACCGAAATGACTAACAAGCGGCAAATTGAGAGAAAGTAAGTGTCGGACCGAGCGATACAAGAATGCATAAATGCAACGTAAAAAAAGTATAATTATTTCAAACAAATTACACTCCATACTTAATTATTAATTAACTAAGTTTTTTTCAGCTAAAAGTCAATTTCACGGCTGGTGACCTACCACCCCCTGCCATCTATCCTATCATGGCTTTTGAATGTGCTAGTTCGACTAGCCCGAAAGACTTATAAAGCCGTTAAAAATCGTTGAGGTGTGTTTCGAGGAACCCATTCCAAGGATGAAAGGCAGGAAGGAGGACATCTTTCTTTTACTATTTGTGCTATTGGATGTCTGGTACCCAATCGGGATTTCTCCGAAATAACTCTTACAACTAAGAACTCAGGTCGATAGCAATTGAAGCCCATCTAGAAGGATGTAAGCACATTGTGTTTTACAGGGTCTTATTCAAGAAGGGATCGGCAGTGTTGAGCCATGGAAAGTGTGTCCCGCCACAGCATCTACATATCCAATATATTTTTTCGCCAATAATCATGCATTGTCAATATTGAAATGTCAAAATAGCGTCATCCTGGGGGTTCGACTATATCGAGACTTTTCTGGTGGCCGTATTCAGTTAGGATTCTAAATCCTCTAGCACCAAAAATGCCGAGGTTGTGACAAAAGTCTCGACAAATACACTTGTTTACATGACGAAATTAGAACTTTTCGAGTTGTTACGGCAAAATTTCATCATTTCCGTAGCTCAACAATGCAAACTGCTTAGTGAATAAGGTGCGCGTATAATGGTACGGTAGCAATGGTAGGTTGAATCTGCGCACGCTACTTCATGGAAATTTATCATTACAAGGGTTATATGATACTCAACACTACGAGCGACCTACGTGGGGGAAAATTGTAAAATAAATGGATGCGTTACACCAGTCTTTATATTCTTTTCGCCTTATTTTTCTTCCGTTGTTGGACGATTGAAAAACAGGCCTCGCTGATCGCCATTCAGTGACATTGCGCGTTTGAACTATAGAAAAAAATCTAATAAAACAGCCTCTATATCTTACGAATCTTGTTACGTCCTTATGCGAAATAAAATTGATTCTATGTATTAACTGTGTTATTATTATTAATATTATCAATTAATTATGTATATGTTAATTATTATTAATATTTTTGTGATTTTTATATCATTACTTGATGTTACGAATAGCTAGTATGGACCGTCATTCGGTTTGAACGACTCGCTCTTTGTTTCAGAGTGAATATTTCGTCCGCGTCTGCGTCAAAAATTAAGCACGGAGAACGCTTGATCACAGTTTTGTTTTCAAATAAGAAGGCATCTCTAAAGGCCTGGTTACACGATACATTAACACGTACGGGTTTATGTACATTTGCGTGAATGGTTTCAGCGCAACTTGTGCGAATGCATGAACCAAATAGAACAGGTTCTATTTTTTGTTCACGCATTCATTCATTTGTACATTTTGGTGTGGTTACACGGTGCATTTTCGCGTTCATTCTCGCGTTCATGCATTTACACATTAACTCGTACGTGTTAATGTATCGTGTAACCAGGCCTTAAAAGGTAAAACCTGAGACTATTTGAATTTTCATTCATGATTTCCTTCCCGTAAAAAATATCAAATCTAGAAGCTATTGGATTCGACTCCTACTTAGTGAAATTTCATATTCAATGAAAACATACAGCCAGCGTAAAATATAGCAGAATTTTTATTTGACACATACTACCAATTTCAATGTTTAAGACGTCATCATCGAGTCAAAAAATCCGTGCAAATTTCAAATTGCAAATTTCAATGGACGTGTTTTCATTCCCCATTTACGGTTTCTCGCAGGAGTTTACACGAGACCACCAACGTCATCGGAAACCAGTTGCTGTTTCTTTTTGACATTGAAAAATCTTTGTATGTCAAGAGCTAATCGGTACTATTAGTCACGCACGTATTTTTAAGATTGCTATGATATAATTTAACGGCAGATTGTAAGTGGTCCAAGATAATGATAATATAGGCTCTTGGAAGCGGGATCGGGCTGGTGATTGGAATGCTAGCTTCCCATCCCGAAGGCCAGAGTTCGAATCTCGTAAGTGGCAGTGTCTTAAGCAGCGGAAAGCCAGAATACATGAGTGATGAGTGGAGGACGATTCAATTTTAGTTCTCCGTCCATCGGATGGGACGTTGAATCGCGGATCCCTTGGCGCCTTCCTTAAAGAGTAAGCTACTGCCGAATGCGGGTTTCTTTCGACTCTTCCTCCGTTCCATGAAAAATTCATACCTTTACACAGTAACCCAACTATTCTTAATGGAGCAAATCCGAGTTTGCTTTAGCATAGAATGTTTCTTGACCGGACTCCAAAATATACGTTTACCCCTTCTCTTACGATTAAAAAACATGCTTCACGTAAAGTTTACTTCCTTCTCGAGCAAAAGAACAGGAGGTCGCTTCAGGCGGTTTGGGCTTCTTACGTCCGCTCGTCTTTGGTGTTAGTCATTCATGCGAAGAAAGTGGATGTTCCGCTATTTCATGAGGAGTAATTGGGACGTGAAAAATATTCGGGAGACAATCCACGTTGCCAAGTTTTACAGCAGTAGTTTAGCGTCATGTTTGAGGCTCACCAACTTCTCAGATTGTACCGCAACAATTGACCAAGGCAGACACGACACTAATGCCCGAGCCGGGATTTGAACTCGCCATCTTCTGGCTGTTCGGCCGGCACGTCACTTTCCTTGCATTACCGACGGCCATTGCCGATAAGGTTCTCATTTTCCGACTATAACCAAAGACTATTAGGGTTTTATTCTCTATTATTTAAAAGTCATAAATGTGGAGAGCGACATAGTTCTACCTTTCTTGTTTTTTTGCTCTATAAACCTTAGGTCTGCGACGCAAGATCGTACAAAGTTAAAATTGATCAAGTAGAAGTAGAGAGGCGACTGGCAGGTGAAGTTATCTGCACTACTTAGGGTAGGGTAAGGTAATTGGGTAGATGTAGGAATTTTTGAGGGAAAATAGGAATGGTGGAGAAAAAACCGGCGTCGGCGTTTGCCTGTTCTTAAAAAATGCGCCGAAGGTTTAACGTCCGATTCGACGCTCAGTACTGAACTCGTAATGTTTTCTCCATGTGGCACTCAAATAGGGACCAGTTTAACTCAGAAAAATATCAGCCACAGCCGGGATTCGTACCTGGGCCTTCATGTACAGTCCCGACACAAATCCGACCCTCACACATTTTTTTACACAAAAGAATGAGGTGAATTATTTAGAAGATTAAGGTAAAAGTTACAAGTTATAACCGAAGAGAGAACGCAAAAAGATTAATAGAATGAGTGCCTAAAGCGACTACATATTGTAAAATTGCACCTCTCAATATACTATTGATTTTGCTAAGTTCACCTAATACTTATGATTCATAGTTGGGTGAAAAATTGACGAGCAAATAAAAGAACCAAGGACGCCGTTTTGGCTCCGTACCACCCATCATCGCAAATGCTCTTGGGAAAAACCTCGAGGCGCAACCCGTTCACCAGACGTGTTCCCCTACGTCTTGAAGGCGTGTAGCCGTTATTGTTACAAAATTCGAAACGCGGTCACTATTAAGGACGGACGAATAATCTCACTCCGTAGCATCAACCGTGTCCTTCGATGGGCTTTTTTTCGAGAGGCTTCCATTCTCTTTCGATCGGCCTCCTTGCAATGCGTCAGCATCCGTTGGCCCTAAATCCTATTGCCGGTCTAGACTCGGAGCGTTGGGCGCGGAAAATGATCGACGGGTAGATTTCTTCAAATAACAGAGATGGGCGTACATTCCCAATTAATCGAAAAATAGACATATCTTGGAAATTGAATTCCTTAGTATTTTTGTAACGTGATCGATGAGCGGCTTCGAATTCACTCTTGAGGAATGGAAGTGAATCACTCTAAATGTACTAGAAACCTTTATGGTTATTAAAAAAAAGTATATTGTCTATCTCTCTTCACTTATATACATCGAGTACTACATGTTACCTTATGATCCTGGCCAAGTGAAAGTTGTGTATGAATCACCATGACAACCGTCTCGTCAGCAAACAGCCTGAGCCAGCCTGAGCCGCCTGGATTCCTCGGGCCCTGCTCGTTTCCTGTCCAAGTCGTTCTGGTAGAACGTCTTCGAACCTGTGTCAGCTTTTACCCTAATGTAATTTCATGTTTACTCTATTTATAACTCTTATTCTACTTATTCTGGGACTCATTCCTTATCAATTGGCCTTGCTTGTAACTTATGCAGCATTATGTTCATTTATAGTTTAATCTGTAGTGTACGTAGTTACTAGCACTCAGTGGCGGATCTATGGGGGGGGCTAAGGGGGCTATAGCCCCCCCCCATTGGGTCGAAACATACACTAGATAAAATCGAAATTTTTGGAGGTTACCACTGTGTACAAAAGTATTTAGTTATATTTTCCGGTAAATATACCTACTGTATCAAATTAAAATACAAATTAGTTTTAAACTTAGGGCCTATTTTACATGCTTTTGGTATGTTACAATCGGAAGCGATACTTGCGAAACCGGACAAATAATCGTGAATTCGCGCAATAGCGCAGCAGCAGCCTCTGTATTTATTTGGCTGTACACGTGGACATTATAAAAACTCTCAACACAGACAAAACGATATAACAAAAAGAATAAAGAATTACTTACTATTTTATAGCACCCATTATAAATTCCCTCTTTTATTGTTAAGTATCTCTAGTTCAAAGATCAACAAGCAGTCAAATTTAAATTAATTATAAATACATTTAAAAAAATTTCTATTTAAACTTCCTGACTTTTGTTTAACGTAAAAAATTTAATAATAAAAACAAATGACCTTATCTAATCATAAAAGTAATTTGACTATATTTGTGTTCCTTATCATTAAGTCATACTTTAAAAACTAGATAAAGCATCATCATAAGTTTTTATTATTAATATTACCGGTATTTCAATCCAGGCCCATAATGACCACCATAAACCTTTTACTAATAAAACGACCTACTACATGTGTATAGTAGTATCTTTTTTTAATCAAATAATTAGCCTAAAACCACCGTTTTTGTGTCTTGAAAATCCCAAATTTCCAAAATCCGCGAACCCCCCTTCGGCTGGGGGGAATTCCCCAGACCCCCGGTTTGCCCCCCCCCCCCCCCTTTGGTCCAAACCTAGATCCGCCACTGCTATATAGCAATCATTACCATTACCGCGACACTATGGGAAATTTTGAAAGTAAACTTTATGAAATTCTTAATCATCTTCACTTCACGTCTTTCAACCACCAATCTATCCAATCACCGATCTATCCACCAATTTATCCAACCACCGGTTTTTTTTGGGTCTAGCGATGCCTCTTTCAGATCTAGGTCGATAATTATATGCCAGTTTGAGCAGACTTGTTTCGTTTATTTTTTCTATGCGTTGTTACCATTTCGCCTTGTACTGCATCATTCTATTACTCACCTCGTAGACATATTGATCCTTCATGTACTCTGTGCGTATAGTCTCTTCCGATAAATTTGGAACAATATTTCATAAAGTTATGCTGAAATTTCACAGATCTTCACGGAATATTACTCCCAATTTTCAATTTCGATTATTATCACTTTTATAGGACGAGTAATGTCATTATCCATCAATATTTTTGTTGCTTGGGGACTGACTGACAAATGTGGTCCTTCACGACATTTAGGAGGACTTGGATTTGGATGGAGTCAGGATTTTTCAGGGAACGGAAAATCGGTGGAGACACTCCTGGCATCGACAGTAGCCTGTTCTTAACGAAAGATGCCAAGGGGTATTCGGTCTAACGTCCCATACGACGGACAGAATGCTGAACTCGAATGTGCTCTCCGCGTAGCACTCAAGAGCGGTGTGCCGTGAAAAATCCCCCACTGCCGAGATTCGAGCCGGAACCCTCGGGATCAGAGACCGGTATTCCTTCTTTGGCAACACCAACTGGACCGTCTCGTCTTTCATCACCCACGCCGAGGAATGGAGTAAGATTTCAGCAAATTCCAGCGCCAGCATAAGCCTACTTCAAACGAAAGTCGCCAAGAGGTCCATGTTTTAACGTACCATCCGACGGACTGAGGATGAAGTGCTCTTCACTCAGAGAGGAACCGACACAAAACTAGAAAATTTGCTATTCTCGAGGTTCGAACCCGAACCATCAGGATGAGAAGCAATTACTATAACCATCACACAAACTCGATCCTCTTATGTAGCTGAAAAAATGTATATATCTCGATATTTCACTGGTCATATTCATAAGCGTGATGCATTTCAAAACTTATGATTTTAACGATTTCAGCATCGAACAACCTTTTGCCGAGCCGTATCGTTTCGGTGAGCCTTGATCTCAAATCAAGGATCACATCTTACTTTGAGTTCGTTACATCAACAAAAATTTCATAACCCCACTCGATTTATGCACACGAAATCTATCCGTTATGAATCAACGCTATGCATCTACAAATACAAATAAGTGGATCAGTATGATCGTAACATTTTATTCCTGGGATGATTCATCTTGTAAACAAATTTCCCGGATTCCGTCCGCTCTTCGAACGTCCTCGCTTTCAAACGAGGACCAAAAAAACTGCCGCTCACTAAACTAGGCTAACTTCGTGAGAGGGTCTGGTAGAACCTCTGGTGGCCTCTGTTCTTCATAAAAAATTACTATTTTACGAAGAATGTCGACACTGAGCCAACCTGTGGTCTGTTTCCTTCATAAAAATACTGCTATTTTTCATGATTACAGCATATAAAGGTCTAGTTTTTGTTATGACGTTACAGAGGGTGTATGTGTGTCATGCTGTAGTCTTTGCTGGAAACATAACGGATTGATGATTAGTTGGCATGAACGTAAACGTCAAACAATGGTATACAATGGTTCTCAGGCGACGAAACAAGTGAAGATGTGGTCTGTTTTCATCAAGAAAAGTGGCTATTTTATCAAAAATTTCAACTTGCAAGGCAGTGCCTTTCTACAATGAGTTTTCTTCAGAAAACTAGCTTTTTTATGCAGAAAACCACACTGTTGCATGAGTTGCGGAAAGTATTTATCAGAAAAAAAGCGATTAGAGAATGTTTAAAAAAAAACGGCCGTTGTCCATATGTAGTCGTAGGTATATGGAGTTTCAGCCTGAACGGTACTGCATTATATTCATAAAAACCAAAATTTTATAAATATTTTCAACATTGCAAAAAACAATTTCCACATCTGGGCTCCGTGTCCTGCATAAAAAGTTGATTCTTTTAAAAGGAATTTCAACACCACGTGGACTAACTTTATCGCCATTACCTCACAACTCCAGCACGATTTCAAAGCGGCTTTGTTGCGGACTATCTGCTCCTCAACCAGCAATTTCGACGACAATGGCGCTGCATTGGATTCGCCCTTGGTGTAAAGACGTCATATATTTTTTTCTTTAGTTTTCGCCTCCAACTCGAGCGATGGGAGGGGGGCTGCAGAAAAAGAGCCACATCACGGAAATGACTAATGGATTTTTCGCGTCGCACGGCGTCAGTCCGAGAAGAGTTGCTATAGGCCGCGGGGTACCCATTAGGTGCATCAACAAGCTCAAGGAAAACGACAACCAAGAAGGCGATGGCCTACACTTCCCCAAGGCAAAACTATCTTCTATTCCTTCGACACCAAAAACAGCAACTAGGGGATCGGGTTGGTGTGGTGGCTAGAGTACTGGCCTCCCATCCCGGGTTCAATTCCCGGCAGTGGCAGATTTTTCAGTGGAAAACCGGTCCCCACTTGAGTGCCTTAGTGGAGGGCATTTTAAGTACAGTACTCCGTCCGTCGGATGGGACGTTAAGCCGTGGTCCCCTTGGCGCCTTTCGTTAAAAGTAGGCTAATGCCGACGCCGGGTTTCTCTCCACCCTTCCTCCGTTCCCTAAAAACTCCTGCCATTACCCAATTACCCACCTATCCTATATAGTGCAAATGACCTCAGCTGTCGGTCGCCTCCCCTAAATAACCAACCAACCAAATAGCAACTAACGGAACATTAACGAAGTGCTACACCCCGATTTCAATCAAATTTGGCAGGCTCGTAGATTACAGTAAAAAAATGAACTCCGTGAAATTTTACGTGCCCTCGTGACCCACGAGTCGAGATATTAGCGATTTAAAAATAGGAGAAAATGCAACCCGCTTAACACCGTGACGTCACATTCGCCGTCTCTGCGACCGACCTCTCCGCGGAGGGAGAGCCCCTCCCGCCCGCCGCCGCCGTTCGGTGGACGGCGCGGTACGAAAGCAGTCGTCGTTAGTTCTACACCTACATGATACACTTTAAGCCACCATAAAGATGTATGGCAGGGTACTTATACTAACGTACAATTGCCTATGCCTCTCTAACCATTGATAAACTTTTATTTAACTACTGGATATATTTACAGCTGTTCATATCCCTAATTCTACCAGGAAATAAGGAAATTTTTCTCTGACACGTAACGTACACACACAATTAATGCAAATGGTATAATAAGCATTACTAGGGGAAAAAAATCGTAATACTGAATTATAGACAAATTAACGAAATAAGGTAGAAAAAACATTCGAGTTCAACTGCACAATTAGCAAAATGAACAAGACAAAAATCCTTCTATATTTAACCACTATCACTTCCACACTCACTTGTATCATTTTTAGAATAAGGAGGGGAATCCAACCGAAGTTGTTTAACTTCATGAGACAGAGATGACCCTGTTTTATGGGCTGGCTCTTTCGGGCTCGAAATCAAAGGATCTGATGATATTAAAAGTATTAATAGAATATCCCTGCTTGTGTGTACTCTAGACATCTTTCTGGTATGATGCTGTTGATGTCTTCTTAATTCCTTGTTTCCAGCTTCTTGCGTCTTCTCGAAAAGTTGTCCAATTGGCAAAAGGAAAGAATTAATGATAACGGCACCGTGGACCAATATTTTGTGAACGGTTACCGGCATATAGTACCATGGGTATTTTTTAATATAACGGTTTCTAGTTTCTTTAAGATAAATTTGAAGTTAGGTATTTATTTTTTAAAAACGAATTCAAAAATTTTTTGTGTAGTGTCATTAGTTAACATGAAAATAGAAATTTATCACGCTATAGTGTTTGCCAAGTCATTTTATATCGAAAATGTCTTCCATGAGCCTTTAATATCCATTTTATTTTTTCAAAAATTCCACCGCACTGCAGAGTTATGCGTAATTCTCTCCCTAACTTGCAGCTGCGACTGCCGATGTCCACCGTCCTCTAATAATTAGTGGATTGTTGACGGTATCCTTACGGCCCAACAATGAGACCCAGTTTAAGCGATACATGACCCACGCTACGTTATTGTTAGGCTTTAATCAGTTAAACTAATAAAAACTCGATTGTCAACTTGACAATTCGAAACTTGACTTTTGTCATGTACATTACCTTTTGGTTTGTTCGGACACATCGTTTGCATCCTAGAAACTCACCTCTCACACCTTTTGGATTCAGTTTTGATGCTAAAACATACCTAGGGTCTCATTTATTTTAGTGCTGCTTAGGCGGCGATTATGGCCCAGGTGATAAATCCTCTAAATGTGTTGAAGCTGATGAGGAGTAAATTTCCTGATACGCTTCCTTTTTCGGAAACTACAGTGGAAGAAACCGATTTGGCGGATAAGCTTGCATGTAAGTATTTCGGAATTTTAACATGATAAATTATTTTTATTGCGGATTATTTTACTCACTGTTCAACTCAAAGAGCTATCACTAAAATTTTTAGTGTACGTGTTTCAGCTATCCTTAAATCCTGTATTGAAGATGACGAATACCTCTGCGAGACCGAAGATGATCTGATATTTGACCTGGAAAATGAGAGAGATGAGGAAGGTGTTGAGGAGTATTCAGAGAGCAGCAGTGAATCCGAAAGGGAAGAAGATATTTCTCCTACGTCCCCTTCTTCTTCTACATCCTATGAAGTCTCGCCGATCAAAAAACCAAGGCCCGAGCCATCAATGCTCCAGAAAAGAATGGCAGTTGACTTTTGGAAATCTGGGAAGAAAGGAAATCTTCGACTAGAGACAGTTCACCACAATTTCCGCTTTGTCACCAATAGGTCACAACTGTACCGATATGAAAAGCAGGTAATGGAAGCTGGGGCTTTGAGGGAAAAATACCGGTCAGTCCGAGATGCTCTCCTCTCACGCTTCAAGAGAGCGAAAGAAGATCGCCTTGTGGTTCACGACAGGGATTTGCGAAGGTGGGCTCTGGAAGAGAATAAGAAACTAGAGCAGACAATATCGAATTTTAAAGCAACTCCTGTCTGGCTATGGAAATGGAAAAAACAGCAAAACATAGTTTCACGAAAGATTACAAAAGTTGTTTCGAAAAAATATTCTTTAGAACAACGGTCCATCACAGTGAAGGCAAAGGAATTCGTCGAGGAAGTGAAAAGAGTGATTGATAGTGGTGCATCGCAAGTTTTAAATACCGATCAGAGTGGTTTTAAAAAAGAAATTCATTCCGGTCGCACATTGGACTTCCGAGGTGTGAAAATAATGGAATCAGTCGTTCAGAGTGTACATGCAACCTCACATTCCTACACAATTCAGCCAACAATTTCCATCAAAGGAGAGCTCCTCTCTCCTCTCCTCATCTGTTTACAGGAAAAGGACGGTAAATTTCCCAAACATGCAAACCTATTTAAATCCTCCAACATTCATTCTGTTGCATCAACCTCAGGACTACTGACGAAAAATATTCTAATGCAGGAATATTTCGGTCGAGTTCTTTTCCCAAAAATAAACAATGAATGCGTTCTTTTGGTTGATTCATGGGGCCCCTACAAGGATGAAGACGCCATGGCGGAAGTGACACCGGAGGGCAAAAAGTTCCTGTGAAGACGATTCCTCCTAAAACTACGGGACTTATTCAACCTCTCGATGTGTACTTTTTTCGTACGTGGAAAGATTTCGTCCGCAAAATTTGTGATCGAGTAATATTGGATCAGATAAATGTGAGTCTCTTTCAGAGAAACAATATTTTTAAAATGCAATCACTCACGCATTTCCAGTTTTCTGCACCTAGGTTCAAAAATTTTATTATGTTTTCGTGGTTTAAGGCAGGGTACTTGCAGGAACGGCCACCGTGCCACATTACTCCTGTGCAATATTGTTTTAATGAAAATATTTTTGACAAATACTGTGAATATGAAGACGAGAATGTATGTGGGGACTCCGTATTTATAAAATGTGCCCATTGTGAGTATCACTTGTGCTTTAGTCATTTTTTCCATGATTGCCATTTCTGTGAATAAACATTTTTTTAATGATAAAATCTAGTTTATATTTATGCTTTTCATTCCGTATACCATCTTTTACATTGCAGCTGGTTTCTCACGAAAATTGAAGCATCTTCGTCAAATTACGCAGTTGCATGCAAGCATTAGAGCGAATCTACAGTACATGGGAAGGGAGGAATATGGGACGGAGGAAAGACTAGTAGGGACGTGGAAGAAGTAGGAGAGAGGATGATGGGTGATGGAATACGGGAAGGGATAAAACACTCATCGGATTCAACGCTCATCGTAATTCAAGAATCTCAAATTGCTGCCATATACGTCCTCGAGAGCAGGGGTTATTCCCGAGCAGAAGGGAGGAAGGGCCCAAAGAGAAAATCGCGGGAGGAATGGGACCCGGCCGATTCCTTTGTATGTAAGATATGTAATGCATGTTTAGTGTGAATTCACCCCCTGCCATACATCTTTATGGTGGCTTAAAGTGTATCATGTAGGTGTAGAACTAACGACGACTGCTTTCGTACCGCGCCGTCCACCGAACGGCGGCGGCGGGCGGGAGGGGCTCTCCCTCCGCGGAGAGGTCGGTCGCAGAGACGGCGAATGTGACGTCACGGTGTTAAGCGGGTTGCATTTTCTCCTATTTTTAAATCGCTAATATCTCGACTCGTGGGTCACGAGGGCACGTAAAATTTCACGGAGTTCATTTTTTCACTGTAATCTACGAGCCTGCCAAATTTGATTCAAATCGGGGTGTAGCACTTCGTTAATGTTCCTTGTAAGTAGTAGTTGTTGGTTTTTAAGGGTGCGTCGACATCGAGGGTCATTTTGCTCCACTACTATATTTATTATAGCAGAAAAAACGGCAACTAAGGCCTTTAAATGTTTACCAATGACGTTAGCAGCGCCGTCGGAAGCGGGGGGGCCGGTGGGGGGGCATTCGGCCCCCCCAGAATTTGCCCCGGACCCTTGAGAAATGAGTCTTCATTAATAGGAATGAAATTTCACTTGTATCCAGCTTGCCTATTCCCTTCTGATGCATATTCTACCACCTTCATATGCACTTTTAGCGGAAGTCTAGTCTCTACCCCCTCCTATCCGCAAAAAAATGAGGGTCCTTTTCATAGGAGCCGGGCCCTTTTCTTTTCAAGGTTGGCCCCTCCCAGCGAAAATAGTTCCGACGCCCCTGGACGTTAGTAATATATATATATATATATATATAATAAGGACCACCCACATATTGCACTAGATTTGAACGTAAAAACAAAATTCGTGGGATATACTGACGTGCCGATAGTTTTGATAAGTCATTTTTTTCGCGAACCAAACAGAATGGACAACATAGTAAAGGGTTAGGTAGGTGAAATATTTTTAGAATAGTCCGTAGAGAGTGTGAGGCATGTTTTAAAATAAAAACTCATGCATGCTTTGGGAATTATAAATTAATATATTTAAAGGAATGCATGACTAATTAATAATTATTACATTGCAGTGTGTATACTAATAATTAACTAGCAAGTGTCTCTTAAATGCATATGTAACATGTTTCCATACATTTGTAGCATCGTACCTCTTAGTTGATGGTAAGTAGAGCACGCACGGTGTTACTTTACCCCCTGCTACACACCCTCGCGTGGTCTGCAAGGTATGACTTACATGTAGGAGCACATAGGGTTCGTTAATGAGATAAATTAACACAGAATAACCGAGGAGAAACAGCCAATGTATAGAAAAGATAAAAAAGGAGAAAGCAAAAGAAGAAAACAGAATGGTGAACTTCGTTTTTACGTGCTCCTACGGGTTAGGATATATCGTGCCGTCTGACATAAGATCCTAATCCTAAGACAAACATGCTACATTCATAAACTAAACGAGATTCGACCTTATGGTGGCAAAAACCGATTACTGTAGGAACGGGTTGGAGTGTTGGCCAGAGTTTTGGGTTTCCATACCGAAGGCCAAGACTCAAATCCCGGCAGCGAGAGATTTTCCATCGTTATACCGGTCCCTACTTAAGTGCCTCGTGGAGGACACCCCAAGTGCAGAGCTTCG
This sequence comes from Platycnemis pennipes, assembly GCA_933228895.1. Lineage (NCBI taxonomy): Eukaryota > Metazoa > Arthropoda > Insecta > Odonata > Platycnemididae > Platycnemis > Platycnemis pennipes. The sequence continues at coordinate 66,278,090 of OW121852.1, forward strand.
CCCGTCAGATGGGACGTTAAATCGTCGACCTTTTGGAGGCTTTCGTAAAGAGACTAATGCCGACGCTGGGTTTCTCTCCACCCTTCTTCCGTTCCTCGAGAAATCCTGCCTCTACCCAATTACCCATCTATGGGATGGCGCAAATTACCCCAGTTGTACGTCGTTGTACGTTCAGTTGCACGTCCCCAAATAACTGCAGCAACAGATTATTCAATAAAGAGGCGTTTCACGTGGGATGAGGCGATGTTACGTGAAGCGAAGAGGTCAAGGGTAGGGACCGCAGTGTCAGTGACCGTATGGTAAAATTGAGGTAGTAGGTAGATCTAGGGTCGTACGGAAATTAACAAACGAAATATGGGTTCAAAAGAGGCTAAAATTGCGAGTGGGGTTGTGTGTAATTTGGAGAGAAAAATACGAGAGGAGATAATCGGTGGGGGAGGACCCGTTCATAATGGAGTGAATTAATTAGATGTCAGATAGTAGTGGGCAGTTGGTGAGGGCGATCGGGTTGGTGTGGTGGCTAGAGTATTGGTCTCACATCCTAAGGGTTCAGGTTCGATTCCCGGCAGTGGCGGATTTTTTTCAGTGGAAAACCGGTCCCCACTTGAGTGGAGGGCATTTCAAGTTCAGTGCTCCGTCCGTCAGATGGGACGTTAAGCCGTGGTCCCCTTGGCGCATTTCGTTAAGAGTAGGCTAATGCCGACGCCGGGTTTCTCTCCACCCTTCCTCCGTTTCCTGTAAACTCCTACAATTACCCACCTATCCCAAATGGCGCAAATGACCTCAGCTGTCGGTTGCCTCCCCTGAATTACCAATGGGTGAGGTGTGAAAGTGAAAGAGAAAGTAACTTCACTTGAACAGTTTGAGGCGGGGGAGCCGACGTGAAACTACGGCTAAGCTATGTTCAGTAATTAGATGCCTAAATTCTGCCCCCTTCGAAGGGAGAATGTTAACTTGAAGTGTGTCTGAATTCGTAAGGCATCAGTTCAGCATTCATGAGTTCAGCTGTCGAGTATAGTCAACGATTTTGCCATGACAACGAAGGGAGCAACGAGTGTTAATCCTTTTGCGACGGCAAAATGGAATTCGTACTAACAAAGGAGCTTAGAATGTTAGGAAAAAATTAACAGAGGAAAGTGCGCAAAATTGCAAACAAACACCAAAAATATTCAAAGCTCACGTACTAGCCGTGAAAACTTTAGCGGCGTTACCCGCTGAAATCAGGGGGTCCGGTTTCGAGTCCCGGTCAAGGCGAATGATTTTTTTCTCTGTGGAATATTTGCTATTGACCAAAAATATTGTTTGAATAGTTTTATCGAGAAAGCTTTTCGGGATAGTATTAACTCCCATGGGGAATCAAATGCATTATTATCTCCCTAAATTAGTTTTAGGATGATAAACTACGCCGCTACGAAATTTGGGTACGATTTCATTGCTGTTAAGTTTCATTTGTATTAAGCTTTAATGTGCATAAAATATCCACCAGAGACCGTATAAAACGCAATGATTATTGCCGATTTGGTGAGGTATAATCCTTCCCTTTCTGGATCCATTGTCACCCGTAGGGTAGCATGCGTATGCTGCCTCTAGTATATTCTAACCTTCTTGATGTTACAAAAATCTCTTTCTTCTTTTCTTTTCTACATTTCAAAACGATAGTAACTAGCGCGCAAATTCTAAAAAATATCTTATAACAATAGATATGAGAGACATTGAATCAACTACGTCATGGCCATGAAATGCGGATGTTGGTTTTTTTTCTAATGAAATATTGCTTGCATCGCCACACATTTGTTGTAACCGATAATTTTTTTGTCACCAAGGATTTTCTGTATCGCAGTAGTAGTTATTCGGGGAATGGGACCGACGAGTATGGTCATTTGCTCCCGTTAGGAAATCTGTCTAATACGGTATGAGTAGGGATTTTTTTAGGTTTTTTTTCAGGGAGCTGTGGGAAGGTGGAGAGAAACCCTGCATCGACATTAGACTGTTCTTAACGAAATGCGCAAAAGGGGACACAGCTTAACGTCCCATCCGACGGACGGAGTACTGAGCTTGAGGTGCTACACACAAAGCACTCCAGTAGGGACCGATTACCACTTAAAAATCTCTGCCATTACCGGGAGTCAAACCGGGACCCTCAATATGAGAAGCTGGTATTTTTTGGCAACAACAAACTGATCCTCCCGTCTTTCGTTCCCGCCGCCGGGGAACAGAAGAAGGTTGAGGTTAATTCCGGCGTCGGCATTAGGTGCCATGAGGTCCACACTTTAACGTCCCATCCGACGGACGGTGCACTGAGTTTGAAGTGATCTTCAAACGGCACTCGAGTAGGGAGCATGAAAAAATCTCTGCTACTGCCGGGATCTGAGCCGTGGCCCTCGGGATGTGAATCCAGGGCTCTAACAACTGTACCAACACGATTCCCGTCATAGGTATCTTCCATGGCGAATGAATCGTTGCTATACATTTATAATATCTAATGTATATCGGCACGTCTTTAAAAGAGGTTCAAAAAACAGTAGACGGTTACACTCCTCAGATCCCCGGCCACGAAAGCGAATTGCATCTGAATGAATGTACAACGAAACGAATCGTCGTGGTGGTTGCACCGAGTTGAATGCCCTGGGAGGCGAGGCTGGGCGTTGTCTTGGGAGATGGAAGTGAAAGACGCCCGGTTCGCGAGCGAAAGCGGCTTAAACGGACGAAGCACCCAATCACCCAAGGTTGTTCCAATTCCTGCAGCTTATTCCCATAACCTGCGCCTCCCACACCTGGGAAAACTCTGCATATGACTCGTGCAGCGGAACGTAATATCGGACGCGACCCAGCGATCTAAATAGGTTTAGCCGTGAGGTCGCGGGCGTTCTCGCCAGGTGGAATTTCCGACGAACTCCGCCACCTCCTCTTTATATACCTAGTTCACCTGAGCGCCTTCGTGGAGCATAGAAATGAAAGCGCTAAATCTTTTATTCTGATCGATTTTCCCTATGAGACTGAAATATTTAACTATACATTTAAAGTTCATGATTAGTAGTAAGTTGTGTTCAACCCGAATGCTGGGGGGCTGTGTTTGAAACTATCGAGATTATCTCGAATAGGTAACCAAGGAGTCACGTGGTACAAACAAGAAAGGGATCGAATATTTGGTGTGTTTGTATCGCTCATTACAAGGTCAATAATTGTTTTTTTTTATTTCTCCTCGCACTAAGACTCTATATTTGAGTCAGATAAGATAAAACTCGTGTAAAACTATATATAGCGAGATTGTAATGTACGATTATAATAGACCAAATTTGTGCACCGTTCGTGTTTATACCACGTAACCTATTCGAGATAATCCCGACAGTTTCAAACACAATCTCCCTGGTTATTGAGGCTGGCCGAGGTAGCCAGATAGTCAGCCAGGTAACCCAAGGCTCGCGGATTCGAATTCCACCTCGGGCGTGGATGTTGTGATGATCATAGGTTGAAGAAATTATGTTAAATGGTGCGATATAACTTAGCCATTGGATCACCTAAAATCCAAGACTACTATTACTACTGGTTGATGAGGGAAGAGTTCACCAAGTGGTAAGCACAAAGGCGCGTGACACTCACACTTCAAGGAAGGACGGACGTTCCCAGTGCAGTTTTCCAGAGAGATCTGGTTACCAGAAAATGACAGCTTGGGTTACATGCAGGATGTTCAACGAACCGGGCACCTCCGGTCAGGAGCCCAACGCTCTACCCACCTGGCCACCTAGTTGACAAAAATATTACGACACCCGGAACATTTAGATAGGAAGGATTACACCATATGACTATAAGAACATGAAACAAGTAAAATGACCACTACGCTACCAGAGGACATCGATTTCATATCACTCACTCACATAGTGTTCAACCCTATGGTTGGTTTGATAGGTGAGGGTAGGGCTCACCTCGTACTAAGCCATTGACGTGTGGAAATCGCGCATTCAGGGAAGAGGGGGAAATTCTTTCCTGGACCTTGTTGTAACTTCCCACTAGCTTACAACAATCAGAAAATTGTACCACTAGGATTTTACGCGGGGGAGTCAAGAGAGGCTTCACCCGGGACCCTCCGGTCCATAGTGCTCTCCCTACTAGGCCACCATGACCCCCATCGATCTCATATAACCAATTAAACTTCATGTAAAAAGTAATACGTGAGTAATATTTCAGCATGACAGGTGATTGTGCAACTGATTTGTATATCTGTCCGGCATTATGTTCGTTTGCGATCTGACGGTTTATTGCATGTGAATTCGGCTTGTTCCCTTCGTAAATAAGTTGTTAACTGTAAACTAACAATATGATTGTTTTTTCGTGGACTACACATGCCTGGTGTGGAGCCACCTCCTGCCACACACCCTAGTAGTAGCTTGCTAGGTACTGTATAAATGTAGATACGATGGATGGCCGAGTAGTATTGATTTAGATTTCACAAGCTAAAATAGCTAAGATTACATCGCACCGTCTTACCTGGTGCCTTAAGATAGGCTGCCTGACTAATTGTAAGACAAAAACAACACCCATGTCCCTGGGCGGGGTTCGGCCCGAGACCCTTGGGTTGCCTGGCCGGCGAGCTACGGACGCAAATGTATGGATGGTAATACGTAGGAAGGAAAGACTAAATATTATTTGACTGTAATGTGTGCCGAGTCTTCATTGCAGGATGATATGGACGATTAAAAAAAATGTTTTCTTCTTTCCCCTTAAAATATTAGAAGATCCCTATAGAATATCCCCTTCCCTTAGAATATTAGAAGAGAATAACAATGAACTGAACTGTTAGAATTTTTGCCTCAGACATCAAGTTAGAAATTAAATTCCTTCCGTATCACATGATACGCTTTCTCCAAACGAATACATTTTTAATATCTTCTCTCAGGTGGTCGAAAGTGCGATACGGAGAGAGAAAGAGAATAAAATGGCTATCTTTGCCTTCCAATCTCTCGCCTGACTCATATTACATAGTGAGAGGGAGGGTTGCCTTTGCTTTATGTCATAGAAAGACAATCACCCACTGAAGTAGGCCATAACCATTAAAGTAATTGCTAACTTTTCTGGAGTACGCCCTGAGATAAAGATACCATCCACGCACCTATATATAGCTGACATTCAGGCTATAGGACGTGTCTGAAACGATGGTACGGAGAGGAATGACGGAGATGGTAGGATTGACGGAGAGGAAGACATATGAAGAGATGCTGGGCATAGACGAGCAGGAGAGGAAGAGTTGAGATGAAAAAATTAGGAGGTTGAGAGGGAGGGGATGGTGCAAGAAATCACCGCATTTTCCAGGTTATAAGGCGCGCAGGAATATAGAGGCATCCCTGTTAATTGGTTATAAATGACGTATGATCAGGGTGCTACATAAGACGCAGGTTGATTTTCCTTGGATTTCTACCAATAAGCCAAGATCGGGTTGGTGTGGTGGCTAGAGTCCTAGCCTACCATCCCGGGTTCGATTCCCGGCAGTGGCGGATTTTTCAGTGGAAAACCGGTCCCCACTTGGAGGGCATTTCAAGTTCAGTGCCCCGTCCGTCGGATAGGACGTAAGCCATGGTCCCCTTGGCGCATTTCGTTAAGAGTAGGCTAATGCCGACGCCAGGTTTCTCTCCACCCTCCCTCCGTTTCCCGTAAACTGCTACCATTACCCAATTAACCACCTATTCTAAATGGCGCAAATGACCTTAACTGTCGGCCGCCTCCAAAATACGTTTCACTGAAGCCAGAAAATACGTTTCACTGAAGCCAGAAAATACGTTTCACTGAAGCCAGAAAATACGTTTCACTGAAGGCTATGTAGAATGCTGAATAATAGGGAAGAGAAGGATAGTATTTTGAGGCTACATGAAGGAAAGAAGGATAGATGTTGGTTGATCTAACGGCGGAAAAAAGAATAGGGGAAGAAACTTCCAGAAGAGTCGAAAGAGAATAGAAGTTATCCAAGAAAACTCATCTTTAAGGGATCGAGATTGCATGGCGGCTAGAGTACCATCACTGGAAGAGATTATTCATTAGTATATCGGTTCCGAGTTAAATGTTGTGTGGATAGTGGTTCAAGCTCAGCACCACGTCCGTCGGATAGGACGCTAAGCCGTGCACCCGTTGGAGCCTTGCGTTAAGAGCAGGCTAATGCCCACGCCGGGTTTCTCTCCTTCTTTGATCCATAAGGGCAAATTCCCCATTCTCAATTATCCATTTACCTACTATGAATATGGGAGTTCAAAAACAACCATTATCCTGCTGCATTATCCCTTGCGATCATGTCTCTTTCCTACAGTCTCAAGGCTGCAACGATTACCCGGTCGGGACGCTTCGAGTTCAAATCCCGTCTGAGCGATGGAGGTCGTGTTTAGTGTAGGATTGGCATGCATAGGATAGACGATTAGATATAGCCTTGACAGCTATAGCCCTACTACTAGCTTCGAGATTTTGTGAGATCCGAGATCATTTTCAAGATAGACGAGGGAAACTTGCGAGGTGAATATAATCGCCAGCCTTGTGCCATATATCGAGAATAGAATTATTGATTTAGGTCTATTGGCCCTAAAATATCCACTTGGAATAACCAAGCTTAATAAATATGTTTCATACTATTTTATATTTCAATTTCTCATGAATATAAGACAGTAAATACAAATAAAGAAGTAAAAGTAGCACGGGGAATCCTTCTCGTTCTAGCCTAGGATAATAGACATTGATAAGAGCTATTACGATTGAAGTTCATAATAGAAATCAATGGTACAAAGGTAATAACGATGTTTTGGTCGATCGCATTGGGAGAACACACGCGACTAAGAAGCATTCATTTCTCGCCGGATTCATAGGGATGACGCATAGCGTCGGATGATCTTGCAATACGAAGTTGAAATCCGAAGCCTTTCTTTAAAAAAAAGCGCTCTATCACCAGGAGGGAAGGGCTTTCGACTTGGTTTTCAAGCGAGAGGCCGTGAAATTGGACTGGTGGAGAGCCTTACAAGTGCCTATAGTTTGCTCCTTTGCAGTTTCGTAAAGAAAATTGTACTAATATGGGGATTTACTTCAAACACTTAACAAATCTTCTGTTTAATCCAGAACGGTTGAGCGAAATGGAAGAAACGCAGTGAAAAAAAATGTTTGCGTTCAAGTAGATGGGTACCAATTTAAATCCACCATAATATGTGGGTATCATGTGAATATTTGTAGCACGGTGAAACAGTCATTCACGGTAAAAATTGAGTGGAGTGATAAACGAAAATTCCTGTGCACATACGGAAGATCATCTCGATGAAAAGCAGCTAGCGGTACCAGATTAGCTGCATATATTCTTGGGAGGGAGGGGGGGGGGACTTTTTTGACTCTCCCCTTCCCCACTACAATGCTCCGTAACATTCTCTAAGATCCCCTCCCTAAATTACGCAATGCTTCCAATAACCCTTTATTCAGATTAAATATGAATATAAAATACATTGGCAAAATTTATGAATAATGAAATATATTTACTTTATAGCGTATTTACTTCCCATTGCCATGAACGTAACTGTTTCCGGCGAGACGTAGTGGAATGATATCATGATAAACAACAAGATATAGCACTTATTCCACAGGTTTTAATTAGTGGTACAACGCATTTCAGTGGTTAAGCCATCATCAGGTTGGCGCGTTGTACCACTAAAACCTGTGGAATAAGTGCTATATCTTGTTGTTTATCCTATTGCCATTTTATTCACCAATTAATAAGTGTATTATCGTTCGAACAAAATATAATTTTATAATATAGGTATCTTTCTCCCAACATAATGGATGGCTTGAGCCCCTTCCTTGTCAACGGTGCATCATAACCATTGTAATGTTTGGCGCAACACTCCCCATTTCTTGTTCGGATGAAAAGTGCTATGGGCCTGAAATCTACTCTGGGGAGTGCCAACAATAAAATGCTTATAATTATTATGAAATTACTTTTTTCCTGTAACTTCATGAAGACAATTTTAATAACAATTATTGGTATCTACATATTAAAATTTTTCACTAACATATTGTGTTATAGCTAAAATGTCATTGGCACCACTCATTAGAGTGATCATGTAAAATTTGGTGGTGTTAAAGGGTTAAGTAACTGAGCACTCCATAATTTACCGAATCGAGTGGTGTCCACTTTTTATTTGTCCAATCTAGAAATCCACAGTTATTCCCAAACAGAATCTGCTAAATTCAAATTTATCATCATGCAGATGACATTTTAAGTAGGTACCTAAATATTCTTACCATCAGTGCATTTTATGAAAATGTTTGAAATTACCTTACATACACCATTCAAAGATCACGTACTAGCCGTAAAAACTTTAGTGGTATAGCCCGCTGAAATTGCACTATAGCAAATATTCCACAGAGAAAAAATCATTCACCTTGAATGGGACAAGGCGAATGATTTTTTCTCTGTGGAAAATTTGTTACATACACCATATTGTGAGCTTCAGTAAGAATGTATGCAGCATTTTAAATTTTAGTAACATAACGATGATGCTTATCATCAGATGACATTTTAAGTAAATATTCTTACCATCAAGGCATTTTATGAAAAATGCTTTAAATTACATTACATACATCACATTGTGAGCTTCAGTAAGAATGTATGCAGCGTTTAAAATTTTAGTTGAATACATAAAGTTTATAAGCCATTTTGCCCATAGTATCATCCTTTGCAAGATTTCAGTTTAACCCCAAAATTATTAAATATATTGGAAAATTATAAAGCAAAAAAATTGCAAAATAACATTTTTATGGGATCTCAGACGTGCCTGAAGAGGCCAAGCAATTATTGCCCCATTTTTCCACTACTCTTACAAAATTATCAGCCCAGAGTAATGAAATAGAAACACTACTCCTGCACAGTATTTTCTTTCCTGATCATGTTGATTCAATTGATTAGAAAACAAATACTGTGACATGAATTGCTATTTAATTTGTCCTCATGCAACAAATGGCAACAATAAGGATAATGGGGTCATTTACCATATATTTTTATTTCCGAATCTGATAGGGTTTGTAAAATACAAGACCTGTATTTTTCCGTTCCGTCGATTAGTTCAAGAGTTATAAGCGGTGAAACACTGATGTTTTTAACCCTTTCGGAAAAGTGGGCATGCATGCGTCATCCACTTCGTCTAAACACAACTGAGCCTGTAAAGCTACTTCGCCTTATCGCAATGGAGGGGACACAGCTGACTCTGCCAATGGAAGCAGTTGTGATAGGATCTGTGAAAGCAGAGCTTTCGATACCCTCTCTCCACTCCCCATTCTCTAAAAGCAGTCAAGGACAGGAGATGGGCGATGTCAAAGGTCTCTAAGTTTTTCGGTGGTCATCACCTTTTGCATATATTAATTAATGAGTGAATGGCTCTGGTTAGAAGATTAATTTTTTCACTAAAATTCATTTTTTGTTTCATCTTAACGATTTTGTGTACAAAATTGCGAATTCAATACTGAGTACATGCCCCAACTTCTTCACTTCTAGAAAATGTGGTTTTCTGCCAGTAACAATCCCTCTACTCTCATTTTCATCATTAAATTGATTTGACTGATGGAAATTTGATGGATTATTTAAACAAGCTTTAAGTTGCTGTCAAAGGAGGTGCAGATATTTGGAAAGGAACTGTACCAATTTTTTGTGCTAAATTTCTTCTTAAATTAACAGGATGATGTCCTATCCCAGAAATAGACCTCTAACATCTATTTTGTCTCATAAATTTAGTTTACCAGCAAATATATACAGTCAAGGCCGTTTATAACGAAGTTGAGGGGGCCGAATATTTGCTTTGTAATAACCGAACTTCGTTATATGTGGACCAGTTTTTCCTTGCCTGTCTTTCACGGGGAATAGCCTTCACTTAATTATGACGGGAACTTCATTATAAACAGGTTTGATATAAGTGGGCTTTACTGTAGTACAATCCTTTATGCTAAGCTCGCTATCTGAATGTGTACTATGCAACAGGGGCATACAAACTATTTTCGCTGGGAGGGGCCAACCTTGAAAAGGGCCCGGCTCTTAAGAAAATGGCCCGCATTTTTTACGGATAGAAGGGGGTAGAGATTAGAATTCCACTAAAAGTGCATATGAAGGTGGTAGAATATGCATCAGAAGGGAAAAGGCAAGCAGGAAACGAATGAAGTCTCATTTTTCAAGGTCCCAGGGAAAATTCTGAAGGGGGGGGGGGGGCTAATGCCCCCCCTTCCGACGCCGCTGCTATGCTGGTGTATGTACGCATTGAGATTGGGCTATGTGTATAGCACATTTCTTTTTATACTAGAGCATATGCTCTGCCTTCATTTTTACCTTGTAATGTTTTCACATTCAACTGAGAAAAATAGTGTGTAGTTCTTTCAATGTTTCCAGGCATCTGGGGAGTCTGAAAATTCATGTACTCAAAGGGGATATATTGTGACAAATTCAAACATTAAGAGAACTGCAGGAGATCTGTGAACAAAACATGAACAATAACACACCTTCAAAAGATTATTGTGTGACAAGTCAGTAGTTTAATTCTCAGGAAGTTGCTTTTTCCTCTAAGCCTGATTAAACCCAATATTAGAAGTGATACAAAAGTTTTAACCATCACCAAAAATAGACTCCAACTGTAACTACACATGATCTAATGCCATGCAACACTTACAAGCAGTTTGTATCCAATTAAAAGAAAGTATTTGTAGTACCTCAAGTATGGGCAAATCGTACAAGGCTGGTTGTTCAATGACAACACTGTTGAAATGATTCTAATACATAGGTTCACAAAAGAGTGTAGAATTATACAAAGAAGAATTTGAGGCATAGAAACCCCACTAAGTACTTACAAGAGGTACGCTAGGATCATTACTTTTACTTGGAAACCTTATTACATCCAAGTCCAAGATTCATCATTAAATAATATCAAGACAGCAAAAAAAAGCCACGCTGTGTGACTGAATATCTACATTATCTAGTGTCACAAACAGGAGGCAATAGTCATGAGCTATTGATCCAGAATTGAAATTACAATGAATGAAGAAAAGGTAAAGAGGTATTCATGAAAAAGAAGAAATTCTGAAAAAAGTTAAATAAGTCATATATTTACTAATGAAGTACAGTATTTACCATATTTACATGCACAGACACGTATTTCAATAATACTTTCTCTAGGTGGCTTTAGCTCACATTTCTTTTTACAGTACAGGCTTTTCACTATATTGCACGTGACCCTAAAGGTAAACAATTTTACAAGTTTTCTATTGTCATTGGCCAGTCCTATTTAGTATTGCCCCATCACCATGCATCTTAAATTTTCTCTCACCTCTACCAACAAGTGAAGAGCTAGACTGCTCTTAAGGAGCAAAGGACTTTGGAAACTTTCTGTGTTAGGAAAAGGTGACGAAAATAAGTAGGAAATATCAGTAATGCTCTGCTACTACCAGCAGATGTGGTTTAATTTAGGAATAAAAACAAAACAAAGGCAGTGGTCTCTCTCCTTTAACTTTTTATTTTGTATGCTACTCCTATAAATAGGAACTCAGCAAAAGGCTGCTGTATGACTGCATGGGATATGAACAATTATGCAATTTCTATTCCAAAGGCTTACATCCAGTCCAGTCTCCTAATGCTACTGCAAGTTTTAAAAAAATGGCATTCTTTCGGAAAGGAACCTAAGACTTTAAATCATTCAGTTTTCCATTTAACTTGCACAGGCTCCAAAATGGAACTTAGGGGGAAGAGAGGGGATTTACAATGAAATGAACAGACATTTTGTGCACTATTTTCAATGCTCCTCAAAGGAGGTTATCAATCAAATGATACAATTCAACACAAAATTAAAATAATTATATCACCAAAAATAAACAGCAGGGGAATTAGAGTGCAACCAGTCACAACATTTTTACATTTCGGAGACATTATGTTTCAAGCAGAACATTTACAGCTGGATTCTTCTCTCTTAACAAAATAAATATACTATTAAAGAATGATTACTTTACATCATACTTAACATTACATAGGCTGTTTTTAATTTATTTCTTAACTTAGCATGGATTAACTAAAACATGACGAGGAAGAAAAACACATCCATCCTGGGACACATTTAAACACATGGACATAATGAGATTGACAAAACACATAAACCAAAAGCAACTTACAAATAATATTCGACAAGCTGCCATTTGGTCGGAGAATGTGAGGATTCTGCCAGGAGACTAGATGGGAGTGAGAGGGACAGTCTATGCTGAGAGACAGACAAAAAAATACAGCCCATCCTGTCTTTGTCAGCTCAAAACAGCACTCCGGTCCTGTAAACATTCTTAGCCCTAACCATTGGCACAAAATCACTAGGGCACACAAACGTCATTGCTACTTCCTTCAAGCCAATTGTCACTTTGCCAAGGCACACTTCTAAAAAAAATAAAGGTGTTCAATTCCATGCATGCTAAATACTGTGACCCACTGATTATTGTACTATGAGATCCTGTGCCTCATTTACCACCTCTCACTCCATAGGTCCCGCGAAAAACACATGCATTCATACCACAGGTAAGTACGATGAAATCCCCATACTGAGACCGGTTATTATTCACACAAGTGGTCTAACAAGTTTTAGCAGAGCAGTAAGTGATCTAAAATATATATTCCAACGCAAATCGTGAGATTAAAACAGGAGCAATGAGGTATAAAAGAAAAACATTCTCTACGAAGACTGGACTTGTAAGAAACAACAATTTACATTTTCTTAGCTCAATGACAGATGAACAAAAACTGATTGCAAACTACCATTTGCAGATAAAAAAGACCCAAGGTTTTAACAAGTTAAATCCTTGGCTCAATATTTGCAGTCCTAGCCTTCTGAAACGACTGCCAATCTGTTCCCTGTTCGTTGCTGATGATGAAGTGTATTATCTCGACTGCTCAGCAAATGAGTGAGAAGATTAGGAAACTAGAGGCAGTCGAAACACTTCGATGAAGAGTGCATGAGGAGGAGATGAAAAACTCCAGTTGTATCCTTCTTTACAAGTTCATCACAAACCACTCTTAATTGCCCAACAGCTTCAAAAGTCCTTCTGTCGACATAGATTTTGGGCGCTCAATGGGTAAACCAAGGGCACGATCCCAGATCAGTGATGCTAATGTGCCAAGAGCTCTTGAAACACCAAACAGCACCGTGTAGTAGTTCATTTCAGTCATTCCATAATACTGAAAATGAAAGAGTTGTTCAGCATAACATTAAATCACACACAATAAATTAAGCTCATAAATTAAGAGTTTCCTTCATAAGCTAGTTTTCATCATCACACTCCAACATGATTCTAACCAATCAATCTCATCACTTTTGCACTCTTCTCACTTACCATACGATTCTCAAAAATACTAGGCATTAATTAATAACAAGCATTTTCTATACTACTCCAAGCATTGGTACAAAAAGTTATTTCCTGGATAAAAATATATATTCCATTGGGCACTTAAGCATGAAAAGAGCACATGTTACAGTGTCCAAAAATCATTCTACAAAATACAGCCAGATACCTTTCTTTGGGTTTAAAAATGGTTTCGGAGCAGCATTCACATCCCTCATTATTTCACCCAGCATTGAAACATTTTAAATGCAATATTACATATAATTTATGACTAAATATCTCACCCACATTAATGGCAGATGAAGAATCTAAACATAAAAAAATTGTTTTTAACTCTAAATGTGCATTTTGACCCTAGAAGCAACTACACAAGTGTGTTGTTATTAATTCAACCTTTAATGCACTCTTTAACTTGCTTTAAAAGAGAGGCAAAAAGGACTTTGGCTACATTAGAAATGTAATGGTGCTTCATTTGGATATAGACTTCAGAGTTGCACTACCAGATAAATGGAAGCAGATAATTTAAGTCCAGAGCATGTTGTATTAATAGTCCTGCATTGTGCACTTCAACTATATTCATAAGTATCTAAGTAATGGGTGGATTAAACAAAATATCTATAAATAATATTGTATAAATGGAAAAACCTAGAATTATGCCAATAAAATCTAATTCTAATCACATTCAAAAACTGACTACAAAGGAAAGATGACATAGTTTCAGCCAATCTTCTAATCACTTTAAGTAGCTTCATTGTGTGTGTGATCTCTAATTTCTTGGTTTTTCTCTAGCAGCATTTCAAGGAATAGGAGTACATTTATTGGGAGCAAAGTAATAAAAATTTCTTCAGGACTAGTGAGATACATGGAACAAGTGATGAAGGATGTGAAAGAGAAGAAATACGTAAATATGAAGAGATTAGCCGATAGAAGAACTACGTGGACAGCTGCATCAAACCAATCTGAGGACTCATGACTAATGATGATTATAGTAAGTAGTTTGAATCATTCAGAGTACTCATTCTAAGTAAATGCAAACTTAGAGAATTCGACAGGATGTTCTAAATATGTTACAACACCAACAAAATATAATAAAAATGCAACTAAACCAAATTCACCCTTTTTCTTTTTATACACTGTGGGAAATTCTCCTATTGAGTACTCAACTCACGTAAAAGTACTGGACCTCAAATTTTTTTCATTGATTTCATGCTTTGAAAGTAAAGAAAATTTATAAGTGGGGAAAATAATGACATTCCCGGTACATATTCACCAATATATGCGTTAGCAGTTGCGGAAACTGCGGAAATTCTAATATTGTGCATATCAGTGGACAATTCCGTCAAAGTTTTTCGCTGCTAGTTTGCAATCCTTAACTAAAACGTGTTGCTATAACACAGACTTAAAGAGACAGGATCCACATCTTCAATACAACGACCAGTGAAGAACACCAAAAATTTCCAGTGAAGGGTTTAAATCAAAATGATAATAAACTATGCCATTGGAAAGGCAAAAAATAATTACCTGGAGAAGAACACCAGAGTGGGCATCAACATTTGGCCAGGGGTTCTGAACCTTTCCAGTTTCGGTGAGAATACCAGGAACAATCTTGTACAGCTGAGCCACCAACTGTGGAAAAGAATTTCAACTGAATTCAGAGCATTAGGGAATAGGGGAATTAATTGGGGAATAAATTATTCATGGATTTTATGCAATGAGTGCAATTTTTTCAACAGAAATTATAGCAATGTAAGGATATAATGCAAGAGTATAGAAAGTAAACTAAAAACCATAATGCTGAATCATTTTCTTCCCTCAACAGAAAGAGACAAACTTGAAGAATCAACTCCCATAGAAAGAAACCAGCATTAGTACAAATTTACACAATTTATGTCAATTACTAGGGTCAATAACCAATCAGTAGAGGTCCGTGAAAGTGGTTTTATTTTTTGCTAAAATTCGTTTTAAAACTATGTGATTTCGGTTATATAAAATCTTGGCGGTGTTATTATAATGTTTCAATTTTTGCGCATTTCTAGGAGTTTTATTATTTTTGGTACATATTTTGTGAATGCCTATACTTTTATTAAGCATTTTACATAGCAAGAAAGGCAGTGAAAGAAGCAGGCATAACTAAACACAATCGGAAACAAAGAAACTTGAACTGGGGGTGTGTCGAAATGATTTTTTTTTTTGCATTGAAGCTCAGTGGAGCGCCGAATATCCGACGATCAACCGCTAATAAGTAGCACCCCCTCTCCTCCTATCTTTTCTGTTACTTCCCCCCCTTGCCTCAACTGCTAGCACTTCTGTTCCCAGCCAGTGGCCGTGTTTAAGTCTACATAATTGTTACATTAGGCCCACACTAAAGGTTTTCCTGCAACAAGTTATCCAATTACGCTGTCTACTGCGTCGCGGTGAGTCACCGGAAGTACTGCTCGGCATTGACTCGTGTCGGGCGCGTGAGCTTATATTTCCACTCTTCCGCGGCCGTGTTCAGCACATTATTGATTCAGAATATCTAATTCTTCAGGAGAGAAAGCATATCATTCTAGATATTTCCGAGAATTTCAGGATTGATAAATGTGAATCGAAGAGAGAGGCAGTGATTAATTTAACGGCAAATTCCGGTGGAGACATCACTACAGTGCGCGATATTATGCGAATGCGATATGCGCGAGACAAAACAAGGCAATTGACCTTTGAATCGTAATGAGATAGAGCGAATGAACGTCATCAGTGTTAAACAATGAAGGCTTAGACTTTAATCGATTATGACTCTTTACATGTGATTTTTTTGCTAATTCACGTAAAAATCGCGAAAAAGGTGAAATTTCATTTTATTTTCAGATTTCGCGGTATTTCGAGTTATTTCGCGATATCACGTCTCGCGAATTTCACGGATCTCTACCAATCAGTAATTAAAATCCATTCACAAACTACTTAGTAATTTTCTTGAATTAAAAACTCCCAATAATGAAGTTTTCCATTATTAGGCCCCTAAAAATAGATACTGGCAAAACAACACAATATGTACAGTAAAACCTCTTTATATCAAAATGGAAGGGACCAATTTTTTAGTCATTTTGATAAGTGGAGGTTCATTATAAAGAGGTTTTAGCAAAATAAACACTTATTTCCGCCTTATGAAACTTTTTAGTAGTAAAATGTGCTGCTTTCTCTGTGATTACTATATTTGTATATTTAAATATATGCAATTATGCTTTTTCATAGTTTTAATGTTTATAATAATAAAAACAAGGGTACAAAAATTACTTAAGCACTCTCCGCCGAAAAAAATTTGTAATTTCTGTTTGTTTAATTTTTTTTCAAATTCTTTTGAGATGATATCTTCCATCTTATTTAATAATAGTAGATTTTCACTGCTGCAGTCCTTCATATTAAAAAAAATCTTTCCATCACACCCAAAGCATCCTGCACCTCTTTTTTGGTTGGCTTTGGCATAAAATCCTCACCATCACTCTCTTCTTCTTCCATGTTATGGACTACTATTGGAGATTCGCCGCCAGCTTCTTCCTCCATTTCTTCGAACACCTCTCCCTCATTTGTGGCACATGTTAGCAAGACATTGTCAACATTAATAAAGTCGTCAAATGATGACTGAACATTCATTATTTTGTTTACTTCAAGCCATTCTGTCGGTTCGTCCTCATACAAAATATCTTCCTCACTGCTGTCCCCCATAAATCCAGCCTTTTTAAAACATTTTTCAATAACTTCTTCCTTCAAACAAGTCCATGAAAGACAGAGCCTGTGCACGGCCTGAATTATATTCCAAGAGCACTTTTTCAAATCATTTTTCTCCTCAACTGTTTGCAACATGTATGACACCAGTTGCATCCTGTAATGTCTCTTCACAATGGAAATTATTCCTTGATCAAGTGGTTGCAATTTGCTGGTGGTGTTTGGAGGAAAATATACTACTTTGACGTGTCGTTACACAATCCCTTCAACTTTATGTGCTGTGCACTGATCAATGAAGAGAACTATTTTCCAGTTTCTCACTCCCAACTTTGAGTCCAGCATGGTCAACCACTCACAGAATAAAGATGCTGTCATCCAAGAGTTTTTTGAGTTTTTGTATGAGCAAGGAAGTTTTTTAATATTTTTAAAGCATCTAGGCTTTTTACATATTTTCCAATCACAAGAGGCTTCAATTTCTCTGAGCCATCAAAATTAGCACAGAAAATCACTGTGAATCTTTCTTTGCTTTTTTTCCTCCATGGCATGATTGGCCTCTAACTGCTAAAGTTCTGTCTGGAAGCAAGTTATTAAAAAAATTCTGCCTCATCTGCATTAAAAATGTCTCGTGGTTTATACCCGGCTAAAATGGTCTGCAAAGCTTTTTTCCACTTTTCTACCACTGTGTCACTTACAGAAGCTTCTTCCCCACTCATCTTCAAAGTTTTGATATTCCACCGCACTTTAAACTTTTGAAGCCACCCATTCGAAGCATGAAAATTTTCAATGCCCATTTTCACTGCTACTTCTCTTGCCTTTTGCTGTAGAATAGGTCCAGAAACAGGAATATTTCTGGCTCTACCTTCCATCAACCAATTAAATGTGTGTCTGTCTAATTGTTCACTTTTCACCGCCCGCAATTTTTTATTTATGCATCCTCGATGTGCTGCATCTTCAGTTTCTTTACGTTTTTTTATATATTTTTTTAAATAGACGGTAAACTTACACAAGTTAGGCGTATTTCACTGACCGATGTCTTAAACTACAAAATTGTGGCTCAAATAACTAACAATGTTGTATGTGGGGGGACGGTAATGCACCCGGTAATGGACGGTAATGTAATTACAGATTGAAAGATAATAGAATGGTCGAGTTACAATTCGCGGCGAAAATATCCAAAAGTAAAAGACGACTGCCTCGAGGCGCTAGCATGAAAAAAATACGATCATTCTGGTACGGCCGTAATAATATCGAGCGTTCATAGTGAATTAAATTTCAAATGAATAGTTCAAAAATGAAACAGAATAGGCCAAATTCTCCTTAAAAGATCATTTGAACGCTAAAATATAACAAATCTTCCGATACGGTACATTAGTCGCATCAGATGGTAATCTCGTACGTGGGTATGGGTCTTTCATTGCTCGGCGTTGCGTTGAACGCTAAAATATAACAAATCTTCCGAAACGGTACAATAGTTGCATCAGATGATATCGTACGTGGGTATGGGCTCTTTCATAGCTCGGCGTTGCGTTATCACGAGCAGCAGGCTTTCATAGCTGCGCGTTGCGGAAACAAACGAAAAGCGATAAGCGTTTCGATAAATCAGCCGCAAACTCACTGCAATTCTGTACATATCGCATTAGTATTTGATAATAACTGTGTTAAATCATGTCTACATACAGTGAAATAAATATGCAAGTATTATGAGTCGCCACCAGAATTTTTAAAATTCCATCTGCACACTCGCTGACTTGGAACACCATTATTTTAATAAGTAACTTCAATGACTCAAAATATGAACTCAGTCGCCAAATCCTGTTATTTGTTAATATTAAGTCAGTGTGGAAGAAGAATCGTATATATCGTTTAGCTAAACTATCGAGATTAAGATATTATTCAGTCACTTGCGCTTGAACCACTCAATTGCAAATGTGTATAGTATGCGATAGCATCGGAGTTAAGTTTTCTGTGTCGT
This sequence comes from Platycnemis pennipes, assembly GCA_933228895.1. Lineage (NCBI taxonomy): Eukaryota > Metazoa > Arthropoda > Insecta > Odonata > Platycnemididae > Platycnemis > Platycnemis pennipes. Next base: position 66,297,129 of record OW121852.1, read on the forward strand.
TAAGGATTGGTGAGGGTAAATGCAAATAGAATATGCAGTGGTGTCACTCGTGATTATTTAAACCTAAGAATTAAACCATTTTACCGTATAAATCAGTCTGGGAGTTGTAAAAACTATTAGGACCCCGGGTCTAAATCCAGCAGGACATTTGTCGTCAATATTTATATATGGATGTTTTAATGATGAATATACAAAACGCAAGCAATGCAAATCGATGAAAATAAGTCTTTGACGCATATGATTAATAACAAACACACTAACGGCTGCCCAGCTAAGCTTCACTTTTCAAGCGCTGCGGGTTTTCGCGCTCCCAACGTAGAAAAGTCGGAACGGCCGGACGGAACTTTATGCGGCTGGCGCCGGCTGAATATTTCATTCCATGGAGGTAGTTGGCTCGTCATGGGGGTGTATTCTCAGTACGAAGAGCAGAGGTTTTTCGAAAACATAGAGGTGCGATATAGAGAGGTTTCTCTATATAATTACATACACATTTTGGCGGGACCAAGAAGTTATTACGAAAAACGGAGGTTTACGATATGAAGAGGTTCACTAGATAGAGGTTTTACTGTATGTATCTCTCAGTTCTGGTCAGTCTAATAATGTTATTTTTGGAGTACTTCGTATAATGAGCAAAGTTTTTAAGTAAACTATGTATAATTAACAATACAAGTACACATTTAATTAGTACTTGTTTCATTCATTATTTGATGCATATTGAGAAATCAAATTCCAGTCCATGGCATTAAATAACTCATAAGTTGATCCCCCCCAAAATCAATGCCAATTTGAAACATCATTGGCATCACAGAACAAAAATTTCACATTGTAAATAACTGGAAATATGTGGCTATCTCTTGACATGACATGACAGAACAGCAACAAATAAACAAGTAAAATCTGTCAACCCATAACTGAAATTTTCACACTACAATATTAGTTGAAGGAATCATATTCAACAATAAAGATAAATCACCTTGAACATTTTATCGTTGGGTAAATGCTTCTTGGCAAACTCCCGCTGGCACACATATCGAGGGTCTGTTTTACGCAAGACAGCATGTCCATAGCCGGGAACAACCTGCCCTGATTTAAGCATTTTCCAAATGAATTCCTTCAATTTGTCATCACTGACTTCATCACCCAATTCTTTTTGAACTTTCCTAAGGAAGAGCAGCACCTGAAAAAGAAAACACAAATGATGAAATTAGACTCAATGATTTATTTCCATTTAATTTCACTTAAAGTGAAATGTTGAAAGCAGCACAGTATCAGCAGAAGTGAAGGAAAATCCCTTATAAACTTCCTTTCAAAAGGACTTACCTCCTGGTTTGCGAGACCATGAAGGGGACCAGCTAAGCCATTCATACCTGCGGAAAATGACAGGTAAGGGTCAGACAAAGCGGACCCCACAAGGTGAACAGTGTGTGCACTAACATTTCCTCCCTCGTGGTCACTGTGGGAAAATATTAAAATGCGATTTATACATCTCTCATGATGAAATGCCATCTTGCCCTTAACAAAACACAATCACTATGTTTACCAATCGGACTCGGATCTCCTGGTTTACCAACATGGTCTGAAAACATCGATATTGAACTATCTAGTCTCTCAGCAGTCACATCTGTTTGTTTACATAGCCCAGCGTTTGAAACATCTTGCACCATGGAGTTGAAAAATTATTTACTTCATCCGCCATTGTAAAACCTTTTCTGACAATGATCTCACTTCTAAAATGAAACCGATTACAATTTGTTTCCAACAGGCAACCAAAAGAAGAACAAAAAGATCAACATGCTGACCTCTTCGGATCAATCTCAGGCCGGTAGGGAAAGTGGCTCGGCTCGGCTTCCTTCTCAGATCGATCTGGCTAGACCGTTCCGTTTACTATACTGGGCTGAGCCCGTTAGATCGAACTGAGATCGATTGGTAAACATAGTAAATGAGAACACAGTCTAAGAAGCATACAAGAAGAATATGATTGAGAACAGGGTAGTTTTCTTCATCAAAGAAACTAAAGAGTTCATTATGTAAACCTACAGTCGCACACCATGGGTTGGCATTACACCCAGCCAAACAAGCCAGCAGTACATATTAAACATTAGAGGTTTGGCATTACATTTGGCCAAACAATAGGCTGTGCGCCCGGCCATAATAATGGACTAGAATGTGGGAGCTGAGCATAGTATGTTACGGGAGTGAAGAAAGGGCAGAGTAAGACTGGGACTCCAAGGGTGAGGATGCGTCCGGCAGAACAGGAATCACAGGCGAAGGCGAGGAAAGGAGATTGGCGATAAACAGTGGAAGGGTGCAGGCGCGACAGTATGTGCAAAAACAAGGAGGCATCGAGGGAATGGGTTCGTTTACCATATTTTTTTAATTGCTGAATATGATAGAGTTTGTAAAATAAAAAGACCCGCATTTTTCCGTTTTTTGATCCGTCAATTATTTCTCAAGTTATAGGCGTCAAAAAACTGATGTTTTTAACCCTTTCGGAAAAGTGGGTGTGGTGCAACCTCTGACGTATATCGACTTCGTCCAATCACAACTGAGCCTGCAAAGCTACTTTGCCTTATCGCAATGGGGGGGACACAACTGACTCTGCCAATCGGAGCAGTTACGACAGCATCTGTGCGAGCAGACCTTCCAAGAATCCCCGTCCACTCCCTCCTCTTCCCATGAGAGGAGTCAAGGATGGGAGGAAAATGACGTCAATGTTATCACAGCAGCTTTTTCGGTGGGCGTCACCTTTTGCCTATTTAAATTTTTGATTTATGAGTGAATGGTTGTGGTTAGAAGATTAATTTTTTCACTAAATTTCTTTTTTCGTTTCCATCTAACAATTTCGTGCACAAAACTGCGATTTCAGTTCCGAGTAAATGCCCCCATTCTGATATGTGAAGGTGCACACGGAGGGAGGTCCAACTACCACGACGATTGCAAAGGAACCGGGACATTTTAAATCAAATTCAAAGAACTTACGACCACTTTGTACGGCTATCCAAAAATATTTTAGTTGGTTAATATAAGTGTATTTTACACCAATTCTGTAAATTGGACCCAATCCTTTATTTTAAAAGAATTAAAATTATATATTGTGCATGAATAACATAAGTAGTATTCTTTTTATCAACTGAAATGTCATATTGCCTGTGATTTATGTGTATGTGTTGTAAGATTGTGTGGAAGGTAAGAATAATTAAGGTAACCAGACGAAGGGTACATAAAGGTAACCGGGAAAAGGGTTACATTTAATTGTGATGTGTGTCCCACCATAAATGTATTGATTACATGCAAATACTTTAGTTTGAGAAATCCTAGTTTACAAGAAAATTAAATGTAAATTTTAAGTTCATCTTTTCATCTTAAGGGTTTTTGGGTTTCTTCTGCATTGGTTCATCCTTCTGAACTAGTTTTGCCGGCATTCCAAATGCCATCTTCAGGACCGACGATCATGTCCCATCAAATTTCTGTATCAACCAAAATATTTCCTACATTAATTAAATTCAAAGGTTCACGTACTAGCCGTGAAAACTTTAGCGGCATTACCCGCTGAAATTGCACAATAGCAAATATTCCACTGAGAAAAAAATCATTCGCCTTGACCGGGACTCGAACCCGGACCCCCTGATTTCCAGCCAGGTGCTCTAGTACGTGAACCTTTGAATTTCGTTAAAAGTAAGCACCTCTGTGTTTAAACATCAGCCTTAACCTCGTGGACGGTGGCGCCTTGGGCACAATTTCGGCTGCTTTGTGACATTGATATGTCTAGCAGTCCGTTTCTATCTTGTTCCTTTAAGCTCTATAATTTCCACAGAGAAAGAGGATGCCTTGGTAGCTCAACTGGTAGAGCACCTGGCCAGAAATCAGGGGGTCCGGGTTCGAGTCCCGGTCAAGGCGAATGATTTTTTCTCTGTGGAATATTTGCTATTCCTACATTAAATTTCATATACTTCGGACCTGAAGATGCCATATGGAATGCTGGCAAAACTGTCATCCAGGGGGAGGAACCAAAGTGGAAAAAACCTGAAAACCCTCGAGTCATCTTCAAATCACTGTGATCACTGCGGAAGCCTTCACATGCACTATAATATTTTCAATTTAGGCGTAAAATAATGGATTCTCATAATGCAACTAGCACTGATATGGCGAAACATATTAGATTACTAGTCTTATGGATACAATTATGAAAAATGACGACATGATTCCGAAACAAGCTAGTGCAGACATCTGTCAGAAATAAGAAAATGTCAAGAAATCTTGGTATTAAGAAATACCAACTTAAAAAGTGGTTTTTCATTTCTAAGGCAGCAAATATTGCCATGGATGGTATCATATTAAGAAGAAGAGGCATTGCACAATGTCTAAAGTTAGGGAATTATGAATTTGTCAACGTCCAATGGTTGGTTGGGTTGGTTGAGAAATTCATATAAATACATCGTTCAAAAGTAAATCAGACACCTATATACAGTAAAACCTCTCTATATCGAAATGGAAGGGACCAATTTTTTAGTCATTTTGATAAGTGGAGGTTCATTATAAAGAGGTTTTAGCAAAATGAACACATATTTCCGCCTTATGAAGCTTTTTGGTAGTAAAATGTGCTGCTTTCTCTTTGATTACTATATTTGTATATTTAAATATATGAAATTTGCTTTTTTATAGTTTTAATGTTTATAATAATAAAAAAGGGTACAAAAAATTTACTTATGCACTCTCCGCCGAAAAAAATTTGTAATTTCTGTTTGTTTCATTTTTTTTCAAATTCTTTTGAGATGATAACTTCTATCTTATTTAATAGTAGTAGATTTTCACTGCTGCAGTCCTCCATATCAAAAAAAATCTTTCCATCACACCCAAAGCATCCTGCACCTCTTTTTTGGTTGGCTTTGGCATAAAATCCTCACCATCACTCTCTTCTTCTTCCATGTTATGGACTACTACTGGAGATTCCCTGCCAGCTTCTTCCTCCATATCTTCGAACACCTCTCCCTCATTTGGGGCACATGTTAGCAAGACATTGTCAACATTAACAAAGTCATCAAATGATGCCTGAACATTAATTATTTTGTTTATTTCAAGCCATTCTGTCGGTTCGTCCTCATACAAAATATCTTCTCACTTCCCCCATAAATCCAGCCTTTTTAAAACATTTTTCAATAACTTCTGCCTTCAAACAAGTCCACGAAAGACAGAGCCTGTGCATGGCCTGAATTATGTTCCAAGAACACTTTTTCAAATCATTTTCCTCCTCAACTTTTCACAATGTATGACACCAGTTACTGCCTGTAATGTCTCTTCACAATGGAAATTATTCCTTGATCAAGTGGTTGCAATTTGCTGGTGGTGTTTGGAGGAAAATATACTACTTTGACGTGTCGTAATGCAATCCCCTCAACTTTATGTGCTGTGCACTGATCAATGAAGAGAACTATTTTCTAGTTTCTCACTCCCATCTTTGAGTCCAGCATGGTCAACCACTCGCAGAATAAAAATGCTGTCATCCAAGAGTTTTTTGAGTTTTTGTATGAGCAAGGAAGTTTTTTAATATTTTTAAAGCATCTACGCATTTATATTTTCCAATCACAAGAGGCTTCAATTTCTCTGAGCCATCAAAATTAGCACAGAAAAGCACTGTGAATCTTTCTTTGCTTTTTTTTCCTCCATGGCATGAGGCATCCTCCTAACTGCTAAAGTTCTGTCTGGAAGCAAGTTATAAAAAAATTCTGCCTCATCCTAATTAAAAATGTCTCGTGGTTTATACCTGGCTAAAATCGTCTGCATAGTTTTTTCCACTCTTCTACCACTGTGTCACTTACAGAAGCTTCTTTCCCACTCATCTTCAGAGTTTTGAGATTCCACCGCATTTTAAACTTTTGAAGCCACCCATTCGATGCATGAAAATTCTCAATGCCCATTTTTACTGCCACTTCACTTGACTTTTGCTGTAGAATAGGTACAGAAACAGGAATATTTCTGGATCTACCTTCCATCAACCAATCAGATATGTGTCTAATTGTTCACTTTACACCGCCCGCAATTTTTAATTTATGCATCCTCGATGTGCTGCCTCTTCAGTTTTTTTTTAATTAAAAAAAAATAGACTGTAAACTTTCACAGAAGTTAGGCGTATTTCACGGACCGATGTCTTAAACTACAAAATTGTGGCTTAAATAACTAACATTGTTATATGTGGGGGGACGGTAATGCACCATTGTTACGGGTTGAAAGATAATGGAATGGTCGAGTTATAATTCGCGGCGACAATATCCAAAAGTAAAAGACGACTGCCACGAGGGGCAAGCATGAAAAAATGCGATCATTCTGGTACGGCCATAATAGTATCGAGTGTTCATAGTGAATTAAACTTCAAATGAATAGTTCAAAAATGAAACAGAATAGGCTAAATTCTCCTTAAAAGATCATTTGAACGCTAAAATATAACAAGTCTTCCGATACGGTACAATAGTCGCATCAGATGTTAATCTCGTACGTGGGTATGGGTCTTTCATAGCTCGGCGTTGCGTTGAACGCTAAAATATAACAAATCTTCCGAAACGGTACAATAGTTGCATCAGATGTTAATCTCGTACGTGGGTATGGGCTCTTTCATAGCTCGGCATTGCGTTATCGCGAGCAGCAGGCTTTCATAACTCCGCGTTGCGGAAACAAACGAAAAGCGATAAGCGTTTCGATAAATCAGCCGCAAACTCACTGCAATTCTGTAATAACGCATTAGTATTTGATTATAACTGTGTTAAATCATGTCTACATACAGTTAAATAAATATACAAGTATTATGAGTCGCCACCAGAATTTTTACAATTCCATCTGCACACTCGCTGACTTGGAACACTATTATTTTATTAAGTAACCTCAATGATTCAAATAATATGAACTCAGTCGCCAAATCCTGTTATTGTTAATATTAAGACAGTGTGGAAGGAGAATCGTATATATGTTTAACTAAACTATCTATATTAAGATATTATTCAGACACTTGCGCTCGAACAACTCAATTGCAAATGTGTATAGTATGCGATAGCATCGGAGTTAAGTTTTCTGTGCATTAAGGATTGGTAAGGGTAAATGCGAATAGAATATGCAGTGGTGTCATTCGTGATTATTTAAAACTAAGAATTAAACCATTTTACAGCATAAATCAATCTGGGAGTTGTAAAAACTATTAGGACTCCGGGTCTAAATCCAGCAGGACATTTGTCGTAAATATTTATATATGGACGTTTTAATGATGAATATACAAAACACGGCAATGCAAATCGATCAAAATAAGTCTTTGACGCATATGATTAATAACAAACACACTAACGACTGCCCAGCTAAGCTTCACTTTTCAAGCGCTGCGGGTTTTCGCGCTCCCAACGTAGAAAAGTCGGAACGGCCGGACGGAACTTTCTGCGGCTGGCGCCGGCTGAATATTTCATTCCATGGAGGTAGTTGGCTCGTCATGGGGGTGTATTCTCATTACGAAAAGCAGAGGTTTTTCGAAAACATAGAGGTGCGATATAGAGAGGTTTCTCTATATAATTACATACAAATTTTGGCGGGACCAAGAAGTTATTACGAAAAACGGAGGTTTACGATATGAAGAGGTTCACTAGATAGAGGTTTTACTGTAGTTTGAGAAATAATTAAAGATATTCCTCCATTTCAGTTTATCAGTGTTTCTTATTTTTACCTTTACTCTAAATTATGTAAGTATGCATGTAAAACTGAAAATTCTCCTTTTCCCGCCATTTGCATTTTCCTGCAATTTACAATTTTTTCAAGCAGTCCCTAGAAGAGTGTAAATAAGGGGTTTTACTGTATAAGCCAATGAAAAAGTGGGCTGGAGGAAAGTGGCCAAAATCACCTTAAGTAAGACTTGAATGGCCCATAGCAACATAAGCTTAAAACACTATGTCCCAATGTTTTAAAGTTATTTTGGTAGCGAGAATTGAAAATTTGAAATATCACGTACGTCAAGACTGTTGTAATCCAAGTATTCCTTGTTTTTTAAAAAAGTTCCTAACTTCAATTCAGTATAATATAACAGTGAATTCAGTAACATTCTAGACCATTAATTAAGCTATTTTCTTTCCAATTTCAGGCCATTTCATTGTATGCATGAGGTGCATGTTAAATATAAGTTCTTTTTTAATGAAAAAGAAGGAATGTAACTTTTTGCAGCATACATAGGGTGTTTTCTGATGCTTAACCCTTTGTGGTCCAACGTCGAGGCTGGCTCGACAGGCCTAGCTCTAGCAGCAGGTCCAACGTCAAGTTTAGCTCGACATCAGATGGCGCTGCGATTATGCGCATTTTATGTAAGGTGCTGCGATCTTATGTCACTTTTGTAAACTTCTGGTACCTATTGAAGCCTTTTCACCTATTTTGCAAATAGTATTTCTTTCGGCTACTACTTGAATTCCACAAAAAAATTGGACCACAAAGGGTTAATCTCCAGCCACACACTCAAGGTGGTTTAATAAGTAATTGTTCAGATTTGGACAAAAATTGAGACATCATGCAATAAGAACCAACCTGTGGATTGTGAGGTACAGACGCATGAGTTCCGTGAACTCATGACCTTCATAGCCTAACATAGATACAAAATTAGCACTCCAGTCTTTAGCATTATCAATGGCACCAATGCCTTTGCCATCCCTATACATGTTACGGTATATGGTGGCAGCTACAACTGGTAATTTTGCAATCAAATCCATGGAGTCTTCATAGATGTACTGCAACAGAGACAATAAACATCAAATTACATTCAGGTTTACTCATTTCCTTGAGATAATCATGATTCCACTCATTACATTCACATATCCACGAGCTACTTAATACTCATTAAGTAGGGGATAAACACATTCCAATGGCTTTACTTACACCTGAAGGATATACCATACACATATTCCATTATCAATCAAGAAAAATAAAAAAAACATGAAATGAGGCAAAAGGTGATAGCAAACTCTATAGATCATATTTGCAACATCATGGCTGCACAAAACCTCATAAATGATCTACTATTTTTATCATCTGATGTACTAAGTATTCAAATTGAAAGACTATTTCCGAATATAATGTTACAATAATAATCTTTATTCATCATGTCAACGTGATTAAAAATTACAGATGTCGTCAAAATTAGCAGCACAAAAAAACCAACATTATAGCAATAAAAAAGACATCCTAGGGCAATCGACATACATTTAGTGTGCAGTGAACATTAAAAATGCATTTCATTTACTTTAAGCTCCCAGAATTCAGCTACTGAGTTAAAGGCTTTAATTGTAAGCCAAGTCAATTGGACTCAAGTGAATTTCTCAGTACACTTATCTTGCTTGAATCTGTAGTAAGTTGAACATTTTCATACCCATTCTTCCATGATTTAGTAAGTTCTATTCCATAGGTGACATGGCAATGAAATGGAAAGAAATAACTTGTTTCCAGAAAGCTAGAAGGAATCCGCAATCTTCGTTTTCTAAGCATAAACAAGGCCTTAGAGGGTTTCTTTGTTGTCACATAAGTATGTTGATTCCAAGTCAGCTAGCAATCAAGGTGGATTCCTAATACATAACTGATTTGTCAACAGTTGAGCCAAGACTCAAGACTGCAACATAAATGTCCAATCATCAGTGTTCAGAGCTGAACCATTTTGAGAAAATCAGCTTAGAGCTTGTGAGAGGATGTTTTTCGATACTATCAATTAACTTGACCTCAAACACCTGAAGGAAGCTTATATTTTTGAACAAAAGTGGTATCATCTGCATACATAATAGTATTGCAAACAACATTGGAAGAAATATCATTGATTATCACAAGGAAATTAGAAGGAGCAGTGTCAGATGAGGTGTTAACAGCATTTATGCCACTTACAGTCTTCACATCAGTAGTACTAACAAACTTAGTAACAGTTACTGGTTCTTCTGGAGTTAAACAACTCGGGGACTTTTCACAAATATTCGAGGCACTTTCAGTAATGACATTCAGGACTAACTTCTGGAATAAATGTGATGAAACTGAGACACAAGCACTATCTAAATGAGAGGATTGAGAAGGACCACGATCTGAATGCTGCGGACCAGGAGTAAACTTTAGGGAATACTCTACATTATTCACACCACTGGAGTTAGCAGAAATTGCAGTGTTTCTTCACTGAATATCTGAATAATTTAAAATTGTCCACTATTACGTTTGGTGGCCATATTTTATGGTAATGGATCATTTTTGAGCAGGGGCAGTTTTTTTATGCCAACAACCTAAATATTATTTTTGCTCCTGGATTCTTTGGGTAGGATCCTCAATGGGAATCTAGACCTCTGTTCAACAAAGGAATAGAACACTGATCATGGCCACAAGATTTGGTTTGCTCCTTCCCTCTATTCTTTTGCTGATAACCACAAATATCACTGTATATTTGTTTTTCCACTTTACTAAGACGATGCTGAATGCCATCCAAGTGTTTTGAAAAGACGGCTTGCACTTTTTAAATCTACATCGAGGGATGGAACTGAGCCAAGACTGTAGCATCGAAAATATGTCCACGTGATTACGTTGCTACCACATATAACCTTCAATTCAATTACCAGCAATTTGGAACAACTTAGGTGATAAAAGTTAGTAGAATAAGTGGGGGAAACTAAAATTGACGGCCCACAATCTAATGGCTCTATTATGTTGGCCATCTTGGATACTCTACAACAGTATGTACACTAGCTCACATCAGATAAATCAGGCATCTTAACCCCTTTCAGTAATTACCTGCAAGATTACTGTATGTTATAAAAGAACAAAATATTTTTTAAAAATTATTTTTGGCTAAAAGTTTTTAAAAATGCAACACTAGCTTAAGCATCAACATCAGTACACACATCAATTAATTTATCTCCTAAGCTAAGCCAACATATAGGAATAAGAACTTACATCATTAATGCTAATTACTAAACAGAATTTGGATTGAAATTTACTCCTCGCATCAATTTCTGATTCCTAATCATAATTTCTTCCAGAATTCCACAATCTTTCAATTTCATAAACCAACAAAGTTTCCTTCATTATGAAACGGGCCTTCAATCACAAGCCCGCCCACTAATACAGTCATAGCTTTTTAGCACTGAAACTAGGGGTACAAGAGCAAACATGTTAATTCATACCTCCCAGTACTTGGTTTTATGGACTCCATCGGAATAAGCCTTTGCAAATTTACTCTCAGAATTGAGGGCAGTGATGGCAGCACTGAATTGGGACATTGGATGAAGGTTTGAAGGGAAGTTGTTCAGCATGGTGACAACATGTGATGGAAGCCCAGCCCGTTTGTTCCATTCTTTTGTTACTGCTCGGACCTGAAGTAAAAGTACAATTCATAAAATCAATTCACATTAAAAATGTATGCAATACTCTGATTAATATGTACACACTATTCAGAATATAATAAAATAAAACACCTATTGGGTTATTTTACATATAATGAAAAATAAATTACTTGTGTTCCTTATCCCTCATTAATTTACAGTTTATCATATTAAAAACGGATGATAAGCATAAACATTTGAGGAAATTTCCAAGCATGAGCAATGAATCAGCCTTCATTCTTTTAAAATAATGAACAAAAACAATGATATAACAGAAGAAATTTATGATTAACACCGTTACTCTAATTTCATTTGGCTGGCTTAAATTCACTTTATTTCCATTTAGAACCTTAGTGTTGCAAATGTCACCAAGAAAGATTGGTAGAATTGTTCACCAATCTGAGAAGTGCACAATATTGGAACAGCCTTATGGGTATTCAGATCACTTAAAGAACTTTTAAAGATAACAAAGCACTTTGATCTCGAGTTATTTAATTACAAATCTACCAATCACATAGACTTATAAATTTGTAGCTATGATATAATTTTTAGGATACACATTTCAACTTAATTTTTCAAAAGGTTCCACCAGATGATGTAAGACTGAACTTCAACCAGCCATGGAAGTCTTACTTAATGAATAAATGACAAAAGATCAATTATCTTGTTTTTAATTAAGTGATTGCAGGGGATAAAAATATAAATTTACAGAGCATTCCATTTATTTGGGCCACCGATAAGTTGGGGTAACTTGGGAAATAACAAAGGACAGAAGGTAATCAAAGAATTTGTCAGTTGAGTTTCCTAAGTATAATTCAAAGAGCACTTAGGACTTAAGTTAGGACTAGTGAATGAAATATAACATCTAAACTATTCCTCATTCTTACAAATAAGAATAAATTTTGTAATTTTCCACAAAACTTTAATTATTCAAGATAATTAAAGTTAAACACCACTCAATGAAAAGTGGTATTGATAAACACAAGGTTTTAGCCTCACAGTTTTTAACCAATATCTATTTCAATTAACAATTTTGCTTGAGAAAATCATTCTGCCTTGACTTTGTTTCAGTTTAATAAACCACATTCATATTACGTCGTCATATACTCAAAGGGCTGGAATTAAGCTATATACAGGGTGCAGCAACATAACTTCTTTTATATGGATATAGCCATATAAAAAAGAAAGTTATGTTGCCGCACCCTGTATAATCCTGTTACCAAGAGTTTTCTTTATTGCCTTGGTTACAATAGTACAATATCAATCTAGGCTAAGCACATCCATATCATGCAGGGCACAATGACACTCATCTTCTGTGCTCACCGCTCCCACATCACCTGGCTACCACCGAGCAGGTAACCTGCACAGCTGCCAACATAACAAATATACATACATGACAAAATAATGCTTTAAATTACTGCCACTTAACTAATTCATTGAGGATTAAATCAATTGGCAGCCTCCTCATCTTATGCCGGGAGTGGAGTGATTCCGAATGGCATTTGGTGCCACTAGGAAAACCTCCTGAACATTGAGCTACTGTTAAGTGGGAAAATTAAAATAATTTTACCCACAGTAAATGCATTAATTAAGGCTAAGTTCTCAGGCATGAATATACGTAATACCTATAATAACCAGAGATAAATGTATTACATTGGCACTGTGATTTTTTTTTTCCAACAATATGATAAGATTTGCCAGTTATTTCAAGGTTCTGCTGACAAAAAAACTCTTATAGGTATAAAAAAACTCCAATGATACATATGGGCTATTTACACACCTGGGCTTCGGTGGGAAGTTCACCAGTGACAAGGAGCCAGAAAAGACCCTCCGGCAATGGTTCCTCACCACCTTTGGCCTTTGGAAGGAGTTTCTGGCAGTCGGGAATGGTGTAGCCACGGAATCGAATACCTTCTTCAGGGTCAAGAACAGATGTCTCTGTTACCAAACCCTTAATACCTCGCATGCCACCATACATCTGAAATAGACACAATAAAATTACTTATTTTTCTTTCTAAGAAAAAAAGAAAAATACATCATGATTTACCTATCTTGTTTTATCACAGATTACACTGAAATTCATGTTCTAACATCAACAACTTTTTCATTGTAATTTAAAGGTGAATAGGTTCCACAACTGAGTAATGTCAGCATGATTAATGAAGAGACATTCCCATAATAACACAGGGTAGAATTACTTTAGGCTTTCAAATAGGCATGAAACATGAAATTGGACAGGGACATGCCACCACCATTCTTCTTGACTCTTCCATTACTTCAAGACACAAAACCATCAATTTATAAATTTTACCAATACTCATATGGATTATAATCATTATTTATATTAATTTTTATTATTTATACAATAATTATTGATATTTACATTAAATTAAAATTTACATTAAAACCTAATATTCTTAACATTTAAATTAAATTCAATGGTATTAGGCGTAACTTTGTGGAAACTATGCATGGTGTAATAATGAGCGTTGGCTGTTTTTCCACATGTGCTTTATTCTTCATGACCACGGTTTTGTTGCTGAACCAACATCATAAGGTGTAAATTTCAAGAATAAATGTCATTGTACAGAAAGAAAGAGGGGGGGGGGGGACAGGAGGAGTTAAGTCAGTGGTGGGGTTGAAGGTATGACATGGCAACTTCAACCCCCTTCCTCTCCCAGAACTGACTAAATCCCCTATACCCTATATCCTTTTCCATATCTTTATTCAATTCTGTATATATTGTCATTTTTTTGTAATTGAAATTAAACCTTTGAAATAGCACCCAAAGGGTTCATAACAGGAAAAATAATATTTTTCAGATCACTGATGACACCTTTGAAGTTAATTAATTAACAAACACAATATTTTAACATTGACTGAAAAAAATATATGTTATTATTTTAGTGTCATAAAGTTGTACAATATATTTATATTGGGCCAATACACTGGCTCGCCGCACTTTTCGTCATAGTTGCAAAAGCCGATGTATTGGCCCGCTGCACTAAGAGGGCTAAGAAATTCTAACTGTACTTCAACCTTCCCTATTTTTGTTGAATGTTATCATTTCTGCTCCGTTTCCCTATTCAGATCAGTATCCTTCCATCTAACCAAATGCCCAATGTTTTCCTCTCTCTTCACACGCATTCTCTTTCCACAACCTCCTCCAGAATCTACAATTACTCGCTCCATCCCATCTCTGTCTCCTGATTTCTGACAGCAATTTTCTCCCTTCAAATTCAAGGACTGCGATCTGGTCACGAATATCTTAGTGGAGTCACCAGCTGAAATGCACCATAGCAAATTTCCAGAGAGAAAAAAGGCACCTGACTGGAAATTAGGGGGTTCTGGGTTAGGGCCACAGTGTATTTTTTCTCAGTGGAAATCCTGGGCCTCGATCATGATCTTCGTAAGGCGTGCGCTAGCATTAGCGTTATTTTTGTCCTTATGTCTTGAGTCAGAGAGGGTCAGAGAGAACGCGATCTCCCTTCTTCATTTTTCGCACAGCACTTCAAATGACTTATCACAAACAGTGGAGCGAATTTCATAGACTTATTGTTGACCCTGCGCTACTCTAGGGGGTAAGCGTTAATGATAAAGATTGCGATAACGTGAAAGATGCATCTGCGATCCCACCTCTGTTTTCTATTTTTCCTCCACCACCTCAAGAAATTCCCTTTATTTATTTCTCTTTCAGCCCACCCCACTTTCTCCATTCCCTTGCAAAACCACTTCTTTAAACCTTCTAGCCTTTCTTCATCTACTTTATCTAGGTTTCATGTCTCATGACATAATGCTTAATATACACCATTAAAATATTAAATCTTCCCTTCCCCAGATATTTAAATGCCCATAACCCATTTTCACTTCCACTTCTATGCACATCTTAGTATGGCATAATTACGTTCCCCATTCTTAAGAGCTCAAAAGGCATTTAACGTCTGAAGTTCAAAAAGTAATAGGCTGCAGTGGAAACTGCAGGAAAGCTCAAGGCGAGAAATATCGCATCATTATGACGCAATACGGCAATACCGAAGCCTGCACGGTGACGCGGCCTAGAATCGGTGATTAACAACGTAATAAGCATCTTTCAATGGTAATTCGCAGCGTTTTGAAGGTCCCAAGCTAATTCTTATTTTCCCGAGCTCTCCTTTTATACCGACGGCCTAAGAAAATATGACTACGAAAAATCGATAGTGAACAGACTGCTAACTCTATTAAGGCGTTGAATTTTGCATAACATCGTGCAATGCAAATTTAATTTTATGGCACCTAATGAGGGAGTACACAATTCAGGTTCTTCACCGCTGTCAGGATTTAAGTAAACGAACTCTTCCTTCCGTGCCGATTCGACGATGGACCGTCCACGCGTTCTTAGATGATAACAAAAAAACGTACCAATTAGGTGAAGGCCCAGTATGAAGAAAAATTAACTTCAAAGTTACGGATATACAAAAATTGAATCCAAACGTCTTGAGGATTATCTTGCGGTTTTACTGAAATTTCGACCAAAGCTACCGAATCACTTGAACTATCGCTAAAAAGAGTCGTACCAAAGCGGGATATCTCCTACTTCATTGAAATTTACATCGACTTGCAAGATTACTGTCGATCTTCGAATTAATTGACTGAGAGAAGTCGATTATAACGATCATGAAAAGACATGCTGCTCGGCGACCAATCTGCTTCCACGATGGCCAAAGTTCGTAACTTTAGTCGGTTATAGGATCATGTGAAATTCCACTGCCAAGAGGGAACGATCTCTCAACTGACTTCCGAATCGGACGAGTACTTGTATTATTCATAGGAGCGTATGAATGACGCGTGCCAGCGAATATTCCTGACGGCGATTCCCCACTTTCATTTATTCCGAAAGAATGAGAGGAAGCGAGTTATTTCGACGCGCAGCAAGGCTACGTACTTAATGCAGGTGAAAGGAAAAGCTATTGGTTGGAAAGAGATAAATGAGAGGGAGGAAAATACCGTGTGTGATGGAATTGGCGAAGGTGGAACTGTTCAGGAAATTGAGAGAAGGCGGAGTAGGTGAAGCACTCGCCGACTGGTTACGAGGGAAATAACGCGCCAAGTTGACCTTCGGTATAGATACTAATAAGTATAAGCATTGCATAAGTCATTATTCTTTCAAGAGGAAAAACGAATTACCTGTTAAATGCACTGTCTTGTACACCGCGCTACCAAAGATTCAAACAGTTAAAATGTTTGCTTTCAACCACTCAACACGGATTACACGATACACGCAAATTGAAGGCGCGGAAAAACGGGAAAACGAACAAAGAAAGATTTCCTATCATGTAAGCTAAAGCTTATTTAGTACGGAATAAATAAACGGAAACATTAAAAATTTAAATATTTCACGAGGCATAACTAGGCGAAGTGTCTACCGTGACTGACAAACTTAAAAAAATCGTAATTTAAAATAATATAACCCCACGGACCAGCAGAAAATTACTTAACACGTAATAACATTTTGCAAATAATTTTTTTTCATTTTTGCGACGCCAAAAAATTTCCATTTCGACACTTCTATCCTTTATTGACATGAAAGTATTTACCTATAACCAGCAAAATAACAGTGTCATAACAATATACATGTGTCCTGCCGACAATAATGCCTCTTTTTTGTTTATTTAAGTCTCCATGGGAGTTAGATTTGTTCCGCTATGATTTTGTCACATTTTTTTATTTTAACTAACTTATAAACTGTGTACTAGCGTACACTAAGTATGCTACGTCAGAAGTATGTAAATTAATCCTATCCAGGGATACCTTATTCATTGCTATAGGTTTTGCATTAGTTGAGAAAAGGAATGTTAAAAACAGAAAAAATGTGAATATATGATAATGATCTTTGGTCATATTTCGCTTGGAGTCGAATAAAAATAGCTACAATATACGACAAACACCTGATTGTTTCCACGTGGAAGATGCAGAAATAAATGCGAGCGACGTATGAGGAGGGAGACAAAGAAGAGATGGTGGTGGTGTAGTGCCTCAGGAAATGATCTGGCACTTTTTTACCACGCTGAAAAAACATGACCTCTCTCCAAGGCGACACACGATTCGTCGACGGAAAATCAGCACGCCGACCGAAGAACACGCGAGGCGATTGCATCACGAAAGCCGAGCCACTTGTTTTATTCTCCCGGAGTAGCGAAAGATTCGCAATTATCCCTGCAGCGCACTGCGTGCAACGGGAAGGAAAGGACTTCCTCCTTATTGTGCGAGCCACCTTCTATCACCACCACAGGTATAGTACGTAGCTTCGGCGGCTTCCGCCGAGGTGGGACTCCGACACGATCGCTTCGGGAAGATACGGCCGTATCTACTCACGGAGGTCCCAGTTAGATATGAAAGTGTGTAAGGACGTCGGTTGCCCAAAATTGTGCCGGCCTAGGCTTCAGTCCTAGGCGTTAAGAAACCACATCCCTCAGCATCCTAGGTGCTGACACCGATTCGCGATATTAATACGCATAAATGCACGGTAGGCTATGAGATAAACCGATGAACCTAACGATACGCCGTTAAATACTTCCGAAATCAAGCAATAAGCCAATTTCCCACTAATAGAGATCCAGCGTCTCTACATGCCACTAATACATGCACTGCCGTACTCTCTTGGTGGCTATTAGGAGGCGACCAACAGCTACGGTCATTTGCGCCATTTAGGATAGGTAGGTAATTGGATACGGGGAGGAATTTTTCAAGGAACGGAGGAATGATGGAGTCAAAGACTACTCTTTAAATTCTTTAAATACGCCAATGGGTTCATAGTTTAACATACCATTCGATGGACGGAGCACTGAACTAGAAGTGCTCTTCACACAGCACCCAAGTGGGGACCAGAATACCAATAAAAATTTCTGCAACCACCGGGATAAGAACCGGGATGTGAAGATCACACTAACCCGGTCCCCTAGTTCTCTATCATGTATGTACAAGGGTGGAAGGCAATTTTGCAAACATTGGTTTTAAATTTAAAGGCGTAAGGTCGGGTCAATCGGCAAAACTCGAAACACCGAGAAGCGAGGTATAATAGGATTTTATACTATATCAGATCTAATATAATAGGTAGTAATTTTATGGTTATAGCTTCTGATAAAAACGGATAGAATGGCCAGCCGATTCGTAAGAAACTGCTATGAGTGAAGGACGTGAGCTACTTAGCAGAAAACCCATGAGGCAAGCCGCACGAGGCACAACGATTAGACGTAATACTCAATGAAGTGGAAAAGTTAAGTGGCACGAGATTTATGCAAATCACCTAATACGATGGGAGTAATTTTAACCCAACATTATACAGGTAGTCGCGACCAAGTGAAATGTAACGAAAAACGAACTACGTATATAGAACGAATAACAAGGATATTTTTCATCAAGTTATTTTCAAAATAACGGCCGCAGAAAGAGGTAGAAACAATGAAAGCAGATACTCATCACTATCACTGGTCATTAATCAAAGGCCTTTTTATACGATGCATGCCGATGCAGGGAGAGGTGCGCAGCGAAAACTGCATCCTGTAAAGCAACGCATTGAATGGAACACTTCGCCAAGGCACGAACGAATGCGCGGTAAATAACCAGCACTATTTCCACGCATTCATCCTTGCAAATCCCACGAATTGACACTGGTTCAAGTCCTCCATTTTATTGCTCCGTGTTAAATTGCCTTAGGATTTGTTTAACGAAGCTCTGAACTCGATCTTCCATTGCCTGACACAAATTCACACAATTCTCCCCTTTCCCTCACTACTTGCTACACATATCCCAAACGAGACCTTCCTTTGCCGCTCTTCCCGCTCACCTTTTCTTTTTACGACGATTGTCTTCATCAGACATGTCATGTCTCAAGATATGGCTGGTTCGGCCGACGGCTTGGCTTTTTAGATTGGATTAAGCGGCGGATTTGTCTTCTGAGAGTTTTCATCAGACCTCTTTTCTCCCAATCTTCTCATGACTCCTTCATTGTTACTCAAACGATCCATTTCATCTTCAACTCAATCCATCAGCGTAAAAAATAGACAGTTGTCTGAATTTTCGGAGGGCAGAACAGATTTCTCCTGACATGGTGACGTGATACCGACCATGTTTCACTCTCTACTTAACTGTTATTAGGTTTTTCTCAGAAAGCAGATGAAACGTCGACACCAGGACGAGACCACTTCAGATACGAGCCATCCCACCCACACTTCAGATACGGAGATACACCCAGCTAGTTTTCCTTTGATCACCTAAAGATAACTATCAATGTCCTCATTATGGGAATACTATTCAACTCTTCCTTTATACATCAAGACCTGCCTCAACGTATACGATACTGTATCCAGCTTAATAGCAGTAGCAAAACCCTAGTGAGAATAAAAAGCCAAATGAAACTAAAGGTTAAATAATTGGCAGTTTTTCTATCCGGGAAGCAAAATAACCAGCACTGGACGAAGTGAGAACGCAAGACCAAGTAAAATAGTCCATGAGGAAATGGTTCATCACGAAGAAAAATAAAAGCTTGGAAAACTAGCTGAGAAATAAGGAACACTAGAAAGAAATAATAACACCTTATCAGAATGCACTTCTGTAGTACGTTCATTTGTGACACAGAAAACACGAAAATCAAATGGTAAATTTATCCAGATGTAGTTTTTAGAGGAGCAGAAGCACAAATTTATCTCATGAAAATTCTGCACAGATGACGGAACAACCTTGTCGGACACATCTTGAGACACAGTAACTCTCACGAAAACAGTTGTCGAAGGAAAAGTGAAAGGGAAGACCAGCTTAGAATCTCGGATGAGACGTCTGGAGAAAATAATGACAAATGTAGTAGGGAGAGAAAAATGATGTTCATATAATGATTTAAGCCGATCGGAGAATGGAGTAGGCGTATGCGTCAAATCGATCTTATGATTATTGACAATTTATATAATTATCTGATCATAGTGAAATAAACGCATTTTTACCAAAAAAACGAAAGAACAGTGGAATAAATTGTGTTTTCTCCAATACTGTGAAATTAAAATCCGCTTCCGCCAAAAGAATGATCCATGCACGCACAGTACTTCAAGGATACTTACTCAAACGATGAAGATTAGTGATTGATTAGTATTTAAATTTAGTAGAAGGTCTTACTTCGACCCCTGCATTCGGTCATTACAATTCAAGGCCTTCACTCTAAGCTTCTGCAAAAAATACATTTCAGAGACAGAGCTTTCTGTCAGCCAATTGTTGTTCGCTCCCACCCAGTTCCTGCTCGACCTGACCTTGAGAATGAAAAAGTAATATTAAAGAGATAATTTCTTATTCAAAGTGACTCAGTCAAGGGTCAATGAATTCATGCATTCAACGAGGTCTAGACTATAATGAAAAGGGAGACGACCTCACTTTGGGAAATAAAACATCTAAAGTAATGGAGCCGATTCGTGTGAGAAATCTGACTCTTTTACTAACTCACCGAGGATATTTTATAATCAATTACTATCGTTATAGTAAACCGATGAAATATAACGAGGATAATTCATAAACATCTATTTATTAGGCACCTTACTACTTTATATCCAATTGTGCGCTTTCTTGTATTACGTGCGGATAATTCTGAAAACTGCACTAATTTTCACTGCCACGCATTCGTGTTAGGGACGTACATTTTAATGATAAAAATAAATACCCTATTACACTGGAATAAAACATTTTTCATCCGCAAAACAACGAACGATGAAAATTTTGCACCTGAGATTGTATACGAATCTCTCTTTCACGAGACAATATCAAAAGAGCCACATCACCTTTTGCCCTGAACGAAGATTTTGAGGAAGGGTTTTTATCCATGCGCCACACATTTTTGGTCAAAGAATAAGTTCATTTACTATTAAATCGTATTTTATCCACATTGGAAGTAAAATTTCACACATTTTTCTTTAATGCCACTACAAAATTATACTTTTTTGCGCAAAAACGAAATATCGGACCCCGGATTTAAGATCATCACCCCTCCCTGACATCCTAAAAACAACCGCACAAGGGCATCGGCATTTGACACAAAAAGCCTGCATATTTAACTCTCACAAAGCTACAAAAATATCCGCATTATATTACCACATTAAAAAAGCGATTAACAATTAACGGAGACCACACATTTCGGCCCAGTAATTGCAATATCCGAAGACGATCAATGGCTAACAGGCGAGAAATTAGGCCATAATACTCAAACACCACTGCTAATCTGCCCAGCATCTGTCAAGTAAACTGCATTTCGGTAATCTCCTACCATGCATTTGTCTTGGAACCGGATTAAATTCATTCCTGATACAAAGTTCACTCAGCATGACAAGAAGATTGCAAATGATTTGAAAGGAAATTCCCGCTACAAAAGTCACGACTGCTTTAACCTTGAAACTGACAAACTGATTGGTTATCAGAGAATTATCCAGGCTGGGAAATTCGAAAGAGAGTCGCTGGCGTGATACCAGTTCTTCGCCAGAAAAAAAGTCTTAAGGGAAACCAAAAGTTTGCCACGGAAAAGCCACAACTTTTTACATAATGAACGTTAGAAATTCACGGGAAACCTACAGGGGAATATCACCGAATATAATAATAATACATTTTATTGAATATACGAGGAAAGGCTCGCAAGCGAAAAAGAAAATTAACATTTTCCACTCCTCATGTTATCAATGGCATTACATATTTCAAAGAACGTTTCCAGCACTTTAAAACAAATAACAATTTCATCGGGGGTTTACGATATTACGGATAGAAGTTGAAATCTCAGTCATGTGATTACAGTAAATCGACATCATCGATGCGACATATTCCTCGTAACTTGTATAAATTAATAAAATGGTTAAACATTTTGAGCATGCTTCTCTTAGAATGTATTTTCTTCCGAGAATCAAATGGTACCATTTATTACAATAGACGTGATATACGGCATAATGATTAAAAACGGCTACATGTGAATTAAAAAAAACATAATAAATCGGTTTCCTGCTTACAAAATAGAATACCTACACACCACAGTTAGAAAAAAGGCTGAAATTATTGTCATAACCAGTTGTTCTCAGCCCCTTTTTATCTGGCCACAATAAGGATTTATAAAAAACAAGCTGACCCGGCCACGCGTTGCTGTGGCTCAATCTGGTTAAATGGAAAGCGCACGTTTATAGTATGTTTAATTTCACAATTCTTATGGGTATACAATATATCTCAGCTGATCGATTGTTTTGCAGCTGGACACGCATATTTGTATATAATTTTAACGTCTTTACATGTCGTCACAAAGTAGAATATTTCAGGCAAGCATTTATTTCATCCGCTAGTGTCAATCGAGGAATTACAGGTAATGTTTGCCTGAAATGTCGTGCAAGCAATATTAATGCGTTCTCAAATGGTCTCAGGATTCCACGGAAATCTTGCAATGATCGATCCAGAGCCTCGAGCGATGCTTTGTGCACCATTGTTCATTCATCCCAAGCAATAAGTTGGCATTTCTGAAATATTTGTCACATGCCGGATGATTTGAATATGTTGCACGTGAGTGTTTCAATGAATTGCAAGTTCAATGGGATGCACATCCCGTCTCCAGTGTCGATATTGTATTCTCGATATTGTACAAACCTTCATGGAGTGAACAAAACAACTAACCAAAGCTTCATGGAAATTGGATGAATGTTGTGGTAATGCATGAAGTTATCAATATTGTATCGATACAGTATCGATATTGTAATGATACTTTATAAAACTTTGATAAAAAACACCTAAATAATTTCACCTCAATTTTGTATCAACAATGTATCGATGTATCCATATTTTATCGATATTATATCGATAAAGTATCGACATTGAATTATCGATTTTGTAGAAACCTTCGCGGAGCGTACTCAATAACTTTCCAAAGTTTCATGGCGATCTGATGAATGGTGTAGTAATGCATAAAGGACAAACACATTATATACTTTCGATACAGTATCGATATTGCAACGATGCATTCCTTTTAAAAAATTAAATAATTTCACCTCAATTTTGTATCAATAATGTATAAATTTATCGATACTTTTGCGATATTATATCGATAAAGTATCGATATTGAAATATCGATTCCGTAGTCCTCTTTTCGGGAATGTACTTAACAACTTCCCAAAGTTTCATGGCGATCCGATGAATGGTGTAGTAATGCATAAAGGACATACACACACACACACACACACACACATTCATTTTTATATATATAGATAGGAACCCGGTGCAAACATGTTATCGTCTTTATGAAAAATCTCGACAGTATAATCATCACAGATCCTAGGAATCGTATGGCGCATGTCTCCAATAGATTCTCCCATTTTCCAACCTCTCTCTCATACATATCATTCTTTATTCCACTCATCCATTCCGTGTTCCTCCTATACAGTCCTATCCACTCACTTTACCCTACACGATTAATCAATTCAGACCATTATATCCTAAGTATGTTCCATACAGTTTCCCGTTTTTTTACACATTTTCTCCAAAAATTCAAGGAACCTTTCAGTTAGTTATTAGGCATATCCATTAGATCTTCGTAAGTCCTCAGCAAACTCAAAATGCAAAATGCTTTTCTCAGTCATGCCTTTATGAGATCTTAATTGTCCTCAGTCTCGCTACCATTATGGTGAATGCACCATATGTGCTGTCTTGTTTACCAACTATTAATCCTGTATTCCATATATTCAATACATTATACATACTTCTCGTAGAATGCTTCCTTCGCCCCCATGTTCAACCAATATTTTCTTGCTTGGGTCGTCGATAATTTAACTGCTTCTTAGATGGCAATACCCTTCCACCTCCTTACGTTTTCGTTTGAGATTAAAATTTGCCTTACTTTCGCTCTTCTACCGCTTACCGTTTCCCCCCTTCTTGATTGTGACCATTGCTAAAGAAAACAAGTAGGCGACAAGTTTCCCGACACATCAGGGTAAATGGCCGCAATACTGAGTTTCCACTCCACTGCCAGCTCCAGCAAACAAGCTGTCTGTTTACACTCGCTTGAGCGAGAGTGAGAAATGAGACCCGAGACTGCTTTCGTAATAGATCGGTGCGAGAAAATGGGAAATATCTCCGAATGTTCCGCCATATCTGGTGCGCGCCAAAAAAAAAAAAAAAACAGCTCCCACAACCCAGCAGGCAGCGGCATACGCGGGCCACTGCATGCCCACGATAGTATGGCCATCCGCTAAAATTCCATTTTAAATACTATGCGCTTTGACTAACAAGCAATCTTAAGACATACAAGGAAAAACGAAAACATACATTAAGAAAAATAAAGAAGATAAACTCAGAAAATAGTGGCTGAGAGAGCACACTGCGCCCAAATGCTACTAGGTCACGGACAATGAATGATGATAAAAAGCAAGAAAATTAAACACAGACAAAGAGAAATTATTTAAGTGATAGACACTGAGAAAACAAACATGAGAGATGCAATACATACATCCATTCCTCCACATCAAGGGCATGAAAAGTAAAAAAAAAAAGCAGTTAGGTAGTGGGAAGAATTAAAAACTGCTTTCATAAAATGACCACATGAAAAAGTAAAAAGTTGACAAATTTCAGAGAGTAATCATGTTAAAAATTTGAAACCAGAAGAAAAAGGATCAGTATGGATCTAAAATGAATTAGTTAACTGCCATTCCAGGAGGGCCTACTACGGCGATCAACAACCAAACAAGCTTTCCCACCTACCGTTCACTAGGGGATTGAAAACTTCACCGAGGTCCATCAAGTTTCATAGTTAACTGGCTACGAAACATTAACTCCGATCGAATTTACCGCTTAGAGCACATTTCAAAAGTTTTCAAGAAAGATTGACGAGGATATTTTTTCATGAAAATATCCCTATTTATCCAATTTATCTAGCCAAGAAGAATTAATAATGGTACTGGCTTGGGAGCCGCCCAAGAGCAGGAACAATAGCCGCCCAAGAGCAGGAACAATAGCCGCCCAAGAGCAGGAACAATAGCCGCCAAAGAGCAGGAACAATAGCCACCAAAGAGCAGGAGCAATGTGAAAAGACTCTGCTATTTAAAAAAAAGAATAAATAAGCTAAGTTTACCATGGGGAGATCACACCGCTAATCCTGATGGTATCCCTCAAAGTATACCATGAGTGCCCCCGGGGTCATATGCCAACAAGCCCTCAAGGACGCAAATTTAGTTTCCCACCTCATGAGCAGACAGTCGCGCTGTGACTCATGGATTATGCAAACACCAGCGAAAAAAGATGAGTTGATATTCGGTCTCACAACACAGACCGAAAAAACGATGAATACAATATACTTATCTATAACACCACGCAATTATCACAAGCGATAAGATAGCTCTTCACAATAACGGTTAACGACGCTGTATCATTTAAGCACCGACCACGCCGAAGGGAAAAATGATTTTTTTTTCAAATCCAGCAGCAATTTTGCGACGCTCTTTAATCTCCAGATAACAACAATGAATTGGTCACAGCTCGCCCGTCATAACGTTGTTTTTTCACATGGGCAATGAACAGCGCACACGATTTTACAAGCGGGGTAAGCACTCGGCATATTTGCAATTTAAAACGTGTGAAATTAATTGAAAAACATTTTCCACACCTATTAAAATAATTCCACCGGAAGCTCAATTCCCATTCGGAAGCAAGCTAAGCGATTACAGAACGTTAGCGGTCAGCGTTTCCATTCTGGCGCGCACGGAGAGAAACTCAAAAGAAATGAGATACAATTAAAAAGGAAATACGAATGAAACCGAATGACACATTTAAATAAGAAAAAGATTATCGTAAGTGACTGGTCAGTAGAGAACCCCTATCTTCTCGTCACTACATTATGCTGACTCTTCATACTTTTCAATTCCAGCCCTTTCTCTACATTTCGTGACTTTTTCGTGCATTCTCATCATACACCTTCCAATTTCTCCTCGTAATTTCCTTTCTTGGACTACAACATTCCACATTAACTTTCCATACTGACAAAAAGCAAAAAATATTCAACGATAAACGTTCAAACTTTTAATGGAACGAGGCAATAAATGTAGGTTCCTGGAAGCGTCCTAGGACTCAGTGAGGGGAGAGAGATCTTTCGGGGGCCTGAGTAATTCTGACTTCATATCCCGGGGGCCCGGGTTCGAACCTTTATCTTGTAAGTAGTACTGTTAGGCGAAATAACAGTTTCTATTCAAGGGCAATGAAGAGAACATTCCAAGTTCAGTATTCCACCCGATGAATGGAACGCAAAGCTGACCTTGGGTCTTTAATTAACAGGAGGCTATATCTGTCGCCAGATTTCACTTCACCCTTCCTTCTTTGTCGAAGTTTGTGTCTCTGCATAGCAGGTTTTCTATTCTATAAAAAAAGCCGTCGAATATATATTTGTTTCTGATTCCATACTACGATTGATTTAGCATCACTGATGAAGGGTTATATCTGAAAAACAGACGTTTGAGGGATAAATACGTGTTCTGAAACCTGGTGGTCCATTGATTAACAAGTGACGAATTGATTTTTATTTAGACCTAAGTGTGAACAAGAATTGGAATGTAACTTCTACACACTACCGGCAATCCATATTATCTACCTAAGCCCTCTTATAAACCCCAACTGAAGATTAGGCCTTGCACTCGAAGGAATGCCGGGACACATTTAGACCGAAGGCTAGACTGTGCCTAGCCTTTACGACCCACCCAGACCCTTGGCATTGAAATTTCCACGACGAGCCGCCTTCTACGGTATGGTTACATAAGAGGAATATTTTTCCTCGGCGTGCCACGAAATATTTGTCTACTTCCTCGTCGGGAATGTTTTCCTCAGACCTGGCTCGGGAAAAAAATCTCGGCTTTCCCCGTTCCCTATCGAACACGTTACAGGAAAGCGGCTGGAGTGCACGAGATGGCAGTCATTCTCCCATAAAACCACTACAACCGGAATTCTTCTTACAGGGACGTTTTTCTGGCTTTTCTTTTTAGACATACCTTCCCTCTTCCCATCCCATCAATGACTGGTTTTCCTCGTCCTTTCGGCGAGAATATTCAACTCGGAAGACATAGGGTGAGCTGGAAATCACACGGTCGACAACAGGATAGCTTTCTAAGGATGTATATTTCGATTAATATGTTTTATCCGAATGCTTAAGCGATGCTGCACAAAAATTATCAGGGCATCGATATATAGAGGGCCTATCCAGATTCATTAAAGGAAATCATATTACGTAGCAATGGGAAATATTAATTGCCGTGTTTTTTTTGGAGTTTCATTACATTAGTTTACAGCAAAATATTATAATTAAGTACTTTTTTCATATCTTTAGAGCGCAGAGAGCCCAATTTTCCTTAAATCGAAAAACAATCGATATTTTTGCGAAGGAGAGGGAGAACATATTCTAAGAAGTCAAAGGGTGCCAGCGAAACCATTACCCTACGTGGTCTAAGTGGGTTAATTAAAATGCCCGTACCTGAGGGATAAGTTTCGTCACTGAAATTTCACTCGTGAGAACGCCTTAAAAAAAAAAAAAAACTTTTTCCCACAAGTTAACCTCTAATTTTTCTTGATTCTTATCTGAAATACTACGATTTTATTCTTAGATTACTATTTCTTCTAATATTATGTGACAATTTTGACAACGATCAATCATTACTTATGGAACACCTATAACAATATCGTTCTGAGGAAAATGACAAGCCGGATATTTCAGACGAAGAGATAACACCCAAAAATCTTCCCTTCTTAAACATTCAATACGAGTCTACCACCTCATATTGCCAACAAATATGGCGACAGCTAATTCAAGCGAGAGACGATTTGACTTTCTTGATACCCTAAACGTTTTCCAAGCCCACACTAACTGCGACGTCCAAAACAGTTATCCCCATTGCAGCCTACAGGGCCACCATTGCTCAGAGAGATACGGACGATTATCTGAGCGGAGTGGCGATAAGAGATACCGGGCCCTATCTCTAGGGTCTAGATCAGAACACGTGACGAGATGAAGCAGTAGAAGCAAACAGAAAGTTGATTAATATGTTGCAATTATCCGAATGCTTAAGCGATGCTGCACAAAAATTATCAGGGAATAGAAAAATAGAGTAAAAGAAAAGGAAAGTAGGTCGCGAAAAGATATTGAAACTTACTGCCCCTGCGCACGGCGTAGTATAAAATATGCACTAAAGAAGTGAATATCGTTGATGAAGAAACGAAAAATTCAAGCCGAGCACTTCGAAGATATACAAGGCGTCTTTTAAAGTGTTCCATTTTTAGAATGACATTTCTTCCTTGTCACCGAACTTTGCGGAGTCTTGACATACTAAAATCTACAGTTTTTCACTCATTTTGACACTTTTCCGCAGCGACCGGCAACTATATATCACATCGAAACGAAGACCGAGGGCATTCAATGTATTATAAAAAGAAAAGTAAGAATATGTAAAATAATAAACGCTGATAATGCGGGGTTAGGGATGTAAGGGACCCTTTCCAAAGACAACTGAACCGCGCTGAAACACTTGACGCACCGCAGGTTGCGTGGACTAAGAAATTTTCAATTAAGAAGAGAGGCCGCAACTTTGATACATAAGTGAAAGGGCGAGGAAATGTTTACGGCGTCAAGACGCGCCCAATCCACTTTAAGCAGGTCATTTTCCCGCGACCACGTCCACAAATAATCTACATCTACGCGATACCCTGCAAGCCACCGCGAGGGTGTGTGGCATAATCCTCCCGTTACTTCGAAAACTTTGTTGTAACTCAATCCATGGATCACACCGAAACCCCCAAAAATAAATACGCAAAAGTAGTCAAACCGCACAAAATAATAAAACGTGAAGGCATGGAACTGGCATTCTTGAGTTGGATATGTGTGAAACTCACAGTGTGTGTGCCTCGACATGTAAGATACTTTCCCGCTTTCACTTCACGGGGAAAACCGTTAAAGATCTCGTGAAAGGAGACCCAGTACTGTCACTCAAATCTTCCGGAAGTAGGACATGTTTCAATCGAGACACACGGGCTGAAATGTATCCATACAAAATTGGCATACTCCATGTGAGTTACCATTATTTATTAACTACCATGAGCCAGCGATCCAACGCAAAATTTATACCCACTTAAAGAAATTCTGCCAAAGCGAACCAGGTTTTTTCAGATGGAGAACATGGATTACTTCGGACAAAAATGGTAGATCTTACACGGAGTACATCTTCACACATTTACCTCTTCTAGCATAGCTGTTATTCCATACGGGTTCATTTGAGTACTCAACCGACAAGGGCAAACGTGCCAAGTATTAGAGGGGACTCGCTGAACCGTAAGCAGTTATCCTTGGACTTAAGCATCGACTAGGGTAATACTTCATCATTCTCACATCTATTATTGGGTATTATTATAATGATACTGTTCAATATTAGCTTACAATTGAATATAAATTAGAATCAATGATAAGAAGACATGAGCTAATTGGTTAAAAAGGTCATTTACACGCCCAAATTTCACAATTCGGCAAATATCAACTGGGTTGTCACTTCGGATTTGCCCTAATTCCGAATGCTGAGCTTGTGAGTTTTTTTTCTGTTTTTTCCCTCGTCGAGGTTGCACTCGCAACAGCCGTTGCAGACGCAGGTCACAACCAGAGCTGACGGAAATCGTGACATTTTTTTTCCATAGATTGTAAACCAAAGTAATAGAAATACTGTGTCTACAAACGTCGACTTCTTTTTCGACGGCCAAACTTCCATTAAAATACGCAAAAAATAATTACCTTTGAATACCTACATTACTTCCATAAACATATTTTGTGAAAAGTTTTAACAAAAAAATATGCGAGCAAAAATGGGGATAATCACACACTACTTCCACAAGAAAATCAATCAACTAGTTCACTAACGGTGGTAGATCTCGTTTGCAAAAAACTTCACCACTGCCCAGGTAACCAAAACCATGCCTCATAATAATCCTAAGCCTTATCTCATTCCTTCCTATCAGCCATTGGTTTAAAATAAAACTTCCCCATTGAATTTGCACCCGACGGTACGTCAACACAGAAGTGCCTCCAGTCACCGCGTACTGAAAATAAAAACACAAAACCAGCACAGATACCGCCACCGAATATACCAATCTCAATTCTTATCGCACAGACTAAGTGCTAAAAGTCTCCGTCACTTCTCTCCAGTTATCAGCACACACATCCACCACGCCTACCTCTAGTGCCACTTCTTTTATCGGGTTAATTCCACTTTCACCAGTCGACCGAAGTTAACACTCGTGCGTGCACCTTCTAAACTCTTGATTCCATATTTACTCTTTCTATCGCGGGAGTCTCCTTGGAACTCGATACGTGGATATCGTGGCCGCCTGATCAATTCATACCTAGTCGAGAGGAATATTACATGCGTGTTACATAAAATCTGAAGGTGTAGTGTGCGTTTGAATTATTTTCTTCATCCGCTTACATTTTACATTGGATACTGAACCGTTATATTTTTTTCGCTCCAATTCAAACAAGGAAACAATAATTCACTTCGGCAGCCATGAATGAACCGGTTCGGAGTGTTACTGGAATTTTCGCTTCCAACCACGAATTTGGAGAAACTTTACGGACAACGTGATAGTAAAGTGTTATCAAACAAACAAATATTAAACCCTTTTCATCCTGAATTATTTTACACTAAGAGAAACGTAGTCGGCCTTTTGCCTTTTTACACAAAAAGTAAACCATCTCCACCATATGCCAGCAGAATTGAACCAGTAACGCATTAACTCATTTTCTCTTGATTTTTAAGAAAATGTACAAAAGTGTAAATGTGTAAATGCCATTAACAAACTGGACCTCAATATACAAGATTGTGTACATGGTTAAAACAGAACACTTAGAACTAAATTCAATTGTGGAGCTAAGAACTAATACCTGAAACAAAGTACCTTCAATGAGAAAATATAGAATACTCCAAGTTTTGACCACACCCGGATATGAGCCCGGGGGGATGGAAACTAATTGTTGACCGTTAACAAAATCCATTTTTTTCTCACACTTTAAATAGAACTAAAATATTGAGAAATAATTACAATTTTACAGTTTGCATAAATGTTGTTCAATTATCTCGGTACGGTTTCAGTGCCACCCCAAACAAAAATATCAGTTTTTCCGGTTCAACTTCGGTTCGATGACCTGACTTTAGGTCGACGGACGCATCCCTGGCACACGAGGATAACCTTTGCCCATTTGGCCTCGCGACGTTCACCTTGTATCACGATCCCAGGTGTAAATGAGGGCGTTTTTAAGCTCCTTTTTTCCTCTTCGTAAGTCCCTCCCGATATTGTTTCTTGCACCTCCACTCATCCTGTCCCTGACGTGCAAGGGAATTCTGCCACTCAATACTCTCAGGTCGGGCAAAACGTAAAATACGGGGCAGCTACGCGATACTTGACCCAGAGCTTGGTCACGGACGGGCATGGCCCTCGAATTCCTCTCCGCTCTTGACCTTCTGTGGAAGACCAAGCGGGAAGAATAGCACGAGAGGTTGGGATGTTAAAATGGATGACGTAGCTTCACTCGCCCGGCGTTTCTCATTATCGCCAGATGTGTGACTGGAATCACGGATTTCGCTAACCTTGGGGGGCGTCTCTCAGCCTAGGCTATAAATATTCCAGTTCATCCACGTTCACGCCTTAGCGTGGTACTTTTACGTTTTTTATTAGATCTACTAGACCACCAGAGTATAAGAGGAAGTCATGAATAGCATCGAATAAAAATAAATATTCCGGAATTCCGGGCATAGAACGATGAAGCTGCCGACGAAATTAAGCTCGTGAAAATACTCTTCTTACAAATTAGGGAGAAAATTCGTCGTATGCATACCCCTTCTGCAGAATAACTACGGATAAAACTCTTATTTATAAAATCTACGAGCCAGATTCAGACCATAATGGTCAACATTTCCAAGGAAGAATAAGGAATCTTATGGAAGAATAAGTAATGGTGATCTTTATTTCGGAATTTCCAAGATTTGGAGCATGCGCATTGCTTTAACTGATAGAGGTTTTGATCCTTCGTCTTAATTCTTACGAAATTATTCATGCGAAAACTTTTCGGTTTGACCAGAAGCATTTATAAATAATACAAGCTGTACCCGGCAACACGTTGCTGTGGCTCAATCTGGTTAAATTGAAAGCGCATGTTTATAGTATGTTTAATTTCACAATTCTTATGGGTATACAATATTTTTTGCTATACAATATACAATATAATACAATATTGAGCTTCAGATTTTCCCCTTATCTGCGTTTCACGAAAGCGGGAGATGAACTGCGCCACAAAAAACAATCATCATGACCGAAGCTTTAGATAAATATCTATATTTACTCGCAAGTGTGAGTGAAAGAAGCTACCTTTAAAGAGAAGATTGAAAAATGAAATTACACGACAAGAATTTGCCCATTCCAATGACCTTTAACCACATCCCCGAATTTTACCATATTACTGAGCGAGTTTCGTTTGGTGATAGTTTTTCGGTCTCCATCCATGGATAGATTCTTAAAAAACCCACTGCTCTATTCAGTTAGTAGCTCGCAAGAATATCTCTGGTTCATTGAACTAGCAAGGAATGTGAAGATGATGAGAATTTGTACTTAGAGTATAATTGTGGAGGAAGGCAGATAAAATCGGTATGATTAGAGGAAGGCAGATAAAATCGGTACGATTTGAGGAAGATTAAGCTCCCGCTATCCAATCTGCAAAGGGACTGCAAATGATAACTAATGCGCGGAAAATGTCATTGCGATAGGAACAGAATGAAGATATACAGCAGGAAAATAAAACGTTGGAATTCCCATCACAAAATTTCATGGTAAACATAAAAGAAGGAAGGCATACGCTGAAGCAGGCTGAACAAATTAGGTCATGGATTGGAGAGAACTAATGATAGGGACGTGGATTGGAAGTGCCAAAAAAAGAACTGCAAAAGACAGTTTGCACAAATGGCACCGAAAACGTGGACACACGAAAATAGACAAGGTTTCGGTCAAGATAGAGACGGTAAGGTGGAAATAGAGGGAGAGAAAATAATTTTACATGTAGGGGGAGGAGAGGAAGTTTCCGTGGTAAATTGGGAGGCGGAGCGAGTGGATGGAGCTAATTATGAGGAGCTCTGGAGTTTTGAAGGCCGCGATAAATGGGAGAATGATGGGAAAGTGGGGAAGAGGGAAGAGAAATTGATGTTTGGGTAGGACGGTGGGAGGCGGGAGTAAAATATGTGTCCCGCTATACTCAGAAGCATCCTGAGCCCACCAATTAAACCTGCCTTAACCACTAGGACATTGATTGGAAAAACTTATGTATGTGCTCACATTACGGTTGATGGGTTTCTCCCGCTTGATTTAGGGGCAGACACCTATGACGGCTAAGGTGAAGGCAGCACCGATTCATACCGAACTCAAAGAAGCGAAGCGTCAACGGTACACTAACCGAACACCATATAAACCAATACTCCAATGACAGAACAAATCAGTGGGTGATAATTTTCTTCTCTGCCGATAATTAACCCATAAACAGCGAGGCCAAAGCGTTTCCTCAGTTTCATGATTACACAGCATATATCAATTGAAATTATATTCATACATCGATATCAATGATAACTTTGCACTTCAAGTAGTAGCTATTCGGGAAATGCGACTGACAGCTGAGGTCATTTACACCATTTAGGATAGGCGGGTATTTGGGCAGAGTTAGGAATTTTCCTGGTGACAGGAGAAATTCGAGGTTGGTATTAGCCTGCTCTTGATGAAAGGAGCACAGGAGACTAGGATTTTACGTCCCCTCCGACGGACGGTGTGCTGCACTTAAAGTGTTCTCCACGCGGAATTTACGTAGGGTCCAGTTTGCCAAAGAACTACACGGCCACTGCCAACAATCAAACCTGGGCTCTCGAGATGGAGGGTCCAGGTTTGATGCATGAGCGCATGGGTGTTGTGACCTGGGCTCACGGGTGTGATGACCTGGGCTCTGGGATGGAGAGCCCAGGTCACTACACCAACCCGACCCCGCTCGGCTCTTCCATATTTCTCAAGAGACACCACGTGAACGAGCAATCGTGCCGCTCATTCTTATCGGGTAGCTGCAAGTGGATAGAGCGGGCAAGGAATTTAATTAAAGAGATTCCGTCTCCCTCAATAAAACATCCCCCCTTTGCGCCCCGTCACCCCGGAGAGACGATAACAACGGGCATCTTTAAACGTACTCTACTGGCGAGTACACGGTCTGTGAGACGTAACTGGATAGTGCAAGGTTTACACTGAAGAATAGCAAAAAATCCTTTGATTCGGAACGTTTAGGCCAGGTGGAAATATGAGATGGAAAATTCCTTCACTAACCAACATTCCTTCCTTAGTCGACACCCAAACGATTCGTTTCTGGCACCGAACAATGGTGCCTAAGAGACTGCGACGATCAGCTGATCGCGAGAATCCTCACCCAAATCCCTACGGTAAAAATAGCTCAGCTGGGATTGACGCAAGAAAACCGAAGTCTCGGATGGATATGGCTCTGGCTTGGTGGCGTGCACAACTCCCGCTGCAGAGTTTCGACGCCTCGCTTGCCAAACCAACTCGTCAAAACGAATTCACATTGCGGCGTGACCTCGGTGGGGGGGAGGTATCCGAACGGGATGTCTGCGTGTCTTCCGTTCGAAGAAGAGGCAACATTTCGCCACTTACGTAAGTGCGCCCGCCGACTAATGAACCACGACTCGCCGCGTTATCAAGCAAAAAAATTATTACTCCCCATCTTGAGAAACCTTATCTTGACAAGAGGGAAAAGCTAACGTGTCAACCCAATTCAAATAATCGACCATGATCGGTGAGCGGACTGAAGAGGAATTACTAACCTCCTTCGGCTGACTGATAACAATTTCCTTAAGGTATTTCAAAAGTGTGTAAGGTGTTTTTTTTTCCTACAATCAGGCATGCATATCTACGAAGGAGATTGTGGCTATCGCAGGGCGCACCGCCCCCATTCCATCAGCCAACCACAAGATCTTCCTCTTTGGGGCAGTCTGCTTTCATCTTCGGGATAGGTCCCGAATACTTTTCACTGCAACGGTCACATTCTCTATGGCGATCACGCGTGTGACTTATGATGCTCAAATAAGACTGGAAAATAGGTCATGAGGATGCTGGGAAGTGGGTCTTGGACGGTACGAAAGAAACCAACGAGGGCAATTCACGCCAACGAACTCCTTAACCCAACATGAGGTTCAATATGAACTGGCACTGGCCCTTCCGACCAAATGAGTATTATTAGCAAATGGCCGACCACGCAATAAAACCTAATGATTTAGGTTTATAGACCACTTTATTCAGAAAATAACTCCGGCCTCAATCACTATCGAGACCTTTAATTTAACCTCCAGCCGTTTTGGATATTACCATTTATTTTAGCATTAACGTGTCCCTGGGCCTAAAATACTAAGGGCTGAAATGGCTTCAACTGAAACTGAAGAGCCCTACTCAAGCGACGCAAAATCCAGGGCCGTCCAAAGAGGGGGGCCAATTGGGGCACTTAGCTCCACGCCCGTAACTTTTAGGGAGCCCTGGAGGGGCCCCCAAAAGAGAAAACAAAACGTCATCACTTATCGCAAAAAATACTAAACAGCAGGGAGACTTTTTTTCATTTTATGGGATTTAAAAGACTGAAAACGATGAGTGAGGTCAACGATGAGTGAGGACGGCATTAACAACCTAATGATGCTTAGTATTAAAAGAGCATTATTCACAAGTTTCCTTAAATAACAGACGATTTTGCCAAAGTGAAGGCCAGAATAAAAGCTATCTAGGCCACAGCTGATTCTTCTAGTTTTTAAATTTTCCAGTTTTTTTTTACTTTCCAGTTGTTCACAACATTCAATTGTTAAGTAATAATCATTTATGTCACAAATATTTAGGCGATAAGCTCTTAGACAAGTTCACTTGTGTTTTCCCTCCTTCCTTCTCTAGTATGGGAGAGGGCCCTAGTAAGAATGTTGACCCAGGCCCCCAAATGACTCTGGATGGGCCTGCCAAAATTAGATGTGTCCACACATTTAACCACGACCCCGAGGATAAAACTTGGATAATGTGGCATTATATTTTAGGGGGAATCAACTACGCGGAAAAATCGAGGATTAACCAATGAAACTGAAGAATAATCCCAGGCAAAATTTGGCAACACCCGAGCAGATAGCCCAACGAAGAACCTATACCGAGGAACACGACGGCCACACCCGAATGAGCGAAAATTCAGTGTTACAAAATTAACTGGTACACGGTTATACTGTTTTTCGGTGATATAATGCAATAAATGAAACAAAAAAGATTACCTGGTAGCAAAAATACAATCACCAACGAAAAAATCTTCAAAACAACTCCGCATTTACAACCCAATAATCAGCAGGGATATTACACGTATTTTAAATAACACACTTAACCTTCGCAATCATTAATAACCAGATAATTGCTGTTAATTTGTTTAGCACCCCACCAAAAAGAGACGCACTTTCTCTGGAATTTTGAGCAAACAAAGTTGTGACGACAATAGTCACACAGGAGCCGAGCGATTACTAACGCTGAGAAACACTTAGCGAAATATGTTGACATATTTTCTCGTAGTAAAAACATCTTCCCGGAAAATAATAAGGCCAAGGACAAATTCACCATGACTGAAAAATCGACAACAATCACATTCTGAAAGAGAAATGTAATATGTGTCACAAATAGCAATGAGATACTTAGGTATCCCTGTGTGTACCATATCCGGGTCCTAAAATTCCACAAAACTACTTTAGTACCCGTACCACATTAACGTTGTACGAAATTTAAATGGACTTGGAGCCATCACCGAATGCTTATTAGGACGTAGTTCTGGAATATTTGGCAGCAAGCAACTTTGTGCACTTCTGATGACTGATCACCCACTGCCACACACTTGAGATGGTTTTCATGGTCCTAGGGAATGCTCCACTCACGTTGGTCAATATCTCCTAGACTACGGTGGTAACCAGGCACGTAGCCAGAAATTTGCTTCGTGGGTAACTTGAAACGAAACAGCCTTGCCCAATCGGTGCCAGCATGTTTCAAATCTCTTCCCTTTTTCAGTGTTTGGTATTTACTTTCACAGTGCCCATACCTATCTCTTCTCACAGGTAAAATTCACTGCTTACCTCGTTATGAAGCCGTTAATTTGACCAACCCCGGAACAGAAGTTCAGCCCATACATCTCAGATTGAAAAGAAAAATTATTAACCACACGCATGCATCAAACTAGTGACCACATTTCAAGGCACTTAACACTTGAATTCTATGCAGTGTAATCTGGATTATAATGCCCAGTTAAGATCAGAACAACAAAATTATTGGGAAAAAATTTCGGGGCGGGGAGGGGGGGGGGGTGGGCGGAAGCACCCCCTCTGGCTACGTGCCTGATGGTAACAAGAATTCTAATTACAACTCCTATCTAACAAATCCAATATCTGCTCTCCGTAAGATGATAATGGAAATATGGATGACGCCAATGATAGAATCGACGTTCGAAAACGAAAGAGGGAAATTTCCGTATTCGGATCATAACATGATAATCTAATTTCGGGGGCGCGCGCAGCTATCACCCCATAACGTCTGTTATCGGTCGCCAGAGCAGAATTACGTCTCAATGAGCTCTTCATGTTTCAAACAACATTGTTTTAAGACCGGAGGCCACGGAGGGCGAACGAAATGCGTGTTAGTGCGACCAAACGCTTATCGCTCCCTCCATTCGGGCACCAAATCGACTTTAAATTTCGAGCAAGAATTCAGAAGAGTATATTCCCAGGCCCTCTACAACGCCTTAAGACGTCTAATCGCTCCCTCTTCTGGAAACAACGAAGAAATACTAACGCTTTCCTTCTTAATAGTGGGCGCTGAAACTTTCTAATCAATTATTTATCGGACGCCTAACACAAGCAGTGAATTGTCGTATGCATTTGCAATTCTCCTTGGCCTCAGGCCATGATTACAAAGAAACAACGGTATCTATCACACCTGCTGCTTACCAACACGGTCCATCACATTGAAACAAAGAAGCAAACGCCCAAGACACGCGAGCCTATGAACAATCAAATCTTTTACGCAAATGGCTATTCCTGAGCACACGTGAATTCACGAGGAAATTTAACAAGATCCAGTCAACAAGAATTGGATAAGATTACGCTCACATTACAGAGTAAAGGATAACATTGGGAATTTCTAGGGTTAGTTTTGTCTTTGGCAATGGTTTTGTAGTAATGAAGCATTGTCGTCGAATCGCAAAGCAAACGCCATACACGTTCGATATCAACTCACTTCGAACTGTTGTGTTGCGAGAAGAAAGACTCATTAGGGGTCTTACATTTCATGAAGCATCTATATTGTCCTTCAGTCATCAAAATGTTCTTCTTTCCTAGTACAATTAGGGATATGAATAGCGGTAAATGTATCCAATACGAGTGTATCAATGGATAGCATATGTAGTTGCATGTTGGCATAAGGACTTTTAGCTAACCCAACTAACAGAATGTTTTTACATGCTTGCTTTACTATTTTATCTTTTTTAAATAGTGAAGTTTAGAATAGTATTATTGCTAATTCTTTTTTAAGCATGATATGTAGTGCATGTTTGGTGAGAATTCACCACTGCCACACACCTTTACGGTGGCTTGCAGGGTATTGTGTAGATTTAGATGTATATTAACACAAAATCTAGTAACCTACAACAACAACGAGTCATGAGCTAAAATAACTCGGGAGGATACATTTTCAAAAATGCATGTTACACAAGCAAATACACCTACGAGTAGCAGTCACGTACAAAGCAAGGTAGTGGAAAGAAATCTGCCCCATAAATTACCACAAACTATCTGATGTTCCCCAATATCCATTTAAACATGCAGAGACTGTCACGTTTTGTTTGAAAATTTTCATTCGGGCCTCCGTCTCTCCTGATATAGCTATTCAGAAATGAATCCCACAGTTAAAGAGACTTCGATTGAAATAATCTGAGATAACCACTGAGCAACTTCCATTTTTTTCGCGTTTTTTCTATTCATCCTCTAATTCAAGATTCACCTATGCCTCCCCAGAGCTCCATCGACGCACGACACGAAACAACAAAACGCGATTATAGCTTGGGATCAAAGATGGTGGAGATCCGAGCTCGTTAGAAGACCACGAAAAAAGACTAATAATAAACCACCTCGCACCCCTGAGCAGTCAAGCGGTAAACAAACGCCGACAGATTTAGCAAACTTATCCAGCGCTTCTTAAGAATAACGCGCTATGCGGTCCGCACGTCATCGATGGGATCGGCTTTGTTGCTGAGATGTATCCACACCTAGCCAGTCTTCTAGCGCTCAGTACGGAGGGCATTCTTGAAACGAAGCCCTTGATATAGTACACTTCACTAATGAACCATTCGGGGAACTCCCAGAGCGTGGTACTAGTGATATCGTGAAGCCAGAGCTACGCTTAGTAGCACAAGCAGCCTTTCCTACACTCAGTGATTCGTCACTAAAGAAATCACCCATAGGAGTCACTATGCAGTTCAATTTGAGCTGGAACAAAATTCTATCATCGCATACAGCCGGAATTAGGCCAGCTGCGTGATTGAGATACGGTGCACATACGAAGGGGTTTCAATAATTTTACACTAGCAGCATTTCGGAGTGACGCACCATGCTTCAACAGTAAACTGACAAGGGCCAACACCCCTTCAGATTGAACTAATTTATGGTCAATTACATTTATTACTTTCCATCTGAACACCGCCCATGCGTTTTCATCTTATTCACCATCAGCCTATGCGCAGTCCGTGATATTGATTATATACTTCGATTTTTCCGGAAGTGTTCCTTCATTATGAAAGACAGGGCCGGTTAGAAAACGGGGAGATCAATGAGATGTAGGTCACTAAGAATCTCAACCGACAGAGACGTAG
Organism: Platycnemis pennipes; assembly: GCA_933228895.1. Taxonomy (NCBI): domain Eukaryota; kingdom Metazoa; phylum Arthropoda; class Insecta; order Odonata; family Platycnemididae; genus Platycnemis; species Platycnemis pennipes. The sequence goes on from OW121852.1 coordinate 66,337,479, forward strand.
CCCCACCCCAGAGCAACAAATCAATCTTTCTTAAAGGCATTTAATTACCTCGAAGGAGTATTATCTGGGATGTTTCCAAATTGAACGAACTCGAAGTAATTTCACAGCAGAGACGGGCCAAGCAAAAAGGAAATAATTCGCAGAACAGGCCGGGTGAAGAGAGAAGTTCATAGGAAGAATAATCTACAGCAGCTGGACATTCGAGCTTCGAAATGAGGAGACACTCCCTACGAAGTTGCATACGGTGTTGCTTCGTTATGACTGCGAAACATGGACAATAATGGTCGAAGGCAGGGCAAGGATGAACACAAGTGAAATGTGCTACTTAAATGACTGATGAATATCAAATGGATTTAACGAGTAACTAACGAAGATGTTATAAGGGACAGGCATAAAAAATAAATGAATGAAATTTAGGGAAAACTGGACGCACAACTTGAGACTGTCTCATGAAAATAATCGTCGATTAATTAATTAAATATTTGTTCGTTCACTATATAGGATGAATGCTGTGGTTACTTACGCACAAAATGCGTGATGGGTAACATTAAGTAATACCACCTATTTAACCTGTTCCCGACCAAGGAGTAAAGCTATTTTAATAGTCCACGCGATATTTTTTCTTTGGAGGTTAAAATAAGGGCAAAGTACTTGGTTAGCTCTATTTAAGAGTGCTTGAAGACTGGTTTTGATTGGCAAAACTCAGTACCTGAATAACCATGAATCAAAATATCTCCCCGCGGCACTGAGTTAGGAACATATTTATTTCCACACATAATTTTTGTCCCCGGGTGAACATCAAGTGTTTCCAAGTTCATAACAGAAAACTTGGAATTCACAATTTGTGTACAGAGTCTAGCCTCTGCTAGTGATCCATGAAAACAATGTTTTTCCAGTAAGTCTGGAACACGGGACATCCGAAAAATTGCTCAGCAACCATTTCATCAACCCAACGACCGAGAATTCTTGTTTACGCAGACCTTCTATGTGCTAACCGCCACGCTGTGGGAAAATAATTCACACTTTTACGCCAACGCTTTCATCTGGCATCAGTGTGATAGATCACACTCAACACGACACTCCAACTCATGCAAGCATTAATTCAGATGGTACAAAGTACCCCTCTCCCTTAAGTTTAATGGATGATTCTGTCGTAAGTTCTAAGATACAAACCTTGAACTTGAGAACCGAAGCAATAACCTGATTAAATGGGATCGTCTTATTCTCACTGCTGAAACTACTTCCTGGCATACACATTCAGTCAAAGAGAGACGAGGGGAATAACATCAAATGTTAATAGTAAGATTTGCAGTAATTAACATTCCATTAAATCAGCTGATCTATGATAAACGACTGGGCTATCGGTAAAACCGGGGCGATGAGCCTTCGATAAGAATGATGTCACAAGTCCACGCTGTAATTGCCGGGGGATAATCTACTGAGAAGTCGCAGCATAAATTACGCGCTCAGCAATCGCTGGCATTTTTATTGATCACGGCTCCAAGTGGCTGACTTCGTATTTCAGATAGCAAGCACTTAGCCGAGGTTTAACATAAAGTCGGATACTTACCAAACAATTAACTCTCTCCAATAGTATACGATAACACAAAAAATCTTAATGGAGTTTTAAGTGGAAAACGTAATGGTATTTAAAATTAATTAAATGTGGGAATCGACTTATGATGAAAAAATGATAATTAGCTGCTTATTTAACATTAATAAATAAGTCTGCGAAAGGAAGAACAAAATGTTACTGAATTATCGGATGAATATAACCCCAAACCCAGATAAATCGATTGTCCGCGAAATTACTTAGATAACTCAAGTCACAGGCCTTAGCCCGGAAAAAAGCACTCAACGGAAATAATACCATGATGCATAACAGAAAATGAAAAGAAATATACGTAACATGATTTTGAAACTAAAAAAGGTGGAAAACATAAAATAACTAGAAACACACGGCAACTCTCGATTATTTCGTTCTAACTTCAAATGTTATTTAAGTCCTCATGGTATGACGAGACATGAGTAATTCGTATATTAACTTAGACCCATTGAAAAAATAAAGTCAAACCGGGCTACAATGCAACATGCATCCATAATCTGCATTTAATTATTATAAACAAAATTGTCCACGATAAAAGGAGATCAGCCAAAGAAGAACTATTAATAAGACAAAAGCCACAACTGAAGATTTAGAATGGCATATACTTTGGAAGCTAGTTTCATCTGATGAAATCAATAATAGCTATTGATAAATGATTATACACAAATATATAAACACAGATCATTCCAGACTCTTTACAAAGCTATGTACGGTCTACGATTTTAAACCTTGAACCAGAGCAATAATTGATTTAACTAATTAATGGCTAAGAACATGATTACATGGAATCGTCTTATTCTAACTGATATCACCACTTCCTCGGCAGATACATGCTGTCAAAACAGATGAGGGGAATAACATAAAATCTTGATACGCAGTATGTAATTTGCAATAGATTTCCTAATTAACAATCCATTAAATCTGCTGACCTATGGTCAACGACTGGGCTTCCGATAAAACCGGGTCGATCAGCCTTCGATAATAATGATGTCACAATTGTAACGGAGTAAACTAGACGGGGATGCATAAGGTTAGAACTTCATTCAACACGATGGCTCCGTATCCAAATAAAAGTGAAACTCTCAGCGAGTCAACCTGGATTGCTTAAACCTAGAACAACCGACTACAAAACCTCCGCATCGCCAAATTGATACACAGCTCACGACAAATATCACCCATCCGAACCCGAAGGGGGCGGACTGATCCTCACCTCAACTCGTGTGTCGTTACGAAACGTACGAAAGAGCTTTTGTCGCCAGTTTCCTTACCCGACAGGAAATTCTAACGGAACTGTCGGGGTAAAGAATTTCAAACGGTGTGCCGGGTCATCTTCATAAATAACAGCGTGGCATAGGCTTGGGTGTGCCGCGTCAAGAGGGTAGACCTTCTGGGAGCTATGCTAAGAGGGCACACGGCCATTCTCTCCTTTTACCAATTCCGACCATCGCTGCTTCAGCACAGTTCGAGTGGCTTACAATTGAGCAATAACGAACGTCGAATCATTTCACATTGAAGGAAGACGATACAAAGATTTAAGGAGGATAATGCAAACGTGAATTGGAGAGGAAGTATGGTAAGGGACGACATTTAAGGGCGGTGATTTACATGCAGGGGCTATCCAAAAACCAATGGAAATGGTAGCATAATTTGTACCGTAATGAAGATTAGAGCTTCCGAAGCATGTATCAACTATTCAAGAAATAAATACCTTCCTCCTTTCCAAATAGTCTACTAAGAGCTTACTTTCAACAGAAGAAACATGCATAAAAGGGCACGAATAAATATAATAAAAAAATTACATGCCTCTTCGGAGGCCTAAGGAATAGAAACAACGATACAGAACTGAATTTGAATTGAAAACTAACCATTTTTGAACTCACGAATGCTTAGAACGATAACGTAACGTAAGATTCATTGAATTAAATTAAAACCTTAAGGTTTAACGCGGAAATTTTAACATACACAATCTGGAAAGATTCATTCTTTGTCATTTTATCTCAGCTTAAACACAAGACATATTTCCAGAAAACCACTTCAACCACGCAAATGCCAAAAAAGCAATCAATATCGGGAGATAGTATCGAGAAAATTTATTAACACGAGGACAGAAACCACCCATCTTGTTAATTGAGACTGTGGTCTAAAATATGCGCCTGTCTTGAAATTCACCGCGAATTTCAGAAAACTAGCCAAAATGCTTCCCGAACCGAAAAGACTCCAAATGCTGACAATTTACCCAATATCAGTCTACCATGATAACGTCTCAGGTCGGGAAATAACGTCTACGCAGAACGCCTCAATACCCTGTTATCTCCAAAACAAAATCATTTTCTGTCTACTATTAAAGTACTTAAAAACAAAGGGCAGGAGGACTGAAGTCTTGCGTACTCTTGCGAATCCACTCTTACGCAAGAGTGGATTCGCAAAAAACAATAATGCGGCTATCCTCTTGGCGATAAGAGGTCTCTAGAATAGGAATACGTCAATTAAGCATTGAGCTACTATGAAGATATCACTTCCCTGATATGAAACGGCGTGATTACGACAACTGATTTCACTAGATATAAAAATGATCACATATCACTTCGGAGACCCATTCCTCGAGGATCGACAGACGGGACTTAGGATACCAAATGCAAATATGCTGATTCGTGACTTATTAAAGTAAGCTAGTAAAACATGAATTCTTAAACAGAATTTTTAGTGACGCAAATTTCTTACCGGAATTAGGTATTATTAACCTTTCGAAGCTCAATAACTACTTCAACAAAAAGAGTGGCTAATTCAGGTTTCGTTTCCCGATTCATCCAACCGAATGCCGCGAAACAAAGAGAAGAGATGAATATTTGTAGCATTAATAACTAGAGAGAGTAGTTGAGATGCGCGAGATGAGAAGTCCTGCGGTTCCGAGTTTCAAATTGATTCTCGAGAATTTCCCAATTTAGATGACTTTGGAAGAGACAAAAATTACAAACAACATAAAATCTAAAAAATAAAGTCCTTTCCCGCTATGCCGAAACTCTATTGAACAAATTGAATTACTTCCATCGCGGGGGGAAATAGTTTCTTTCGCGAGAAGAAAATCTTCGTTTGTTTCAGTCCGAGCGCGTTTGCAAAACACGATGAAATGTTCTCCGGCACCGTTTCAAAAACTGTGCCAATGCCTAGAAACTAGTAGCAGGAAAGCTAACGGTGCTAAACTTGTCCCGATGCCGCGCTCGCAGAAGTATGCATATGGCTTCGCGATCCGTAGCCAGATTTGGCAGAGTCATCCACAAGACTGTTTAGAATGGAAGTTGAGTCGCTCCGACTGCACTGCGACGTCCTTCACATTTACTTTCCCCTACTGCTCCCGAGTCGCGTCTGCGGCCGCAATTAACTCGAAAACAAGAGCGTCTACTATCTTAATCCTGAGCTGGTACAAGGCTGGAGTTATGAGATTCCATAACTAGACCAGACATACTACGTCGAGAAGGGGCAGAAAGTCAACGTGGGAAAAAATCACGATGACAGTCACAAACTCCAAGCACTGTATTGGGGCAAATGACGATAAATCCACGCTTTATTTTTAGGGAAACTCTCTCAGGAAGTAGTTCATTGATTAACCAGATCCTCGGTAACAATTTTTCGACTTTACCGCATATAACCACGAATTCTCGCCGCAACAGAATACCCCAAGCTACCCAGGTTACTCCAATTCCTCAATACTTCAGACATGTACCAATGATGATTATTCGTTTAACAGATACCTACCAGGCCCGTGCGAGCACTTTCATCCCGGGGAGGAAGGGAGGAAAAAAATATTCTCAGCGCGAGAGCCGTCAAGGTACTTACGCACGACCTTTACGATTGCGAAAGGGAAACACCTATAGGGAGATATTCCGGGGCACGCTACTAGTGCCAACTGACGAACAGAGGGGAGAGAGAATGTTTCCTTTCTTTCTATTTTTCCGAAGCCTACGCGAAGATAGGCCGAGCGTGATCACGGGACCCCACGAGCCTCTGAGTCGGAGGAGAACGGCGCGAGATTCGAAATGAGGTACGCGGTGTACCTCGAGCGAAAAAGAGCGCACTTGCCGTCTCGGCAACACGCACGTTCGACGATGCCCGTGGAAGGTAAAGAGTGACCAGAAGGGTTGTCAAATTCGAAAACCACGAGACCTGATAGGATGTAAAGCACTGGGCGAAGAGGAGAAGCGTCACAACTGTGAGGTTCTCATCTTCTGAGGAAATGATGTCAAAACACTGAAATCGACAAGATCTCTCCCACTGAACCCTAGGCTGTCGTTTACACCGTCAGCATGAAAAAAAAACATTCCTCGTTACAATACCAGTGAAATGATGCCCATTGCAATCACCAATGAAGTAATAACATGAAGCCAACTTCCCACCTTCACTTGGCATGCCACGGAAGTTATGGAAAAAATTATTGGTCGGATCCAAATATTGAATTACTGCACCACATGATTATTTAGTTTAGCACAGGTAATAATACGCCAATAATTCCCATTAATTAGACCACATTTAAAAACTTGAAGCATATTTTCTTACAAGTCCAAAACAATACTTCCATGATAATGCATTAAAAAATGCATGAAAATATAATAGAAAAATTTTTTTGTATAATCTATTGACCAGATGCATTACCCATGTAACATGCATTATTGGTAGTTATTTTAGCACACATTCAATACTTCGAGAGCAAGCAAAGAATTTAATAGCCACATTCAAATTGCTCACAGCGAACTAAGAAAATAGGTTCAGCCAGCATTATAATTCTCGATGCATCAAAAAGGTTAATGTACGTAATTCTGTTTCAGGACCAATAGCTCGTACCCACTCTACATCTTGGAGTAATTTCAAATACATGAGTTTAAATGTCTTCAGATACCATACTTTTCCAATGGACAGCACGAAATCAACCAACTGGTACATACAAAGAGAAGTAACTCTTCCAGCAATTTACCAATGATCAATACAATAAATAGTACCAACAAAATGAACTCACCCACATAATGACTGCCCCAAAATCATGGGCATTATTTCTTTTATCCCATTTCCTCACTACATGATGGCCATTCTTATGATTGAATGTCAGTATTTTTTTGCTACAAATTTTTCAGCAAACCAAAAATTCTATAACTATAAAACAACATCTATACGATGGAAACAAATCAAGGTTTTGAATCTAACACACCACTAACTTTTCGTAAGAAATTAACAATAAAAACACAATTCACATCGAGGTTGAAGCTGAAAAAGATCCTTAATTCAAAGAGATGTAGGAAATTTCATGAGCATGCAGCTTATATTACCTAATTAATACTAGTTATCAGTAGGTTGACTTAGGTTATGATAGTGTCTCTATTCTAACTGGCATTTAAATAATTACTCTTTCCAACATTAATTCTTTCATTACATTGGCATAGAATGCTATCTTTTGGTGCACCTTTTATATGATTTCTTCCTTTTCCATGCTAATATACTCCAACCCTGGCGAACAACAGTTACCCTCCCTCTCAAGATATCAAGGATTGATTCCTCCAATATCTAGGTCATAAATAGCATAACTTGTCTTGGGTACGATAGAATACAAACATGGAAACAACTTAGAAGACAAACTTTACCAGCTATATATTGAAGAATTTCCCTTCCCCATCAGAATAATTAAAGGATATCCATTTCTAATATTATTGCATTCTTCCAAAAAAAAGACCTTTATTTTAGATGAGTAATACTCATGAAAATAATCAAAATAAGCATTTTTAAGACGACTTTTGCATCTCATCCCACTTATAATAAAGTGAAAAACAGAAATTAATCATGAGAAATCAAATAGGTACAAAAGGATTATATATAAAATATAATTTGAACATCGAGTATAAGGGGCAAAAGACATCAGAATAGGTGCATCAACACCTACCCTAACCATTAGAACACCACTTATCTAAATGTTTATGCAAAAAGAAATCAAAAGGTTTAGGCAATCTATTGAAAATTAGAACTCACCATGTTGACGGTAACTTCACCAACTTTGGTGGCTCCATGCTTCTGGCGAAATGTTTTGATCTTTTCCTGCTCCTTGGGAATTTTTGCTGCTAAGACCTCCTTCAGATCTGTGCTTTCCGCAGAGAGATTACGAAGGAGTACACACACACTTGGATTTACCTGCATTGGGTAGATATAAAGATTGTTCAATGCACTTAACGCACCACATTACAGAAATAATTACACTTTTTATTTATCTTACCCATAAAATATCACAAAAATAATTCAGAACTTTTCCAAGACCACCAAGCAAAAATCTAAATGATACCTAATGACAAATTTTGTCATGCGTGATATATTGATCCCTTTATTTAATGTTTATTACCATATACAAGAACAAAAAATCTTATCCTATGGCCTATCTAATCTGTAGTGTATTCACACCAATGAGACCCACAGCAAAGTTGTAATGGCTTAATATCATTTTCGAAAATTCCCAAAAATAATATTCACCCATCGATTAAAAGTCATGGGAGCCTTTAAAGCAATAAGGTTTTAAGTTCTTTTAAAAACAACATTTGTGGAAAACCCATAATGGCTTTTTAATTTAAAGCCTTAATATTTCCCACTACTCAAAACTTGTTTTTCACAGGGATTCCAAGCCTTGAATGCTAATTTATTCAAGGTCATTTTCACTTCGGCTGCTATGGATTCACTGCAGGTGTTGCATGACCTCGGCCTTCAAAGCACCAAAGATAAATATTGGGACTAAATGCTATTTTGTATGATTTGTAAATCAGTGGTATTTTTTTCCAGAGGACAGCTTTATGGAGTTTATAAATTGATGAAAAAATATGTAGGGGGAAGTGGGAGTTAACAGGAACCTATATTTAAGCCATTTGCAAATAGTCATAGGCATTAATCACCCATACTAGTGATACTAGCACTTAAAAGATGCTCATATTGCTCAGTTAAAATTATAGCTATTCATGAACTAGAAATGACTTTAAATAACAAGGGAAGGGCCAATAAAATCATTATGTGGCCTTGAAAACGTATAATAAAAACATTTTGATATCCTCCGGAATGTGAAATCATTAATCCAGCCATAATCAAAGAAAACAAGTTTTTTTGTAATGTAAACAAGCACTTTAATACAAACAGGTTGAGTTATTAGGGACTAGAAAAATCGAAAATTGTATCCACCGCGTTAACTACATGGGCTTAACTGTACAGTGCATTGCTGGAAGAATATTTGGACCTGAGGTTCACATCACGTCTAAAATTATTAGAGGACCTACAGTAGACCTATCGTATTTTCTCATAACAGGAGGGTAAGTTAATCGCATTATCGTGATAGCCATTAAAATAGTTTATCTACAATAACACCTTACGGACGTAGGGCGAAAGGAAATAAGTTTACGATTTTTGTGAAGTAGATTCCGAAGTCAAGGAACTGAGATGATCCAAACGGACCAGCATGATCGCATGATCCCTTACAAATGCATTGTCGGAAGAATGCGAACGCTGAACGATATCGTACCATTCAGGCGTTTTAATTGAGGCCGGAAGCTCCCTAACAACCCGATGAATTAACCCGGGATTCAAACACAAAAAATCATGTCACGTTGAACCGGCAGCTGCGAGCCATTCATTGGCGCAGAAGACGAAGAGCGATCCCCACAGCCACCCCTTAGTCAGGAGAAAAATTTGGCCACTGAAGAACGCTCGCAGCCGCTGACCTCCCGCGAGATAAAAATTATTTTCCTTAACCCACATTAGACCCTGCAAACAAGTATTTCCGAAGGCGAAAAATGAGGTAGCTGAACATATAGATAATTGCTCTCCGGAGCATTTCAGCGTGATTATATTGAAGAGTTAATAGAAAAGTAAATTGCTCTCCGGAGCATTTCAGCGTGATTATATTGAAGAGTTAATAGAAAAGTAATCCAATTTCACGCCACCGCACGGAATGACGATTATGCATCCTTGCATCAATAGCAGTTCAATACAACTGGCGACGTCATGCGGTTAAAAAATTTGGATGGGGTAGCGAGAGACAAAATTGTAAGGGGTGGTCAGCAATAATTTTCCTGCGGCCATACCGCAAACCCTGGCCGAAATATCCCCCACGAAGGGAGTAAGAAGAGCAAGGGATAATGCCAGCCGCCATTGATGCAATTCTCCCAAGTCACCCTTCCCTCACGATCCTAGGGTATTCGAGATACGAAATGGCAGTCGCTATTATTGAAGAATAACGGTAAAGCTCAAGCATTTAGGCAAAGACATAGGATTCTGTGAACCAACTAAGGTCGGAGAAAATACCAGCTCCACTTTTTTCTTAACTTTCATCGATCACACACATGACCATGTACTCCTATGAATAACTAGGTCGGTGAAGACTGTTAAGAGGTGCACTCGAGCTACCATTGCAAGAGACACCTATTTCACAAGACTGACTGACATCAACAACCCATACAATGCTTCCTAGGAATGTTGATAGAATTGAGAGTTTTCATAAAGAACCACTACTTGCAAATATGTTGATACTTTAAGATTCCAGTCCAATCCTAGCCGAGCAGTTTTGATTGACTCAAAGCATAAGGGCGCGCAGGCATCATGCACTCTAAATTACGCGATAAAAAGTAAATTAAATATCTTTCAATAGGAAATCCGTAAATTCAACTGAATACCATTCACCATATATGAATACACATATCACCACATATGAATGATGATGCACACCTCAACTGAAAAACAACACGAATATTGGCTGGGCTAATCATTTGCTGAATTTTAAGTACCACCGGCATTATAATTGAACTTTCTCTCTGAACCCTTGACCCTTCCCACGCGGCGCTCCCAAGGCAGCGTAGGGCCACTGAGTCGCGTTAAGCACCGCTTATCACAGGCTTCAAAATAATCCTTCTTTAAAACCTAATTGCCACCCATTAATAGCAAAATTTTTGAACATTGACCATTCGCCATGACCTACATTTCAGGAATGTAATCCACTGGCATTTAGTAGCTGAACAGCAATAACGAAACACAGGGATACGAATCACAACGCGGGAATAGATACATAGTTACGTTACAAAGGTACCAGAGACAACAATAGCTCATACATTACCATACAATGAATACCAAACAGTCAACAAACTTATGAATCTCACATCCACACTATTTAAATTCCCTTTCATGAAGAAGAAAATGAACAAAGCCTACCACACTACATAGATGCAATCACATAATGCGTGATGCTTGTAAATTACAAAACATAAGAATTTCTTCACGGTTCACGACTAACCGTAATCGATAGCAACTTAGAGGTTGCTCTTTCCAGACAGAAGGACTGAAGGTCCTACATAGGTAAACGTATTTACGTGGCAGAGAAGACTCAAATACCTTTACCTCAACTGTACCTCAAAGAGCACCGACTGCTGTCATGACAGAATAAGCATTAATAACTATTTTCCCCAGTAATTCAAAATCTCATTCGGAATATTAGCTCGTAAGAAGAAGATAGTGCAAAATTAAAATGCACGTAGGCAAGTGAAAATTTAATTTTTAGCCATTCAATGATAAATATCTTCATTCTACGCGGCAAACACTCCAAAATAATTTGCAATTTATCTAAGTGCTGGATAGAAAAATCTTAAAAGGGTATGCTTCGTACCAGGGCAGCAATGCTATCGATGAACATTCGCATTAAGAGAAATATTTTAAATGAAATACGAAATATACTTCTGCAGAAGTTCAAAATAATCACTTACCTGAGTTGAAAAGATGACTCGAGAAGTGACTAAACGAAACAATGCCATTTTATACGGCAATTCAGTTACACCTACGTCCCAAAAGCTGTTCGCAACTACACCACTGCCAGAATAAGAGGCCGGAAGAAAGGGTCACGTGATATAAATGAAATTCAACCGCTATACGAGAGGTGGCAGCACTCTCAAGCAAGCAGGATTTTCATCAGGAAAGTAAATCCTGCATTTTCACCTTAATTTTACATCAGTAGAGAACATTACCACCCTTATTTCTTTCTAATTAGTACAACAAATTTAAAACCTGAATCAATTAATGAAAATTAATGGGTAATATTAATTTTCGATTAAAACTTATGAGTACAAATATTCCCATTGTGATAATGCGTTCATTATATCTTTCTTTAAACTTGAGAAATTCATTTGGAGATAATTATTTCTAAATATGTACTCAATGAGGGAGAGAAAAAGGATTTACTTCACATACTTACGCCACTCTTTCATATCCACCCGTTTCTAATCTTTTGAACCTTAATTAGGGTATAACCAGGTAGAACGATGAGCAATTATATTAATGTAGCTCACATAATTTTACCTGGGTTGATTTTTCTTGAGTCGAAGACAATTTTGAATGTTCCATCAAAAACTGACCAGAAGGTAAGGCCACATATTCCTATTTGTCGCTATTTTAGACTAAGTAATTTCCTTAAAAAATACATTCTTTCATCAGCGTGCTTCCGATTCTTCCTTGGGTCACAGTTTCCATTGAGCATACAAGTGCAATCAAAATATGTGAATTTCCGGTGCAAGTACTAGTTTTCTCTTGTTTATTCGATAAATACTACATTGTGCCACTGATTCTATTTTAAAACGATTTGAAAATTGCATCACACGAAAAACAGGAAATGAGGCTGATAGCCATCTAGTAGTCATTTTACAAAGTAGCTGCACCAGCTGCACGGCATCCGCTACCGGGAAATTAAAACAAGAATGCGTGACAAAAATTGACGTTATGCTTATTAGCAAGTATTTTATTCTTTATTAAACAAATTGCATGATTCACACTCCGAAAAAAATATCTCTATTTGCATGAAATCCGTTCCATATCGCATCCGATCTACCTTACTCTATTTTGAAAACAGAAATCCGACAGGATATTTTATAAGACCTATTCTAAATGTCTCGTTGCTTCGCTACACCAATCACTAGACATTCCATTCTTCATATTCACTTTTCTTTCAAGACTGTTTTATGAGACAGTCTCATATCAAGATATATTCAACATGACTGATGTGTCTTCGTTCATAAATTTTCATGAGATCTCTCCTTTATCTTTCTCTTCTCATAACCCCTTCCCATTTGTCACTCGATTTATCCATGCGGTCCTCATAATTATTCAGTGATACCACAGGTAAAAGCGCCTTTTCTACGGTGCGGTTACACGTTCTTATCCTAATGTTTTCCTCATTCCAACCTTGATTCCTGCAGCGAGAATACTTTTCTTTGGACAAAATTGCTCTTCACCTAAGCTACTCGTAACTTCTTTCCCCTTCCAATTCGTCAATCGTTAGAGATCCCGCTAGTATATACGGTACTTTTCCGTTTCTTCAAATGTCTACTCCTCGAGTTTAATGTAAAATATCTCTGGACATATGTCTTTCATAATCGTAGTTTTATTTTTCCCATGTGGTCTTTTTGACTTATTTGTTAATTTTTAATTTCCTTCGTCAAAATTTTCTTAACGCTTAATGCACTGATAAAGTAGTGGGACGGTGAGGTGTTGGTGATCGAACCTCTCACGACTTGGAGCTCACACTCAGAAAAAATGACAAAATTCAATTTTTAATCAATCACATTCCATTTGCCATGGAAATTGCATAAAATCTTCGATTACTAAAAAATGCCATCCATGAAGTCAAAGAAAAGTCTTCGAGAGTGAATATCCACGGGGAGAAAATCAGCATGCTACGATTCGCAGATGACATAGCAGTCATGGCAGAAACATAAAGAGATTTAAAGAAGACACTAGGAAATATGGAAAGAACAATGACCAGATATCATCTGAAGATCAATAAGAAGAAAACTAAGGTATTGGTATGCAGTAGCAGAAAGGAAGCCAGGACCAATGTTAGGCTACGAAAACAAAAAATCGAGGAGTTCTGCTACCTAGGAAGCCGAGTAACCAACAATGGACGAAGCAAAAGAGAAATTGCCAGTAGAATTGCCCAAGCAAAAAAGGATTTTACCAGAAGAAGATTCTGCTTACAGCTGCAAATACAAGCGTTGAAGTGAGGAAACATTTCATTAGAACATACATCTGGAGTAGTCTACTATATGGCAGCGAAGCATGGACAATGGGTGCATCCAGGGGGAGTAGCGCTCACTGAGCGATTGAGCGGTAGCGAACTTTCGCTTACAGCAGCAGAGAAGTCCAGGCGGGAAGTATTTGAAATGTGGTGCTACCGAAGAATGATGAAGATAAAATGGATCGATCGAGTGATAAACGAAGAAGTCTTAAGAAGAGTGGGAGAAAAGAGGTGTCTACAGAAACATTAAAAAGAAGACGGGACAACTTAATGAGCCACATCTTGAGACACGATGGCCTGATGAAGACAATCGTCGAGGGAAAAGTGAACGCAAAGAATGGAAAAGGCAGGCCTCGTATGAGGTACATGGAGCAAGTTGTGAAGGATGTAAAAGAGAGGAGCTACGTCAATATGAAGAGGTTGGTCGATAGAAGAATCGAGTGGAGGGCCGCGTCAAACCAATCCTAGGATTGTTGAACGATGATGTCGATGCTAAAAAATGCTGAAAACTCTAAAAAGAAGATTGGAAAACTTAATCGGCCATGTCTTAAGGCACAATGGCCTGATGAAGACAATCGTCGAAGGAAAAGTGAACTGGAAGATTGGAAAAGACAGGCCTCGTATGAGATGCATGGAACATGTTTTGAAGGATTTAAAAGAGAGGAATTACGTCAATATGAAGAGGTTGGCCGATAGAAGAATTTAGTGGAGGGCTGCGTCTAACCTAATCCCTCAAATCCTAGGATTGTTAACCGATGATGATGAGCAAAAACCTTGGTAAAAACTGAAGAAAATGGTAAAAGAATGTTCATTTGATTGCGAAAGGCACTCGAGTGACTTGTACCAAATGTGATCACATATAGCGGTTGTGATAAGTTACGTGATTTATGTCTTTTGTTTTCATCGTTTCTCAGCCCATTATTTTCCTGACTACTCTGATTGCAAACTACATTGCGAGCCATGAGTTACCGAGAACAAATTAGAGTTAAGAACTTTATGATCCATCCAAATAAAATATTTATTGGCAATGCGATGCCCTCCACACAGGGGCGTAGATAATTTTTGGGGGGGGGGAGGGTGCGGGGATTCAGTCCTCAATGAAGTGAATATCTTTTAGGATAATTCAATGCTGTTGGATTGTTAAGACTATTGTTGTCCATGTAACCATTCATGATCTTTTTAAAATTATCGTATGATACCTTGCTGACGCATAATATATGGAATTAGCGGACAATGAAGATCTGCAGACCTACTGGTTATTCATTTATATTATTATTTTATATTAGTAGGTATTTCTTGTTTGGAGAGGGGGGGTTCAGACACCCTCGACCCCCACCCCTTATCTATGCCCCTGCCTCAGCACAGTTGGTCGGTTGCCTTGTTCTATTATTAATTCATTTATGTTGATAACGTCAGAAATGAAAAAAATGTTTATCAATCCCAGTCAGAAGCCTTTTTTGACACCCTCACCTAAAATCCTCGCTATTCCATTTTCTGTAGGCCAGAACTTCGTAGGAAATCGCAGGTGGCCCAGGGAACGGAACTCTCAATGAATGACCTCTTCCCCCACCTATCAAAAACCAACCTTCAGGCTGGACACTGATTTAGGAATCAAGTAATTTGCTATACAACATGCAAATTCCGAAGTTCTATCAAAGGATTTCAAAGTGAACCCAATTGTATTCCTTTAAAGTCAAGTTGTCCATCAACGAAAGGTTGAATGACATTTACGCCCCAATACTGGATGTCATTTTAGACGTTTAGCCGTACGTGTGACTTTTTTTAACACATAAAATTTTTTTCAGCGAAAATCATAAAAGTGGCAGATTCAAAGATTTAATTGCTCACTGAAGCATGAACGAACTACAGGTTGACTCTTCGTATACGTACTTCCCGACAGTGGCGGATCTAAGGGGGGGGCTAAGGGGGCTATAGCCCCCCCCCATTGGGTCGAAACATACACTAGATAAAATAGAAATTTTTGGAGGTTACCACTTTGTACAAAAGTATTTAGTTATATTTTCCGGTAAATATACCTACTATAACAAATTAAAATACCAATTAATTTTAAACTTGGGGCCTATTTTACACGCTTTTGGTATGTCACATTCGGAAGCGATACTTGCGAAACCGGACAAATAATCGTGAATTCGCGCAATAGCGCAGCGGCAGCCTCTGTATTTATTTGGCAGTACACGTGGACATTATAAAAACTCTCAACACAGACAACACGAAAAACAAAAATAATAAAGGATATATATATTTTACTATTTAATAGCACCCATTATAAATTTCACTTTCAATGGCGCGCGCATCTTTGATTGACCACTAGACGTAATTTGATAAAAATTATTTGTTATTTGCTTATGTTTCACCCAAAACATGTCTCATCCATACAGCTGTGGCAACAGAACAAAACGTTAACTATCGCAGAAAAAGTGCAAGTTGTGAAAAAGCTTGACGCCGCTGCAATAGTAAAGCGTTTGACTGAAACATACTGCGTGGGATCTTCAACAATAATACAGGGTGCGGCAGAATGACCTCCCCGATTTGAGAACATTTTCGCTAGGGGTTGGGTGGGGGTACTGTGTTGGCGCCTGCGTATAAAGACAGCTCTGCTCATGCCATTTACAGTTTACAGCATGGTGTAGTAGGGAATACAGCGTGCTTTCATGGTAGTGGAATTTATACAAAATGGCGGATCGCTGATTTCGACACAGCGTGCCTTTCGTGTTCGCTTTTCGCTCGCTCGACATGATCCCGTTCCTGATAAGAAACAATCCGCAATTGAGGGTCAAACTTTAGACAGACAGGTAGTGCGTTACAACGGACATCTACTGGCCACTCTACAGTCCTAAAGTTACAGTATGGTGTGCCGTTTTTGAGTTTGGTGTGTGTGGGGTCCGTAGTTTTTTTAAGAGAATTGTGTTTCTGTAACGGTTACGCCCACTCGATATTGTGCACTGACTGAAAACTTTCTGATGCCTAGATTGGGTGATCTTTTTCATGAACATGGAAAGGGACATGTGTGGTTCCAACAAGATGTGCGACATCCCACACCTCTCGTCAATCCCTCGGAATTCTGAGAAAAATGTTTCCTGGGCGCCTTATTTCCTCGCTTGGTGACATAGGGTGGCCCTATCGTTCTCCTGATTTGTCCCCGTGCGATTTGTTTCTCTAGGGCTACTTGAAATCCAAGGCATACCAGCATCGTTCTCAAACTCTGGAAGCCCTTAGGGAGGCAATAACGCAAGAAGTTGCTGCTATTCCTCCCGAAATGAAGCACAGGGTCATGGAAAACTAATGAGAGAGACTTAATCAGTGTGTTGCCAATAATGGTCAACAATTAAATGACGTCATTTTTAAAATTAATTAATCTAAAACTGCATTGTATGCACTATCTAGAAAGATATACATTATTCTTGTATCTTTCTTGGTTTGGTTTTTATTTGCATCCGAAATCGGGGAGGTCATTCTGCCGCACCCTGTATAACACATTAAGAAGCTGAAAGAGAAAAATCATCAAAATTTTACTGTTTAAGTGACACAAAGAATTAGATAACAGAGAGAAAAACTATGAAAGAAGATTTAAGTGCTAATTTAGATAGCCTGGTTTCGATTGCGTCGAAGTGAAGGGCTTAGTATTTCTGGCCAAATGCTAATGGAGCAGGATAAACTATTTCAGAAATAGACGTGATCAATCCAAAAGACGTGATGTGGGAAATTTCACGTGCAGGCAATAGCATTTCACCGTCCGTTCTAAAACACGCGTGGTTTAAATCGTGGACTGCTTTAAGGTTTGATATAGGCGAAATAAGTGGGGATTTACAAAAAATCATGTTTCTGAGGATAAAAATATGATGATGGAGTTTGAAAACATCGTCCATAACCCTGAATTAAAGGAAATGTAATTGGTAAATTTAGACGAAAGGATAGTTAGCGGCCACGATATTCTCACCACACAACATATCATAGATGATGAAATCATTGAAATGGTAATTAATAGCAATAACTCCGAGTGGGAATGAAGATGATCAGCCTGAAATTGTTGAAGCTAGACTACTGATGATAAGATTGATGATGGTCTTTAACGAATAATACAGTCCGATCGCCGGCGGCGACGTAGTGATGGGCGGCCGTACACACGACACCCACGCGTTGACATCGCGCTGAACCAGCTGATAACAAATCAAGCGCGGTACGAAATTATGTTACGCAAAGCACAGCGTAGAAATATCGAATTTTATACCCTTTTCCAATAATAATATGAAACTTTTACATGTGCAGCAATATGCACAATGCTTAAATTCCGTTATTTTCATTCACTGCGCAACTTCGATAATTTTAAATAATAACTTTGTGAATTAGGAAATCATTTCTTTCTGATTATTCTCAGTAACTCTTTTTAAATTAATGTTCAGTAAATCGCAAATGAATATATATTTTGTTATAAATTATTGACTCATATCAATGAAAACATCCCGGACGTCAGAAATAGACCAGTTGCCATGCATGACCCATAGTCCGGAAAAATCCCTAATCTGGCATCACTTCGGTCCCGACTGTGCCGGATTAAAGATACTCAACTTTAGTGTCTTTTTTATAAAAGACTTAGCCTAAAACCGCCGTTTTTTTGAGTCTTGAAAATCCCAAATTTCCAAAATCCCCGAACCTCCCTTCGGCTGGGGGGAATTCCCCAGACCCCCGGTTTGCCCCCCCCTTGGTCCAAACCTAGATCCGCCACTGCTTCCCGATAAGCGTTGCGGAAGGGCTGACGAAGAACGGGAAACGATGTGTAGCCGGAGCGAGAAGGAAAGCTCCGTTTATTCTCAAGAAAGAATAATAGAAGCGTGTTCGGAGCGGTTGACACCTCGGAGAATAAACGGAGCTCCCCAACCTATTTCTGTAGCGGACTTCAGGCAAAATAAATTACTTTAAATACTGATATTCTATTTATGTATTCATTCTGAAGATGGCCAATCAAATCCTCCTTCATTCGAAGCGACGCCCAGAATACAATCGCTGTAACTTTTAGAAATCTATTCTCCAGTTACACTTCGGGTTCGGGGGATCGGGTTTGTGTGGTGGCTAGAGTACTAGCCTCCCATCCCAAGGATGTGGATCAGTGAGAAACCGGTCCCCACTTGAGTGCCTAGTGGAGGGCATTTCAAGTTCAGTACTCCGTCCGTCGGATGGGACGTTAAGCTGTGGTCTCCTTGGCGCCTTTCGTTAAGAGTAGGCCAATGCCGACGCTGGGTTTCTCTCCACCCTTCCTTCGTTCCCTGCCATTACCCTATTACACATGTATCCTAAATGGCGCAAATGACCTCATCTGTCGGTCGCCTCCCCTGAATAACCAAATAACTTCCGCCGCGCTCGGAAAAGCTGCCGATTTTTTACCAGGGTGAATACAAAAAATTTCTGGAAATGCCGGTTTGCAGGAAAGAATTTTGCTGGTCATACTTACGTATTGGTGACATTCAATGCGATGTATATTCTGTACACACACATCAAATCAAAACTACATGAACTTATGAGTTAGATAATCAAGTTCCCCCAATCTCAGGCGGGATACATAAAAGGAGATATGAGATATCTATTGGTCGCTCGACCCGGAATGTAAATTACTGTTTCCTGTAAAAAACTTATCACAGCGTTGTTAAACAATGAGTTCACCGATTCAAAAGCACTCGGAATCATCCTTCAAAACTCCCGATGCTTTAGTCTGATGCACTCTAGCATGACTCTACAATAGTGATGGCTGTGATATGAAGAGCGTGATCGGAATTGTTTGCGACGTCTTCTTTCCCTGAATTAAAAATTCTTTAAAATTGTCGACGGACATTGTAGGTCGGAAATCGTTCTCACTTTTTAGCTGACAGACAACACTACAGCAGAACCCGAAATAGGCAAAAGAGATTGTTATCCTTTCACTGGAAAGATTACGATGAGTTCTATGCTCGTCGGCGGCCGTTATTCCTGTTGTCATAGGCGTATCGGGGGTGGGGGTTATAACCCCCCCCCATTGGTAAAAAAATATACATATATTTAAAAATTCCCGGACCCCCCGTTTACATGGGGGTTTCGGTGGAGACCTTTCCCTTCAGACGCTTCTAGATACACTGTCTGTAGTGAAGAGTGGCTGATTCGCAGTCGACAAAATCTCTTACGTTCATTATCAGACATAACGTGCAGTTATGGCTCCATTTCTGTAGCTGACTTCAAGAAAAATAAATTAATATCAATGCTGATATTCTATTTATGTATTCATTCTGAAGACGGCCAATTAAATCCTCCTTCAACGAAGCGACGCCATGAATACCTTTGGATGTAATTTCAAGAAATCATATTTCGATCGTTCTATCTAAAATACAACCCCTATGAAAATCTCACGAACATCGTGAACAAGATGACATTGATTCATAGCTTATCAGGCCTAACAGTGGTTAGTTGTCTCTCACTCCATACAATGTTTATTCTGTTGTGCCAATAGAGCTCTTTACAGTCTCTTTCTTTGCGTAGGGTATTTGTCTCTTGATCTTCCTAAAAATGCCATTCCTTCAATTTCCCCGCCAAGCTTCTTTCAGTTCCATTCTTTGTATGGTTGCGGTCAATCCTCCAAATTTTTCCTTTAACCTTTCCCACGAGGAAAGTCTTGGGCTTATAGGCTTCATCGTGAGCATAATCTTTGGCCTTCAAGTAAATTCCAATCGTGGGATTCAAGCTTCGCTATTGTAGCTCGTTGGTGTCTTTATGATGCTGTGCCGTTGAATTGGCTTCCGGCAGAGGCTGCGTATCGTATGCGTATGTAATATATTGAGACGGAACGCGTCTTTCGCGTCGTGTTCATGAGCACATAAAGCAGCGCAAGAAAAAAGCCATCTTATAAATTATCCACCCACCGTCACAGTATGTGCCAACCTATCGTTGAATGTCATAAAGAATTTTTTTTTCACAAAAGGATAACTGATTAAAACTTTCCTAACTAGCTCTAAATCCTTCTTTTTGGAGGAGCTATCGTTTTCACGTTCATGTCAGACAATAGCTTTGTCATTGTTATATTTGTCACTGTCAATGTCACTCAGATCACTAAATCGTATTACGAGGAATGAAATGAATATTAGTTTTTCTGTTCACCAATCTGTGGAACATTTCTACCCATCACAAATCAGGTGAATTCTCAAGAAAACAACTGACGCAGTGATATTCGAAAACAGCAAATACGAGGGAAAGCACCATCGACGCTTACGGCAAGATTTTCACATTCTTTACACCGAGAATAAACTTGCTCACTTCCACAAATAGACGACGTCAGAGAATGAGTAAATGGGCTCCTAGGCATTTGAAACCAAGGTGTCAATATTCCTCTCGATTGACAAATGCACTCAAATCAACAAAAGCGCTCATAAATAAAGATTGGATCCATATTATTTATTACTCGAGAATTTCAATTAATCGCCATACTTAACGACTGACAAAGCAAAATATTATAGATAGAGGTCACATACCATATGGTAAACTTGCGATGCAAATGTCAATTAATTTATTTTTAAAATATAATTAACTCTGTATTATTTTTGTTGTTATTTTCCATGATTTCACGCTAAGGATATCTTTTTTGTATTTAATTCCCTCCCGTGCAAAATTCAACTCTCAGGATTTATGGTGCTCAACCAAATATGACACGGCAGTTCCCTCGTTAGTGACTCGTTGGTCATTAAGGTCCCAAAATAGCCCTGCCAGGGAGAAAATGACTTTGACCGCGACTTCTACGCCCGTGGGTGCAAGAGATTGCATGGAGGGTGGAGCTAATGTTGGTGAAAGGGAGACGTGAAATGGGAACTAGCGTCTCAAATATTAATGTCCTTTTCATCTCTTGCAATAGAATTATGAATAGAATTTATGTATAATTTCACCAAATGTACGTTATATAGAATTTTTTGGAGTTTTCTATGCCAAAATCAGTTTAAACAGTCCAAATAACGCATTTTCCTATGCTATTCAAATAACCGACTTGCAGTAAGTCATTTTAAACCAAACCGCTATGGACAATGCAGCTGCAAAATCGCTAGCAAATCTATCATTTTTTAACGGATGTATTTGATTATTTATATTTCCCTCATTCAATAGTGAATTTCTATCATATGCCATTTTGTTATTATCCGATTCCCACGGCCAAAAGGTGAAAGGGAAAAATCGGTATCTTCGTTCGAGACCATGCCTTGGAATGCGGGAATGTTGAAATCCCTAGTGGCGTAGCGTGGTGTGGTAGCGGTTCTTCTATTTCAATCATACCTGTCGTGCCTGTAACACCTGTAGTGCTGGCAGTGACGATTTAGAGGATGTCGGAGGATGTGAGCTAGCTGAGCAGTGAGAATTGGTATGGTGGTTGGCCTAATCTGAAGACAATAGTAATTTCATTGAAGAAGAAAAATGTGGAAGGTAACGAAATGCATGATATACCTACATATAATATTTGATTAGCAAATACTGACTTGAATTTGGCTACATCATTTTCATGCCTTTGATACCTTAAGATTTGCCTTTTAGTGTATGCAGTGCAAGTTAAATGTAGTAATTTTTATTTTAATGAATGTATTTTGAATGTAATGCCTCAATATTGTGGCAACACGTACGTATTCCCGTACGGTTATCTAGCTCTGCTTAATTGGAAGATTGTACTTTCTCAGCCGTGGACGCTATGAGACTGTTGACGTGGACCGCTGTTGTTCCTTGAGAACGAGTTAACACTTCCGAAGTAGCATACGACATTGGGCCAATATGGGCCTAATATACGGCCAACAATACCACATTGGCCCAACATCCGACCTATAATATTGGCCCAATGTGGTATGCTACTTGGGTGTATATGTGAGAGCGACTGCCAACAAAATTCATTTGTTAGCAACTTCTTTTCATTCGAAGTATGCAATTCGCAGAATAAAAAAGACATGCATATCACGTTTGATATAGCATTGGCTGAATTGATAGTTTTGGATACTGGTATCGTGTATCACAGTAGAATCATGATGAATTTTCGGCAGAATTTTAGCACTCGGCTGAGCACTAATAACTTCGTAATATATATAGTTCCAACAACTGGTGCATTTTATATATTAGCTGTACTATTAGCGGAAAGTGAAGAAAGAGTTTAAATGATTATTGTAAAATTCATTTTTCAGATGTAGATTGCAGTATGTTGCTTGCATTTGAGTAAGGAGCAGAGAGTTGGCATGTACAATTCTTTGGCTGTTACTTGGGAGAAAGTTTTGGCCAGTTTCTATTCAACAGATTTCTGATGTGTAGTCAAAGGCATGGGAGCTAAGGTAATTACCTATTTTTTTAAGTTTGTTGTCCACTGTGTATCTCACTGGCATTTTTTCTCTCACTTAATGTGCATTGTCTTCTATAACTGACAAGGATTACTCGTATTACCCCATAACTTGCAAGTGTATGCCTCATAAGTATCAGATGTTAGCTGCATATGTAAAATGTGAGAATTGTTGAAGTGTAAACCAACTCAAGCAAAAAGGGGAAAAGCATATGGAATTAGTTAACTTTTTAAAACTACATTGTGTCTTCATCATCATGTAATAACATTTTGTATGAGAATCCTATATAGCCCATCTTTCTTTTTACTGGAGCTTGGTCATTGCCTAGTTAAAAGTTTAAGGATTATGAACTATCGAAACTATAAGCCACGAAAACCTTCATGGCATTACCTGCTGATATGCATGATACTTTTGTTGCACACCTGAGAACACGAAGTTTGCAGAATACCTAATGTAAACCCAATTTTAATGTCTACATTTGGTGTGTAACAGATGTAATTGTTAAAATTGGGTTTACATTAGGTGTCCTGCAACCTTTGTGCTCTCAGGGTACAAACACTTTAGTGTTTAAGGTTGGCTTGCACCTTGTGGATGATAGTGCAGTGTAGAATTATAACTGATTTGGGATGGATGTTTAGCAGTTCAAGTATCATCTTGCTCCTTTAAAGCCTCAAGAAATCTACAGGAAAGAAGAATAACATGGTGGTTTAACTGGATAAAGTACCTGCCTGGCATCGAGAGGGTTCTGGGTTCAAGTTCCAGGCAATATGAATGATTTATTTCTATATGGAAATTCTTTTGTCATGCTTAGTTGAAACTAATCATGAAGTTTTGTACTGTAGATATTGTCTTAAACCATTAAGCACATATGCCTGCCTACAATGGAGGGTAAGCAAAGGCTTTTTAATGCAGCTACAATAATTTGTGAAAATCTACCTAGCTGTCTCTTGAGTGCATGCCTACAATTGTTCCGTCACTTACTTGGGTACCAATGGAATATTGTGTATTGTAATTTTTTTAAAACTAATTATAATTGTAACATTTAAATGCTCACTTGAGAGACCTAAAAGATAGGGATAGATTCTCAGCCTCTGTTAAGCGTTTTTCTACCTTGTTTCTGGCTGCCATAAATTGGTACTTAATTGAGAGAGCAAAAATATATTAGATTCGAAGTGATTATAGAAAAGATTGCAGTGTACTTGCTTGCAGTCATAGTATTAAACTGGAGATAAAAGCATAAAAATATTCCAATTCCATGACATTTTTCACCTTTATCTGTCCTTACCATCTCGACGAGATGTATGGTAATGCATGCTCTCATGCTCCCCCAGAGCTGCACTTACATCAGCATTTAAAGTTGCTCCTGAAGGAATCACCCTTATCAGGTTGTTTATAGGGCAGTAGCCAGCTAAAAGGAAGTCAGTTCAGTACCTGCTCCTGAGTGAGGCAGGTGCAAGCATGACCTTAAGGGAAAGTAAATGAATGTATGAGACTGTAGATACTTTGGTTTATTTCTGACAAGGCTTACATTGTTACTTGGAAAAGGCAAATAGCTACGTGATGGGCATGTGGGGGGCCAAGTCTTGTGAGGTCGCAGACTTGATGAGGGGAGGTGTGGGTGGTCAAGGATAGCGAGGTCACAGACTCAGTGAGGGCAGGGTGTAACTCCCCAAGGACTGTCACTGTCATGCTTATAAATCATATTGTAGGTTCGAAGGGTGATTTGACTCACCCATTGATGTCTTAGCAAAGTGGAACAATAGTGCCAGAGGATGCGATGAGTGAACCCACCCCCAAATCATCACTCTCGTGCCACCTCCCTGCGACTCAAGAACTTATCCGACTTTAGTTGAGTAGGACTTCAGTGGTTTGCAAATTTACTATTGGAAAGGCAATGGAAAGTCTCCAATTATTTCCTTTAATTAACTTTATTGGCTGCACAAAACAGAGGAATGATGGCACCGACTGAGATGGAAATGAGCTAGATCAAATGGAATTAATTCTCATGGGTGTTATCAAGTCTGTTTCCATACTAATAGGCGCTTTAGACCGGGAGGAAAGGTATAAGGATAGGGATGGAAGGGATAGGGATCGTGTGTGAATGGAATTAATGACCATAGAATGAAAACATTTTGTTTTATTCAAGATAGGTGTAGTTATAAGAAAAAATGGATTAAATACCCTCTTTGATCGTAGCATGTTTTTCTCTTGGGATATTGATGACTTCAATTTTTTGTGCAAGGACAAAAGCAAGGACACCATTTACCCAAAATTCCATTCAGGCGTCTACAAAGTCAAGTGCCTCAGCTGTGATAAATATTACGTTGGACAGACAGGCAGGGATTTTACCACTAGACTTCAAGAGCATAGAAGGTGTGTGGATAAGGGAGACAAATCATCACTGCTGGCCAAACACCTCCTGGAGACATCGCACCACTGCTTCTTTGAACGGGAAATTCTGCATGTTGAAAGAAAAGGCCCAAGATTAGACGCATGGGAACAGTGGGAAATTATACATAGCGATAATAACCTGTTGTTGAATGACCCACTGTTCCGGATCCATTCCCCTTTGCTTGCTATTCCTATTTCAAATAACCTACCACTTCCCTAATCCAGTCCCAAGGACAAACTCCTTAGAGTGCTTCATACAATGGGGGCGTTTACTCGGAACCGAAATCGCAATTTTGTACACGAAATCGTTAGATGGAAACGAAAAACGAATTTTAGTGAAAAAATTAATCTTCTAACCACTCATAAATCAAAACTTTAAATAAGCAAAAGGTGACGCCCACCGAAAATGCTGCTGTGATAACATTGACGTCATTTTCCTCCCGTTCTTGACTGCTTTCAGGGGAGGGGGAAGGGAGTGGAGGGGGGTTCTCGGAAGGTCTGCTCACACAGATGCTGTCGAAATCGCTCCCATTGGCCGAGTCAGCTGTGTCCCCCCCTTTGCGATAAGGCGAAGTAACTTCGCGGGCTCAGTTGTGATTGTACGAAGTCGATATATGTCAGAGGTTGCACCACACCCACTTTTCCAAAAGGGTTAAAAACATCAGTTTTTCGCCGCTTATAACTCGGGAAATAATTGTCGGATCAGAAAACGGAAAAATACAGGTCCTTTTATTTTACAAACTCTATCAGATTCGGCAATAAAAAAAATATGGTAAACGACCCCATTCTTTCCTTTCCAAAATTCTCTCCTCGCCACCGCCCCCCCTGCCCCTCCCCCCCCCCCTCACTCACCATCTAGTCATTCCCTCCTCTCCCCACTATCCACTTTCTCCTCTCCCCATCCCCTTACCATTTCGTACATATTGCGCTGCTGTCACGGAAAGTTTGTGAGTGTGCACCTGATGATGGTTTAGTAAGCCGTAACACGTGTTGTGCAATTTTATAATTTTAAATATATTGTGGAAAAGTGCAAATTTTTTTTAATCTCCTAATATCAGCAATATTTTTCTCAGTTCTACATAATAGATAATTACCTCCTTATTGTGGACACATTGTTTAACCTCATACAACAATGTTTATTCTTGTCAGTCAACTTATTTGTTTCTGCTAAAGCATTTGCTCCCTGATTATCAGCATACATATCCCCTGGGAAATCAAAAATATGGCCTAATTCCTCCATTAAATCTCTTAGCCATATTACTTCCTTACAGGCCTCAAAAAGTGAACAATATTCAGCCAGCATAGTACTAGTAGCTGTTGTTGTCTGGTTTTTGCTTCTCCAAGCTGCAGCTCCTCCATACATGTGCCCTGCAAAGGATTTATAGGGAGGAAAATTCTATAATTGCTTTCTTTACGTGAACCTGGGCCTATGTGGAAGAAAGCCTTGACACTTTTCCTGTATGGTTTCAGAAAATAATTCCGTCATTTTGATCCCAAGCATCTGTCTTGTGATGTCTCCTTGATAGTTTTACCAAGTACTGTGAGATTGGGACTTGATGCATGGAGCACCAATTATCTGTCTGTTGTCTCAGAATTTTGCAAAAGTTCTCATGCATGTTGTGGCTTCCTAGCAATTAATTAGGTACCTATTTATGTTTATTGTGAATAACTGTTGCTCACTTATCTGGTTACTATACATTCAACCCATTTCCTCTGTTTGTATGTTACTATGTTTGTGGTTTTCCATAATATTATGTGAGATATCTCACATCATGTTCACTGAAATTAGCCGTGCCATTGAAATCACCATATTTTTGGACATTTTCATTTATTGTTGGATTGTATGTCTTGCAAAAAGGAGAAAACATATCATCATCATCATCATCATCAGTCAACTTCCTTAGATTGGTTTGGCATAGCTCTCCTATTGATTCTCCCATCATGCTTATGTAATTCTTTTCTTTCAGACCCTACTACCTCTATGTATCTCATGTAAGGCCTCCCTTTGCCATTCTTTCTGTTTACTTGTCCCTCCTTAATTGTCTACATCTGACCATGTCAAGATATGGCCAATTAAGTAGTCCCATCTTACTTTTAGAAGGTTTTCAAAAGGTTTCTCTTTTCTCCCACCCTTCTTAACAATTCTTTGTCAGTCATTCAGTCAATCCGTTTTATCTTCATCATTATCTATGGCACCACATTTTGAATGCTTTCAGTATTGACTTCTCTACTGTTGTTACCTTCCATGAAAACATGTGTAATGTATGCATTATTTTATTTCATGACTTGTGATGGAATTCTTAACATATTTCATTACTTCCAGATGCAATAGTTTACAGGGGTTTCTTGAGTTCTCTATCTGGAGGAGGTCAATGTTGTATCCCTATTGTTTATAGTTTGTGCTGCTGGATATCTCTCGTAGGTGGTATTTTGGCCAGATCATTTTCATCATCATCATTGGTCAACAATCCTAGGATTGGTTTGATGCAGCTTTCCACTCGATTCTTCTATAGGCCAACCTTTTCATTGTGACATAATTCTTCTCTTTTACATTCTTCACAACCTGTTCCATGTATCTCATACGACGCCTGCCTTTTCCAATATTCCCGTTCACTTTTCCCTCGATGATAGTCTTCATCAGGCCATCGTGTCTCAAGATATGGCCGATTAAGTTTTCCCTTCTTCTTTTTAGAGTTGTCAGCAGACTTCTCTTTTCTCCTACTCTTCTTAGCACTTCCTGGTTACTTACTCGGTCGATCCATTTAATCTTCAGCATTCTTCTTTAGCACCACATTTCAAATGCTTCTACCCTTTTCTTCTCCGCTGCTGTCAACGTCCATGATTCACTGCCGTAAAGAAAAATGCTCCAGATGTATGTTCTGATGAACTGTTTCCTTACTTCTATGCTTGTATTTCCTGCTGTAAGTAGATTCTTCTTTTGAAAGAATGCCCTCTTTTCCTGGGCTATTCTACTCACTATTTCTTTCTTGCTTCGTCCATCGTAGGTTCCTAGGTAACAGAACTCTTTAACCTCTTCAAGTTTTTGTTTTCCTAGTTTGACATTGGTTTTCGCCTCTTCTTTCTTGCTGCACACCAGTGTCTTAGTCTTCTTCTTATTTATCTTCAGCTGATAATTGGCCATAGTCCTTTCCATGGTTGTTAGCATCTTATTCAGCTCCTTCTCTGTCTCTGCTATGAGAGCTATGTCATCAGCGAATCGTAGCATACTGATTGTTTCTCCGTGGATGTTCACTCCAGAACACTTCTCCTTGACTTCATTTATGGCTCTCTCGATGTAAGCATTAAAAATTACGGGAGACAGTGCGCAGCCTTGTCTCACTCCTTTCCTTATTCTTGCCTCTTCACAGCTGGGTCCAGATTTAATCACAGCAACTAGTTTTTTGTACATACTGTGCATAATTCTTCGGTCATTGTAGGACACTTCAATTCCCTTCATTTTACTAACTAAAATTAACCCCGTATTGTGAGAGCAATCTGCCTTTCACTGTTGTTTATTAGTATCGATTAATCATTACTTGAAGTAAAGAGGGAATTCTTCCCCCACCCCTATATTTTATGTCATGTCCTTCTTTAGCTCAACAGACCTTCTATCTACCTTTATTCTTTTCTAATTTCCAGTGCAGCATTATCAAAATGAAATAATGAAACTGTCGTCACCTTGACACAACACTACGCGGAGGAATGCCTGAAAGCCTTTACCAGTGTTGAGAAACGCTGCAGAAACCTCAGATCCAATGATTTTATTTGTTGGTTACGCTCATTCAGGACAAAATTTTCTCTAAACTTGGGTGAGACAGGATGAGAATGAGAGACAAGATTATGAGAAACAACAATACCAGTAAGTGTGTTTCAGCTATTGACAAACCAAGTACTAACCAACAACTGATTGAATATTATTCCCCTCAGGGATATCTAATAGTTTGGTACAGAAGAGAGTAGCCATTATGACACCATCAAGAAAAATTATGAAGTCTCCGAATCTGACTTGAAGTTTCCGTTGCTCGCTGTGAACTGCTTCCGACTATCAACTTCAACAGAGAGCGTAAGAGGGGAGGTTTTTTCGATGACAGGAGGGGGTGTTTTTGGCAATCAAGGTGGATAGGGGGTGAATGTGGAATTAGACAATAGGTAGCTTTTGATAGGAGGGAAAATGGTATGGGTATAGCAGGCAAGGTAGAAGTTTATAATTGGAGCGTCAGGAACTCATTTGATTTGATTGATATATTTATTTCATGCTCTAGGTTTCCCCAAAAGAGCAATACAAAAACATAGATAAACATACATAATTTAAGTTATCGTTTTATAATCCTGCGACTCTTGGAAAGTACCTTTTTAACTCCAAAGCCAAAATTGATAAAATGGAGAAAGTGGTGTGTACAAGCTAGTATGTAAGGATTGTGGTTAATTATATATTGGTCAAACTGGAAGGAAATGTTCTTCCAGAATGAAAGAAAATAGGAATAATTTTATTAATATACGATCTGGTTTTGCTCAGCATCTGCTGGAAGAAAGGCATTGTGGTGACTTTAAACTGGACTTCTAACATTTCATGACCAAAGGCTTGAAATTGGATTTCCTTGAATAATATGAAATTTTAAATTACCCTATATATTACCTTTAAATAGGGCATTCAAAATTGCTGACCATGGCTATGTGGGCTGGAATGTTAGGGAATGTCATTTAAATAGTGGGCACAAAACTTCCCATTAGGCCAGCAGAATCCAGTTTTTAGTGGGAGCTAAAGTTCCCTTTCATCTGATAAAGGTTTACCTACGGTGTATAATGGTGGCCAATATATGTGTGACTCTCATTCACCATTTTAATGATTTGACTGTGTGCCTTTGGCCTATTCACTTTTAACTTCTGACATAAATACTGGTATTCTTATTATTTTATCTGTCATAACAAGCTGGTTGAACGTTTGTTGTAAATTGTCCTTAGCCCCATGAAGCTGATGCAACCTCTCACTTCCAGTGTTTAACCTGCTTGACTCGTGTCCCCATTCCCCTCTGACCCATTTACTCCATCTTGCTTGATTCTAATCCTTCCTTCATTACTTTACTCTCCTTCCTTCCCACCTTTGGTGAAGGAATAGTCTTGTGTATTCAGATGTAATTCCTTGATAATGACTCTCAGCTCTTGAAACCTTGGCCTGTCTTTTGAAAATACAGTGTGAAAATAGTAATTTGTCCTTTTCATTCATCATCAAGTGCATATCTCATTTTCTCAAAGTCTTGTCTGATAGCATTATTTAAATTTCCCTACTGTGAAGCTGCTTCAAACTGCAGTTCATTGCCTTGTGTAAATTGAAAAACAATTATGATCATGATTGTACAATCTTAGGATTGGTTTGACGTAGTTCACTCAGTTCTCCTATCGCCTAACCTCTTCATATTCATATATTTCCTCTCTTTCACATCCTTCACTATTTGTTCCATACATCTCATGTCAGGACTGCCTTTTCCATTCTTCCTGTTTACGTATCCTAGGAAATTATCATCGTTGGACCATCATGTCTTTATATATAGCCGATCAAGTTGTGTAGTCTACTTTTCAAATTTTTCAGCAGACTTCTTTTTCAGTGAAATGTTATACCCTTCTCACACTTCCCTCCGAAATTTCCCCTGCCCATAATACCTACTTAGTGAGTCTCATTATATACCACCTTCAAAGACCACGAACTGGCCGCGGAAACTTTAGCGGCATCACCCCCTGAAAATTGCACTATAGCAAGATGTTCCACAGAGAAAAATTCATTCGCCTTGACCGGGACTCGAACCCGGACCCCCTGATTTCTGGCCAGGTGCTCTACCAGTTGAGCTACCAAGACGTCCTCTTTCTCTGTGGAAATCAACGAGGAAAAGGAACTAGGTGTTACCGAACTGCGGGACATATCATGTTGCAGTAGTTGTGCACATGGCACCACCGTTCACGAGGTTAAGCCGAATTTGAAACACTAAGGTGCTTACTTAGAACGAATTCAAAGACCGCGAACTGGCCGCGACATGATATGTCCCGCAGTCCGGTAACACCTAGTTCCTTTAAAACCTCGTTGATTTCCACAGAGAAAGAGGAAGTCTTGGTAGCTCAACTGGTAGAGCACCTGGCTGGAAATCAGGGGGTCCGGGTTCGAGTCCCGGTCAAGGCGAATGATTTTTTCTCTGTGGAACATCTTGCTATATACCACCTTGCCTGCCCTGGACCTCATGAAATGCCATGTCACCAGTGTTTCACTTCTCTACCACCCCACAGTTACCCTACTAAGTTAACTCATTGTTTGTCTACTCATTGCTAATCCCCATCGCTCTCTCTTCCTTGCAAGGAATGTTTAGTTGCATTAAGGTGATATTTATAATCTCGACTCCAGCCTTGCTTCTACTGCTTATGCCATAAAATATGTTCTAAATTTTGAAGTTGTATGCAGTTTCTCCCTGCAGTAGTATTGTTAGAGCTTAGTTAAAAGTTCCTGGTACCTGCACAAAAACCAATTTTCAGCCTGGTTGAGTCGTAATTTGACAGATTGCAGCTAGGGATGTGGGTGAAAGTGACCATTCTTTTTTTAGCCTGTAGGGAACTTCGAACACAAGGGAATGTTTACCTTCCCCTCCAAATAACCTCCCCGAGAGGCACTTCTATCTCTTCTTGATGCTATTCTATGAATCGAGGAGTCTATCGTTTTAACTCACAGTAGAGATTTTATGATGTGAGCGGTAGAAGAGAGGCTATTGTTGAGTTTATGAATGCAGCCCCAAGTCTTCAAGATGCAAACTTTCAAAGGTTCAAACATAAATATCTGAGGGCAGAATCCATTTGTGCTGGAATTTTAATTAAGTCAGCAGTGCATAAGGTTAATTTGGCTGTTGCAGCTGGTGGCTTGGTGTGCAAGAATACATGGAGTGTAAATCCCCAATTCTCATCAGTGATTTTAAGTGTTTTTCCCACACTTGATTTTCCACACGTACCATCCATATTTTAGGTAATGCTAGTTTTCTTCTTTTTTTTGACCCCTCCTTCCACACTAAAATGCAACATAATGTTCCAGACTCCTCTCCCAAAATTATGTAATGCTGCCTTTGAACCCTCTTTGTTTTTGTAAATGATGAAACAGATATCCTTCAAAAAATACCTATCTCTGCTATTATTTATCCACTAATTATTTTGTGTATCATTATTTTTGAAGGATCTCATCAGTATATCTGTAACCATACTTAAAGGTGCATCAGACTAGAAGCAAAGGCTCTATGATGGGAGTGGGAAGGGAAGGGCGTTAACCTACTCGTAACCCTTCCTGCATGTGCGACGCAGCATATGTGTCCGCTCAACCCCATGCTTCTAGCATGACTTTAATATGAGGGATTTAAATCACTTAGGGTGCTTTTTTTTTGCAGGCATGGAATATTTAGTGCAGGCATTAACTTAAATATTTTTATCATTTTAATCACAATTTTAAAAATTTCCAAAAAAATAAATTAAGTTTAAAATTGTTTATGCTTTATTATTATAAATTTATAGTTACATTTTGTCAAGCCATTTTTTCTTCTCTCTGTAACCGATGATTAGTTGTTGACCTGTGTGTGGTGTTGCTCAAATCTGGGTTCTAGGCAGAGAGACTTTGTCCCTGCCCCTGGGTGTCCCTGGACAGTTTTTACACCTGTATCTCGTTTCTTTTCTCTTTCCATTTTTTGTGCACACCACACACTTTCATCTTCCAAATTTATAAGTTTCGGTTTTCGGATTTTCTTGAATGAAATGCTGACCTGTCAATCAAGTACATTCCGTGTCAGTATCTACGGCCGTCCTTTGCGCTTTTCTATATTCTGCCCATGGTACATGGCTATGATCTTGTTCACTAACTCTATTCTGATCTATAGATGATCTTTCTTGTTTCCAGCCTTGCGATATAGAATGTAAGCATTCAACACAGCCGTATTTACTAAGGGGTTGAATAATTGTTTTGTGCCACACTTTTGTCCTTTTCCTTACTAGCAGGAACGATTCTAAAAGCTGATCTTTCAAGTGTACACCTCCAATGTGTATATTATGCTCTATTACACACATAGGTTTATTTACAAATTCTAACCCACTCTTTCGACTTAGAGGTTGCATTTTATCTGAATGTTTGGTAGTCAGCACTGAGACATTGTGCTTATCTTTCCACTTCAATGCCACCAATTTCCCACACTTTGCACCAACCACTTCTCCTTTCTTCAGTTTCTTTTTTAGATGCATTGGTATACCTTTGTGTTTGATTCTAACTGTTCTTACAGCATCTGTTGTCCTCTGAACTAACCTCTGGAAAAAATCAGGACTACTATAATAATTGTCCATATATACACATCTTCCCGAATCTAATAGTTGTTCACACGAACTTAGAAAAACTTTTTTTGAGAAAAGTTATGTGTCTTTGGTGATTTCACAGTCTAATTTTATCCCTGAGCCACTGTAAATTATAAAATTTCATAAATATCCTGCGGAATTACAAAGTTCGAACATTTTTATGCCAAACTGGGAAGCTTTCATGGGAATATACTGTTAACATGAAAGCCCATGAGATCGACACTGACTTCTTTACCTGGTATATGCACTTTCTGGAACTTTTTTTTTCAAATATTCACTGATGGGCAGAATTTTATACAGTTTAGGATCTCGTTTTGAAATTTCCTTATTGTTGTTATCGACAAAATGGAGAAATTTGGTCAGCAATGAAAACCTTTCTTCGCTCATTATATTGGGAAAAAATGGTGTTTCTAATATATGTTTCCTACTAAAATACATTCCGAGGCTTGGTTACCGAATTATTCCCATCAACATAAGCCAACCTAGGAATCCCCTAAATTTGTTCGTAGTTGTGGAAACCCACTTTTGAAAGAGCGATTTTTTTTGCACCAAGATTTTTCCTTTCTCATGAGCTAGAAACTGTTCTGCGTAACTATTTGTTTCAGTCACTATGATTTTAATTAGATTGTCATAAAAAAATAGCTCAAAGTATTCCAGGGGGTTATCTGCGCACCTAACTGGCACTATTTGTTTCCCAACTAAATCACACGCAAAAGGCAGAGGAGGATTAGCACTGTCGATCTCTTCCCAAGTATTCTCTTGAGTATTCACAGAAAATTGAGGAGATTCTTCTACTTCCTCTTCGGAACTGGAGTCCAGAGTGTATCCACTTGAGTTCTCAGAAATTGTATCTGAACTTTCTGCAATCTTTTCTTCCAAAACATGATGCACTTGCTGGTCAGACAACTCACTAGATGCCATGGTGAACTAAAGAGGGGTTCAGCCAAGGGACGGTCCCAGGTTAGAAAAAGATAAAAAAGCCACAATACAGCTAAGGTCATTGGGCAGTAGGCATCAGGAAACCTCGACCTTCAGCTTCAAATATCATAAATAAGATTCCACACGATGTCATCTTACGAGCCTGCGAGCAGAATTGTGTGACCATGCCTGGAGGGACCATGCCTACATGAGCATTGCCATGATGAAAGAGAAGGGAGAAATGTGAACTCAGAAATGAAGATACCAAGGAACCACAGAACGAAAGCAGTCAGCATCAACACACACATATGAGCTCTCTGAAAGCAATAAATCAGAGCACGAGTTGAGACATCTGTTCGTATCAACTTCACCACATGCTGTGTTGGTTGGTTATTCAGGGGAGGCGACCGACAGCTGAGGTCATTTGCACCATGTAGGGTTGGTGGATAATTGTGTAATGGTAGGAGTTTTAAGGAAACGGAGGAAGGGTGGAGAGAAACCCGGCATCGGCATCAGCCTACTCTTGACGAAAAGCGCCAAGGGGACCACGGCTTAACATCCCATCCGATGGATGGAGTACTGAACTTGAAATGCCCTCCACTAGGCACTCAAGTGGGGAACGGTTTTCCACTGAAAAATCTGCCACTGCCGGGAATCGAACCCGGGCCCTCGGGATGGGAGGCCAGTACTCTAGCCACCACACCAATCCGATCCCCCCACATGCTGTGGTGTAAGCATTTTCTTTACCAGGCATCAGTTAGGAAAAAAAAAAGTTTTAAATGTACAGGGGGTAAGGGGTCAGTGACTCCAGGGAGGGACAAGGGCAGAACATGCCTATGGACCACCAAGACCGTCATGCGTGGTGAAGAGCCACATCCTCCTCGAGGTGCCCCTGGTATCGCTGAACATGACGGATCTAGACCTGGCGGTCAATAAACAGCTCCCATCACCATAGTGCGTCTCTGTGCTAAGGGTGACCGCATCTGCGGGGCGGAGGGTAAGAAGTCACTAACAGAGAGACTCCGGATACTGGGCGACCTCCGGTTTTATTTAGCCTTACCCATGCATGCGGGGCTCTGCATGGGCGGACACCATATTTCCCTAGCTACTCGTGGGACCAAACATGGAACCCTCAAACAAAACTATGGAGGGCGCTGACAGGCGCACTCTTCACATGGACTCTTGTAGTCTGTCTTCTTTCTTGGTGGATGCGATACCGGTGGAGAGCCCCGATGGGGATCCCAGTCGGGACGCTTCTTCCTTGGGGGATGCGATACCGGTGGAGAGCCCCGATGGGGATCCTAGTCGGGACGCACCCTCTACTACCTTAACCTTGCCTGTGGGGGTTCCTTCTGGGAGACCCACACATCCCAGTTGCCCCTCATACCCTTCGTGGGGAGAGGAGGACGACATCCTTTTCAACCTCTCTGGGCCCACCTTCAAGGAGGCACCAAGCCTGGTCTCCCCCATGGGGGTAGAGTCTGACTCGGGAGCCCCTGTGGGTAGTGGCCTAAGGGAAGGCTCCATACCCCCTCGAAGAGAAGGAGACAAGGGAGGAAGAAGATGTGGGCCGGGCCGAACCATGGCTGGCATAGCCGTGCTTCAGGCCAACCTACAACACAGTAAGGCTGCCTCAGGGGTTCTGCAAAGGATACTCTCTGAAGGTATGGTCAAAATAGCTCTGATTCAGGAACCCTGGGCTTTCCAGGGAAGAGTCAGGGGCCTGAGCATGACAGGCGGAAAAATATATTACTGTACCACTGTTGATAGGCCTAGATCTTGTATCTATGTGAATGGGATAAGTGCTTTGCATCTATCAGAATTTACCACTAGGGATCAGACAGCAGTTCTGCTGACCCTGGGGGAAGGTGAGAACAGGAAGAGGGTGGTCATCTGCTCCTCCTACCTGCCATAGGATGCACCGGCTCCTCCACCATCAAATGAGATGGAGAGGCTGGTGAGTTACTGTAAGACCAACAAGTGGGATCTTCTGATCGGTTGTGATGCTAACTCGCACCACATTGTGTGGGGGAGTGGGAGCACCAACGGAAGGGGAGAGGCACTGTTGGAGTATCTTATGTCTACGGAGTTACAAATACTCAATAAAGGATCACAACCTACCTTTGCAAATAGCATTAGGCAGGAGGTGATAGATATTACACTGTGCACCAGTTCTCTGCTGCACAGGATTGATGGGTGGAGAGTGTCAGGGGAGATAACTTTGTCTGACCACAGACACATACTCTTCACTCTTTTAGAATCCAATTACAGGGAAATAACATATAGAAACCCGAGGACTACCAATTGGGGACTATATCGAGAAAGGCTGGGAGCTGCCCTAGAGGGGGCACCTCAGTGCAAGTTTAGAAATGTGGATGAGGTAGATGCTGCTGTTGATTATCTACAGAGAAGCATCATCACATCCTACGAAGACAGCTGCCCCCTAAGGACCAGGAAGGAAGGGTGTAAATTACCCTGGTGGGGAGCAGAATTAGACGGTCTCCGCAGAGAGACTAGGAAACTCTTTAATAAAGCAAAGAGGACAAGAATGCCTCGGGATTGGGAAAACTTTAAGGTTGCCCAACGGAGGTACAAAGCAGCAATCAAGCGCTGTAAAAGGGACTCATGGAGGAGCTTCTGTGAGAGCGTAGAGACTGTTCCACAGATGGCAAGACTTCATAAGATCCTATCGAAAGACTCAGAAGCGGGAGTGGGTTCTCTGTTGCTTCCCTCGGGAGACTTCACGTCTTCCGACAAGGAAGCACTAAAGCTAATGCTGGAGACCCACTTTCCAGGCTCCAGGGAGTTGAGGGAGATGCATCATGGGAGGAATCCCATCCATCCGGCTCGGACGGAATGGAGACTTTCCTCCAGCATCGTGACGTACACAGTTACAAAATGGGCAATCATGAGTTTTAGCCCCTTTAAGGCTGCTGGGGAGGATGGGGTATTTCCTGCACTCCTTCAGGAAGGGCAGGATCTGCTCCTCCTTCCAATGGTAAGAATATTTCGCTCCTGCCTGGCTTATGGATATGTTCCGAAAGCCTGGAGGGTCACCAAGGTGGTTTTCATACCTAAACCAGGTAAGACTGACTACACAAGAGCAGACTCCTTTCGAGGAATCAGTCTGATGTCTTTTCTACTGAAGACACTAGAAAAGATAGTGGATAGATACATAAGGGATGGGCCATTAAGGGATCACCCCCTGCACCTGTATCAACATGCCTACCAGAAGGGAAAATCTGTGGAGACAGCGCTCCACAATCTTGTTAGCAGGATTGAGGGAGTGCTGGAACACGGAATGTACGGACTGGGGGCATTTCTTGATGTCGAGGGAGCATTTAATAACACGTCCTTCGATCAAATATGCATTGCTGCAGGAAGACATGGTATCCATGCTCACATTGTGAGCTGGATTAGATACATGTTGGAACAAAGAACTGTAAAAGTAGTATTGAGAGACAGTTCAATGAAGGTAGCTGTGACTCGAGGCTGCCCTCAGGGAGGAGTGTTATCTCCACTCCTCTGGAATATGGTAGTCGACAGTCTTATTTTAGAATTGAATAGGACTGGCGCATACACTCAAGGGTACGCAGATGATGTGGCTATAATCATCACTGGAAAGTACCTTGATACTGTCTCTGGACTCATGCAGAAAGCCCTGGATAAGGCAATGGGGTGGTGTGCAGAAACAGGGCTGACTGTAAATCCGGAGAAAACTAAGCTTGTATTGTTTACCAATAGAAGGAAAATGGAGGGCTTTAGACCTCCCTCTTTGCAGGGAAAGGTTTTATATCCCTCACCATCGGTCAAGTATCTTGGGGTTATTCTGGACTCCAAGCTTAACTGGGGAGAGCATTTGGAGACCAAGGCAAAGAAAGCTTGTGCCTCCTTATGGATGTGCAGGAGGACCCTTGGTAAAACATGGGGACTTCAGCCAAAAGCCATTAGATGGATTTATACGGCAGTCATTAAACCTAGTTTCTTGTACTGCTCTATAGTTTGGTGGAAGAGAGTCCGGCTCAAAACTGCTGGGAACAAACTGAACCACCTTCAAAGATTGGCCTGTATGGGCATTTCAGGGGCAATGAGAACAACCCCAACTCTGGCGCTGGAAACGCTGCTGAACCTCGCTCCACTCCATGTGGAAGCTGAGGTGCAGGCAAAGACAGCGGCTTATCGTCTCAAATGTATGGGACAGTGGTATGACAAAGGAAGTTCCTATGGTCACAGACAAGTTTGGACAGAGCTCATGAAGTCGAGTCCCATTCTCGGGATGGGCAGTGATGGAATGATAGCCAGGTTCAACCAAACACCCCCCTACTTCAAAACCCACTTCCCGGATAGGGAACAGTGGGCTAGAGGAAAGGGGAAAGAACTTCATTCTGGGGCCGAGGTATGGTATACGGACGGCTCTAGGAAAGAAGGAAGAGCGGGAGCAGGGGTCTACAATTGTAGCACACCAAGGAAGCTCTCAATCCCTTTGGGAAAATATGCTACGGTGTTCCAGGCAGAGGTATATGCACTTCTGACCTGCGCGTATGCTATTAAGGAAATCGGGATGTTTAACAGACCGATACACATATGCACGGATAGTCAGGCAGCTTTAAAGGCACTGACATCACCATGGTGCAAATCACAGCTGCTGCAGGAGTGTCGTGAGGCACTCAATGATATAGGCAGATGCGGCAAGGTGGAACTTTTCTGGGTGCCTGGTCATGCAGGCATATCTGGAAATGAGATGGCTGATGAGCTGGCAAGGGCCGGTTCCAGCCGAGATCCGATTGGTCCAGAGCCAATCATACCTATTGCCTCGTCGGTAGGGATGGCAGAAATTAGAATGTGGGGGCTAACCCGACATTCTGAGATCTGGCGAGCTGCACCAGGCCTTAGACAGGCCAAACTACACATTGAAGAGCCTAGGCCTGGGCTTGCCAAAAGACTCCTGTCACTAAACAGGGGTCAACTACGAACGGTAGTGGGACTCCTCACGGGGCACTACCAGGTGATGAGGCACCTGCACCTCCTGGGAATCGTAGATTCCCCTAGATGTAGGTGGTGTGAAGAAGAGGATGAAACCACATCCCACATGTTATGCGAGTGCCCTGCGGTGATGAGGACTCGAAACAGGTACCTGGGTTCCCCATTTTTGGAACCCAGGGAGGTAAGGGAAATCCCCATCGGGGACTTGTTGGCCTTTAGCAGGGCGATCGGCCTTTATGGGTGACTTCTTCAAAGGGTGGTTAGCACAATGGACCAATGGGTCTAAGTGCCTCAGGGCCTCCGTTGTGAGGAACTCCACCTCTATTACAATCTATCTATCTATCTTTAAATGTACAGGCACATAGATACAGGCAATCAAAAAGCAGAGAACGAAAGAAGGCAGAATTAAGTCACATATATACTCACCGAAAGTACATATATAAGAATGTGTGCGATAAGTTTTCTTCATGAAAAGTTTGGACATAGAGGGTGTGTCGCACACACTTGAGGCATGGATTTGAGCGAACACAGACATGCTGAGGGGTTAAGTATCTCCATTTAAAGTCACGCTTGAGAGGTTAATGAAAGGTATCAAGAAAGCCTT
This sequence comes from Platycnemis pennipes, assembly GCA_933228895.1. NCBI lineage: Eukaryota > Metazoa > Arthropoda > Insecta > Odonata > Platycnemididae > Platycnemis > Platycnemis pennipes. The sequence goes on from OW121852.1 coordinate 66,377,732, forward strand.
AGCTTAACATCCGATACAGGGAGTTCGGAATATGATTTCTCACCATGAAGCACTGAAGTAGGGGTGAACTTACCAATGAAAAATATCTGCCACTGCCGAAATTTGAACCCAGTCCCTCTGAGTGAGAGGCCAGTACTCCTGCTATGCCAACTCTACCCTTATTATGAATAGCAGTAAAACAAAAATTTGTGATTCCACAAATAAAAATGCTTTAATGCAACCTAGGTTTCACTGCAATGCAGCATCAGGGAATTACAAAATTACAGCCTGGTGGAATTGATGCTGCTGCGCCGCAGTGCATTGAAGCCACATTAATAGGGTGCATTAAAGCCTTTTTGTATGTGGAATTACAAAATTTTGTTTTATTGCTGTTAATTATGCATCAATTTCACCAGAGTTTTGCTGTAAAATATTAATTTATCTACTCTTATTATATGATCACACGAAAAACATAGAAACACAAAAATATAAAAAGCGGGACACTCACATTTAGAACAGTTGAAGCTTTCGACTGCCTCTGCAGTCTTCGTTGTTTCATTGGCTCTTCTGAGTGCTACTTCTGTGATATTTATATAATATATAAGTTCGACCCCTAGTTTAAATTACATGACATGCATGAGTAAATGCCAAGTACTGTGTATAATAGACTAACTACAATGTTATATGCCTGGCCTGACATTTTTTGATGCACAAGCAAATAGAACTTATGAGTAAGTTCTCGGAATGAACTTGTTTGTATATTAGGAACTCACTTTATAGTACTCACATTGCTTGTTATACACTTAATAATGCAATGCTATGGATTGTGCTGTCGTAAGATACTGTGCTTCTTTAGGATGAAAGAATTTCCCTAAGACCTAAAATAATTTCCTATTTCTTGGAAATTTAAACTTATAATTATAGAATGATTGATAAGAGAAAATCATCTCATTTATTTCTATTTTTCTCTCTAGATAACAACCTATGGACTACAGTGAGGCAAAAAGTACATCCTTTCTCACTAGTCTTCAGATTATGGTTCATCATTTATCCTGCAGAAGACCAGGAAACATCTGACCAATGGTGATTTCTATTCATGCAATTGAAGATCAAGCATGAAGACCTGATCCTGATCTCCAAGTGGGCTTCTGACTTACATTTGGTAATATGTCTAACAGGCTGTAATTGTCTTTCCTTATGTTGTCAGAGCAGATTTACTGAATCTTTAAAAAAGTATTCAAATTGTTTCTGCAACCTTTGATGTGAAATATTGATATTATCGATTAAAATAATATTTAATGGCAAAAAATGCATAACATTTCTTCTGTTGTTTGAACTATATAACTTCCATAACTAGAAGATCTTGAAATTATGTATTACATTAAAAAATATAAGGAATTATTGCATGTATAATTTTCAATGCAGCTGCCAAACTTGTTCTCAGTCATCAGTTATCAGACTTTGACAACTTAGCGAAGTCATTTCAAATGTCTCATTAAAGTAAATAACATTTACTTTGTCTTCATATGAAATACAGTAAAACCTCATATTTACGTTATCAGAATTTACATTGTCCCGCAATTTACAACGTTTTTATCGAATCCCATCTAATTTCCTATATCTCCAACGCATGTAGAACACCATATTTACACCATGACTTTTCCGTTTTCCCGCTGTTTACATTAGATGCGGGTAAGAATGCGATAGATTAAAAAACAAATTTCCCTTCTATGACATTTAGTCATGCATACCAGTCTATATAAAACACTGTTTTACCCTGTTTCGTGCATATAAACTTCAAAAACAAGAGAGAGAGATCAGTAGTGTGCTCCATTTTACGGAAGAATTTGAACTTTGCGGCATAGCGGGGCGGTACACAGCGCCACTAGTGACGGAAAGAGGAAATATCACTCGCGATCATTTGAGCAATCGCGATAGACACTCGCTATCCTTTTCCCGGGAAAACATTCCTACTATGAAATAAATGCGTATAGGAAGCAATTTATAATTTAGGAACACTTGCGGGAGTATATTTAACTGTACTGAAGTTTATATTGTGAAGAATGAAAATGAATTTTTATCCAGACATTATGAAATGTTAAAAATACATGAACTGAACTGGTGAACGATAACAGGGGATCATTTGTAGGACCATCGCACTGCATTAATTCAAAAATGTTATTACACGTTACTACAAAACAAAACTTATTGAAACTAGTTTCATAGTGTGAAAACAACATTAAATAAATAAAATTATTTTGTTGAGAAATTTTTTGTTGGATAACTGCTTGCGCTGGCCGACCAGCGAGGTAGCTCGATATTCTCTTGTGTTGTTTATGTTATCCTTAATTACTCCGGAACGTAAATTTTATTTTACTTGGAAAAGGGAAATTGATGCGAATTACAACATTTTCAGATGACTCGAGGGTTTTCGGGTTTCTTCCTCGTTGGTTCATCCCTCTGGACGACAGTTTCGTCGCCATCTTCAGGTCCGAAGATTGCATCCCATCAAATTTCCTATATCTTCATTCTATATATTTCCCATATCTTCGTACTATATATTTACTATACTTCGGACCTGAAGATGCCATCTGGAATGCCGGTGAAACTGTCGCGCAGTAAGATGAACTAGTGCAGGGAAAAAAAAATGGAAACCCTTGAGTAATCTTCTAATCAGGAGGCCTTCGCAGCAACTAGAATATTTTCTATTTAGGGGTAAATAAAAATTGTGGATTATCATGATGCAACTCGCACTGCTATAGCGAAACATCTAAGACTACCAGTCTCTACAATGATGTAAATATGAAAAATAGCAATGTGATTCAGAAACATGCTAGCTAGTGCAGACATCTGTCGAACAAAAGTAAATTCCAAGAAATCATGGTGTATAGGAATACCAACTTACAAAGTGGTTTTAAGTAGGGATGGGTCGGTTTGGTTCTTCGGTTCTCGGTTCCACTGGTTCTTGAGCTTAGAACCGGAACCGGAACCGAGGCCAAAAATAATCGGTACCTAAATAATTGGCGCGAAAACCAGTTTGAAATCTACTCACACTCCCAAAGTGGAGGCTTCACATTAAAACCTGGTGAAATAGTGTACTTAGATGCTTCAAAGTCGCGAATTATTCTAATTCAGTCTCTGAAAATGATTATTGATTACCTTATCGTACCATTGAGCAATGCAAAGTAAGTGGTAAATTAAGAACCGGAACCGAGAATCGGAATCGAGAACCGAAGTTAAGAACCGAACCGGAACCGAAAAAAAGTGGAACCGACCCATCCCTAGTTTTAAGTTCTAGATCGACCTATATTGCAGTGAATGGCTTCGTTACAAGAGAAAAGGCATTGCATAATGTATAAGTTTGGGAATTATGGACTTGACAATCTCCAATGCTTAGTTGGTTTGGTTGAAACATTGGTAGAAATATATCCTACCGAAATGAATCAGGACAGCTCTATACTAAAATAAAAAATCAATAATATTGCTGTAATTCAGTTTATCAGTGTTTCTTATTTATATATTTACTTTATGCAAATTGGTAAAGTATGCACTTGAAACTGGAAATTGTCCTTTTCCTGCTATTTGCATTTTCCCGCAGTTTACACTTTTCCAGTGCTCCCCACGAAAAGTGTAAATTAGGGGTTTTACTGTAGTCTGTTTTTCCCCATCCTAAATTCCTGGTTATTTAAAACTTAAAAGTGCCTATACTTCAATGCATTATACAGGAAACCAATCAATTCAGAACTATTAAACTTGTCCATGTTAGCATACCTTGGATGGATAAATTGTATTTTTCCCTATTTGTTCCTATTAAGGAGACCCCAGGACACAGACCTATTGATCCATTGTGCAAAGCACCCTTAGAGTGAATCACCCATAGAGGCCACATGCCTGACTAAAATTCAGCGGATCCCTTCGGGATTTCCCAGGGCTCCATGAATGTTGTGCCCAAGAGTCTATTCTGAGTCCCCATCACAGCAGGACACTTGCGTAATATATGGGATGTGATTTCACCCTCTTCTTTGGACCACCCGCATCTGGGTTAATCTGCGATTTCCAGGAGGTGTAGGTGCCTCATTACTCGGTAGTGCTCAGTAAGGAGTCCCTCTACCATTCATAATGACCTTTATTGAGTAAAATGTGTCTTTGCAACCCAGGCCTTAGCAAACATCAGAGGGGCTGTAAAATTGTTTGCTGCAGCGTAATGAAAAAATGGTAAAATTTGTAGAGTGAACTATACAAATTGGCCATCCATGTCTTAAGGTGTCACAGTTTGTGAAATTCTTGTTTTACTTCAAATTAGAGAGCTCATGAAATCTCTGTTCAATTCTTATACATTGCTTTTCATGAGATATCAGTAGATCTCTAGATAAATGGTTTTGCATTGGCCATGACAATATCAATGAAAACTAATTTTGCTATAATTTTATTTTATCTTTTTTATCAAAACTTCGAGTATCATAACTGGAGGCTGATCTGAATTTTCATTTGTTACAGTCCAAGACTTTGCTCTGCGGTAACTGTCTGATTCTGAACTGAGATGTTACCATTGCTGCTTTGAATGCTGAACCTTCTCTGCAATCGTTTTAGGCCTATTTTAATTTTTGGGTGGTTATTGAATCTGTTATAATTAATGATTACAAAGTGGCGTGGATATTTCAATACATGACTTCATTTGAAGTGAAGTATGCTTAGCTCTCAAGTCACCTTTGGTATATATTTGATATTCTTCCATGACCCATAGTGAAGAATGTTCATTGTATGCAACTCAAGGTATTCATTGATATCTTCATAACCGTATTCCAAGCTCTTGGAAATATTACGTTACATTACAGATGTTGAATGTAATCTCATATGTTCTGACATATGAAGACAAAATCAATGACATTCTTAAAGGGTGAAAAGGCTAGATTAAATTTTTAGCTGGTGGGTATAGAGTGCAACCTGGTGGAAAAATTATATCCTGGTAGAGACTTGGTTAAAAATTAGTTGAGCATAAGAGTCTTCCGGTGAAGAGTGATGCCAGTTAAGCAAGTATATGGGAATTGGATTAAATAAGTGAGGGAGGCCCTCTTAGTAGAGAAATTAAAAAAATATTAGCTGAAAATCTAGCATTCATCATGTAGAGAGCTGTTTGCTCAGATACCTAGTTATGGCCAAAAATGCTGAAAGGAATTGGCAGCTTTCAAGATAAGGGCATGTGGAGGAATGGTGGTGGACTGGATGGGGAGGAAGATGAATGAGGATGTATTAAAAATGGTGGTAGAAGAAAGGAAGTTGATGGGAGAAATTAATAGAAGGCAATGAAATTGGATGGAGACATTCTTCGAAGCCAGAAAATGTTGAAGAGCATGGCAGAGGGAAGAATTTTATTATGGTTCTATTCCTGTGTAAATCTATGAAAGTTTAGTTTGTTCATATATTTTATAGTAATCTGCTATGGAGTTGTATTCATTGCAATATAAGGAGTCCATTGCTTTATCAGTACACATATTATCTTCCAAATATTATTTACCATGTCAATGGAAGCCCATTTTCTGTCATATTTCAAGTGTTTTGTTACTATTCTCACTTCTCTGTGAAACAATGTTGAACTATTTTGTTTTTCATGTTAGTTACCTATTATTGGTATATATTGCAACATTCAGTAATGCCACCATGTAATCAGTACTTTTTTCTGAGTTTGGATGGTGTTGTTGCATTGCATTGAAAATGTTATTTATATGTGATCCGATTGCTGAATTTGGCGGCAGTGAAATCCAGCCAGTACTTTAAATAATATTATGTTTTGGCATTTACCTAATGGGTATAGAAAGTGTTAAATTGCTCTGTTCTAGAAAGTGTTAAAGTTCTGATTTTCCAATTAATTGAAAGATGTTCAAGCCTTATAAAAGCAATTTACACCTTTTCATGAAAACCATGGAATGAAAGAGAAGTTTCTTTCAATGTCTGAGATTCATGGTTGCTATTATGGTTGTGATATGAGCATTGTCAATATTTTATAGTTATGCCTCCCAAGTCTTAATGTAACCAGCAGAGCATTTTGTTGGAGTGCATTTGTCCCTCCTAACATGTTTTGACTCAGTTTCCAGTTATGAGCATGCATGTTTTGTTACCTAAGAAAAGCCTCAGTTGTTGGGACAAAATAATTGCTGTCAGCTTTTTTTGAAAATAGGGGGTGCTACATTGGTGCTTCATTTGTGTTGCAACGGGAGACACCTCTCTCGATCAGTCTTTTTCCATTGTCAACAGCTGTAGTTTAGTTATGTGGATCTATAAAAATGGGACCTAATGTTATCTCAAGCTTTTGGGAAGAAAATGGTCCCTTGGGAAAGTATTCTTACTCTTCCATGGATATAGGTTAGGGAAAAAGACACAAGAGTCAAAGTTCAATAACTTAACCATTGCTGAGTACTAAGTGGTGCTCATAGTTAGAATGGCTTAGAGATTACATTATCCTTAATTTCCCAGTGATTAAATATAGGGCATTCTAACTAAAACAAAGAAATTCAGGAGAATTATTAATAAGTGTATTACACTCTGGAAACGAGATCCAAACCCTAATTTTCTGGTTGAGAAGACTTGAAAACAACCATTACCTTTGACCTACCCCAGATTGTCGTAAGTTTTTAAAATGGTAGAATTTTCCATTTGCTTCGTGACTGCAGAAATGTCATTTCTGCTTTGAAGTGCAATACCTCATATTGAGCATCAGTTAGGCAATGAGCATTCAGAGTGTCAGGTTTCTACTTAAGTCACATTTTTAATATGCTGCATGTTGAGTCCTGGAGCAACTGCTTGCAGGTAGCAAAAACTCAATATCTGATTTCCTGAAAGTTTTCCCCAGTGTTCCTTCATAAAATCATGGATTGGTAGCATTTGGTACTCTGATATGACCTCCCACAACATTGGTGCTTATGGCACTGTCATTCTTTGGTGAGTGGTAGGAAAAATTAAATGGCTCTTTGACTAGAATGAGAATACACTTATCATGTAACATTTGAATCAGTAAAAAATTATTGAATTACATATTCTCACAAGACTATTTGGGGTTGTGGTCTATATATTTGTCAATCAGATCCTAAGAGACCCACAAAGGGAGGCATTATCGAACTGGATCTCGACTTTGACATATTTTAGGAAACCTTTAATGTCATGTGAACTGCATGGTTCGCAAAAGCGCAACAAAGAATATGTGCTGGGACAGCCCGTTGCCTGTGACTCACAACATCAGCAGACAGATCTTAGGTTTTTTATCAACATCCCTGTGGGTATGGGGACAAAGAATACTCCCGCAGTATCCCTGCTTGTCGTAAAAGGCGACTAAATGGGTGGAGAGACATCTCTCTGAACAGATAGGTTATCATCCGGTCTCATTTTTCAAAATCTGTGAATGGTCATTACAACAGGATAACGTGTTTACCGTTCACTTTTTTATTTACTAATCAAAAGATTTACTTAAAATTTATTTTATAGACAATGTGCGTGGTTCGTAACATCTTCGTTGTCGACGCACCCATTAAATCAGACTGTACTACTACTAGATACTAAGTCTCGAATCGAGTGGTTGACTCCATTCCTTTGTGATTCGTTTGGAACTTAAAAGGATAGAAACTTAAAAGCAATGTGTTTGCGTAGCGGTTTAATGACATATTTTAAAACGGGTCAAAACTCTCCTCCACTTCTAATTTCAATATCCCCCGTGCCCGAAAAGACCCGGAGTGAATGTTGTGCTCAACTTCTTGTAGTGAGCTCAGAGATCCGTATACGCCTAAGATAACTACGAGCTTGAGCGCTCTCTCGACTTAGAAGAGGATTGGTCTGTTGCCGGTGACTCACAACATCAGCAGACAGTCCGATCTGATGTTTTTATCAACATCCCTGCGGGTATGGGGACAAAGAATACTCCCGCAGTATCTCTGCTTGTCGTAAAAGGCGACTAAAAGGGTGGAGAGAGAACTCCTTAAACTGATAGGTTATCGTCCGGTCTCATTTTTCAAATATCTGTGAATGGTCATTACGACTGGCTAACGTGTTTACCGTTTACAATTTTATTTACTAAAATTTATGTTATAGACAGAATATGCGTGCTTCCTAACACCGTTGTCGACGCACCCATTAATTAAGAATCTATAACTACTAGATACTAAAGTCTCGAATCGAGTGGTTTACTCCATTCCTTTCTGATTCGTTTCGCACTTAAAAGGATAGAAACTCAAAGCAATATGTTTGCTTAGGGGTTTATTGACAGCGATATTTTACAAGCGGCCAGCACTCTCCTACACTTCTAATATAGATATCCCCCGTGTCCGAAAATACCCGGAGTATATTGTAGCCGTACTGGCGCCAAACCTACGGGTACATGTGTGTGCCAAATAGCGCAGCAGGAGAACGGGCCGTGATATAGGTTCTTTGTTAAAATCGCCGCACGGAAGATAGATCAGTGGTAATCGGGAATCATTAGATTGCATTCTTCAAACAACATTTATTACAATGAGAAAACAACTTATACAATTATGACCCACAAAGTAACACAATTCTCTCCCCGATCTCGGAAATACTAACCAAGGGTGTGGATTGCGATGATAATACGAAATAAGTGAAAGGAAATTGAAACGAAGTTGTTAAGCATCCCGGCGGCAGCTCGACGACTCCTGTCCCTGACAGGAACTCGTCAGTGACGTTTAGGGATTCTTCCTTCGCCGGGCAGCGTTGAATAAGGCGGCTGCGGTGTGGCACGCTGAATACCCACCTGCTGGTCGCCCTTGCTCTAAAAAAAATGCCTTGGGGCGGGCAACGAGTCGAGTGTCGCAGTCTGCGGGTCTATCTTCCCCCCGTAAAGATGGCGTAGAGGCAGGAGGAATATGGAAATTCGGTCACCTATTGTCTGGGCGGGCAGATTGTCATCGGCTCATGTGTGCAATCGTTAAAATCACCTTCTTGGACAAGCAGGTGCCTCAATCTGTTTTCTGACACAGTTAAATATGGGGCACCCGGAATAATTTCTAGCGAGGCATTTAAATTCGGCATCTTTACGGGCAGAGCCACAACCCTGTATGAATGAAATAATTGTTTCCCTGATTGCATGGGAATCTCCGCGAGCAATCTTATCTCCCTAGTACCGACGGTGTAGGAGACTCGCGCCAAAGCATAATAGGTGTACATGTCGGAAGGTGTAAGGGTAAACAGAAACCGGGTGCCGGTCGGTAAGTGGTGCTGAACCTGTTTTAATGTTTGCAAAAGACTGCTGGGGAAATAAAATGTGGGCTGAGCTTATTATGTATCGCGCTGTTCTACGTCTCCGCGAACATATTAAGGTCCTCTCTAATCTCTGTCAACATTGATTCCAATTGACGGAATCCTGCCGAGATAGTGAGAATGGTAGCAACTCTATCGGCCACACCTCGTAGACCTCCAAGGTCTAGATTAATGAGAGCCAGTTCGGTCGCTAGACGAGAACTCACGTTACTAACCTTCGCGACGGTCAGTTCGTTCTTCCTAGCCAGCGAGTATGTGGAATTGATTAGGGTCGCCTGTAACTTGAGTAGGTGCGTGTTCCCCTGAGTCGCGGTACTCTCTTTACGTTTTCTCTAATGTCTGCCAGCTCAGCTTCGGTCGCGGTGCCAAATAGAAATTTAAGGGTCCCGCCTCCCGAATTAATGAAAATAAAGGAAGTCACCTGAGCACCTTTACTACCAGAGGACCAGGAGAGAGCCGCTCCTTTCTACTGAATGCCAAGATCCCTCGCCTTCTGTCGCCGGAGAGAGACCCCTTGCCTTCCCGCCGCCGCCCCCGCCGAGTCCCCGACGCACAGTGGGGCCAAATATCGAAAAGCTGGTCAAAATATGAAAACGTCATTTGATCAGGTTGGAACTTGGTACACTAAGGTTTTTGAGGCTGCTGATAACGAATTTGACATGAAATAGAAAAAAAGAACAAAATTGTGGGTTCAATATGGCGGCCCAAGAAAGAAGGGAGCTATTTGAAAAAAAAGGAAATTTGTACCTATATCTTGGGTTTGATATGGCCTTTGAGAATGATTTATATCCCCAATTATGTAAATAAGAATATTCAAACCAAAATGGTGAAAAAATAATGAGTGATTAGTTCAATGTAAAAGAACTTTTTAATGGAGATATATTTAAAGTTGCCATACAAATATAAAATGGTACACATTGGGACTTTACGAAAGAGATGATTCAAAGACCTAATCGTGCAGTTAAACGAAGCTGATGTGAGAAACGCTTGAGGTTTTTAGGCTAAAAGAATAATTAAAACATATTGATAACTATACTCACAGTACGGCCAAAATCAAAAAGTGATCAAAATCCAAAATTTGCTGAATTTTTGAACAAATTGTTTCACGTAGCCTCTTCGTTACTGTAAACTCAAATGATTTCATTTTACACATTCACCATGAGAATCGCAGACAGTGATGACTTGTAGAAGTAAAATATAAGCTTTAAGTTAAGGATTAGAAGTTAATTCTGTCCGTAATCAGCAAATCTTATTAATCAATCGAAACTCATTACTTGCCATTCCTCAAGTCACTCATCCTCCTGAAAAAAAATAATCCGAATAAATATACCTTGATGTAAGAATAAACTTGATAATGTTAATTTACTGAGCAAAAAAATACTTGAGATTAAATGCTTAAGCTAGACCTTAATTCACAGTAAATTACCTGAGATTCGGAATAAGAGCATTCATCATCGTCCGTTGTGGTGTCTATATCAGAGTCATCAGATTTTGATGAGGCATCTGTTTCAGAAGCCTTTAAGCATAGCAATGACTTCAGCGGGCAAAGATTTTTTTGTCGTTTTTGAAGCCCCCTAATGCTTGATATTAAAGGGCTTGAAGACCCGAGAAGGCTATTAAAAACATCTTCCAAATTCTACATCTACACGATACCCTGCAAGCCACCGCGAGGGTGTGTGGCAGGGGGTGAAGATCACCAAGCATGCACTACTAACATGCAGACCAGCAGCTGTAGTGTCGCATGCAAATTATATTCTCTGGAGCATTTTCTTGAAAAATGTTCTCGGTAGGCTTTAATGTCTTTGTTTCGTGCTTCTAGTGCCTCTTCTGATAGCATTCCAATCGGCAAAATTGCCGACGAAATTGCAGCAGAACCATGAATTAATATTTTATGCACTGCATTGGGCATATTGTACCAAGGGTACTTCTCTACAAATAATTTGGCAATGTTCAATGCGTAGGCTTCAAATTTTTCAGTGTCCACTTCACATTCACTTGAAAGTGTCAAGAGAACCATCCTAAACCGGGAGATAAGGTAATACTGTGCGCCGCCTCCTTTCTTGATTATCAGCTGGCCTCTTCCCCTCTTATCCCTCCAGCTGGCCGAAGTCCGAAATACCTCGTCAGTTTCAAGGCTTAGGTCAACCACAACTCACTCGTGAACTTCCTTTAATTCACCCCATTGAACCCCTTGCACGCGCCTGCCTCGCTTTCCCTCCGCGTTCGTTATCGTTCAACACCCGGTGGAGTGACAATATGTTATGCTCAACTTGTTGTAGTGAGATCAGGGATCCGTATACGCCTGAGACAACTACCAGCTTGAGCACTCCCTCGACGTAGAGGAGGATCGGCTAGAGTATGACCCAGGGACTCTCTCCCTACTCATCCGACTAGTCCATATTCCGTTATCCATCTTATCCTTATTCCGTTGACTGCGACCGAGGCCGAATCAACCGGTGTGCCGCTACCTCCCTAGGACTGCGGGTATGTCGACGGTTATCCCGTTGGTCTGCATTCCGTGCAGCTTTTAAACCAAGATTTACTAATGTTTACGTATTCATCTCAGTATGTGGGGTAGCACGTAGGGAGCTTTAATTAGGAAGAGATAAAGTATTTCAGGGCTAGAATTTAATTCATAACAAAGCAGCTTTTAACGCGTTATGTTTCAAGCGTCTAATGATAGGGGTTCGTGGTTTCTTTAAATCACTAAACTCTTTCTTACGAGTCCACTGAAAGGTCTCTTCCAAATGCCGATAATATCTAAATGAATGCAGTGTAACAAACATTTGAGAGAGGTGGAATAAAAGGGGAAAATGTTGCGTTTTACTTTCCATATTTAGGTGACAAATAAGTATTTCTTCCGACGTAGTGTTTCAGGCTTAACTTCATGAAAATCCATGATAACTGAAGAAAAAGCTTCCCTGAATCATGGACAGCTGTATAATACATTCAATTAAAAAAGAATATATTGCATTAATTGTTTTCTTTCCAAAGAGACAATTATAAATGAAGAATTTTTCGTTTCACTACGTCTCCCAATCCTAGGAAATCCTAATCCAAAGAAACGGCTTCGTCTGCCTAAGCCGACTCGCGTCTTTTATGAAAGTGAATTGTCTTCTTAGTATACTCTTCTTAAAGTTACTTAAGATAGGTTCTTAAGTTTAAGCTATCGAAATATATATTTAATGTATATCAATATCTGCAACTGTAGTTAGTATTGCAATCATTAGCTAATATATGTTCAGGTAATATAAATAAAATGTAGGCGTTTCCACATTGCCTCAGCTGACGACGCTCCTAATAAAATTTAAAACTACTTCTATTACCTGATATTAGTTCATCCAGTGTTGGCGCTTACTTAAATCATGCACTAACAAAAACATTCGTATTTGTAACGTTAACTCTAAGCTGCTGACTGATCCGGAACTTCATATTATAATTCATTTAATAAATAATCTATTAAGTTTCCTTGCACTTCCTAGAAGCCACGGGGCTGCGGGGATACCAATGTTATACCCGTTCCCTTTGCCGTGCATGTGGAACTGGTTGATTTGTTGGAGCCTGCTCTGGAGTTTCTCCCCGGTCTTCGGGCTGCTACCCGCTACCAAAGGTCGTATATTCAACATCGTGAGGACCAGCATTGCGGGATCGAAAACTACAACTGAGAAAGATTCTTAGGAAGGTGCGATATATATATTTAGGAATGGGTGGAAGGAGGAAAAAATTGGAGGGATATAGTACCTACTGGAAATTCCTAAATTTCCTCATTTTCCTCCTCGAGGACCATTAACGCGAAAGTCGGGCTCTGCAGTTTCTGAGCCGTAGACAGCTTGGATTGGGGGCTTGATTCTTGTACTGGGCGTTGGAATCAATAAGTACACACAATATGCATTTTGGTAAGGAACAGAAGAATAAGATCTTCACCTTGTTACCGGTGTTGGAGTAGAGAAGGCTGTAGAGGCAGAGGAACTGCAAACGGTTGTGGCCTGGGCACTCTTATCTAAGAGTAGCAATAACAGAACTTGTACCCTAGCCCTCGCGTTACCTTAATTGAGCAGAGGGGTTAATGTTGCGATGTCCAGCCGGAATAGATTGCCTTAAGGGCATCGTAATGTTGCCACTTCAATCGAAAATTCTCTTTCTACTAACGCGTGGCTACGACCCTCGAAACCCTAAGGAGACTCGTATTGTGCTACACTCTTTCTTCCTTGGGATCCAAACGGACAGCGTAACGTTCTCTGGCATACATTTGCCCTAGTCCGGATAAATCTAGAGTTTTTATGTCGAAATTAGGCCCCGCATCCTTATACGGGGACTCGAACCTGCGAACATTATTAATCGGTTCTTGGCCTTGGTTTCTGAAATCAATCACTACGCACAAGCTGCATTTTCAGTAAATAAGGAAAAAGAAGGATCATTACCTTTGTTACCGGTGTCGTACTCCGGAAAGCTGCAGATGCATAGGTGAGTCGGATGCGCGGCGGGTGGCGGAGCTAGAAGCGGTAGTGGCCTGAGCGTATTCATGTAAGTGTAGAGACTCGGCCCCGCATCATCATGTACATATTTGTGGGTTCTAGCCCTTGGTGTCAGGAGTCAAATGATGTCATACAAATAGCATCTTTCGGTACATAAGGAAACAAGGATCTATTACCTTTGTTACCGGTGTCGTAGGAGGAAGCTGCGGGAGGCAGAGGAGTGTCGGATAGCGATACTAGGTGCGGTAGTGCCCTGGATGTCTGCGTCTACGCGTGGCACTGTCAATCTATTTCTTACTAGTGTCGACGCGACGACCAATGGAACCTGGAGTATACTCGTAGGCACTACTCTGGCATCTCGTACCGGCAGCGTAACGTCCTGCCCTCGGTACAACAGCAACAACACAACAACAACGAACGTCGACAACAACCGAGTCCAAATGATTCCAGGTTTATATACGCATCGAGTCGCCTCCCCCTTAGTGCTATATTCGGAAGAGAATGGAAATGCCCGAATTTAGATTGGAAAGTCCCGTTTGAAGTTGGGTTCGTGACGTACTCCCGGCATATTCTATTCAAAGATAGAATTTTACCGGTGCATGTTCCTCTTTTGGACATCACCCGCCTCGCATACCACATCCGAATTCTTCTACCTCGTTGAACGCAAATAGCAACACATTTTACACTCACTACATAAGCGTAGCACTGTTAACCAAGCTCTTACCTTACTTTAGATGCGCGGATCTCTTAATGATGGCGACGCTACGACCCAAGGAACTTGGAGGAGACTCGGATGCACTTCCCTCGTATCTCGCACCGGCCGCGTAACGTTCTGCACTTGATACAACGAGAAACCAAATAATTCTAGGTTTATATTGTTATGGATCGGCCCCGCAGGGGCTCGAACCTTCCAACATATCTGTGGGTTCTTGCCCTTGGTGTCGGGAACAAGTAATAAAGCAAAAGGTTCGTGCAAAAGACAAAATTTATTCAGAATCAAGAGTTAAACCAATCGCATCTCGAATAGTCAAAAGAGAGTTACCTCACGTTACCTCTAGCTCGGGAGGATAGAAGAGAATGAGCGTTCAGTATTGCGGGTGAATGGCGCGGCTAGAGTACGGACCCAACGGTTTGCGCCTCGGACTCCAATGACGGACTACATTCTGACGACAACCGATTCACCTATCTCCCAAAATCCACCGTGCACGCCTTTATATAGAAGGCAAAAGGAGGATGTTTTTCGATCAAGGGGCAGGAGAGAAGGGGAAGTGCGAAGTTGAAAGTGAAATCTTACTCTCGAGGCCTTGGCTGTTGGCTATTCTGAGAGACGCCCATTAACAGTACACAAATATCTTTTGGGAAAGTGAAATTTAGAATAGCAAAATTCCATCAAGATCCATGCGCCCGTCCGGGACATTACAATATGTTCGAGTCACCTCCCCTGTACTTCTAAATTCGGAAGAGAATGGAAATGCCCGCATTTAGATTCGAAAGTTCCGTTTAAAGTTGTTTCGGGTTGGGTCTTTAATGCACGGGCCCACCAAACCCGTACATCTCCGACCGCCCTACGCAGACCCCCACCTCCCTGGCACTCGCCACCGTTAAGCAATACGCCACGGAAGCCGATTGACC
The DNA here is from genome assembly GCA_933228895.1 of Platycnemis pennipes. NCBI lineage: Eukaryota > Metazoa > Arthropoda > Insecta > Odonata > Platycnemididae > Platycnemis > Platycnemis pennipes. Next base: position 66,393,076 of record OW121852.1, read on the forward strand.
GGGAGTGGCTAGCTCCCGGCCGCCCGTTTACAGCGAATCCGGGGCCAAAGAGGGGTATTGGCCCCCAGTCCATACCGGGCATCCGACACCCGGCTGGGAACCACGGACCTCACCCTCCAGGATCCCCTTCTCCTCCTTACGGGTCACCGCACACGGCAAACATGCGGGTGGATCGCAGGCCAGGTGGTATGGCCGCACACAGACAGTTGACCCACAAGACTGTCCGGGCTCAACCCTTGTTGGCTCTGGGTTTGTTTTCGGGGTTGTCTCCCCGCCCTTTTAGTCGCCTCTTACGACAAGCAGAGATACTGCGGGAGTATTCTCAATCCCCCTACCCGCAGGGGGGAACAACTACCTCTAGGGTGCTATATCCCCTCGGGTAGCCCTGGCGACCGCACCGGTTTGCGGTGCGGCGTCCCAAATGTGTGGCTCCATGGTGGGTGGGGAGCCCGGGGGATGAATCAAGTTTAGGTATGGCGGATGAATCCCTTCCACCACCTAATAGATCCCGTCCGGAAACGGGCGGGGGAGTTAACGTTCCCGGCGCTAGTCAGCGCTATTTAGTGATGAGGTGTCAGAAGGAAGGGGAGAGCCTGAAAAAGGTGTCTCCCTTCCTTATACGTAAAGTTCTGTCTGGTTTTGTTCCTGGGGAACTAAAATCTGCCAAGAAACTTCGCGATGGCACACTGCTCATCGAAACGGCTTCGAGGGGTCAAAGCGACAAGCTCTTAAAAATGGAAAAGCTAGGCGAAATTCCCGTAAAGGTCGAGGTGCACCGCACCTTAAACACCTGTCGGGGAGTGATTAGTCACTATGACCTTTTGTACGTAGAGATCGACGAGATCAAGCGAGAGATGGCCTCTCAGGGAGTCACCGATGCTCGTCGACTCACTACAAAGCGCAACGGAGAAAGAGTAAACACAACGTCTGTTGTACTCACGTTCGCGCGTGACCAACTCCCCGACAAGGTGTTTGTTGGTTATGAATCGGTCCCAGTGCGGCCATTCATACCGGCACCCATGCGATGCTACCAGTGCCAGCGATTCGGCCACATGGCCACACGGTGCGAGGGCAAGGCCACCTGCCCCCGCTGCGGCCTGGAGAAGCATGAGGGTGCGGAGTGCATAGGAGACCCACTTTGCGTCAATTGCGAGGGTGCACATCCCGTGTACTCTCGTAATTGCCCAAAGATGATGGAAGAGCGAAAAATAATGGAGATAAAGACGGTCGATAAAATCCCCTACTTTGAGGCTCGGAAAAAGTATAGAGCACAAGTTGCTCCTACTTTCTCCAAGTCATACGCTCATGTCGCCTCCCCTCGAATCGCCAAGGTCACAATCTCGACACAGACGGAATATAATGAGAGCCCGAAAACAAAATCCTCTGTGCAAAAATCGGCCACGCCGGCTAAGGCCACATATCCGGCAAACAATACAGCAACCACCGGTCCGGGTTCTTCTAAGAAGAACCCCAACAAATCTACCACCGGGGCCACGCAAACAAAGCGTGGGAACTCCCAATCCCCTCCCCCATCTGGTAAGGTTCGAAAGAGCCAACCAGAGCAAATGGAGGAGTGTCTATCAGACACTGAAATCCTCCAATTTGGCAGTAAGGGGAAGAAAAACCGAATTAAGCGCTGATCCTCCCAAAGTTTTAACTGCTCGTTTTTATTGTTTTAATCCCTTTTTATATATATATATATATATATATATATATATATATATTTATTTATTTATTATGGCTTTTATTTTGCAGTGGAACTGCAACGGTTTTTATAGGCACAAGGAGGAGCTGGCCATTTTAATTCGAGATTTTAACCCTTTTTGCGTTTGTCTTCAAGAAACGCATTTTAAAGACACGGACAGTGGGATTTTAAAAGATTTTAACGTTTTTAGACATGACGACACCAGCGGCCAACGAGCCCAGGGTGGAGTGGCAGTTGCTATTCGGGAGGCCCTATACACCTCCCGCATACAGCTGAATACACCGTTTCAAGCGGTGGCGGTTACGGTGCACGCTACGGAGGCGATTACGTTATGCAACGTTTATCTGCCGGAGGGTGCACCGGTCACCCGTTTTAATCTAGAATCCCTTGTCCACCAGCTTCCTCGGCCTTTTATTTTACTAGGGGATTTTAACGCTCACGACCGTCTATGGGGAAGCACTGCGGGACAGTACAACCGCAGGGGACGCATTTTATCAAGTTTTATTTTAGATTTTAACCTAGTTCTATTGAACAACGGGGAGAAGACCCGGTTTAACTCTTTCAATGGTGATTTCTCCGCCATTGATTTATGCATCTTATCGAGCAGTTTAACCAATAAAATATCTTTGTCTGTACACGAAGATCTATGTGGTAGCGATCACTTTCCCCTTTTAATTTTTAAGGAACGATTTTTTAACTCTGATTTTATCCGACCAGGCAACTGGATTGTCCGGAAAGCCGACTGGCCTTGTTTTAAAAGTAATTTTAAATACACGTGCGATGCAAATCGCGATAGCGCTTTTAATGTAAAATCACTGACTAACAGCATCATCAACGCCGCCGACAAGAGTGTACCACGGTCTCGGCGCATCATGTCGAGAGCTCCCGTTCCATGGTGGAATGACGACTGTGCTAAAGCCATCCGGCAACGCAAGAAGGCGTTGCACATATTCAATAAATATCCCACTCAAAACAATCTGTCCTCTTTCCGGCGTCTGAGAGCTAAAGCCCGTCAGGTCGTGAAGGAGGCAAAGAGGGCCTCTTGGATGAATTTTGTTTCTGGTGTCAATATCAGCACACCACTTGCACAGGTTTGGCGCAAGGTGAAGAGCATTTCGGGAAATCATCAGCAGCTCGGTGTCTCCTTCTTAAAAGTCAGAGGAAATGTGGTTACTTCTCCAGCTGCCATCGGCGAGATATTCGGCAAGTTAATCTCAAAGACGAGCAGCGATGAAAATCTTGATCCTGCCTTCCGAACGATTAAGCAACGGTTCGAGAACATTCCTATCGGCTTCCAGGAGACGCGGACAACGGCAGATTACAACCTCCCCTTTTCCTTGTGGGAGTTGAAATCTGCCATCGATGACTCCCACGACACCTCTCCAGGGCCAGACGGGGTCCACAATGCTTTTCTCCGCAACCTCCCGGAGACAGCGCTGCAGGAAGTCCTGCAGACGTATAATCAACTGTGGGCAGAAGGTAACTTTCCTTCGTCCTGGCGGGAGTCTGTCATTGTCCCTATACCCAAACATGGGAAAAATAGAGCTGACCCGAATTCTTACCGGCCAATATCTCTCACCAGCTGCCTGTGCAAGTTAATGGAGAGAATGGTGAACCGGCGGCTCGTTTGGTGGTTAGAGCGCCGGAACCTTCTCTCCAGCATCCAATGTGGATTTAGACGGGGCCGTTCCACAATGGACCATTTGGTGAGGATCGACAATTTCATCCAAGAAGGCTTTCTCCTCCGCCAGCATGTGATCGGGGTCTTCTTCGATTTGGAGAAGGCTTACGACCGGGTGTGGCGGCGGAAGGTATTAACGACTTTGCACGAGTGGGGCTTTAGAGGCAATTTGCCGATTTTTATTCAAAATTTTTTAATGCACCGAGTTTTTAAAATTAGAATAGGCCAGTTTTTATCCAACTTTTACCGTCTTGACAACGGAGTTCCCCAGGGATCTGTCTTAAGCGTGACGCTTTTCGCCATTGCGATTAATGACGTCGTAAATTGTATCAAGGCGCCGGTGATAGGCACACTGTTCGTGGATGACCTGGCAATTTTCTGCAGGTCATCCAAGGTTGTAACTGCGTCCCGAATGGTCCAACTGACATTAAACAAACTGGACCAATGGACCCAAAGGAACGGATTTCGGTTCTCCTTTGAGAAGACCAGGTGCGTCCACTTCCACAGGAGAATAGGAATCCAAATGCTGCCCACACTATCCCTTGGAGGAAGAAATCTTCCTTTCGTCCAGTCGGCCCGCTTTCTCGGTATGACACTCGACTACAGGCTCAATTGGCGAGAGCACATTCAAAATTTAAAGACAAAATGTCTGAAATCGTTAAACGTGTTAAAGTTTTTAAGCAACACATCGTGGGGAGCAGACCGCACAACATTGCTCTTATTGTACCGCACATTGGTTCGTTCTAAACTAGACTACGGTTGTTTTGTCTATGCGTCCGCCCGCGAGTCATACCTGCGAGCATTGTCCCCCGTGCACAACGCGGGGTTGCGACTCTGTACGGGGGCATTTCGGACAAGCCCTGTCATAAGCATCTATTCTGATGCAGGGGAGCCTCCTCTATGCCACCGAAGAAACGCGCTTATGTGCAATTACGCCTCCAAAGTTTTATCCATGACGGCACACCCATGTTTTAACATACTCTTTAAACCACGGTTTTTAGATATTTTTAACCGACGGACGAAGGCCACTAGGCCCGTTTGCGTACGTTTCAACGATTTTATTCGTGGGTGTGATTTCAGTATGCCTGAAGTGTACCCTGTATCTTACGCAACCCACCCTCCCTGGTTAACACCCGCTCCTGTGGTTAATACAGTCCTAAGCAAACTACCAAAATCCTTTACAACTTCCTTGGAATACCAACGTCAGTTTTTAATGTTTCTTAGTAATTACTCCGATTTTCTTCCTGTGTACACTGACGGATCAAAATCGGAGTTGGCCTGTGCCTGCGCAGCGTTCTCGCCTAGCCAAGGAACAGTCAAAGCAAAATTAAATCCGCTGTGTAGTGTATACACAGCGGAATTATTTGCCATAAAGATGGCTCTTGAAAACTTATGTGACGATGATGGCTCCTTCGTTATATGCACTGATTCCTTGAGCTCCATACAGTCTATTTCCGGCTTTTCGCCCATGCATCCGATCATTCAAGACATACATTCATCCCTACTGTCTCTCAGTAGAAAGGGAGTACGCATTTGGTTCCTGTGGGTCCCGGGGCATGTGGGAATAGCCGGAAATGAAAAGGCAGACGCTTTGGCCAAAGAGGCTCAGAACGAGACAGAGTCTAAATCGACGCTGGTACCTTACGAAGACCTCAAGTCTTCCCTGAGGCAGGTAGTTCTTGGGCAGTGGAAGGAGTCTTGGCGCACTGCACGAAATAACAAACTTCGTGACATCAAGCCGGTTACGTCAGTGTGGCCCTCTTCCGTCAGGAACAGCCGCAGAGAGGAAGTCGTCATCACACGTTTGAGGATAGGGCACTGCCCTTTGACCCACTCATTTCTCTTTACTGAAGAGAAAGTACCACCTCAGTGTGACGATTGCGACTGTCCTCTCAGCATTCGGCATATCCTGACGGAGTGTGACAAATACCGTGACTTGCGAAGGCAACTAAACTTGGGGGGAGAGCTAAAATCCGTCCTTGGAGACGACCCTAATGTTTTAAGTCGAGTTATTTTATTTCTGAAAGGGACAGGACTATTCAATAAAATTTAAGTCTCATTGTTTTTTTTCTTAATCGCATAATGTATGTATATATATATTTTAAATAAGTGACGTAAGCGAATGTGACTAATCTATATTACTTTTATCACGAAGACAGAGTAGTGGTGCAAAATGACCTAGCCGTCGACGCACCCTACAACAATAAACCTACCTACCTATCCGTTTAAAGTTGGACTTTCCGGGTCGTGACGTACTTCCGGCATAGTCTATTCAAAGATAAAAAAATTACCGGTGCGCGTTCTTCTTTTGGACTCCCCCAATCACCACTCGCTCCGCATACCACATCCGAATTCCCCTACCTCCGTGAAGGCAAATAGCCACAGATTTTGCGCTCACTAAAATTGCATCTTAATTTCGGCCAGCATCAAGTCCAACTGTCTAAAGCCATAGGAGATAGAGACTGTTCTAAAGAACCCGAATGCTCCCTCCGAATTCTTTATCCATGAGGAAAACCTCTGCCAGACGGGTAGTAACGTTACTGACCTTCGTGACAGTCAGCTGGCTCCTCGCTACCGTGTACGTTGTATTTATTAAAGTCGCCTGCAACTTATATAAATTCACCGTATTTTGGTTGACGCCTCGAATTTGGTCCATCTCCCGGTTAAGGGAAGCTAAATTCGACTCGGTTAATGTTCCGAAAAGACATTTAAGGTCTTCGCCCACGAAACGAAGAAGGGCGCGCTTCTCCCGCTGTAAAGGAGCGTCAAACTTCCACAATTTCATGAGGAGTGTGGATACTTTCTTTTCTAAAGTTTTCCCTTCCGTCTCGACAATATATCCCGTATTAATTTACGGAAGTCCTATGTTAGAATGGTATGATAATACGCCTTTGGTGGCAACGCTGTTCCATCCTTAAGGCAAAAGGTACCGGTGTTAAGCCTCGGACTTCGCCGGAAGGGTTTAGTTCCGAAATGTTTAATATTTTATCGTGTATTCTTGCCCATGGCGTCGGGTGTCAATTGTAGCACACAAGACGGTATTTCAAAAAACAAGAAAAGGTAATTACCTTTGGTATAGGTACTCTCTCTTAACCTCGAGGATCGGCTCGTCGACGGGCTCGGCGGCTACGGAGGACGGCGTCGAGGAGCGGCGGCGGCGGACTGGATGGGTTCTCCCAACACACTGCTAGCAACGCCCCGCGAAACTAACCCAAGTAATTCCCTTAAGGGGAGAATTGGCTAATAACCCCGACGGAGGAAGGCAATGCGAGCCAAACGTTGCCAAAGACTGAAAAAGGGCGGAGATGGTTTCAACGGCTCAACTTCAGACACTAGCGCACTTCTCCCGCTAATCACTCGCGCACCAGCAAAACGAACAACCCCGCTACCTTTCATTCCCCGCTTTAAATACTGTTCTCGTTGACTAGTAACTTCCTAGTCATCGTGCCCGGGGGAGGGTGGGGGGTGAGTGAGTGGCGAGGAGTGCTCGCGGAAAGTTTACGGATATAGAATTTAGAAATCGTACGACAACCGAAAAATAGAATTTGTTTATGCCTTCCTCTGAAAGGTCGTTTCGCTCCCATCCGTCTCCGGTCCGTTCGCCGTTCCTCTCTCATGCCTCAGGTGTTTGCGCTATTGTTCTCTCCGCAAACACCCGCGTATTTGGCGCGCCAATTGCTCGCACCACAATACTCCCTCCTTCCTCGAAATTGAGCAGCCTCCCAACGAGGCTGGTCACATTTATCCCGAATACCTCTACCTCAGGTATTATCCTCCTTCCTTTTTATTTGCTTTCCTTTTTTTTTACATTACTGCATTTCATATTCACAAAAGGAGAAAGGAGTACTGACAAAACCCATTTGCGCGACATGTATCCGACCATGAAAGAGTAGTCCCCCTCGTTGAAATGTTAATTTTCGTTTATTGCCAATATGGAGGGTGGCCACACTTCATTGACAGTGTCGGCTATGTCCCGCAAATTATACTTGACTTGGTTTTATGAAATATTCTATTTATTTCTCCCTTCTACCGAACCATTGACCAATACACAAATCAAACTATAACAAACAAGACATTTATCACAACAAATGAGAATGTGTACAAAACAAATGAAAATCATTTATCTAGATAAATCAAAACTTTCATAAATCACAAGTATTCATGGAAACAAATCTAACTTTTATAAAAAAAAATCCAAACCATTTATCGAAACAACAACAAAAAATATACCCCCAAAAATAATGGACCACAGCAAAATAAGCTCTATCCCTCCCTGCGGTTCCATCTCGACTGCCCGTTGCGGTGCAATAGTATGTGCCCATGCATAGCTTGCTGCCACCAACCGCATGCGGAGTCTGGGCGCCTCCTCCTCGGTGATTCCTACAAATAGGAGGGCGTCCTTTGCGTCCTCCGCCGTGTTGAATCGCAGCATCGCCCAGTAATCCTTGTCACCGCTTGGGTACACCATCACAAAACGCAGTTCCCCTGCGTATTCTATATCACTAAGCCAGTTGGCTATCCCCATCTCCTGCCGCAGACCGTCCACCGTAACCCAATTACTACTGAAGGCCATCTTTGGAGTTCACACCCATCCGTTGGCACAGCGTGTAATCGGAAGGAGGGGGGGGGGAGCGGGAGGGACAAGGAACGGGGCGAAGGAAAGGTGTGGTTCGGGGCGGAAAGGGTGCGCGTGTGTGTGTCGAGACATAGATGATAAAAGGGGTTGGAACCGAGGCGGAGTTATCAAGGTAAGACGGAGGTGAAGCGTGGGAAGGGCGAGGAGAAAGGAGAGGAAGAAGAGACAGAGAAAAAAAATAAAATAAAATTTCATTAGTTCCCACAGTGTCATTGTTTAGTCTCCTCCCTTCCAATAACCCTGTCCCCCTTTCCTATACCGGAACGTTTAACATTTCCACTTCCTCCGGCGCGGAGGGAGGTGCGGGTACTCTCTTTCCCCTCCTACAATACCTAGACCAGTAAAATACCCCGGCACCTGCAGCGGCGGCCGCTATTGCCAGCATTCCCCACATGTAGGGCATGCTGCGGTGACTCCCAGGCCACCCCTGCTCATCTAATGCGTTGGCTTGGTCCAGCATCCGCTGAAGGTGGACTGCTGGGATGTCGCTCCGTAGGTCGTAGGTTTCCCCGGCTTGCCGCACGATGCTCTGTAGTCGCTGCTGCTTCTCTAGCGTCGCTTCCCCGACGTAGGGATGTAGGGGGCCGAGCAGAACCTGCGTGATGTCCGGCATGTGGATCTCCGCGCGGCGCGATGCTATCTCCTTGCTGTGGCATGAGTAGGGAGCGAGCACCTGCCCGTCGATGTATGCGGAGCATCCTGTCGGCAGCTCGACAACTCCTGTTCCCGTCAGGAACTCATCCGTGACGTTCAGGGACTCCTCCTTCGCCGGGCAGCGTTGAATAAGGCGGCTGCGTTGCGGCACGCTGAACACCCATCTGTTGGTCGCCCTAGTTCTAAAAAATAATGCTCTGGGGCGGGCAACAAGTCGAGTGTCGCAGTCCGTGGGTCTATCTTCCCCCGTAAAGATGGCGTACAAGCAGGAGGAATAAGGGAATTCAGTCACCTGTTGTCTAGGCGGGCAGATTGTCATTGGCGTAAAAGTGCAATCGTCCAAATCGCCTTCTTGGACCAGCATATGCCTTAATTTGTTTTCTGATGCCGCTAGATACGGCGCATCCGGAATAATTTCCGGCGAGGCGTTTAAATTCGGCATCTTCACTGGCAGCGTTAATACCCTATACAAATGAAACAATTGATTCCGGATTGCATGGGAATCTCTGCGAGTAACCTTATTTTCCTATTACCGACTGTGTAGGAGACTCGTGCCAAAGCGTAGTATGTATATATATCTGAGGATGTGAGGGGGAACGGAAACCGGGTGCCGGTAGGCAAGTGCTGCTGTACTTGTTTTAGTGTCTGTAAAAGATCGGCAGGGGAAATCGTGGGCGGCGTACGGTGAACGTACGGCTTGAATATAGAGGGGGTTTGATTGTTTAACATCCCCGACTCAAACACCGGAGGCAAAGCAAAATAAAAAAGGAATAAAATGAGGAATAAACAACAAAAGGGGTAAATAATAATAAAAAGAAAAAAATGGAACATGAATTCGAACGAAGGTAGTATAAATATCGTTAGCCCCGTTGGATTAAGAAAAAAAAACCACAAAAGAACGAAGACAAAATAAAATGCGAAAGCAAGTCACTCACCCGCGTCGCTAAATAAGCACACGCCTGGGAAATTTCACGACGCCCACCTCCCATCACTAGTTAAAGGTACCTTTATTTACTTTCCCGCAATTCCCATGTAGCACAAAATTCAACGAATTCCTTTTCCCCTATTCTATGCTTCTTCTCCAAGACCATTTTCTTCCGGGGGTCGCGGGGCAGGGGTACGCCTTCTACTCTTGAGTCTGCAACGCCCTTGTTGTTCAGGCTCAGGCCAGCGAGGCGGGACTCGACCTCGTGAAACGTGGGATTCTTGCCCTTGGTGTCAATAATCAATGACTCGCAAGAAGCTGCATTTTGATACAAATTCCTGTAAGGTTTACCTTCGTTATCGCTGTCTCTCTCGATATTCGGGAGCGGATGTTAACGGATGCGTGTTGGAAGGTTTACCCTCGCGGAAACAAATTTTGAGAGCTACTTCAAGATCGCGGTTTAAGTATTAATTGGAATAAAGTAAAGTTGGAATAGCCTGAAGCCGAGGAGGCGAAGCGTACTGAGAAGATCACAACAGACTCGACAGTTAAAGTTATATCTGGTGACCGCCTTACATCCTCCTGACGCAAGGGCCGTATCCTCTGAGCGCCTGCTCCTCCGGTACCTATGGTCTCGAACAGGTGTCCCTCGCCTCCTCCACCGTCGAGAACCGCAGGTATACCCAGTATTCTCTTTCTCTGCCGGGGTACAAAAACACGTGCCGCAGGTCTACGGCATACCCCATGTCGGAGACCCACCCTCCTATACCCATCTCTCGTCGCAATCCATCCACCCTTATATATGGGCTGTTGACCATCTTCAGTGTTCACTGATTTCGGAGCCCATTCAAACTTCACTCCTTTCCAAAAAAAATTTTTATCTTCATAAATCCTCTCATTTTAATATGGTTTTTCATCATGGTCTCTTACGAGCAAGTATTTGCCATGTAAGTGCCATTTTACGATAAAGTTAATCCGAAACCATAGTACGAGCAAAGAGATCCCAAACCGCTGTACAAGCAATGGATCTCTTGGTATGGCATTATTTTTATTATACCCAATAAGTATTACAGCGTATTGTTACATTCTGAATGGAAATGGTAAATCTAGAGCGTCAGGCCGAATCTTCTGTTCCATCGGCCTGACATTCGTTCCCGCCCAGGGCGTGACGCGGAGGTTTGGCGCAAGCGGTTCCTCGATGATGCCGAAGACGAGTGCTGCATCCGCTTCCTCTGCGTCCCGGAAGCGCAAGAACACCGACGTCGTCCCCTGGCGCTGGTCTCGGTGCCGCACCCTCTCCAGCACCTGGCCTGCTACCTCCACGTCCTCTAACCACCGGTGAAGGATGGCGTCCGTCACCCCGTCGACCCGAACCCAGGCACTTCGCAGCATTCCGCTTTTCTGTCCCTCCTCTACGCGGATTGCGCGGGCATGGAGAGCATTTCTATCTCTTCGGGAGCCGATGGCATCGGCGCCGGTGGGTGGGACGTCTCCCTCCTCCGGCACCGACGGTACATGAGACCGGCCGCCACGGCGTCCGCGATGCCAAGGATGAGCGTTCCCCCGAGGTATGAAAAATGCCGTGTCGGGAGAGTCCATGACGCCTCATCGAGGTACTCGGCCTCCCGTAGCATCTGCTTTAGCTGGGTGATCGGGATTCCGTCGTCATGGGTGTCGGCCGCCTTTGCCTCCGCTATTATCTCCTGGAGCCGTCGTCTCCTGTCCTCCGGGTGGTCCAGATAGGGGTGGAGAGGTCCGGGATGTGGATGTCCTCCTTGGTGGCCGCGAGCGCCTTACTGCGGTGGAAGTAGGGTGAACTACAATACTCGGGTGTTAATAGCAGTCGTGAATGAGGTACTTAAGTAAATACACGTCGATAAGAGAGCATGCAAATAGACACAATAGCCATGAGGCGAATGCCGTTGTAAGAGAACCTTTACCTTTTCTTCCCGGCCTAGTGGTCGCTTCTTTTGTCGGCCCTCCATTGCGCCATTTCATGGTCATTTTCGAGCCGTATGTCGCGCTACATTTAAAATTAGCGATTGGGGTGAAAGACATCGCATGTGGGGAACTTGATGGTATGATTAAGGAATGAAAGGCAGTCGGACTACCAGTTGATAGTGTCCGATATTTTCTTGACACCTCCCCCAATATATGAAATACACAGTGGTGACACGGCTCGCAGTTACACTCACTCGGGGTTGGGAAAATAATTAGTTCCGCTGGCAGTAGCTGGAGACTGCTCTAACTCCCGGCGCTTACTTCGGACACACCCACTTCCTGTGCGACATCGGGTTTTATGCCGACAATAACTGTGTCTGCAGAACTGCTAACATCGCCTATGGAAGATGCCGACGTGCGATTCGAGGACTAGAAGCCAGATGGAAAATCCGATAGGTGGTGATAGGCGTGGAGTAGCGAAACACCTCTGCCGGCGGTGACTCTTCGTATTCGGAATAGTCCGACTCCCATGAATACTGGTCGAGGGCCTGGATCTGAAATAAAGATTTCGTTAAATTCATGATTACCAAATGTACGAAGTTTTCGAGCATGAAATTGGAAAGAAATTACTCTCGCAAGATTATAGCAGAAAAATGAAATTTCAATTTGCCTACCCCGCGCTCTAACTCTTCGGCGGTGTAATTCTGCACCTTTGAGTTGTTCATAGCGAGGTGCGATGTACTTCAGCTGCGGATAGAAACTCAGCGTTGAAGGATCTGTTGATGAATGATCTGTCGAACCGCGGTCCCCACCCATTTCCGTAGGGACTCGAAGCCCGAAGTCTCTGCGTTCTTGCCCTTGGGATCAGGAATCAGACAATCAATACAGAATCCTGCCGAGATAGTGAGAGTGGTCGCCACTCAATCGGCCATACCTCATAGACCTTCTCCAAGGTCTAGATTGATGAGAGCCAGTTCGGTCGCTAGACGAGAAGTCACGTTACTAACCTTCGCAACAGTCAGTTCGTTCTTCCTCGCCAGCGAGTATGTGGAATTAATAGGGGTCGCCTGCAGCTTGAGTAGGTGTGTTCCTCTGCGTCGCAGTATTTATAATCTTAGTGCTTTCTCTAATGTCCGCCAGCTCAGCTTCGGTCGCGGTGCCAAATAGAAATTTAAGCGTCTCGCCTCCCTCAATTATTAATAAACCCTCGCTTTTCGCGGACCAGCTAATTTTCGAACTGCCAAAGTTTTATTTGTATTTTTGGAAATGGCGTTCTCCAACTGCTGTCCTTCTGTCTCCAAAATCCTGTCCACGACTTCCTGAAAGTCAGCTGTCAAGGCGATCCGGTTCGCACCGTCAGTCCTGGCGATTCCCTTCCCGTCGGTAATTAAGTATTGCACCTCCGTCAGGAGGTGACTGGTCTGTTGTATGTATTGGTCTACGTTCACGTCAATAACGAATGCCCAATATTCCCCGGCTAAAAGAAAGTTTCTTTCATCCACAAATGCTACGCCTCGCCCGACAAACTCCGTTACGTTTTTCATAAGGCCATTGTTTAAAGTGCAGAGCTTTATCGGCAAAATCCATCGTGGGGCCATGGTGCTTAATTACTTTCCCTGGAGTGGTGTAGCTTTAATGACAAAACGGTCCAGTGTTAGCACGAATTGTTTTGAAAGAAACAAAAACATTTAAAATCAAATCTTTTATATAAATTGAATGATCGCTAGTATGCTATTCCTCCGCCGCAGCCATCTATAATTAATTTCATTACATTTTTACAGTCTGCTTCTTTAGGGCGCGAAGGGAGACTACGGTCACATACATTTTATTATTTCGTCGAAAGAGAAAATAAACCAACAATTAATAAAAGTTTCACACTCCTGTTGCCCTTAGTATGCTAAAAGAATAAAACCATCTGAAAAATAACTGGGCAACTTCATACACACATTTCTCTATGTGCGCACTGCACTAACCTAACAATTCACATAACCACTGTGCGCTGGTTATGACGTTTATCAAATATCACACTCCCAAAACCAACCAACACAAAACAACAAAAAGACAAACAGAAAACACCTTGCTGTCAACCTTTTGCAATTACTAGCAAAACAAATAATAAACCCAACATTAAAAAAAATAATGACACTGCACAGCATCGAATAAAATACCTACAACCTAAATCAAAATATATTTTTTTAAGTCAAAGTTATCCTTCAGTCTCCCGATTCCCCAGAATAATAATAAAGAAAAAATTTTCTTATCACCCTTCATTTCTCCCACGGCATTATATTCCGGGGGACGTCGAATGCTCAATAAATCCTCTGCTCCGTAGTTTGTAGGGGCAAGGGACCTGAGGACGCGCAGGTGGGGGAGGGGGTGTCACTTCCATCACTTCACTAGGGAAAAGAACGGATGGGGGAATCGGGGGGGAGGAGTCTTGGTCTATTCTCCGTTGCCCTTACACTTTCTTCTCCCTTGGGTGCGGGGAGGTTGGACGATCCTCCTCGTTGCCACACTCGCGACACTTTTTCAGTGTGTTCACATGCATTAATTGTTTATCCCTAGGATTTTGCATATTGTGAATTCTGTATTTGACAGGCCCCGTTTGCTCTATCACCTTATATAGACCTGCCCAATGTTTGTCCAATTGTTACGCGTCACCCGTGGGTTCTTACCCTTGGCGTTGACGTGCCGTATTAGGAAAGTACAAGGAATTCAGAAATTATATCTTTTATTTAAAGTTGGTAAGGAACACACGCAAGGGAAACGAAACAAGGGTAAATTATGTTGCGGGGAGTGGGCAATAGTAATGAGAGCGAGAGACTACTTATCACCCTAAGACGGGGCACAATACCCTATAATTATAGGCCAAAGGTACTTGGCTTACCAAGGCTGCTAAAAAGAGTCCGGCGGTCCACGGAGCGGCTGCTGGGTCGGTTGCGTTGGAGCAGAGGTCCCTCATTAGCACACACTGCCTAAAAACGGCTCTCGAGTACTTAGTCTCGGATAGTAGGAAGCGACCTCGACGGTCAGAACGACTCTGCTTCTATATAATATTTGAAATGGACCAAACAGCAGCTCTGCGAATCAGAATGCTCTCGGAATATCCCGTGAGGAGGTGGGTGGATGCCCACCTCGGTACACATTTAAAACACATTTATTTGACATATTTATATAGTTCAAAAGTAAATCACTTCTCCGTTGTTTTGTATTCCGTTGTCCTTCCGCCCACCTCCGCGGAAAATCCCGAGCTAATGGATATTTGGAAGTCAAATATCCATTAGCTTGACCAAATAGAAAAACATATTTTCGCGAGAAGTGGAAATTTTGGGGTTACAAGTGAAACATTGGAGGGGGAGTCAATGGCCTCGGTTCCCTGATTCATCTCTCTCTCATTACATCGCCACTCACAACATTACTCCCTGTCATGCGAAAATTGTGCCGTCTCTTACGAGGCATTACACATTTAAACACCTTTATTTGACATATTTATATAGTTAAAAAATAAATCACTTCTGTTTTTATTCCATTGTCCTTTTAAAAACTGTACCTGTGAACATGAAACACAAAATTCCCGCACCAATTCACTTGTTCCCCCCGCACTTGGTTCTGTTCTTAATCTATGCCGCTGGTACCGATCTGTAGAACTGGGTGAAGCTGGGTTGTTCCTCCAACAGATGGTTTCTCACGCGTACCCGCCATATTCCATTGACGGCGATCAGTGCCGCCACCATCTTTTGTGCCGCCTCGTGCCTCGGCGCCGCCGGAATGACGACTCTGTATCTCCCGCCGATGTTTTCTATTAGTAAGGGGCCGAAGTGTGAGTCGGTGGCTCAGTTGCTCCTCCGTCTCTGGGTGCATCCCCTCCACCATGGGGCGAAGGGTCAGGACTGTTAACACGTACATGCTTTGTTGTTGACACCTTTGGGAATTATGAACTCTGACGGGGCATGGTCTGGCATTTAAGTGAGGGCCGGCGAGGGAGGGGATGGGGAGGGAGACTGCAACTTAATAAATCTCTTCGTTCTCCCCCTTGAGGGCCAATAGCTCGAAAGGAGGGCATGGTCGTCTCGGAGCAGAGGGCACGACGAGGTGTTCCCGGATGTGCCGTGGTGATGGGCCTCCCTTTGTCCTCCGGTATTTTTTCCGTAATCCGACTACCCCGAGGATGGTCATTAAGGTTAAGATGGTGCCAAAGAGGGGATAGCTCCAGGGGTGACTTGGCAACCAAATCGGCGGACTCCAAGGCTGTTGCTTCTCGCAACATGGTGTGGATCTTGTTATCTAGCAAACCCGATCGAATTCCCCGTGGTGCCTTGCGCCACTAACACCGTCCTCTGGAGGCGCCGCAGATCGTCGCTGGTGCCAAGGTTAACAGGATACAGGGCAGATGTGGTCAGGATGTCGTCCACTGATGGAATGTATGCCGCCGGGCTGTGGCCACTAACCCGGGAGTAGTGCTGCGAATAGGACGGCTGCTCCTATCCCCCGATGAAATCGATGCACCCCTGTGGTAGTTGGAAGGTCGCGAAGCCTCGAAGATGGTGCTCGGTGACGTCGAACGCGCTCCCTCGTCCCTGGCATCGCTTCACCAATTTTCCATGCTGTACACCCAATGGTCGGCAGCTTGCGTGGGGTAATGCGCAGGGTGAGGGTTGGTAGTGAGGCGCACGTCGTAATTACGGCGTCCGGTATCATTCTTAAATAGGGAGTACAAGCATGACGTACGTGGGTAGATCGTGTCGTGACGGCGCGGTGGAAAAACAGTAATGGGCCCCTAGCAAAAATTATTTAAATGAGCCTCATCCATATTTAAATGCCTTAATAAATTGTAACCACCGCCAGATAAGGCGTTTCAGGCAGGACATATTCCGACGCGTTTGTATTTGGAATCTTAACGGGTAAGGAAATTGCATTGAAAAGCGTAAAAAAGTGGTCCTGCGTTTGAAGTGGTAATTCTAGAAAAAGACGAATCGTCTTATTGAAAATTCCATATGATACTTTGGCTAATGCAGAAGACATAAATGTGCTCCATATCTAAAGGGAAGGGAATTGAGTTCCTGACGGCAATTGCCGCCCGATTTGCCGGACTGTTATCTGAAAGTCAACGGGGGACAGAAAGTATGGGCTTAATTTGTCATTGATGGTGTTTTCCCATGCCAATTTAAAAACATTAAGTTCGGTCCTAATCTGTACTAGAACGGTCTCTAGTACCCGTAAACTAGCACCCAGGGCAAGAATTGTATTTATATTAACCGCCATGTCTCCCTGTGTCCTAGCCTAATCATTTCATCTGATATTCCGGCAGTTAAAGCGTTTACTTTTCGTGGGAATTCCTATATTTTTCTCGGCCAGGGAGTAGATTGTATTGATTAGAGTAGCTTGAGCTTGCACTAAATGCACCATTTTTCGGTTACTTTCCCCCAAAGTGGAAAGTTGGGCATTCGATTTATCAAATTCAAATCATCATCATCGGGTGTACCAAAGAGAAATTCCTAAGCTTCCCCGCCTAAATCAAAAAACCTTTCTTTTCTTTGGAAAAGGTACTTTCAAGCTGCCATATTTGAGTCAAAACCGTATTAGCCTCCTTTTGTAGTAATCTAGCTTCCTTTTCAGTTATTTCCCTGGAGGCTTTACTCCCTGTCGTCGCATTGGCTAGTATGCTGTTTCTACCGTTGTCGGTTACGTGTTGAATTTCGGAGATGAGTAAATTGACGGTGGCAAGAAAACTTATGTCAACTGCAATTGTCCAATAATTCCCCGAAAGTAAAAAGTATCCCTCCTTGAGAAAACCAATCCCCGCCCAATGTATTCTGAGGGAACTTCCGTCGTCGGGATGACAAGGAACCCTAAACAAGTAATGAAGTCCTGAAGGAACTTCATATTTGTTATTGCGGTTAACAAAGGTCATTTTTTCCTATACGGACGTCTATAAAAAGAAACAAAAGAGAAAAAACATTTAGTACTTGCGTGGCCTCACACCAAAAAGGCATGTAATTCAAAAGCAAAAAGGGGTGGGCGGAATTGGTAGGACTTTTTGGGGGAGGGGAAGCACTTTCACTCATTCCATATCCGGGGAATTACGTAATACCCCACTTAGCAGGTTTCAATTACCGTTTAACAACCCAATAACCACTCTCTTTATACTTTCCCAAGAAATGAAATTTATCCGCTTTCATTCTCCCTTAAACATTTAACTTCATTCCCGTTACGAGAACAATGAATCCCAAACCCTGCCACTATTGTAGACTCGGTCCCGCGTCATCATGCGGGGGCTCCAACCTGCATACGTATATGTGGGTTCTGGCCCTTGGTATCAGTAGTCGATAATTCCATACAAATCGTATCATTCAGTAAATAAGAAAACAGAAGGATCTTTTAACTTTGTTACCGGTGTCGTAAGAGGAAATGCTGCAGGAGGCAGAGGAGTGTCGGATGCGCGGTGTCGACGAAGCTAGGAGCGATAGTGGCCTGGGCGCCTGCGTCTAAGCGTGACACTGTAAACCTATCTCTTACGTGACTATAGCTGCGCAGATCTCTTAGTAATGTCCACGCCACGAACAAAGGAACTTGGAGGAGACTCGTATGCACTTCTCTTGGATCTCGTACCGACAGGGTAACGTCCTGCTCTTGTTACAAATCCTCCGAGTCAGAATAATTCAAGGATTATATAGCCATCGAGTCACGTCCCCTTTACTGCTTAATTCGGTAGAGGATGAAAATTGCCGAATTTAGATTGGAAAGTCATGTTTGAAGGTGACTTTCTGGGAGGTGACGTACACCAGGCATAATCTATCCAAAGATAGAAATTTTACGGTACGCGTTCTTCTTTTGGACACCCCCTGCCACCACTCGCTCCGCATACCCCGTTCGAATTCCTCTACCTCCGCGAACGCTAATGACCACACATTTTGCGCTCACTACCACCTGGCATTATCTCGTGAGATTTTCTTGTACATTTGGACGCTAGAGGTTCTTCTTAAGTGGGAGGAGCCGGGGGCAACACGGTGGATTGCATAGCAATTTTCTCGTGAAATCCATTTTCAAACTCCTGTTCGCGCCTTGTTATTCTTATTGCTACTTTCAAATGTTTTGGATCTTTTGTTCCATTGGCGGCTGTCGGTTGACTGGAATATTTTTCAAAAATGATTCTTTAATGCAATTCCACGTAAGACCGGAAGGTATTGAATTTGAAAATTAATTGCTTTACACTGCCTTTAGTGGCACTGGATTTGAGTTTTTACGTTAATAATCGAGTAAGATTTGAATATCGCCCTAATCCTGCAATCGTCTCTAAAACGTTTTGGAAGTCCTCTACTCGTATACCAATAATTGCAGTGAACTCAATGAACTAAGTCCATTACAGAGGGATAAAATATTGCTTTGAATTTTTCCAATAACTCAAAAATCGAAAGGGGGAGTAAGAAACTGTAAGGATGTTTTAGTCTGTACACATCAACTTATGTGTGGAGTGGTTCAGTTCTCCCAAGCTACTTGTGCAGTGAAATCCAAAGGATTTCAGAATCCCATGATTATGGAATGGTAGTAATCCCAACAGCTGCCACGAAATATTTTGTGCTCGTCTTGAACCGCACCCGAGCATTCCTCCTTCGAGATTCCTTGGAGCGGTGACTCACCAACGAAAATAGGGTTCTTGCCCTTAGCGTCGGAATGGTCAGAATAAGTACACCGTAATAAGTTTATCAGATTTTATCGCATAGAAAGATATTAACAAGCAGTGAGGGAGTGTAATGAACCCCTAACCCAGCACGTGAAGAGCTGAGAGTGAGAGAGGGTGGCGTGTGATCAAAACTTAGTTCCTGTCAGCGAAGCAAAAACGGCTTCCGATGATGATTTCCTGTCGACTGACCGTACATTCGGAAATGAACTCCCGAAACGATCTCCGGCGCCGTGCTCCTCGAGTACTAGCAGAATTTCATTATGTATAGTGTCGAGCGAAGGGGAAACTTTCCGTCTCTTTGGTAACAAATAGGTGTTTGTCTCATGGACATTCACGCTCTTCAATAGGGGGAAAATCCCAATGAGGGCAGGAGTATGGGAAAGGAAGAACCATATGCCGTTATTTTTATATTTCTTCCATCTCTAAATTCCGGCTCACAACATATGTACATCTGGTTCTTAGAGTATTGTGTTCGGGGCGCAAGTCAACGGAAGCAGCCAAAAAGAATAGGGTAGAGAATCGTACCACTTAGTATGACACAGGGACGAGGTGTACTGGAAATCGGAATCCGGAGTGAGCGAGCGTGTGTCGGGAGCCGCGATCCCCACCCATTAGTGTAGGGACCCGAAACCCGAACTAACAGGGTTCTTGCCCTTGGGGTCAGGAATCAGAATTTAAACGCAGGATGCATTTTCGGAAAAAAGGGAAAGAGCACTTTTTCTTTTCGCCGGAGTCGCTCGAAGTAGCTGGCGGGAAGAGGTCGGGCGGCGATGGTCTCCTGGACGAGGGCGAGGACGGCTGGAGGTGCTTGCGGGCAGCTGGATCGTCGATTATTAACAGTCCACTTTAGTCGCGCGTGCCACTAGGGTCGACAAGAGTAGCTAGTGCCTGAAGGGCAAACCGTCTTTCGGGCCGGAACCGAACTTAGTGAATTACTTGGTGGCTGAGAGCCTCGGTGCGCTCACGGGCAGCGTCACGGTCTGACTGCCTGAAAACGGGAGAGAGCGAGGTCCTAATATCTCGAGAATATATAGAGAAACACCCCCGCTCTCTTAGTGTCAAAACACCCAAACTTAGCTCCGGAATTCCCGGAAGCCGAAAACAATCCCGGACACAACCCAGCGTCGAAAATATTCCCGTGGACGCGCGAAAACACCTCCAAGCCGTCTTTGTCTCACCCCCGACCTTTTCCGCCTGCCTAGCGAGCGCAAATATCAAAACAAATTCAAAATAAGTTGCGCTCACTACATTACTCCCTCCTTCGGCGAAATTGAGCGGTCCCTAATCGGGGCCGTTCATATTTCTGTTCCCTACCTTGAAAAAGCATTTATTCTTTTTCTCTTGGCGACTCCCACGGACCAGGCAAAGGACCAATTCCATTTATTCCAAGACATTTATACATGCATACATCGGGCCGCCCGTTGGTTGGATAAACATCAGGAAAAGGGCGCACAAAATTCTCCCCACACAACACTACTGTGTGTAACCCACACATTCTCTACCCCATCACCCATTAGTGTGTTCTATTCTACATCCAACTACTGTTATATGCAAAATAAACATGCCGTGCTCCGTGTATGCATGCAAGTTTTTCCTTCTCCTTTCTGTTTATTCGTGCACCACGGAACACGGGGTACATGGGGGGTAAGGTACACACAATCAAACAAGAATTTCTCTCCCCTTTTTCCGTTGGTGTTTTTTTCCAAAGATTATACAATTATTTCCATCCCAGTCATTTATATGGCCGAACCCAAAAACAACAAAAAAAGAAAATGATTGCACCACAGAAGAGAAAAAAAACAGAACGCGCAAAAAAAACACAGAGTTCCTTCAGCCGAAGTGCCGCCGCGGCACCGAGTCCTCCCTCCAGGGCCGCACCGTCAGCCGTGGTGCCCTGTCCTCTTGCACCACGTTGAAAATGCAGGCCGCCGCAGCCTCCTCGGCGTCGCGGAAGCGTAAGTACGCCGTGAAGGTCCTCGTGACGGGTTGGAAGATCCACTGCTCTTCCGTGACGTAGCTCGCCACCTCGACGTCACGCCGCCACTCTCGCTGGATCTCTGCCGTCAGGCCGTCCACTCTGACCCACGAGCTGGTAAACATCTGCAAGAGATCCGTGCGTCCGTACCCGATGGGAGGGGGAGGTGGGGGGGTTGTTTGGAAGCGGTTTAGGGGGGGCGGTGGCGAAAAATAGGGGTCGGTGTGACAAGGAGGGTGAAGTGGCATTCGGGGGTCGACGGGAGAGCGAGAGAGAACCAATTAGATGTGTGATATGGATGATAGTTTTGGATTCCCTCTCTTCTCTTCGGATCCCCAATCCCTTTCTTCTATGCTGGTACGCGCAGCATCTCTATCTCCTCCGGCGCGGAGGGTACCGGTTGAGGTCGGGACGTCTCCCTCCCGTTCCGATAACGATGGCATGCCCACGCTCCCAGGAGAATGGCTGCAAGGCTTTCTGCTATGACCCCTACCCAGGTACGGGAGATGATGGTGGTGTACGGCCCACGTCGTCTCCTCCAAGGTTTCGGCCTCCTCCAGCATCTCCTGCAGCTGTTTCACGGAAACGCCTTCCCCGGCATTCATCGCCTTCGCCTTCTCCACTATCTTTCCCAGTCGCCGCGCCCTCTCCTCCGTGAGGTTATTTAGATACGGGCGAAGTGATCCACCCAATACCCGTGTGATGATTGGGATATAAATCTGGTCATCCGTAGGCTTAATCGCTCGGCTTCGATGCAGATAGGGGGTGAGCACCTGGCCTTCGATATAAGCTGAGCATCCCGGCTGCAGTTCCAGGATCCCAGTGCCGGTCAGGAAGCTCTCGGTGACGTTCATGGTCTCACCGCCCTCTCGGCATC
Organism: Platycnemis pennipes; assembly: GCA_933228895.1. NCBI lineage: Eukaryota > Metazoa > Arthropoda > Insecta > Odonata > Platycnemididae > Platycnemis > Platycnemis pennipes. The sequence goes on from OW121852.1 coordinate 66,415,151, forward strand.
TCTGGAGGACCTTACTTCTGTGCGGCACGCTAAACACCCAACGATTTGTCGCCCTCGTTCTGTAGTAGAGTGCTCGAGGATAAGTTATCAGTCGCGTGTCACAGTCCTGTGGCAGGTCAACTTTTGAGAAAATTTGGAAGAGGGAGGAAGAGTAAGGGTATTCCGTCACCTGTTGTCGGGGAGGGCAAGTCGTTATGGGCCCGTAGGTAGTCTCGAATATCTCCGTCGGCCAATAGCATATGCCGTAGGCGATTCTCGGAAACTGATAAATTTTAAGCCTCGGGCTTCGCTGGAAGGGCTTAGTTCCGAATGCTTAATATTTTACCGTGGATTCTTGCCCTTGGTGTCAGATGTCAGGCAATAAACGCAGAACACATTTTCGGTAAAAAGGAAAGAGCACTTTACCTTTTCGCCGGTGAAGGGGTGAAGAACCGGCAGGAAGAGGTCGGGCGTGGATGGTTCCGTTTGACGTAAAAGGCTGGAGGTGTCGATGGCGGGTAGACCTGGTGGATTCTGGTGCGTTCGCTCGAGGTAGCGAAACACTACGTCCCTCGTGACGCAACGGGGTCGCTTAATGCCTGATGGGCAACTCGACTTTTGGGTCTTAATATGGTTTTCGTTACTTCGCTTCGTGACTGAGGGCATCTGTACGCTCTCGGGCAGCTTCACGTTCTAGCGACAACCAAAACGGGAAGAGAGCGAGATCATCTCGCCCTTATATAGGGAGATACTTCCTCCTGTTTGGTGTCACAAACAACCAAAATTTAACTTTTGTTGTTGTCGAGAGCGAGAGTGAACTTTCCCCCGTCGCCTAGGATCCGACCAAAAATACGCACGTGAACGCTCGCGAAAACACCTCCAAGCCATCCTTCGTTTCACTCCAACCTCTTCCGCCTGTTTAGTAAGCGCAACTTCCCGAAATAAGTGCGCTCACTACATTACTCCCTCCTTCGGCGAAATTGAGCGGTCTCTAATCGGGACCGCTTATATTTCCATTCCCTACTGTAATGTGTTCCGGGCGACTGCCGTTGTTCAGGCGAAGGGCCATTCCCATTTAGTGTCAATACAGCGAAAGAAGAGAGAAAGATAAAATACAATATTGATTACATGCAATGGGTCGCCCGGTGGTTACATAAACATGTAAAAGAGAAGGAAAAGAAAAACGGGCGCCCAGCAAATGACATTACTCCATCACCCTTAATACCCACTACACTACTCCATTGTGGCATGCATATCCAACATGCTTTGATCCGTGGCGGCATGCAATCTCTTTATTCGCTCACCACGGGACACAGGTACATCACGGTAGGATATCCATGACTCACAAGGAGAAAGAAAAATTTAACCACACACTGTTTTGTAATTATCCCTTAATTACCTTCTACTTGTCAATGCCCAAAATACGAAAACAACAATAATAACAACAAACAAAAAATATAAGGGTTTGGTGGCGACGACTTCCTCCCTACCCAAAGCGTCGGCGCGGCACCAGGTCCTCCCTCCAGGGTCGCAACGTCAGCCGCGGTGCCAACTCTTCTGGTATGTGGCCGAAAAGACAAGCCGCTGCGGCTTCCTCGGCGTCTCTGAAGTTTAAATATGCGGTGTACGCTCCGGCGGCCGGATTAAAGGTCCATTGCTCCTCCGTGACGTAACCGACCACCTCCACGTCCCGCCGCCACGCTCTCTTGATCGCAGGGGTGACTCCGTCCGCTCTCACCCACGTGCTGGCGGACATCTGTAAAAATGTCCGTGCCCGATGGAGGTGTCGGGTGCCGCGATCCCCACCCATTTCTGTAGGGACCCGAAACCCGAACTGACAGGGTTCTTGCCCTTGGGGTCAGGAATCAGACAATAGACGCAGGATGCATTTACGGAAAAAAGGGAAAGAACACTTTACCTTTTCGCCGGAGTCGCTCGAAGTCTGCTGGCGGGACGAGGTCGGGCGGCGATGGTCTCCTGGGCGAGGACGGCTGGAGGTGCGAGCGGGCGGCCGGACCGTCGATTAATAACTGTTCACTTCAGTAGCGCGTGCCACTACAGTCGACAAGAGTTTGCTAGTGCCTGAAGGGCAAACAGTCTTTCCGACTGGGACCGAACTTTTGGATTACTTCGTGGCTGACAGCCTCGGTGCGCTCACGGGCAGCGTCACAGTCTGTCTTTCTAGAAACGGGAGAGAGCGAGGTCCTAATATCCCGAGAATATATAGAGAGACACCCCCGCTCTCTTAGTGTAAAAACATCCAAACTTAGCTCCGGAATTCCCGGAAGCCGAAACAGTCCCGGACACAACCCAGCCTCGAAAATATTCCCGTGGACGCGCGAAAACACCTCCAAGCCGTCTTTGTCTCACCCCCGACCTTTTCCGCCTGCCTAGCGAGCGCAAATATCAAAACAAATTCAAAATAAGTTGCGCTCACTACATTACTCCCTCCTGCGGCGAAATTGAGCGGTCTCTAATCGGGACCGCTCATATTTCCATTCCCTATTGTTATGTGTTCCGAGCGACTGCCGTTGGTCAGGCAAAGGGCCATTCCCATTTATTGAGTTAAAACAGTGAAAGAAGACAGAAAGATAAAATACAATATCGATTACATGCAATGGGTCGCCCGGTGGTTACATAAACATGTGAAAGAGAAAGAAAAGAAAAACGGGCGCCCAGCAAATGACATTGCTCCATCACCCTAAATACCCACTACACTACTGTATCGTGGCATGCATATCCAACATGCTGTGATCCGTGGCGGTATGCAATCTCTTTACTCGCTCACCACGGGACACAGGTACATCAGGGTAGGGTGTTCATGGCACACAAGGAGAAAGAAAGATTTAGCCACACCCTGTTTTGCAATTATTTTTTATTTACCCTCAACTAATGCCCAAAATATGAAAATAACAATAATAACAACAAAAAATTAAGAATATAAAGTTAGGTGGCGACGACGTCCTCTCTATGCGAAGCGTCGGCGCGGCACCTGGTCCTCCCTCCAGGGCCGCACCGTCAGCCGCGGCGCCAACTCCTCTGTTATGCGGCCGAAAAGACAAGCCGCTGCGGCCTCCTCGGCGTCGCGGAAGCGCAGGTACCCCGTGAAGGTCCTCGTGGCGGGTTGGAATATCCACAGCTCCTCTGTGACGTAGCCCGCCACCTCGACGTCACGCCACCACTGTCGCCGGATCTCTGCCGTCAGGCCGTCCACTCGGACCCACGAGCTGGTAAACATCTGCAAGAGATCCGTGCGTCCGTACCCGATGGAGGGGGTGTAAGGAAGTTAAGGGGGGGGGTACATTCGGGAGTGTGTGGTTCCGAGATTAATAGGGTTCGGGGGGGGTGAGGGATGTGGGTGTAAGGTGGTGTTCGGAGGTCGACGGGAAAACGAGAGAGAATTAATTAGCTTTTAGGTTTTAGTTGGCTAAAATTATTTCCTCCCCCGTCTTTGAATTTCCCGTCTGCGTCGGTCTCTCCTACGTGGGTACACGTAGCATCTCGATCTCCTCTGGTGCGGTCGGTTCCGGTCGAGGTCGGGACGTCTCCCTCCTCTTCCGGTAACGATGGCACGCCCATGCACTTGGTAGTATGACTGCCAGGGACGCTACGATGGCCCCTCCCAGGTACGGGAGATGGTGGTGTGGTACAACCTACGTCGCCTCCTCCAAGGCTTCGGCCTCCTCCAGCATCCCCTGTAGCTGTTTCACGGGGACGTCCTTGCCGGGGTTTTTCGCCTTGGCCTGCTCCACGATCTTACTCAGCCGCCTCGCCCTCTGCTCCGTGAGGTTGGTTAGGTACGGGCGAAGTCCTCCTCCGAACACCCGGGTGATGTCCGGTATTTACACCTCGTCCTCCGCCGTCTTCATCGCTTGGCTCCGGTGCAGATAGGGAGTGAGCACCTGGCCTTCCAGGATCCCCGTGCCGGTCAGGAAGCTCTCGGTGACATTCATGACTTCACCACCGTCCCGGCATCGCTGGAGGACCTTGCTTCGGCGCGGCACGCTAAACACCCAACGATTTGTCGCCCTCGTCCGATAGTATAGTGCTCGGGGAAAGGTAATTAGTCGCGTGTCGCAGTCTTGAGCCGAGTCAACGCCCGAAAAAATTTGGTATAAGCAAGAAGAGTAAGGATACTCTGTCACTTGCTGTCGGGGAGGGCAAACCGTCAATGGTCCGAAGGTGCAGTCTCTAAGATCTCCCTCGGCCAACAACATATGCCGCAGGCGATTCTCGGAGACCGCTAGATAGGGTGCCTCAGGAATGATGGTAAGGGAGCCGTTAACTCCTGGCATGCTGACGGGCAGTGCCACCACCCGGAATAGGCTAAATAGGTGATTTTCTGATTGCAAAGGTATTTCCAGAGCCAACCTGATCTTATTTTCGCCGAGGGTATATGATACCCTTGCCATGGCATAATAAGCATATATCTGGGTAGCGGTTAAAGGAAATGGGAACCGCACCCCCGGGGTTAAAATTCGTTGTACCTGGAGAAGGGTTTGCAGTAAGTCTGCAGGGGTTACAAAGAACGGGCTTAACCTTTGATGTAAAGTCTCTTCCCAGGCATCGGCAAATTGTGCCAACTCTATCTTAATTTCGGCAAGCATTGTCTCTAGCTGCCGGAAACCCGAAGAGATAGAGAGCGTTGTTTTTACTCTCGCTGCCATAACCCTTAGAGTCTCCCCTAACTCGACGTTCATGAGGGCTACCTCCCTTGCCAGCCGGGTCGTAACGTTACTAACCTTCGCGACGGTTATCTCGTTCCTAGCGGCCAGCGTGTACGTACTATTGATTAAAGTCGCCTGCAAATTTATCAAATGCACGTTCTTCTGGTTAGCCCCCCTGACTTGGTCTATCTCCTGCGTAAGGGCGGCTAGATCGGATTCAGTCATGGTCCCGAAAAGAAATTTGAGGGCCTCCCCTCCCACGTTCAACAGACCTCTCCTGTGCCTTTTAAGGGAAGACTCAAACTTCCACAATTTTGCTAGGGTGGTGGACGCCTCTCTCTCCAGCCGTTTACCCTCCGTCTGCATAATCTCCTGCACCAGCCCTTTAAAGACCCCTGTCAAAAGAGTTTGGTTGGTTGACTCGGTTCTTGCTTGTCTTTGTCCCTCCGCGACCAAGTACGTTAACTCAGTCAGCAAGTGTCCCGTTAATCGGCGTTCTACGTCCATATCGGCGACAATCGCCCAACTCTCCCCCGCGAGCAAAAATTTCCCTTCTTTTAAGAAGGCCACTCCTCGTCCCACGAATTCGGAGTCATCCGTCATCGTCGCAGGGCATGAGCTTAGGGTGCCGAGCACCAAGAGGGCTACGAATGTCGGGGTCATGTTTAAAAATGCGTGCGGGGGTGGGGGTTATGTTCCACGTGGAGCAGAAAAAGGGGGAAAAAGGGGAAGGCGGATATTTCCTCCTTTTGGGAAAAGAACAATGAAAGAGTCCAGATTAATGCATGATACATACAGCGTGTTCCTTCCCAAAACAAAAGAATATTCTTTGATCCAAATAACAAACAAACAAGAGAAGGAAAACGGAAAGGAGCGAAAGAAAAGAGAAGAGTGAAGAAAGCAAAAAGCGAAATAAAATCTATATACCCTTGAAAAAGATACTCCCCATAACATTAAATTTAAATTTCCCATCAAAGATAAGCGGAAAACAACACGTTGTTTCCTCAGGTCTTTCACCCTCGGTATTGTTGGTCTCCGCCCGAGAATGTTTAGATTCCCACACTCCCTTCATTCGTGATGGGTCCTCGGCTGCGGAGTGGGTATCGGTGGACAGGGGGTAGGGGGTGTTGGGGTTGCCGTGAAATGTGAAGACTCGGCCCTGCATGCTATTGCGGGGACTCGAACCTGTACACACAATTGTGGGTTCTTGCCCTTGGTGTCGGGAACAAGTAATGAAGTAAAAGATTCGTTCTGAAGAAAAAAGTTAAACCAATCGCGTCTCGAATTGCCAAAAGAGAGAGTTGCCTCACGTTACCTTAAGCTCGGGAGGAAAGAAGAGAATGCGCGTTCAGTACGGGTGGATAGAGCGGCTTAGAGCTCGGACCCAACGGTCCGCGCATCGGTCTCCAATGATGGACTACATTTTGACTGCAACCGATTCACCAATCTCCTCCTTCACCAATCTCCTCCTTCACCAATCTCTTCCTTCACCAATCTCCCCAAAATCCACCGTACACGCCATTATAAAGAAGGCAAAAGGAGGATGTCTTTCGGTCAAGGGGAAGGAGAGATGGGGAAGTGAGAAGTCGAAAGTGAAATCTTACTCTCGAGGCATCGGCTTTTGGCTACTCTGAGAGAGGCCCAGAAACAGTACAAAAATATCTTTTAGGAAAGTGAAATTTAGAATAACAATATTCTATCAAGATTCATGCGCCCATCCGGGCCATTACAAAATACGGCGCCTCCGGAATAATGGTTAGGGAGCCGTTAACGTTAGGTACATTAACAGGCAGCGCCACCACCCTAAATAAACTAAAAAGGTGGTTTTCCGATTGAAGCGGATTTCATGCGCCAACCTGATTTTGTTGTACCAAGGGTGTATGACACCCTTGTCATTGCATAGTATGCATAGCTATGGGTTGCAGTTTAAGGGAATGGGAACCGTACTCCCGGGGTTAAAACTTTGAGAATTTGTAGGAGCGTCTCAAGCAAATCGGTCGACGGGAGAGCGAGAGAGAAGCAATTAGATATATGTGTTATGGATAAGAGTTATAGGTTCCCTCTCTTCTCTTCGGATCCCCAATTCCTTTCTTCTACGCTGGTACGCGCAGTATCTCTATCTCCTCCGGCGCGGACGGTACCGGTTGAGGTCGGGACGTCTCCCTCCCCTTCCGATAACGATGGCATGCCCACGCTCCCAGGAGGATGGCTGCAAGGCTTACTGCTATGATTCCTCTCAGGTACGGGAGATGATGGTGGTGTACGGCCCACGTCGTCTCCTCCAAGGTTTCGGCTCCCTCGTATCTCATCCTTTACAAAAGAACAATAAAAGAAACCAGATTAATGGTTTAGATATAAGGTGGGTGCACCAAAAAAAGAGAAAACCCTAGAACCGAAATAGAAAAAAATCTTGTACAATATACACGGCACAACTTAACCCGATATTTCCCATCAAAATATTACAAGAGAAATACCAACACGTTGCTCCCTCATGCCTTTCACTTTCAGAGTCGTTGTCCTCCGCCCGAGTATGTTTACATTCCCGCACTTCCTTCAGTCGCTATGGGTCCTTGGCTGCGGAGCGGGTATTGGTGGGCGGGGGCAGGTGCAGGGGGTGCAGGGGCTGTCGGTGGAGGGGGTGGCTGTCCTAACACTTCATCAGTGAAGGGAATCATTGGTGGGGGGGGGGGTTGTCACCGCACTTCTCCCGTGGGGTCACTTTCACTTTTCTCACAGGGCGGGAGGGGGTAAAAGAGAATTCTCACCATCGTCATTAGCTCCCGCTCCCTTCAAGCGGTTTGCGTGCACTATTTGAGTGTTTTTATTATTACGAGTGTGTTGAATTCTAAAGTTAACTGGCTCCGTCTGAGCCGTTATTTCGTATGGTCCTTCCCACCGTTGGTCTAGTTTCCTGGTATTTCCGGGGCGGGTGGCTTCCTTCCTAAGAAAAACACGATCACCCGTACGAAACGAAACTTCAATTACTCGTTTGTTGTATTGCTTCGCCATCGCCTTTTGTCCTTCTCGCAACCTTTCAGTCACTAACTGAAATGCCAATTTCAGTCGCGCTTGGAGTTCGGCTGCATAATTATCGTCTACATCATATCTAACAACGTTAGGCGAAGTAATAACATCAAATGGTAACTCGATTTTGCGTCCATGCATAAGGAAGTACGGAATCTCTTTAGTCACTGAATGTGGCGATCTCCGATATGCTAACATGGCGAAACACAACCAATCATCCCAGTCCCTATGATACTTATTTACAAAATGGGACAACACATCAAAAAGGGTCCTATGGCTGCGTTCCACCAAACCATTACCTGCAGGATGATAAGCAGTTGTTTGCAACTTCTTAATTCCGAACAGTTTACACACTTCGCGCATGAGTTGTGAAGTAAAATTAGCTCCCCGGTCCGTTAAAAATTGTTGTGGAATTCCGTGTCGCGTCACTATTGTTTCCACAAACGCTTTTGCCACTGTCTCGGCCTTCTGTCGGTTGACTGGAATATTTTTCAAAAATGATTCTTTAATGCAATTCCGCTTAAGCCCTGAAGGTATTGAATTTGAAAATTAATTGCTTTACTCTGCCTTTAGTGGTACTGCCTTTGAGTACGTAAATAATCGGGTAAGATTTGACCATCGCCCCAATCCTGCAATCGTCTCTAAAAGGTTTTGGAAGTCCTCTACTCGTATACCAATAATTGCAGTGAACTCCATGAACTAATTCCATTACAGTGGGATAAAATATTGTTTCGAATTTTTTCGCTATCTCAAAAATCGAAAGGGGGAGTAAGAAACTGTAAGGATGTTTTAGTCTGTACTCATCAACTTATGTGTGGAGTGGTTCAGTTCTCCCAAGCTACTTGTGCAGTGAAATCCAAAGGATTTCAGAATCCCATGATTATGGAATGGCAGTAATCCCAACAGCTGCCACGAAATATTTTGTGCTCGCTCTGAACCGCTTCCTCCTTCGAGATAGCTTGGAACGGTGACTCACCAACGAAATGGGGTTCTTGCCCTTAGCGTCGGAATGGTCAGAATAAGAACACCATAATAAGTTTTCAGATTTTATGGTATAAAAAGGTGATAACAAGCAGTGAGGGAGTGTAATGAACCTTACACGTGAAGACCTGAGAGAGAGAGACAGGGTAGTGTGTGATCAAAGCTTAGTTCCTGTCAACGAAGCAAGAACAGTTTCCGATGATGGATTCCTGTCGACTGACCCTACATTCGGAAATGAACTCCCGAAACGATCTCCGGCGCCGTGCTCCTCTAGTACTAGCAGAATATCATTATGTATAGTGTCGAGCGAAGGTGAAACTTTCCGTCTCTTTGGAAACAAATAGGTGTTTGTCTCATGGACATTCACGCTCCTCAATAGGGGGAAAATCCTAATGAGGGCAGGAGTAGGAGAAAAGGAACAACCTTATGCCATTATTCTTATATCTCTCCATCTCCAAATTCCGGCTCACAACATAAGACATGTGGTTCTTAGAGTATTGTATTCGGGGCGCAAGTCAACGGAAGCAGCCAAAAAGAATAGGGTAGAGGATCGTACCACTTAGTGTGACACAGGGACGAGGTGTACTGGAAATCGGAATCCGGAGTGAGCGAGCGTGAACTGCGTCCACGAACGAACATCCGCGCGCCCCAATGCTAGTCGTGCTCGCTAATAGATGGAGGTCTCCGGAGATCTCCCACGCAGGAGGGGCTAGACTGAGGGCCAGGTGTAAAAGTTCATTATGAAAGTTAAACGATTCACTTTCTCGGTGAAAAAACGATAAACGGAAACGATTCAACAAGCAAACCCGCTCACAACACTCCATACCAACGCAAAATGTGTCCACTCTTACGAGACCATGCACATTCACATCTTTCGTCCAAAAAACAAATCCACATCACTAGACCCATAATAAAAATTACCAAAAAATAAGATATCTTTAAAACCATAATAACAAATGAATATAGAGAGAAAAGCTTTGACAAGGAAAAAATAAAATAAGTCCTGTACAACCGTTTTCATGGATTAACCCGAAGCACCTACACTTGACAGGGTGGTCGACGAGCAGGGGAATGGCGTTAAGCACCTCAGCCTTGACGATCACGAGAGGGGATGTAATTTAACTCGGCAGGGAAGTAAGGGGTATCTCAGAGGCGAAGGCAGGTGGAGAAATCCATCTACCTAATCGCCTTTACTATCGACGGCTTTCTTGCTTTCGTTGCTATTTCGGCTACACAGCAAGTTGATAAGGTGCCTCCGTCGATGGCTGCGAGGATTATTAAGTCCTGTAAATCCGTAATGGGAGAATTGGGGAAATACGTGGGAGTCCAAATCTGCTTCCTCCTTCCGCATGGTGTGATTCGTGCGATGTCGGTGTGGAATCCTGTTGTGCTTTTTTTCGGGAGCCTCCTGTCTGGCCAGGTGACGAGGAGGTGGCCTCGTGGAGATACTTGCCGCTCTCAAGGCTGGAATGGAGTGCATGTAGTCCACTGTTGTGCTGTAAACACTAGGGCTGTAGCCAATAACCCTCGTGTAATGAGTAGAATGTCATGGTAATTCCTGGCCGGCAAAGACGGCCGTGCACTCATTGGGAATCTTAAACGTTCCCATGCCGTCCAGCATGAACTCCCGTCAAGTTGTAGGCAGAGGGGGTCCTTGGGCACCTTTGGGTTAGTGTGATAGGGGTATTCATGCTGTAGAGCCAGTGGTCTGTGGCTTGCGTCCGGAAGAGGACGGGGGAGGGTTCTGTGGTGAGTGGTGTGTCACAATAATTTGGATGCTCCTCGTTTGTAAACAATGGCCGTATGCCCGGTATGGACCGTCGGCCAATACCCCTCTTCGGCCCCGGATTCTGTGTAAACGGGCGGCCAGGAGCTAGCCACTCCCGGTCAATCGGCTTCCGTGGCGTTGTCCTTATCGGTGGCGAGTGCGAGGGAGGTTGGGGTCTAGGGAGCGAACCCTTGCGATGACGTCTTGCTATCTCCTACGAGACAGCCGGACGCAGCGAGTGCCACTAAGAATTAAATATGGATCCTTGACCTTGGCGGCGGAGTGGTGAGAGTAATAGACATACAACTTAGAGTTTATGCAAGAACATTTATTCACATCAGGAACTATAATCTTAGGGGAGATTATTCGTGGCGGGAGCCAAAAGAAGTACAAAATACAGGGAGGAGGAAAATACAGAGTTCAGGGCGAAAGGGTAAGCCAATGTAACACGGTCGGGGCAATCAAGCGACAACGGCTGCAACTATCATGGAATGAACCACCAATTAACCAAGACACTAGCCGTGCTAGTTAATATATATAATATAGGGTCTTTCGCGCAGGAAGCGATAGAGGGGACGAAGCGGGAAGTTTCCATACTTAGAAATCATGCAAGGATTAACCGGGAGATGCAAATAACTATTCTCCCGCGGGAAAATGCTGAGGGGCAGGTGCGAAAGGTCGAATGTTAAACTACATCCACTTTCTCAGTGAAAGATAGATGAATGGAAGTCTCCACGATAATCCCGCTCACAACAATACTCCCCGCAAACAAAATTTCGTCGTCTCCTACGATACGATGCACATTTACTCAAAAACAAAGATAAGAAATACATCCTTAGGGACCCATAAAACAATTAAAATACAAGAATGCATCCTTAAAACAGTATAACAATAGTGAAAAAAGTAAACCATTTCGAAGAATTAACACTAACACACGACACCAATGAAGACTGGAGAAAATGTTCATGTTCTGTTCCGCGGTGTTCTTCGGTCCATCTCAGCTGCTCCGCTCTGGTGTCAATCTCCATGGCCTTTTGCCGGTGATAATGGCAGGTCGACAGTGGAGATGCTCTATACACCCCAGTCTTGTCGATCGCGGGAGGGAGAGGTATTCATCTCGAGAAGGTAGTAAGGGGTATAGGTGCTTCACTAGGACGGGTGCATGGCTATCTAGTTGCATGTCAGAGGTGAATGCAGGTGTGGAAATCATCCCATTTCGTCGCATTTGCTGACGGGGGCCTGCATGCATTCATTTTTTTTTATTTCGACGACACATATCAAGTAGGTAAGGTGCCTCCGCCGATGGCTGCGAGGACAACCACCTCTTGGATGGACAATCCTGCAAATCCAAAAATGTGGGGGAAATTGGGAAATGCAGGTGAGTTCAAATCTGCTGCTTCTTCCAGCATGGCGTGGATTTGTGCGCTCGGAATTCCTGCTTGCGGTGCGGAGTCCCACTGACCTTTCTTTACTACAGCCTCAAGTCAGACCAGGTCGTCTCTAGTGGAGATGTTTGCCGCTCTGAAGGCTGGTATGGAGAGAATGCCGGTCACTGCTGGGATGTAAACACTGGGGCTGTGGCCAATAACCTGCGTGTATTGAGTGGAATACGATGTTAGTTCCTGACCGGCAATGACGGCTGTGCATCCATCGGGCAGCTTAAACGTTCCCATGCCGTCCAGCATGAGGTCTGTTATGTTGTAGGTGGAGTGGGTCCCTGGGCAACTTTGGGTGAGTTTGGTAGGGGTAGGCATGCTATAGGCCCAGTGGTCTGTGGCTTGCGTTCGGAAGAGGACGGGGAAGGGTTGGGTGGTGAGGCGGGTGTCACAATCACTTGGATGCTCTTTGTTAGTAAATAATGAACTGAGACATGTTTCCGGGTAAATAGTGAGGTGACGCCTCGGGGGACAGACTGTATTGGGACCGTGATGGCATGCGTTCAAATCGGCCTCGTCCATGTTAAAAAGTCACAAATGATTGTTTGCAACAGCCAAGTTTGGAGATTAAGGCACAATGAAAAGGGAGGTGTTTGACCGTGGTATTCTCACCGGTAAGGAAATGGCCCGAAATAGGGTGAAGTAATGGTCGTGCGACTGCAAGGGAAAATAGAAAAAGAGTTGCACGGCTTGATCTCGGGTTTCGTAAGTGACTCTGGCTAATTCATAGCATGAATAAACACTGGAAAACTCCCGGGGGAGGGGGAATTGTGTGTTAGCTTGTAATTGGGGAGATATTTGTTTGAGATTGTTGTGTAAATTCATCGGGTTCAGGAAATACGGACTCAACCTATGATCAATGGTGGTTTCCCATGGGAGTTTAAATATATTGAGTTCGGTTCTTACCTGACCTAGAACGGTTTCTAAAATGCGAAGACTTCCGCTCAGAGCCGAATTTGTTAAACTACTTTGAGAACGGAGTTTTCTGTGCCCTCTAAATTTTTTAATTGTTCCGTGATACTGTCAGTGATTTTCACTATATTCCGTAAATTCTCTGCATTATTTTCTGTAATGGCATAGGTGGTGTTAATATGGGTCGCCTGTGCTTGAACTAAATGCGTCGTCTTTCGGTTACTTTCTCCTAAGGCGGAGATTTGGTTATTTCGTTTAAGTAAGTTGTCATCGTCCAAGGTACCAAATAAAAATTCGAGTGCTTCCCCTCCTAGGTTTATCAACCCGCGCTCCTGCCTTGGATGCTGTGCGAGCGTACTCTCCATTTGCCAAAGCTGCACTATGATGTTATTCGCTTCATTTAGGAGTATCCGCGTTTCTTTCTCTAATATCTGCGCAGAAAGGAACCGGAACTCTATGCTCAAGTTTGTGGAATTCTGTGCATGCAAAAAGGGGCCTGATTAGAATTTTGTATATGTTTAACTTCTGAAATTAGAGTTCCTACCGTGGTGAGAAAGTGTTCCAACCCAACATCGACCACAATTGTCCAGTAATATCCTGATAGCAAAAAGTAACCTTCTTTTACAAATGCTATTCCCTGACCAAGTTATTCTTAGGGGTAACTAGTAAGGAGTAGGGGGGCTTGTAACGGCATTAAAAAGATAATTAAAATCGTTTTATTGGTTTTTATTCAGCAAATGTGTATTAAAAGAAGAGCAGAAAAGGATTCACGCTCAAAGTGAAGATAGAGAGAAAAAAATATCAATACGAACGGGAAAGGAAAAAAAAGGGGCCTTACCTGGCCTCACCACTTAGGGATTAGAAGGGTGAGGGTATTTTGGTGCTGTGGGAAGGATCGGCTTGAGCGAGATTTTGTGGAAGTGCTGTAAAAATCAAATAACAACACGGAACCACGATCATCAACTTATAAGTCCTCAAAAAAAATAAAGGAGGGAAAGAAATTCCCAACCAATAAGCGTTAACAACAATACAGAAATTAAAATTAAACACCACAGATGAAATCACTGAGCACTTTGACACTTTCCACAAGTGGGGCAGGCACACGGCTCTTCAAGTTATAACGGCGAGAAGGGGGTGGAAGTGTCTCTAGCGGGACTGATCCCGTATTGGTTTGTGATGGAGGTGGGGTAGATGGGGTGGCTACCTAAGGGGGGGAGGCAACACTTCATCATACCAAAGGGGAAGAGGTTGGGCGGCGGACGTTGGTGGCAATGCGAATATTCCTCCACAGCCAACAACCTTGCAATGAATCACCTTACATTCCCGTTTTACTCCAACCTAAACCCCCCCCACTTTTTCTTTCACTTTCACCTCCTCCCCCTTTTCCACCTTGAACCTATATATACCTAACCGCCACATGATCATGTACCTTGAAAATGGCACTGAGTTGCCGAAACCCGGGTCGACCATAAGTAAATTAGTGTGGAGTATTACCATTGAGTTTCATTATGCAATTCAAGGGAAAGAGGCTGAACACTTTTATCGGGGAGGGCTTCAGGAAAAGCAAACCTATCAGATAATGTACCGACTATGGTTTTAGCAGGGAGGGTTAATTCCTGTTCGGATATTTTGACGAGTTTTACGGGTATTGTCCTATCATTATTCCCAGCATTCAAACTTCGTCCCGACATTACCCTGCTAACCAAAATTTCGTTGGCTCCATTAAATTTTCTTTCCCAATTTCAATTTTAAATCCTTGAGTGAAACCACGGGTGATTACTAAACTACGGGGAGGTAGCTTAATTTGTTTTCTAATATATACCAAAATATCCCTCTTCCTCTTACAATTACGCCAAAAAATGTATTTACTTGTCTGGAAAAACAGCATCCAGAAAGTCAACAAAAGAATTAACACCTCTAACACTATATTTAACCCAAAATTTGAGGTGAAAGATTGAATATATATTGAAGGAACGTGGAAAAGACATACAAAAGCACTTGAAAAAATTAATAATGGGGGAAAACAAAAATAGGGAGACACAGGTTTACACCTGAAGTCTGTAGTACTTCACTCGGCGTCTTCTTCCCTACTTTAGTCTTTTTACTAACTCGCCTAGAATATTTAATTACTTTGTTCAATTGGGTAGCCACAGTTTCTACCACCTTCAAATAAATCTCGTCTTTGATCAATAATATCTTTTTGAATAAGTCTTATCTTTTCTATTAAGTCAACTCCAAGTAATCCATCACTACAGAGGCGAATATTCTCCTCTACCACAAAAAAGTTATGGGTTTAGATCTCACTGCCTAACTTAAATTTAATTCTCTTAGTACCTAACATAGAGAGGGCGTAACCAGTGACTCCATAGTTTAATGGTAGGGGGAAAGGGAGAGGAGGGCACTTAGCTTGACCATGGAGACGGCAGCACCGGTGTCGAGCAGCAAAGATAGATCGCGGCCTTGCGCTTTCATTCCAACGGCGAATCCATGGCCTCCGGGGGGCGTTGATCTGGCGACGATCCGATGGCTGACCTGGTGGGTGGAGGCGGGGGCGCTGTCCCTCGTCTTCACCGGCGGCGAGGCGCATGGGTATTCCGACGGGCGTACGGCGGAAGGCCGGCCGTTTGGGGGCGACGTCCGTCCTGATGGTCCGCGGCTCCTTTGCGGCAGTCCGGGGATGAGCGGGGGTGGAGTAGGTCCCGCGTGTCTTGAAGGTGGCCAGGGTCGATGGGAGGGGGATCCGGGGGGTGGACGGCGTTTAGCGGGGTAGGAATTTTGAATATCGCGGGAAAAGTATGGGGAGGAGTAGATCGCTTCCTAATCTCGGGAGGAGGGAACATCATAGGCGGGAAAAGGCGAGGAAGGTGGGTGATAGTGCCAGGGGGAAAGGATTGAGGAGGGGGCGGCCACTGTACCTGGCATTCTCGAGTGAAATGTCCGGGACGTCCACATCGGAAGCAGGCGGGAGGGCTGGCTTGGCTGCTCCCGGGGGCGGTGTTGTGCTGACATCTGGTGCAACTGGGCGGGCCCCGCGATGAAGGATGGCGAGGGTCACTTTCACTGGGGAGGGAAGGGTCGGCTTCCGGGTGATGTGGTGACACACGACACTGGGAGCACTACTACCACCGGGTCCTTAGAACGAGGGGGTGGGGGAGTTAATTAATCCCCTCCCTATTAATAGAGGGGGTTGGGGCAGTTCACAGTCCTTCTCCGGGAATATGGAACTTGTGGGGGAGGGAAATTTTCGCCGGTAGGCAACCCAGCCCTCCGCGTTGCTCTATTTTTCAACCCAACTCAGCCGGTGCCCCCTTCCCTACCGATACTCAGGTTTCGATAGCAATCGTTAATCAGGTACTGTCGGTAAGAGAGCATGTAAATAGACGTGGTAGCCGCGGGGGGAATGTCGTCGTAAGAGTACCTTTACCTTTTCTTCCCGGCTTAGTGGCCGCTTCTCTTGTCGGTCCTCCATTGCGTGGTCATTTCCGAGCCACATGTACATTTAAAATTACCAACTGGGGGTGAAAGGCATCGCATGTGTGGGAACTTGGTGGTATGATGAAGGAATGAAAGGCAGAGTTCTTTCGATCAATTTATTAAGTGTTATTTTTAAATTTGTTTTACAAAAATTCATTTAAGCATTCACCATAACCGTGAACAATCCTCCGTAATAAATTGTTATTGCACGCATCGCACTGGTCACAATAGCACGAGGGGGAGATGCCAATGTCACCTAAATTTTCCGACACTGTCGAGATACTATTTGATACTGTCCGATACTTTTTTGACACCTCCCCCACTATGTGAAAGACACAATGGTGACACGGCACGCAGTTGCACTCACTTGGGGTTGGTGAGATGATTAGCTCCGCTGGTAGTAGCTGGAGACTGCTCTGACTCCCGGCGCTTGTATCGGACACCCCCGCTTCCTCTGGCACATCGGTTGTTATGCCGACAATAACCGTGTCTGCAGAACTGTTGACCCCGTCTATGGAAGATGCCACCGTTTGATTCGGGGACCAGAAGCCCGATGGAAAATCCCGATCAGCGGTGATAGGTGTGGAGCTACGGAACTCCTCAGCCGGCGGTGACTCTCCATATTCGGAGTAGTCCGAATCCCAAGAGTACTGGTCGAGGGCCTGGATCTGAAATAAAGATTTCATTAAATTCACCATTACCAAATGTACGAAGTAATTGAGCATCAAATTGGAAAGAAATTACTCTCGCAAAATTATCACCGAATAATGAAATTGCAATTTGCCTACCTCGCGATCGATCTCCTCGGCGGTGTAATGCTGCGTCTTCGAGTTGTTCATAGTGATGTACTTCAGCTGTGGAAAGAAACTCAGCGTTGAAGGAGCTGTTGATTAATGAACCTTTTCTCGACGTCTCAACAATCCGCGTGAAAAATCGCGAAGGAGACGAACTCCCTCGGCCAATCAGCGTGCAGAAGAGGTTGGAAGAGAGAGAGAGGGGGGGAGAGAGAGAGAGAAAGAGAGGGCGTTCGTCCGTCCCTTCCGATGTCTGTCAGAACCTCGTTAGGAGGGTCTTCGCGGTCGCGCGAATGCCATTTGTCAATTTCTGCAATTTCTCTCATTTGCTGGTTTCGCTATAGTGTCGTAGTAGTAGTAATTGGGTTTGTGGGTGCGTCGACGGCAGAGGTCATTTTGCACCACATCCAATTTATAAATGTTGTCACTGCATTAGGCGGCTCAGCTCTAGACTCTTTATTTTAACTGCAGAATAGTTTTTAACTAGGGAGATAAACTAAAATATAAGTAAATATCATTAAACTGAGTGGAAGATATTTATATCTTTTAAAAACCGGATTACCTGATAAAGTCGGCCAGCGTTATCACCCAGATCGTATTTAAGATTTCCCCTTAGGCCGAAAACATTGCGAGCATCTTGGTAGTTAACACACTCCGCCATGATGTGTTTCACTGTCAGAGGCTTATCGCATGACTCACAGTGGGGTGGTATCTTGTTTTCCGTGAATAGAAAAGAATGGGCCATGGCGCAGTGGCCGATCCGCAGGCGGGCAATGACCACTTCTTCCCTCCGATTACCTCGGACTGAAGAAGGCCATGCCCGAGTGTCAGGTGTTATCGCACGCAGCTTGTTTCCTTCCATACTACACCAAGTTTCCCTCCACTGCTTAGTGGCGATCCGTCGAAGCATGGACTTGACATCTTCCGATAAAACCAAGTCCAAGACTGAATCTGGGTTTTCCAACGCCTCTTTTGCCGCTCTATCCGCTTTTTCGTTACCTGGAATACCTACGTGGCCAGGAATCCAAACAAAAATGATTTGGATTCCTTTTTGAGTAAGGGATGAGAGGGCAGAATGGATTTCCTGAATAATAGGATGGTCCGAGTACATGGCTTGGCTTTCAGAGAGCTTAAGGAGTCAGAGCAAATTAAGAATGATCCTTGATTGCCCTTTATATTACATAAAGCCGTTTTTATGGCGTATAGTGTCGTAGATAGGAATGTGTGATCAGTCGACATAATCACGAGGAGAATTGGAAATGGTGGGAAAATTTTGTGTGACAATTAGGAGAAACTATGGGTGTGTATTTTTAGCGTGTCCCTTGAGGGATGACAGTGTAAATAAATTCGGCTAGGTCTCAGAGAGCTGCCATTATACAGCATTGGAGTCTCTGACCTCGCAGCAAGGACCTCCGAGTGGGATATTGCTATTGGAATAGCACGTGTGAGGGAGATAGAGAGAGAGAGATAGGAAAATTCCTTGATTATCTGTTATTACTTCCGCGCCTTTCAGGTGCTATGATTGATGCAATTAGTCTTAACGACGAAATGATCCAAAAACTATCGTGAGAATATATTTATACATATAGTTTTAAATCGGGAGAGTCGTTCACCTCCCAATAACCGCTTAAAAGGCTATTTGACACATTGTTATTTCATAAAAGGGCCACTGCTTTGAGTTGGTACCTCATTTGGCTATTTACAATCGGCAGATAGTGGCTGTTACGTGTGCATCTACGACGACTTCGTAGCCATACTGCATTCCAGCGTCAATATTGTCACCAAAAACACTATCGGACTTGTCTGCGGAGTCATTCCTGATTCAGGCGTTGTTAGCTTCCGCTTCTGCGTAGAGGATCCAGAGAATACTAGAGGGTCAGTTATCGGAGCGGATAATTACTACGACGTACTTCGAACAGCAATCGCCCGCTACGGAACTCATCACCACTGACGACAGAGGAGCATCTCCGGAGATTCCAAAAGGCGCCTGGTTTTCCCGTTCGTCGTTGAGAAAGCTCCAGACCCTGGTGAAACCCGTGAGTTGTTATTTTGGAGTTATCTAACTTTTGCCGGAGAGAGAATAAACGCGATGGATGCGATCTTCGGTTTCGTGCCGGCCGGTGAAATAATTCGCGCACACCGGTCTGGGGCATATAACAATGTCTCCCTTTTAAATGCCGCATTGAACGGGTTAGTTCATCGCATGACGGAAATTGGGGAGGAAGTGGATATGAGCGATTTTATTAGACTCGTGGAGGATGTTAAGAACGCTGAATGCGCATCCACCTCCGAAACTTCAATTTCAAGAAACGGGGAGTTTAGCGATTTACCAGCGGATGCCACAAGCATTACCATCCAACCACCACCTGGTTTTGAGGAACT
The DNA here is from genome assembly GCA_933228895.1 of Platycnemis pennipes. Lineage (NCBI taxonomy): Eukaryota > Metazoa > Arthropoda > Insecta > Odonata > Platycnemididae > Platycnemis > Platycnemis pennipes. The sequence continues at coordinate 66,434,568 of OW121852.1, forward strand.
AAGCGCGCCATGTATGAACATTTTTAATCTCGATCCCGAAGAAATAGAAAATTTGAAACCCGTTGCCGTTCCATGTGGTGTTCCGCCCGGATTTGAGGAGAGTGATTTTATTTGCGATTCGCAGACTCTGAAGTCTCTGGAAAATATATGCATTCCTGATACAGCGTCGAATCTAGGTCTATTAACGGGGGAGTTATGGAACGAGGAGGAGTGCTGTAAGAAGGTTCCTGATGAACAGACTGCCCCTTCTCGCGATCTCATACGACTTGAAAGTCAGGATCTGCCATATCTTAATGCAATGGAGGAAGAAGATAAGACGATGAACCCCTTAGACAGTTCTGTGAACGAAGAAGGGCTGGTGGAGCCTCTCTTAGATCTCCCCCTGAAAAGACAGGTGGGCGGGCAGCGTGAAAATAAATATTTCATTATTATTTCCGAGAATCGGAGTCAACTGAGAAGCTTTCGGCTTCGGGGTAGAGAGATTGCATGTGTGCTACGTCCCGTGCCTGAGAACGAAGACCCAGTAGATTGGTTTCATGCCTCTTTGGGCGCTCTCATTTCCGAGCTCACGGGTGGCATACCACCAAGTTGTAAGGCAGGACTCAGTATTAGCAACTCCGAAAATCCTGAAAGTCCCATATACATCTCCTATCGACGGGTGGACCAGTTCTCTACGGATGTTATTTACAAAAGAATTGAAAAAGTGGTCCAGTCCAATGAGAACTTTTTAGAAAATGGCTTGTTACATATTACTTTCACGTATGTGGAAATCCCGATGGGCGCTAGACGGAATAAGAACCGACTATGCACGTTCGACGAGCTCTGCAGCGTCAAAAGATCGATCATTGTCATTTCCAATCACGACAATCTATGCCTAGCTAGAGCTATTTGCGTGGGCATCTCTCGGCATGTGGATACAGCCCTGATTTTTAAGGCTGTAAAGCGTGGCGGAGGGTTGCAGACTACGCGTGCTGAAGCGTTGTGCGAAGAGTCGGGGGTTGATCTGACGAATGCCGGAGGAGGGCTCGAACATCTCACCGCCTTCCAGGATCATCTACAGAACTACAAAATAACCGTGTACGGGGATCGTAAAGGCAAGGAAGTCATATTTTAAGGTCCATCGACGCCTGCTCCCGATGGAAGTTCTCGCAAACACATAGATATAATATATGGGGAGAAACACTTCAACTATATTGCCTCACTCACGGGCGCCTTCAGCTGTGAGTACTACTGCAGGCCATGCAGAATAGGGTACGCTCATCAGTACGAGCATAAATGCGCGATGGAATGTTCTAGATGCGTGACAGCTCCATCATGCGACTCGCGCACACCCACCGTTGCATGTGACTCTTGCAAAAGAAAATTCTTTGGAGTCGCATGCTTTGCGAGGCATCTAGAGAGAAGGAGAAATGGTAAATCACCATGTGAGATTGTTAAATACTGCACTCTCTGTCAAAAAGTCTACAACCTAGTTGTTCCCCCCTGCGGGTAGGGGGATTGAGAATACTCCCGCAGAAACCCTGCTTGTCGTAAGAGGCGACTAAAAGGGCGGGGAGACAACCCCGAAAACAAACCACTGAGTCAGCAAGGGTTGAGTCCGGACAGTCTTGTGGGTCAACTGTCTGTGTGCCGCCATACCAGCTGGCCTGCGATCCACCCGCATGTTTGCCGTGTGCGGTGACCCGTAAGGGGGAGAAGGGGATCCTGGTTGGTGAGTTCTCCGGCACCCAGCCGGGTGTCGGATGCCCGGTATGGGCCGGAGTTCAATACCCCGCTTTGGCTTCGGATTCCCTGTAAACGGGCGGTCAGGATCTAGCCAATCCTGATCAATCGGCTTCCCGATATGTTCGGTGGCGAGTGCTGGAGAGACGGGGGTCTGCGTAGGGCGGCCAAAGGCGTATGGGTGTGGAGGACTCATGCGCTGGAGGTTCTAACCTGAAACAGGCCCCCACATCAATAGTGCTATATTCCTCGGGTAGCCCTGGCGACCACGCTGGTTTGCAGCGTGGCGTCCCAAATGTGTGGCTCCGTGGCGGGTGGGGAGCTCGAGGGACGAACTTATAAGTGGCATGGCAGACTTAAATCTTCCTCCACCCGAAAGACCTCGCTCAGATATGGGCGGGGGAGCCAATAGTTTTCGCGCATCTCAGCGCTATCTAATAATGAAATGCAAGGAAGAAGGCGAGACTCTTAAAAAAGTTTCTCCCTTCCTTATAAGAAGGTTCCTGTCGAGCTTTGTCTCAGGAGAGTTTAAATCTGCGAAGAAACTTAGAGACGGAACGCTACTAATCGAAACAACCAGTGAAGCGCAGAGTGTGGAACTACTACGAATGGAGATGCTTCAAAACATACCTGTTATAGTGGAGAAACACGGATCCTTGAATACATCTAAGGGGGTTATTTCACACTTTGATCTTCTGTATGTTGAGGAAGATGAAATAAAAAGAGAAATGGAGCATCAAGGAGTGATCAACTGTCGACGCTTGAAAACTAAACGAAATGGGACGCTAAGAGATACAACGTCTATAGTTCTGACCTTCGCCTGCGATAAACTTCCAGAGAAGGTGTATGTGGGGTATGAATCCGTACCTGTGCGGCCTTTCATACCTCGTCCCATGCGTTGCTTTAACTGCCAACGTTTTGGCCATATCGCAACCAGATGTGAGGGCGAGGCCTCCTGCCCCCGCAGTGGCAAAGCTAAGCACGAAACTGATGAATGTACATCTGAACCGAGCTGCGTGAACTGCGAAGGTGCACACCCTGCATACTCAAATAAGTGCCCCAAGCAACAAGAGGAAAGAAAAGTGGTAGAGATAAAAACTATCGAAAAGTTAACTTACTTAGAAGCACGCAGGAAGTATCGGGCCCTAGTAGCCCCCACCTTTTCTCGGTCTTTTGCCACCGTGGCCTCTGCACCGGTAAGGAAGTGCTCCGTACAAACTCAAACACCCAAATTTAATCCGATGAAGGAAAATGACAAAGAAGGGACCCAAAAAGGAATAGCCAATGTGGCAGAAATGAAAAAGACGCAGGAACTAAATAAAGATACAAAAATCGCTGGTCCTTCCAAGAAGAACCAACCTAATGCTGGGAAGAAAATGCAAGGACTGCAGCGGGCTAAATCGTTTTCCCCTGGACCTCCTAACCCTCCCGGCCCCTCGTCTACAACATCCGATGTGGTGGCTATGGAGGAGGACGACAGTTTGTCGGAAACTGAAATCCTCCAAGCTAGGAGTCAAGGGAAGAAGAAAAATCGCATTAAAAGATAAGTGCGCACATCTTAATCACCCCAAAATATTTTCAATCCTACAGTGGAATTGCTGTGGATTTTACCGCCGCAAAGAGGAGTTGATGGTTTTAATGAGAAATTTTAGCCCTCTCTGTATCTGCATACAAGAAACACATTTTAAGCCTTCTGATAAAATCGTTTTAAGAGGCTTTAAGATTTTCCGGTTGGACGATGAGAGCGGAAGTAGGGCGCAAGGTGGAGTAATTACTGCAGTTCAAGAGGCTTTCTATACCTCCCAGGCCAGACTGCAAACTCCTTTTCAGGCTATTGCTGTGACCGTTGCGTGCCCTGAACTGATTACCTTTTGTAACGTATACCTGCCTGAAGGGGCCCCGGTAAACAAGGAAAATCTGGATGATTTAGTGCGACAACTCCCTAAACCTTTTGTTTTACTAGGGGATTTTAATGCACATCACACTCTTTGGGGTAGTAACAGAGATCAATGTAACAGGAGAGGCCGAATTTTGGCAAATTTTATAGAAGATTTTAACCTCTTTTTACTTAACAACGGGGACAGTACCCGATTTAATAGTTTTAACGGAGGTTTTTCCTCCATAGACCTTTCTATGTGCTCGGGTAATATTGGCACGAAGTTCCATATGTCGGTCCACAGTGATTTATGTGGCAGTGATCAGTTCCCTATTATAATTAAAAAAAAAGGGAGTCGATGTTTGAATTATAACGGACCAGGGCACTGGGTTCTCCGTAGAGCTAACTGGGCCCTTTTCAATCAGTGTTTTAACTTTACCTATGACAGAAATCGCGGATGCCTAGAGAATATTGAGACACTAACTACTTGTATCATAGATGCAGCAAATGCCAGTGTGCCTAAGTCATCCGGCAACGCTAGGCGTATACCGGTGCCGTGGTGGACCTCCGAATGTGCGAAATCAATTCGTATCAGGAACCGTGCCCTGAGCATATTTAAAAAATATCCAACCACCTCGAATCTCTCGGCATTTAGGAAACTGAGGGCTAAGGCTCGCCAAACGATTTAGGCGGCAAAAAAGGCCTCTTGGACAGAATACGTCAACAGTATCAACAATAGAACGCCCATTTCACAAGTTTGGCGCAAGATAAAGCAAATCACCGGTACATGTCACTACTCAAAGGCTAGTTCCCTCAAAGTAGGCTCTAGTATTGTATCTTCCCAGCACGATGTAAGCGAGGTATTTGGTCAACTACTTGCAAATACTAGCAGTAATGCTAACTTTGACGCTACCTTTATGGCAGCAAAAGAGAGGGCTGAAAGAGACCGACTTGATTTCTCGGAGAAGGGGACTCAAGCGAATTATAATATTCCATTTACCCTAAATGACCTAAAGGCCGCCATTGCGGAGACAAAGAACACATCACCTGGTTTGGATGACGTCCATAATGCCTTCCTTAAACACCTACCTGAGGAAGCGTTGAGGGAAATTCTGCTTACGTTCAATCAACTCTGGGAGGAAGGTAAATTCCCACACACCTGGAGAGAAGCTGTCATCATACCTATTCCAAAATCTGGCAAAGAAAAAACAGACCCCAATAGCTACCGACCAATATCACTAACAAGTTGTCTGTGTAAGGTAATGGAAAAATTGGTAAACCGCCGCCTAGTCTGGTGCCTTGAGAGGTGGAACCTTATTTCAAATATCCAATGTGGTTTTCGAAGAAATAGGTCGACAACCGACCACTTAGTACGAGCCGACAACTTTATTCAAGAAGCATTCCTTTTACGCCATCATGTTATTGGAGTGTTTTTTGATCTAGAAAAAGCATACGATAGAGTGTGGCGACACAAGATTCTTCAGACCATACATAAATGGGGCTTTAAAGGAAACCTGCCAATTTTCATTAAAAATTTCCTTACTAATCGTGTTTTTAGAGTACGCATCGGAAGGAGCCTTTCGGATGTACATTTACAGGAAAACGGGGTACCCCAAGGCTCTGTGCTAAGTGTGACACTTTTCGCAGTTGCTGTAAATGATATAGTAGACTGCATACAACCATCAGTGATGGGCTCACTCTTCGTAGACGACCTCGCCATTTTCTGCACGTCACGAAGATTAAAGGCAGCAGAAAGACAGGTACAAATCACTGTCAATAAACTGAAAAGATGGTCTAATGATAACGGGTTCCGTTTCTCTCATGAGAAAACGAAATGTGTACATTTTAATAGGCTTCGCGGAATATACCCACAGCCTAAGATAGAACTGGATGGGAAAAATCTGCCATTCAAGGATTCAGCAGTATTTCTTGGCTTGGTTTTTGACAAACGACTAGACTGGCGAATGCATATCCGAACGCTAAAGGAAAAATGCATGAAGGTCTTTAACGTCCTAAGAGTTCTGAGCCACTCTTCTTGGGGAGCCGATCGCACATCAATGCTAATGTTGTATAGAGCGCTTGTAAGATCTAAAATAGACTACGGGTGCCTTGTTTACTCATCCGCGAGGGAAACATACCTAAAGCCATTGGCATCGCTACACAATTCAGGATTGCGGTTAGCGACTGGAGCATTCAGAACCAGCCCAGTTTTGAGCCTATACTCAGACTCTGGTGAACCACCTTTGCACACCCGCAGGATTATGCTTATGTGTAGCTATGCCGCAAAGCTTTTGTCTTTGCCATCTCACCCTTGTTTTAATATCGTTTTTAAGCCAAGATTTATAGATGTTTTTAACAGAAAGACGAAGGTCACCAGACCATTCGGTGTCCGTTTTAATGATTTTATTGCCGAGCGAAATTTTACTCTAGCCGAGGTTTACGTACTAGGCTACTCAAGCCGCCCCCCTTGGCTTTTCCCCCGGTCAGATTTTATTCTTGACCTACACAGGTACCCCAAAACCGTTACCCTGGTCACAGAATACCAGCATGCATTTAATGAATTTCTCTGCAATCATCCTGAACTAATTCCCGTCTATACGGACGGGTCAAAGTCCAGTAGAGCTTGTGCGTGCGCAGTCGTATCATCCTATCATGGAATAGCAACAGCTAAATTAAACCCATTATGCAGCGTTTATACATCGGAGCTCTTCGCCATTAAAATGGCCCTCTGTGGTATAAAATGCTCGGATAAGAAATTTCTCATCTGCTCGGACTCCCTAAGCGCTCTGCAGTCTATCTCCACAATGTACCCGACTCATCCGATTGTCCAGGAAATTCAGTCGGCCATAATATGCCTGAGGGATATGGCCGCTTCTCTTGTCGGTCCTCCATTGCGTGGTCATTTCCGAGCCACATGTACATTTAAAATTACCAACTGGGTGTGAAAGGCATCGCATGTGGGGGAACTTGGTGGTATGATGAAGGAATGAAAGGCAGAGTTCTTTCGATCAATTTATGAAGTGTTATTTTTAAATTTGTTTTACAAAAATTCGTTTAAGCATTCACCATAACCGTGAACAATCCTCCGTAATAAATTGTTCTTGCACGCATCGCACTGGTCACAATAGCACGAGGGGGAGATGCCAATGTCACCTAAATTTTCCGACACTGTCGAGATACTATTTGATACTGTCCGATACTTTTTTGACACCTCCCCCACTATGTGAAAGACACAATGGTGACTTGGCATGCAGTTGCACTCACTTGGGGTTGGTGAGATGATTAGCTCCGCTGGTAGTAGCTGGAGACTGCTCTGACTCCCGGCGCTTGTATCGGACACCCCCGCTTCCTCTGGCACATCGGTTGTTATGCCGACAATAACCGTGTCTGCAGAACTGTTGAACCCGTCTATGGAAGATGCTTACATTGTCATCCCTCGAGGGACACGCTGAAAATACACACCCATAGTTTCTCCTAATTGTCACACAAAATTTTCCCACCATTTCCAATTCTCGTGATTATGTCGACTGATCACACATTCCTATCTACGACACTATACGCCATAAAAACGGCTTTATGTAATATAAAGGGCAATCAAGGATCATTCTTAATTTGCTCTGACTCCTTAAGCTCTCTGAAAGCCATATCAGCCATGTACTCGGACCATCCTATTATTCAGGAAATCCATTCTGCCCTCTCATCCCCTACTCAAAAAGGAATCCAAATCATTTTTGTTTGGATTCCTGGCCACGTAGGTATTCCAGGTAACGAAAAAGCAAATAGAGCGGCAAAAGAGGCGTTGGAAAACCCAGATTCAGTCTTGGACTTGGTTTTATCGGAAGATGTCAAGTCCATGCTTCGACGGATCGCCACTAAGCAGTGGAGGGAAACTTGGTGTAGTATGGAAGGAAACAAGCTGCGTGCGATAACACCTGACACTCGGGCATGGCCTTCTTCAGTCCGAGGTAATCGGAGGGAAGAAGTGGTCATTGCCCGCCTGCGGATCGGCCACTGCGCCATGGCCCATTCTTTTCTATTCACGGAAAACAAGATACCACCCCACTGTGAGTCATGCGATAAGCCTCTGACAGTGAAACACAGATAGATAGAATTTCGTTTACAGGGTGCGTCGACGGCTATTGGTCATTTCGCACCTCGCGCAAGTGATAAATTAAATTAGGGAAAGGTATGTTAAATTGCAGTGCTGTCAAAAAGCATGACATAAAAATAACTGTCAAATCAAATTTAAAATGCCTATTTGTTTAAAATATGAAATTACTTGGGTTAGGCGGTCTGGGTCATTCCCCAGAACGTGGCTTATATCGCCTCTGATCCTTAAAGAGTTGCGCAATCTCCGGTATTTTTCGCACTCTGTCAAAATATGCCTTACGGAGAGGAGAGATCCACAGTCATCACATCGTGGTGGTATTTTCTCTTCGGTGAAGAGGAATGAGTGAGTCAGAGCGCAATGTCCGATTCTCAAACGTGTGACGACTACCTCCTCCCTCCGGCATCCCCTGACGGATGCAGGCCATGCAGATGGGTGATTCGGGTGATTCTAACATGCTCCTGAAAAGGTGCAATACATTAATTCTTCAAAATTAATTGTTACCGCTGGTTTTTTTTATCAATTTCCAAGCGACGTCCTTGATTCGAAACTCTCTCCCACCCGAATATTTCGCCCGATCACCCGAACATTTCGGTAGATACTTACAGGTACAGATACCGAAATGTTCGGGTGATTCTAACATGCTCCTGAAAAGGTGCAATACATTAATTCTTCAAAATTAATTGTTACCGCTGGTTTTTTTATCAATTTCCAAGCGACGTCCTTGATTCGAAACTCTCTCCCACCCGAATATTTCGCCCGATCACCCGAACATTTCGGTAGATACTTACAATTATATGATTACAGAGCTTAAGTTCTTTTTTTCTCTTGCGGTTAGTTTTTCCAAAAAAGCACAGCGCTGGAAAATCACGGCACCAGGCGAATTGTACGTGCGTCGGGACTGCGTGGCCAAAGATACGGAAATTCAAAATCACGATCACACTTTATGCTCTTCCGTTAATTTCATACACAAAAAACGACAGGGCGTGCGGAAGTAATTCCGCCACGTACTAATTACGTGATTTAGGTAAATAACGTAATTAACTATTTAACGTACTAATTACGTAATTTTAGCAAAATACGTAATTATTACGTAAAATAGTTAAAATGCATCCCGGGTAAACAGATTAAAAATATGTAAAACCAGGGAAAGTCGTACGACGAAATTGCGATGAAAAAAAAATTGGACACGAAGAGTGTCGAACTTGGGACGTCGACAATGTGAAGCGAGTACTTTACCCCTAACCCAAACTGCACTGATTAAACATGGCTAATTATTGGCTTTATATTTGCAATCAAATATTTCAAACTCGTTTTTTGACGAAGTTTCTGGATATATAACCCTATATGGGGGGTGATTCGTAAATAACTCATCAAGGACTACCTGCCTGGCAAATTTCGTCAAAATCCTAGACCCGGAACTCGGACACTCCCCTTGTCAGAGAGCTTCCATTATACAGCATTGGAGTCTCTGACCTCGCAGCAAGGACCTCCGAGTGGGATATTGCTATTGGAATAGCACGTGTGTGGGAGATAGAGAGATAGGAAAATTCCTTGATTATCTGTTATTACTTCCGCGCCTTTCAGGTGCTATGATTGATGCAATTAGTCTTAACGACGAAACGATCCAAAAACTATCGTGAGAATATATTTATACATATAGTTTGAAATCGGGAGAGTCGTTCACCTCCCAATAACCGCTTAAAAGGCTATTTGACACATTGTTATTTCATAAAAGGGCCACTGCTTTGAGTTGGTACCTCATTTGGCTATTTACAATCGGCAGATAGTGGCTGTTACGTGTGCATCTACGACGACTTCGTAGCCATACTGCATTCCAGCGTCAATATTGTCACCAAAAACACTATCGGACTTGTCCGCGGAGTCATTCCTGATTCAGGCGTTGTTAACTTCTGCTTCTGCGTAGAGGATCCAGAGAATACTAGAGTGTGATTTATCGGAGCGGATAATTACTACGACGTACTTCGAACAGCAATCGCCCGCTACGGAACTCATCACCACTGACGACAGAGGAGCATCTCCGGAGATTCCAAAAGGCGCCTGGTTTTCCCGTTCGTCGTTGAGAAAGCTCCAGACCCTGGTGAAACCCGTGAGTTGTTATTTTGGAGTTATCTAACTTTTGCCGGAGAGAGAATAAACGCGATGGATGCGATCTTCGGTTTCGTGCCGGCCGGTGAAATAATTCGCGCACACCGGTCTGGGGCATATAACAATGTCTCCCTTTTAAATGCCGCATTGAACGGGTTAGTTCTTCGCATGACGGAAATTGGGGAGGAAGTGGACATGAGCGCTTTTATTAGACTCGTGGAGGATGTTAAGAACGCTGAATGCGCATCCACCTCCGAAACTTCAATTTCAAGAAACGGGGAGTTTAGCATTACCATCCAACCACCACCTTGTTTTGAGGAATTAAGCGCGCCATGTATGAACATTTTTAATCTCGATCCCGAAGAAATAGAAAATTTGAAACCCGGTGCCGTTCCATGTGGTGTTCCGCCCGGATTCGAGGAGAGTGATTTTATTTGCGATTCGCAGACTCTGAAGTCTCTGGAAAATATATTCATTCCTGATACAGCGTCGAATCTAGGTCTATTAACGGGGGAGTTATGGAACTTAGAGGAGTGCTGTGAGAAGGTTCCTGATGAACAGACTGCCCCTTCTCGCGATCTCATACGACTTGAAAGTCAGGATCTGCCATATCTTAATGCAATGGAGGAGGAAGATAAGACGATGAACCCCTTAGACAGTTCTGTGAACGAAGAAGGGCTGGTGGAGCCTCTCTTAGATCTCCCCCTGAAAATACAGGTGGGCGGGCAGCGTGAAAATAAATATTTCATTATTATTTCCGAGAATCGGAGTCAACTGAGAAGCTTTCGGCTTCGGGGTAGAGAGATTGCATGTGTGCTACGTCCCGTGCCCGAGAACGAAGACCCAGTAGATTGGTTTCATGCCTCTTTGGGCGCTCTCATTTCCGAGCTCACGGGTGGCATACCACCAAGTTGTAAGGGAGGACTCAGTATTAGCAACTCCGAAAATCCTGAAAGTCCCATATACATCTCCTATCGACGGGTGGACCAGTTCTCTACGGATGTTATTTACAAAGGAATTGAAAAAGTGGTCCAGTCCAATGAGAACTTTTTAGTAAATGGCGTGTTACATATTACTTTCACATATGTGGAAATGCCGATGGGCGCTAGACGGAATAAGAACCGACTATGCACGTTCGACGAGTTCTGCAGCGTCAAAAGATCGATCATTGTCATTTCCAATCGCGACAATCTATGCCTAGCTAGAGCTATTTGCGTGGGCATCTCTCGGCATGTGGATACAGCCCTGATTTTTAAGGCTGTAAAGCGTGGCGGAGGGTTGCAGACTACGCGTGCTGAAGCGTTGTGCGAAGAGTCGGGGGTTGATCTGACGAATGCCGGAGGAGGGCTCGAACATCTCACCGCCTTCCAGGATCATCTACAGAACTACAAAATAACCGTGTACGGGGATCGTAAAGGCAAGGAAGTCATATTCGAAGGTCCATCGACGCCTGCTCCCGATGGAAGTTCTCGCAAACACATAGATATAATATATGGGGAGAAACACTTCAACTATATTGCCTCACTCACGGGCGCCTTCAGCTGTGAGTACTACTGCAGGCCATGCAGAATAGGGTACGCTCATCAGTACGAGCATAAATGCGCGATGGAATGTTCTAGATGCCTGACAGCTCCATCATGCGACTCGCGCACACCCACCGTGGCATGTGACTCTTGCAAAAGAAAATTCTTTGGAGTCGCATGCTTTGCGAGGCATCTAGAGAGAAGGAGAAATGGTAAATCACTATGTGAGATTGTTAAATACTGCACTCTCTGTCAAAAAGTCTACAACCTAGTTGTTACTAACAATAAGAGGAAACACGTGTGTGGAGAGATATTTTGAGAAGCGTGTAAGAGCAGACACGAATCGGGGAAGAACTGCTACATGTCACCGGTGGTGACGCGAAAAGGGAGCTCAATGGAAAAAGTTATTTTTATTTTTTATGATATTGAGTGCCGACAAGACACGCCGTTTCCTGGAAAGAGGGGTCATTTTCTCCACACCCCGAATTTCTTAGTTGCACAAAAGGCATGTGCGAGATGCAATGACGTTGACTCTCTTGAGAGATGCTCGAAGTGCGGAGAGAGGCAGCTGATATTCAACAATTCTGATCCCGTTCTCTCTTTTTTGAAAAGCATAGTGACGCTGAGAAAGAAGGGCTTCACAGAGATAATTTTCATAGCACACTATGCAAAAGGATACGATAGCCACTTCGTAATTAAGACCATGGTGGAGAAGATGAATTGGAAGCCCAAGATAATATCTACAGGGGCAAAATTGATGTGTTGAGTATGAAGGGGTAAAGTTCATCGACTCCTTAAACTTTCTGCCGATGCCATTGTCTAAGCTCCCTTCGGCACTCGGACTGGGCGATTCTCTGTCGAAGGGTTACTTTCCGCATCTCTTTAACACCCACGCTAACCGATATTATGAAGGACCAACGCCCCCTGCGTCCGACTATGGTGTCGATGGGATGACTAGGTAAGACGCTGCTAAATTCCAAACATGGTATAACGCGATGCTTGCTGCAAATTATGTTTTTAAAATGGCCGATGAAATTCAATCGTATTGCATTCAAGATGTGAACATCCTGCGATTGGCCTGCAGTAAATTCCGTAGAGACTTCCTAAGTCTAAACGACACGGACCCTTTCCGAGAAGCATTAACAATAGCCAGCGCTTGCATGCGGGTTTTCAGAAAGAATCACCTCAGAGCAGGAGAGATAGCTATCATCCCTCCGGGTGGCTACCGGTGGGGGGGACGTTCAATCTCAGAAAGCCATTCTATGGCTTATCGTGGAGGAGAGACGACGAGGGATAAGTATTTGTCATGCTCCTAATGGCAGGGAGGTAAAGGTGCTTGGGAGGAAAGTCGATGGGTATAGGAAAACGGCTACTTGTGAAGAAATATTCGAATTTCATGGGTATTTTTACCACGGCTGTCCTAAATGTTTCAGAAATAGGCTTGAACCAATACACAACAAACAATCTGAAACAATGCAGTCCAGGCTGGAAACTACGGAGACAAGAATGAAGTTTTTCGAAGAGAGGGGGTACAAGGTAATTCAGAAGTGGGAGTGCGAGTTCGAGTTCCAGAGGGACATAGATAGTGACAGCGCTTTGGGAAGATTTGTTAGAGACCATCCAATATTTAAAACTGCTCCTCTAAACCCTCGTGATGGCTTTTACGGCGGAAGAACAAACGCCATTAGATTGTATCACAAGGTGAACGAGGCAATGGGGGGGAGATAAAATATATAGACATCTGCTCACTCTACCCATACGTTAATAAATATAAATCATATCCGATTGGACATGCAACTGTGTATCTGGGTGATGACTGTCCACCTCTGGAGAATATTGAAGGGCTGATAAAATGCGACATTCTCCCTCCCGATGATCTTTACTTGCCACTTCTCCCCATGAAGGCCAACGGAAAGCTATTCTTCCCTCTTTGCCGCACCTGTGTATTGAGCGAGAATCAGGACTCGTGCACCCATGATGCACCAGAGAGAGCCTTAAAGGGAACCTGGGTGACCGTTGAAGTGAAAAAGGCAATCACACTAGGCTACACATTATTGAAAATACATGAGGCCTGGAATTACAAAGTCACCGAGTATTCCCGAATAACTAGGGAGGGAGGACTTTTCTCCAGTTACATTGATAAATTTCTGAGGATTAAGCAAGAAGCGAGCGGATGGCCTGCATGGTGTACTACTGATGAAGCGAAGGAGAGATATTTGACTCAGTTTCTCGAAAGAGAAGGAGTCGCCCTGGACCGAAACAATGTCGAATATAACGCTGGAACACGTTCTTTAGCGAAGATGTGCCTAAATTCGTTTTGGGGAAAGCTAGGGCAGCGCGATAATCTCTCGCACACGAGCGTGATAAGAAAGCTTGATGATTTGTACACCCTACTTTCCAGTCCAAATACAGAAGTGCTAAGGCTGGTTGAGATTAATGACGAACTCCTCTACGCCCACTGGGAAGAGGCCGCCGAAGTCGTATCTCCTGCTCCCAGCAGTAACGTTGTGCTAGCATGCTACACCACGGCGCATGCCGTGCGTTGGCGTTGAACTGCGACTCGAACTCGTTAGGTCAAAGGTCGGCTTTAATTTAATGGCATCGAGGGAGTATGAAAACGTAGCAGTAAAAATAGTCGACGCGTCTCTGCTAGTGCGGAAAGTAAGAATAAGTCCGTCGGTGCTCATAGCGCACAGCCGCGCTTTAGAGAAATCCACAGCGAAATACCCCATTACACGAGTGGACATAAAAACAGTCACCATTTCTCGAGACGTACAGAGTAAAACTATCGACAATATTTTCATGGGCCAGCTTCCTAAACGTGTTATAGTAGGATTTGTATCGAACACAGCATTCAACGGGGATCTCAAGAAGAATCCATATAATTTTCAAAATTTTGATTTGACATTCCTATCGCTTTACATGGACGGACTTCAAATTCCTTCAAAGCCATTGCAGCCCGATTTTACAGGCTCGGGGGTTTTTCTTCAGGCATATCACACCTTGTTCTCCGGTACTGGTATTCATTTCTTAGATGACGGCAATGGTATCCCCAGAGATAAATATAAAGACGGATTTTTCCTGACAGCATTCGATTTGACACCAGATCTGGAAGCAAATTCGACTCATTGGAGCCTACAAAGACATGGGAGTCTCCGCTTGGAAGTTAGATTGAAAAATGCCTTGATGGAAACTATAAACTGTCTCGTCTATGCAGAGTTTAATAACGTTCTCGAAATTGATAGGCATCGAAACGTCGGCGTGGATTACAGTAGCTAAGGAATTGGATGCGATGTCAAAGAGTATGGGGGGTGGGGGAAGTAAGAGAGTGAAAAAAGGGGAAAAGCTGGGGAAATGAAGAATTTATTACGATGATATGCTCGCCTCCCACTCAGTCGCTGCTGGATCCTCTTAGAACACCGGTCCTCACTCAGATCATTCTGCTGGTGCTTTATTTAAGGGTGATCATGACTGCGGTGGTGGACATTCAGTGTTTTAAAGGGAAGGGGGACTTGGTGGTGAAAGAATTATCCATTGCTAAAGCGGGATCCCAGGAATTGAAAACCTGGCTACTCAAACCACCATATACAGGGCGAGAAAGGTGTGACGAGGACCTAAAGCAGGATCGGTGGCTTCGCGAAAACTATCACGGACTACAATGGGACGATGGGGATATAGAATATGATGATCTCAAGTACGTTCTCCACTTGAATTTATCTGCGTGCAACCTTGTGTTTTCAAAAGGACGGGAAAAGTGCGATTTTCTTCAAAGATTGTTAAAATATAGAATAGTGCTTGATATGGAAATTCTGGGATGTCCACCTCTGAGGAAATTAAAACATAAATCCTCTCAGGTTGTTTGCAGTAATAAATGCCATCGGAAAAGCGATTGTGTATGTGCGGCAAGTAATTGCAGCAATTTACTGGATTGGTTCCAGAAAAATGGAGAGGATAAATTAACATCGACTATATTTCACTTAAAGTCTTACGCTGGGGCCTCACACAGATTTTCGCTGAACACCGAGCGGCTCGCAGAAGCCGGATTTTTCTATTCCGGAGTACGTGATGTGGCAGTTTGCTGCATATGCGGTCTCACTATGGGGTCTTGGGATTCATGGGATAGTCCGGAGAAGGAACACCAGCGGTGGAATCCCTATTGCCCTCTGGTCAGGGTTCCCATTAGCTTCCACCCACCATACATGAATAGAAACGAAATAAGGTGGCATTCATCCTTTGAAAACAGTTGCGTTTTAACAGATGGACAGTGTTCAGTTAGAGAGGGCCCTGAGCAGTCATAAAGAGACACTCCCTTTTTTAAGGGGTGTGTTTGCTGCGGATGAATTACCGAAAACTTGCCCATGCCCCAGCGCTCTAATTGTAAATACCGATCCTGCATGGAAGCGAGGAACACATTGGATTGGGATCTTCATCGATCCCAGTATCCCTGCTTGTCGTAAGAGGCGACTAAAAGGGCGGGGAGAAAACCCCGAAAACAAACCCCGTGCCAGCAAGGGTTGAGCCCGGACAGTCTTGTGGGTCCACTGTCTGTGTGCGGCCATACCACCTGGCCTGCGATCCACCCGCATGTTTGCCGTGTGCGGAGACCCGTAAAGAGGAGAAGGGGATCCTGGAGGGTGAGGTCCATGGTTCCCAGCCGGGTGTCGGATGCCCGGTATGGACTGGGGGCCAATACCCCTCTTTGGCCCCGGATTCGCTGTAAACGGGCGGCCGGGAGCTAGCCACTCCCGGTCAATCGGCTTCCGTGGCGTAATGCTTAACGGTGGCGAGTGCCAGGGAGGTGGGGGTCTGCGTAGGGCGGTCGGAGATGTACTGGTTTGGTGGGCCCGTGCATCGAAGACCCAACCCGAAACAGACAACCACCTCGAGTTATTTTATTTCTGAAAGGGACAGGACTATTCAATAAAATTTAAGCCTCATTGTTTTTTTTCTTAATCGCATAATGTATGTATATATATATTTTAAATAAGTGACGTAAGCGAATGTGACTAATCTATATTACTTTTATCACGAAGACAGAGTAGTGGTGCAAAATGACCTAGCCGTCGACGCACCCTACAACAATAAACCTACCTATCTTCATCGATGCTAGTGAGAAGGGTGATTATTTTGATAGCTACGGAATACAGCCCTTCATCAAAGAACATATAAACTTTCTTGATAGGGAATGTCCGTCGTGGCGGTATAATAGAAAGAAAATCCAAGGGTTGACATCCGCGACTTGTGGAAATTATTCAGCCGCCTTCGCAGCTTTCCGGTGCAATGGATATACGATACGGCAGTTCACCGATTTCTTTAATTCAGGAAACAGCACTAAAAATGACTTATACATTATTAACATGTACAACAGAATATTCGGGAAGCATTGCAAGACGTGCATCGTAAATAAGCATTCAGTAAATACACAGATGGCAGGGCTAAAGCAATACATATTACAATAATTTTACCATGTGACATATTCGCGCATCTGCCATCTAGTTCCCCCTTCCCCCTGCTCTCCCCCTCCTGACCCTCCTAAGACCTCCCTCCACTGTCGATGGGGATATATAGCCGGTGTCTCCGTAGACGCCACACAATAGCGATTCGCCAGTCAGCGCACATCACCGACTCTGTAGCAATGGCAGGCAATGGAGAGACTTTCCGTGCACCTAGCAGGCCCACGAGGAGAGGATCATCAAAGGGCGATAGCCGCATGCAGCGTCCCTACTCCCCGCGCCCCCCGAAGAGCGAGAAGTTTTTTATCAGCCGTCATACAAGCCTTCCGTCAGTCCGGATATGCCGTCCGTCGAAGCGGGGGAGAGTTCATCGGAGACAAAATCTACGCAGAATCAACCTTCTCAACACCTGCGACTTCTTGAGTGTTCCTATAAATTGAATTTTAGTTATACCAAGAGAGTGACTGTTGGTACGGACATAAACAACTCTTGCTTCCCGATCATTACCATAGAGAAAGTTGGTGGCCCCTGCGTAAAGTTGGGCTACCTAGATTTCTGGGACTTATTGGAGTGTAAAAGTGTAATTACATCCTATTTCCGTAGTGATACGGTTCCACACACCATCAACGCTGGAAAATTTTTGTTGAAGTTTAAGACGATATTCGGAATCAAGTCAGTAATTATTGTGGAGATAAATTGTTCTCAAGATGGTGGAAGTGTATATCTTGCTAAATCATCGTGGTACGGTCTGTTAAATTATGCAGAATGTGTTCGAATGCGTTGGGAAGAAAGAAGTGAATGGTCTCCGTACGTTCATAAACTAGTTAACATGTATTCGGGTTCAATTCTCGATAACAAGGAGTTAGAGGAAGGTGAAATTCGAGAGTTTATTACGTGTGAACGACGCCTATGTAGATCTCGACGAGATCGACAACGCGCCGCCTACCTTGAATGTGCAAGCACTCTCGGAAGAGATACGATCACTTCTAAAGACTCAATATGGAAAACATTTTCTAAGTGAGAAATTTGCATTCAGGCAATCAGATGACATTGAAAATAAAAAATGTTTGTAAACAAATGACGCTTAATAAATTGATCGAAAGAACTCTGCCTTTCATTCCTTCATCATACCACCAAGTTCCCCCACATGCGATGCCTTTCACCCCCAGTTGGTAATTTTAAATGTACATGTGGCTCGGAAATGACCACGCAATGGAGGACCGACAAGAGAAGCGGCCACTAAGCCGGGAAGAAAAGGTAAAGGTACTCTTACGACGACATTCCCCCCGCGGCTACCACGTCTATTTACATGCTCTCTTACCGACGTGTAAGTACCTAATTAACAATTGCTATCGACACCTGAGTATCGGTAGGGAAGGGGGCACCGGCTGAGTTGGGTTGAACAATAGAGGAACGCGGAGGGCTGGGTTGCCTACCGGCGAAAATTTCCCTCCCCCACAAGTTCCATATTCCCGGAGAAGGACTGTGAACTGCCCCAACCCCCTCTATTAATAGGGAGGGGATTAATTAACTCCCCCACCCCCTCGTTCTAAGGACCCGGTGGTAGTAGTGCTCCCAGTGTCGTGTGTCACCACATCACCCGGAAGCCGACCCTTCCCTCCCCAGTGAAAGTGACCCTCGCCATCCTTCATCGCGGGGCCCGCCCAGTTGCACCAGATGTCAGCACAACACCGCCCCCGGGAGCAGCCAAGCCAGCCCTCCCGCCTGCTTCCGATGTGGACGTCCCGGACATTTCACTCGAGAATGCCAGGTACAGTGGCCGCCCCCTCCTCAATCCTTTCCCCCTGGCACTATCACCCACCTTCCTCGCCTTTTCCCGCCTATGATGTTCCCTCCTCCCGAGATTAGGAAGCGATCTACTCCTCCCCATACTTTTCCCGCGATATTCAAAATTCCTACCCCGCTAAACGCCGTCCACCCCCCGGATCCCCCTCCCATCGACCCTGGCCACCTTCAAGACACGCGGGACCTACTCCACCCCCGCTCATCCCCGGACTGCCGCAAAGGAGCCGCGGACCATCAGGACGGACGTCGCCCCCAAACGGCCGGCCTTCCGCCGTACGCCCGTCGGAATACCCATGCGCCTCGCCGCCGGTGAAGACGAGGGACAGCGCCCCCGCCTCCACCCACCAGGTCAGCCATCGGATCGTCGCCAGATCAACGCCCCCCGGAGGCCATGGATTCGCCGTTGGAATGAAAGCGCAAGGCCGCGATCTATCTTTGCTGCTCGACACCGGTGCTGCCGTCTCCATGGTCAAGCTAAGTGCCCTCCTCTCCCTTTCCCCCTACCATTAAACTATGGAGTCACTGGTTACGCCCTCTCTATGTTAGGTACTAAGAGAATTAAATTTAAGTTAGGCAGTGAGATCTAAACCCATAACTTTTTTGTGGTAGAGGAGAATATTCGCCTCTGTAGTGATGGATTACTTGGAGTTGACTTAATAGAAAAGATAAGACTTATTCAAAAAGATATTATTGATCAAAGACGAGATTTATTTGAAGGTGGTAGAAACTGTGGCTACCCAATTGAACAAAGTAATTAAATATTCTAGGCGAGTTAGTAAAAAGACTAAAGTAGGGAAGAAGACGCCGAGTGAAGTACTACAGACTTCAGGTGTAAACCTGTGTCTCCCTATTTTTGTTTTCCCCCATTATTAATTTTTTCAAGTGCTTTTGTATGTCTTTTCCACGTTCCTTCAATATATATTCAATCTTTCACCTCAAATTTTGGGTTAAATATAGTGTTAGAGGTGTTAATTCTTTTGTTGACTTTCTGGATGCTGTTTTTCCAGACAAGTAAATACATTTTTTGGCGTAATTGTAAGAGGAAGAGGGATATTTTGGTATATATTAGAAAACAAATTAAGCTACCTCCCCGTAGTTTAGTAATCACCCGTGGTTTCACTCAAGGATTTAAAATTGAAATTGGGAAAGAAAATTTAATGGAGCCAACGAAATTTTGGTTAGCAGGGTAATGTCGGGACGAAGTTTGAATGCTGGGAATAATGATAGGACAATACCCGTAAAACTCGTCAAAATATCCGAACAGGAATTAACCCTCCCTGCTAAAACCATAGTCGGTACATTATCTGATAGGTTTGCTTTTCCTGAAGCCCTCCCCGATAAAAGTGT
Organism: Platycnemis pennipes; assembly: GCA_933228895.1. Lineage (NCBI taxonomy): Eukaryota > Metazoa > Arthropoda > Insecta > Odonata > Platycnemididae > Platycnemis > Platycnemis pennipes. The sequence continues at coordinate 66,454,512 of OW121852.1, forward strand.
TCAGCCTCTTTCCCTTGAATTGCATAATGAAACTCAATGGTAATACTCCACACTAATTTACTTATGGTCGACCCGGGTTTCGGCAACTCAGTGCCATTTTCAAGGTACATGATCATGTGGCGGTTAGGTATATATAGGTTCAAGGTGGAAAAGGGGGAGGAGGTGAAAGTGAAAGAAAAAGTGGGGGGGGTTTAGGTTGGAGTAAAACGGGAATGTAAGGTGATTCATTGCAAGGTTGTTGGCTGTGGAGGAATATTCGCATTGCCACCAACGTCCGCCGCCCAACCTCTTCCCCTTTGGTATGATGAAGTGTTGCCTCCCCCCCTTAGGTAGCCACCCCATCTACCCCACCTCCATCACAAACCAATACGGGATCAGTCCCGCTAGAGACACTTCCACCCCCTTCTCGCCGTTATAACTTGAAGAGCCGTGTGCCTGCCCCACTTGTGGAAAGTGTCAAAGTGCTCAGTGATTTCATCTGTGGTGTTTAATTTTAATTTCTGTATTGTTGTTAACGCTTATTGGTTGGGAATTTCTTTCCCTCCTTTATTTTTTTTTGAGGACTTATAAGTTGATGATCGTGGTTCCGTGTTGTTATTTGATTTTTACAGCACTTCCACAAAATCTCGCTCAAGCCGATCCTTCCCACAGCACCAAAATACCCTCACCCTTCTAATCCCTAAGTGGTGAGGCCAGGTAAGGCCCCTTTTTTTTCCTTTCCCGTTCGTATTGATATTTTTTTCTCTCTATCTTCACTTTGAGCGTGAATCCTTTTCTGCTCTTCTTTTAATACACATTTGCTGAATAAAAACCAATAAAACGATTTTAATTATCTTTTTAATGCCGTTACAAGCCCCCCTACTCCTTACCAGTTACCCTTAAGAACAACTCGGTCAGGGAATAGCATTTGTAAAAGAAGGTTACTTTTTGCTAACAGGATATTACTGGACAATTGTGGTCGATGTTGGGTTGGAACACTTTCTCACCACGGTAGGAACTCTAATTTCAGAAGTTAAACATACAAAATTCTAATCAGGCCCCTTTTTGCATGCACAGAATTCCACAAACTCGAGCATAGAGTTCCGGTTCCTTTCTGTGCAGATATTAGAGAAAGAAACGCGGATACTCCTAAATGAAGCGAATAACATCATAGTGCAGTTTTGGCAAATGGAGAGTACGCTCTCACAGCATCCAAGGCAAAAGCGCATATTGATGAACCTAAGAGGGGAGGCGCTCGAATTTTTATTTGGTACCTTGGACGATGACGACTTACTTAAACGAAGTAACCAAATCTCCGCCTTAGGAGAAAGTAACCGAAAGACGACGCATTTAGTTCAAGCACAGGCGACCCATATTAACACCACCTATGCCATTACAGAAAATAATGCAGAGAATTTACGGAATATAGTGAAAATCACTGACAGTATCACGGACAATTAAAAAATTTAGAGGGCACAGAAAACTCCGTTCTCAAAGCAGTTTAACAAATTCGGCTCTCAGCGGAAGTCTTCGCATTTTAGAAACCGTTCTAGGTCAGGTAAGAACCGAACTCAATATATTTAAACTCCCATGGGAAACCACCATTGATCATAGGTTGAGTCCGTATTTCCTGAACCCGATGAATTTACACAACAATCTCAAACAAATATCTCCCCAATTACAAGCTAACACACAATTCCCCCTCCCCCGGGAGTTTTCCAGTGTTTATTCATGCTATGAATTAGCCAGAGTCACTTACGAAACCCGAGATAAAGCCGTGCAACTCTTTTTCTATTTTCCCTTGCAGTCGCACGACCATTACTTCACCCTATTTCGGGCCATTTCCTTACCGGTGAGAATACCACGGTCAAACACCTCCCTTTTCATTGTGCCTTAATCTCCAAACTTGGCTGTTGCAAACAATCATTTGTGACTTTTTAACATGGACGAGGCCGATTTGAACGCATGCCATCACGGTCCCAATACAGTCTGTCCCCCGAGGCGTCACCTCACTATTTACCCGGAAACATGTCTCAGTTCATTATTTACTAACAAAGAGCATCCAAGTGATTGTGACACCCGCCTCACCACCCAACCCTTCCCCGTCCTCTTCCGAACGCAAGCCACAGACCACTGGGCCTATAGCATGCCTACCCCTACCAAACTCACCCAAAGTTGCCCAGGGACCCACTCCACCTACAACATAACAGAGCTCATGCTGGACGGCATGGGAACGTTTAAGCTGCCCGATGGATGCACAGCCGTCATTGCCGGTCAGGAACTAACATCGTATTCCACTCAATACACGCAGGTTATTGGCCACAGCCCCAGTGTTTACATCCCAGCAGTGACCGGCATTCTCTCCATACCAGCCTTCAGAGCGGCAAACATCTCCACTAGAGACGACCTGGTCTGACTTGAGGCTGTAGTAAAGAAAGGTCAGTGGGACTCCGCACCGCAAGCAGGAATTCCGAGCGCACAAATCCACGCCATGCTGGAAGAAGCAGCAGATTTGAACTCACCTGCATTTCCCAATTTCCCCCACATTTTTGGATTTGCAGGATTGTCCATCCAAGAGGTGGTTGTCCTCGCAGCCATCGGCGGAGGCACCTTACCTACTTGATATATGTGTCGTCGAAATAAAAACAAAAGAATGCATGCAGGCCCCCATCAGCAAATGCGACGAAATAGGATGATTTCCCCACCTGCCTTCACCTCTGAAATGCAACTAAATAGCCATACCCCCGTCCTAGTGAAGCACCTATACCCCTTACTACCTTCTCGAGATGAATACCCTCTCCTTCCCGCGATCGACAAGACTGGGGTGTATAGAGCATCTCCACTGTCGACCTGCCATTATCACCGGCAAAAAGCCGTGGAAATGGACACCAGAGCGGAGCAGCTGAGATGGATCGAAGAACACTGCAGAACAGAACATGAACATTTTCTCCTGTCTTCATTGGTGTCATGTGTTAGTGTTTGTGTTAATTCTTCGAAATGGTTTACTTTTTTCACTATTGTTATAACGATTTTAAGGATGCATTCTTGTATTTTAATTGTTTTATGGGTCTCCAGGGATGTGGTTTTCTTATCTTTGTTTTTGAGTAAATGGACATCGTCTCGTAGGAGATGACGAAATTTTACGTTGGCGGGGAGTATTGTTGTGAGTGGGATTATTTTGGAATATTTGTTGTTGGGAGATTTCTATTGTGAGATTTCCATTTATCTATTTTTCACTGACAATGAGAAAGTGAATATAGTTTTACTTTTGTATTTCGCACCTGGTCCTCAGCCTTTTCCTTGCATGTTTTCTAATTATGGAAACTTCCCGCTTCCTCCCCTCTATTGCCTCTTGCACAGAAGACCCTATATATTAGCTAGCACGGCTAGTATCGCAGTTAGTTGGTGGTTCATTCCATGATTGTTGCAGGCGTTGTCACTTGATTGCCCGGACTGTGTTAAATTGACTGGTAAGACCCTTCGCCCTGTACTCAGTATTTTCCGTCGCCCTGTATTTTGTACTTCTTTTGGCTCCTGCCAAGAATAATCTCCCCCTAAGATTATAGTTCCTCATGTGAATAAATGTCCTTGCGTAAACTCGAACTTGTATGTGTATTACTCTCACCATTCCGATGCCAAGGTCAAGAATCCTGATCACATTTAATTCTTAGTGGCACTCGCTGCGTAATAAAGCTCCAGGGGATGACTTAATTATAGCTGAGCTGCTCAAATATGGAGGGGATAGACTCCAGCAGGAAGTACACAATATTATTGTAAGAGTGTGGTTAGAAGGGAAGATGCCCAATGAATGGTCTTGTGCATTCATAAGCCCAATCCACAAAAAAGGGACAAAGCTAGAATGTGCTAATTATCAGGGCATTTCACTACTAAATGTCACATACAAAGTGCTCACAAAGATCATAGCGCGAAGGCTGGAAACAAGGACAGAAAATATATTAGGAGACTATCAGTGCGGATTCCGACCATGAAAATCCACTACTGGCCACATTTTTACAACAAGGAATCTTAGGGGAATATGTTATGAAAATAATATACCAGTGTACCAACTCTTCAGTAAAGATGTTGTGAAGTTTATCACGAGAATTTAGCATCAATAGAGGGCTGAGACAAGGTGACGCCTTGTCATGTACCCTCTTCAACCTGACATTGGAAAGAGTTGTTTGGAAAATTGAGATTAATCCTGGTGGCACAATATTAAACAGGACAGTACATCTGGCATATGCTGATGACATGGATTTAATCAGCAGGAATGAGCAGGGACTGAGAGAAGCCTTTCAGCAAATGAATGAGGAATCAATAAGGGCAAGCGTTGTCATAAATGAGGAAAAAAACGAAGTTGTGGTTAAGAAAAGGACTGGAAATGAGCCTCCAACACATTAGCAGCAGGAGTTTGAGTTTGAGAGTGTGTCCTCCTTTATTTAGGTTCATTGGTGTCAGACAATAGTGATAACAGCTTGGAAATCAAAGAAAAAGTGAATGCAGGGAATAAGACATATGGACTTTGGCTTCCAGCGCCTATTTCAGTCATGCTTATTGAGTCGAAGAACCAAAGAAAGCTTATATCGAACTGTTCTTTGACCCACGGTCCTATATGCCTGCGAAACTTGGGTCTTGAAAAGCCTTGACGAGCAGATGCACAACATGTGGGAGAGGGAGATCCAGCAAAGAATCTATGGATCAATAAACGAAAACAACGTGTGGCGTATCCACACTAATGCCAAGCTATATAGACTGCACAGTAAACCTAGTCTGGTTTGTGAAATCAAGTGTGCCAGGCAGAGGTGGCTCGGCCATCTAGAGAGAATGCCTATAAATAGGGCAGTGTGAAGGATGTTTAGCCAGAGGCCAGAGGGGCGAAGACTCCCGGAGCGGCCGCAGAAAAGGTGGCTGGAGGACGTGGAAGACGACCTCCATCAAATAGGTGTAAGTAGGTGCCAAAGTCATGCATTAGAGCGAGAGACCTGGAGAGGAGTGATCGAGGAGGTACGGGCTCTTCTAGGGCCGTAATGCCAGAGGGTAAGCTAAGGTATTATAACAGAATGTCAATATCCAAGATTCCCTTAGATAAGGGAAGTAAAAGGGCATCGAATAGGCAATTTTAAGGAATTGATGGAGATATGAATTACCTAGAGATGGGTAAATTACCGTAATTTTAAATTTTGAGCTGCAAATCCTTATCAGAGGACTCAAAACGAAATCAAATAGCATTGAGATACAAATTCCGACGTTTATATCAAACATATCACTACGTTTATCTATTATAACTCATTAAAAAAATTAAAACGAAGTTGGCAGCAACTCGCAATTTGCCTCTCTTTTGTCACACTATGAGAAGTTTTCATTCTAAAGACATACCTCTGTGCAATGTGCATTTGTTATTTTACTCTGAATTAATTGGCATTAATCATGGACACAATGTAAACAAAACTGTTTTAGCTACTTAATTTATAATAACACCCATTCCAATGGTTTCTTCGTGAGGAAGAAATTTCATGAAAAAGATTTTTTCTGAAAATTACCGTTTATTACGATACTTTTCAGGGGTGTTGGTAATTTACGAAAAATACCACGGTAATTTACCAAGTTGCCCATCTCTAGGTGTAATGCACTGAAACAATGTACAGTGTGCGACGAGAAAACGTTCTAAAATGTCTACAGAGAGTGGAAGAAGTCCAAAAACACCTCTTCTTCACGGTAGCAGACTCACGAGCAAAAAATACATGTGGATTAGGATTGAGGTCAAAACCTTGATATCCCACATGTTTCTCTTTCCCCGCCCTTGCAGGGAAACTTCTGTCCCCTACCCATTGCATTCCCAAAAGTGAATCTGCTAGAAAACCCTTGAGGAGCAAGATCAGGAGAAAGACCAAAAATGAGACGTTTGGATGATTGTATCTATGTGTGTACCTGAGGAGGACATACTCCTTGTCAATTCCTTGTTAGTACCTACATCTACTCCCTTGGACTATATTAAGGATATTTAGGATACCATTAGCCAACATATGAACCTTTGATAGTGAAATTTTATGCCAAAACCATGTCTTGTAGCAAAATAGTGTGGAATGTAAATTCAAAGGTACTGTGTCATTCCATGTCAATTCATCCAGAAAAATGAAGTTTAGACACCCACCCACTCAGATTTTGATGAAACTTGATATGATATATGTTTTCATGTACATATGAAAGAATCCAAAGTTTTTCTTCTCTATTTCAACTCGTTTTATTTTTACCTCTTAAAGTGCAGGTGAAACTAGTTTTTCCATTCCTGAGGACTCCATGGGCACTTGTACCTCCAGAGGAAAAAAATTGTATGCTTCTTATTTATCGCTGAATTGTTATGAAAATTCATTATTTACCAAAGAAACCATGAGGATTCCAGAAAAATATTGAGTTGTGTTCTCAAAGATATCATAAATTCTCAAAACACAAGTTTCCTAAGATTTAAGAAAATTTCTTACCCAAAACATGCTTGAATAAAAAATTAAAAATCTACCAAAAGCAGTTTGTTTGTAAAGCAAACTATTTTTTCTCATAATCTTAAAGATATTTCTCACCACCTGTGAAAATAACACTCAACGCTTTTTGTGGCTTTCTGAGATAGAAACTGTAAAATATAAAAAAATGTTTTACATTTTTGATAATCAGCGTCAGGCCTACCTACAATTAGTTGAAAGAAAAAAGCAATAGTTGTAAATATTTTTATCAGATTTTCATGATTAATTAACAAGAAGATTGTACTGTAGAATCTTAGGAAACACAGGCCCAGTTTAACTACTAATATAGTTACAAAATAAAGTGAAACTAATTACTCGAGAATTTTAAGTGAGATTTTTCTAGTTGCCTTCATTTCATGAGAGCAGTTGACTGATGACTTTGAAAAGCATCTCAAAGTATAGGAAATTAAATGAGTTGGACTTAAGTTTCTGAAATTTGTATTAATATAAATGAATTAACATGCATAGACCAGAGTACAGAGTGCTTATCTCCTATACCCGCCATACAGGCGAAGTGTTCCCACTTAGTTCGGCCATATTGGCATCAATGCCAAGTGGGTCGCATGCCTTCAGGATATCACAGGTCTCTGCCATTCTTACTTTCTGTCGGAGAAATAGCTGCGAAAACATGCATATTTCTTTTGACTATGGCCAAGAAATAGCCATGAATGAGGAAATTGGGAAGCCAATGCATGGAGCACATCGTAGGTGATGACTAGTTCTTTAAGATCGAGATAAGGAGTCCTGTAAAAATTAGAAGCACATGTTTTCAGCTTTCATTAAAAAGTCGAGTGTTATATTTACTGGAGTGTTGAATAAATTTTTTTTAAATAAATAGCATCTGATGGAATGCTTGTTTCTTCATTTGTTTACGAGCGTAGATTTTTTCTCTCCTAATCTGTATATTTACGTTATTTTATTTGGAAAAAATACATGGTTCCCGGCGCTCAAATCCTGATGTTCCAGGCTTAGGCTACCCATTTTCTTAGCACACTTAACATTAACTTCAAATTTTGAAATGTTTTAGCCTGGAATATTTGCACGTGCTATCTTAAATTTTGAAAAAGCAGTAGTATAAAGTGTAAACTTCCACATATTAAACAAAGATGCGATGAAGTATCGAAGAGAGGAGAACCATATGGAGCACTATGAAGCAGACAAGATCCTGATAAATAAGCCACATTTTAAGATACAATGAACTGTTAAGGATCATGATAGGAGGGAAAATATTAGAGAAAGTCCCTCGAGGAATACCGAGAGACAGGTATATTGTCTGGGTGAAGCAGAATATGAAACAGCCAAGCGCCCAGAAGCACTCCTTTTCCAATATTAGTGAGGTATCCATTAAAAGTGAGACACCCCACTTCGACCCCTATGTATGTCAGCTTAGCTGTACATGTATTGACTAGAGAGTAATGCTCTTTTACATTTGTGCTATTGGCGAGTAAGTACCCCACTGGACGTCGGAATTTGTCGTTTATACTAACAATCGTGAAAACTAATTCCTGAGTGGCGAATGTCCTAGTCCCTTGTAGATTGCCTAAGCTCATGTCGACAAATTCATCGCTGCAGTCTACGTAGCCCATGACTTTTCCACGTCCACCATCGAGATGTTTTCGCATATGCATAGCATCTACGATAAGACAAACTTTCACACTTTTTTTCTTTTCGGCTCTCTTCCCCACGTACTCCTCGAGTATATTGAAGGACTCCTGTGTGAACTCTAGGTTCCCGATCGTAGAAGCATACCACTCTCGTATAACACTTTCACGTGGTAGACAATGCCCTAGGTTAGCCCTAACATTATTGTATGCCAGAACGGAGTAGTAACGAAAGCTCAGTGTAAATACACAGATCTCCTCTGGAATGCCATTAGTACCTTATCTTTACCCTTCTGTTTTTCGCTAGTCTTTAGTCGTTCAATTATAGCTGCTCTGTTCTTTGGCATAATTGAATGCAGATCATACAGACCTTTAGGCGAGATTTTTCCCGAGTTGATCAATAGCCTCCTCCAATGTATTTATCTTCCTTTCTCTTCTTTCTATATTTTGCTTTAAGCATTTCAGTTATTATCCACAAATAATCCATTCTACCATATGATATGGGAGCGTCATCATTGGATCGGATTTAACAGTAAGGGACCTTCGCATGAATAGGGCATCTGAAATTGATGATATTCCTGCAGAACTAATTAAAAATGCAGGAGAGAAGACATTAACCCATATTTACAAAACCATCTGCGACATGTATTCAACAGGATAAATACCGAGGGACTTCGAGATAAACATCCTATTTCCTATTCCCAAAAAGAAGAGAGCGGAGATGTCTCGAGGGTTTTCGGATTCCTCTCGCGTTGATCTTCAGAAGCCGACTGGAATGCCGGCGAAACTATCGTCCAGTAGGATGAATCAACGTGGGAGGAACCCGAAAACCCTAGAGATATTACCTGATCACTGCGGAAGCCATCGCAACAAGTGAGCGGAGAAATACGAAAATTTTAGGACTATAAGCCTTACAACACATGCATCGAAGATATTGACAAGGATCATCTACAGAAGAATAGAACGAAAAGCTGAGGAGTTCCTGGATGAAGATCAATTCGGATTCAGGAAAAGGAAGGGTACAAGAGAAGCAACACTGGCCCTTATGCTGCTCATAGAGAAGAGAATGGAGATAAACCGACGTTCATTGCATTTGTGGATTTAGAGAAGGCTTTTGACAACGTGGATTGGAATTCAATGCTTGGAATTCTGAAGGGAATTGGAGTGTCCTACAATGACCGAAGAATTATACACAGTTGTATAAAAACCAAGTAGCTGTGATTAAATCTGGATCCAGCTGTGAAGAAGTAAGAATAAAGAAAGAAGTGAGTCAAGGCTGTGCACTGTCTCTCGTAATTTTCAATGCTTACATCAAGAGAGCCATCAACAAAATCAAAGAAAAGTCTTCTGGAGTGAACAACCACAGAGAAAAAATTAGCGTGCTGCAATTCGCTGATGACATAGCACTCGTAGCAGAGACAGCGAAGGATTGCTGACTAATCTGAGGATTGATGACAATCTGAGGATTGATGACTAATGATGATGACAAAATGATTTGTCGAATAATCCCTAGGTACCAGCTGAGTCACCTTGAGAGGGTAAAATGAGAGATATTAAAGATTAAATAAACTAATTAACCAACTAGGAGACATAGTTAAGCAAATGTTAAAACACAGAGTGGACAGAATTCAGCAATTGAGAAATTATTTCAGAGAATATATTGGAGGTGTCAAATTGCGACAATCAATTGATCCACACACAAACGGTAATGAAGACGTACTTCCAGAGTCAATGGGGAAGGGTGGTGGTGATTTAGTTTCTGTTGCTCTTTTTGGGCCCTAAGAATTATTTTCAGTTCATTATTAACTGCGCTTACAAGGCATGATTTTGAGTAAAAAATGCATGAGTAATACGACCTGAAATTCTTACAGAAATGCTTACCAAATAAAGATCATGCAGAGCTATTATCGAATTTATTTCTTCATTAATGCTGTCACGGAGTGGGTTTTTATTTCCCACAGTTTAATGGTGTCTAGTATTAGTAGAATCTTGCATGATATTGCCAAAAACATCTATTTCATTTAGGAATTTTCTTCCAGCGTGCTCCTCCAAGTCCCTGCTTTGCTCCTCCTTAACTGGATATATATATATATATATGATAAGGAACCAACACCTCAAAGGGAAAGTTGCTAACTACATGCCTCACCTTTGCTAGATTCAATGAAGGACAAGACCTTGGACGAAGATTTCCCCTTATATCATAGCATTCCCCCTTTAAATGAGAGGAGCAAATGCGATCACTCTGTGGAGTTTTCCGATCCGAACCTCTACCGCAAAACTTTATCCAGACTAACTTTAGATTCTAAGGCTCCTTCGGGAAACTGCCATGTAATATTGTATTCCGATCATAGGACCAAGCAAAGGACCACAGAAAAAAAATTTCAAAGTGAAAAAAATTTGCACGCACTGACGTTTAAAATATGTATTCAATGATATATTTGGGATAATCTATTTTCTCGTAAGTACAATAGCGTGTTTTTCTGTAACGCTCTACAATATTTTAGTGCAAAAACTTATCGATGGATTTTTGTTAAGCATTCTTCTGCATCGCCCTACAACCGTAAACGCTGTTCCTATTTCCCGTCGGAATTGCCATGGTAAACTAGGAAATACTGCTAAATACGAGTAAGACAGCACGCACTACAGTGAATCAACCCACTACTGAGTGGGTCTTTCCGTCATAAAATGACTTCTTCGTACCATTCCTTTGCCACTTTGAAGCCTCTTGTCTTTCTTTTTCACGCCCAGACATAATAGATCATTTTGTTTCAGTGAGGTGATGCCCGCGTCTGAAATACGGTCGGTGACCCGGCTGGTAGCCTACCCTTGGTAATCCTAACACCTGTAAAACCCGCAACCCGCGAAACTTTGATGCCAATATGGCATCAATAAATCGGAATGCCTTGAGTGCGAGATCAGCACTCTGTACTCTGGTATGCATAGTGTCTCTGTCAAAGAACATCTAATCCGCACATTAAAATACAGCCCGTGTAGAATCACTTTATTTTCCTTGTAGTAATGGCACCATTAGGTGTTTGAATGAAACAGTGAAAACTTCAAGGTACATTTAAATCTGGAATGAAACAATTTAGCAGCAATAAGCTAAATTTAGGTCTGAACTGTCTTGAGTGACGGAGTGAGAAGATCTCGAATCTTAACATCTGGTAAACTGCAGTTTAGGAGAACATAGTAGCTCAAAGTGTCATAAAACAAGCTACACTCAGCTAGTGATTCTCATAAATATTGAAACATATTGTGTATCAGAAAAAAATACATTACAACTCAGGAGTGGCATAAGTTCAGACCTTCTTTTAAATACTTGTGAATACCATAAAATTAAATGAACTGTATTCAGCCTTTAAATTTGAATACCCAGGTATCAAGATTGGGTTTTCAAAATTAGAAAGTTGCAACCTACATGGTGTGTACTGGCAAGCTCTTCAGGAACACGTGCTGTGTGCATCCGTGCTATTCATCAGAATGTATCTCTTCTTCTTCATGCGTGATCCATAGAGGAGACATATTATGACTTGACTGATTACTTGGTCTGTTCTAAGAATAACAGAGACTGTATGTTAAGGCACTGCACAGAATGTTCACATAATAAAAAACTTTACACCACCTACAAAATAAATTTGAAGGATGGTACCCTGAAGATGAAATAACATATACTGAATGGGTAATAACTGATACAAATCAACAGGTAAAATCAACTGTGACACTAGATGACTATATAAATACTCTATTGGACACTCTTCAAAAACTCTTCCCATATTCTTTTATAGCCAAATCTCACTCAAAATATCTCAAAGAGCTGAAAAATGACCTCTTGCCAAATGAAGCCATTGTTTTACTAGATTTCAGTGAAAACTATTCTTAGATGATATAAAATGAGGTACAATGTTATCATGGGACTCAAGACAACTCTTCCTTTCATCCAGTGGTAATTTACACTCAGCATATAAACAGCCACTAGAAAACCTTGTTGTATCAAGTATGTGTGTTTTTTTTAGATGAATTGGAACATAATGTAGGTTGTATGGTACACATAATATAATCAGTCACCTTTTAAAGGATGAATTTCCTCAGGTGACAAGTGTGCACTACTTCAGTGATTGTTGTGCTGGACAGTGCGAAAACTATAAAAACTTTTTCAACCTCTAATACCATCAGTAGGACTTCAATTTGAAATCATGTTGGTTATGCTTTGCAATCAGTCATGGGAAATCTCCATGTGATGGAATTGGTGGAGCAGTAAAAAGAAGCATCACTAGAGAATGCCTACAACATAAACCTGATAACATAATCAATTCTATTAAAAAGTTTTTCGAGTTCTGCTAATCCAGAGAGGAGAAAATATCCTTCCTTGTTACAACAAAATAACATTTATCGCAAATGTGACAAAAGCTGAAAACCCATTGGTAAGAAAGAAGCCAAGACTATTTCAGGTACACGTAATTTTCATTGCTTCATTCCAATATCTAAAAGTTTTGATACATTTTTCAGTTCAGTTCACAGTTTCTCAGGGAAGACAATGTGTGAAGTGAATATGGCACAAATTAGTACAAATTCTTATGTGGCCTGTGTTTATGACAATCACTGGTTTTTCGGGTTAGTCATGTCTTAACATAATGAATGTGGTGTGAAAATAAAATTTATTCATCCTTATGGACCTGGAACATCATTTTACTGGCCTCAAAATAAATAACATATTTGTTATGCTCCTCTGAGTAATACTATTTGTAATGTGGAAGCTCCTACTACAACAGGATCAGGGAGAGTTTATAGCTTCTCTGAAAAAGAGATAAATGTGTGAACCAATGGATATCAAATTTACAAGGAAGACTTTAAGTGAAGGTTGAAACAAAAGAAAACAAGTTCCCTCAAAGCTAAAATCAAAACCTGCATTAAGTACTGTTGAACCAAACACCTATACTCATGTAGAGTGAGTTTGAGAAGTGATTCCATACGGGCTGTATTTTAATTTGTGGACTAGATGTTCCATGACAGAGACACTATGCATTTTAATTCATTTATATTAATACAAATTTCAGAAAATAAAGTCCAACTCATTTAATTTCCTATACTTTGAGATGTTTTGCAAAGTTATCAGTCAACTTCTCTCCTGCAATGAAGGCAAGTAGAAAAATCTCACTTAAAATTCTCTAGAAATTGGTTTCACTTTATTTTGTAACTATATTGGTAGTCAAACTGGACCTATGTTCCCAAAAATTCTACAGTACAAGTCTTCTTACTAATTTATCATGAAAATCTGATAAAAATATCTAAGACAAATATTGCTTTTTTTCTTTTAACTAATAGCCTGATGCTGATTATCAGAAAAGTGAAACACTTTTTTTTACATTTTTTATCTCAGAAAAGCCATTAGTTTTATTTTTATAGATGGTGGGAAATATCTTTAAGATTATGAGAAAAATAGTTTTGCTTTATAAACAAAACTGCCTTTGGTAGATATTTAATATTTTATACAATCATGTTTTGGGTAAGAAATTTTCTTAAATCTTACGAAACTAAAGTGTTTTGAGAATTTATGATATCTTTGAAAATATAACTTAATTTTTTCTGGGATCCTCATGGTCTCTTAGATAAAACTGCAAATTTTATAACAATTGAGTGCTAAATAAGAAGCATACAATTTTATTCCTCTGGAGGTACAAATGCCCACAGAGTCCTTGGGAATGGAAAAACTGCAGTTTCACAGACACTTTAAATGGCTGTAAAAACAAAACGAGTTGAGATAGAGAAGAAAAACTTGGGATTCTTTCACATCTACATGAAAACATAAATCATACCAAGTTTCATCAAAATCTGAGTCTGTGGGTATCATGGCTGGATGAACTGGTATGGAATGACCCTACTATTCTCTTCCGTCAGAACATGTAGACATTCATATGTTTTGTAAATCCACTAGTCGCACGCCTGATCTTTGGATAATAATGCTGGAGTAGGAACAATACCTGTAAAGAGTTCCTGAATGGGACTGAAGAGCTTCATGCATTATTATCATGAAAGAATAGTTATGGCGAGGATACAGACCACGCCCTCAGATACCATTGTGGTAAGACTTTATGTGCCTACAAAGGACTATGAGGACGAAGAGTGGAAGACGTTTACGATGATAACACAGTAATAATGGAAAAGGTAAGAGGAGAAGACATCACTTTTATGAAACTGGAATGCTATATTTGGTGAAGGTCAAGATGGGAAAATAAACAGAATTATACGCATATAAAAATCAGAATATGAGAGGAGGAAGCCTTCTGAAATGTTGCTCCCAGCACTACTTAGCAGTGGTAAACACTTCATCATTAAAAAACCACAATTTTGGTAATAAGTAAATATGTGAACGACTGTAAAAGTTGCTTGCTGGTCGATAACAACAGCAATCATGACTTGAATGTCATTTGAAATTCAGGAAGCTAGAAAAAGCTACAAAGAAAATGGGTAAGTAGAATAAATGAAGGAGCCAGAATATATCTTAGTCTTCCACAGAGTAATTAAAAACAAGAAGGGAGAGTACATGACTGTGAATTAAAATAGAAGAAGATTTTGAAGAGGCCATAGAAGAAGACAGAGTAATAGAAGGGAGAAGAAAATACAAGAGCGTGAAACGTGAAGGGATATTGCCACTAAAGAATAGAAATTAACTAAGTCGCAAGCAAGGAAAGGTAGAGAAATGTAGATGATTTACGCTAAGGTGTACAAAGCAACCTCTCAAATGAAAAGGTGGAAGTTGCCAATAGTATAGTGAAAAACCACTTTAAGGAATGGGATGAAGTATGTACAGTAAAACCTCCATACAACGAATTTGTTGGGACCGAAAAATTCATGACTTCGCTGTAGGGGGTTTCGGTGTACGGAGGTGATATGCGGGTTGCGTCATCGCAGGGGCATCCAAGTGTTCCGTGATGTTTACGATGCAAGTCGTGTAAATTTCTTAATCTTGCTTTATTCACCTTTCCTATAGCGATGATGAACAGTTGTTATTATTTACCATCAAATACCGTGGCTATCACCTCGTGATTTTCAATCTGCGTATTTCTAATTGAAATTATTGTTTTTCCCGTCCATTCTGCTCTACGCCTCATTGCTTACTTTAGTTACGTTCTGATATTAAAGGAATTCCAAAATTAATGCCTGTGGATTACGTATTTTTAAAGTGCTCCATAATTTTTCTGAGTATCTAGTCGATACTATTCTTGGAGTGCAATAATTTAAGTCAATATCAATCGGCAGTTTTATGCAGCAATTTTGCTTGAGAGAGCACATATTGCCATTTAGACTTACGAAATAAAATGAATTGTTGGAATTGAAATCCCATTGAAATACTGGTAAATATCTATGTTCGAGACCGGTATATATTAGATATCGATAAACAACGATGGAAGTTAGGTGGGGTGAGTTAGTTACCACGAGTAAAAACGTGGCAGTTGGCAATGCCCTGAGGTCACAATGGCACTCTCAGATGATAATGCATTGATGATACCTTCATAGAAGCTGGACACGATCGGTATTCTGTTGGCACACCCGTTCTTCGGTGCCAAAACGCAGTACCATTCTCGATTACGCCAGGTAATATTTGAATCCACGCCTTGTTGCCGTTCATCCAGTAATTGCCTCTTCATACTTGAAGAAAATTTAAAACCAGGTTTGCCCTTTTTCAGTCCTTAGCAGAACGTCTCTCATTTTAAAATGTGCGCCATTTGCAGGCTAAAACTATTAAACTGGAATAAGTGGTCGCTAAAGCAGAATCACATGAGTTAAATATGTCTTATGTTAGCAATTTAGAGAATAAAAACACGTAAAAGAACCTGAGCCCACTCTTTTCGCGTCTTTTATGACGTTAGAAGGACCTCTTTCTAAACCAAGTATACGAGCGAAGATCGCTGTTCTGAAAACTCTAGTTGCACCAGTAATATTGCATGCTAACAATTTGGAATGGAGACGTTTTGAGTTGGACGCAGCAAGAAATCTAACCTAGCGCACGCACTGAAACGAGTAAGAGGAAAGACTGCATTCCCAACTAACCCCTCCCAAACATTCCATACCAAAATGCCTATTATTCAATAACCTTCCCCTCCGAAAGAAAGAATAACTACGCCCTTACTCGCCTCTTTCTCTACAATGCTGCTGTTATCTCCCCTCCGCTTCCCACGTTCCTTCGGGGAGACCTCCCTCGCCCATTCCACTCCTCAATGACTCCCCTTATAAGGCTATAACCCTAACCGAAAGCTCATGTGTTTCCAATATATTGTGGCCCAGTGGTATGCCGCTCTTCAAATAGCCCAACTGGTTAGGCACACAGAAGAAGTACAATAACTCCTGTAATAACTAATCCGGTTTTCGATTTATCTCTCCTTCACTTACCTCCTCACAAATATTAATACAGGACCATCTACCATCCTCGCCATACATACAGTCAGCTCTCGTGCGACTTACCTCAGCCGAAACATTCCATATTGCTTGAAAATTAGTATATTTCAGGAAGTTAAAACAAATTTCGAAAAATTACATAGGTTTGAAGCAATTTTTTATTTATAAATAAGAAGCAGTAGCTGTTTTGAAGTAATATTAATTCAAAATTATTCTATTGAAAATAGTTTTCCAAAGTCGTCTGTCTCATTTCTTTGCTGGCTGCTTGCTCAACCTGCCGCAGAATCTTCAAATTCTCTACTCCATCTTCTGACATTAAAAAAACTCGCTCCAAAACATCTATTGCATCCACCACTTCCTTCCAACCGGGGCGCACTACGCTATTGCTGGGCTCTTCTCTCTCTTCATCGCTCACATCCTGCATCTCCACCAATATTTCGGGATCCTCATTGTCGGCAAATACAGCGATATCATTATCAATACTCGCATACTCTTCGAAAGATACCCCTTCAATGTTTAATAATTGAGCGAATTCACTCCATTCCTCCCTCTCCTCCGGCTGTGGGTCGACTTGGCCGTACATCTCTCCGGGAAAGCCTGACCTCCTGAAGCAATTCGAGATCACGCTTCTCTCTACTCCATCCCAAGCAACACACAGACGCTGAATGGCTTGCAGGATGTTCCACTTCAATGACTTGATGTCTTCGGTGTTGGTCTATTTAGAAGATATTCTACTAGTTGCCTTCGATATGCGCAATGAGTGAAAACGAAGGACACTTGACGTGACGCTGAAGGTATCTGTTCGACGACATTCGATCAGTTGACGTCTCCGATGCATACAGCGCTGAAGATTCATTGAGCCTAACTACTTTTTCGTCGTTTATTTATTCATTCATACCAACGGCAAATCCATTACATTTTGTACAGTTATCAAATAATACATATGTATCTTAAAGACATCGTTGTTGACCCTATTTCTAAAATAAGGATTTTTTGTCTTGAATTAAGAATTTTAAAAATTCCTGACTCAGACCAGAAAATCATGAATAATCCACGATCATTTCCCTGCATTGAAAATTCACGAATAACTCCCGATTTTCCACGTTTTCCCGGTCATGGACATTATGATAAGGGATGCTCAATGGGATATTATCGAATTTAATTTAAAAAGAGCTGCTCCGTGGACTTTCTGTCAAACCAGTCCGACTTGTAAACTGCCTAGGCGGTTCAGAGAGGAGTGCAAAATTGCCAAGCGCGCTTGCTTGGAGCGGCACAAAGGTCGGAGCGGAGCAATAGACGGAGCCACGCGGAGCGGAGCTTTGGCTTCACTTACACGTTTCTTATGGTGGAAACCATCAGAGTTGACTATGGCCTTCACCGAGCCAGAGCGTCAAGTTTCCTTTATGCCATCCGCTCTGTAGGTCTCAGATTTGAACCCCTTCGAAGCTCGGAGCAGAACGTTTAAGACACGATACACTCCGTTGCGGTTCTACTTCCTGCTTATTACGTAAATATCGATGGAAAAAACTACCTGTAAATGCAAAATACTGCGTTTGTTCTCAATAATTCGTTCTAGAGGGGCACTTTTCATGTTTTGGGCCCATTCTCAGACTTCGTTTTAGGGAGTTTTCGTAATTAAAGAGGTTCGTTACGGGAGGTTTTTTTTGCGTGCATTGTCCATTGGAAGGGTCCGGGACCGGGCCAATGACTTCGAAATAGGGAGGTTTCCTTAAAATTTCGCTGTATGGGGGTTCGTTGTAGAGAGGTTTTACTGTAATACCATAGGGGACAAGATCGGTGAACACTCAATTGAACATGAAGACAAAGTAAAGATGGAGGGAATGTTAGGATCAATCACGAGACAGATGTAACCAAATGTAAAGGTAACTGAAGAGAAAAAAATGACTTACAAAGTAGGAAGTAGGAGACAATATTAACAATGGGATCAGAGTTTGACGCAGTAGCATGGGACCTGCACAAGATGTGAATCTCCCGCATTCAGTGATCCTTTTTTCAAGCTGTACAAAAATGAAGGATATAACACATTAACTCTAATGTACGAACCTTCTGTATGCAACTGAAGAGATAATAAACGACTTCCAAAAAAATGTTATTACTCCCATACTGAAAGCAAAGAGGGGAGAGATATGTGAAAATATTGGTGCCATACGCCTGACCACATATGCCTCAATGATACTAACATGGAACCCTGTAGAAGAAGAGATAAAAATCTGAAGAGATCTTGGTTTAAGATCATTTTAGACTCAGGACAAGCAAGAGTCCAAGAGAAATAACTTTGCCCTTAGCCTACTCATAGATAAAATAATGCAGAAGTACAAACCGACTTTCATTGAATTGGAGAATTTATAGGAAGCATTTGACATCTTTAATAGGAACTCAAATCTAGGAATTCAACAGGAAAACCGTGTCATACAATGAATAAAGAACTGAATTTACAGAAATCTGATACTTTCCTGGCGTATCTGCTGCGTGAAGGTTTCTCGGGTCCTCCACCGGGTTATTGCGTCCATGTCCGCCGATGCTTTGATTCCCGACTCGGTCATCATCGCTCGGACATGGACGCAATAACCCGGAGGAGGACCCAAGAAACCTTCACGCAACTGAATTTACAGTTTGGATAAAGAGATGTTTGTGATAATATTTGGGTCCAGCCCTAAAGACACGTGACTTAACGAAAGGAGTAAGTCAAGGCTGTGCATTGTCTACCATAATTTTTACTTCTACGTTAAGGAAGCCAAGAAAGAGATTTATGGAAGACCCTAGTGAACATGGAGATTCGGTCAACTACCACCCAAAGGTCAGTAAAATTACTAAGGCAACACATTAGAAGGGCAGAGACCAATGTTAAAATTGGAAAGCTATATAAAGAAGAGGTGAGTGAGCATTTCTGCCTGGAATGCAGAGTAACCAGCGATGGAAAAAACAAGAAGGAAATAATCTGTAGAATATCCCAGGCAAACGGGGCATAATTGTGAAGGATCAATTTTCACCTGGAAACACAAGGGCAGAAGTAAGGAAGCATTTCATCCAAAAGTACATCTAAAGCATGTTTCTTTATGGCAGTGGATGATAAAATCAGTCAAGAAGTCAAGACTTGTAGCATTTGAAATGTGGCACCACTAATGAATGATGAAGATTAAATGGATTGATAGAGTGAGTAACGAACTCCTAAGAAGAGTGGGAGGAAAAAGAGTGAAGACCTTAAAAAGAGGATGGAAAGACTACAACGGCCATATCTTGAGACATGATGTCCTGAAGAAGACAATCGGCGATGGAAAAGTTAACGGAAAGAATAGAAAGAAAAGGCCTTGGGTGAAATATATGGGGAAGTTGTGAAAGATGTAAAGAAAAAAGGTTGATGTAAATGTGAAGAGATCAGTCGATAAGGAAATCTTGTAGTGAGCAGCACCATACCAAGCTCAGTACATATTAATGAATGGTAATGACGAGGGAGCTGGTGATTACTAGCAGAGATGAAATTACGCCTTAAGAACTAATGCAAGGAATGGTTCCAAACAACACAAGAGAGTAGGAAATGCCCATGAAATCCTATCCTGAATGGTAGTGCACAACCATTAAAAAAAATTTTCGGACACGAATGTTTTCGAACATATTAAACATTAACTTCTTTTTAAGTGTTTCATATCTTGTACCTTGTTTGATGATCTTCCCAAGTTCCTGTTTCAACTTCCCTCCGAACACATATCTCATCTTTCGTGGTGTTTGAAGCCTCATATTTCATTAGATCCTTCATTCACATTTACTTCACCCTCTTGATCTCCCCTTTCAAAGTCCTTATCCCACACCACAAAACCACGTATTATTTCATTACATCTAACCCACGCATGTTTCAGTTTTTATGGAACCAATATCACATAATGTCCAGTTAAAACCACTAGTTGACTACCATATCTTACTTTTACTTGAGTTACCATTTTAATTTTATACAAGGTTTTATCCTTCACCCATTCTAAACTTGTCAATCGCTCCTTCCACTTCAACTTATGCCCATAATATTTGTAACTTTAATTTATGCTAGCCTTATTAGATCTTAAGAACGTTACTGGAGATTAAACATAAATAAAGAGGATTAGGGCAAGAGAAAAATCATTTTACTCCACCAAATGTCTGACTTCCTTGTGTAAATAGAATACAGGTTTTGTCTAGCCAGTAAATCTGGAACCTCTTGTATTTTTAAAAATGAC
The DNA here is from genome assembly GCA_933228895.1 of Platycnemis pennipes. Classification (NCBI taxonomy): domain Eukaryota; kingdom Metazoa; phylum Arthropoda; class Insecta; order Odonata; family Platycnemididae; genus Platycnemis; species Platycnemis pennipes. Next base: position 66,475,227 of record OW121852.1, read on the forward strand.
TTTCATCTTTATTTTTAAATGATTTTACCGTCATGGTAATGCACTTTTAAAATTCTCCATGGATATTGCTCTACCTGATCACTAGGGAGAATTAAGATCGCATATCAAAAGAATATAGGTAATGCTAATTAATTATGTCTTGACATCTAGTCACCCAAAAAACCTGTTAAAATGCAAAGAAATAAAAATCAGTTTCACTTACAGGACCAGATAACAATAGTGGACGTCCAAGGGAAGGTTTGTCCACTGCCTTGTTGACCTCTTGTATGACCCTGATGCCCAATCGAGGTTGTGATGCTATTCTCGAAACTGAGTGAAAAGAAAATTGAAGCCATCCAAGTTGGCGGACTATATTTTTCGATATGGCTGAAAGACGAAAAAGAAGAATCATATTGAAGATATGACAACATATTCAGTATCCTTCGATTTACACTAAAAGGTATAGCTGAATTAATTTCCTGAATGGTGGACTCCATGATGATGTAGTATTGGAATTTAAATCAATATAACTGAGAAATTGCAGATAAAACTAAGTAACATTCACTATGCAATTCTTCCATAAACTTTGTTAGCTGAAATGTTCATTTTTTCACGTCTTTGATGTGTTTTCGGAAAGCAGTCTTCTAAAATGGAAATAAAAATTCCAAAAGAGTCATAATAATGTGTCCCAAAGAGAGGGCACAGGGGTCGTAGCTCAGTCCAGGATCGCAAAGGTACAGTTTGAGGATGTTCCACAATCAAAAACAGCCCATAGTTCTAAGTAAAGTCCATTTATTTCCAGTACTTAAATCTAGGATTACATTGTTGACTTGACAAGGAGCTGACCTTCAGGGGCATGAACACGAAGATGGCTCGGCATTGTCTCGGTGGCTCGATGGGCAGCGTAACCACATTCAGGGACAGTTTCAGACGAGAGAGAGAGGGAGTTGAGTGCGACCCCTGTTTATATAGGATCGAGAGACAACACCCTAATGATCTGGAATTTTCCATGGGTATGTCAGATGGATTGCATGGCCCTCTTAAGGTTGTTTATTAGCTACTAAACGTGGAGGAAGAATGAGGAGGGCTAGGCAGCCTAAGCATAATAGGACCCGCAGGTCACAAAAATAAATCAGGGTGCCCGTGAACAGCTGGCCACAGGTGATAGGGTCAGGGGTCAGAAAAAGTGAGGTGGAGTTTGGGAGCCATGCCAAGATGCGTGGGACCTCAAGGGCCTTCATACTGTTGGGACACAACATCACCCCCCGCTACATAGCCCCAGGCACCTGAATGAGGTGATAACAAGGAAGATGTCAAGCCATAGACATAACACTCAAGTGAAACAGAAATACACATAAGGGAGCCCCGGAAAATGGAACATGAACATGAAGTAGCAAAATCACATAGGGGTGCTCCACGCAAAAGCAAAGACAACACTACCAAAAACAAACAAAGCAGAACTCAAAATGAATTAACACAGAAAGGAAGGAATCGAACCAAATAAACAAATTGATCTAATGCATAGAAATAATTCTTACAAAACACTAAAATCTTCCCATTACCAAAATACAAAATACTTTGACCAAGCTCCTATGTGCTAAAACCATGGAGTAAACAAACAAAAGCACTGAAACACATCAAAAGCACTAAATACATCACTCGCCGAGAGTAAAAGTACACCAAAAATGAGACAAAGAGCGTCAACCCGCAAGAGTCCAAGGGTGATCTCAGAAACACTGAAAAATACTCTGTGGTAAAAGAGGAAGGTGGCAACGACATTCCACCAAGCAAAACCAAAAATAGAAGTGCAAAATTGAGACAAACACAAAGTAAATTGCTACAGACAAAAATAAAATTGACAAACATAAGATGTGAACGAGATGCAACACTGAAGGGATAAATAGACGACTCACAAAATTGACATCTATTAAATACAAATCATAACATAACCCGTAAAATCTGATAATAAAATACATACTACAATTAAATAAGGTACAAGACCCTAAGCATGAACCGTTCCATCTGTTCGTACATAGGGAACTGCGACAAGGAGACTCGCACAATGCCAACTACATGAGCCTTTCAATCTGCCCGTAAGAATGACTTAAGTCCCACTCATTCAATTTCCTATAATTTGAGATGTGTTGCAAATTTACCAGTCAACAGTTCTCCTGCAATGAAGGTAAGTAGAAAAATGACACTTAAAATTCGCTTGAAATTAGTTCCACTTTTTTTGTGACTATTTAGTGTCACACTGGGCCTGTGTTCCCAAAAATTCTACAGTGCAACTCTTCTTACTAATTTATCATGAAAATCTGATAAAAATATTCAAGACAAATATTGCTTTTTTCTTACTAATTGTAGCCTGACGCGGATTATCAGAAAAGTGAAACACATTTTTATATTTATACATTTTTTATCTCAGAAAGCACACAAAAAGCCATGAGTTTTATTTTCACTGGTGGTGGGAATTATCTTTAGGATTATGAGAAAAATAGTTCGGCTTCATAAACACAGTCTTTGGTAGATTTTTAATTTTTTATGCAACCTAGAAATTTTCTTTAATCTTAGGAAACTTAAAGAGTTTTGAGAATTTATGATACCTTTAAGAATACAACTCAATATTTTTCTGGAATCCTCATGGTTTCTTTGGTAAAACTGTGAATTTTCATAACAATTGAGAGATAAATAAGCATACAATTTTTTTCCTCTGGAGGTACAAGTGCCCACGGAGTCCTCAGGAATGGAAAAACTACAGTTTCACCTACACTTTAAGAGGTTGTAAAAATAAAACGAGTTGAGATAGAGAAGAAAAACTTTGGATTCTTTTATATACACATGAAAAGATAAATCATGCCAAATTTCATCGAAATCTGAGTTGGTGGGTGTCAAAACTTCATTTTTCTGGATGAATTGACATGGAATGACCCCAGGGCAACATTTAATTGGTTTAAACTTCATGAGCTGGGGGCTAATTCAACTCATGGAGCCCGCTACGAAGGAAGTGGGCACAGGGAGAGGTCCTACCTCGCACCGCGACAGGTATGGGGGTGCGTGCCTGGAGGTTAATAAATTTTGCGTCGCATGACTTGAAGAAAAGGCAGAAAACTCAGCGCCACCCCTACGTGACTGCTCAATGCGGTCGACCCAATCCTCCTATGAGGAGAGGGTTCAGATAGGGGAACACATTCCTAAAAAATTGTAGCTAAAACTAGAAGAGGGGGAAAAGATGGTAAAAAGATAGGAGTCTGTGGGATGTCTTGGGGTTAATAGGCCCCAAGGCACGAGGTGCACTCCTGTGACCGAGCCAGCACGCATCGGCTGAATCGATCCCTCAGATATACCGTCCCCCTAAACCTCTAAGTTCATCTGGAGTAGAAACGGGATGGAAAAAATGTCAAATCCGGGTGTAAAATTAATTTCCTTCTCTTAACATAACATTGGACAGGGTTGAAGGGAGTCGTCTCATGGCCATGTATGGTTCCGCAATTTCTCCGTAGATGGCAAGCTCGAGTGGTGTAGGCATGCGAGCCTGTGGAGGCAGGCTGGGGGTAGTGGGCACCGCTGGATCCTCCTGGAGCCGGGGTCCTCGGTTCAGCGGGGCATCGGCTGTTATCCCTCGTTGGGACTCGAACCATCGTCCACTGAGGTGGTGAGTTTACGGCTCTCTCTGTCGCCTGTCGTACTCTGTGGTAAAAAGGTTCAGGGAGCGGTTAGAAATCCCTAGGAAGTGGGTTAAATAATGTGCAATCATATGTACAAATAAGGGAAATTTAAAGTACGAAATACTGTAACACAAGATAGATACAATAACTAAAGATATTACGGGGTTATATATTATATTTTTATACCTTGTTATTACTGAGAAACCAAATGGGGACTAGTCTTTGTCTTGACCCTGTTGACTCAAACAAGGTTATTGTTAGGCAGTACCACAATGTTCCAACTGTGAGTGACATAGCTGAGGTAAATATTTCAGCGCATTTGATTTGAAAGAAGGGTTACTTCAGGTAAAATTAAATGAGGAGTCATCACTCACATTCACCTTTACAAGTCTCTTTGAGTGCTTCAAATATCTAAGAATGCCTTAAGGTATCCCTGGTGAAAATAAACCGTGACAGACAGTGTGACAGAAGCGTGAACACAGTGTGCTTAGAATGTGACAAGAGCGTGAGTAAATGGTGCATACACCGTGACAAAAGCGTAAATTGGGACTCAAAAGCGTGCAGAGAGCGTGATAGACACTGTGACAGTACAGTGTGCGCACAGTGTTTGTATACTGTGTTCACAGCGTGAGGACACTGTGCACACAGTGTGCGGACACCATGCACACAGTGTTAGGACTCCGGGCAGTGTGAAGACACTGTGACTAATATCCATTGTGGTCGCACTGTCCATCACGCATTGAAGGGAGCACAGTGTGCGTACACTGTGACTAATAGCCTTGTACAGTGTGCAGAACATTGTGGTCACACTGTCCATCATGCTTTGAAGAGAGCACACTGTGCGCACAGTGTACATACACTGTGACTAATACACTTGCACAGTGTGATACACATTGTTGTCACGATTTATTTTCACCCGGGATTGCTAGTGATCCTGAAATACTTCAGAGAATGGTGGAGCAAAATTTGGCTACATTCCATGTACCATTTCCTATTTTTATGATCTCTGGTGCATGGATATTACAGAAATGGAGCATGATAAGGTTGTTGAACGAGTTGTTGAAAGAGATAGGGCTCTGAATATAAAATTTAATCCAGCAAAGTTGCAAAAAAAGTGAAAGAAGTAAAATATGTGGGCATCTTTTTTCAGAGGCAGGGATGAAAACTGATCCTGAGAGAGTGAAAGCACTTGTAAGCTTATAGTTCCCATCTAATAAGAAAGAATTACAAAGAGTGAAGGGAATGTTTAATTATATGCATAGGGGGTTAATGTTGCAAACATGGCAACATTAACCCCCTCTGCGTGAATTGTTAAAAGCAGGGACGGAATGGAAATGGCTCCCCTCCCATAGCCAGACATTTCAGAAACTGAAGGAAAGTGTCAACTGCCTCAGTTCTAGCATCATTTCATCCATCTAAACAAAATTACTCTTCAGTGTGGTGCCTCTCAATCTGGTCTAGGCTGTTGCTTGTTACAAGGAGAAGTTGGGAGTAAGGGGTTATAGCCTGTTGCTTTTGCCTCTAGAAGCTTGAGCGAATGTGAGCAAAATGCTTATGCTCAAATTAAGAAAGAGTTGCTAACCTCCCATTATGCTACTACATAATTCCAAAATTAATTATATGGGCTCAATTTAGATGCCCAAACTGATCACAAACTACTTGTGTCAGTTATGAAAAAGTGTTAGTAAGATAGGGTCCCCTGGTGAAAATAAACCGTGACAGACAGTGTGACAACAATGTGTATCACATTGTGCAAGTGTATTAGTCACAGTGTGTGTACACTGTGCGCACAGTGTGCTCCCTTCAAAGTGTGATGGACAGTGTGACCACAATGTGCAGCACACTGTACATGGGTATTAGTCACAGTGTCCTCGCAATGTGTGCACGGTGTCCTCACACTGTGTGCACGGTGTCCTCACACTGTGTGCACGGTGTCCTCACACTGTGTGCACGGTGTCCTCACACTGTGTGCACGATGTCCTCACACTGTGTGCACAGTGTCCTCACACTGTGTGCACAGTGCCCTCACACTGTGAACACACTGTACCGTCACAGTGTCTATAACGCTTTCTGCATGCTTTTGAGTTCCAATTTACGCTTTTGTCACGGTGTATGCACACTGTAATCACACTCTTGTCACATTCTAAGCACACTGTGTTCACGCTTCTGTCACATTGTCTGTCACACTGTCTGTCACGGTTTATTTTCACCAGGGTCAGTAAGACTCCAAAGGCTAAGACTCAAACTGCTGCGATACTCTCTGAATGTGTACTACGTCCCTGGAAAGGATTTGCATATTGCAGTTTTGCTATCAAGGGGACATTGAAGATGAGCCTGAAATACGTGAGATGGTCCATACCATCAGTAGGTATTTCCCCATATCTAGGGAATGGAGGGAAGAGTTTCAGGAAAGCACTAAAACTGATAAAGTTTTACGTGAAATAATCAGGACATGCAGTAGGGGGTGGCCAACTTATGGTAAAATATCCACAGCACTTCAGCCATTCTATAAGCTAAGAGATGAGCTCCACATTGAAGATAAGACTAGTTTTCTTGGGACACAAAATTGTACCTATAACGCTATGCTCTTAAATCCTATGTGCTAAAATTACTGCATGAAGGGCATTGGGGGATCAAAAAGACTCGCATTAAAAATGGGAGTTATATTATTGGCCTGGAATGTCAAGGGACATTGAAACCGTAATCAATAAGTGTGAAGTATGTTATAAGTTCCAACTCAGAAATGGGAAACAGATGAAGTAGTATCTTGGCTATTTATTGTGAAGACATACCCCCCTCCTTTAGCCTTATTTGGCATTGTCTCTTGCGTTATAAGGTGATGACTCATCTTGGACCCCCGGTGTTTGGAGGGCTTTCCCTTGAGTGGCACCCCAAGGTAATGAGAAAGAGTTGAGGACAAGTATCCTCCATTACCATCAAATTAATGGGCTTGCAGAAAAGGAAGTCCATATTGGCAAACAAATTCTTTGGAAAAGCCAAGAATTAGGTAAAGATTTCACGGGTTATTGGAATTCTCCCATTCAAGGGCTCAATGTGTCCCCAGCCCAAATATTGTTTAGCCATCAACTGCGCTCCAAGCTTCCTGTCACAATGGAAGCTTTGAAACAAAGGGCACAAAAAGGTATAAGTGAGGCACTCCAGGCTACTCAGGATAAAGTTAAGGAATGCTATGACAGAGCCTCTAGGAGGCTAGTCAAGGAGTTCAGAAGAGGAGATAATGTATGGATTAAGGCAAGAAACAATGAATGGTGGGAGCCTGGTATTGTTATGGAACAGCACAGTTGTCCAAGGTCTAACTAGGTGAAAAAATAAGCATGGTAATGTTGTTAGGCATAATAATGTTCACTTACACCATAACCTCTACAAAAATGAGTCCTTACAAAGCCCTCCCCTGCAATTAGAGGAATATATGGCACTAAGAAATAGTGATACTCATAGAAGCCCTCAACTCGCCAGAGAAAACAAGAGGTATTTCAGGAGTCAGAGGACAAGTGTTGAAAAAGGAGACTCAAGAGACTACCAATTCAGAAATTGGGATTGCAAGAAATGGCAGAAGGACTGTACACCTCACCCTGTAAAGGGGGTGTTGTAGTATACTCTCATGTGGTTGGTACCCCTGTGCTCCCCCCTGGAGTGAGGCGTGTAGGTAGCCGTTAAGATATGTACATGTTGGGTGAACAGTATCGGGAATAAGGCTTGAAAGAATCCCAGTTAAACTCTCTTATTAATAAGTTCATTGCTTCAAAGCTTTGAGATACAACGGGCCGGGGGACAAAATAAGTCAATAGGCCATTTCCATCTCAAATCATGCAGGAGGTGCGGAGTGACCATCATGGATTATTCTCAAAAAAATATATGTTATAGACCAATAAGAGACATTCAAAAAGCTGCCTTTTTATTTTTATATATTGATTTTTTATGAACTTACAGCCATTTAAAAAATCACCTAAAATGGTCGTTTTAACAAGCAAGGGGAAAACGGTGAATTTTCAAATGTCTCTGATTTGGCCAATAATGAAGCTAGGATGTTGAAGATTTTTTTGTTTTGCAGTGCTTTCTTTGTAGTTGTATTTCATGCTTTGAAAAAAGTTGGAAGTTAAATGGGAAATGGAGTATAAATTTCACAATTGTTTAAAAATCAGAAAATTGTTCCAACTTTAACAATTTTTTTTACAGCTATGAAATGTGCTAAAAGAGTAAAATTCAGTTTTACAGGTATCATTTAGGCATATTAGTGACAACATATTTTTTAATAGCTCCAATAATGTTGCATTTCCATGAAATATGCCTTCAAAGTATGAACAACTGCCATTTTTGCATAAACAAAAGAGGCTATATTTCAAAAAACCCATCTTTAAAAATTATGAAAATTAGCTAAAATATACCAATAATGATGAGCATTAAGCCCATGCAAAAAGAGTAGGCAATATTTTTGTTGATAATTAATTATGAATTTTATAAGTTAGTGCATTACACCCATCAGCCAAGTTGGCACATTTTGCCTGGTTCCCATGATACTTCCAATTTTAAAAAGCAATGAGGAGTCTGAAACTCTGAATTAGTCCAAACAGAGTTAAGAATTCATGACTTTAATTTAGTTATTACTTATTAGTTATTATGGTTTATTTAGTTTCCGTTCATTATATCTCAGATTGAAGCTCTGAGACTATTCATTTTAAAATAAATTGCCTCAATTAAAAAATTAACTTGATAACTTAGTTGATCAGTTGTTATACATAATGATGACATCAGAAAAAAACTACTCACGCTTAACAATTAATTTTGTGTGTATATTTCTTCAGTTGCCTTCACTTCGTTCTTGTCAAATTTGTACAAACGTCCTGACCGGCCACAGGGAGAAGGTGGTGTTATCTTTAAAAGAATATTTCAAACCCAAATCCATATGAGGGCCATCAATACCAGCTGATGACATTGAAACTGCTGTCATACTTTCTGGATGAGGATAAGGATAACACCACCTTCTCCCTGTGGCCGGTCAGGACGTTTGTACAAATTTGACAAGAACGAAGTGAAGGCAACTGAAGAAATATACACACAAAATTAATTTTTAAGCGTGAGTAGTTTTTTTCTGATGTCATCATTATGTATAACAACTGATCAACTAAGTTATCAAGTTAATTTTTTAATTGAGGCAATTTATTTTAAAATGAATAGTCTCAGAGCTTCAATCTGAGATATAATGAACGGAAACTAAATAAACCATAATAACTAATAAGTAATAACTAAATTAAAGTCATGAATTCTTAACTCTGTTTGGACTAATTCAGAGTTTCAGACTCCTCATTGCTTTTTAAAATTGGAAGTATCATGGGAACCAGGCAAAATGTGCCAACTTGGCTGATGGGTGTAATGCACTAACTTATAAAATTCATAATTAATTATCAACAAAAATATTGCCTACTCTTTTTGCATGGGCTTAATGCTCATCATTATTGGTATATTTTAGCTAATTTTCATAATTTTTAAAGATGGGTTTTTTGAAATATAGCCTCTTTTGTTTATGCAAAAATGGCAGTTGTTCATACTTTGAAGGCATATTTCATGGAAATGCAACATTATTGGAGCTATTAAAAAATATGTTGTCACTAATATGCCTAAATGATACCTGTAAAACTGAATTTTACTCTTTTAGCACATTTCATAGCTGTAAAAAAAATTGTTAAAGTTGGAACAATTTTCTGATTTTTAAACAATTGTGAAATTTATACTCCATTTCCCATTTAACTTCCAACTTTTTTCAAAGCATGAAATACAACTACAAAGAAAGCACTGCAAAACAAAAAAATCTTCAACATCCTAGCTTCATTATTGGCCAAATCAGAGACATTTGAAAATTCACCGTTTTCCCCTTGCTTGTTAAAACGACCATTTTAGGTGATTTTTTAAATGGCTGTAAGTTCATAAAAAATCAATATATAAAAATAAAAAGGCAGCTTTTTGAATGTCTCTTATTGGTCTATAACATATATTTTTTTGAGAATAATCCATGATGGTCACCCCGCACATTTCATAGTGCTCTGCATGATTTGAGATGGAAATGGCCAATAGCCATATGTGTTAAAGGGGCCTGCTATTTACGAATAGCAACACGACTTCAGAATTGTGGATAAGACCATGCTAACAGTTACAAGTAGAGGACCTACTGGAATTCAATAGTCTCAATGAGGAACTTTCCACAGGAGATCGAGCTGACATGGGAGGAAAATTGGATGTTATATTCCAGAGTGAGATCAAGGGTCGGCAGAAAGAATGCGTGAAGAAGCTATTAGGTATGCTGGATATGAAAAACGACGATAACGTGGTATTGAATTGCGAAGTTGAGTAAGTATTACGCCACTATCAAGAATTTCTCATGGGTCTAATAGAAAATTTTGATGGTATCTATGAGGAGCCTTAAGAGGAAGTTAGGAGTTCCTATTGGAGACTTTACATTTCCTATTTAAATCTAATAGTTCTGATAGTAATTTCCTACAGGATCCGTATCAAAACTCCGATCTACTTTCATCAGGAAATTTAATGATAGGAAATACTGAGAAAAGCAGCAGGAATACATAGCATCCATCACCATTGTTATAGCGTCTACAACAGACAAAGATTTTACGAACTGATTCATAGAAATATGGGGAATAAGAGACCGAATGGAGAACTCAATAACAAGTTTTGTACATTCCGATCTCTAAAAACGAGAAAACGGACGTCTGTACATTATAACGCCAAGAAATCTTCACTTAGGATATTTTACTGACTGGAATATCCACAAATTTCAACGAAATAGCAACAAGTAGTAAAGAAAACACGTACCACTACCGGCATTTGCAACCTTTGCAACCACCTTCGTTCTTGGAATTGGAATACTATCACAAAGCGCGGGAATTAGTACCAAATAAAATAATAACGATAATACGTTTTCCTGCCACCTAGGGGATTCTCGTATAATTTCCCAAATTCGTGATTTTGTTTTCGCGAAAGAAGTTCAAACCCAGGCGCAAATTCATGAACCGCAAATTTGAATTATAAAAATCTATTTAATTTTACGGACAGTAATGGACACATGCTGGCAAAAAGTAAATTTAGCCCCACCTCCTAACAGGTGTCAGATCACAGAGAGCCCTGGTAACTTCGAATATAGTTTTAATTTGCATTTATTGTCACAAATTGGCGCAGGAATTTTGTGAATCTCCACTACTTACGGACTTGTTTCCTCTAGATCTGCGGTCCCTGAAGAAAGTATGCATTAGCTTTTTAAAAATATTGACGAATCAGAAGTCATTGCACGCAGAAGCGGCAATTCTCTCTAGAATGATTTACAGAATGAAAACGAAGTTTCGGCATGATAAAGGATTCAAATTAATGGAAAAGGTAATGTTATTTTTAAAATATTTAACTACTCTGAATATGTTACTGCGTGCCTCGTTCTTTACTATTCTATCATTTCAGGTGAACCGGTGTCTTTTGCAATATTTAAGGCTTGATTTGGCCTCGGTGTATGGAAACTTCACGTCTTCTATAAAGTCTTCCTTTGATGGGGAAATGTCTTGGGAAACTTCACACAAAATGTATAGTCCATCAAGGCAAATGCTGGAGTTTCTAATTTTGAGAACTCTTGGGTTCATTAAATTGTTCTGTAAAGCAGTTCAGTATTGTGAGGAAGCAGCGATATATCTTCAGAACAGGATATATATTGGTCACTCATGGAATTATGCCTTGGTGGCACTTTCCATAATCGCAAGAATTTGGTGTGGTATAGTCACGGTGTCACATACGCATGAATTTTATCATTACAAGTAGTGTGTGTGGGATCACCATTTGTCACAATTCTGTTATAGGTGCCTATCAAAGTACTTGGTTGTCTCTGCGTGCGATCATTACAAAAATATTGTTCCTTATGTTGACAAGCTGCCCTACATTGGCCGCTTGTGGAATGAATCGGAAGCGAAATATCCTATGGACGTTTACGACTGGTTAAATGTTTGGTGGATCTCCCGAAAATCAAATTTGAAACAGTGAGCCTCATTGATTGTATAATTTGAAGGTTAATGTGAATATCAATCATCATAACTCATCGATCTTATTCTTTTAGGACAAGAATACCGCAGGATGGGAATGCATCATATTTAGATAAACTTTTTCTTGAGGAACACAGTCATAATTCCACTATGGACGCTATTGATGGAGAAGAATTGAGCCATCTTAGCAGAGTGGCAATTGAAGCTGATCTTGGGGGTAATTATATGAATTTAATCATTTCATGTAATGAATTTAGAAACAGGGATTTCCCTTATGGAAATTTCAGATCAGGTCTGATCTGGCAAACCAGATCTGATCTGGATTTAAATCAGCTCACCTCATCAACTCAGTCATTTAAATTGCGGGTCCCACATCATTTACAAGTGGGTCCCACGTCATTTCCAAGTGGGTCCCACATCATTTCCACTTGGGTCCCACGTCAATTCAACGTGGATCCACCTTTACTCATTACATTTCCACATGGGATCCACATACATACTCCACGACAGATACTACTGTAACATTCTGGAACAGTTTATGGACACTTAAAAGAATATTCAAATGTTAACATAGTAGTTATTTAATACCTCACAAACCACCTCACTTCTCTTGAATGGTGTTTAATAAAAAAATCGACAAACTGGAATAAAGGGGCAATTATTCAAGGGAGGATCAATATAAATCTGAACTTTAAATTAAAACACTTAAAATTTGGCCATTTCAATTGAATTGCTTATGTCAATTTTAGGTCAATTAGGTCAATAAATACTTCAAAAACATTATACTGATGGTGAAATAAATACTATCTCTTTGGCGTTAAAAATAACATTTTATTGCCCACTAAAATACTTCAAAAAAAGAGCAATTATGAAAATATAATAGACATCAATTTACACTCGCATATTCCATTGAAAGCCCTTTTCTTGCTGACATTTGAAACCGCTGCTCCATTTTATATTTTCCAATTCTTTAAAAAGCATGCCCTCCCACTAATAATGCCCAAGAACGTCTGTAGGAATAGAAGTATCTGATTACCATAATATAGAAAGCACTTTGGTAAAACCTACTAATTCTTTTTATCTTGGGATATAAGCATTTATGGCAATTATAGACTTTTGCAATGCTTTTGCCTGGGTTATATTACCTAATAGTAATGTGTCTTACTTATATACAAGTTAAAGTCCAGAAATCTACAAACATTGCATTTCATGAGTAATCTCAAAACTTTCCTTAGTGTTCTTAGAATTATGAATCGTAAAATTAGGCCAACAAGTCCTACTTTGATTTCAGGAATAACTACTTACCTACAATGATATCCTAGATTTCCAATTAGTAATTATTTCTTCTTCACTCCCACCAAGAAAGTGATATGTACAGGTTCATCCCTAAATATCCTCTTTAGTGTGATTACAATACTTTATTTTTGTATTGTCACTGACTTCACTGCACACCCTGATAAAAATAAACTCCTCCATGGTGGGTAGGCCTACCCACCTACATGGTGGGTAGTACTACCCCAAGGTGAATATAATAGGAGGTGGTCTCAGTTGGCGCGGTCGTCAGGCGTGACGTCACAGGGTTCCTAAGGCAGTGCAGTGTACACATGCGGAGATTATTTGATGACATCTTTAGAGAGGCTACTCCCATTACTTTCAAAACAAATTTCAGTATGCCTTGACCCGTATTGATGTCACAGGCTCATTTTTGTAACGTTACTATACCCACAACTTTTTTGTACAAGGCTCTTTTGGAAACCAGAAATATCCGATGCAGTTCTCCCCACTCGAGGTTCCCATTTTATAACAGATATTTGAGCAAACAACAACAGAGCATCTTTTACCAGGCATATTGATGCTCTTATTCGTATAATTAATTCAGAAATGAATTAAAACCATTAGGAGACATATTAATTCCACAACCAACACAAGGCCAAAACGTTCACACCGACTACTCAAGCGAACTGATGCAATGGTTATCACGCGTACAATAGCATGGAACTCTGTGACGTCACACACTCCCTCAGCTGAGACCACCTCCTATTGTAGTCACCTTGGTACTACCCATCGCCTACCCTCCAGCAAGGGTAGACAGATCGTATTTTAGAACATCGGAGGGTAGGCCCTACCATCTGTGGAGGGTAGATGAAGGGTAGGGCTACCCTTTATTTTGCTTTATCTTTAAAGAAAGTACTGTGGTGTAAGCTTTTCAAAACAATAGGTTTCAATACGTCATGCCCTGTCAAAGACCTAAAATTCTTTCCTACTCTGTTGAAGGCAGGTGAGGAAACTCCACATAAAACAAGTAGCAGATATAAATTACCAAACAGGAACTATATTTTAACTGACTCAAGAAAATTACAAACCACAATTGAAGAACCTTCTCAAAACTTCCACTTAAAATCAGACAATTTACAGACATACGAGAGGTCAAGCTCGCGAAGTAATGGAAGCTACTAAAAAGATTTTAGACAATTTTTAATTTTAGATGTGTTTTCGGTGGTATTTGCAGAGGACGCTCAAGTTAATGAAGGATATTTTTATATTCCTGAATCTGATAGTATTTGAAAAATAAAACACTTATTTTTCCGTTTTTTGATCAGCAGCCATCTATCTGATGGCCTCCCATATAACCTCAGATGAACAAGTGTTCCCAATAAAAATACGTGTAAAATTAATCATAACCACTTTCAGTTTTCCCAGAATTAAAAGAATTAATCGAAACATACTTTGAAGTAATTGAATCACTCACATTAAGGTAGAACATCTACTTTCTAAACTTCAAAAGAAATCCGAGGAAAGGTCTGGTTAATTTGTTTTCTATGTTTTGATTTCATGTAGCCATTAACCAGACAAAATCCATCTAGTGAAGGGAAACTATGATAAGAAGTGGGTAGCCAATTTCTTCTCTGTACGAACAAAAATTCTGCAACAATTTTTACCTAAATCCCTTCTATTGAGAATCAATAGCCATTTCTACCTGTGAAATATGAAAAGGTAATTCTAATCTCATAATTTTTTAAACTGCCATTTCTGTGTTTTAATACTTATTACATTTGTTTCCATTGATATAAAATGTGCCTAGAACAGACTTAGTACAAATGTCATGCTATTTCATTACCATGGATACTTGGCACATTTTAGCACTAAATAGCTAGCTACATTTTTGCTGTTGGAGTAGTTATAATAGTTAGGTTGGAAGGGCATACTAGAGTGTCTCACCTATCCTGCACTTCCACATTTTGGATATCAGGCCTCTGTATTTTCTCTTTCATAGGGTCCTTGTCTTTCCACTCATTATGGTGAAGGTGGGCAAAACTTCTCTTTTTGCTACCTGCCATTGTTTGCCCATCAGTAAAAGCAGAATCTATTAACATTCTTCATATCACAGATAATTGGCAACTTGTCAATCAGCCAATGGCCCCCAGTTTCACCCCAGGTGAATTAAAGTGTTACCAAAGAAATGCACATTAAGATTATTACCACAAAGTTGAATTGAGACAAAACTAATCAAAGCATTTCATGTACTAGTTGTCGAATCAATTCCATTTAGGATAAACTGGCATTTCTGCTGTGTTTATTTTGAAAATAAAATATAGCCTATAAATTGGATGTGTTTGAGCAGTTTAGTCCCCCAAATCTAAGCATTTCACGTGTCAACTGTTCTCTTTTGTCTGGAGACAGTTGAACCAAGAAGTTTCTCATATTATTCCATAATGTAACAAATTTGAGAAAACGTAGATAAATTTTTCTGAAAATCACAGTTTATCAGGGTAATTTTCAGGGGTGTTGGTAATTTATGAAAAATACCACGGTAATTTACTGAGTTGCCCATCTCTACTACCAAGGGCCTACTTTGACCCAGATGTAAGATACACAGCCTCCAAATGGTCTTTTCCTTAATACAGTAAAACCTCCATACAACGAATTTGTTGGAACCGAAAAATTCATGACTTCGCTGTAGGGGGTTTCGGTGTACGGAGGCGATATGCGGGTTGCGTCATCGCAGGGGCACCCAAGTGTTACGTGATGTTTACGATGCAAGTCGTGTAAATTTCTTAATCTTGCTTTATTCACCTTTCCTATAGCGATGATGAACAGTTGTTATTATTTACCATCAAATACCGTGGCTATCACCTCGTGATTTTCAATCTGCGTATTTCTAATTGAAATTATTGTTTTTCTCGCCCATTCTGCTCTACACCTCATTGCTTACTTTAGTTATGTTCTGATATTAAAGGAATTCCAAAATTAATGCCTGTGGATTACGTACTTTTGAAGTGCTCCATAATTTTTCTGAGTATCTAGTCGATATTATTCTTGGAGTGCAATAATTTAAGTCAATATCAATCGGCAGTTTTATGCAGCAATTTTGCTTGAGAGAGCACATATTGCCATTTTGACTTACGAAATAAAATGCATTGTTGGAATTGAAATTGAAATCCCATTGAAATACTGGTAAATATCTATGTTCGAGACCGGTTTTTATTAGATATCGATAAACAACGATGGAAGTTAGGTGGGGTGAGTTAGTTACCACGAGTAAAAACGTGGCAGTTGGCAATGCCCTGAGGTCACAATGGCACTCTCAGATGGTAATGCATTGATGATGCCTTCATAGAAGCTGGACACGATCGGTATTCTGTTGGCACACCCGTTCTTCGGTGCCAAAACGCAGTACCATCCTCGATTACGCCAGGTAATATTTGAATCTACGCCTTGTTGCCGTTCATCCAGTAATTACCTCTTCATACTTGAAGAAAATTTAAAACCAGGTTTGCCCTTTTTCAGTCCTTAGCAGAACGTCTCTCATTTTAAAATGTGCGCCATTTGCAGGCTAAAACTATTAAACTGGAATAAGTGGTCGCTAAAGCAGAATCACATGAGTTAAATATATGTCTTATGTTAGCAATTAAGAGAATAAAAACACGTAAAAGAACCTGAGCCCACTCTTTTCGCGTCTTTTATGAAATTAGAAGGACCTCTTTCTAAACCAAGTAGACGAACGAAGATCGCTGTTGTGACAACTCTAGTTGCACCAGTAATATTGCATGCTAACAATTTGGAATGGAGACGTTTTGAGTTGGACGCAGCAAGAAATCTAACCTAGCGCACGCACTGAAACGAGTAAGAGGAAAGACTGCATTGCCTACTAACCCCTCCCAAACATTCCATACCAAAATGCCTATTATTCAATAACCTTCCCCTCCGAAAGAAAGAATAACTACGCCCTTACTCGCCTCTTTCTCTACAATGCTGCTGTTATCTACCCTCCCCTTCCCACGTTCCTTCGGGGAGACCTCCCTCGCCCATTCCACTCCTCAATGACTCCCCTTACTCTTAACCGAAAGCTCATGTGTTTCCAATATATCGTGGCCCAGTGGTATGCCGCTCTTCAAATAGCCCAACTGGTTAGGCACACAACAGAGAATACAATAATTCCTGTAATAACTAATCCGGTTTTCGATTTATCTCTCCTTCACTTACCTCCTCACAAATATTAATACAGGACCATCTACCATCCTCGCCGTACATACAGTCAGCTCTCGTGCGACTTACCTCAGCCGAAACATTCCATATTGCTTGAAAATGAGTATATTTCAGGAAGTTAAAACTAATTTCGAAAAATTACATAGGTTTGAGGCAATTTTTTATTTATAAATAAGAAGCGGTAGCTGTTTTTAAGTAATATTAATTCAAAATTATTCTATTGAAAATAGTTTTCCAAAGTCGTCTGTCTCATTTCTTTGCTGGCTGCTTGCTCAAACTGCCGCAGAATCTTCAAATTCTCTACTCCATCTTCTGACATTAAAAAAAACTCGCTCCAAAACATCTATTGCGTCCACCACTTCCTTCCAACCGGGGCGCACTACGCTATTGCTGGGCTCTTCTCTCTCTTCATCGCTCACATCCTGCGTCTCCGCCAATATTTCGGGATCCTCATTGTCGGCAAATACAGCGATATCATTATCAATACTCGCATACTCTTCGAAAGATACCCCTTCAATGTTTAATAATTGAGCGAATTCACTCCATTCCTCCCTCTCCTCCGGCTGTGGGTCGTCTTGGTTGTCCATCTCTCCGGGAAAGCCTGCCCTCCTGAAGCAATTCGAGATCACGCTTCTCTCTACTCCATCCCAAGCAACACACAGACTCTGAATGGCTTGCAGGATGTTCCATTTCAATGACTTGATGTCTTCAGTGTTTCCTAGTCTATTTAGAAGATATTCGACTAGTTGCCTTCGATATGCGCAATGAGTGAAAACACAGGACACTTGACGTGACGCTGAAGGCATCTGTTCGACGACATTCGATCAGTTGATGTCTCCGATGCATACAGCGCTGAAGATTCATTGAGCCTAACTACTTTTTCGTCGTTTATTTATTCATTCATACCAATGGCAAATCCATTACATTTTGTACAGTTATCAAATAATATATATGTATCTTAAAGATATCGTTGTTGATCCTATTTCTAAAATAAGGATTTTTTGTCTTGAATTAAGAATTTTAAAAATTCCCGACTCAGACCAGAAAATCATGAATAATCCACGAACATTTCCCTGCATTGAAAATTCACGAATAATCCCCGATTTTCAGGTTTTCCCGGTCAGTGGACATTATGATAAGGGTTGCTCAATGGGATATTATCGAATTTAATTTAAAAAAAGCTGCTCCGCGGACTTTCTGTCAAACCAGTTCGACTTGTAAACTGCCTAGGCGGTTCAGAGAGGAGCGCAAAATTGCCAAGTGCTCCTGCTTGGAGCGGCACAAAGGTCGGAGCGGAGCAATAGACGGAGCCAAGCGGAGCGGAGCTTTGGCTTCACTTACACGTTTCTTATGGTGGAAACCATCAGAGTTGACTATGGCCTTCACCGAGCCAGAGCATCAAGTTTCCTTCATGCCATCCGATCTGTCAGTCTCAAATTTGAACCCCTTCGAAACTCGGAGCAGAACGTTTAAGACGCGATACACTCCGTTGCGGTTCTACTTCCTGCTTATTACGTAAATATCGATGGAAAAAACTACCTGTATATGCAAAATACTGCGTTTGTTCTCAATAATTCGTTCTAGAGGGGCACTTTTCATGTTTTGGGCCCATTCTCAGACTTCGTTGTACGGAGTTTTCGTAATTAGAGAGGTTCATTACGGGAGGTTTTTTTGCGTGCATTGTCCATTGGAAGGGCCCGGGACCGGGCCAATGACTTTGAAATAGGGAGGTTTCCTTAAAATTTCGCTGTATGGGGGTTCGTTGTAGAGAGGTTTTACTGTACTCATAAACGCCCATTTGAAAAATTGCATTTCTCCCTCTCAAATAATGAAAAAGTGGATAATCAAAAGAAATGTGATCATCAGAAATCAAAACTCACATATGACATGCTATCCATATAGCCTGGTCTTCAGTATTGGGCTATAATATAGTGTCCTGGCTGGTCACTATATGCCGTTCAGAATAGCAACTGAACTATTGTCATCTGTAGAATAGTGACTTCAGGTGATATTTCTACATTCAGAATAGCATGTAGCAACTGGGTTTTAATAATCTTGAAAATTACTTTCACTGCAATTGTGACGTATAGTGCAGTTGCTATTTCATTCATAATCACAGCCATGGTATTGTAGTTTTAATGAATCATAATTGATTGCCTTATACTACTGAGATTATGAACCATTTTCATGAGAGAATTCATGTATGTACTAAGAGATGTGTAAATCTCATGCCTTTTTTAAGTTGACGTTGAAATTAACTGATGCCCTTTTACTTTCAGAGCCTGTTGAGAGGAAGATCATTCCAAATGTATTTCGATCCAAGAAACCAAAAGCACCAGATGTTCTCAAAGAGCATCCTCCTAATCAGGTGGAGACTAGGAATCCTTTTCACAAAGTCAAGTCTACGAAAGATCTGTTGAAATTTATTGAAAATGAGGAAAAGAGGAGGTCAGAGCAATGTAAATCTACTATAACAAAAAACATGGACAAATTTCAATTCAATCTATTGACCAAAAAGGTTCACAAATTTGTTAAAAAACTGAATGAATTAGACTGCCAAGAAGGCAGCGATGAGTTTAAATTAGCCCTCAGAAAATATAAGAAAATTCTGAAGTTGTATATTCAGTAACACATGCCTACTTTTTTTTTCAATAAAATATATATTTGGCATTCTGTCGTGTCTCTGGTGATATGAACTATTTTTGAAGCCCTCGATTGTATCGGCAATCTCATGCTGGCAATGATTGATTATAAATCATCACACACTATTTTTCCACATTATTTTACCTGACACTACAGGTTTAGACTTAATAGGTCATCTTAAATTCATCTATGAAGGACAATTGAACCAGTATATATAGGGAGGGGGGGGGGGGGGGGGAAAGAGGCTACCTGGGTAATCCGGTGGAGTGGAATGAAGGAAGGCTGAGGAGGGGTCAGCTGTATGCAAACAAATAGTAATTTACAATGCTGTGTTTGGAATTGACAAACTTAATAGCCTCGTAACTGTTCAATAAGTTGTCATCCACAGATAGAAAATTGCTTATCTCCATGAGCAATGTGATATACATGTATTAAATGTTTTGGAATTTCCGTTATAAGTGCAATCTTCTGAAGTCTCACCAGCTGTGCTCACTAAATCACAACCCACCCATGCAGTGAATTTACACTTTATGTTCATACCTAATCATCATTGATGTCATCAATCATAAGAGTGATTGGATACCTTCACTATTGCTCTCTTCACTATCCTCATTGTCCCTTGAATTCAATTGACTTCTGCTCCCTCCTTTTCATATTTACATAGTTCTTCTCTGTCACTACCTACTTACTCTAGGCTTGTGCGATGAGTCGACTAATCGAAGTCGTCGATGATGATTTCAGTCATTGCGGTGCGATGACTGAAATTGAGTCATCGAATCGAGTCATTTGTGAATCAAGTCGAAATCGAATCACAAATTCGGCCAACCTTTTCATATTAACGTAGTTCCTCTCTTTCATGTCCTTTACGACCTGTTCTATGTAACTCATACGAGGCCTGACTTTCCATTCTTCCTGTTCACTTTAGTTTCTTCATGATTTTTAATGCTCATTAATTATTCACTTCAGGACTTATATTCTGACCACAGGAATACATTTCCCAACCTAATGTTTTGGGACTACAAAATTTTCCAGCAGTTTATTTTGTATTGTTGGTAGAAACTCACCCTGGGTGGCATGCAGTTGATGTAAATATCAGACTTGCCTCTTGAGAACCACCAATGAATTTCCATTGATGCGGTTCTGGCAGGAAATTCCAAATATCTTCTAATTGGATTTTATTCAAAAATTTTCTATGACATATTTCCTTACATCATTCGATAAACATTCTTTGTTTTATCATAAAGAGCATTAATATTGGGAGGAGTACTTATTACTCCATCATATTTTGTGTAACTAGTACTGATGGATCTTATGTTTAATGTGATATTTTTTCAGTGAATCATGGCATTATTTATCTTTATATGGAGTGAAGGGAATCAGCATCCATTTCATATTTTGCCTTGTGGCTTATGATGAATCTCCTCTTAATCCAATTCCTTGAGGAATTTGTCTCTTCCGACATAATATAGGGGTATATGAAGTGTTTCAGTTAGGGAATTCGTTGGACAACCATTTTTTTTAGCCAAAAACATAATTATATCCCTCTATTCTCCACATTCACCTTTAAACACCGAAAGTGCCAAATTTGGCATGCTGTTTGGTGTTTCTCACTGCTAAAAGTGCCAATTTTGGCTATTTGAATTCAGGGCAGGCAAAGGAAGGGCCAATTTAAACCTGGCATTTAAAGGTTAACCAGTCCTGATGCAATTATACTAATTTTTGCTTCAAATCCTCTAAACTTTAAAGATCATTGTTTAGATGCCGAACCTGTGTGGATTCCAAATAATTTAAATTGAATGAATAAAAATATTACCTTGCACATTAATTATGGTCATGGAGAGTTTATCTGCCAGAGGAATCATCTAGACCAGTGTTCCCCAACCGGTGGACCGCGGCACTGCAGGATGCCATGCAGTAGCTAGGGGTGTTGCAAAATTATTGCTGAAAAAAGAAAAATGTTTAGGGCCAACTTCTGGATTGGTTACTCTCACTCCCAACAGATGGTGAAAGAAATCTAAAGGACTAATAACTGTAAAGTTCTGATTATACTTGATAATGGAGAGGGAGCCAGTCAATTTAAAAATGAAATCTGAGAAGATTGTAACCTCAGTTTGAAGGGTGCCACCAACGTAAAACGGTTGGGAATCACATGTATACATGAAGCTGTGTAATACCATTCATGAACATGAGCTTGAGAGAATAATTTTTTACGTTCAGATGTGTATATGATGACCTTATAAATGCATACTTTTGCAAATGGAAAATGGATATATTTTTAAAGGTATGTATTCAAAGCCCCAGATGCTTAAATTTAAGCTCTGAGCAAGTAGCGCCACTGACATGGGAGTCATGATATTGTATGTGATGATCGCACGCATCAATGATAATGACTCTGCAGATGCTTCAGCAAATCCAATACATGCCACACTTCAATACAGAAGAACACTAAGCAACAATAATATTAATAAGCCCTCTGCTATTAGTATTCTCTACACTATTATATCATCTACTACTTAATTAATTCCATTTTTCATTAATTTGATTGTTGTAAAGAGAGATTAACCTCAAATATGGCATCATTTTGATGACAATTCCTTGGCCGATCAAATTGCTACTATCTTATGAAAAGAACCAAGGAGAAGAGGAAATCAGTTTTTTTCTTAGTTGAAGTATTTAAAACAGTAGATACCTCATGATTAGAATAATTAACTAAGTGTCAACAAATGTTAGTAATGGTTTGACCATGGATCTTAAAATAATGTACAATTTGGAGACTTAAACAATTGGTGAGATATCAAGAGGTTAGATGGGAGGCTTTGGGTTGTGAATGTGTGATCAATCATTGGAGATAATAGTGTGGAGTGAAATAATTTGGAGGAGAGAATAAGCTCAATTAGCAACAATGTGATAAAGAACTAGTTTTGGAATAAAAATGCTTGGTAAGCAGGGAAGAGGGAGTAAAAAAAGCATTTGAGGTGGCATGAGAAGGTGGAAAATATGCTGATCAATGGAATGAAATTGTGTTGAGAAGGAAACATTTATGATATAAAAAACTGGGAAAATTTCATGAAAAATAACCCTGGCTACTAGAAAAACCAATGCAAGTAACAGTCCTCAACCAATGTCATTACTGTGTCTACCACTTATTCACCTTATCATCAACATTAAATTCCCTTTCACATATCATGTTATTTTTAATCATTATCTTTAGGGAGAATGTTTTAAAGACTAGATTGCAAGTTATCTTGGCATTTCTACGATAAATATTTAATTTAACCTCAGTGTCATTGCTAAAGTACTGGCATTCTGTTCTGAGACCCCAAGTTTGAATTCTGGTACTGGCACAGATTATTCATTGGTATAACCCTTTGAGTGCCGGGGAGTGCGATCATGCTCTCTGAACTCTAGCGAAAAGTGCTTGAGAGCACTACCGTGCTCCTTGTTGTTAATTAATTAATTGTTAATTAATTAATTGTTGTTAGTTCACTGATTGTTGACTGATGGCATTTTAATGCAGAGGACTTTAGATACAGAACATTTATATTATCTAAAATTGAACACAGCATTTATTTGCTAACGTTTTTGCATGCATTACTTTAAATAAATTTTTTCCTGAACATCTGCAAAATTGGAAAAAAACGCTCTGGCATTTTTAGCATAGTTCCTGGGATGTTTTTGGCACCCAAAGGGCAAAAGACCCCGAGTTGTTCTGTGCGGAGACCACTTTCAGCACAGTACTCTGTCCATCAGATCAGATACTAAACCGTGGTCCCATTAGTGTCTCCTCTTATTAGCAGGACAATGGCAACATGGGGTTTCTCTCCACCCTTCCTTCATACCTTGAAAAATTTCTATTCACCTACCCTTACAGGCGCAAGTGGCTGCAGCTGTCAGTTTGCTCAACTAAGTAACTACAACTTATTACAGCTACATTTCTTTAAATGGCAGTATTTTAGTGAAGCAATGATATCTTAGGGCCCATCCATTTATTACGTAACTCTGACACTTTTTTACCCCTTTCTCCTCCATCTCTATAACACTCCTTAACATTCTCTATGGCACCCCCCTAAATTATGTGATGCTATCAATAAACACTTCTGTGAATGATAAAAGAGATATTCTTTCTAAATATCTTACTTATTTCCTGTGGTGGCGGGCAAATCTCTTGCCTGTCATACTTAATGTCAGGGATTTTGTTCCCGGAAAGAATTTTCACTTTCAGTTGGGCATGGTTGTTTGTGTTGTTACATACAGTTAACTTTAAGAGAAGACTTCATAGTACTTTAAGACTACATAGTACTAAATTTGCTTTATAAATAATGACTTTTTAATTTCATACCTAATGTTTTTTAACCGCTTATTGTTGTGTGCGTCATTTATATTTGAGGAAAGTGCATTTTTAGTTTAACTTTCTCCTAGCAGAACAGCAGGCTAGACCTCCCCCCTTCTTTGTCTAGTGCATAGTTATTTTAGGCCGACCCCTCCCCCTGTAACGTTACTTAATTTATGGGCATTACCTTTGTAGTTGTATCGTCGAAATATTTCCAGCCGCGTACTAGTTGCGAAAGCCATCACTGGACTTCATGACCTCGGCATTTAATCTGAAGTTCCCAGTTTTCTAAAAATTAACAGATTTCGCGTGCTGGTGTTCTAAAAATGGGTATTAGGGTTCTCTAAATGCCGATTTTATACCGCTATGTCTAACTGAACATAATCTAAATACGACCACTAGGTACACCCATACTTGAGTTGGGATTCGATCCGACGATCTTTGGATTGTCAGGCCAGCGCGTTACCAATTTGACAACCGCGCCCGGAGTCGCGCACAACAGTTATTGCATCCAAAAACTTCGTAGAAGCCGCGAAAAACCTTGACTGAGTTATCCACTAATATGAAAAATACCACGATTACCACATAAAAATCTTACTTATTGCGTGTATTAGCGAGTAACTCGGTTAAGGTTTTTTGCGGCTAGTCGCAATCGTTAGATTTGTTAAGAGTAAAAACATGTATCGTTAATGTTGAATTTATGACCTCACGGAAGGTAGTATAGGTAATGCGGTCGTAGGCCATATTTTTATCGCCGAATCTGATAGAGTTTGTAAAGTGAAAAGACCCGTATTTTTCCGTTTTTCGATCCGTCAATTAGTTCTCGAGTTATAAGTGGCGAAAAACTGATGTTTTTAACCCTTTCGGAAAAGTTGGCGTGCAAAGGACATGGGCGTCATCCACTTCGTCCAATCACAACTGAGACCGCAAAGCTCCTTCACCTTACCACAATTGGGACTCACAGCTGACACTGCTAATGGAAGTGGTTGCGACAGGATCTGTGCGAGCAGACATTCCGCCCCCTCCTCCACTCCCCACCCCTCCCTTTCCCTCAAATCATTGAAGGACAGGAGATGGAATAGATAACCTTAACGCAGCTCGTTCTGTGGGCGTCACCTTTTGCTTGTTTTAATTTTTGATTTGTGAATGAATGGCTCTGGTTAGTAGATTAATTTTTTTCACTACAATTCATCTAAGTTTCGCGTAAACCTCCCCCCCTCCTCATTACTAAGGGGAATTCAAAAGAATAGGTACGCTCCAGAAATCAGTACTTTCTCGGGACATAAAAAAACTTAATTGTGTAATTATCGTTGGCCGACTTGATCTCTTCCAGTATTTATTCAGCCACTGGGTAAAGGATACAATTCATGGTAGCTAATTATATTGCTTTGCTGCTTGCTTTATGCTCCCTGTTGATCAAGAACTTCGTTGGAAGGAATGAATTGACGACTAAAATACTGGAAACATAAACAACAGTTTTTTATACAAGTTAAAAATAACTTATATAAACTTCAATTATTTTAAATGACCCATACCGCGTGTATCTCAAAGCACTTATTTTAAAGTAATGGTTAGAGGTATTGATATAAAAAAAGCGTTCTCGTGGGAACAATAAGAAGTGCTTTTACATTAAATTTTGGCGAATTGGCTTCTTTTTTTGCGCGCTATGCTGCCGGATAATCTTTTCTTAAAAAGAAACTTGCCGGCCGTATCGCCTCAGCCATTATCAATCGATAATGACTTCTCAGCTCCCAAAATCGGACCACTCTGCGGCTAGGCGGCGGAACCTTCAAGGATGTTTATTTTTTGCTCGAATCATCCTCCGCGGTGATTAATCGGCACCCTTTTAAGTGAAGAACCCATTTCACTTAGTGACATCCAACCAGAGTCAAGCGCGGTAATTACTTTCATGTGTAAAGGGATGCGAGATATCTTCACTATCTTTCGATTAGATAATGCAAGTAGAAAACACTGAAACAGTCAAGGCATGAGTTCCAATAGATCCGGTTGAGGATTTGTCTATTTTCTTGGGTAAGTGCCTCTTCGTGCTTTCTAAGGAATTTCAATTAGCATAAGAGTCTCATGATAGGACATTTTTTGTGATGTCGTCAAGGTTAATTCTATTCAAGTGGAAGAATCCTATGCTACAAATGGGACGTAAATATCTTCGAAGGGCGCTTAGGAAGATGTGTCCCATCAGATATTTTATGGAGTGTATTTTTGAAAATTTATTTATTTAAAAGTTCGTGGTCGTTAAATGTTTTTTATTACAAGGCCCCGTAAAATTTGAATAGCTCAGCTTCTTAAAGAAATTATTAGTTCGAATGATGTGCATCTAATCGTGACTATTTTATTTTAGTTTTATCTCCTTAGAGCCTTGAAGATTTACGTAGTTTCACATCATCATTCAATAAACTGACTGGATTCGACTCATGCTCCGTGAAATACCTGTGCGCATCCCGAAAGTTAGGGGTCATACGTATATTACGCAACGCTACTTTTCGACTTTTTAATGCACCCCACTTCCCCAAAAACGCACCGCAGCGAATGGCTAAGAACCCCCATAAATTAAGTAACGATGGCAATGAACCTCCCTGTCTCCATTGCGAATGATATAACAGACCCGCTATATTACGCATCCCTTATTTCCCTTCACTATGATTCATTCACTTATTGTTATTTGTGTCATCATTTGTGAAAAAGAAAAATATAATGTAAATTTCTCCTAACTCAACGAAAGGTAGGATCCCCTCCTTATCGACAGTGCACCGTAATAGTTGACCCTCCCCCTCTTTAGCGTGACGTAATTTTTGAACCTCCCCGAGGGGTAATGCCCTTCGGTTTTTCTCCGACTTCGGTTGCTACCTCCATACGGTGATGGGCGGGTGGAATGCTTTGGTACTCCAATAAATCTTAAGTCTTCATTCGAATTTTATTTTACAGTTAACAGTTTTTCATCGCTATTTTCTCGACGTGAAAGAGGAAACTCACCTCGTCTCGTGTAATTTTTATTCCCGTATTTTTTTGTTCATCATTAATTTGAACTTTTAAGAAGAATGAATACTTTTTATAGAAGTTTAATGAATAAGGAGACATTTGTATCATGGGTTGCTCTCCGCCATGTTTCATATTTGAAGGCAATGGATCGCCGGCGTCCCTCGACGAAGCCGACTGGGACGGCTCAAGTGCCGATGCCCCCCCTTTATCTATGAGACAGAAATGAAACTCGAGAAACCAAATTCTTCAGGAAGAAGGCTCCACAGAAGCTTCCGAATTAAGTTTAATAAATCTTCTGAAATAATTCTTGACTCCCGTTTCACGATTCGGCAGAAAAAAACTGAAATAAAAAAACTCGAGTGCTTAGAAATAATTGCGTTCAGAACACATCGCAACGTGTACTGAATCGCAGAATCCACCATACATTGACGGTAAAACCTTATTTATTCATATGATTGGCAGGAAACCCCTCACTGTACTTCGGTGTCAAGTATAGGAAGAAGTATCCGGGAACGTATTTATGACCTCTTGAGACCCCCGGCGGTATCTATAATGAGGCCCCCAATGTTATAGTCTTGCAGCGTGGCATAGACTTTTCCTTGCTAATACAGACAGTGCATAATGAGTACAAATATCTATCACTATTAATACTCCGCTGGTAGGCGCCAGGTTACTTACAACTACATTTACATTTTCTCTCTGGCCCCCAGCGCTCGCGAGGCCCCCGACGGCCGCTGGGTACGCCATATGGTAAATACGGCCCTGGAAGTACCAAGAAAGCAGGGGGGGAGGCGGTGGGGGCCGTCGCCCCCCCAAAGCCTTGGAGAACTGAACTAGATAGCCTGTCTTTTGATTGGAGGGGTGGGGGTAAGGAGGAGGACAACACTGGTGACCGACCCACAAACTTGACGTCTGGGTTCGCCCCTGCTATTTAGTCGCCAGTGAGCCACCACCCTTGGACAACCCCAAATTATTATGCATTTTTGCGTGAAATCAGCATTTGTCACCCACTGAAAGTACACGTAATTTTAATTTTATAATGGTCGAAGGCGAATATCTCAGTCAGTTAGTAATCCTCAATAATATTTAGCATTATTTTTGTAATTTCTATTTCTGTGGGACATGGTCATGATAAATTTGACAGTCAGTAAAAATAATAGAAATGATATTATCTTCTGCTTCAGATGTGTTAAAATACCATGGCTGATCAAAGGAAGAAATGGCTGGATAAACCAGCTTTGGTTATTGACCATGGAGCCACAAAATGTGTTGTAGGAATGGGTGGAGAGTCTCATCCAAGAGCAGTGGTGCCGACTGTCGTTGGCAGACCAAAGGAGTCAGTAAGTGATTGTAAACATTCTTGTTTAGAGGACAAAATATTCTCAGTTTGTTCATCAGGTAAAGGTGTTTGGCAGGGATATTTCAGAGACTATGTCTGCCATCACCTCCAGGGTGAATGACACATAAAATGAACCTGATGATGGTGGCAGTGTACTTAGCATTCAAAATGCCAGAGACAAACATTGCCATGTGGTAAGAAACTTGTGAAACTCTTCCTCCAGTCTATACACCCCAGGATAACCTAAGATACACTTAAGTTTAGTGCTCTTAGAAAATCATTCAGCAAAACAGGTGGCCTTACATCCAAGGAAACATCTGATGAAAGAAAAATAGAGGTAGGCTCATTATAAGGCTGAGTACATTTTTCAATGACTTCTCATCTTGCAAATAATTTTTAAAGCCACATTCCCCTCCCTAACTTAGAAAATCAATTTTCTAGCAAAGTATGGCGTTCACTATCATAACCCATTTCCTGGTATATAAGTGGTGTTATTCATGAGAGAGATGTATATTGGCAAGAAATGCTATATTGCAGTGTGTCACAAAAAAGTGTTGACCAGAAGTTTTGAGTGAGCAAACATTTCTCCCTTTCACCTCACCAAAAAATTTCAATCTTCCAAATAAATTTACCTCATCTTTGCTTCATCCAGGATAAATAAAGAGGCATGAACTGTTCCGTGGACTAACCACCCAGCTATCTTCAAGTTTAGTCTGTACCATTTACTTTCCAAGGACCTCATCAATTTTTTTCTTAAAAATAATATTTATCTTTTTCTGAAGTGGAATCAGTGAAGGTGTTAGATTATTTGGATGCAGTAACCGGCTCGGTATTTCCACACAATTTGTTAAATATCAGAATTGTGCACCTGGTTTCAGCAGTTACACCATCTTCAGGTACAGTGAAGTGGTTTTGGCAATGTCATGTGAAGGAAACTGAGAAGTTTAAGGGTGGCTTGGAGTGGAGGGTTGAGAAAAATTCTGTTGGAAATTTTTCAATCTTAGCAGTGATTTAAATTCTTGGGATTAATATAATTTTTGTCAAGATGACAAGTAAATGAAAGCCTCCTGGATTACACAGGCCCTGAGTCCTCTGGATAAGGAGGCAGTATTATAGCTTCCAAATCAACCTAGTTCCTAAGAACATTTGCTTTATTGTAGAATATATTGATATGGTCATCAGAAAGAATGATTGTTGATGTCTTCTACTTCTTTGTGATCGTGTAAGAAAACACTGTCTTGATAACTTTCAGGTAGCCATGAGGATTCCAGACTTGAAAAGTTGCTATGTGGGAAGTGAAGCCGAGTTGAAAGGTGATAAGATTCTAAACCTTCGACATCCTCTGTACCATGGGATGGTTGACAATTGGGATGACATGGCCAAAGTGTGGGAGCACATTTTCAGCAAACATCTTCGTGTTAATCCTGAGGAACATCCTATCCTCCTCACTGAAGCTCCTCTAGTACCAATCATCAATCGTGAGAAAATGTGCCAGGTACAGCCCCTCAATTGTTTTTGTCATGAGAGAGTTTCATTCTATTACATCTTCCATCAATGATACTGTTGAATGATTGCCAAGTATGTATTTGCTCTGAACATCGAGACAAAGAGTAGGTATGTTATGCACCTGTTTTTTTTTAATTTACATGTGTTTTGGTAATGCTATTCATATCAAATTTCATTCTTTTCCTCCTTGAAGTGAGCCAATAAGTTGAGTCAAGTTGTATTATTTGACAACTGCCCTGAAGTAATTTTTAGAGTACCAAATAAATTAAAATTTGAAATTAACGTTTCTCACATGACCAGTAATGATGAATTTCAAATTTTAAATGAGAATTCCATAATAATTGAGTAGCTTATTTATTTTAGTTTAAAAGTGATTATTATTGAAATTTGGCAAAATTAAATTTTGTTTCCCTGTTATCTAATCTATTTTATCGTCTATTTTTTTAATTTTTGTGTTGACATAAATTTTGCATCTACAATGATATCTTGACTTATGAGTGTTCTAACTTAGGAGTTTTTGGAGAAGTGAGATGTTACTCGATCAATATTTTTATTTGAGTTGAAACCGAAATTCGAGCTATGAGTGAGCTTCGTATGCACCACTAATTACAGCATCAAACTCAATGTCATTTCTCAGCATTTTGCATCTCACTCATTTAGTGCACATGTTTACCTTACCAGAAAAGCATCTCTATTTTGTTGTGTTTGAGTTTAGCGTAGTCATTTTACTAAATTTCTTAGTTTTGACCATGGTTCCTAAGAAAGTAAGAGCAAAAGATAGTGCAGAGAATAAGAAGAAAAAGATGGTGTCTATTGAAATGAAGCTTGAAAGGATTGAAAAACATTAGCATGGTGTGCAAGTAGATGACTTGGTGACATAGTATTTGCATAGTAATTCTATAATATGTACCATACTATTTGAGTCCATAAAGGCTGTACGTAACACCAGCCAAGGGCATAAAAATAATTTCAAAGCTATGAACCTCTGTTCATAAAAAAAGGAGAACCTGCTAATGGTGTGGTTGGCAGAAAAGTAGCATCAGGAGTGATACAGTGATGGAGAGTATTATCTGCTAGAAGGCATGAGGTATTTATACTGATTTGTTGCAGCAGACCCCTGGCACTTTAACAAACAATCTATATCAGAAGTGACATTTAAATTTGTTGGGTCAGGTTCAACAATTTTAAAAGTAGGTTCAAAAATTTTAAAAGTTAGCATTCACTCTGTCGTCAGGCATAGTGAGGCAACAAACTCTGATGTGAAGGCAGCAGAAAATTTTCAGAACACTTTCATAGATGTCATAGCAGCTGAAGGATGCATCTTCCAGCATAAGCCAGCAGGTTGTAACCTCCCCAGTGACAAAAAAATTTTTACTACCAAACTACTGCACTACACTTCGATTTTACACGCTCCATAAACTTTACTACGTTTCTTCGTTGCAACTATAACAGTAGACAGACACACAGCACAGGACTCTGCTGAGTAACTTTTGCAGAAAGACGAGTCCATTGCTTACGTCATTAGGAGTGTACTGTATAGACGTGGGTACCGAATACGTTTTCGGCGGCGGTAGTGGCCGAGCCTCTTCCAACCCGGTGGCGTAATCGTCGTGGACCTATACATCGCTTAGACTTTCATGTACAATACTTTCATACCCTCCTCTATTTTATTTCCTAAAACACCGAGAGTCAGTAGAGTAGCATAGATGGCCGATCCTCTGTAGCTAGTATCAAGAGCAAGGCAAAGAGCGACCACCTAGAGGCCCACATCACAAAGCTGGAGAGGCTGGTTGCAGAAATAAACTCACGTGTAACGGCATAATTTAACTGTGGCTTAATTTGAAATCAATTTTTAAAAACTTTGATTCAAAACATGCAATTACTAAGTAAATTTCAAGGCTCAGAACACCTTCAAAACATCATTTTAAGATGTATATTTTTCAAAATTCCTGGACCCCCTGTTTACATGGGGGGTATTCCATACCCCCATGGGGTGGTCTGAAGGGGGTGGTGACCCCCCCTTTCAGAGGCTTCTAGATACGCCTATGTCTTCCACCACACATTTAAAAGTGACAACTCAGGGCTCGTCTGGAATAAGATGCCAAGGACTTACATATATAAATGCAGAGTGGAAGAAAATGCCAGGTCACAAACTCATGAAGGTTAATCTTTGTGCTTTTTGCCAATGCAAATGGTAACTGCATGATCAAGCTGCCATGTGTATATCATTCAGGAAATTCTGGAGTCTTTAAATCACATGAGGTTCTAAAAGATAAGCTTCAGCATATGTGGATGTCAAACCTGAAGGTGTGGGTTACTAAGCACTGCTTTTTATGGGGTGGGTAAACCTATTCTTTGGTCCTGCAGTTGAGAAGTATTTTCAAGAAAATAGAATACCCATGCAATCCCTTCTCATACTGAATAATTCACCTGCTTTCCCACTGAATGTCGAAGGTGACATTTGTTAAGTTCTCAAATTCATGAAGATTCTATATCTTCCACCTAACACCAAAACTATCCTACAGCCTTTGCACCAGATGCAGTTCTGCTGCTGCAATGGGGTCTTATACCATATTTTTTTTATTGCCGAATCTGATAGAGTTTGTAAAATAAAAAGACGCGTATTTTTCCGTTTTTTGATTCGTCAATTATTTCTCGAGTTATAAGCGGCGGAAAACTGATGTTTTTAACCCTTTCGGAAAAGTGGGCGTGGTGCAACCTCTGACGTATATCGACTTCGTCCAATCACAACTGAGTCCACAAAGCTACTTTGCCTTATTGCAATGAGGTACACACAGCTGACTCGGCCAACGGAAGCGATTGCGATAGGATCTGTGCGAGCAGACCTTCCGAGATCCCCTTGCCACTCCCTTCCCCTCCCCTAAAAGCAGTCAAGGACGAGAGGAAAATGACGTCTATGTTACCACAGCTGCATTTTCGTTGGGCGTCACCTTTTGCTTATTTTAATTTTTGATTTATGAGTGAATGGTTGTGGTTAGAAGATTAATTTTTTTCTCTAAAATTCTTTTTTCGTTTCCATCTAACGAATTCATGTACAAAATTGCGATTTCGGTTCCTAGTAAACATCCGAGTAACATTTGAGATGATGGAGATCACTACGTCATTTTTCAAGAATTATGTAAGGATAACTGCCTGAGGTATAATATAATAACACTGTGGTATGCCTTAGAATAATAGATATGGCCTGGCTGGGTGCTACAAGAAAGACCTAACCTTTTCCATGGAAGTAGCTGAGGCCCGAGGTTGTCCGAAATGGAATTCAAAAGATTGGGACCCAAAGTGGGAGAGTTGAGGGTGATTGCATCCTATGGAAAGTGTTTGGGCTAGAAGTTAGATGAAGGAGATCTGAAAAAGCTCATCAAGGAGCACTCCGAGGAACAGGAGGAGTTAAAGGAACCCCAGTCACAGCAGTACACAGAAAATACATAGAAAATTGGTATCAATAAGGAGCCAGATGTGGAGGAGGTTATCTCTACAAGTCGGAAAAAATAAATGTTTGGAATCTTGGAGAGACTTTCAAATTTTATTGGAAAAAACACCCAGAAAAGGTTTCAACTGGCTGTGTGTCAGAGCTATTGAATGACATTAACTTTATATTATGTATTTAAGATTTAACTCCTTTTTGAAACATTCTAAAAGGGAGGCTAAAACAAATCTCCTTGGACTGGTTTTCATTTAAGTATAACGAAAAAAGCAAAACTCAGTGTTGCATCTTTTATTTTGTTTTTATAAAATGCATATTTGTTATTTAATATTTTGTAACTGCTTTATTTAAAAACACCCAATTAAAAAGGGTATTTTTTTGTGGCTGGTACGAATTATTGGCATTTCAATTAGTAATTTACGTAGAAAAAATAATTTGACATACTATGAGAAATTTGATTTTTGAAGGAACAAATTAAACTACTAAATCAAGGTATTACCCTATATACCTTATGACCACTAATCAAAGTGTAACATTTAGATTATAAATTTTTCATTGCAAACATGCTCAATATTTTACCAGATCAATTTGAAACTTAACTAATGCAAAGTGTCTTTTTTTAGGTCATGTTTGAAACTTTCAACCCTCCAGCAGTTTACATAGGCATTCACCAAGTGCTGTTCATGTATGCAACAGGAAAACTTGAGGGGATTGTCCTAGACTCTGGTCATGATTTGACTTATTGCGTTCCTATTTACAAGGGTAATTATATAATTTATATCAAATTTTACTGGGATACTCTTCTGCTATGAATTATTACAACTTAGTTTTTGTCATAAAATAGCAAGTCACCTTTTTATGACCTTCCACAACAACTTTAAAATGGCTAAACATATTTTTTGGGACCCAAAACTTATATTCCAGTAAGTAGCATTGGTAATGACATAAGCAAAGACACTTACGATGTCTTTATGTCCAATGATGTAATACCATATATCCTATCCCATCTGATCTATACATATATTGTCTTATGATATCTCAGTCTACCTGAATTTTTTCCATCACAACTCCTCAAAGTTGTAATACATATATGTAAAAACTATTCATTGGCCTTCATTTTCATCAGTTCATTTACCATAAAGTTATAGTAATCCAATATGATTTGGACCAAGACCTCATTGAGTAACAATGAATTGGTCAAAAAGATAGTTAACATTGGTGACTTTTTGAAATTTCATATTTCTACCCCTTGCCTCTGATAGACCTATTTATCTTTTTATACTAAAAAGTGTGAAATTTAAAAAATACGTAAGGAAACCAAGTTTTAGTAATTTCTCATGGCAAAAACAATGTTTACATTGGCTTGATGCCTATGGGACTTTGATAAAACATTCCATAAAAATCTGTATCTTGGATATTATGGAATTTGAGTGAATCGGGAGAGGAATGGAGGGAACTCACTCTTCCATTCTGATTGTAAAATGCTTCTGTTATATCTCATTAGTTTGATTTAAACATTTAATCATCAGTAAATTAGCTTTCATGTTTTTTTACCCTGTGAAAGAGACCTTTATGTAACATGTAAATGTTTGCACATCTCAGTTTTAGAAGAATCATTAATCTAGAATGGATTTAAATTTGAGGAAAACATATAAACCAACTGGGTTAGAAAATAAATTGCCTTTTGAATCAATAGCCATTGAAAAAAATACGGATACCGTGATAGTGCAGGGAGCAAAGCATTAGTCTTTTGATAGTGGAGTGTAGGCTTTCGCAGCATGGAGAATATCCAGTTGTCTCTTTTGGGAGCCGTCGAGTGTGGAGCTTTGTCGTCCAAGCTTTCGCGTCCATTGCAGGCCGCATCATCAGGGTTAAAACCTAGAAGGAAGTAGCATCTCAGCTATTTATTGAGAGACATGCCCCCCCTACCTTGGTCTTGTTTGGTATTGTCTCTCGCGTCCCTTCTTGCCCCGCTTACATCATGAGGTGGTGACTCATCCTGGACCCTCGGTGTTTTAGAGGGCTCTCCCTCGGGTGGCGGACAAAGAATTCTCTTCCATGCGGCGCCGAGTTTAATGCTGTCGTCACGGTTAAAGTTGTTCGGCCGTTTTTCGATATCGACCGCTTCCCGTATTAGCCTTGAGTAATAGCGCGGTTCCTTCGCTATTACCAGTGTCTAAGCGGGTAAGCGGTGGACTCCACACGCCGGTAAGACTCCACACGCGGCGGCGGCTCCCGAAAGAGACAATTGGACATTAGTCTTTTGATTTAAGACTTCGGAGTTAAATATGTGTGTTGGCTTTGGACAAGTCATTTGTGGTTTTCAAATCTTCCCTAAAGGGTCTTCCGACCAGGAGGAAATGTACAAGGATGAGATTGGAAGGGTCGAGAGAAACTTTGTATTGGCATAAGCCAGCTCTTTACAGAAGGTACGAGGGGACCACGGTTTAACCCTTAGATGCTCAAGGTGCTGAAAACTCAGCTTCCTATGTTTTACTTAAAATGCTCAGGGTGTTGATATACTGCCTCAAACAAACAGAAAAGGTTTTTCTTCAAACAATGTTTTATTTTGAAAAATAAATGTGCACCAACTCATGGAAACAATTTTAAATTGTCCTAAAAAATGCTTATAATTTAATACTTATGAGGTCTAATATTAGGCTTGTAATAGAATTGTTAAAACAGAGAGTTAATATTTTCCTGATTTAGCCATGAGCTTTCTGGGAGGGAAAACATAAATGCCATGAGAGCTTAAGGGTTAACATTCCATTCGATGGATGGAGTACTGAACTTGAATGCTCTCCAGAAAAAAATTGAGTCGGGATCAGTTCATCAACAGAAAATATCTGCCACAGACAGGATTAGAACTCGGGCCCTCAGGGTGAGAGGCCAGTACCCTAGCAGCCATACCATACCGAGCCCCTTGAACATGCCCAGTCAAACACAAGCTCTGATTTTCTGGGTACCAGATCTTCGGGAAACCACAAATGGCACCAGGAATGTAAGTGGCCCTGCAATTCTGTTCCATGTCATATATTTTGGAAGTTAGGTAGGTACTTAGAGAGCTTGACCCTCATCAACCAGACAGATCTTAAGAGTTGAAAACTGCGATGATTTATAACATTACCTCATGTGGTGGTCTATAGCATTACCTAACAGACCTTTTTTTAGGGTAATAGGAAATGTTTTCTGCTCTGTTTTTATTTCTGTGGAAATTATTCTTTGTTTTTGGCGATATTGTTGCATGAGAATCATTTTTAATGGGTAAAATCATTCCAACGCCATCACCTCCATTGAAATTTGAAGAGAAAAAGATTAAAAGTATTCAATTATTGAAATTATGAGCAGTTCAATCGACCATATACTAATTTTGGGTCCATTTTTTAGTGTATACTACTTCTAGCTTGGAGTTCAGAGTACTTAAGATTGCATATTAACAATTGACCAAATAAAATAACAATAACTCTTTTTAAATAACCTTTTGATATCAAAGGACTACAAATGCATGTAGCAAGTATTCTGGTTTTTCACCAATAAAATATTTTAGACTTATTACTCCCACTTATCTTTTTCAAATTTTAATAGCCACTTAAAAACTAATGCCTAGCTGGAAATCTTCCATTTCATTCATAGTGAGCTTGTCGTTTCATTGCAAGGCAATACTAGTATCACTGATTGTATATTCTATTAGACCACAGTGATTCTCTCCGGTAGTAATAATTGGTAAACAAGGTTTGCACATGAGATTGCAATCACCCAGCTTTAAATTAGAGGTGGCCATGAATGGACGGAGTCCCCTAAAGAACACTTTCTTGTGATTTAAGGTTATTCCATCTCCAAGGCAATAACTCGACTCAACTATGGGGGTAGAGATTTGACAGACTTCTTGGCCAAGTCACTTGCTTCCAAGTGTGGGGAAAAGTGTGTGCGACGGCAGTCTCGCTACGGGAGTGCCAGTGGTGACACCAAAATTGGCGTATGGGAGGTGGTCGCCAGAAAAATCAAGGAGAGTTACTGCTACGTTGCCTCGGATTACAAACAAGAATTCACCAGGATGAGCTTTGAACTAAAAGGACATGCACCAAGTTCAAGGGACAAGATAACGCAAACTTATGAATTGCCAGATGGTCAGGTAAGTTTTGCATCATCCGCTGTGCTCAGCCAAATGATTTTACTCTAAATGAGTTTACTCGGAACCGAAATCGCAATTTTGTACACAAAATCGTTAGATGAAAACGAAAAAAGAATTGTAGTGAAAAAATTAATCTTCTAACCACAACCATTCACTCATAAATCAAAATTTCAAATAAGCAAAAGGTGACGCCCACCGAAGAAGCTGCTGTGATAACATTGACGTCATTTTCCTCCCGTCCTTGACTGCTCTTATGGGAGGGGGAGGGAGTGGAGGGGGATTCTTGGAAGTTCTGCTCGCACAGATGCTGTCGCAATCACTCCCATTCGCCGAGACAGCTGTGTCCCCCCGATTGCGATAAGGCAAAGCAGCTTCGTGGGCTTAGTTGTGATTGGACGAAGTCAATATACATCAGAGGTTGCACTTTACCAAAAGGGTTAAAAACATCAGTTTTTCGCCGCTTGTAACTCGGGAAATAATTGAAGGATCAAAAAATGGAAAAATACGTGTCATTTTATTTTACAAACTCTATCAGATTCGGCAATTAAAAAAATATGGTAAACGACCCCATTATGCCAACAAGTGAGAGAACAAGATAAGCAATGGAAACTGAGTGGTTGTCGAGGGAGTTACACACTTGTGATGGTTTGTTAGTACTTATGCTTATCTAAATTTAAAAATATTTTGTCCAAAACATTCCTAGTGAACACAGTGTGGGCACCTTACATATAAGTAATGGTAGCATTTTGTTTCAACGTACTCCCAGCTACTAAGGTTGCACTGTGCTATGCAACCTAATTCGGTCTTAAGCATGATCCTAAAACAAACAACAGCATTGTCCAGGGTGGGATTCTGACTCAGGAATTTTAAATAGTCAGGTTGGCATGGTGCTGACCTAAGTACTGCAGTTGGCTTACAATTGAATTTTCCAAAACTTACATAAAAAACAAGTACCTTGCGTGTCATAATGTGGGAGAGTTACATGTAAAATGGTTCATAAAAAAGAAACCTGTGAGAAATGGTGTTGTTCTTTCTCAACCTCCATGTTAGATGTTTAGTTTTTGTTTTTTTTCACCTGGAATTCCATGGTGTTATATCCCTCTCTCTGTTTTGTAATGGTCTCATTGTGTGAAAATTCACAGGGTGTAGAGAGTGCTTGAACTTCACATTATTTCATGAACTTTTGCTTTAATTTCACTGAAAATCAGATAAAAGAATATCTAGTATCCTAACAAGGGGAGTGTCTGTTAATCATGTCTAGGATGTTAACTAAAATCGGTAGGCAGGTAGTCCTTGATTAGTGATTTCCAAATCACCCCTATTATTGGGTTGTAGATCCAATAGTTTGAACAAAAAACGAGCTTGAATATTTGGACTAGAATGACAACACACAGAATTGTACAGTGGTCTGCAGTAAGGCATAAACTAGGGGTAGGGTTTTTGTTTAAACAATTGGATTAATAACCCAATAATGGGGGTGATTTGTAAATCACTAACCAATGACTACCTGCTTACTGATTTTCATTAATACGTATCGTAGACCTGATTAAAGGACACTCCCGTTGTAAGTAAATTGCCTTTTATTTCACTGAAAATCGGATAAAGAAGAAAATATCTAATATGCTAACTAGGGGAATGTCTGTTAATCAGCTTGAATATTTTGACTAGAAAGAGAACATATAGAATGTTAATTGGTTAAACTATTGGGTTTATAATCAATGAATTCAATTTTTTCAACAAAAGTGGAGCAATATTCTAGGATGTTAACGAAAATCAGTAGGTAGGTAGGTATTCATTGATTAGTGATTTACAAATCACCCCCAATTTTAGTTCATAAATTCAATAGTTTAAACAAAAACTCTACCTCTAGTTTAGGCCTTACTCCTGACCTTTTCCCTATCCTAACCTGTGATGCCGTTGGGCTTAGTCAGTAGTTGTTGAGCTTTACCTTGACCGATCACTCCTACCTTTGGGTTGAACACAACTTTACTTACTAATGATTGCTTTTTTGAGATGTGAAGGAATGAGCTTTAGTTTATTCCTCTGCATTGTGGAATAGTTAATGGCCAACATTCTGGGATGTTTTAAGAGAAAATTGATTCCTTCAAAAAGAAAGTATTGCAATCATAAATAAAAATTATATAGCTGTTCATCAGTATTTCCCAGCCATTCCTGGTTACGAGATAGAGCTCTTGGAAAAGGGTGCATGAAAATTTGCTTTTGTCTGATTTTCATCTCAATGGCTTGAAGAATAAAGAGTTGCCTAATTCATCACCCCATAGCCTCTTTCATAGGCTAAGGGTCAAATTTTCATTATGAACCATTGAACAAAAAGAATTTAGGTCTAAGCATCCCCTCAGACTGTCATGGGTTCCACACTTTTTTGGGAGCAGGTCCCCTGATTATAGTACAACTGTTATTGTGTGTATATTATTTTGGGCCAGAGTCTATGAGTTTTAAATAATGCTTAGCTGTTTATGAGCAACCTAACATAACAATCCTGAGCCATTTAAAATTTCTGAGAAAAAAACTTTTAATTTTTAAATCCTCCTCTCCTTCTCTGTTTCCACTGAATGAAAAGAGTAATCGTCTTGTCTCTTCTTGCTTAAATATTCCAGGTGGTGAATATTGACGTTGAGCGTTTCAAAGTTCCAGAAAGCCTCTTCCAGCCAGAGTTGATAGGGCAGCCAGACTCGCCAGCCCTACACCAAGCAGTTCACCTCTCCATCGAAAAGCTTCAAGGTCAAGAGCTATCCGGCATCAAAAGTAGAGTACCACTAATGCAACAGGATCCTGATATTGCCCAGCTGCAAAAGACTCTCTATAGTAATGTTTATCTTTCTGGTGGGAACTGTAGATTTCCCGGAGTTACTGAGAGAATGAGAAGTGAAATCTACAAGCATGCCAACAAAACCACGGTGAGTTGTGATATATATGGAGAGATTAATTGGGAAAGGAGGAAAATGGATAGTATATGTGTTCTCCAGAAATTTCATATCGTCATCATTTTCCAACCATTAACTCATTAACCTGAAGGGTTGAATGAAGGAGTAGTGTACATTTTTTGATGATATACATGTATCTTCATGTAGCAGCTTTTTCTGTTACCTCTTGAAATATTGTTTTTGACAGCTGGTTGGTTATTTACGGGAGGCGACAGACAGCTGAGGTCATTTGCGCCTTATAGGATAGGTGGGTAATTGGGTAATGGTAGGAGTTTTTAGGGAACGGAGGAAGGGTGGAGAGAAACCCGGCGTCGGCATTAGCCTACTCTTAATGAAAGGCGCCAAGGGGACCATGGCTAACGTCCCATCCGACGGATGGAGTACTGTACTTGAAATGCCCTCCACTAGGCACTCAAGTGGGGACCGATTTTCCACTGAAAAATCCGCCACTGCCGGGAATCGAACCCGGGCCCTCAGGATGGGAGGCCAGTACTCTAGCCACCACACCAACCCGATCCCCTTTTTGACAGCATATAACCATGTAATGCACCAGCATTTTTCGCCTCCA
Source organism: Platycnemis pennipes (assembly GCA_933228895.1). Taxonomy (NCBI): domain Eukaryota; kingdom Metazoa; phylum Arthropoda; class Insecta; order Odonata; family Platycnemididae; genus Platycnemis; species Platycnemis pennipes. The sequence goes on from OW121852.1 coordinate 66,516,311, forward strand.
TTTCAGTATGCCACATTACTGAGAGAATAATTTTGTTAACAAATACAGTTTTGCTTGACCGTACATTCATGCTGATCAAGGGAATCTGATATTTCACTCTCACCTTCAGTACTGTAGAAGAAAGCAAAATGATATGTACCCTAGTGCCAGTCATAGCAATGAGATGCAATAGAAGCAACTGAAACATTTTCATCATAATAATAAATATTATACTATGCCTACTATGTGTGTAATTAATTAAATTATTGGAAAAATATAATGGAGCTAGAATGGGAAGTACTGACCATTTTGGGTTAAAATTGCATGCAGTCATGAACTTTAAGGAAGGTCATACCCTCACGTATAGGACCTAGGGATGATTTTTGAGCCTTAATTTTGGAAAAAAAGGTTAGTTATTTGCTGTCAAATATGGTAATCATGTTTATGCATGCTTAAGTTTTACCTATAAAGCCAAGAAGATCTGACCTATACTACCACATATCCCTATCGAGGAGGGGTGTGCTTGAATCATTCGAGATTAATTCCAGTTTGAAATAATCCCGAACGCACTGTAAAAAAAATACAAGTGAGTCCTTAGATATGTACCAGAATCAATCTTGAGTGGTTCAATCACACCCCCCAGGGCCTCGATCATGGATCTCCATAAGGTGTGCGCTAGCGTTATCGTTATTTTTTGATTTAACATACAAGGGCAGTTTTTTTTTCAACCTCCGATCGCACAGCATAAACGCCAGACAAGCGACAGGCAGGTGATGTGCACAGTAGGAAACTGCGCATCTCCCGTACCACACGCTCTATCACTGCCGACCTTAAGTCGTCAGTATGTGCTGAGTAGCTGTCACACAAACATGGCCGCCTCCATTGATTCTCCCGCCAAGTGTGAATTGCGAAGCGTTATTTGTTTCCTGCAAGCAGAAGGGAATAGTGCTGCAGAAATTCATTGAAGAATGAGCCGAGTGTATGGAGAAAACTTTTTGAGTACTGTTGTTGTGCGTGAGTGGTGTCGAAAATTTGAAGACATGATGAAGGGGGTGGACATTTGATGTGCGTGATGAAGGGGTTCAAGGATGCAAGTCTGTCGCTACAGACGACCTTGTTCAATGAGTGGACGAAGTGGTTAGAGAAAACCGTAGGTTGGCCATAAGTGCTTTATCTATGGAATTTCCGGAAGTTTCAATATCTTCTGTGTACTTTATTGTTACGGAAAATTTAGGCTTCAAAAAACTTTGTGCTCTCTGAGTCCCAAACATTTTGACTGACAACCACAAAACTCGCCGAATGGCTTCAGCTTTGACGTTCCTTGACCATTATGCCGCTGAAAGAGAAGACGTATTGAAATCAATTGTGACGGGAGATGAGACGTGGATTCAATATGACACACCCGAAACAAAGCGACAATCACAACAATGGATGCACAGACATCAACAAACAAACCAAAAAAATCAAACAAACCTCCAACAATCGAAAGGTTATGGGTCCATGTTTTGGGTGATAAGCAATTTGAAGTGTTGTGCAAAAAATAAAGAATGGAGATCACGTTCTCTCTGACATACGAGGGCCGTTTTTTTTTTCAACCTCCGATTGGACATACTACCATGTTTTGGGTCCAAAAAGGTGTGTTGTTTGTGGAGTTCATGCAGCCGGGAACAACGATGACTGCCGCTGTTTATTGTGAAACATTACGACGTTTCCGGAAAGCCATTTAAAACAAAAGAAGAGGCATGCTCACTTCCCGAATCGTTTTGATCCATGACAACATCCGACCTCACTGTGTTGGTGCAATCCAACTGCTCCTTGAGAAATTCCAAAGGAACATTTTCGATCACCCGCCATACAGCTCCGACCTAGCGCCAAGTGACGTCCATCTTTTCCCTAAGCTGAAGGAGTGGCAAGGAGGGCAGCATTTTCAAACCAACGAGGAGCTTCCAGACAACGTCAAGCCTCATTTTTATTCATTGGCGGCAACATTTTATTAAGAGTGTATTGTAAAGCTTGTCCACAGGTACGACAAATGCCTCAATCGTCAAGGTGATTATGTCGAAAAGTTGCCATAAGTGCACGTAACTTATAGTAATAAAAACCTTTTTTAATATTCACTTTTTCTCTTATTTATGTCCAATCGGAGGTTGAAAAAAAACGGCCCTCGTATGTCAGAGAGAACGTGATCTCCATTCTTTATTTTTTGCACAACACTTCAAATTGCTTATCACAATCAGTGGAGCGAATTTTATAGATGGTTATTGTTAACCCTGCACTGCTTTAGGGGTTCGCGTTATTGATACAGATTGCGATAACGTGGAAGATACATCCGTGATTCCACACTGGTTTTTTTCCAGTATTCACACTTAAATGCTCTCTTTTCATATGTTTAATTATTTGTGTCTAAATGGTATATTACATTGATGCCAAAATTTGAGCTGATAGAAGAGCTTCACATTTCTGTCAGTCTATTTTGTTAAATTTGGTGGTTGTCATGCCTACCTTCATGTCTTTGATCTGGCATAATGTGTGGCTTTATGATCAATGTACTAATGCATCATATTTCACTGAGAAAGTACTGTTTCTGATTGTTTAAAATATTTAATTTCCTTTCCTAATTGTTTAAAATATTTAATATGCAAGCAAGTAATTTAGCCTCCTTTAAGAGGGGAAGAGGTAACATTTCCATAGGTATTTTTATTAAGGAAACTTTACTATTCTGTGAACGAATTTCTTATGGATGAAGATCTATAATCACTTGACTGAAATGTAACTTTGACTTTTCCATTCCAATATGTATTTCATGATGAAGGATTAACAAAGTATTACATATTATTAACTCTAATTATGTTTTCCTAATTTGTGATATCAATTTTTTGTATGTCTATCCATACAATGCCCATGAGTGAATGTTGACGTGTTCTATACATGTACGAAACTGTCATATAAGAACTAATAAAAATTAAAATTATATTCTATTCTACGAGACCTTCCTGTGCCATTCTTTACATTCACTTTTCCTTTGATGATTGTCTTCATTAGACCATCATGTGTATGGGTGATAACATTGTCCTGTCTCCTCTTTAGAGAATTCAACAGGCTTCTCTCACTCATATTAATACATACTAGTTTATAAGTCATTCTATTGAGTTTATTTTCATCATTATTCTATAACTTCTCATTTTGAACCCTTTTAGTCTCACTTTTCTGCCACTGCCATCAATTTCAAACATCTTGGGGCCTGAGAGACAGGCCTAAATTTTTTAGTGGTGAGCAAAGAGAAAGTCGCTCATCACATGGCATTTTCAGAGTTTACTAGGGTGTGTGTTCTAGCCTCTCAGAAATTCAGTCACTCTCAGACCCCCATGGAGTGAATATCACGGATCTGCAATATGTGTTACCAATTCATTCAGTTACAAGAGAGCAATTGCAAGTGTGATGATATTTGTGATGTGTGATGTATTTAATCTTGTGAATACTTTTTATTGGAATTAAAAAACATTGTGTTACCATGTTTCTTAGATTAAAATTATGTATTTAATGATGTGAATAATATTGGAAGAGGATCGTATTGGTTAAACTATTCCTGCTTTAAGCCCACTTCTGCTGCTTCCATTTTCAAAGTAAATAACATTCTTATATGCATTCAGGCATACTTTTTTCTCCCAAAACTCCACCTTCAACCTGTCTGTTCTTTAGGTCTACTCTTTTTCATACAAGCCCAAGGTGAAACCCATAATAAGAAGCCTCCAGAACAAAAAAAGCATATGTTCACCCTCCATTTTGTTTCTTGACCTGGCAAAGGCCGGGTGGAAGCCATGTTTTCTTCAATTTCTTGAATTTTAGATGGCATTTCATCATCACTAAATTATGGTCACTGTCGATGTCTCCCAAGGGTAGCTTTTGCAGTCCTTCACTTGGTTTCTAAATCTCTGCTTCACTAAAATGTAGTCTATTTGGCATCTTCTTCTGTCTCCTGGCATTTTCCAAGTGTATCTTCTTCGGTTGTGATTTTTAAACAATGTGTTGGCAACCACTAACTTATGTTGAGTGCAGAACTCCATCAGTCTTTCTCCTCTTTCGTTTCCGTTTCCCAATCCGTATTTTCCAGTTATTCTTCCATCTTGACCTTCGCCGACGATAGCGTTCCAGTCTCCTAGAATAATTAGGTTTTCTTCTCCTCTTACCTGTTTTATAACTTCCATGATATCTTCGTAGACGTCTTCCACTTCTTCATCTTCATAGTCCGTCGTAGGCATGTAAACCTGCACCACCACGGTATCTACAGGTTTGGTCTCAATCTTCACCATTATTATCCTTTCATTGTACTGCAGGAAGCTCTTCACACGCATTCCGGTGATCTTTCTGAGTATGATCCCTACTCCAGCATTACCATTTAATGATCCTGTATGTATAATCCTGTAGCTTCCACTCTAAAAGTCTCCTTCTTCGGGCCACTTCATTTCGCTGATTCCTAATACGTCGAGGTCCATTCTTCGCATTTCCACCTTCAGGTTCTCCAGTCTTCCACAGGTTAGAAGCGATCTCACGTTCCATGTTCCTACCTTAAAAAGTGTATCACATTTGACTGATGTACTCTCTCGGGTAGTCCCCACCCGGAGATCCGAATGGGGGACTATTTACCTCCAGAATATTTTACTTGAGAGGGTTCCATCACGTCTTGATAAGAAAGAAAAGAGTGGAGTAGCTGCGACTCATTGGGATATTAATGTGGTGGTTTCCCCTTGCCTTCCACATCGCAGTACTACAGCCGTTAAAGTAAATGTTACCACGTCTGTAGTGAAATGAGTGTCGCTGTACCGACCACTGTGGTCTCCACCTTCACTCATGTGAAGAAGAGCTGCTGCCCTCTCCTCCGGGTGATGAGAGGCGTAATTGTTGGCGGCCTCCCGCCGCCAAGTCACGGCATCTTCACAGGTTCTGTATTATTTAAAGGCCTATCTTACCCAGGGATAGACCAATACCCCCTCGGAATGCCGTCGCTTTTTGTCCACGACTGCTTATTCGACGAGTAAACTCGCTTATCTCGCAGCTAACCTCTATATCTAGAGGTCGACCCACCATCCGCAACCCGGTGGACGCACTCAGTGGCTTTAAGCTCAGCCGCGAGGCAAATGATCAGAACCACCAAAAATTCATTGACGAATGTTTTTTTTATTGTTATGAAATGCCAACCAATCCATTAGTATTTTACAGATGTGTATTCATGTTAGTCAATTTTTTCAGGGGTTATCCATGCCTGTGAATGTGATAGGAGTGCCTGAGGGTGAAGGATATTCCTCTAGCGACCCAGTTCCATCGGCATGGCTTGGAGGATCAATACTGTCATCACTGTCTTCATTTCAAGACATGTGGATATCTCGTCAGGAATATGATGAGACGGGACCGTCAATTGTTCACCAAAAATGTATTCAGGCGACCCCTGATGATGACTTCAGCAATTAAAAGGCCTACCTCGTATTCTTCTTGGTTATGTTGTTTCACTCAGTTCAAGCAAAAATTTCTGCTTAAGTGAACAAAAAACGATTTAAAATGTATTGAATAGAATGCATACATATTTACATATGCCAAGAGATCGGTTAAGCTTTGAGGTTTGATTTTATTTCAAATCAAAGTATGTGCTGATCCGATGTAACCGAGTATTTTCGACCCTGATTCAATGACTGGAGATCATACTAATGTAACTTTTTTCTCTTGCATTGAAATGTTCACCCAGATATGACCTTCTGGTAGATAACATCAGTATTGGCCCACAGGGGAACATGTTTTTCTGTTGGGTCATGCCACCATTTACTTTGCATGGAACTATTAAGAGAAACTGTTGGTTTGTGACCAAAACTGACTCATCCCCCATGAGGTAAATGTTTAATTTTCAATATTACTCCACTGCATAATAAATGATATTGCTACATTCTTATGCTGTCCCTGTGGCATATAATAGAAAATCAATTGCTGGGTTGAACATGCTAAGTTTTAATGCCTTTTTTTATCTGAGCCTATAATGTTCACATGCAAGAATTCTATGCAAATGGTATGTTTATTTTTAACAATTGCACTTCACAAACTTTATTTACTTACAACACAATTTTTGTTTTCTTAGTGATTGGTGACAAGAAATCAGATTTTATGCATGTGAAAGTACTAATCACACCAAAATTTTAGGGTTACATTTTATGGAAATTAAGGAATTGAACCGTATTAACTTTTGTATGAACTTGCTTTCTAATTTCAAATGTATATAAATAAAAATAATATATAAATGAAATCTGAATGAAATTTATTTATTTATGATATTTAACCTGTTCTTGCTTTAATTGAATACTCAATTACTCCCTTAATTACCATACTTTTAAATAACTTCTACCAGTGAATATTGCAGAAATCTTTTCCTTAACTATGTATATTCATCTTTCAGAAAACCCTTTTAATTTCTATTGTACACCAGAAATAATAAAATTTTTACTCTGCCTTTCATTTGGGCTAATGAATAACAAACCATTCTATTTGTTCAATTTTGATGGTCCAAAACTTTCAAAATTGTGCCACTTACTTCTACTCGGACACCTCTCACATTTCGTGTTTACTTGATCTGAAGAATGATCAATATAACAAGTATGGATGCAGTCATTAGCTTATACTATGTACTCACTCACTTATGGCAGAATAAAATATGGTATTTTGGCATGGGGAAATTTCTCTAAATCATAACAAATTTTTAAGCTACGAAAGTGGGTAATCAGAATAATGTGCAAAGCAAGAAAGTTGTCAAAATCTTTTTGAAAAAAAAGCAGATTAATCCCATATCTTGTGTTTACATATATCATGCAATTATGTAGGTATATAAAAATTTTGAATGTAAACTAAACATGAGGGCCAATCAAGATGCACATATTTATCACACACATAATATATTACATTTTGGACCAATTGCACATAATCTTGCATAGCACAGAAAATACCTACCTACATGATCATTTTAAATTATTTAATAATTTGCCCTTATAAATAAAAAATCAGCATAAACTGGTCTGTTTCAAATTAAAGTTGAAAAAATATTTTCTGGATAATTGTTTTTATACAGCTGAGCACCCTATGCTCTAAGAAGTCCTAATCCGGGAACACTATAATCCGGCAATTTAGTCGTGACCAACTACCCAGTACTTCGAGGAAAATGCCGAAACATTTTTTACTGAAACATTGCTTCATAACCTGCTGAGATATCCCATTCTTAACGTTAATTTTCCCATTACATGAATCAGAATAATCTAAACATATTAATTTCTGGTACTTCGTGTACACTGGAATTATTCTGCAACTTGAAGTAAACATATAAATTTGAAGACATCGCTGAGATGGACTACGACTAATTTACAGATCGGCTACTTTCAATGGCGTGCGCATTTTTTATTGACCACTAGACGGAATTTGATAAAATTATTTGTTAGCTGCTTATGTTTCTCCCAAATCATGTCTCATCTATACAGTTGTGGCAACAACTGTGGTATGAGGCATCAGTACAAAACGTTAACGATCGCAGAAAAAGTGCAAGTTGTGAAAAAGCTTGACAGCATTGCATCAGTGAAGCGTTTGTCTTAAACATATACTGCGTGGGATCTTCAACAATATAGCACATTAAGAAGCTGAAGAGAAACTCCTCAAAATTTTACTTTTAAAGTGACACGAAGAAATGGATGACAGAGAGAAAAATTATGAAAGAAGATTTAAGTGCTGATTTAAATCAGCTAATTAGAATCTAATTAGATCTCGTGGTTTCGATTTCGTCAATGTGAAGGCCTTAGTATTTCTGGCTAAATGCTAATGGAGCAGGATAAACTAATTCAGAAACAGACGTGATCATTTTAGAAGACGTGATGTGGGAAATTTCGCGTGCATGGAATAGTATTTCACAGTCAGTTCTATAAAATATGTGTGGTTTATATTGTGGCCTGCTTTAAGGTTTTATGTAGACAGAATAATTGGGATGTAAAAAATTTCATGTTTATGAGGACAAATATATGATGATGGTGTTTGCAACACCATCCGTAACCCTGAATTAAAGGAAATGGAATTGGCAAATTTAAAGGAAAGGATAGTCAGCGGCCACGATACTCTCACCACACAACATTTCGCAGATGATGAAATCATTGAAATGATAATTAATAACAATAAATCCAAGTGGGGATGAAGATGATGATCCTGAAATTGTTGAAAGAAGACTACCATTGATGGTTGTCTTTGAACAATCATCCAGTCCGATCGCCCACGACGTAGTAATGGGCAGCTGTGTAGGTGATACCCACGTGTTGACACCGCACTGAATCAGCTGATAGCAAACCAAGCACGGTAGGAAGTATGTTGCGCGAAGCAATGCATAAGAAATGTCAAATTCTATATATCCTTTTCCAATAATAATATTACACTTTTATATGTGCAACACACGATGCTTAGATTCCATTATTTTCACTCTCTGTGCAACTTTGATACTTTTAAGTAATAACTTTACGAATTAAGAAACTATTTCTTTCTGATTATTCTCAGTAACGTTTTTTAAAATAATGTTTAGTAAATGGCAAACGAATATATTTTGTTATAAATAATTGACCACTTTCAATGAAAACATCCGGACGTTAAAAATAGACCAGTTGCCATGCATGACCCACAGTCTGGCAAAATCCCTAATCCGGCATCACTTCGGTCCCAACTGAGTGGGATTAAAGATGCTCAACTGTAAGTTATAAATGAATTCTTGTCGGGTGACAAATGATGTGCTGTGTGTCTTGTACCCAAACTTGTATAAACTCCATTGCTATTTTATTGTACCTTACTTTTTTGATAGGTCGTATGTATTTATCAAAATATCTCCTGGACCAATAAAACTTTCATCATGGCCAAGTATTTTTTTTACTTTTTAATGTTCTTGATATAAATGAAGTTACTGCTGGTTTTGTAACCCTGATGCGTACTCACCCACTTTTAAAAAAACCTGTATTTATTTTTTAATATCACTAGTAGGTCATATCTGCCTGGTAATTCAAATATGGATAAAGATTTGCACTAAAGGAAGGGTGATGCAATAGGTACATTTGTTGGTTAAGCCGCATATTAATGTGATAATGGATCAAGTGGCTGCCTAAACAATCAGATTATCTGCAAATAATGTTGATATATAGAACTAATTTTTATATTTTAAATATCGCACAAAAGTTTCCCCAAAAATGAGGATGGCCAATGCACTGTAAAATATTGTGTGACTACAAATTGACCTGTACATAGGGGGCTATTGATAGGAGGTCCTGGGTTCAAATCTGAGAAAACCTCTCTTACATCAAGCTGGATGTAAGGAGGCCAGGGTAATGATAAATAATGCTGAGCGAAAAACTACCCCTTTTACCCTACTGTTGAAATCCCTCTGTTGAGCTCTACTGTCACCAACCAAACTGACTTTCCACTAGCAAATTAGTTTGTCTGAGTAAGGGGGGAGAGACATTGGCATTAGCCTTCTTCAAATTAGTTCCCTTGTCAGAAGATGGCTTATGTCTAGGGAGCCTGAAAAGTGGTAAATAAACTCGAGGGAAAGCGGTGTAAAAATCGTAGGCCCAGCAGTGCAAAAATCGCAAATTTCATGCTCCGGCGGTGAAAAAAATATTTACATCTTTCTCAATTTAAATAAACAAAGAATTGTATTAGAGACATAAATTGATAAATCTAACGTATTGTATCTAATCTTCATTGATAGTTAACAAAATACACAGAGATATACGCAAAATACAGGCCATAACATAGGTGAATAACCTAAGGACGGTGTTGTGTGGGTTGCCTACGGCCAATTTCCTTGGTACTGCTACTCTGCGTATTCAAATTTGCGTCAAATATATATATGTATAAACCTTGTTGCGTCAAATATATATAAATATCGCTTTCAAACTCCTTTTGGCGTACAAATATGCTGAAAATTTTACATTATGGTCTACAGAGATACTTTTTCTGATCAACAGTTGCTCCGATCGAACAATAAACGTGTGGTGACACCAGTTTATCCAGAGAACCTGAGAATCGGAAATATATGCCTGCCCAGACTTTTCTTTTGTAGGTACCTCCCCGCCGCGGCTTATTCAAAATGACAATGCCGGCTGCCTTGACTAAGGTAATTTTTCTAAAATTACTTTCCGGATAAATAATGCGCCCCATCATCCCAGCTGTGAAGAAGCAAGAATAAGGAAAGGAGTGAGACAAGGTTGTGCACTGTCTCCCGTAAATTTTAATGTTTACATCGAGAGAGCCATCAATGAAGTCAAGGAGAAGTGTTCTGGAGTGAACATCCACGGAGAAACAATCAGCATGCTACGATTCGCTGATGACATAGCTCTGATAGCAGAGACAGAGAAGGAGCTGAATAAGATGCTAACAACCATGGAAAGGACAATGGCCAGACTTCAGCTGAAGATCAATAAGAAGAAAACTAAGATATTGGTGTGCAGCAAGAAAGAAGAGGCCAAAACCAATGTTAAACTAGGAAAACAGAAACTGGAAGAGGTGAAAGAGTTCTGTTACCTGGGAAGCAGAGTAACCAACGATGGACGAAGCAAGAAAGAAATAGTGAGTAGAATAGCCCAGGCAAAGAGGGCATTCTATCAAAAGAAGAATCTACTAACAGCTGGAAATACAAGCTTGGAAGTAAGGAAGCAATTCATCAAAACGTATATCTGGAGCATGTTCATTTATGGCAGTGAGGCATGGACGATGACAGCAGCGGAGAAGAAAAGGGTGGAAGCATTCGAAATATGGTGCTATCGAAGAATGATGAAGATAAAATGGATCGACCGAGTGACAAATGAAGAAGTCCTAAGAAGAGTGGGAGAAAAGAGAAGTCTGATGAAAACTATAAAAAGAAGATGGGACAACTTAATCGGCCACATCTTAAGACACGATGGTTTGATGAAGACAATCGTCGAAGGAAAAGTGAATGGGAAGAATGGAAAAGGCAGGCCTCGTATGAGTTACATAGAAGGTCGTAGAGGACGTGAAAGAGAGGAACTACGTTGGTATGAAGAGGTTGGCCGATAGAAGAATCGAGCGGAGGGCTGCGTCAAACCAATTCTAGGATTGTTGACCTTTGATGATGATGATGATCATACTGTCCCTATCTCGTACTTTTTACCGCCACGCCGACGACACTCCGCCACGGGTCCCGAATAAGTTTGCTGCGGCGGGAATGCCGTCGCGCCGGAGTCATATCATAAAGTCGGCAACTTATACTCAACATGTCAGTGAATTCGATAGTTTATCCTTAAATAAATCTTTTTGTCTACCCGAGGAGTAATTCCGACCCGTCAGACTTAGGTGGAGCGCTCTTTGAATGAAATTATTACGTCCATTTGACAACTTTGCCTTTTCGCCCAACAGCTAAGACATTTAAGATACTCTTCTCCAGCGTAGTTATTGGTCCCATTAATGCTATGCGCAGACTTAATGAAATCATCTTTCACAAGCGCAATTGCTTTAATGGCAACTTTTCCGAAGAATCTTTCGGGATAAATACTACGCAATTCATTTCGGCGGCGCGACGAAAACGATGCGCCCCGACCCCGCCACCATAAATGCGATCTAGGGAGACACATGCAGATATCATGGTCACGCGCATCATCAGACTGATGATAGCGGCATGGTCACGTAAATAATAATTATGCATTCATTTCACACCATGAGTTTGCAAACATTTTTTCACCAATTTGGACGTCTTTCATTATTCGTCTCTACATACATATCAAAATAAAACTTAAAGCATATAATGTTTTTTTTCGCCAAATATCGTACGATAGGTTTAAAAAGATCGCACTACCAGCCAAATACCGCTAAATTTCACGAATAAAAAGCTATTCGCTAAATTTCGGTGAATTTTGCCAGTGTTAAAATGGCAAATTTTAACTTAATAGGGTTTTAAACATCAAAACAACAACTTTTATGCTCTTAAAAATAAATTCGCGAAAAAAACTCTTTCGCGGAATTTCAGGGTCTCTACTTATGTCCTATTCAACACATGGAGTACAGCACCCTCGTAAGGAGCGATATTACAGTAAAAATCTCAGATATTTCTGGATTTTGAACCTCAACCCACAGAATTGAATTCCAGTTTTTTTAGTCACTGCACTCACCCAATCCCTAGGGAAAAATTTTCCCCTGCATGTGAGGACTAATAATAAATTATTCAATAAACCACAAGAAATAAATATATAAATGCTCTTCAAGGGTAGCATTGCCTTCTATGGAAGTTGATATCAACATATCCTGTAAACTAATACATTGTAATGCAGAAGTGTTTAGTGAGATTCACTACTCCTGTTTATGATTGACTCTTAGTATTATAAAGGTGTCCTCTGTACCATTAACTACAGTAATCACTGTCTAGTGAGTAAGAATGAGTTTAGGTTCTTACTCATGTAATTACTTCTCTAACTTTTATGAGCAGGAGAAATCTTATGATACGTGCCAACAACTAATGATCCAAGAATTGGATAGCACAGAATTTGGAGTGTTTTATGTTTGTAAAACTTGAACTTTGGAGAAGGAAAGGGAGGAGAGTCTGAAGGTGTGTGAGAAACGGATATGGAGAAAGGAGGATGCACAGAAAGAAAGACTCATATTGAAGTACCAGACATGGTTAAGGAGGAGAAAGCGGTTAAAGAAAATTTGAACGAGGCAAGCACGTAGATAGGGCAAGTTAGTACAGGCAGTGGTTATTGAAGGCCATTATAGAGGGTAGAATGATGGGCAAAGAAAAGTCTCCGGGAATGAATATCCACGGGGAGAAAATCAGCATGCTACGATTCGCCGACGACATAGCAGTCATGGCAGAAACAGAAGGAGATTTAAAGGAGACACTAGGAAATATGGAAAGGACAATGACCAGATATCATCTGAAAATCAATAAAAAGAAAACTAAGGTATTGGTATGCAGTAGGAGAAAGGAAGCCAGGACCAATATTAAACTAGGAAAACAAGAAATCGAGGAGGTGAAAGAATTCTGCTACCTTGGAAGCCAAGTAACCAGCGATGGTCGAAGTAAAAGAGAAATTGCCAGTAGAAAGGGCAAGTGAAAAGGGTATTTTACCAAAAGAAGATTCTGCTTACAGCTGCAAATACAAGCGTGGAAGTGAGGAAAAATTTCATTAGAACATACATCTGGAGCATTCTACTATATGGCAGCGAAGCATGGACAGTAACAGCAGCAGAGAAGTCCAGGCTAGAATCATTTGAAATGTGGTGCTACCGAAGAATGATGAAGATAAAATGGATCGATCGAGTGACAAACGAAGAAGTCTTAAGAGGAGTGGGAGAGAACAGATGTCTGCTGAAAACCTTAAAAAGAAGACGGGACAACCTAATCAGCCATATCCTAAGACACGGTGGCCTGATGAAGACAATCGTTGAGGGAAAAGTGAACGGGAAGAATGGAAAAGGCAGGCCTCGTATGAGGTATACGGAGCAAGTTGTGAAGGATGTAAAAGAGAGGAGCTACGTCAATATGAAGAGGTTGGCCGATAGCAGAATCGAGTGGAGGACAGCGTCAAACCAATCCTAGGATTGTTGACCCTTGATGACGATGAATGATGGGGAAGAGAAGAAGACAAGGAATATGGTCACAGGAGGGGAGATGACTCAAATGGCTCAAGAGGGAAATGGTGGAGGGAAATAAACGCTCTGAAGTGTCGAACGAGAGAGAAGTGGTCCACGTTCACTAGAACGAGATACATATTCTGACTAGTACAATATACTACCACTTATCTAATTATTATAATAGTTCACAGGAGAGAATGCTGATATTCATACGTGGCGCATCTAGGTGACCTGCCTTACTATTATGTATTGGTGGTTGCAGGCCTATCGGGGGTTCCCTAGTACAGATTTCTGATTCATACTGGTTGTTTCGGATGTGTGTATTTAATTTCCTATTATTTCGTTATTATTGTTTTAATTGGCATGCAAACTAAATAAAATGAACTTCCCCAGACTTATCATCCAAGTAAAATCAGAACTGATTGCGCAATGACATTATTAAAACCCAGATATTGAGCACTCTTACTATTAAATGTACACTGAAATTGCATGTACATATACTTTCCACAGGCAAGGTGTATAGTATTGTAGTTCCTGGAACATAGGATGCTAGCTATTGCGTATTTAATTTAATTGATCTGAAGATTTAAATTTGTAGTTAGAAAAATATTCATTTTAAAGAGATTTCCATAAATGCTTTGTTGAAACGTATTAAACTCTTGATATTTAATTAATACTTTCTACAGAATCCCTTATATTTCATGAGAACCCTAGGTGTAGTGATGAAATAGAGGATAAGTAGGCAATGCCCACCACTAGCGTGTTCTTTAATGTTTAAATTCTCCATCATGAGTATTTTGCAAGTTAAAAAAGATGAATGGGATGTCTAAGACTTAGCTAGAAGTAATATCAAAGCGGACACTTCATCTCAGCTTTGAAATACAACCTATAAAATTTCTCTTGAAAGTAGAAATTAATAATAATTTTATTCATGGGACAAACAAAATTACATTGATGCACTGACATTATAGCCCTACTAAAATTGCATATTTATATTGTGATGCATGGTGACATTAGGATTTGAAATTTAATACTTATTATCGTTGTACTTAATTTATTCCCAAGTTTTAGATTCAGGCTGTCTCCTTTGCATACTTAACATCACAATTTATGCATTCATACCTGTCAGGAATGGAATCATTAGAGTTATGGTTTTCCTTCTCCAAACAAGGTGGTATTATTTTATAAACAACCTTATCACCACCATAATGTACAAAATGACTAACCAAAAAATTTCTTGACCCTGAAGAAAATTTCCTAAATTTGATGATGGTGCCTAGTGTGTCATTCTTTGGACAGATTCAGTATATTATCCTGTCAATTCATTTTCTAGCATCCACAAACATTAGTAAATTATACATTAAATCTCCCCACCTATTTCCTTATTCCTAGGGGGTAAAATGCTGTTAACAACCAATGCAGTGCCATCATCTGAGAGCCGATGCTGCCTTTGCTTTGAGCCTTGCTTTGATCAGCAGGGATGAAAGGGTTGATTTGGAGTATTAAATTCATTTGAATACTATTTGATTCCCTATTCAAATACCTTTTCACTGAAAATTGTTGAAGTGATTCATATCCTCAAGAAGTTAAATTTGGGGTAATAAGATTATCTGTATTTTAGGTACTTGCTACTGAAACGAGTATAAGCCTCCCATGGGTAAAAATCCACTAAAATTTTAGTGGATATCCACTAAATATTGTGGATATCCACTAATTATTGTGGATATCCACATAAAATATAGTGGATGTCCACTAAAATTTGTGGATATTCACTTAATATGTAGTGGATATCCACTAAATAATGTGGATATCCACTAATTATTGTGGATATTCACATAAAATATAGTGGATGTCCACTAAAGTTTGTGGATGTCCACTTAACATATGTAGTGGATATCCACTAAATATTGTGGTTATTCACATAAAATATAGTGGATGTCCACTAAAGTTTGTGGATGTCCACTAAAGTTTGTGGATGTCCACTAAAATCTGTGGATATTCACTAAACATATGTAGTGGATATCTACTAAATATAGTGCTCCACTAATGCAAATAGGCACTAATGCCACTTAAGTACATAGATTGTGGATGTTCACAAATTTTAGTGGATCCTTAGATGTATCCACTAACCTAAGTTGTGGATATCCTCCTTTCAGAGGATACGCACGTTTTATTGGATATGATGAATGGCATTATTAACAATTCCATTTTTGTCGACAGGATCCTGTTAAAATAACTGTTATCCTTATACCTCTTCTTTTCCTCCCATCTTTTATTTCCCCATCCAATTGATTAGGGGTTAAACTTTTGCAAACAACCTATGGATTTTAGTCCCACAAATAATATCAAATTATAAAATCTATTTTTCACGATTATAATAGGTATAACTTTTCCCATAAGTAGAACTTTGAATTTGCTTTATTCGTGACGGCGACACTCTGCGACGATTATGACTTCTTCTTCTGCATCTACGCATAATAACTACCAATATTATAGGTAGACGATGAAATTGTTGGTAATACGATTTGCCGCAAAACCGCAGGGTAGGTAGGTGTCTATTTTTCAATATACAATCGTTTTTCTATCATAATTCGCTAGTTTTTTAGTTATATGGTCGTAGTTATTCAAATTCGCGTTGATCAGCGAAAATCTAGCAGTCACGTGACGTTCGATCGTAACCCGTAACCCCCGTAACCATAGTAACAACAACAACCAATAACAGACGCGGCACAAATAAACTGTTTAACCAGTCATATTGATAACGGATATTTGTTTCTAGTAATCTTTGTTGCATTAGAGGATTTTCACATAAGGCCATGGCGAGCTTTGCGTATGTATAACGTTTCGCGGAGAGAGTGGAAAGACGATAGTGCCGATATCTTTCGTAAAAACTTCAATAAAAAAGAATGTAGTCCAAAAACACTCTACCAAGTTTTCAGAAGTAGCATGGAGGACGATTCCCCGAGGGAAAAGCTACAGCGAGAAGTGAAAACCCCGGAGTACGACAAATTTCGCGCCAGTGCAAACGCTACTGTGGATGTTGCTTTCTTTTTTTCGCTTAAACATGTCGATCTTCGAAAATTTTAGTTGACTCCGATATCGCCACTATTTGTG
Organism: Platycnemis pennipes; assembly: GCA_933228895.1. Classification (NCBI taxonomy): domain Eukaryota; kingdom Metazoa; phylum Arthropoda; class Insecta; order Odonata; family Platycnemididae; genus Platycnemis; species Platycnemis pennipes. The sequence continues at coordinate 66,533,039 of OW121852.1, forward strand.
GATCCATTAATTGTGGATCCACTAATTGTGGATCCACTACTAGTGGATCCACTAAAATTTTAGTGGATGCCGAAATCGCCACTTATTGTGGATCCACTAAAATTTTAGTGGATGCCGAAATCGCCACTTATTGTGGATCCACTAATTGTGGATCCACTAAAATTTTAGTGGATGCCGAAATCGCCACTTATTGTGGATCCACTAATAGTGGATTTTTACCCATGGGCTACCATGCCAACACTATGCTAATAACATGTTTGTAATCATGGTTGCAACCATTTTTATTTAACAGTTTGTATTTGTTTACCATATTTTTTTGGATTATGTTCAGCAAATGCCATGACATAATGCCACTTTTTTGCAAGTCCTATTAGTTCAGACTTTGACAACGCATTAAAAATATATTTAGTAAGATTCATGGCAGCCAGCCTCATTAATGTTGCTCTTTAAGAATCCATAGTGAAACAGGAGAGTGTAACAACTGTACATTTTAGGTTTGGGATAGGAGGGTGTATATGATTATAACAGATTGGAGGAAAATTTAATGCTGTGATCACTGCTAAAAAAATTAAAGCCATGATCCTTAATGTTCACAGACTTGGTTCTACTATAAAGAACCTCTAAATCAAAAGATTCCCTCATCTTTAGGAGAATGCATGAGTGGATGGAGGATGTGAGTTATTATGGGGTTTAACTATTGTATTCAAGAGTCCACTTGTGTATATCCTTCGTGTGCCCCTGCACAGTGCTGCTTGTGTAGAAATTCATCTGATGAGGAAACTAAGACAAAATTTGGTGTCTGGGGTCATCCCTCGCTCAGTACTCCTGATGTGGAATGAAGATCAGCTCAAAAACTGCTGGGTAAATGGGTCATGGAAATCATTTCGCTCCATCGATGAAACAACTTCGGCCGTCACATTGTGGAATTTTTCCATGATTGAAACTAAGAATCAACTTTGTATTTTTCCACACGGTTTTTAATAACCAACCGGTTTCAACACTCACGTGTCATCATCAGGGACTAAAATTTTTGAGCAAGGAAAGGCCTTAAATAGTGCACTGGTGGGGGGGGGGGGTAATGTCTCTTTAGGAAGGAACGCTTAGGTATAAACTGGTTGGAGGTTAACATGGAAAGGGAGTGAGGCATGGGGCTACATCACAGGGGTAAGAAGAATATGTTGGAGGTTAGGTCAAATGTTCACATTGTGGCGAATAATGGGGTATACCAGAGCAAGTGGTCAACGGGGAACATTTAAAATCCGTCAAATCATTTAAAAGCAAAATATCGGGTGAGCACCATCGTTCTACAATTTCGTATTTCTCTAAAAAGTCAAGTTTAAAACCTTTATCTTGGACGTGTAAGACTTGAGGTTTGAAGTTTCCCCGGTGTCCAGTCTCTAGTAGATGTTTAGCATACATTGAAGGCTCATCACAGTATCTAACACACTTCTCATGTTCTTTCACTCTGGTCACAAATCTTCTCCCCGTTTGGCCCACAACCACTGCGTTACAATCACCACACTCTATCAGATACACACCACTTTTATGGTCCACATCAATTTTGTCTTTAGAATTAAAGAGTAATTTGCTTAGTGTAGTCGGATTATAAAAACAGATCTTAAAAATGTCTTTGGGTAAATGTCTAGCTATTACTTGGCTAATATTGCCTAGGAAGGGCAGTTTAAACCATTTCTTTGATTTTTCCTGGGGAGATTGGTCCAAATTGGCCCCACCAGTGCACTATTTAAGGCCTTTCCTTGCTCAAAAAATTTTAGTCCTTGATGATGACACGTTAGTGTTGAAACTGGTTGGTTATTAAAAAACGTGTGGAAAATTACAAAGTTGATTCTTATTTTCAATTTTGCTCCATGTCCATTTCATGCACCACATATTTGTGCACATCAAACAAGGGACAGTCCTTTCTTAGATAAAATGGAGATTCTGTCATCTGAAGAAAAGATGTAGTCCAAATCTTGAGCCTGGACACCATGGGTCGTCTATCTACATCTTACCTTGCAAGCTGGTGCAAGGATGCATAGCAGAGGGAGGCAGATCACCAGCTCTGTGGTTGACTGTTCGGGTAATAGGTAAATCTGTATCTGGGGCCCTTGTGTGGGTATGAATACTTTAATTGAAAAATTTAATTTAATTTCATCCAAACCAATGAGTTAATAGCCAACCTTGAATGAGCTCTTAAATATTTAATGCAATGCACCATTAAGTACTTATCACAATCCGACCAGCTTATGCTGCCACTGACTGAGGAATTACCCTTTTTTCCCCATTCCTCCTTACATTTAGTTTTCTTTCTGAGAACTATTTATGCCCGAACATCAGAATTTCCACAGAGAGAAATTCATTCACCTCCACATGTTTGGCAGTTCATCTAACATCTTGTTCATTTAACATTCTTGTTCATCTCATAGAGCCTCAAAAAGCATCAAGAAATCATCAGGGCTAAGGATGCCTAGGTAACTAAACTGGTTGAAGCACCTGGCTGGAAATTGGGATTGGTAAAGGTAAAGAATTTTTTCTCTTTGGAAATTCTGCTATTGCACCGGCAACAGCAGGTAAAGCCTGATTCACATGATGCATTTTTTCTGGGATGGATATTTTGCGTGGAGTCCTGATGGGTGCCATACGTGCTAGTTTGCTGGAAATTCCAACTTCAGCCAGTTGCCCCGACAGCTAGCTTGCCTAATTTCGAGGTTAGGTCCAGTGCTATGTTTCTTGTGTGTTCTACTGATGGTTGTCGGTGTTGGCCAATCATTGTTAAGCTTCACACCACTTGATCAAAGTAAAGGCTCTGCCATGGAGGAGCCATTCTGCCATGGGGTAATGTTCCCTGGTTCTGCTTTTATATAGATATTCTTAGCAATATTTTCCAAAATCTTGAGTGGAACTACTTCATATCAATAGAAGGTGCTTATCAAGACACATAGAGAGTAAACTAGCTGATATGCAGTTCACAGATCGAAGGATCATGATAAACTTTTTGGTGTATCAGTCAATGTGGCTGTATGCCTTCTTCGCTAAACTTCTTGTACAATTTACTGGCAGACAGATGGAAAACAATGAAGTGAATACAACAAAATATATGTGCAACCCATGGTGGCACAAACAACCTAAAATATACCAATACTAGCACTGCAACTTCCGTTTTCACCCAAATGGCATACAAGACAAGGGGGGTATTTGCTAGACACCGCTACTCATGGCAAAAAACTGAACTATTTTGGAATGGAATACTGAAGTAAGGGTAACAGCATGATAGTACACTATGTGTGGTCTGATACCCATGAGCAAGCCCACCTTAGCCACCAACTTTGTCGCCAGCTGAATAGCATACATGAAATCCAGCTACCTTGCACTCTTGATAAATGCACATTTTGAACTGGGTTTAACCTCGTTAAGACTATTAGTTGCTGGTTTGCAATCATTGAAATCCTTCATGCCTTTTCCAGCCTTATCACTTTCCTTCTTACCCTGAAACGTAGCCTGGTTAGCCTGGAGTTGATGAAATGAAGACAAAAGCAAAAGAATTGACATTGTGTTATATTGTTATCATGGCTGACAGCTGAGGTAGCAACTGAGTTGTGGCACAATATAGAATTGATGGCTATTAGAGAAGAGGGAAGAATTCTGGGAGAGGAGATAGATAGATAAGATTTATTAATGCTCTGGGGTAACCATTAGAGCAAGTAAACAAAGAATAATTTTACATTCTGCTCATGTAGCCAATAAATGAATTAAGAAATCAATAACTAAACCAATGTTAAACCATTTATGTTTAGATATTACATTAACACCAGTCTATAGTTTATTTTTTAAATAGAAAAACAGTTTACCTCTGAATGAACGAAGTGATGACGAGGATTTAATATCTGTAGGTAGTGAGTTCTAAACTTGGATGCAGAGATAAGGAAGGAGTTAAGGAAGATGCTGATATGTGCTTGGGGGATGTGAAAAAAGGTTGGGGTCAGTGGATAAATCATTGGGATACACTTTTCCTAGGGGTATAAGATCATACAGGTAGCCAGGAGAAGGAAGGGTTGAGAGAAACCTATGTTACATTTGTCTTATATTGATGAGAAATACTAAGCAATTCACAGCTTTATGCCCCATAGGATAACAGAGCACTGAACTTTGAGAGCTCTCTACAAGACACTCAAGTAGGGACCAAGATTTCATTGACAAATCTAACACTGCCAGAACTCAATTCCTCAGGATGAGAGTCTTGCACTTTTGCCACCAAACCAACCAGGTCTGACAGAAAAATCAGTGAGTCAAGTTCATGGACCATGGCAGATTGCCTTCAGACTTGAATTACACTAGATATCAAATTCTATTTATATGAATATATTATTAAGCAACATTGTGCAAGGGCTGATTTAAACATTAGTTGTGCTGACACTGTTGCCACATACACTTACTTCAATCGCTGATGCCCAAAAAGCCAATTTGAATCACAAAGCTTAAATTATTCCTGAAAACTTGTAGTTATAATCCCCATGGTTACAGATTCCATCACTGAGAGAGTAACTTACATCTTATAGAGCCTCAGGAACGCTGTAGAGATATGACCCCTGGGGCCTTTTTCATTTACAAGCCTGAATGATGATATTTCGTCATGAGGTCAACAAGCCTTGATGATATGTCATGATCAATTCCTTGACAAGTCCTTGTTTGGACTTACCAACAATCAAATTATGAACACTCCAGCATCAGGACCTCAACATTGTAGTGTTTTAAGAACTAATTGCTAGCTGAGTAAAGCACTTAGACCACAAAAATCCTTTCATTGACACCTCAAACATTATAATTCCACAATAACTTAATTGTAAAAGCTGCAAAATATATCACAAATTTATTTTGGACTTTGTTTAGAAGCTTGCTGTCCTCAATATTAATATATATGATCCCCTAACCTTCATTTTATTTGGAAACACAGAACTCATGACATGTTCAGTAACATGAAGAGAATTTCTGCTCGAAAAATAACCCCCCTAAGTGCTCTGATGAAGAGAGAACCCTACATAAGTAAGGAGAGGTTTCTTGCTCTGGTCAGTTAAGGAAAGGAAATATATACTTGTGGATTATATCCTAGAGTTACCAGAATGAATAGATGAATTAAAAGGTAAAACTCATTTGGCGAAGTGAAACGAGAATCTACAAAGGGGCACCTCAGAAACAAATGGGTATGCTTGAAGCAATAAAATCTACAGCAACTTGTTAGCTAAGAGGTGACAAAGACAGACAAAAATAATGAGCATAAAACATACCTGATATCCATGTTAGTAACATGGTTCATGACTGTTGAAAGTCCATGGGTTGTCTGCATGCTTGAAAAATACCACAGGATCATATTCCCCAGTGCAGGATTTGGTCTTTTTTCCTGGAACAATCCTTATTGAACAAACGTTGACTGCGTCCATATCCAATGCATACACTGGCTCAAACATATATGTTGTCCCTAAAATTAGAGCACTATGTCAGGGTTTGCATTAAAGGGTTGAGACTTAATTAAAAGTGAAGCTGAAAAATATTATGATTTATAGAATGACATTGTTAACTAGTTTAACACACTTAATTCTAATAAACAAATCAATCCTTCTCAGAAAGGATCTCAAAACCAGATTTTAAAGTACCAGATTAAGCACTACTCTTCTCTTAAACAACATTCTCTCCTATGTCAGTTAATAGTTTTCTACCAGTTTGGATAGAAGTTGATACAGAGTATAACCCTCTCTTTTGCTATGCTTTTACCTGATGGCTCCCTGTGCACTCAATGCCATTTTTCTCTTCATATCTATACATACACTTCCTATCTTTTATTACACTATCCAAAATACTTTTCTTTTCCCTCATATTCCTTGCTCATGCAGTATTCTACCAAAGTTTAAACAATATAGAGAACAATCAATTTATTTTTTGGCATGGGTCAAAATGACCCCATTTGGGCATTGAATAGTGTGAAAAAGTCCAGGTGTCCTAGTGTTAATGACCATAATGAGGAAAATTATCTATATCGAGAAATAAAGACTGATCTCTATTGTGAATTATTTCTTTCTTTCCTCACAACCCTTTTTGGAATATGAGTCAACAATACGACATATCAAGGCCAATACAACACACCCACCCAGACACCTTTATGATACTCAAAGTAGTGCAGAAAGAGTTATGTGTTGCACTAAGTAGGCAAATTCCCTATGCTCATTAATGTAGCCCACTAATTTTTTACTTTCATATCTTTTTGCATTATGTTGGTAATTACCTTTAGTGTAAAACAAGAGAACATTTCTTGGACTCTTAGGGAGAATAACTAATATAATGCATCATCTACCACACATGCTAAAAAGTACTGCTATTTCCCTCCCTCTCCCCAATTAATCAACATTCTCACCTCCATTGGTTGGAAGTTTTCTACCAGTTAGAATAGGATTCGATGGAGAATCCCCACCTCTTTGCTCTGCTTTTACATAATGATTCCCAGTGTACTCATACTGTCTCTCTTCATACCCAAACTTTTATTCCTTAAAAATGGCCAAAGTTTTACATACATAGCAGCAAATCTTCATCAAAGATACATAAGGTATCTTCTTCAGGTCCCAGAGTGATGTGTTCCAAGTTGTATAATGCTCTTACAGAGCATTACATTTTTTAAAAATTATTTAAGAGTCTGCTAAGGAAGTTCCTGCTTTTGAAGTGCAACAGCAGACTCGATAATATGAAGTCAGTGGGACCGGATAATCGGCACCTCGCAATTTCGAACATTTTCAATAAATCGTGAAAAAAAATTATTTTTATTTTCTCTAACTTTTTTCATCTTCGGTAACATTTTATAACTTTTTTTGGTCATTGTTTGTGAACGAATTCTTAAAAGATAACTTAGTGTCATACACTGTATCGAATGTCTTAAAAGATTGTAAAATAAATACCTACTTGTATTTCCTATGTAAATGGTTTAAAGTGGGCAATCTTAGTGTTGGCAAAATTTCGTCCGAGTACCGAAAACGTATATAAAACAAAAGTTGAACATTTTGTAATAAGAATTTTATGCTCGGAATCCGCAGTCAGTAGAGACGGGCAACTAGTATGGACGCTAAAATTCCTTTTAAGCCTCCTACACTTTTATTTTTCTTCTCCCATCCTACTCACTCAGTGAATCCAACTTGTGGTATTTGTGAACTTCAGCCTTGTGGTTTCTAAATTTCACTCTTCTACGTACAGAGATCACATTGTAGGCAGTAAAAGTAGAACTTTTATATTCCTCATTATATTGCTGGCAATAAATGCATATATTTCACTGTTTCGACGTTGTCAGGAGTTAATAATAGGTACTTCACCGTTAGTTAATGTGCAGTACCCACCACTTATACCAATAGACCACCAGTTAGTTGAGTTTCTCATGATACTGTAGCAATGATGGCAGAATAAGGAAGTTCACTAACTTATACTCGTTCACCGCAGGTTAATTGGCTGTTTTACTAATACAATTAGACCACAGCTAAGCAGATTTCGTCACGATATGGAATTATACTGACGGAACTTGCGTAGAATTTATGCACGTAACCCTAATGGAGGCTGCAATCTTAGGTTTTATGGTGTCTCGAAGGCCTATACCTAACGTAAGTCCTCAATCTCAAATAAATATTCAGCCTTGAGGAGATTTGAACCAAAGAATTAGAGTACCAAGACCGGTGATTCACCGATTCCAAAGGATTCGGCATATTGTGTGCAGCGGCGCAACAACACGTCGAATCGTGGGGGGGGGAGGCAAAACTCTTTGAAAAATCTGTGTAAGCGGGGGGAGAAGTAGAGGGGGGAAGGGTGGATGATGGAAGGCCAGGCCAAGTTGAAAACGTATGCGCGAGTTGCATAACTTCCAGGGAAACAATATGCTGGTGTGCCTAAATAATTAATTTTGACGATAATGACCAAAGAGCATGTTTTGTAATGTACAGTCCACGCGAAAAGACTCAAGTTGAAGGCTTTATATATAAAAAACGGAAGAAGCTATATTCATACGGAGTATATCTGCGTGTAGATGATTCAGTCTTTTGTTTGACGCAGGTAACAGACTTTTTTTTATAATTACTTTTGTGGCATCTTTTTGCCGTGAGGATGAAAAAGGGCACATTTTTTTTCGTGTCGCAGAGGGCAGCGTCACTTTGGTGGTTGTCTTAACAATATGACATGCAAAAATTAAAGGGAATTTCGATAGAATGGCAATTGTACTTTTTTCATGATGTCCTTTGAGCTTCAAATCATTTACTTATATTCGTTTAAGTTATTCTAGCAAATTAACGAAACCGGGTTTTCTCCGATAGTATACAACATTGGAAGCACGCGAACATCTTCGCCTTCAATTTAAATGAGAATCCATTAACGCCATAACACTGGACCTTGCCGCATTGCTTTATTATAATTTTATATTTTTTGGAAACGGGTTCGGAGCGAAGGTGGAAACGCCGAACAGCTTATGCGTTGAGTAGAACGATCTCGAGTACAGTATTGATGGCAGAACTTTAATTTTTGCCGCTATTTCAACACGCTTCATACGTGGATTTTTGTCTGCTTTTCGGAGAAGGTTGAGCATTTCAATTAATAATTTTCTTTTCACCTCAGGCCTTCCCATGGCTAATGCTAAGTAGTTGCCTCACATTTAATGTCGGGAAGTATTGGTACTCGCGCAGTTTTGATATCTAGTCGACACTTGTAAAACAAACGAACGTCGCGATAAATTGCGGGGCTTTTGGGTGCCTTTTTAATTCTTCATAAACTTTTTTTGCCATATTATCCCTATCTAAATATTTTTGTAAGCAATAACAATATTTTCAATGCAAGATTTAAACCTATTGCGAGATATCCATCGTCAAATCGACCTATACAGAGATTATTTTCCTGGGACAAATTTGGTTTGGTCCTCCTTTGAACGTGCTAAAGAGGTAACCAAAACGTGCTAGCCAGTATTATTTACATGAACTGTGACGCGGTCCTGAGGAAACGAACGTGCTAACGAGGGAAACGTGCTATAAAGGAGCGTCCTAACGAGAGTTCACTGTAGACAGTACCAATTTTGCGAAGCGTTTAAAAACAGAGCGGGGTCGCTAGGGATGAAGGCACAAATAATGTTACAAATCGGACAGTGTCCATTAAAATGTGAGCCCCAACCTCCGATTTCTGAGGGGCTTTCCCACCCCCCCACAATCGTGCTTAGGGGGGGGGGGGGGGGAAGGGGGAAATGCCTCCCCTGCCCCTACCCGTTGGTGTGCCCTTGATTGTGTGTAATCAATCATTGGCTGATTTCGATTTTTACCTGCAAACGCAATAATATCAAAACAATGTATCACGGTCGATATGGTAGATCTCGTGGAGAGATATCTTTCACGACGTGTCCAAACATCTGCCGCCTATCTTCCGCAGAAGAAACGATCCCAAGATGCGCCTCACCCACGCCTCTACCGTCAACTTCCCCCCCATTTTCCGAAGGGTTTTGCCATGCGTCTTTCCCGTCATACCCCACCCAAACCCCCACCTCTCTTCACTTCTTACACTCGAGTGTAAGATACTTTCCTGTACAGACATGAAAATGACATAGCTGTCGGAAATAGTTGTCGTTATATGTACTATCATCCAAGTGGAAAATTGCCTTTCATTTATCCATCCCGTAATAAGATCAATTTTTCTCAGTTTATTACCTCCATACTTAACCAAAACAAAACTTTGTCTAATCCCAGATGTTGAACAACTCGTACTTCGACGCATGCTTGGTAAAAAATATGTTTTGGAATGAATTCACTGCCTCTCTCAGTCAAACTCACGTTCAATCATATGAATGGCATAAATTAACAGCATAAAACCCCATGCAGTTCGAATTGCGCATATCTCATACAGAAAGAGCTCGAGTTCTTCCTTTCCCAGCCAATTTGGCTTGCCTCTGTAGCCTAGCTATTATTTATAAGGGTCAGCGATTCTTCCATGAGACGGTTTTATGCTAAAAAAAACTTGAAAGAGGTCACTCTCCCGAAAAATAACCATTCACAAATCTCGCCGGCCTCCTTTTCTTCTAATTCCTTTAGCATGCCTCGTACGGATACCGAGGCCTGACAAGGCAAAATAAGCATATGTCTATGACTTTCCCCACACCAATGGTGAATCCAGACCTAAGAAAAAGTAATTTTTTCATTCGATAGTTCGATATAGCCTAAGCAGTAGAAGACCTAAAAGGAGAGTTCTACCAATGCAATAGTTACCTCCAAGACTGCTCGAAATTCAATAACCGTACATGTTTGCTCCAATTTGAAGGAACATGTCAACTTCTTAAGTATATTTTCCTCGTTTTCAGACCCATTGAATTGCTTCAGTTTCACCTCTTTTACTTCTACAGTTAAAGCTCTTAGGAAAGGTTACTATCGCAAATTCCCCTTTTCTCTCAATGAGGTAAAGGAAGTCTTAAAAGCCACTTTATACAGTGTACATCAAATGGAGTGCTAAATTATTTGATACAAATTTTCGGTCGCACTCACCAGATCATAACAGCAGCACCGAAATCTTCGTGGAGACGGTTGCTTTAGCCTGCGAAAATAATTCTCTCATCCACTCATCCCGATCCTGGCTGAACCTCCGTGACTCCAATGCAAAGCCCGAGAACTAAAATATCAGCACAAGGCGAAATCAATTCGACTTCCAAATCGCGACAAGTCATCCCGCTAGCAGGAAAACTTTTGCCTTTCGAAAATAATTATTCCTTTGCGTAAAATTCCACACAGCAAAGACGAAGGCCGTTCTTACTCACTTGATATCACATTCCGTGACTCAAAGTCGCTCCGTCACGTTATCTGAGAAACACTTGCGAAACCTTCACGCGTGTGAAACTCCACCTAAACACGCCAGGCAGCGATCTCTTACGCTGCTTCGGTGACGGGGTAGAGAAGAGCTTCGGGCTGAGTGAGCTCGTCGAAGTCGAATTGATTTTGCACGCGAGTCGAATTGATATCGAAGGCGAGTGAATTTGGATCGGAATAGGGTATTTAATACCCCAGAAAATCCTTGCGACGAACGGAAACCATTGGAATGGATCCGCTTATATCCCAGGAGAAGATCGTAGTATGGAAACTGGTTTGCACAGGAGTGTCACATGCTTACTGTAATGATCACTACTACCGTGACTAGCTACCGGGGGCAGCTTGTACTCCTTTATATTGCGTTTTTTTTATCTCTATCTACTCCAATTAAGAATAATATTTGGCATCTCAGTACTTATTTTACTTAGTAATTGTAAATTGAATCGACAATACAGGTAGAGAGACCCAGTGTCGGCATTGGCCTGTTCTTAACGAAACCAAACTTCCGCGGTTTATCGTCCATCCGACGGACGAAGTACTGGAAATAAAGCGCTCTCCACACAGCACTTACGTGGGGACCGGTATGCCAATGAAAATCTCTGTCATCAATGGAAATCGAACCCAAGTTCTTGGAGGGGGAAGCCAGTATTCTATAGCTTTATCTAGAAATTTTAAATTTTTTTTTCCTGGATATTCCTGAGTTACAGTGTCCGACTTTCTAATATTTCAGAAGTATTTGTGTGCCCCATTATTTACGACAAGCTTATGTCTCCTTGCGATATAAATATACCGTTCATTGATGACCGTCATCTTATTCTGTGCTTGGATCGTATGAAATTTTGTTCACCCACTTTTATTTTATGAATCAGAAATAACGCACGCCGTCACATTGCGTTGCACAGTTTATGTGAAGCCGTAGAATAGTTTTGAGAAACAATTTTATCTCCAAAAATGAGCGTAGTGTGGAAACTCGTTTTCATTGAAGCGTACCTTACTAGCAAAGCCTCTTGCGGTTCTCATCGCTTCTAAAAAGAGTCTCTTTGTAGTTTAGACACAACAAACCGCACCAACCCAAAGTTTCTAAGCACAAGGTCAATTTTTTTGTTGAGAGGGGAATGCCTTGCATCATAGAAACATAAAGCTAAAAAAAAAACGAGTGGAATTTGAGCGAGAGGAAACGGATTTGACGAGTGGAATTTACATTTAAAATCTATGGGGATAATGAGGAGACACTTCTTTTTCGAGCCTTTGGTGCATATAATCTCAGAGTTGCCTACTTAATTCATTATGTTAGTACTTCGCATGCTATTTAACATCACGGTACGCCTTACAAACAAAACTTTTGTCGCAACATACATCACAAGCAAAGCTCACGGAACACTCTGTAGGAACATTTTTCTATTGGCATGGATATTTTTTTCCACATCAAAAAGTAGTCACTGGTGTCAGGAAAGTCTTCTCGTGCCGTAAAGAGCACCAAAGAAGAATACAAAAATGGACTTTAATACCCAATCCATGCATTCTCAGTGAGTAATATTTGAGATTTATACCGCAACTATGAATTAGATAATCAAATTTAACTAATAACAGGGATCAAAGTTTTAGAATATTTTATTTGAAGGAAAAAGCAACAGAGCGACAAGAGAATCGCTTGGTACTAGCCCTCCGGTACTATAGCTTTGCCTCTGACTTTATGGTTAAATCTTTAACGGTTGGATGTGGCATGGTACTGTTCAAACTCATAATCATACGTTGTTGAATACAATGATAGCAATCAAAAGAGGAATCAATCTTGGATATTTAGTTTCCTGAGGCGAGTGAAGGCCTCTGCTATTCTCCGTACAGTAGAGCGTTTTTTGATGTTTGAGACATTTTCTATGCGTCCCAATAAAGATTGTTTTAACAAATATCTTCATCATGAGGTGCTTGAATTTATTCCGCGTACGTATATATTGCTCGGACAATCCGGTATCGTAGTCCGCGTCTTCAGTTCAAGTGTTTTGATGATGATTGTTGCCTGTCATACATAAAGGGCTCACATCCAGTCACTTGGGTTCGTAATGCTCCGATACAGTTTTAAGGTCGAATACACATTTCTCTCCACCCTTCGTCCTTTCCCTTCCAGCCCAATCACTTCACTTTTCCTCCCGGTCCGAGAACTGTATAAATGCTAGACAAACTTAAAATTACTTTCTCGCCAACCGAATTGTGCAGTCATTTACGGGATGGACAGCATTTTAACACATTAACGCGTCGAATGTCCGCTTTTCAATCGATAAATTTATGGCAATGGAGCGGAGAGATGACCATAGACCACTCTTAGAACTGAGGACTGTTGCTGGTGATGAAGGTCGTACTAAAATATCTTACTCACATTCCTTTCTTTTTCTCGCAAGTAAGCTTGGTGGGTCGCTGCCGGTTGCGTAGACTCCCACATTAAAAAAAACAGTGGTGGCCCGTGTGGCGCCGTGAAGGGTCACTGCCGCTCAGAAAATCTTGAGATGGCGAGGTTGCGCGCGTGTCTGTCTCGGCCATACTTGATAATCTCTTGATCCCTCTCCTGCAAGCAACGCGAAAGACTTAGTTCGTTTTCAATCTTATCACGTCTGGTGGGTTGCCTGCCAATCGGGGGTGAGCCGCCGCTCGACAATGGGGAATATACATGAAATTTGTTTCTCGAAGATTAATAATGTACTTGATGCGAAATTTTCTCACCAATTTAAACATAAAAGCCAAATTTTTCTACGCCCACCAAAAGATTATTAAATCATATTAAAATGTTCCCGAAAATTTACGAAAGTCACGTGACCTGAAACGCCTTCTAACGTCACTGCACGGTATAGGTTCCATATTGCTACGGAGATAGACATTTATATTTAAAATAAAACTAAGTGAATATATTGTTTTGAGGTTTTTAGCCGATTCTCGAAAGAAACGATGACTGAAAAAATACTTAAACAAGCACATTCCGACAATTTCCTTTGATTGACTCCCTTATGCCGGCGTTATTCTTAGAAAAAAACCAGCGATTGCATAGACGTAGTAGAAATTCTTGGGCACTAAACAGGCGTTATATAATCAATGGACGATTTGCTCGTTACCATCCATGCTACGTAAATAAAAAATCGAAATACAATCGTTTATTGCATTAAACATATGAGATAAATACATACGTTATCGCCAAGTATTCATTTAACAACTTACCTCCACGCATAAACAGATAAACAACGCCCTTAGTGATACCGTGCCGTGACGTCATTCGATGACGTCGTGTTTTTAAGCTGCCGAAAAAGTACAATTTTCAAAGAGTAATATCTTTGTAACGCAACTTAATTCTTCAGCAAAATTTTCTCCAAGAACATTTTAGCTAATAAACTTCACATTCAAAGAGTTATAAAAAATAGTGCATGTTCCCCATTGATATAAATTTTGCATGTTGAAATGAGAAGCGACAGATTTTCCAAAACTAATTTCATCATCTCTACAGTTAACCTCCTTTTTCCAAACTCTTCTTTTTTTTCAAATTCCTTGTTTTACGACTTACCAAACTCTACTCATTTTCCTTATTTTCTGCAATGTTTATGTTTTGCGTACAAGTGTCGCTCACGCTAAAAGAACACCATGAAAATGGTACTCGAATCCGGAACCATGGTGGGACCGGATCAAATGTTCGTAGTTTGTAGAAAACATGTGGAGATCGGGTTGAAGTGGTGGTATAAGCCTCCCGTCCTGTTTGCCTGGGGTGGGTGTGTTTGAGACTGTCGGGAATATCTCGAATAGGTAACCAAGGAGTCACGTGATACAAACACAATGGCTCGTAAATTTTGGTGCGTTTAAATCGCTTGTTGTAATTTCACTTACAGTTTTCACTCGAGTTTTTCTCACTCGGGAGATTTATGGTCGAGACGGATGAGAAACATTCGAGTGAAAACTGTACGTGAAATTGTAATGCGCGATTCCAAACCAACAAAATTTTCGAACCATTAGTGTCTGCACTACTTGACGCCATGATTATCTATTTGTGATAATCACGACGATTTTAAACGGACCGATGCCAGGTTTATCGTCATCATTCCTCCACTTTATGCGCCAGAGCGATTAAATTAATTATCTTGCATCACTTTGCAACTATTTATTTTTAGTACTCTAACGATCACGGCCCAAAGGATCTCAGCGCCTTGCATAACAACCTAAACAATGACAATGATGACCATGGAAATCAACTTCCAAACTAATTTACATGTTTTAAACAACGGTAAAAATAACAACTTAATTCAATATTACAAATAAAAATTTTAGTGTATTTTCTATATTAAAGTTACGAGTGTTTTATTGCATACAATAATATTTTATCGCAACAACACTATGCCACACTCGCAACAAAACATAAACACTCCTAATCACCCACGTATCCCGAATTTCACAATGAACCTCAGTCGTCAGACGCCTCTCACAAATGACTATTTCTATTCAACCTATTTCATGGCCTACCTCCCTTCACGCCATTCCGAAACGATGTGTTTCGTTGAATGTTTTGCACACCCTTTGACTGGCGAGCGTTGTTTTGTCAAGCCATAGCTAAACATTTCTAAGTCAATAAACTCTACTCCGAAATCAATATTATTTCATCAGGTTCCCGAATACTAACTACAGTTAAGACGTGACCAATAAATTCCTTGATTTACCATCCAATACGTTTAAAACTGCGACACTAGGCTATTTATAGAATCTCCAACTCTATAATATTGCCAATAATGTCGAGAAAGAATCAGAGATGTCCAAACTATTTTGTGTCCCTGAGAAAAATGTAACACAAATACTTTATTTACATTTGAAGTAAAAAGATGAGCATGGTTGTTTAATCCAGTCCTTTCTTTTATGCCGTGAAGGATTTTGTTGCCTTTTTCTTTTAAAACGATAATTTTGATAGATTATTCATCAAACATATAGTGGATGAAATTAAATGTATTTTTGAAAAGTTCGGCCCAAGACAATTTTTTCGTCACAAAATGGTCCAATGCCTTAAAAATCTTGGACACCCCTAGTCATAATCGACTTCTGCGTTATGTGAGTTAGTTAACATTGGTAGCTTTTATGTCCCAAGGTCTTTCTCGAAAGTAACTGATGCAGATGATTTTCTAGTTTCTCGCGGTAATTGGCAAATCCATCCAAGATATAGAACGACCTCAGAGAATTAAAAGAAATAAAATGCATGATAATAATCGGATAGAAGGATGTAATGTTAATGGAGCAGTCTACAGCTCATCTGGAAAGAGATATTGACTCTCGCAACCTAAATGATGCAATTTTGGAATCGATTCAGCTAGTGGTCAAATGAATTTCATCGACGTGCGAAAAGGGAATGGGAAGAATGACAAATGAAGGTCTGGTATCTACATCCACAGATTACCCTGCGAGCCATCTCTAAGGTGTACAGCATTGGGGTGAATCATCACAAAAACAATCACTATATCAACATCATCTACTTACATGCACTAAGGAATATAACAAGGAGCGTATGAGGCATAGAAGGAAAGTTGTGAGGTATATGAAACAGTGATTGATGTAAAAGATTAAAATTACACAAGAGTTTAACCTACATAAGAATCGACTAAACCGTGGCAAATCAATCTTAGGAATGACGACTTGTGCCGGTGATGATGAAGACGCTGTGTTGAGTAAAAGGGTTAACAAAGTGAGCTCTGTATTCTACCTACCAAACAAGGGATCGCCAATTTCTTAAAAGGAGTAACCTTCATGCTGCCAAAGAAGTAGAATATCACAGGGGTTGCTCATGTAACATACAAGTGGGATATTTGTCAGGAACATATCCTTAGCTTGCATCGTATACCAAAAGTATAGCACACATAATTACAAGTAGAAGACATGAGTAAAGGCCTAACTAGTTTCTCAGCGAATATTTGGGTTTAGAAAGGGAAGACCAACTCATTATGGCACTTCGTTAATCATCACAGTGGAAGAAAAGGATCCAAAGCATACTCAGGATTTTAAATGAACTTCATTATCACCAATCTCCTTCGGATAGTCATTGGGGTCACCGAAGAAGGCCGAGAGGAGTTGGTGGAAAAAAGAGCCCTTCTTCAATCAAGTTTCTCCCCAATGTCAGCGAAGATAAGCTAATTTTACAGCTTTGAGGTCGTGTAATGTCACCAGACGGATGAAAAGCCACGTCTGTGTGGCAATAAGAGGCATTCGTCCTTATCCGTCGCGATTCTTCGAGCGCAGGGAGGGAGAGTGCGACCCGCTAACCGTCTATGTTTGCGTGCTCCGCCTTTAAGCGGGGAAAACGTCCAACTGGAAAGTAAGCAGTGGCAGTCGGGAGATAACGGGCAGTCGCAATCCAATCCAGAACGAATCCCGGATTGGAATTTAATTAGGATCCTGGAAGAAGACGAAATTCATGCACTTCACACGGAAAGGATAGGGCGAGAAGGGGGAAAATTACGGAGGTAAGACCATAGCTCATCCATTGGGTTTAAAAACATTGACATTTCACTTGATGACTTTGTGAATTGTACCGATTTTACCTGCCTATAGCCTCTTCAGTTATATTCACTTGCGTCTTCCACTACAGCTTCCTCATACTCCATCCTTATAGTCATATTTAGTTATGTTCCGAGACAGTTTTCTGTGTTCAAATGTACATCAGGAGGAGGTCATTTACCTTTTCTTCTAGTAATACTAACTTTTTTAGTTTCAACACCCGAGAACAGTATTCTTGAGGTCACTTAATATTTTTTGCCTTCGTTTCTCACTAAAGCCATAATTCCGAAGCTTCCAATATTTTTTATGCCACTATCTTTGTCCGCGCCTCTATATTGCTTTAATTACTTTTAGATGATTTTATAATCAGTGTTACAACAAACATACCGTTTAAATTGCGTTGGTAGCAGCTTTTTCTTATGAAAAGCCTTAGTACTATGGGCTATATGCCTTTATATTATGCCTTCTGCTCCTTTCACTGATTTAATCCATTTATCTTCAGTTACTTAATCTTTGCTTCATAGACAGAACCTTCAACACCTTTCACTTATTTTGAGGTTTTTTTCCTCTTTCATTTTGAATTTTACTCTTTCGTTTGGATACAGACTATTGTTATCCATGTCCTTGGCGATGACCATTAAGTCCTCTGCCATGTTATTTTATCCATTGCGTAATGTAATGCGTTATTTTATCTTTGAAGCGAATTGACCTTCATGGTAAACTACATCTTTTACAATATCATTCTTTTTATTTCAGAAATAATGTTTAGATATGTCATATTTCTATATAATTGTAAAAGACCTGACTGTGATATAACTTGTTTGAGAAATATGGAAAATGAACTAGATGTTGGTGCAACGTAAAATTCATTTTTAATTCATCACCTTAAAATCATTCTAAATATTTCATAAATAATGCTTGGATATGTAATATTACTATTTAATTTTTACAAGACTTGACGGTGATATCACTTGTTTGAGATATGTGCAAAATGAACTAGATGTCGGCGCACCGTAAAATCCAAAATCGACCTTATTGCCCCATCATGTATAAAATGGAAATAACATAATATACGACGCAACTGAATAATCGAGGAACATATTACCACACATTTTTGATTCTTGACGAAGAGTTCCGCGTCATTTTAAGACTAGCATGCTAAATACTCGTGAATAAATATAAAGCATAATTTTAGGTAGTATCCTACGCATAGAGAAATCGTCAATGTGGACGCGGTCTGTTTTGCCGTTTAGAGAAAGGGAAGGCTTTTAAGAGGTAAAAGTATTGATTAAAATATAGTTAAGTAAGTAGTTTAATTAAGTTTAATTTTGCTTTAATTTTAATTAAGTTTAAGTTAATTAATTAAGTAACTAAGAAGTTAACGGGAGAGTTTACTCCGAGGATTAACTAACCACTACTACGGAGGAGGATTAACTAATTACTAAGGATTACTGCGTAATTCACCTCCTGTCCTTGACTGTGTTGAGGAAGAATGAGAAAAGAGCGTAGTAGGGGAGGGGAGGTCTGCCCGAAGAGATCCATTTACAACCACTTCCATTGGCGGAGTCAGTTTTGTGTCCTCCATTGTGATATGGCGAAGTAGCTTTGCAGTCTCAGTTGCCATTGGACGAAGTGGACGACGTACGAGTCCTTTGAACGCCAACTTTTCCGAAAGGGTTACAAACATCAGTTTTTCGCCGCTTATAACTCGAGAAATGATTGACGGAACGAAAAACGGAAAAATACGGGTGTTTTCACTTTACAAACTCTATCAGATTCGGCAATTAAAAAATATGGTAAGCGACTCATTAGGCGTCGACATCAGCCTGCTATTAACGAAAGGCGGCAAGAGGTCCACCGTTTAACGTCCCATCTGACAGAGAGAGAGAGAGAGGGTTCTCAACTTGATGTTTCCTCCACAAAGCACTCAAATACGGGGAAGTACAGAGCTGAAATACTGCCTGTGCCGGGACTCGAATCCGGAGCCTCTGGGTGGAAGGCCAGTACTCAAACCACCGTATCAACCCGATTCTTCAGTATAAAATTTGAGGGAAAAAACGTAAGCATACATTATGACGCCATAAAATTGTGTCAGAACATTTGCGTTTCTTACCAGTAAGGCATAACCTTGTATTTTAACTTAAATTTTTATCGGAAAGTAATACAATATTGCAGATCATTGTCGTTTTGCTAGCCGTATGATATTGTGTTTAAATAAGTCAGATGATGAAATTTTGCTTGAAAACTGACCAAAGTCCTGCTTCTAGTTCTACGATCGACACAAAAAAATTATAACGCATCGTTAGTGTGTTCCTGGAATTTAAAGTATTTCCAAAGGCTGCACTTGTCCTTGCCCATAATAAAATGCATGCTCTCCTCGCCTTAATGACAACAACGATTACTTCACATTGAAACTTTGATTCACTGCCTCTTATGGTTTCTCTCATTGCAGTTACTATCTGGGAGAGGCAACAGAGCTATAGTCATTTTCAATGAGGAGGATTAGTGAGCAAATGAGTAGGGGTAAAAAAGGTTCAGGGTATCGCGGAATGGTTGAGAGAAACCCTACGTCGGCATTAGCTTACTCTTAGCGAAAAGTCAAGCGTGGAGCGGTTTAACGTCCCATCCGACGGACGGACTGTTGAACTTTTGGTGTGTGAAGAGTTCTCCACACGCCACCCAAGTAGGCACCAGCGTAAGAATGGCAAATGTCTGCCTCAAACGGAATTCGAACTCGGGCCTTCGGGATGGCAAGCCATAGCGACGACCCTCCCTCCTCATCGCTATAACCACTGCCTTCTCTATATAACGCGTCAATTTCACGCTTTCTCTGATCACGTGGCCCTCAGCGAGGGAGGCGGGATCACTTCATTTCAGCACTCCAAAGCCGTTACCTGACATGAAGATCCATCTGATCGGAGCGGCAGTTGTGCTGTTGGTAATCTACCAATCACGGGGTAGCGAGCTTAATACTACCCGGACGACGATGGAGGACGAGGGAGAAACCACCAATCCCACAGAACAAGATGGGGAAGGCGTCAACATAGAAGAGACGGGTATGATCCCTTACGTTCCTCTAGATTCGACTGCCAGATTTATAACCTCCATTCAAGGATCGCTGATTTCAATTACACACGCTGAGCATGATGAATATAGTAAATTTAACTCCGCAAAATCGCTGGTGTGTCAACTTAGCGATGTAAGTTGGCGATATCTCATGATATCGCCAACGCTCTGAGATATCATATCGGCCTCCGCAATCGCATCGCAATATTACATTTGCATTGACTATCACAGCCGATATATATGGTAATATCGCACATCTTCAGATTTAGTACTTTCTGATGCATGGCGGTTGTTTCGCATTTGTTTTTCGATTGCCACTGTGGTGAATGGTCCAAGATTGAGATGATTATTAAATTTACATTACTTCTAGTTCTATTATAACCGCTCACATCAACTGCTGTAATTAATGTTTCAATTATAGGTGGAGTGTTGCAGAGAAATGACACCGCAGAAGCAACGGATACTGACGAAATGAATGATGATGACTGGGATGTAAACTGCTATGAAAGTAAGGCACGGAAAATATTGCATTCTAATGAATACATTTCACAAATAACTGAAATTAGCAGTCTACAGTAAAAAAATAACATGAAATGCTATAGCACGCTTAACAAAGCATGACAATGATTATCCGTATAATTTTAAAGTTTACTTAAACATTTATGCTCAAAGTTTAAAATTAAAGATATAAAGATTAGCTAAAAACTAAAAATTAATACTATATAGAAAGGAAAACTAGCTAAAAAAAATAATGCTAGAAAGTCTCTGAATTGGGAATGCCATAGGTATTTTATCAGTTGTTAAAATAAACTAAGTCATCTTTCGGCACATAAATTGAATGGAATGCGAGGACACTTGGTGGAAACATTATAAAATTGAAAAACTTTGTATTTAGTTTCTTACTGTCTTCACGATTCCACTGTGAAAATGTTATAAATATTATCCTCATGAGATGAGAAAGCGTTCAAACCGGTCATTAAAACAATAGAGTAGAACAATATGGACATACTATTTTATTATATATAATAGATTAGTAAAAAGTGTATTTCATTTCTCAATGAACATTCGGCGTTCTAGTCTCCCATAGGCGGGGCTAAATTGGTGAGCTGGCAGAGGATAATGGTGTAGTTTCTCACTTTTTACCTTCATACCGCGTTAACTAGCTCTTGAGATGGGGAGCTGAAGGTAAAAGGATAAATCACCCAGAGTTGAAGCCGGGACTTTGTATTCCAGGCGGTACAGCTCTTGAATACTCTACTAGTCATAATCGCCACCAATCATGATTCCTAAGTCTGGTTTGACACAGCTCTGCACTTATCTTCTATCATAAACCTCTCCACATTAATATGATTCTTAGCTCTCAGATCCTTCACTATATACTCCAGACATCTTATACGAGTCTTTCCTTTGCCAATCTTCCCATCAATCTCCGCTTGACATTTGCCCCCATCAGACTATCATGTCTTTAAGATATGTATGTACATAAGTCCCGCGACGATTTGTAAATTAGGACTTAAAGAAGCCTTGAGTAGTCGCAATCAAACATTCCCAGCAGAAGGCTCTGACTGCATAAGTTCTTTCGTAATCGTAAACAATAATAGGAAATAGTGGTAATAAGCTGTTGGGAATTGCACCGGTTGTGGCTTCAAATCAAACCCCATGTTTCAACGGACGCCTCGACCATCGTCATCAGGGAACGCGCCATGAAATAAATAAAGTTCCTGCACATATAAGAACACCAACAATCAGGTGCCTCCTGATTGGTCGGAGGACGGGGTTTGAATTTTTATTCCGGAAAAGACGAGAGCAAGGCTAGAATATAGTAGAGGCGGCGGTACCCTTCGGGTGGTACCATCGGTACGATACGGCACTCTACCAATGAAGCCAAAATGGGGATGCTTGGGACGGATACGCCCTCCCCTCATCAGCGCAAAACATTGCGTTTTCTATTAACTCTTATGGAGATTGCGCGTGTATTAAAACAAATAAAAATGAAATTGTGCCCAAATTTCATTGTAGCGGGGTGTTTTAATCTTCTTAAGGATTTTTAAGGCAGATATCAATAAAACTGATGGTATCAGGCGTCACTTTGTGACAATTAGGCACATTTATGTGGATGAATAAAAAAGATGCGAAAAAGAATTGCTATTTTCACACTGTATTTTAGAAGACCGATCAAGGCTCCGACAGCTGAGTGCCATTGTCAAGATATTACATCTGAGTACCCGAGACTATGCATGAGGGAGAGTAAGATAGCAAAGGAAGGGGTAGAATCAAGCGAGTTGGAGGGAATTGGTCAGAGGGTGACGAGGACATGAGTTATGTAGGTTTAACACTGGAAGTGACAGCATGCGTCAGGGGACTAAGAAAAATTTATGTCATGGGAGCACATCAACCAGCACGTCATGACAGAACCCTCTTGTCTTGAACATTCAGATGGGATTCACTAGTGTAGTCCTGAAGTTATGAGGCCGGTCGGATACTTCGATCTACCCTGCTTTATGTAATCCATGACCTTTTTCCGATGACGGCGGACGAGTCATTCGTTTTAACGTTGGGTTCAATTAAAAGTTTGACTCGGGTGAGTTCCCGAGATCATTTCACAATTAATTTTTGTCGGGAAAGTATTAGATCGCATCCCAAATGAAATATACACTTTAGAGGCAGTAAAAAGCGAAAATGATTATTCATGGGTTTGCATTACTTGGACTCCACCCAAGTTTTCCCTCGTCATCGCAACGAATGAAATGGGCGTGGATATTAGGCGACTGACAGCTGAGGCATTTCGGCCAGCGTACTGGAAATCCACGCCGAGGGACCGAGTTCCAATCCCGGCAGTGGAAGAATCTTTTCGCTGGTATCCCGGTTCCCACTTGAGTGATGTGTGGAAAGCATTTCAAATTCAGTGCTCCGTCCGTCGGATGGGACGTAAAACCAAGGACCAGCTGTCTTTCACTACCTCGAATAACTACTACACTTTTTATCCAATTTCTTAGTTTTATTAAACACATTAAACCAACTTTATATTTTTTACTCCATCACGTCCTTCAAATCACCCACTCTTTTTGTGATTCAACCCGAAGGTTAGTTTTGTTAGATGAGAGTAGAGCTCACCCCTTTCTAAGCCAATGGCGTGTGGAATTCACACATTCAGGATAGGGGGCTCAGTTCCTTTCCTTGGGCCACCTGCGATTTCCTACGAAGTTCTGACACGCAGAAAATCAAATTGCGAGGATATTTGTTGGGAGTGTCCAGCAAGGCTCTTGCTCGGGATTTGAACCCGGGACCCTCCGGTCAGTAGCTTAGTGCTCTACCCACTAGGCCACCACAACCCCTTCAAATCACCATCCCTACCTATTTCATCAAGTTCTTCTGCCTTCTTTAACTTTTCCCAATCGACTTCTCTCCTCTCCTACCATTTCTCCTATTTCTTTCGTTTGTTTTCCTTCCTTTCTTCATACCCACATATAAAATCCATGTAATGTCACACATGTTTTTAGTATTTTCATCAGTGTTTCATTTATGTGTAGACTAAACGAATCAGCCGGCCTCGGTGGCGGCGGGGTAAAGTCCTCGCCTGCCATTCCGAAGGTCGTGGGTTCGAGTCCCGCCTGGGTAAAACTTACCTGTCCAGGGCATGGGTGTTTTTAAATGTGTTGTCCATATGTATTAAAATGATCGTAATTGGGGGAACCTGTGATCATTAGAGAAATCATTATTATCATTATTATTATTAGTAACTAGTTCTCGTCTTCGAGTAAACGTTTCTTTTGCTGATGCGATTCTCCTTCAACCTCTTTTTTGTTCTTTTCCTCCAACATACTATCCAGATAGCTAAAATGCTCCTCTTTCTTAGTGCTATGGCCTGCTGCTTATACATTGTACATGACCCTCTTTGTCTTCACGCAATAGCTTTTCACGATTGGCGTATCAACTCAGTACCTACCATCATAGAAAGAACAGATGCAATTTTTCACTGATGATCATTTGGTGAACTTCTCAACGGGTCAGATACTCGAAGTCCGCCGACGTTTCGATGCACGTTTCGCACACCATCCTCACGGCTCTCTAAGCCCTGAGGATGTGTGCGACACGTGCATCCAAACGTCGGCAGACCTCGGAGACCTGACCCGGTGGGAAGCTCAAACAGACTTCACCAACAGTGGTGCCAGATTTTTTGACCCGCAGCCCGCCACCAGATCGCCCTAAACCCGCCCAACCCCTCACTTTTCTCGCCGCACGCTAAGATTTAAACAAAATTTAATGTATTACGACCAGGTGGTTTAATTTTGATATAAAAATAAATATATAATATGGTTAAATATTCAATTCCTATTTATTTTGTCGCATCAAAGGAGCAAATAGTAATAAGGTAATATTTATGAAACATTACGAGCAAATTTGACCAAAATATTAACTATTGCTAGAGGTCATTCATCTAGTGTTTTGAAAATCAATTATTCGTATTTTTAATTATTTCTAAACATGCGATATTTTTATGGTCAAATACTTTACTTGAATACAGACTTTTACTTCATTGAACTTTCCTTTTTAAATGAGGAATAACTTCATTGTAAGTTATAATGTTGCAATGCTCCATTGTAAAAATAATTTTTCATTCCAAATGGTTGATTTTTGTACAGGAAATGAAGAGCATTCTATTAATACTAAACATATTTTATAAGTGCTTAAATTAATTCCTAAATAATTTATTTTTCCAATTCTCAACAAATTACAAATATTCCTAACTGCTCGATCATTTTGGTAGGGTCTCGCGTCAGGACTCTAGTCAGTTATACTTTGCTGTTACTGGATCAAGCTCATAATTAATCAGTAGACAGACAGCATTAATATTCATTCCAAAGAAACAGAAAACATTTTTCGAGTAGTTCAAAATTTGAAATGGAGTGTGTAAAGCTTTCCTTGGAACAATCTATCTCTTCAAATGTGATGCACCCAGTATTCTCGTTATCTTTACTTTCTTCTTTTCCTTCTTTAAATAATGTATGAAATGCTAGTAGAGCTCTTTGACAGTTATTTATTTCTGATTTGTTGATTGCTCTCTGGAACTCCAGCCTACCTACTAGCGATATTTTTTGCGGAAATCTGCCGACCGTGGGACCGATTGCACTCAGACTACCACCCAATCAGTAAAGGAATAATAGCCTGTGTGCTTGCTCTTCAATGTGACTTAACATCTACATCTAGATAATACCCTGCGAGCCACCTCAAGGGTGTTTGGCAGGGGGAAACGGTCGTACAGCTACTTACAAAAAATTCGTACCACTTCCCTACGCAACCCGCTCAACAGGCTCTTTAATTCCTCGATGTGACAACACTGTCACCGATTCGACTGCCGAACACCTATCGCGTCTGGTTGACGATCTCAGAAGCAGGAGCACCCGAATGAAACATGACCTGGCAAAGCAAGGCCCCGTGATACAGGGGGTTGGAAGCTCACCGGCGGCGAGTAAGGTTTTCTTTCCCGAAACAATTGACGAATGCCTTTCGCAATGCGGACCACCGTCGTGCCTCTCCATCTCGCTCGCTGACCATGCAAGCACAGAATTTAGGGACCCCAGTTTTCCAAATTACTAACAATAAGAGTTTATATGGCTGAACTGCTTTTCAAGGAACACTCGTGGACCTTCCATTTCCGATTCGGCGTCATCGCACTGTCGTTCGCGGAAGTCGGGAAACCCCGCGGATTAATGTGTCGACTAAACCAAGCCTCATAGATCTACCATGCAAGCCACCGCGAGGGTGCGTGGCAGGAGGTGTTGCTGAGGAGTGGAATCTCACGGGCGAGGAGAGAGAGGGGACGGTTTTTTTATTCCTAAGATAAGTTTCCATTGCCTTCCAGCAGTGAAAACTGACATTTTCTCACTTAAGTAATGCTACTTGCCGTTATTAGAAATTTATGCTTTAGTATTAAATACTATTATTAGCTAAAATTCACTTAGTTTGAAGGCGGCGAAGAGTCTTCGAAACAGTTTCAATGACCATAATCTCGACACATCAGCGATACTTTTCTATTCTACCTGAATAATATGATTATGTTTTTCAACTTTATAAAAACAAAAATTTTCTATCGAGAATAAAAAAGATTTTTTTTCTATGGAAGCCACATGCAATGCCACACATCGAGAAATTTATATTCCTAGATCTGAATCATACACATTTCCCTTAAGGAGCTTTCATTGACACTGCCGAGAACATTTATCTTTTTTCAGACACGTAGTAGAACGTGGGCATAGCACCATGGAGCTTTTTTCTGGGCTACAACTCACCAATTCCCGAAAAAAAGTGAATGCGTATCATTTTAACTTATTTTTCATTGATGCATTAGGCAAGGAAGATGTTTTTCGGAATCACTTCGTGATGCTAACGAAATGAAAGACGATCAAAAATTAAAAATATAAAATACCAATGAAAACATAAGAAATGAAAGAAATCCGGGCGTGCAACTTTGTGAGCATTTGTAAGAAATTCCTTCACGCCTTACCCCAAGTCCTACGCATTGCATCCTCCGACGCACGGTCTGTGGACATGTCCGAACACGAACAGCATCCCCAGTCTCTTCGGCAGTCGAAAAAGTCTTTTCCCTTCCTTGGTCCACTATGCGCGCGTCTTCCTGAGTGCTGACTTGAGGTTTCCCTGAACCCGCATTTAATTTGCCTGCAATCTCCCGAACTGGCATATTTGCCGTTAGTATTCCTGCCATTCGGTTTCTCCACCTACCGTCAACCAAAATATTATGTGCACTCGAGTTTGAAGGGTGTTTACAAAGTTACCTAATAACAGAAAATTTAAAAATATTAATTTTTGTCGTTCAATTCGGCGCTAATGAATGTAAAAAAGCATTTTTCAAAAACCCAAGATTATTAAACCCAAATTATAACTCCATATAAACAAGAATGTTTTATACATTTTCTATAAAGTTTAGAATTTTAGCTGAAAAAGAAATGATACTGTAATCATATTTAATCAAAAGGGTTTTTCTCCGCACTAGGTGATCGAAAAAATACAATTTTAATTGCGTCACAATCCTTAGACATCCTAATGTTATAATACATCGATGTTAATAACGTAATTTAATCAACTAATTTTATATTAGTTTAAATTTATGGCTTAGAATGAGACGGTTCAGCGTTTATTTGTTGCTGGGAAAACCGTGCGACGTTGCTGCAACAAATACCCGCAGACTTGTCTCACTCTGGCCCGTGCAAATATAAACTGATATAAAATTAGTTGATTAAATTACGTTCTTAACAATGATGTATTATAACATTAGGATATCTAAGGATTGAAACGCAATTAAAATAGCATTTTTTCGACCACCCAGAGCCGAGAAAAACGTTTATGATAAAAATTATTTCAGTATCATTTCTTGATAGTTAAAATTCTGAAAGTAATAGAAAACGCATAAAACATTCTTTTTTATGTGGAACATTTGTATCAAATAATTTGAACTGTTTTTGAGATATGCATAAGCTTTTATACTCGGTGTAATAGTTGAACACGAAAAAAACCGTCACTTTTTCCAATCAAACTTTAATAAGAAATACAAAAATATAAGAAAGAAAATTTAAGTGCCCAATTAATGTAGAATTCAATGACAAAAAATACTATATGATTAAATTTTCTTTAGTTATTTTGGTTACTCGTAAACACCCTTCAAACTCGAGTGCACATAATATTTTGGTCGACAGTAGGTGTCAACTGCGGCATTCCTCTAGCGTAACTAGCGCGCACCGTCAATGTGAATTATTGGCTTACTTTTCCTCCCAAAAACACACGCTTCGCCGCTAACACCACATGCTGAATTGGGAACGAGATTAATAAATGGCAAGGCAGGTTCTCGATCAAATCGGAACAGAGCATTTTAAACGCATAGCTACATCATATGCCCAGCTTTTGTTTCGAGGTAAGGAAACCCTCCTAGCCTGTGAGCTTCCAGTATCAAGTAGGCTTTGGGTCGCCAGCTCATGTTTCGCTCGGGCGCGTCTCATACCGAGCTCTCCAGTCCGACGTAACTGCGTTCGGCCAACACCCGGCAGTCGAATACAGCGACAGTGTTGTCTCATCGCTGATTTTAAAGGTCTGTTGGCCGGGTTGCGTCGGGAAGTGGTACAAATTTTTTGTAAGTAGCTGTACTATTGTTAACGGTCGAACTATTTTTTATTCCATTTTTTTTCGTGAGTTCTACGGTATCTAGCGGTATAAAATAGGGAAGTTAGGGATATTTTTAGGTACCCGCCCAATATCCGGGGAGAATGGCTCAACCAGCCCAAGTTGGCGGGAACCCGCCAAATGAAATTTTTACCCGCCAGCAGAGCCCCTCAACCCGCCCAATCTGGCATCACTGTTCACCAATTGTATTTGCCTGGAAAGACTTAAGAAATTTCTTCACATACTGACTCCATCATTATCAAGCAGAAAAGTCGGAACAGAAATGTTTCGGAGAATAGTGATTGTTTTCCATCAATATCCGTCCTTTTAGTTCTATGAAATGGTTTAAAAATACAAAACTGTGGAAAAAATGCTGTGTTATTGAATATACTCAATCACCCTTCATTCACAGGAGTGGAGACGCCTCTTAGAATCCACAAACGGGAAGACTGGGAGATAGATAAGGGACCAGTCGCTCGCTCGTCCGTCGTGGAGTACGTCATGGTGCGGGATGGAGGTGCACAGTGCTCGACGAGGAAACAGTGTGGTGCACTGGTGCGCTCAATGAGGGGGCTGAAGCAGCGGGAAGGCTGTGACTTGCGCGAGAACTTCTACATCGGCGGGGACGGGAATGTATACGAGGGTCGGGGTTGGTCCATTACTCCATTCTTGAATCTGCGCGGACTGAGGGAGAAGGCTGTGACGGTGCAGTTCCTCGGGTCGCACAGGCGGAGACCTCCATCCCGAGAAGCACTCAAAGCGTTCGAGTCATGGGTCACGGTCAGCTTATGGACGGGGGAATTGTTGTCCCACCGTTACAAGATCATGTCCGTGAGGCAGCTCCTCAACGACAGCACGTTCTTGGGTGATAAGCTTCACGAGGAGGTGACGAGTTGGGAGAGGTACACAGACGAGAGTTCACCGTCAACCCTGTGGGAATATACGATCCCAGAGCGCCTAACAATGGTTTTCAGGAAGGAGTGGATGGCTAGGCAACCGGAAAAGGAATTGAGTCCGCTCTCTTGGGTGGTTACGAAGATAGTGATCAGCGAAAGCGGGGACGAATGCTGGAGTCGCGCGGATTGCGTGGCGAGGATGAAAAAAGATCAGGATGAACACATCGATAAGCACGGGGATCTGTTGCACAGCTTTTACATAGCGGGGAATGGGGATGTATTCGAGGGAAGGGGTTGGGATTTCCTTCCCCAATGGCGAGTTCCAAGCTTGGAGCATAACAGTTACGTAAGCGTCCAATTTATCGGGAATTTCACGAGCGCTATACCCACGGCGCGGGCCATCAACTCTCTCAAGCTCTTGGTCCGAAGCGGTGTGTGGCTGAAAAAGGTGTCGTCCTCGTTCGTCATAATCCCCATGCCCCAAGTATATGACGTCCTGGGGAAAGCGCTGAAGAAATACGCCAAAGGGTGGGATACGTGGTCGAACCAAACGGAGCGTACAAATCTCTATTGCACCGGTGTCTTAGGATTCCTTAAGCGTGGAGACTGGGATTCAGTATTCACTCCACGCCAGTATTATCTTACAGATTACAAGAGGCCTGCATCAATTCTCTTGGTCGATGAAGGAGGTGACCGCTGTTTTACTTACAACGAATGCATTGAACTCATTACAGACAAACGAAATGATTATCCTCAGTACGTTGACCGTGTTTTTCACAACTACTACATCGGAGAGGACGGGAACATATACGAGGGGCGGGGATTGAAAGTATCACAATGGAGCTCCGTTTTTCTAAATGACTCCTTAATAACCATAAAATTCCTAGGGTCGTTCGAATCAATTTCTCCCTCAACGTTAGCCCTCCGCGCATTCCATGGACTTGTTGAATGCGGGATCAACTCAGGATACCTGTCGGCGAATTATAGATTGATTTCCTTTAAGGAGACTTATAGACTTGCACCAGTGCCCGAAAAAGGATTGGACGGTTACCTTAGAATGTTGCCGTCATGGACCAGTGACATAAAAATAAAGGTTGACGAAGGAGTGACTCAGGATGGCATTGATTACTATCCCGTATTCTCACGTCACCGACAAGTGATATCGGTGAATTTTAGTCGTTCTATAGATTACGTAGTCGTTGGATGGATTTGGCGGAATGCAGCTTTACAACGTTGTCTATACAATGGATACAACTACAACGGACAATGCAGGGAAATATATAATAACCTGAGAAGGCGATCGGAGGCTAACGTTTACAACTTTTACGTTACGAAAGAAGGCTGGGTATTTGAAGGTCTTGGATGGAACAGGACATCCCCGTTGAACAGTAAGGCGCTGGGAATTGATTTCCTATTCATCAGTTTCCTCATAGATAATGGAAGGATGGAAGATCACCTTCCTGGTGATCTTCCATCTCCGGAAGCAATGTACGGATTCCGGTGCCTAATGAAAGCCGGCGTCAAGTCGGGAAACCTAGCTAAAGGTTACAAAATCATTTCGTTCCCACAAATTTATGGTGGGACAACCCACAACCCTCACAACCTCGGTGACATACTTTCGGAGAACGTCAAAACGTGGGACCGGTGGTCTAAAAACCTTCCGCTGCCCGCTATTGAGCATGACTCATCAAACCTCTCGCTCTACGTCCAGAGGAATATGTGGAGTGATAAGCCAGTAACCATCAAGGACTTAAGCAGACAAGTTACTTGCGTCGTAGTCATGAGCATTGGAAACCGATGTTTCTCGGCAGATGAATGCATTTCCGTCCTCCGGAACGAGGAGAACAGGACCCTCTCGAGGTTTGGGCGGATCCCGGAGAATTTTTACGTGGGAGAAGACGGCCGTGTTTACGAAGGTCGTGGATGGGGAGACGCTCCTCAATGGCAATGGCTTTCAAACTGCTACACCATAGCCTTCTTAGGGAGGTTCCAGCTCAATACTCCATCGGACAAGGCCGTCGCTGCGATGGACTATCTAATACGGGTCGGTGTTGTCAATTCAAATATTCGTAGCGATTACAAACTATATTCGGCACGAACATTTTGCAAAGGCAGTGGATGGATCGGAGACTCGCTCCACAAGGCAATGGCGGGGTGGAAAAATTGGGAAAGTCACACGCCCTACTATCAAAATTGCCCCGCCCGATATTTAAAGCACCCAATAGTAGAGGAGGAAGAGTGGAGAATCGTGAAAGAAAGGAGATCGGGCCTTACGACGACCAGTCACCCAATACTATACGTCTTCGTCAAGGACGGAGGAAAGCGCTGCTTCAATTACGAGGACTGCGTCTCGATTCTGAACGGTTGGGCGGCGAGCGGAAGCCAACTGACCGAGAACTTCTACATCGGAGACGATGGGTATCCTTATGAAGGACTGGGATGGAACTGGGCTTCGCAGCATGATTTCGAAAGGAGTGAAAAGTCCATGACAGTCCAGTTCCTGGGTGTTTTTGAGCAGGAAGCGCCATCTAACGCAGCCGTAACCGGTTTCATGCAGCTCCTCAGACTAGCGGTGTACCATGAGAAGTTATCGCCAGACTACGAGATACTTTTCTTTCCTGAAAATCTCTCGTCGGCGACACGAGTGGGGGCTAAACTGAAAGACACCATCAATAATATAGAAAGGTGGCTTGAAGTCGTGTGAAACACATAATGAGTCTTCGTGAAGACTTCTGCGGTGTAATGGTTGGTTTGAATTTCTTCCGGGAATCTTCCGAAACGGGAGCGAAAAATCTCGTGGAAACAAGTGTTCGTCCATAAAATATACAGAACAGTATTGTATACGACAGTACATAATTTTTCTTATAAATATGACCTCTCCATGATTTGTGGCGCGGTAGTCCCATAGGTGTGGCTCTTGGCTACTAATTCGGGATCATAAACTAGGAATGGCTCCGTTTACTCGTCCAGTAAAACCCAAGATAGGTGATTCCTGAACACTAGAACTTAAGGCAAAAAAAGAGGCGGCAGAGGGAAAGGAACTGACCTCTCATGCCCTCGTATGTGAAATTCGTACTCCGTTTGAGTTAATTAGCAGAGGTATCTGACGCCAGTGATCGTAAAAACATTTAAGTCGAAGACTGTGATTTCATTTATGAATACTTCTTTCTAAGCTATTCTCCATAGTAGTAAATAGAACAATCACTTTGTAAGATTCCACAAAAAGGACCTTGGAGATGATTGGTAAACTAATCGAAACCTAGGTCGGTGTTAAAATAAAAAAAATTGTGGAATTTTATACTGCTACTGCTTTTTATACTGCGAACACCGGTTGGATATACTAATTAACATTAGATTACTGTATATATTTTGTCTAAGAAATGCACGTGACATTTAAAATTTTATAAATTGCGTTTAGTGACACCGAAGGCCGTGGTTTGGAATCCCATCTCGGGAATGGTGTCTGTGTTCGCCGTAGGAGTATGCTTTAAGTAAGATTAGTCGGTACGATAAAACCTAATCAGCAGTAGAACTCTAAAACCTAATTATTTTCATGTCACTCGGAGCTCAATAGCAAATCGGTCCTTTCAAAGAAAGAATTTCCTCAGCAATGTAATGTGGATGCTAATTGGCATTAGTTAACTAAATAATGGAGCGTCTGTGACGTCCAGTGAGTTTAAAGATGGCAATCTTATAAGAATTCTATGAATCGATATTAATTTTGAACCTCATTTTGTGCGCGAAGTTATCCTTCGTCAGTAGCCGCGATTTGCTTTCCACGTTTAGATACTATCAATAAATAAATGAAGGATATGTAACTAATTACAGTCATAAGGTAGTACAATTCTAGTGAATGGTACTCAATTTTCTATGCAGAAATGACTTAAATGCTTAAAATACTGGAGTCATTTTATTATTTATCGGCCTCTTTTTTCCAACTATTTTCTAAGTGACATTGTTTCTAAGAGCCAACGATAACGAGGCTTATTCTTCAAAGATGAAATACAAAGCTATGAAACTATGTAGTACAATAAGCTAATAAAATGCATACCAAGAAACTGCTATAATTTAGCATGACGCTTTATTACTGATACACTCTATCCAGATTGAATACATTGTATTATTGTATTCAATCTGGATGGAGGAATGAAGAATATTTATGACGATCACATAGTGAATAAACTCGGAGCTTAGTAATAAAGAAGTTGTAGCTATCCACTCTCACAATGGCCTCTCAGATTTGAAGTATTTTTTCGATATTCTCATGGAACTGTTGGCCTGTTTTATGGACTCTTGGAACATAACAGTTGGCCTGATTCCATGCGTTAGGGCCATCTACATCTACACGATACCCTGCACGCCACCGCGAGGGTGTGTGGCAGGGGGTGAAGATCACCAAGCATGCACTACTAACATGCAAACTAGCAACTATATTGTCTCATGCAACTTGATTGTTAGTATCTATAGTATTTAAGGGGTTAATACATGCATCATGCACTACAGACTACTCTAAAATATTTCCCCTATAGCTATATATATAGGCATATAGCTATACTGTATGTAACATACAGCATATGAGTAAAATATTCTGGGACAATTTAGCAAAACTTCGAATATGAGCCAATCCTGGAGTGAATGAAATCCATGCTCTAACTTTGCATTTCCATGACCAGGCTATAACAGCCTTTCCAGTATGATCAATTAAAATTAATGTCCGGACCGCTCTCCCTATTCTACTGCAGCAGGTAATTCATATTCTTGGAAATGTCGGAAAAAGAATTTTCCGCTATGATAGTATGGATAAAAGTTGTCCTCCGTTAGCAGAAACAAAATTATTGATCCACACGGACGAACCTGGACTTTTCAAATTGAAAAAAAATACAATCTACGACACATCATAATGTCTCGGAACGAAATGTTAATCCTCATTCTCCCCGCACCCTCTCCAAGAAGCTTTTTATACTGTGGACACCGGTTAGATATATTAATTAACATTAGCTTACTGTATATATTTTGTCTAAGAAATGCACGTGACATTTAAAATTTTATTAATCGCGTTTGGTAACTCTATTGCGAGCAAAATATCGACTAAGTTCACCACAGCCACACTACACTGATCGTAAGATTTTGGTGGCACATAAAAGCATCGAACAGTTGCGTAACAAATAACGCTGCGTATAGTCCTAATGTCTAAACAAAACTTTTAGTTTACAATAAAAGACCTCCTTCGTGCTCATTAAAGTGAGCTATATAAAAATGCTAATAAGAAATTACTTACAATTAGCGTTTACTTGGATAGTAACTCTACAATGATTTTTCGGATACCTTTCTTTCATATGCATTCCACTCATAATAGTATGCTCGGCAATTTCATTAATTGCTGATTGCTGTCGATGGTTAACTGAAATGCCGCATCTGATTTGAAGCTAATTTACCTCCTAAAATGTAACGATTGCAAAGCAAACAGAGAACCGAGTCCCAAGTGGAACTTGTCATTGGGGGATGTGACTAAGACCATGCGTGCCATTAAGGATAGGGGAGTATTCGGGAAGAGGGAATGTAGGAGTGAAAAGAAACTTGACGCCAAGGGATCCACAGTTCAACCTCCTATTCGATGGACGGAGTATTGAACTTGAAGTGCTCTCTACATTGCATTAAACTAGGAGCCGGCTTACCTATGAAAAACCTCTGCTACTTCTGGGATTCAAACCCGGGATGGTAAGTTAGTAATATATCAACCACCCTACCCCGGTGCCATGAATTTATAATATGAATTACTCATTTTTTACAACAAAAACAATTGATAATGGATTACAACAATTCGTGAAAAATAACCTAACACTGAAGTATATATATATATATATATATATAAATGTTCACGGGAAATTCGCAGTGCGAGACACAAATAGCAATAAAGCTGGTCACAGGCGTGACAAAAGTATAAAGGCACATAAAAAAAAGGACACTCACAAAAATAATTTCCGATATTTCGGTGGCCACTACCACCTTTCTCAGAGGAGAGGAGAGAACTCATGTGCCTTTTTTTATGTGCCTTTATACTTTTGTCACGCCTGTGACCAGCTTTATTGCTATATATATATATATATATCAAGTATAAAGAGTATACTGAAGGAAAACGACCGCTGCTGACATTTCAAAAATATGAGGGTTAAAATATCTACAACGAATAGTGAGGCCCAAAATTTAAACATCACAGAATTGGATTAAATTAGAAACCGACAATATATTTTACACGGTTAATATTAGCATCATCA
Organism: Platycnemis pennipes; assembly: GCA_933228895.1. Classification (NCBI taxonomy): domain Eukaryota; kingdom Metazoa; phylum Arthropoda; class Insecta; order Odonata; family Platycnemididae; genus Platycnemis; species Platycnemis pennipes. The sequence goes on from OW121852.1 coordinate 66,568,799, forward strand.
TCATTGGTCATCAATCCTCAGATTGGTTTGACGCAGCTCTCCACTGAGTCCTTCTATCGGCTAATCTCTTCATAGTTACGTAATTCTTCTCTTAATATTAGCATAGAATTCCATTGTGAATAACACAAAGAGAGTATGAATGAATTTTTCACCGAGTGCACTTGGATAAAGTTGTAAAGATATTAAGAACGGTATGAATGAATGTATTTTCACCAAGGTCTCTTGGATGTTTCTATGAAGGGAAGGTGTCCTTAAATTAACCACAAATTTATTATTTTATTCTTCCATTTGCAAATTAGAAGTTTGGAACGTAATTTAACTCACCCACTAGCGCACGCAATATCGCTTTTTGTCAATTAATTCATTGTTTTCAAATCCTAAAGTTCGTGAACAGTAGTTTCTCACCCTCCCCTATTCATTGCAGGTACCGTTCCGTAGTGGTATTAATTCGCTCCTAAATCACTCTTCATTTGGCCCATGTACTCATCCTTTAGTCTTCCCCGTGAGATGTTTCCTTCTATTTTTCCTCAATCATGTTTTTCACAAATTCATCACATGTGCCTCCGCCCAATCAGTCTGGTTATATATTCTATCATATTGTACTTCGTACATACCAACCTCTTTTCCAGTGGCGTATGCAGGATTTCCTTCTGGGGGGGGGTTTCATTAATATTAATGTGCATCATCATAAAATGATATTTAGTTTATATTTATTCCCTAAAACAATAATTTAAAACATTCTCTTTTCGTGAAGAAAATTCAACTATATTTGTCTGCCCAATAAGCAAAATTCTAAACGCCAGTGCAAAATATAATAAATTAAGGGAATGTTTTTGGGGGTTTAAACCCTAAACCCCCCCATCGGTACGCCATTGCTCTTTTCCTCGGCTCTTCTCCATACTGTCTCGTACTTTTCATGTCTATATAATCTTCACCAACCTGCACCTACGCTGTCTCGAAGCCTTCTATACTTTTCTCAACAGTCTTTCCGATAGTACGTCTTCGACGCATAGTGTACCACACTTTTTATTAAGGCGTTCTCGTGCCGCTTTCTTGTTTCTATTTGTATCCTCTTATTATTGGTCGCTTTACCATTATACCCTCTTAGTTTGAGTTTTTTTCTGCACTTTAAAAGCAGTCTTACATATTTGATCCTATGCGACACCGCTTCCGAAGTAGCCGATAGACTCCGCTTAATCCATCCTCTACCTTTGTATCGTGACTTTATCCTTCAGTTCCAAAAAAAACATTAATCTTGACCGGGACTCAAACCCGGAACCTCCTGATTACAGGCTAGGTGCTTTAACCAGTTAAGCTATCAAGGCACATTTCATCATCATCATCGGTCAACAATCCTAGGATTGGTTTGACGCATCCCTCCACTCGATTCTTCTATCGGCCAACCTCTTCATATTGACGTAGCTCCTCTCTTTTACATCCTTCACAACTTGCTCCAAATACCTCATACGAGGCCTGCCTTTTCCATTCTTCCCGTTCACTTTTCCCTCGGCGATAGTCTTCATCAGGCCATCGTGTCTTAAGATGTGGCCCATTATAAGTTGTCCCGTCTTCTTTTTAAGGTTTTCAGTAGACATATCTTCTCTCCCACTCTTCTTAAGACTTCTAAGACATATTTATTCCCTGTGAATTTCTTGAGCCTTTAAAGGAACAGCATAGATGCTTTGATAGCTTAACTGGTTTAAGCAACTAGCTGGAAATCAGAGACTTCTGATTCGAGTCCAGATCATGGTTAATGGCTTTTTTTTGAGAAAATCCTGCTATTGTTCATATCAGCCCGGTAACTCCGTTAAGATATTCGTGAAAAGTGCACAATCCTTGGAATTTCAAATTCTCTCTCCCACATAACCTGACTAAGGTTTATTTTCTTTTGATCTTCGTGCTTATGAAGCACTTACTTCATCGCTTTCAATTCTGGGTGAAGGTCTTGATTTCCAGCTGGAATAGCGATGTCATCTGTGAAGGGGAATGTGGCGATTTCTTCACCGTTTACTTTTATTCCTTTGACTCCTCTTAATCTTTTCTTCTGAGCATATATTGGCAAGCGCTGCTAATGCAATGTATCCATCTTAGTAGCACACGCTAATTTCACATTGTCACGGCCATTACCATGATAAGTCAAGAATTCTAGGATTAGTTTGACGCATCTCTCCACTCGACAAATCTATCGTCTAACCTCTTCATATTTAAGTATTTCTTCTCTTTCTCACCCTTACCAACCTGTGCTGTATACTTCATGCGAGACATTAATTTTCCATTCTTTCCTTACACTATTCCGTCGACGATTGCCTTCACCTGTCCATCACGTCTCAAGATAGGGCCGATAACACTGTCCAGTCTTCTGTTTAAAATTTTCAGAAGACTACCTTTTTCTCCAATTCTTCTAGGCCTTTTTTCGTAATTCATTCGGTAGATCTATTTTATCTTCATCATTCCTCTGCTTCCCCACATTTGAAATGCTTCCCGTTTGGACTTTTTCAGTGGCTTTTATCGTCTATCCCTCACTGCCATAAATAAATATACCTCATGTTTAAGTTCTAATGAATTGTTCCTTACTTCCAAGCTTGTATTTGCAGACGTAAGAAGATAACTTATTTGGTCGAATGACCTCTTTGCCTGAGCTATTATTCCTTCTTCCTTCGTCCATCGCTCTCCACTCGGCTTTCTAAATAACTATACATATGTACCCTTTTACCTGCTCAAGCTTTATTTCATAGTTTTTAACGCTGGCCTTGACCTATTCTCTCTTATTTTGATGATAAAGGACCATATTCCAACAACAATCTACGGTGGTCCGAAGCATCAGTTCATCTCGATCAGATCACAGTTCCACTAATTGGTACCTTTCGGTTCGGTTCCAAATGTTGCTATAGATCCATCGGTCACACCCTGTTAAACTCAGGCTGCATAGTTCCCTGTGTTTCAATGAGGTTAAGGTAATGAGGAAGAGATTTTGTTCACAAGGGCACTACTTCGTAATTCCCTGCTCTCCTGCAAGATATGCCACCCTGATTACACCAAAATTTCTTCAATTCCTATTTGGGTTTACATACAGTAAACTCCCGATTTTCCGGACTAATGACTGGTAAATGGTGCACGGATAATCGGGAAACACGAATAATCCGCTCTTTGGTTATTTCCGGATTAGTTTCTCTACGGTGTGCCGCCAAAATAAAATAAACTCCCTCAGAAAATAACACAATCTGCCAATGATAAGATCCTCGCTGTACATAATAACATTTTACGGCAAAAAAGAATCCAGTAGAGCTCTCCCGGCCGCAATTAAACGTTCGCAAGCCTCGGGTGGCGGCACGAAGCCTGGCGTAAGACACCGGACCAGTCGGAAGAGCCGCAGTGAAAGCCACGATTGGAGGAAAATAACAAAAGTTTACTTACCTTTAAGACCGCTGCCGATACGCTAAATAGATTTTACGGTGAATGGAAAATCCGCAGCCCGGATAACGCGCGCACGGATAATCGGGAGTTTGCCGTTCGATCGATAAACAAGGCCATTTGCGCCTTTTTAAGGATAGATGAATGATTTGATAGAAGTAAGAATTTTATGAGCGAAGGAGCAAGGTTGGAGAGAAACCCGGCGTTGACATCAATCTGCTTTTTAACAGTAGGTATCCCGGCTGAAAGACGAGAGTTGAATTTCATGTTCCCTCTTCGTAGCACTCGATTAAAGGGACCAGTAATCAAATGAATAATCTCCGCTGATGCCCAAGAATGAACCCAAGACCTCAGGATATGAAGACTCCAGCCACCAAATGGACCCGATCCCCATTGGATATTGAACAGATTCAATTAATTGCAGTGCAATCTCAATGACATTCATGGGCTGTTGCTAAAAGTATTCATTTTTCATTTGAGATATAATTATAAATAAAACTATTAGAACATTTTACAGGGACAAGTTTAATTTTAATATGTACCTCCTCTCCCATCAAATTTTACCTCCTTCGGATTTACCCCACGAGCTACCTGCCTGTAAGTCTCAACCATAACTGACGCTTTCTCATTATTCTTTATTGACAGGCAACTCACTTTGCCATTTTTCCCACCACAGGGATCCATGCCACTGAAGCCTCCAAATCATTGTAATAAATGTCATGAATACACCCAATGCGAACTTCCCTTTCCTTTTCTAGTGCCTAATTAATTATGTGATGGAGATGATGACACCACTACACAGAAAAATTACTGCATGCAAGAAAGAGTATTGGGTGACTCGAAAGCTCAAACATAAGTATTCAATATTCACATAAATAAATCCTCAAATCTAGCCTGGTGGACCATTGAAACTGAAGTGCACAGTGTGATGAAATGACTAAAACTCAAAATAGCATAGAAAAAGACATATATCACAGGAAAATGAGTAGTTGACAAAATAATTCTCAAAATATGTCAGGCCTCCACTACGCAGCATTCAAAGAAAGCTCTTTTCCAAAATTTTTTTTCAATACCGCATGAGAATGTCCCCAAATCATGCTTCTTCTCTGCCCACCTTGAATAAAAGTTATTCATTTGTCTCAACTCTCACCATTCTATCCAAATTATGTATATTAAAACTCATGAATTGATTCTGTAACAATGGATAAAACTCCATTTTTCACTAATTGATAACAATTTTATCATAGATCAATCTGAATACTAGGTCAGGCCAAAATATTCCTTCTATTATAGCTCTCATAGAGAAATGGTGTGATGTGTTCTTTTCCCATTCCTCAACATGACTGTTGCCCATCACAGTTCACACACCTTTTTCAAATTTAAATACATGAATGAAACATAATTATAAATACCTTTTCCTAAGTTTTATATTTAACTTATGATTCCATGTTCTTCATGACTTGCTGCCATTTTCAGGATGGGAATCAAAATTGGCTGAATAAAGTATTCAGTGTGACAGCTTCCTGTTCAACGCTACACGTAAATCCATGAAAACTCTTCTTGTCATTCCATCCAAACATTGTGCCTAAAAAATATGTTACGTGTTTTATCAAGATTTAATGATAAATAAACCTTAAAGAAAATCATAAAGGTGCATAAAAATAAATAAAATCATTAAACTACTTCTGTAGTCAAGTAATTTCAATGATTAATATGCCGGAAAATAAATTCAGAGATCTAAAAGGTATTTTGCACTTTAACCAAATATACTCAGACAAATCCAGTAGTCTCTTCTTTTCATCACTGATACCTATACATTTTTGTAAATATGTTTTTAATTAAAAATAATATGAAGAATTTCTCAATATAATTCATTAAGGTACTAAAGAGATCACATGAGTGGACATAAGCCTTGGTTTTGTATTAAAGTGACATTTTGTCACAAAAAATATTGAATTTTCTCCACTTTCATGAGATGTTATCCTTTTGTGGTGATTTACACATTCATATTTGCCAAAACAAATGAGTTGGTGTTGAAGATTAATCCAGAATGCAAATTAAGGATGGAAAGAAAGAAGCCTAAATAACAATAGCCCAGAATGACTGACATTAAGAATACCCAACAGTTACATTGACACAAGCCCAATGTGTCACAAATTCTTCAGGTTATCATCTGTAGGTGCATATTTCCTAATCCTTGTAAAGACTAATTGATTTAACCTTCAATTGAAATACAAGGTAATTTGGTCAAGTCTTTAATATGCTAATCAACAAGTATAAATTCCAGCCTCATTATTCAGATGACAAGTACAACAAATTCATCCTCAAAATTGGAGAAAAATCAAATAAATGTACAAATGCATCTCTCTTCTTATTCAACTTTCCAGGGTTTGAATAAAAATACCACTGAACAACTTATTTGTAAATTTATCATTGTTTTGTGCTGATCCCTAAACTACACAAATTAATGGAACTCAACCTCATTACATGAAGGGAACAGTGAAAGATAAATCTACAACTTTCATTGAAGACCTGAATTTTTGACTGGTCAGACAAAGTATCACAATGAAATCGATTGATTCGTCTTTAACTTGGTGAAAATTCATTCTGAATGAGAAGATTCAACCTATTTAAATTTTCCCAGACTTTATTTTGCTGGTACAATGAATGTGTTTTGAAGCTAAAGTGTCATTTTGTGTTGCACCAGCAAGTATTTGAGAATGACGCCTTAGCATCAAAACGCATTGTACTAGCAATATAAAGTCTGGGAAAATTTACACAGTTGCATCTTCTCATTTAAGTATCACAATGTTCACACAAAGGAAATCAGGTGGAAGGACTAGGCTGCAAAAGGCAGAAGGGGCCAAGGGGGAATTAAGGGTTATCTTAATGGATAAAATATGTTTTCTCTTCCCAGTTAATTTGCCATCAAGTTAATAGTTCAGACATGACAAAGTAGATACATTGCTATTGAGAGAACTATAGTCATTAAAGTTCCATATAACATATGCTTGTCATTCACCATTTTTGTTTTAATTACATGCCTATAGGCATGTAATTAAAAGTATTGGTTGTTATTTTGAGTTCACAGCTTCATGTATATTTGCGATATGGATACATAATTTTACATAATGTAAAATCCCAACCTATTATCGCTGTAATACAGCAATAACATAGTAAAAAATACATCATATAAAATATACATGAATTTCCGTCATAAATACATTATGTAGATCTATACTTGTGCTGTGTGGGTAAAAATGAAAAAAATAAGCCTTTGTTATCATAACAAAAACACAAAATATAATAAGGATAATTTTCTGTCTTTAAGAGATTTTAAGATGCTATTAGACAGCATGGTCTGGGAGATTTTTCATGAAAATATTTCAAAAATTAGGAACTGACTGGAGGGATATGAATCTTATTTTAAACTTATATACCTAAAGAGCTCAGAAATGGTAAATGGCATAAGCTAGGGAAGCGAAAGGAGTATCAGGGTGGGTAGTGGTAAGTAAAGGAGTGAGGCAGGGCCATCCATTGTCTCCACCATAATACAGTAGAATCTCAATAAGAAAAAGTAAGCGGGACTGGAAAATCGGCAATTCGTAATTTTGAACATTTCCAATAAATTGTGAAAAAGTTTTTATCTTTGTTCTCTCTAACTTTTATTGTCTTTGGCAACATAGTACAACTTTTTTGTCGTTGTTCGATGTTGAACGTTCCTTCTTCTTGATTGAAACTGCTTAGGGTGCTGAGTCGAATGGGGAGGGTTAGTGATGCAGCGTCCTTTGCTTACGGGTGGGTCTTCAAGGGTTGTGTGGGGGGAGAAACCCACCCATAAAGAAAGGACACCACATCCCTGACCCTCCCCATTCCACCCAGCACCCAAAGCGGTTCCAATCGTGCCTCCCAGGGTTGCCCAGAGGATGAGGAAGAAACATCACAGACGTTCCATTACGCCATCCAATCAATACCTACCAACTTTTCCCCTCCCCCCTTCAAACTCAGCAAGACAAAGATATGCCCACAACTGGGACCTTCCCTCTTTACAACCCTTTTCCCCCACACACCATAAACCCAAACTCTCCGGCTGTCATAATCCTTACTTTTACCATCACAACCTGCCCAAATTTCCAAATGGCATCACCCACCCCATCCATGCTTCAAGATTTTGGTACGGACAGCCCCTTCACAGAGAACTGAGCCAGGAGTGCTGGCCTTAAAGGAGGAGGTAGGGTTCACAGAGAATTTGAACTGCCATAATTCCAGACACGCAGCAGCGAACACGGAATGTGCCATCACACTTAAGTTTTAATTAAAAGAGAACAGTATACATTATGGAAATGCTGGTAATAGTGAAAATAAAAATAATGGCATTAACTACGACTTCCATCTTACTCAAGGTATAAATGATTAGGTGTCTACGCCAGCAAAAATAGTTTTACTGAAACAGTTTTTCACCGAGGTTCGTAAAAAAGAATTCCATTAGTTCCTGGGGACCAGGCCCGAATTTCGTAATTTTGTATTTTCGAATATTGCCATGTATTTACTATAGGCTTTTCATTGGGACCGGCAGTTTTACTATGTATAATTGAAACTTCTTATTATCGTGCTTCGTATTGTAGAGAGTCTATTTTATAACCTTTGGAGGAATTAATGAGAAAGACAGGGCATCAAGTTGGTGTGGTAGTTGGAGTACTGACCTAACATGCCAAGAAAATGGGCTCTAATTCTGGCTGTGGTAGAGATTTTTCAGAGAAATACCAGCCCCTGAGTGCCTCAAGGAGAGTGCTTTAAGCTCAGTACTTCATCCATCAGATGGTGTGTTAAATCTTGGAACCCTTATGTTAAGAGCAGAATTATGTTGATGCCATGACTCTCTCCACTCTTCCTCTGTTCTCTTGAAAATCCTACCTCTGCCTAATACCCACCAATACTAAATGGAACAAATGACCTATGTTGTTAGTCCCTTTCCCCAAAATAACTAGAACTATAATGACAAAGGCATAGGCTGAGCTTGAAGTAGAACCGCAGGAAGGTCAGGAGTCTCAAAAATCAATTGCCAATGACCAAGCATTCATTGACCAGCAAAAGGACTCCAGTCACTGTAAACCACACTATACGATCAGTTTGAAATTTATGAGAGGAAGGTGAATAACAAATAATATAAGATATGAGATTCTATAGAGGCATAAAAACTAGGATTAACAGAAGAACAGGTTGGCAAGAATTCGTTCACTTATCTCCCCAGATCCATCTTATGTAGTAAGGACTAAAGAAAAAAAATGAACCTGTAAAAGAAGCATTTTCAAAATGAGGGGTATAACTGAGAATGGCCCTTAAGAAAGACATGAAGAAAAGATTGATAAAAACTATGGTACAGAGCATCACTTAATATGGTTGCAAAACTAGGGTCTTTGAGAATGGTGGAATAAGACTAGTTGGAGGCTTTCAATATGTGGATCTGGAGGAGAATGGAGAGGATAAGCTGAGTGGAGATATGTGAAGAGGAAGATGAACAAAGAAGTGTTAGCCAAGATGGTTGAGGATAGGAAGCTGTAGGGATGCATTTGGAGGAAGCTGTAAAAGTGGTTTCAAGAAGTATTGAAAGGGAATTTGGACTCCTGAAAGTTTCAATTAAGATAAGATTGATTGGTGAAAGGGGAATGGAGGAATGAATAAAGCTTTGAAAAACATGAGGAGAGGTAGAAAATATTAAGTTTAATTAGAGTGTTAATCTTGCTCTCGGGATCTTCTGGACAATGATAGGGAATGGCAGTAAGAGTGTGCTTGAATACTTCACGCAGTTTTTTAATACATTATGCTTTTGAATCCAGTACCCGCCTGCCTGGCCGACTCAACATCCGACTTCTTTGCTCATCCAGTGTGACACCCTGTTGGGCGCTTTTAATTAACCCATGAGGTGGCACCTCATGGGCAAAGTGCACTGAGAATCTGCACCTTTTTAGGCATAGCTCGGTGCAGGCAGAAGTTGGTCACCCAGGGGAATGAGGCTGATGCCAGTCAGTCCCTGACAGCAACACTTACAAGAGTATAGTTTAAGGAAAAAGTACTGTAAGGTGGCATGAGTGGCAAAGTGGTAAGGAGGGGATAAATCAGGCACCAACTACGCTAGAAACCTATTGGGAAGATTTGAAAACACAACTGATGATGATGATCAAGGAAGAAAAATATTTTAAGCACATTTGAATTGAGTAGGAAGATTCTTCATTTTTATTTCTCCAGAAAAGATTTGAATGTATTCATTAGGAAAATCTGAGAGTAGTCTAGCACATATTTGGGGAAGCAACTGGGGTGTAACATGAAATTCAACAAGCTATCAGCAAAGGTGTAAGTAATGAAAGCATTTTTATTTCCTGAAAGATAGTATTTGACATGACTAACCCTTTCCACTCAAAATATTATTAATTTTTTCCCCACCTGGTCTGAGTGAAGGTCTCCAACTGGGCAAGTACCCTTATGCAGCTTTGTCCAACATTTAACAAGGTTGGCACAAAGATTTGAGTCTGGATTTCCTTGAGTTTTCCCTGATTTCCAGACCAAAATTTTCTGTTTTCCCTGAGGATTTCAAACAACAACTTGTATTATTTTATGGGGGTTATGCAATGAACCAAGGACCCTTTTGCAGTATTTTTGTCAAAAATAGACTTAATTTCAAAGCAAAACAAAGTTCTTTCCAACTTTTTATACCGTGCATTGAGATTGAGACCGCTTTATACAGAAAAAACCTTCAATTAAGCATGCACAATTTTTTCTGGAACATTTTTCGATTTCCCCTGATTACCGGAATTGTGGTGATCCTGATTCAAGTTTGAGTGAAGCACTGGCAAAAATTCTTCCTGGTGACCTTCTTCATGGTGGGTAGGCGGGATTAGCATGGATGGTAGTACATGTCGTAAAGTGTAGTTACCTGCCCTTTACAGTTCATGGAGGGCAGAGGAGTGTTAACATAGTGCCCGCTCTACACTGGTTGGTCCTCTATCGGCTTCACCCTGCTTACCTCTGCCTACCAATTGTAGGGTGTAAGGGTGTAAGAGAAGTGTGTAGCGTTATACCCACTGTACCTTGTTTGACATTTGATGGCTTATGCACTAATTACCTTCTACACCCTGAAAGGTAAAGGGAGGGTAGACATACCTCCTATCTCGTTTCACCACTTACCCTTGCTCAAATCCCAAGGAAGGGTACAGGAGTGGTAAGTTACCATTCACTCCATGAGTGCATTGCGATGTAGGAGAGACGTTGGGCTACCCATTGCCTACCATTCATTGGGAGTAATGAAGAAATAGCAGAGGATGTTGTAAATAGGAGGGGTCCATGTGACCACCTTGTGGAAACCCTGTAGAGATTCAACAGCCCACCAAGTGAGCACATGTGGTTGTAGCAGGATCAGAATTCTGATCCCTGGTTGTAATTTGTGTAGCGTCGGTTATTTATAAAGTCAACAACAGGGTGCTGTAGGAAGAAAGAATGGAAAACAAGGGTAGCAGGGAATACAAGTGGTTTCCAAAGGTTACGTTTCGCTGAAAGCAGATGGTGAGGCATGTCTTTGTCAAAAAATTTGTAACTAGCTGGAACAAATACTTCAAGCCAGAGATGCTACAATATTTCAACATTCAGGAGCAATATGCTGTGAAAACCAAGAAATTTGACCCTGATGATGAGGAAAGGCATCACTTTACCCACTTGGCTGCATGGCAGGTACGATTGCATGATTATTTCACAATTGTCTGTGTGCTTGTTTTGGGTTCACTGATTAGCAAATAGCTGAGCAACCGCAAAGTTTTTTGTATGGAATTATATTTCGTATAATTTTTTTGCTTTTCTTGCTATTTGATGGGAAATTTCTGCATCAAATTATAATGCATCAGTGAATTTGTTTAGTAAAAGCTGTACCGGAATTTTCGTCAGTTGGGAAGTAAATAAATATCTACAATTTCTCACCAGAAACATGTCCACATCCTTGCCCTAAAGACAAGAACTTATCTTTACTTCTCACGCACAAGAAGCTTGGGTTTCTTCTCATGCACTTTGAAAAATGAATAAAATTAAAAAAAAAGAGTTTTTAAAATAAATTTTTAAATTAAAAATTTCTCCATTTCATCCCTGACATAACTGAGAATGTTATACCCCTGGTCTGAATATCAAGTAATTCTCTAGTGTACACTATGGAAGAAACAGATAGCAAGGCATACTGCCACCATACCATTTCCTTACACTTCGTGGCCACAAGTGCTATCTTCCACTACTCACGCCGATGAAGCCCAAGGCGAAGGGATGGGCCATAGTGAGAGGTTTCCCTACAGCTACTCTACCGGTTCCCTACCCTCGGATGTTCTAAATAACCATTCCACAACCACTGCTTGCCTGTAAGTCATGGGTACCACTACCATCCACCTACAGCCCATCGCGTTGTTTTATTACCTTTCACCTACACTTTATTTTTGTCATGAAGGTGCAAAAATACAAAGTCAGGGCTGCTCTACACACAAGTGAAAAGGTTTGTTTCAAAATGGTTTTGAAAGAATTCACATTACTGATAGCACCTACATATTTGAGGTTAATGGCTACAACTACAATAATAATTTACATGATATCATCATTAGAATTGCTAATAATTCAATGCTAAGAATGAGCTTTTCTAATGAATAGCAATAAAGAATGAATTTTACTACCCCAAAAACAAACGTTAATCTCTTTCCAAATCACTTCAAATTATTGCATAAAAAGTGATATGTTCACTAAATGTGGGAATGCAAGCTGATTTATTAATTCTAAACTACTCTTCATTGCAAGATCGCGAAGTTCATGAAAGAAACAAATCATTTCCATTACACTACCAACTCACAAAATCACAATCAAATTAAATCATCTGGAACTTTCCTAATCAATAGAGATAAGAAAGTTCATAGTTTAAGCATATAATGAGCACCAAAATATTAGCAACATATTTGGGATATACACATAAATAGCCCTCATATAATACTCATATTGTTTACAGTGAAACTGAAACACAATACTGAATATGTAAACACATATAGTGAATCAAGTAAATTTCAAAGAAAGATATCTATTTGGAATTCATTTCATGGCCACTGTGTCACCAAAACTCTTAGTCAGGATTCTTGTGGTAGGAAAATCTGACTTAACTAATTTAAGGATCATGAACTTGCCACCAACACCTTACTGGCTGACATTGCACTATATCCACAGAGAAAAACTCATTTGCCTAGGCAGGGAATCTAACTTAGGAATTCGCATATCTTAAGGTAGGAAGGCTTATTTTCTGTGACCACCAAGGAGAAAAACTAAAGTTCTTTACAGGCGAAGGTAGTAAAATCACCATGACTATGAAGGTTGGTTTGCTCATGATAGTTAGTGATCTAATTTTGTCTCAAAAGCCAATGTTTCCTGTATGAAATAAAAAATATGTATTCTGAATCTTAATGAGTTTAGTTGAACGTCATCATGAAGGCAATGCAGAAAGCATCACAGTCCAAGTAAGATCCTTTTTTTACATGTATATTATTAGCATAAAATTCTTTCTAGTTGCATTCAAAATAATCTTTCTATACACAATTATAAAAGCTATACCTACCAATAAAGATTGGTAAAGATAGATAAGGATAGGATCAATAAATTCCAATCCTAGGGACATTCTGTCCATCCCACCTAATTCCATGTGTATATACATAAGTCTATACAGTCAAGTCCCTTTATAACGAAGTTGAGGGGGCCGAATATTTACTTCATTATATGCGGACCAGTTTTTCCCAGTCTTTCTCTGATGGGGAATAGCCTTCACTTTGTTATAACCAGGACTTCATTATAAATGGGTTTGTTATAAGACTTTATTGATTCTTGAGCCATAAATCAAACATAATACTCACTCCTGTGTACTGGTCTCAGAATTTTTAAGTTTCATTACTTTTTGTCCCAGTCCATGGGTTGGTAAACTATGGCTTCTGAGCCACATCTGGCTATTTGGGTTCAAACATGTGGCTCTGAAGAAAAATGAAAATATCAAGGTTTATTTACAAAAGCTTATATGTATAAACCTGGGTACATGAAAATATAATAATTTCAAAAGTTGAGGACACCTTGGAATTATGTCTAAAATTAAAAAATGACTAGTTAGATCTGAAAATATGCAGACATACCACCAGACATTACAGCTTAACGTCCCATCTGACGGAACGAAAAGGAGACACAACAGTTTGGATGTTTCCGCAGACATGCCGCCTTTTTCAACAGAAGAGGGTTGACTGCCGCTGGCTGAGTCCTTTTCGTGAGTGAAAGAGTGAGGGGGGGGGGGGGTAAGAATGGATACAAGAGTGGGGTGGGAGACAGTGGCAGAGGTAAGGAAGTGGTGGACTCTAGTGAGAAAAATTCAAACCTGGTGTTTGATATGCTCTTTCTACCCAGATACGAGCCGACTCACGGGATCTCACCTCAATACTTGTGGCATTTTCAGAAAGAACTACTATGGCAACGGAAAAACAATTGTCGAAAGTCTGATTGTGGTGGGCAGCATGTTCAGGGATAGGTTCATAGAATGGAGGAATTCTGGTGGAAGAGGACTCAGACAGCAGCAGTCAACCCTCTTCTGTTGAAAAAAGGTGGCATGTCCGCGGAAACCTCTAAACATTTGTGTCTCCTTTTCATGTTTCCATGTATCTGTCTGTTTTGTATTTATTATGACTGCATAGTGCACCTTTCTTGTGATTATTTATTTATAAAAGTATATTTATGGCTCTGAAATATTTTAAAATTAAATTGAATACCAGGTATTGTTCTTCTGCCTCAAAATTTTGTCGAACCCCGTTTGAGATTCTTTGGAAAATTCAGTTGGCAATCCATTGCCTGCCTAGTTATGTTTTTGATTTGACACCATCTAATGTAGGGCCACCCCACTAGGGGTCAACTTGAAGGTCTATTTTGCAGATGTCCTGAATCTTCAGGACTTCTGGTATTGCAAATTTACTCACTAAATCTCAGACGAGATCAGAGAGAAGTTATAAGAAAAAGTGCCAATTATGTATCTGATTTCATTGTTGTCAGAAATGAATCAACTAGAGCGTCCGTAGTTTCAAAGAAGGCAAGATGAGCTCCCAGCGCCTTGTCCCTCAAACACTCATGCACTACATGGTAGCTTTTGCAGTCAGGGATCCAGTAGGCTTAGGTTTTACCTCCCTCAGCTCCTTCTTCACTTTTTTTATGTTCTTCACATTTGCTTCAACAGATGGTAAGATTTGCTATACCTTGGCTGTCACCATTTTATTTTCGATCTGCCACACTGCACAAAACTTGTGGAAAAATGGAGGTGCTCGTAAATTTGGCCAAATCACCTCTCCAAGAAGGAACATTTTAAAATATATATTGTACACAGTCAGTTGTTCAAATGAGCCCAAGTTAAAATATAAATCAGACCAGTCCGCACCTAAAAATAAGGTGAGATGTGTCCAACAGCTCATGATGACAGAGGTAACTGAAAAATCTCTCATTGTCAGTGTACTGTATAGGTAACACACATAAGGACGAACACAAAGTAGATGGTGAAGACAGAATCAAGCCAGATCATAGAAAAGAGTTTGACTCAGCCGGGACTTGAAATAGGAAACTACAAATTTCCTGTTTTGCATGTTAACAATTAGACCACCGAGCCAAAGTCAATTTTATGTGTAATTGACGGGGGTTTATATCACCGATTGTCCAAGCTTGGCAGCAAGAGATGGTGTGCAGGGGCATTGTCAACCACCTCAAGAAGTATTGTCAAGCACAAGGAGAAGGAAGATTAAAGAGAACGATAGGCATTCAGATGAAAGAAGTCATCATCATCAGTCAACAATCCTAGGATTGGTTTGACACAGCCCTCTACTCAATTCTTCCATTGGCCAACCTCTTCATATTGACGTAGCTCCTCTCTTTTACATCCTTCACCACTTGTTCCATATACCTCATACGAGGCCTGCCTTTTCCATTTTTCCCGTTCACTTTTCTCTCGACGATTGTCTTCATCAGGCCATCGTGTCTTAAGATGTGGCCTATTAAGTTGTCCCATCTTCTTTTTAAGGTTTTCAGTTGGCATCCCTTCTCTCCCACTCCTCTTGAGACTTATTCGTTTGTCACATGATCGATCCATTTTATCTTCATCATTCTTCAGTAGCACCACATTTTAAAA
Organism: Platycnemis pennipes; assembly: GCA_933228895.1. Lineage (NCBI taxonomy): Eukaryota > Metazoa > Arthropoda > Insecta > Odonata > Platycnemididae > Platycnemis > Platycnemis pennipes. Next base: position 66,584,412 of record OW121852.1, read on the forward strand.
GCTTCCAGCCTGGACTTCTCTGCTGCTGTTATTGTCCATGCTTCGCTGCCATATAGTAGGATACTCCAGATGCATGTTCCAATGAAATGTTTTCTCACTTCCACGCTTGTATTTGCAGCTGTAAGCAGAATCTTCTTCTGGTAAAATGCCCTTTTCACTTCGGCAATTCTAGTGGCAATTTCTCTTTTACTTTGTCCATCGCTGGTTACTCGGCTTCTCAGGTAACAGAACTCTTTTACCTCCTCGATTTTTATGAAAGAAGTATAGTCCCTTTATGTAGCACAGATAGCTAAAGTATGAAACCAGGCAAGATGGCCAAACACATACATTCAACCATCAATACATGCTCGGAGGAGAATACAGATATACCAAGGATAGGATAGGTAACACACAAAAGAACGAACACAAAGCAGTTGGTGAAGATGGAATCAAGCCAGATCACAACAGAAAATAGTTTGACTCAGCCAGGACTTGAACCACGGGCCTACCGGAAATTCAGAGGCCCGTGGTTCAAGTCCCGGCTAAGTCAAAATATTTTGTGATCTGGCTTGATTCTATCTTCACCAGCTGCTTTGTGTTTGTGCTTATGTGTGTTACAAATCTATTTTCCTTATATTATCCTTGGTATATTTGTATTCACTTCACAGTGTGTATTCATGTTTGAATATGTATATGCACAAAAAGGAGTTTTTCTTTGTCTGCCTCTCAACTTTGCCCCATTCTCTAACACACATATCATTATAAATAACATGAAACAAAAACATAGAGTGTACCTTATATGATTACTATTCGAGGTAAATATTTCTAAACTTTTTTTCCTGTCTCTCAAATCACCTACTAGGACTTTGCATGTCTGAATTTTGTCTCAAATTTACCTAAACACTGCTCGGGAATAATTTCATTTATGTTACATGTAACATCATCTTCACAGGACTCTCACCCTCTTCATTCCTCAAAATGGAATCTTTCTGCCATTCAACGAGTTTATAATATAAAATACAGGACTCAAAGGGTCTACTCTGCTGCTTTACACTGCTTGAGTACCAAGTAGTGAGTAATTGGGCGATGGACTCATGCATGAGCTGTCTCAATCACTCCAGATTGTTTTGCACATACCAAATTCACAGAGTGCTTGACGAAGTACCATATGACTCACATGGTAGGCTGAACTCAAATGCAACAGAAATTTCGGGCAGGGTACCAGACAGCACGGTGAGTAGGACAGGACTGAACAAAGGGAGAGCGGGTGGTGGAACGCAGGCAGCGAGTGGGTGCATAGCACAGAGTATGACATGAACAGTGCTGCATTGAGCAGAAAAGAAGGCAAGCCAATGTGCAGTTTTAACTCGCCTCTCTGCCCTAATGGAAATTGGCTGACATGCAATTTCCAGGTTTTTTGGAGAAACGACAAAAAATTTCCCTGGGTTTTCCAGTTCACTGGACACCATATAAGAGGATATGAGGTGCAGAGATGGATGAAAAAAGTGGAAAATCAGCATTACCCAAGGGGCCATCCATCAATAATGTAACCATAAAGGAAAATCTACTTCCACTTTATCGCACTTCAGATTCGTTATTAGATACTCAGTCCTATATTTTATTAATATTTTATCTTCTAAATGTATCTGTACCACCGCATTCCAATTACCTTTCCTGCATATGCCATTGTCCATGCCTCTCTGACATTAAGCAGCATATACCAGATCTAAGTTCTGATGAAGAGATTCCTTACATTCACCCTTCTATCTCCACCTCTATGTACTATTTTCTTCTTATTACATCCATTGTTGGATATTTGCTTCCTAGATTGCAATACTCTTTCAATTCACCAAGAGCTGGTTATTCAAGTTGCTTGGCTTTGGTCTCTGCTCTTCCACTACATTCCATTACCTTTGTTTTCTTTTTCTGATCTCCACGAGATATTACAGTGAAATCTTTTCTCAGTTAACAGGAGCCTATCTTAAATTTGGTTTTGCCATGACCACTATCATCAGCGAATTACAACATGTTATTTGTCCTCCAAGGATATCCACTCCTGATGACAACTTTTATAGTTTTCTTGATGCAGACAAAAAATATGGGAAACGGAGAACAAGCTTCCCATTGCCTTGCATCGTCCGATTCTTCACTGCTGGGTCCATTGCAAAAAATGGAATAACACAGCAGAAACATTCTTGCAGTACGGTAAGACTCATTGGCCAGTTAACAGTACATCAGGAAGCGTTAACTCACAAGAGATTAGACAGATTTAAGTTGTCTGATCTCACAATATTTTAAGATGACCTTCTATGGTTTGTGCTCAACAGTTCAATTGTCAATACATTGAAAAAAACTAGGGGGTGAGCTTGAATCGTTCGGGATTGATTCCAGTATGGAATGATGAATGTATATTATTTCAAACTGGGCAGATGCCCGTAATGAACATTATTATTATCCCGAACACAATGTAAAAACACACAAATTAGTACTTAGTTACATACTGGAATTAATCTCAAACAATTCAAGCACACCCCTCCTGGACTGCTTATATTATTGATGCATTGACTTTCAACTACATTCATTCATATCCCTCTGAAAGGCTATCTAATGGAATAAGTACAGTGGTACCTCAACTTGCAAACTTGATCAACACTTGTTGTAGTTATACCGGAAATGCATCTGGTGGTAAAGGCCCTATGTACCATTTCAGATACATTGGTAATTTGGTAACATAAGTAATACGAAACCTAGCATTAGCCTGGTCCAAAAAGGTGCCACGGGATCCACAGCTTAATGTCCCATCTGATGGACAGAATACTGAACTTGAAATGCCCTCTACACAGCACTCAATTATGATTGGGTGTGCCACTGAAAAAGTCTACCATTGACAGGATTTGAACCAGAGACATGAAGATGGAAGGCCTGCACTCTTGCCATCATATCAACCTGATCTCCATTGCTTTTCCTGATGACTTCATTCATTATGAGGTACATGACACTAGAAGGAAAGAGACATATGCTGTGCCTCAGTATAGGCTGACTAAAACAAAATAACGCTCTTATATATTAAAGCTAGTGTTTTAATGTTTGAACCCAAGGATGTCACTACATCTAGATGTAAGAGTTTCCTTCACAATTGGCTAATAACGAAAGCTTTTTGTCCTCTAGATATCTCTAGGGTGAAAATCTTGATATTTTATTCTATCATATTGTGAATGTTGTGTTACCTTGACAAAGACTATTGCAAATGCATTTTACCTAATGTCTTACAAAATTATTATTAGTTCAATTGCAATCCTCACAGATATGAAGTCACAAGTGGCCACCACTTGGGATACAAGAAGACAAAAGCTAGGGCCTTGTACCTAATATCAGCCTTCACCCATGTACGAGAAGTGGATCTTCTACGCCAATCAGCAATTAGACTGCAGCAGATTAAGGGTAACTGCAGGATATTTCCAGGTTTCAAAGACATACTTCCGCAGATTTTCATAAAATATAAATATGTATATTGTACAAGAAAGAAACTGTTGTACACCCATCATAACAAAATAGTATGCTGACCGTGCAACTCCAATATACCCTGTAAAATCAGTTATAAGAGAAATAGTAACAGGAACTTTAACATATTAGGAGTTTCTGAATGAATGGTGCTTTATCACATAGTGTGTGTGGCGACACCCCGCCACAACAGCCACATTGGCAATTAATCATATTCATTATGTAGTCATGCATTATATTATTATTATTTATTATCAATTATTATTTATCATCAATTATTATTATTTATTATCAATTATTATTATTTATTATCAATTATTATTATTTATTATCTTATTCATCGACATACCAACCGGGCAACAATACCGTTTTTGGTTACCAGAGAGTTGTTGAGGAGTTAGAAAAAGAAGGACAGAATCTTGTAAGTGGATCGCTGAATAAAATAGCTATCTACAATACGAAATTAGCGTTTCATTCCGCACGAAGACGCTAAACTGAATAACAGAATCTCAATCACTTGACTGAATTAAACTTTTTGCCTCACCAATGAAATTGACCCTTTTTCTTGAATTGGGTCAATTATCCAGAAAAATATCAAATTTGTGTCTACTTCACTAAACAGCTGAAAAGTAGCAATGTGTATGGAAAAAGTAGCACTTAAAATTCTGCAAGGATGGCATCAGGAACAAATATGTGGTGGCTATTTTAAAAACGTTCAAGCTTTCCGCATTTCATGCACGAGGGAAAAGTTTTTGTATAACCATATAAATGTTTTGTATCCCCACATATCGCAGCAAAAGTGTTGAAGTAGGTGGTTTCTGGTATAACTTTATGCAAGTAGCTTTTCATAACAAAACATAGCTGCATCGTACATGGAAGAACTAGGTTCAGCTTCATTATTATCATTATGCTGGCATTTGGAATGTTTTTGAAGGACTATAAATCCCTTCGGCAACTTCTATCTCTCAATTGATGTCTTTCTCCAGTTCAGCATATCTTCCTATCCACCACTATTCTATCCAAGCTACCCATTCCTCTCCTCCCTTTACCCCCCTTAACAAACATTCTCCCTTTCAACATGCCCTTCAAATTACCTTCGCCCCATGAAATCTGTTTCATCCCCTCAACTGAATTAAAACAAGAGAGACAAACATTTTACCTCATAATAAAATAAATTGATGTCGTGGGAAGAAATATTGATAAGGCTGCAGTTGTCCCTGCCTTGTAGGTATTCATTATATTTTTTAAAAAATGTTTCTATTTTGCCCCTAAAGTGATACCACTTTTTTTATTGACACTTTGGAATCAAATACTAGTAAGGGTGGTAAGCATTAATGCTTACATTGACTGAAAAATAAATGTTATTATTCTAGTGTCAAAAAGTTGAACAATACATTTATATTGGGTCAATATATCGGCCCGCCGTACTTTATGTCCGAGATGCATAACCCAATATAACAGCCCACTGTACTAAGAGGGTTATCATACCACTGACCTGTATCCAGATAGAGGATTTTTTTCCAGATGATAAGCCCAAATGTGCAACAATGAGTGATCACCATACAGAGTAGCCTTGTATTATTCGTCAGGTATTAGAATCACGCACACCTGAACACCTTTTGGAGAGTCGTAGAAGTCTTAACCCACAAGTTGGTAAGTTACAGTGGGCCTTCTAGAAGACAGGAAAATAACTAAAGCATCCAAAAATTCAGGTTTGACTATAGACCTTCATTCAGGTAGCTGATACTTTAATGTTACATAATATGGAATGACACCATGAAAGGCATTTGTTTACAGCTCAGATGACATAACAAAAATCATCTGACCACTAAATAAACCATTATTAGGCCCTTTAAAATATCGGCATTCCAAAATTACTGAGTCACATGAAGCAATGATTCTGACACAGAGAAATGGGACTAGTGGAACTACAAGCATATGACAAATTTTGAACAGATATCACATATAAATGTATGTACTACATATTCTTGCAGGATAGAATATATACATTACTGAAAACAATAAATCACAGCATAATTAGAAATGTTTTGGAATTGATATAGTGTTCTCGAAGTAAAGAGGAATCCCAAAGCTTAGAAGTCATTGGGAAGTTTTCTTTCAACCACTTATAACTTTTAGTACTTCCACAAACATAATCACTCACAAATACTTCAAATATAAGATCAGTTGTAAATGTAAACAGCATTCACAAATAGCAGCAATGAGCACAAATATGCACACCCAAGGAAGAGACACTTATGAAAAGTAACTAACTCATAATATGCTATGCAGGCATTGAATGTGTCCCATGAGAAAAATTATTGAGTTAACATGTATGTTAAACTTCCTCTTCATGATTAGTTTATAATCACTCTCTTCACTATGCAACACAAAAACTTTAATAGATTCACAATTAACATAACACTTAGCAAAAACTTCACTCTTAAACAGGTTTTTTTGATAAAGCTTTTCGAAGCACATTACAGCAGATCACAGATTCTAAACAAGATGACACTTCATATGCAGTATTTCCATTGTATAATATGAACAATATAAGAGGATTTCTGCAGTCTTTAAAAATCGCTGAGGGCTAACACAAACACTGGTGGCTAAGAGATTACATGAAACATTAGGAAAACCCAATATTATTTATCTGTTACCCATCTAGTTACCAAAATCACTGGTAGTGAGTGGCTGTGCCTCTCAAAACAATAAACCAGATGAATACACTGAACAATGATAATGTTCAGAGGAAAGGAATTTTTACAGAACATAATAATTTAAGATTAAATTCTCAATAAACATAATTTATCATTGTGATAGTGATGCTACTATGTATTCACTTTACTACAAAAATGAATCATTTAATCTATTACTTATCCCTACAAGATTTTAGATGAACAAGATCAAATAGGAAAACGGATTATAATTATGATGTGATGCATGGATATTATCAAAGTATTTGGCTTGCTACTTGCTTAAGATACCAAGCACATCGTAACAGTAGATACATAATAAGTAACTATATCATTTTCTACAGCTGAAAGAATGTACTGCCTTGGGTATCACCTAAAATACATACTCCTCAAACCCATTATATGTAAATGTACCCATTAAGTGACCCAAAATGTGCTAAGGCTGATTTTTTTCAGTCTCTATTTGCTAGCGGCCCTCAACTGAAAAATTCCATTTCCCATAAGACTGCCTTCTTTTTAAATCATATGATTCACAAAGATACAACAGTACCTAAAGAGACCTTTCCTGAATGACATTTAGCACTGTCACCACGGCAAAACCCAGTGCATGCAACAACCTTCAAGCTATCATAATTAGCAGCATCTTTGGATAGTGAGCAATTACCTAACCATTCAATTACATTTGAAAAACAAAATGAGCTGAAAACCTCAATAAAACCTGCATCACTAAGACAATTTGCTTTATAGCAATTATAAAATCATTCATAATCTTCTGGTCCCATGACACAAGCAAAATTTCCAAATGCAAATGGCTGAGTTGGAATTATGTATGTATCTTATTTCAAATACCATAGGCCCAACCTCAGGCGAAGGCCTTCTGGAACAATACACACATTCCACCAACTCCCTGTTGAAGTTGCTTCTTCTGTGGGCAGTAAAAGCCAACATGGGAAAAATACCCAGGGATCACCTTAATGGTATTTTCAGGGATTTGTAACCAAGCCAAGTTGAGGAGGGTATACTATGTCATTACATGATTGCCAAATATAATTATAAAAAGTTCAAGAACAATGCTATAAGGCAGGTATTTTAACTTTGAAACCCACAATCAACACAAACCTCATGAATCCATTCATTCTAACTGGTTTGAAATTGACTCAACTTGAAAACCCTATCAAAACTAGCCTTTTGCCACCAGAATCAGATATGCACCATGCGAGAAGAATACAGGAAACTGTTCATATGATTATTGAATAAATATACCCATTCCATACCTTTCAAAGGATTTTTCTCATTTACATCTGATATTATTCCTGTTACTTGATTCATCAAGAAAAAAGATAAAATTCTGGGATATTATGGCATTTCAATGGAAAGTTCTGAAAATTACTCACAATTATAATCCATGCTCAGGGGTATAGTATGTATGAGCATACATAAAAATCTCAGCAGAACATAATATACAATGGAAAATCTGATATTGTCAAACATCTTTCCTGCCAATCAGTAAAGAGAGATATTCAACATAGATCTTCACCTAGTAAATTACACAGCATGACCCTAGAAGACACTGCAAAAATTATAACAATGTTCAGTAATATAATGTAAAAATGAGCTGAAAATCTAAGATACTCTTTCTTTCCCAAGCACATTGATATGATTATAGCAAATATATCAGGGATACTACAAGTCCTCAATCCTGAAAAAAACACCAGTAAACTGACATGATAATTGATAAAAGGAAAATTTCTTATAAGATAACAAAACATTTCAATAAATACGTACATGTCAACATGCATTTGTGCATTGATTCATAAAATCAAAGATGACTGACTAAATACAAATAAAAAAATGATAGCAAGTTGTTAGACAACCTTGTAAATGGGAAAAACTATATCCTCTTTCACAAACAATAATAAATAATGATTCATTCTTTTAACCACCTGACAACAAATGAGTTCAAAACAATTCTGAGAGAAGCGGCCCGAAAAACAATCACCAATCTTAAGACACTGCTCGCCTTCACAAAGGATCTATCAGCCCTATGTCTGATGCAGAATATATAGGGAAACATCCAGGGCATCCGGGCATCACTAAAAGGGTGGTCAAGAGAATATTATTGAAAATATAAATTTTAAGTCTATATAAGGCCTAGTCTAAATGGAGACATTCATACAACAATCGCCGAGAAACTCAATATGTACATGTTATAGGGGAGGGGTAACAACTTAGGGAGTAAGCGAGGAAAAAAAATCACGATAATGAAGCACTCATTATTCACTGTAGTGCAATGTACGCTTCTTTATGTTTTTGAACGGGTGATTAGCACGAACTCACATGAATGAATGATAATAAATTTAAACCATATTATACTCACTAAATATCTCCCCATAGGTGTGCTGTACATGAGCCGTATTTGGTGCATCCTGTCTCACAAGCGACAGGGGGGCTTCCTGACGACTTTCTGGGTTTTCTACCTTGACGTTCCTTACATCATTTGCACTAGTTTTCGACAAATCGTTCTGCCTTTTATTACGCACGTACATCGCATTTCGCTGCCTCTCCTCCCTTCTGAATTCTTCATCTTTTCTTTTTTCTCTCATCAGTTCTGCATTTCTTGCCCTTTCCTTATTCCTGAACTCCTCATTCTGACGTCTTTTCTGCATTATAAGAGCATTCCGCTCCTTCTCCATCCTCCTGTATTCCTCGTCTTGCCGCCGTCTTCTCATGTATAAGGCATTTCTTGCTCGCTCTTGGATTCGGAAAGCTTCGTCTTTTCGTCTGTCTCGCATATACAATGTATTTCGGATTCTTTCTTGAGCTCTATACATTTCATCCATTCTTTTTTCCCTCATTAAGAGGGCTTTCTTTTTCTTTTTGCAGAAGGCATCATTAATGACAGAATTCATAGGGCTATCATTCAGCCCCACTCTAGCATTCCCTTGGTCAACAAAAAGTAGCACCTCAGGTAAAAATCTATGATTATCTGTGTCATGATTTATCTTGTTCACCAGACTGGCTTCTTCAATTTCGGACTTAGGAATCAACAATGGAGGCTTTGCGGATGTTTCGCAGTTAATTTGTAATTTGGCATAGTTTTCCTTGGGAGAAATTTTAATCTATAAGACAAGAAAGAGCAAAAGTAGTAAGTGAATTTGGGTATCCACAACATTGCCAAGGCATCAAGTATGGTGTGCATTGATGTGTAGCTATAGTCAGGGCGAAATTATACAGCAGAGCTAGTAATGATTTCACGACACTACTTACATCCCAATTGTCAGGTTGATAGGCCATTCTGTGGAATGCGTTTCCGGCAGAAAATCACATCACAACAAGAAATAAACTTCAATTTAAACGAAACATATCAGAAGTGTCAAAGACGTTTATCGACATTCAATTGTCATGCGAAAATTCCAGCTCCGGCCCCAACAACACGCCTCTCAGTTGTTTTCGTTTGAAGAAATGTAATTACACCGTTATTGGAAATGATGTACCGGTTGATTGTATGGAATCATGGATAGCATGCTACCTTAGAACGTGGGAATTGGTCGAACGAATACTATTAAAATTCGGCTTTACGAAGCACTCGTAGGGGAAAGAACATCTAAATCATAGCGGCGTTATGGTGGTGTGACTATTCAAAGGCGCAGCGCCAAGGTGGCTGTCATTAAAGTGTGTATTATCATTTAGAGCTGAAGTCACACCCTATCTTGATTTCACTTCAGTAATCTACGTTCTAGGAGTACTTACATAGTAACATGGTCTTACGTTTACTGAAAATGGCCTTCTCAGGTCAACCGTGCCCACCTATTAAGGCCGTTATAGTGTGTTGATCTTTGCCAAATGCATATGTTCACGCGGTGAATTCACGTAAAGTGTTGTGGAAAGCGTAGTATAATGCAATGAAGCGTTTCAGTGCGTAAGGTCATTGTCGCCCGGAATAAATACTCCTTTACCTTCATTGCGTCCGTCATGAACAACAGCAGTTTTTCTTCTCGACGCAAAAATACATTATCCTAAATGACATTGTCTAGTGATGACCATGGTGATTACAGCCACATTAAACGCACCACGGTTTAGCTTTCTGCTGAGATGAGGCTAGATGTCGTTTTAACTCTAATTGTAAGCCACCAAGTTTTGTAGTACTACCATATGGAATGGAGCAATAAAACTGGGGATTAATTTGGGTTGTTCACTAACGCATATTTAACAATTAATCGCGAATCAGCTTGGTCTTCCTCTGATCATTTATTTACTTAGAGGGTCAATAAAGGCAATGTTAACCGGTAAGAATGAGGCCTAGCCCAACTAGAGAAACAAATTAAAAAGGTGAAAGAAAATTACTGGGAAGGCAAGTAACCAGCAACAGGCGAAGCAAGAAAGAGATATTGTTCGAAAAAGCCTAGTCAAAGAGAACATTCTACAAAGACGATTCAAGTTACAGGTGCAAGCTATGACGTAAGGAAGCCCTTAACCACTCCCGTATAAGGCGCTTTCCTAAGTTTTAGTCCCAAACACCGTTCGAAGGGTGCGCCACCGTCGCCATAACGGCGCCGGGGCGCGCAGTTCAAATACTAATATTTTTAAATTTTCTTTTATTTATTATTCTTTTCTTAAAATTTAATACTTATTACGTGCACGCGATGGTAAAAATCCTCTGATGCGCTTCCATGTTGTCCATCCTCTTCATTTGATGATCGTTTCCTTACCATATCAGGAAATTCCTTGAAGTCACAGTGACAGTACACAAACATCATTTGAAGCATTCCCATAAAACTGCATGAAACCAACGCGACGAAATAAATCACATACGCGAAGACACAAAAAATAGGCACTTCAACATGAACATTGGAACCAAGGGTAGCAAATAAAAAAAACTGATTTCAAAGACTCATTTAATTACTTATACTGTTACACACTTCAGCTTAATAACAAAATCAATGAATGGATTATGAAGTCAAATAACAGTTTCCATACTTCACAGATTTACATTTAAGAAATTGATACAGCCATTTGAATGTCAATACTTCTCATCAGCTCTTCAAAAAGCATTCCTGCAAAACAATCAATAGAAAGAAAAATGTCAGTATCACGTCATAGTATTTTACGTTTAAGTACCAATTTTCTGTGAGATAGACCATAACAACAAATGCTAATGCAACAGTAAAGATAACAAAGAAAGTAACTATGCTTAGAATTGTCCATTTCGTGCCTCTATCTACAAAGGAATAGTTGGTAAAACCTGAGGAGTTATCCATCAATGGGCTGATTATTCCACTACCACCCAGGAGGTTATCACCTTGGTAGTGCCTCTTTTCCATGGTCAAGACCCATGTGGCAAGAGATCCCCAATCCAAGAAGTAAGTGTAAAGTTTAAATGTATAACAGCCCTTTAACCACTGATTTTTCTGGCACAAATTATAGAGAACAGTTTGTGCCAGCACCTAGAAAGCTTGTGCAAACAAGCAACACTGGTAGAGACACCTCCAGCTTGGATAGGCATATGAGAAACCAAGATGCTAGTACTCTGGGATTTTTGCTGCATACATCCATTTTCTTGGATGATGGTGTCGCCAGTGCTTCAGTCAGCACCTTCGGGTTATAAGTGTTTGATACTTTACTTTCTGTCCATCTTATGTACTTCCCATGTTCAACCTCAGTGCATTCTCATTGGTTGACAGATTTTTTGGTCAAGGTGCGGTCTGTCATGCCAGTGAAACCATCATCCAAGGAAATGGACTACGCAGCAGAAATACTGGAAGACTAGCATCTTCAGCGCTGATGCACCACAGAAGCCTACATAAGGAATATCCTGAAATTTTTTCCCAATAACTTTGTTGTTCTGATTTTAGTAATAAACTTTACGGATGAGAAGAGATAAGCATGGGCACTGTAAAAGTAAATATCAAGAACTGAAAATTAAGGCAAGAGATTTGTAACATGTCGACACCGAATGGGCAAGGCTGATTTGTTTTAAGTTAAGCAACACTTAGCCCCACCCGAAGCAAATTTCTGGCTACGTGCCTGTATCAGGGTGGAGGATAATCACTGTACACCATTTAACTGATCTTCCAAATAATCACTTGACAATATGTACAACATAATTTGAACCATATTTGGAGTGAAAAGAAGCAAATCAATAGCACAACATATTAACAAAAAATTACCATATTAAATTAATCATAAACTTGGGAAAAACTAAGGCTTGAGCATAACAGTTACACATCTCTGGCAAAAGATAATACATGGATATAAAATCACAACAGCATAATTTGGGGAAATTAAATGATTTTATATCAGGTTCATCTTCCTCTTATCGATACATTATTTTTGATGGGCACTTTTGTGACAACTGAAATGAAAAAATTTCTTAAATCAGTTAGATGACTGTTGCACCTGAAAAAAATCAAAATGCACACCCACAAGGCATTATTAATGAGGATAGGTTTCTTTCATGATCTGTAGCTCTCTTCTGGCAGCCGTGATACCTCCTCCAATTATCGAAAGAAATTCTCCTGAAGGGAAGGATCAGTTATGAGCTTCATTTTGAAAAAATAAAGAGAAGACATCCTGAAATAAACTAGGGTCTATTGTGAGGAATGGATCACACAGGTCACAAGAGGGATCTTCAAGGAACATCATTGCCACACGAATTTTTATGGACACAACTGAACTAATTTTCTTACAACTCAATATTAGTTCTCTTCCTTTATAGCTTCTGTTGATCTCATGCTGTCTAGATTCAGCATCTTACTGAAGGAAAAAAGAAGACAACTATTAATAGGCTGCACCCATCCTCAATTTTATATTTTTGTCCCTGGATATAAATTAAATAGTTAATTACAGCAGTCTTCAATGCTCCTATAACTGCGGAGTGAAAGGGTTATGATTTGCATCACAATTCTGCCTAATAATACTGAAAAAAAAAGTTTCAAGTGGGTCTTGAATAAGGTTGTGGGTATTCAAAAGCCATCATTGTTCTTTTTACTAGGTCCCACAACAACATTCCTGATCTATTATAAGCTAACTACCCATTCTGATAAGGAGGGTGGATTACTGACTTTTGCCCAGGGACTGTCACAAAGTGATTTTCAGATAGGCTGATTCCAAGAATTTCACATGAGGACTCACCTAACTTACAGCTGACTTCAAAGGTTCCTTCGGCAGGTGCATGGGCGTGTGGCCCATGGTTCCATTTAAGCTGTCAAAAGCAGAGTCCACCTCCATAAAAAACTATGTAGTGGCAAGTCCATCTTTGCCTAAAACACCTGAAACCATACATCAACATTAATAGATGAAAATGTATTAGAAAGGTAGAAGGCACTAGCCCCATACATTTTCTATGGGATATTTTGATGACGATTGCATGATAGCGAACACCTTGTCACCAGGCTGCGAGCTACAAACGACAGTTCACACGAAATACAGGCAATGCAAAGGCACAGCAAGTGAAGATTACGAGTTATGAAACATAATAACAAACAAATCCTTATGAGTAACGGGCTCTTAGCACAAAGATTCACGGACAAAACAGCTTCCGACTGTGATTTATAAAACTCAGATGCCGGGCATAACGGTTCGCCAGTTGGTGAGTTATCATTTTCATAACATAACAAGAACTTGACGAAAACGAATACTTTCACATTATTTACTTAAATACCACTATTCAACACAAAAAACAATATAATGCTTATTTCAATACATTTAAGATGAATGTTTCAATGCAATCGAGAAGAATGTTTCAATGCAATCAACATCGAAGAAAATAGTATACTCCATTGCAAGGATGAAAAACGTAACTAAAATACAACATGGCAACTACTGTCGCTTCTCGAATACTAACAAACAACAAAATAGTTACGTCCAACGGCACTCATAAGGTTCATTAACGGACACATAGTGGGGCAAGGACAGATTACAGCATACTGTATCTTAAAATTGCACCTACCTCTCAAGTACTTCTCTCCGGGAGCAGATCAACCGCACATACAGCACTTTCTGCATTCCACATCCAAATTCAGGCGTCAATTACAACAAAAACACAGATTTCGACCGCCTCAGTAATTCTCCGATAGCCGTTGACACTGCGTGTGCTTCCCTCATTTCAAATCAACAGGGAGGCATGGAGGGGGAAATTTCCCCCTCCCTTGACCTCGAAAGGGTGGGGGGTAATCGTGTAGTTCCAAACACCGTTCGCAGAGCGTATGGAACTTAGGGGAACGGCCGCGGCGCCAGTGAAACCCCCATGCCCTTAACTGACACCGTAGGGGTTTTCCGTAACTCGATAGCATCCACTATCGACGTCGTTATGTCGGTAGCTTAACGAAAGAGTCAGCTATCGACAATTCGCTTTCAGTAAGCTGTTCGATAAGACTAATGTCGATAGTGCTACCGAAAACTCTCGCTAAGCAACCGGAGCCTCAAACACCCCCCGTTAAGCTTATCGGATCAACATGGCGGGCGTTTGTTTACGTAAGTTGGCCTATGCTGACTTATTTATAAGTGTTTATCAATTGTCGAAGGACGTTAACTGCCGTTGTAATGCATGAAATGCAATTAGGAAATCTGAGCAAAGGTAAGGAAGGTAAATATGGTGCAGTTAGCTGGCAAAACTATGTCGTTGTGATTCTCATGGTAATGCCCATTGTAAGAAGACGTAAGAGATTTTATTGCTTTGTAACTTTCTTGGCGTTTGTGAAGCGATATATAACTTTTTATATTATTTTATGCATTGAGTTTAATGTTCTTTTACCTGCCTCATTGCCGTCGCTTCCTGTATTTGAGCCCCTTTACCGTAATTCGTCGCTTGACTATTCTTGATGAAATGACCCAGACGTAAATTGATACGAGAATCTTAAAGGTGGGCAATGATAGTACTGTCATATAATTATATTTGCCAAATCTGCTTCCTACAGGTGGTGGTGAGGTATTTTATCCTATGCACTTCAGCCAATTTTTTGAAGGGAAGAAAAGTCCTGAAAGCAACTTTTTTGACGAAATGTTGCCTCATTTGCAAGTCCACAATCATATGCTTGTCATCAACAACGTACAATGGAGCGACAGTATTGGGAAATTTCAGTATTCCATGGAAATAATATGCAAATGAAGCAAAAAGAATGTTGCAGATTTACATCTTCCTCGCCGGAAATCAGTTGTCATCATTGTGGTTACATTGAGTGTTCCCTAAAAGTTTAGTAGTGTTATTCAAGTGGTGACGAAGTGTTTCCGAAAGATAATACGCTGTGACTGCCAAGCACTTAATTAATAAGGTGTTCTACTTCCTTTGGTGTCTCTGTAGTGTTCACATATGCGTTAAATTCAGTTTTAAGAGATGTTCCGAAGGCTTCACACGGTATCCAATTTTTTATAGAGCTTTGTTTATGATTGAGTGAGTACGTAATGGATAGTGCTGTTATTTGAGTGAAATGTGTTTACAATGGTCCTAACCAGTCAAAGCCATTGGTGCACTCACGATGGTGAGTTATAAATGTTTATAAACGTCAATTTATGATCTGTTATGATAAGTTAATGTGTACAGTATACTAAACCAAGCTTGGTGTTGAGAAATATGCAGAACTCGATTCTTTCCAATCATCCATCATGATTGCATAGGTATTTTCATTTTTGTGATGTGTGTCCTTAGAGGAGTTTTTACATAAATAAAATTATATTTTTACCAGTGCATAACTATTGTCCATATAATTTCTCAAGTTCTTAAACTCATTAAAAGTAAATAATTAGGACCTGAAACAACGTATCTACTTATGTTATCCGTAGATTTAACTTCTTTAAAATGGGGAGAAAGCCAACTATTAATACTGGGAGTTGTCATTTTAAATCCCTTGAAATAGCTTAAAACAAACTTAATTCCTGTGATTTAGGCCCAGTAATGGGTTGCCATAGGCCATTATATAATATAATTTCGGTCAGTTTGTGGCGGTGAGTTAGGACTATTTTAGGAAATTGCATGACTAATAACTCATATGTCAACCAAGGGATCCTTTTGTACAATAATTTACCAAACCATGTTAAAAGTATTAAACTGCAACTAAGTTTAAATTTTCTGTTAAATAGCCGTTGGTAAGTGAATCATTTTACTATGTGAATGAATTTTTTTTAAGTTCATCAATTGACACAAATATACAGGTATATAATTGGAAATGTTTAATATTATTATAGGTAGTAAGCTATTCTCTCATGATGAAGCTATACATTATGAATATGCCTCTGGTGAATAATATTATTATTATTTAAGGGAATGAAGAAAACATTCCCTAAACGTGTCGCATTTAATGTTTCTCCCATGAATATATAGACTTGTTTATCTGGTTTCTCCGTTGCTAGTAGCGAATATCACTTCGCTTTTTTCAAATGAAGGGCGAAAAATCTCCGCTTCTGATTGGCTGAAAAATTTAGCCTCTCTCAAGGGTGCCTCCCGCTGCGTCGTTAGTTACCGAAACCACTAGCGCATGTTTTGCATCGACGAGTTGTCGATAAGCGGAGTTACAGAAACGCACTCTCGGTAAGGGAGTGTCGATGCAAGCGGTGACTTTCGTTAACAGCGCGCTATCGACAATACGTTATCGAGTTACAGAAAGCCCCTAAGCATTCATCTTTATGGTAGTGAGGTACAGTCAGCAACAGAGAATACAAGACTGGAAGCATTTGAGATGGCGTGTTACATAAGAATGATTAAGAGAAAATGTATTGACTCAGTAACAAACGAATAAGTCTTGAGAAGAGAGGAAGTAAAAAGGTGTGATAAAAACTCTTTAAGAGAAGACAGGATATCCTAATCATGAATACTGACGGTCTAATGAAGTCACAGAGGAAAAAATGAGTGGGAAGAATGGCAAAGGAAGGTCTCGTAGTAAATATAAGGAGCAAGTAGTGAAGGGATGACTTGGGTAAAAATAAAGATATCAGTTAATATGAAAATTAAAGCAGAGGGCTGCATCAAACCAACCTTAGGATTGATCCTGATGAGGGCTTTTGACCCTTACCAATTAACCTGACTTCTACCTGTACCTTACACTCGGCATTTACTACAGACTAAGTTTTAATGTTCAATAACATTCCTCCATACTTCAATCATGAAGTCGCTGCTACCCCAAGTAATTGGTACATCACTTGCCCATCCACAAAAATCACAATGAGTTTACTGTTAGCAGCAGCCTTCATTTTAGCTAATATTCCACCAGTAATACTTTAACAGCAGGTGTTGCATTATACTCATATAATATTATGGATTAAGGTATATCACTTTCATACCCTTTTATTTCATGATGGAGCCCTCAATAATATTGCTGCATCACGTCACTGAAGGCCCAATTTAATGATTGAGATCATCCAGCTTTGCTAAATAAAAGCAAGACAAAGGAATCATAGCTCACAAGGCACCTCATTTATGGAAAGGCTTTGACTATGCACTCACGGTATGAATTAGAAGATGTGGCAAATATTGACCTCATTACAACAGTAAAATAATTTAAAATGTCATGGGCATTCTCAGGACCAAACTAAAACATTTCATTGCCTACTGAAACATTTATCACAGAGCAGATGATTTATTTGCCAACTGAAGTACTTCAGATGAGAAAAGGCAGATATATAAACATAAAGCCAAAATGCCATCATATTCAGTGCTATACAAAAACTTGACAACCTAAATCATTCATCACTTCTAAGGTTAATGATAAAATTAGGCAACAACAAATTATTCATTCAACCAGTAAAAAACAATAGTGCTATCAACAAAAATAATTCCTCTGTGTTGATATGGTCCAAATATTAATATTGGCCACATAAAAGATTTATTTGTATAATATCTATCTCACTTCCTTTGAATTGCTGCTTTCAGGATAGTACAAATAACAATGGAAATAACAAAATATATACACAAACCACTTTCCAATGGTTTAATTACTTATTGTCAGCCCTAATAAAGTAATTTGGCTAATAAATACCCAATATTCACAATGTATTCTATTTCACATTATTCACATTTATATTCAGTATGCCATGGAACAGAGCTTTGACCAATGTTCCAAAACATTTATACAGATTAAATATTATGTATCACAGTGTCTGTTTTAAGCAAAGCGTAACCAAAGCTGACCCGATATGCCAACACCCCATTGACACAACATGCTCAAACGTTAACTTTGCTCAAGTGACTGGCAAATGGCCAACTTCTTCCTTTGTTAGGTAGAAATCACCTATCTCCGGCCCTCGTATTTGCGTCGTTGTGAACAGTTAGCCACTGGCGCTGCAGGCTTGCTTTGAGGTGATACCCATGGCATAGAGAAGATACTGGAAATTAAAGGGTACATCCCATTAATATAGACTAGCAACAGCTAACTGTAATGCATGAAGTAAAACATGAAAACTGAGACCTACATGGGTTTTAAATCACATCACTGATGAATTTCATCCAGAATTAAAATTTATTCTCATTTCAAGGGTGTAAAAATGTAAAACTCTCTTTGTACCATCAGTAATGTGTATGTATGGAAAGAAGGAAAACAACCTTGCGACTTTGGAATACTTGATCCCCTCCTTCTGACATGCTATCATTCTGTTTACATTCAAAATTCATTGTTGCTATTATTTGAAAACGTGCAAAATCCAAGCACAACCACTTTATGATCAATGCTTTAACCTTAAGTAGTGGCTACTACTTTGAGAAAACTTCGATTTGATTTTATTAAATAACTCCAACATAATTTTAAAACACACTGAAAAGCTAGTACATACTACAAATGGCACACAACCTTCAGCAGCACAATTTTCACCTACATATATACGAGATCAGATGAAAATGCACAGACATTTGTACAGTAATTTCATTATTCACAAAGAATTTGGCATCATTCATGTACATCATGACTGAGATATGGCAGACCTCTTATAATAATGTTCATATGAAAAGGAAATGACTTGGGGAGAATATTTCAGACACATGTTGTTCATAGGAAGAATTTCAATGACATTCTTGGTTTAAATTTACAGTGTAACCAATGACAGAAAATGTTTAACACACAAAAGAAGGCTAATGACACCAACCTGGGCTCAAACTTGACTAAAGGAACTCCAAAAGCAGAAACAGGCACAACGTCTGACAGCTCTAATAACTTGGCATCTTCAGGATCTGGCCAAAAGGATTCAATGTCCGAGGATTCTTCCACCCTGTCTAATTCTTCACCTGAGGCTCCACTGCCTGATTTTGAACTCCGGTGGCTTCGGGAGTGCCGATGACTGCGCCCAAACCCCTTCACTCCCTCTCTCTGCCTCAATCTCTCATACTGTCTTTGCTCTCTTATCCTTTGGATGTCCCACCTGAAAACACACAAACATCCATTTGCTACAACAATAACAAGATAAAAAATTAAAATTTTACTGTGCCGTGCATCAAACCTGTAACCTCATTTATGCATTAAATCAGCGATAGAATAAAGCTACTTTCTGACCTACTACAAGGTGTTGACAAACTACTTCATCATGTGATTTTACTCTTTTCTGAATAGCTGTTTCCTTTCAAAGTCACAGTTTTTTCATCCTCAAAGTTGTAGTACTCCTTTTCCCTTCCATTTATCCTTATACCCTGTCAATCAGTGATGGAAACAACTTCTGCTAAAGCAATGACTTGTAATAAGACACAGACAACCAGATGAATATAATTCTCATGCCCCATGGTAAACAGACTCCCTAGTCCTAAGTTTCCCCATTTTCAAAATTTCATAGATTCCAGATTTTTAAGATACATTTTCATTCCTGTCTAAATACAAGGGGCACACATTTCGCTATTTCTTTCATTACCCACTGCTCCCCATTGGCTTTTCATACCACACGTGCAGTACAGGCATTAGCGTTAAACATGAATACTAGTTTTGTCACCTTAAGGTCCGGTTTTATAGTGTCTGGTTAAATATTTCTGAGGTTTGCATAGGAACATACTAACTCTCTTTTGCTGTCATTAATCAGGTAACTAATTAATTAACTAATCAGATAACTAATTGATCGTTTGATGTACGTTTTGGAGTCACAACTTTCGACAATCGCCGAAGTACATTACATCTACGAGATCATCGTTCACCAAACATTATAAAACCCGGACACTGTTGATTCAACTGCTATATTGGACTTCCAGGAACACCGAGTGAATCCATAAATAACTTTTTGATAAAGCTGAACACTCAACATGAACATTAGGAATGAAAGCGACAATAACCTGTTTGACCAATGAATTAAGAAAGGCATACATCAAGGGGCGTGATAATGGATCCTTCTATCGCGATGTCACTACCGGTTTAAAAAAACGCAACGTCCTCTACATGCGTTCCGCTCACAATAACCGTTGTAAGATTCACTTTGACGTTAGAGACCAGTGACTTGATGCACCAGACAGAAGAAAGTTCAATTTAATAATAACGACACGAGCGCGAATTACGAAGATCCTCGATCGAGCCCCAGATCACTAATTACATCATCATTCACTTGAGATTACAATTATTCACCTCTTTCTCCTACGCTCATCAATTTCCAGTCTCATATGCCTTTTATTGAAGACCTCGTCACCAAGATTCTCTGTCCCTTCCATCGAATAGCAGCTGGTGCAAACTCGAATCCTCCAACTGGGAACTTCAACTTCCCCGCTTGAGGATTGTGTTTTGGCGAGTTCATCATTTGCAGTAAACCAATGAAAGTCCTCATCACCAACTGGCGTGTAGTAATGCTCACTTGTGACCAATACAGCATCTTTTTTCACTAGCACTGCCGACCTTGTTCTAGCACTCCGAGATTCCCACAGGTTTACTGTAATAACAAAATTAAATAAATGAAAATCAACATACGATTGATCAGCACCTTGCTTCACACTCGTAGACCAAACAAAAAGTCACAACGTAAACAGAAATATTTCTTAAGAGGATATAAGCTTCACGATACTACCCAAATGAAAAAAGCATACTAATCATTCAACAAAAATTGAATAACTCTAATTGCCACTGACACATAAATTGCCAATACTACAAGGGGGTTGAATCGCAAAATAATAGTCGGAAGAAGCACCTTTGTTTTGTTGCGTTTTGGAAGAACGCTGTGAGTTTTGTGCACCAGTCACCCTGTTACGACGGTTAATAGGCTCAACAGAATCTTGTGAGTCCGGAACAGCTGCTCCATCCACTAACTGTGTCACACCAGATCGTCTTGTTCCACTTGAAGGTGTGTCCGATGACCACGATGCTAATCTTCTCCTCCTCCTCCTATTGTTTACACTACTGTCCTGCTCCGGGCAAGGCCCATTCTCAATTCTCTTTCTTTTAACACTCACAGAACTTAATGGGGTGATGCTGGTGTTGTTATTGTTAGGGACAACAACTTGGGGAAACTGCAGCACATTGGGTAAGAGGTTTATGTTCGGTTTTGCATCCACCATAACTGCACTTGGGGTGAGAGAACGAGTTCCATTTCCAACGTCCATTTCCTCGTCCACCTCTCCATCACTACAACTCAAGGGAAGAATATTGTGTCCAAAGGGCGAAGCAGGTGACCCTGGAGCAGGACTGCTACAATTCAATGGTCCAATATCTGACACTTCACGATGCTTCTGTAGATTCACTCTTCGGTCCATTCGCTCCAACCGTTGTTTCAGCTGATTAATCATAAAAAATACTATTTTCAGTTTCATGTTATGGACCAAGCTGATAATTTAGAACTAGATACATTAAATTTTCCAGAATAGCAATACAACACGATGTGAGTCCCGAAATACGGGGAAACATGCGTAAGACAAATCGAAAAGGCATTTGTTATGGCAGATTCATTCACACACGAAAATTGGCAAATTGTTATTCCATAAATAATTTGAATGACAAGTTACCTACATGCTATTAAATGCTCACCCGTCAAATAATTTCTAGCATGGAAAGGACTCGACAAAAATTTCGACCACCATCAATATGGATTTTAGTTTCCCATATCGTTACCCGGCTGCCATAATGTAAACAACTGAAATCCCCTCAATAACACCACCGATTAGGGCACTGCGATAATACTTTGTCAATGAATGTAAGTATACATGGATTGGTGGCGAATTGCATTGAAAGGGATTGGGATTGAGAAATACTGACATCTCACAAGAAAGCGTAATTTAAGACGACTAGGCATTCTTTTGACTCGACCGTGAACACAGGATTATACAAGACCAGTATTTCTATAAATAGAGGAGGGAATATTGCGAAATTTTAAATTATTTTAGAAATAATGCTCTTAAGTTTTACACGAGATCGATCTATGTCCTCACTTCGGCTAAAACAGGGCCGCATATTTAAAAACGTAATTGTGTCAGCCATCTTGAATGAAAAAACTAATTAAAGAAAGCTTGGGAATGGAAATATAGTGGAAAAATTGTAACGGGAAACCATAAAATGATTACATACCGTTTCCACCTCTTGTCTTAATGATGCCAGCTCTTTGTCTTTCATAACTATTTGTTCTGACTGCTGTTGTATGAGATCTAGATGTAGCAACACCAACTCCTTACAGTGTATCATTTCATGGTTCTCCTCCCTTAATGTCCTAGCCTCTGCCATACTTGCGTACATATGATCCAATTCACAAGGATATGCTATTTTTCCATCTTTAGTATCCTCAGGACCGAATGGATCGATCTCTTTGGTACAGGAGATATGTTCATGAATTGCGGATACCATGTCGACCGGCGATCCAGCACCAAAATCACTAGCAACGCCAGTGTTTTCTCCATTCAATTTTGACATTTTTGAGACTAAATAACCTATTGATTGAAGCACAAACTTAAACACACCTTCACACGAACAGGATGTCATAGCATATTCAATGTAAGCACTCTAAACACATTTACTCATGAAAACACTGCGGACGCGCAAGCCAAGACTCCCAAACTTCTATCATGGCCGACCACATGGTGTGACGTCAGAATAAGATCAATTTCTTATTGGTAGAGTGAAGATCGTTGAGATGTGATATTTACAGGAAGACGTCAATTCAAAAGACTGCTGTACCGTTTTCACTCTCCTGTTGATGTTGTGCCATTCCTTAATTTCTGGACCTATTATTATAAGTTTCTTCACACTTTTCGGTGGATGTAAGATTTTATGTTATTCCCCGTGTTATTTTTGAAATTTTCTCTGTTGTTGATTTCTTTGCGTATCTACGTTGGCGTTCTTTCATAAATCTGCGACGGTCGCAATGGAATTACTCTTGACTTATTTCCGATTGAATATGACAGTAGCCTCAAGTTTGTACCTTAATTGTTGACGCTCCGCTAGCTCATGTATCAATTTTCATGCTCGCGTAGTCTTAATCTGGAATGCGGAAAAGAGAGACTTAAAGCAATTCATACGATATTTTCAAGATGATTTGTATTGATTCCGTATTGTTCATTTCCGCACCATTCTGTTGGCGAGCACTTGAGTATGGACGTTGATATTTTTATGAGTGAACTAATAGTGATCCAAGGCGTTTGCTGTCTTAAGTTTTAGTTCTCACCGTTTAGGGTCGTAATGAACGATATACCATTTATTGTCATTTTTGTAACATTCCACCCACCAGCATTCATACCCTTCGCTTAACATTTCGTTTCATTAATCGAAGCTACTTAATTTTAAGAAGTTTGTGGTAGTGAATGGTGATATTTTTGCCGTCACTCTATGCACATGATTAATTCATACACTTTCAGTCACAGCTACCTGCATTAAAGGTGTGAGCTGGAAAATGACAAGCGCCCTGCAAACTACCCACAGAAATAAGTGCCTTTTTCTTGGAGGAAACTAAGCCTGATCACCCCCTACTTGATGATTAATGGAAAGTCATGGTTAGAGGACCTAACCCAAATCTTACCTTGAGCATTCACTACTATCACTTAAAGAACAAGGCAAGAGGTTTTATGCACCATTTACTCGAAAGTCGCTCTCTGATTGAATATTGAAGTATCTTGATGTCACACCCTTATCAAATTTACACCTAATAAGGCATCCCTGAGAGCACAAGAGTGTGCAGTACACCTTATGTAAACCCTATTTAGAGGTCCAAATCTCTTATAAACCAGATGTAGGCATAAAAATAGGGTTTACATGAGGTATACTGCAAACTTTATGCTCTCAAGGATGGGAGCTCATGTCATGGCGTTTAGGTCCAGTGGCGGAGAGCTTGAATCATTCAAGATTAATTCTGGCATGGAATAATCCCGAGCAAAACCATATGAGTGAGTCCTTAATTATGTAGGTACAAAAATTAATCCCATCATATAAAATAATAATGATAAAGCAAACCCACCCCTTGTGTTTGAATTCTAGAGAACCAACCGTATATACCCCTTAGTAAAAGCTTTCACAGTGAATTTTTTTCATTTATAAGGTTTATTTAGGAAATAATTGATACCCAATATGCTGATGATTCTACCCATAAAAGCATGAGAAAATGTCATTGGGATTAGTACTAAGTAGATGCAACCCTCACTAATCAATAAATAATAATATTAGAGCAAAATGTTTGATGGGAAACTCATAAAGTTACTCAAAACATAAACCATTCTCAGAAACTGTACACTGGAACCTGTTCATGTACCAAATTTATTCATCTGAATCACCACCTTTGAAGTCAAATGTTAAAAGAAATTTTAGAAAATACTGACATAGCAGAGGATGTCTCAAAGATCTAGGAAATTCGTCTGAAATATATCAACCATTACAGAGAGGCTTTTGAAGGTGAATAATGTGAGAATAGAAAATGTCTCGGAGACCTCTCTGATTGGTCTCAAATGTCTCTAAGCAGGTGACTATATGTAAAGTCCACCCAAGAAAGAATGCTCATGTTAGGATAAGGAATACTTGCTTAAATGTTTTAATTCCAACTCTCTTGAGGCATCATGAGATTTATAAAAGATACACTTTTGGTTTCTACAACTGAGGGAGGTGATCAAATTGGTTGCCATTGAGCTTAGAGCCATGTATTAGCCATTGTGTCGAGCCAATGTGGGATAACCTAGTAGTATATACTAGAATAGCATTTATCATGTTTTGCAGTATACATATTGTACAATGGTCAGTGTATTGATATTCAACCACATGTGCCAACCTATGCTTAGGTATTAGGTGGGTGCCATTCCAAAAGTTCTAGAAATGATTTAAAAAAATAAACTAATTGATAAACATGGAAATTTACTCAGCCTTATTCCCTTCACAGTACTCTCCCTGTCTAGTCGCAGAAATTATTCAATGATAGGCCAGTAACACTCCCCTCCTCAACAAAAATTTATTTTTCAAACATTACCGGCACTCTGGCTCTACCCCCGACAATAATCTCCTAAACCCAATGGGAAAAAATATATCACTTTTCATATACCTACACAGCAAATAAAATCACATTGCCAAAGCCAAAGGTTTAGTTTTGATGCTGGGCATCACTTTTGGTAATCCATTGGGCTGCAATGCGGGTGAAAACATTGATGGAGGACTGATAGGCATTCCAAAGGAGATTAACAGAGGTAAGGGGGGAGAACATTGGGTGGAAAGTAGCAAGGGCCAGGATTTAAATTCTGGCAGTTTTAGAGATTTTTTATTGGAGCTTCAGGTTCAGTACACTGGCAGTTAAGTGGGATGTTTAACTGTGCCCCTATTGGTGATTTTCATTGAGTGCAGGCTAATGCCATCATTTTAAACTAACTAAGATAAGAGCTGCTCTCTCATGGGTTAAGGACCACTCTCTCTCTCTCTCTTTACCCTTTCCTCATAGAAAGCGTTCATGAGATTCTGAGTTCCTGCGGAAAAGCATACGTCGGCCAAACCAGATGCTCCATGGCATACGGACAGAAAGAAAGACATCTTACGCAGCCACACCAGAGATTCAGCCATCGCGGAACATGTTATATTGTGAGATCCATGCCAAGATCATCAAATTTTCACCGAGGAAACACAGGTCTTTTTAAGGGAAAAAATTTTTTTTTCCCGACTGATTATTAATATCTCACAAACATATCTCACTAATCATTTCCTAGTTTCTAGAATATTTTCATTAAATCCACCCTGTCTAATGCCATCTTGAAATCCATAAAATATACAAAATCACTCTGATTGTATTCTGTATTTCTTTTTTGATAACAAAGGCATAATTTTTCCATGTTGTATGTAAGTAATTGAAACAAAAATGGTGAATCACGTATGGATTATCTTGAAATTTTATGAATACATATACATTTCCTTCAATAATAATAGTTCTACTTTGTTATGGCTGAAGGCATCTGTATTCTGCTCGGTGCATTGCCTACCCCCTAACATGTATTCTGATGTATCTATCCTTGTTTACTTCCTATTCAGTATAGGCTGAGAAGTCTTCCTTATATCACAGCATTCAATAGGTACCTTTCTGTCTCTTTTAGCCTACTATTATAAATAATGTAGCAACCATGCTACTA
Organism: Platycnemis pennipes; assembly: GCA_933228895.1. Lineage (NCBI taxonomy): Eukaryota > Metazoa > Arthropoda > Insecta > Odonata > Platycnemididae > Platycnemis > Platycnemis pennipes. The sequence continues at coordinate 66,611,040 of OW121852.1, forward strand.
GCCAAAACAGTGACTCTGGTAGGTTTTTGGCCAATAGTGCATTGTTATTTTGGCTTATAGCGTGATAGCAAGGTTGATATGTCATTCAGAATAGCAGCTCTATACCTGTTCTACACCCCCAAGATATTCAATAGCTTCTTCATCTACCATGCTAGATATCTCTTTCTTCACTGAATGCATATATTGTGTGAGACTCAATACCTATATGTTTAGATAATGCCTCCAAAAACTTGCTTCAAACACCATAATAGGCATAAGTAAACCTGGCAACCATTTACCTTAGCCGATGGCTGCTTAGCACTTACGTTACGTTAACCATTGACATATAGGAGGCCATATATATACAGCCGCTGGCTGGCATTAATTTGTTTGTGATAATTAACTTTGCTAAAATATTGACGTGGGTATTTTGCACCCTTAAAACATTTCCGCAATTACCATTTTGTGGATAAAAAATGGCATGACCATTATGAATATTGATAACTGAAATTCTTTCAACTTCAGCAGAGATAAATAAGAGTTTCCTCAATAATGTGCTAATCGCTGTAATCATCAGATGAACCATGGGATCCTAGGCTCTACAAGTGTACTAGGCATCTATGATCCCGTTACTTCCACTTACTTCCGTGGCAGAAGTATGATGGAGGTAGCCATGCAAACATCAGGGACTGTAGACGGGGGGTATATCTACCTTCCCTTTAGCCTTATTGGAGTGTAAAGAATGGGTAGCTACACCAAACGGAGTGTACTGTCATCCCTCTACACTCCACCTACCCACCATGGAGGAGATAATTTTAGTCAGGGAAGCAAGACTGAAACCTTCCGTAACCTTGCAGCACCTATAGCTGTATAATATAATTTAGCTGATTCAGGTACATGATTTGGAGGATTAAAAAAGTGGGGGGGATCGGGTTGGTGTGGTGGCTAGAGTACTGGCCTCCCATGCCGAGGGCCCAGGTTTGATTCCCAGCCGTGGCTGATTTTTCTGTGGAAAACCTGTCCCTAGTTTAGTGCCTAGTGGAGAGATTTCAGGTTCAGTACTCTGTCTGTCGGATGGGACGTTAAGCTGTGGTCCCCTTGGTGCTGTCGTTAAGAGTAGGCTGATGTCGACGCTGGGTTTCTCTCCACCCTTCCTCCATTCCCTAAACACTCCTACCATTACCCAATTACCCACATGTCCTAAATGGACAAATGACCTCAGCTGTCAGTCGCCTCCCTGAATAACATAACATGACTTTAAAAAGTGGGAATTGAATGAGGGCAGTAATAAAATTAAAGAAATTCTTTAGCTCTCGAATTACATTCACTCACCCGGTGTAGAGCCCGAGAAGAGTTCATCAATGCAATTCGCCGGGAAAGCGTGAAATCTTACTTCTCGAATACTATTTTTTCCTGATTTTTCATTGACCACTGTCCAAGGAAATTGAGATGATGAAGAACAGACCTCTCTTCAGTGGGTGTATTATCCGTTTCAAATATCTTGGGGGCAGGGTGACAGGACTTAAATTGGTGGGGGAGGGTGCCTTTCAGGATGGCCTGGAACAGTTCGATAGTCTTCGCTGCCGTGGGGTGGAGAAATGCCTCCGAAAAGGGAGGCTCGAACTCTGTTGCCTAGATTATTGTCCTGAACTCTTTCAGCCAAAAAATGTATGAGACCCTTAGTGAGAGACTCTATGATGATGTGTTGACCATCATTGAAACGGGTTCTTCCCAGTCTTCACCTAAGTTGCGAAAAAAACAGAGGGTGACCAATGCTTTGTTTTCTGTGGCTCCTTATCATGGCTTTCACCATGGGCCATTACAGAAAAGAGTAGACTTAAGGAACAAACAGGTTGATTCATAGGTGGAATTTTGCAAGCAAAATACTTACCTGAATGTGAATAAGAGAATGTTTTGTCCCCCAAAAATGCAAGCAGCAGAAGTGGGTTTAAAACAGGAATTGACGCAACCAATATGATCCTATGTCGATATTGTCCATGTCATTCAGTAACATCATTTTAATTTAATAAAATGGCAGCATAATGGTTTTGCTATGAGTAGCATTTTTATTTTCAATTAAAAATATTGACGATTTTAAATATATAAAATAGTAGGCATTCCAAGTTTCATTCTCTGGTCTAATGGTATGGCCAAAGCGACTTCTTCACTGCTCATCCTAATCATCATCCTTGCTTTCGCTGTCTCGTAACCCACGTAAACAAATGAATTGGCAACACGACATGCATATCCATGAAGTGCACTCCTCAGAGGTTTGAGAACGACTGAATTTTCGAGAGGCTAGGCCACACAAAACTGCATCCTAGTTCACTCTGAGAAAATCACTTGACGAGAGTGTGACACTCACCCCCAAAGATTTAAGGCCTACCTCTCAGCCCCCAAAGATGTCCGAAAAGGATAATACGAAGGCAGGCCCTGCTTGCAGGAATTTAATTGCAGGTTGATTCCATAAATTCGTGAATTGTCCCCCAAAAAAATCAAAATCCTTATTTAACATTTTTAAGCTCATTTCCTCTATGTATGCTACTTATATTCTTTTGTTTATTTTCACCTCTTCTGTTTTTGTTTTATTCTTTAAGTTCGACACATTTGCTTTTCAGTTATCGCTCAAAAGTACTTATCATGGAAATAAAAATGACTTGGTATATTCCACACCGTTTATTGCAAGAGCCGACCGTGGTATTGACGGTTAGAGCATCATTATCAAGGCAACATATAGTGAACAACAAGTGCTGAAGGAATGGCCTTAAATACAAAACAGCAGGGGGGGTAGGGTAACATATTGAGGCATGGTGTGGGGAGGGGGTTAGTCACTTGAGGTTGACTTGGACGAGGAGTTCATTTGGTAGGAAGATGGAGGGGGGGCCTGGAGGTAGAAACACTTTCCCTAGGTTGAAGGTTAGTGGAGAGTGGGGGGGGTGCGGAGGGGTTGGGGGCTGGTGTGGTAGGGGACATGTTACAGAGGGTGATAATTTAAACTCTACCATGTCATTTAAAATATTAACATTCTGAGATTTGGAGTGTTTTACAATTTCGTAATGTTCTAAAAAATCCAGTTTAAAACTTATAAAAATAAGACTCACCCCCCCCCCCCTCCATGCCTCAATATGTTACCCCACCCCCTTGCTGTTTTGTATTTATGGCCATTCCTTCGGAACTTGTTGTTCACTATATGTTGCCTTGATTATGACGCTCTAACCATCGATACCGCGGTCGGCTCTTGCAATAAAAGGTGTGGAATATACCAAGTCATAGCAAATATTCCACAGAGAAAAAATCATTCGCCTTGACCGGGACTCGAACCCGGACCCCCTGATTTCCGGCCAGGTGCTCTACCAGTTGAGCTACCAAGGCATCCTCTTTCTTTGTGGAAATTATAGATCTCTGAAGGAACAAGATGTTCACGGACTGCTAGACATATCAATGTCACAAAGCAGCCGAAATTGTGCCCAAGGTGCCACCGTCCATGAGGTTAAGGCTGACGTTTAAACACAGAGGTGCTTACTTTTAACGAAATTCAAAGGTTCACGTACTAGAGCACCTGGCCGGAAATCAGGGGGTCCGGGTTCGAGTCCCGGGCAAGGCGAATGATTTTTTCTCTGTGGAATATTTTCTATTGTGCAATTTCAGCGGGTAACGCCGCTAAAGTTTTCACGGCTAGTACGTGAACCTTTGAATTTCGATACCAAGTCATTTTTATTTCCATGATGCTTCAATTCCACAAAGTAACACCTGAGGGTATTTCTCCAAAAGTACTTATATTCACCATTCAGGTGGGTATATGCTATTGTCACATGAAAAGCAAAAAATGTTTTTAACCCATTGGGGTAAAGAGCCGGCAATTCGCTGGTCACCTTAGTCACGTATTTATTGTTGCTTCTATTATGCTATTCAATGTTCTAATGCTATTCTATTATTTTCTGATGATATGTACCAAAAGTCTTTTCAATTGAGTGAAAATAAGTTTTGAAATATTTAATGTATAAATAATTTTAATTTACAAAAAAATTAAATAATTTCCAAACAAAAATGTTCAGAAAATTAGATAGGGTTTCTTTGGGCAGAAAATAAATTGAAAATTAAGAGGCAAATGGGTTAAAGGTGGGGTATATACAATTTTTGCAAGGGTTAATGAAAGTAGATCTGCAATGTATAGTATGAAACAGTTGGGACAGATATACCTCATGATGGAGAGGAAAGGTGAGGGAGTGTACATTAAGGGGAAACTGGGGAGTAGTAAAGATGAGCAATCATTCCTTTTAGTGGGGGAGATAGTGAGAGGTACCTTGCATTTTGTGATTAAAGAATGCAACTTTGCACAAGTGTTCCTGGGACCACATAGGACCATTTAAGATGTGTAGCCACTGCCGGAAACAGTGCAGGGCCCGTGTATTGCGGGTTGCCCCCCCCCGGGAAGGCGTATTTCCACTTAAAATCTGTTTTTTTCAATTCTGATCGCGTTTTCGGGATGCTTTCGTCTGAAATACCTATAAAACTAGTAAAAGAAGGTTTTAAGACAACAACTGTACGTATGGTATGCCATTTTATTTATTACAGAAGTAAAATATTACAGATCAGCGTATGCTTTCTCATGCGCGTCCTCTTTAATTTTGTGGATCATGAGAGTTGCACTCTCCATTACAAATACACAGTTCTGTACACTTCAGATTGCGCTTCATACACTTGCATCTTGATCCACAAGCTGTTTTACACCTGCAGCGAACAAGCTCCATGCAAACCTCGCTTGCAACTGGCAAGGTGGTCCACACCGGTTCCCATAGTCCTCCTTCCTTCTTCCAGCCCCACTCTGATGGACTAGGCAGGACTTGTTCCAGTTTGAGAGACTGACCCCACACGTGCACTCCCTGATACACAGCACGCAAGATGTGCTGACGCAAGGCATCAGAAGTGGGTGGTATATTTTCCAACTGCCAGTCTTTTTTAGTAAAAAGGTATCTCCTGCACTCGTTGACAGTGGTACACTGGCTTGACCTGTAATCACATAAGAATAAGTAATTAAGGCGTAGGCTCCTGTTCTGTTGACAGAGAAATATGCGTGTTACATACCTGTCGTACATCGTCACTACAAATTTCTCCAGGATTGATACCGCCTCGTCCATTCGTCCCTGAGCAGCTGCCTTGAAAGCATCTGTCGCCTGAGGATAAGACATCCAAGCATCAAATGCAGTCTTTTTTCCTCTCCTATTGAATGCCGACACAGTGTCGCAACCTGAAAAGGAATGAAACAGAGGCAAAACTGCCGCCCTTTTTGGACCTACATAAAGCGGAAAAAATTAATTGATTAGACAATTTCCACATGACAGTCAAAAAGCAGTTCTTAAATATGCGAGTCCGCTGGATTACCTAGTGATGCTGCGATATCGTGGCATGATATGTATTGATGGTGCTTTCCTGTGCCTATGTGAACCCATAGCTCCTCCAGATTACTCAGCCCAGAAACGCACGCAACGGCCAGGGAGACGACGTCAGTATCTACCGTGCGAATCATGATTCTTGAATGACCGAGTGCCACAGCATCAGATACATGTATCATCATCCTTGAGTCGGCCTCTTCATGATTACACGGCGCCAAACAGCCTGCTAGGTCGCGGGAAGTGTTGCTCAAAACATGCAAGCCATCTGTGGTGTACAACTCCTTTTCACTGACAATATCCATGGAATTTGAACACACGGCCAGCAAGTGAAACAGCTCTTCTTTGTTTTTGCCTTCGCGAAGGAAATTAGCCCAACCCTTCGGTAATTTAGTGTCAAGGCTGACTCTAGTCCTAAGACCAGTGCCACGCTTCTCTCTGGTGGCATTCTTTAAACTGTCTTCATCATATCTATCCCACACAAGATCAAGCCTCTGGACATCTGACAGTTCCCTTCTCAAGAATGGCAAGAATACTGTGTCAGCGTATTCTCTGAACGTTTTACTCTGGCCAGGGTTCAACGTATGGATCACTGCAGCACCATCCAGAACTTTCACAGAGACCGCCGGAGCACTCGGCGCTGTTGATCTGTCGCAGATGTTCGTGAGGCACTTCATAAGGTCTGCTTTAGTGCAAGTTCGCATCATTCCCATGACTGAAATTGAAGGAGGGCTGCATTGATTCTCATGCGCGAAAAATGCCTCGAGATCTCCAGATCTGTGCTCACATGTCGCAATATATAATTTACTAAATAGACTGCAATAGTTTTTTATACCAGTCATTTTGGACTTTGCCTTGTTTTCGGACGGTTTTGGACATGTGCTAAAGAGGGCATATTTGTTGAGCTTGATCGGATCATGCAAACTTTTTGCACTCCCACTGCGAAGTCTCTCTTCTGCAAACTGTAGATACTGGGCTTCGCCATCCTTCTCAATATTCCACACTGTTGTAACTACCTCCGAGGAAGACACCTGCTTTGTATCTATGTTGTACAGATCCATTGACTCCTCGAGAAAAGGGTTTCCTAGTTCCTCACAGGTTGTCACGAAAGATCTCACATCCCGCAAGAAACTTTTGTGCCTGGCAGCAGTATCAGAATGATGAGTTTCGAGCGTATGGTAGCTATGGATGTTAAGAATTTCTCTCTCGAAATTTTGAATCATAGATGCTACCTCAGGGCCAGCAGTAAGCCACTTCCGTAAGGCGTCCGGGTCCTCAGTCAATCCAATCAAACCTGTCGAGCAGAAAAAAAATTAGTAATGTCACCGACTGCTGAGTGCATTAGTCCGCAAGTTGGGTTGGCTGACAAGCGCCTTATGATGATTCAATGCAGCCTCTAATAGCCATACCTCAGGACCTGCAATGTGTCTTTCGTAAGGGGTAGGTAAGTAACCCAACCTACCACTCTGTAACTAACTTCAACACCTCCCTGTATTTTCCCTTTACCTCCATCTCCCTTCATGACAGCATTCATCTGCTCGTGTGCTTGGTCCAAAGCCATGGCTGAGAAAGGCCTATTGCTAATCCTGGCGACAAACATGCCAGCCTCAAAGCGCTCTACCAGTTGGGAGTGGTCGACTTGCAAGTTGGCCAAATCCCTCAAATATACTGAAATCCATCGGGCATAATTGATATGGTCGAGGGAAAAGAACCATGGCACTAGTCTCCGAATTGCATCCATGTGCAGTCTGAAGTCTCCCTTTCTAAGAGACCGTACAAACTGAAGCACGAGCAACTGAAGGTTTAGCACAATATCCCAAAATTTAAATTGAGGGATGCGGTTGCTTTGCTCGAGGCGCCACTCTTCAAATGTGAGATGTTCCCCGCAATCAGCGTCATCAGAGAAAGCTATATACGCCTTCATTTGGAGTGTATACAGGGCTGCAGCAGTCACCTGAAAATGAGTAGAATGGTGTAATGATATGTTTATCAGTAGCAGGGGCGTCGGAACTTGTTCAGGCATGGGGGCTGAAACCTCTGAAATTCAGGGGGCTGGGGAAATTTCAAAACCCATAGCTTTTTTAAAAAATCTAATTTACAGGTAGTTAACTAAGAGTTGAACTCTTACCTGGTGAGCATATCTTGTCCGTGTGACATGTGATGCCGTCAGCATTGACTCAGATCTTCCCTGAGTGGTTACTCGAGCTTGAACTAAGACATTTATCCACCCACTACCACTCAGCCATTGGCCGATGACCTTAAGTGCAGCCATCTCAATATGAAGAGCTCCCATCATCACAAACATCTGTCTTTCTCCATTTATGCCAGGATACATGTACTGCAGCTGTTTGAGAAGTGCGTATAGGGGCTGATCAGCAACAATGACTGGAGTCTGGCCAGGGTTAGCAAACATGATTGCTTTTGCCACCACGTTCATGGAGTGGAACATCATTGCTGCAGTGTGAGCTTGCTCTCTGAACACAGGCAGAAGTGCCACCTCTGTTACGTGTCGCTCGGAAGAGGTTCGATCACCCGCAGCATGATGCACGGCCCACGGTTTGCACTCCTCCGTACAGGCCATCTGCAGCCACTCCTGTTCCTCTGAGAAGGGCTTAGGGGAACTGCAACTGTCGAGCGTGAAAATATCCGACTTCAGGCACACTGCTTTCTTCACATCTACAAAACACGGCTGAACTACTGCATATTCTGCAGGTAGATGCCTAACTCTCGTGCTCCTTACTGTATCTTCTGGTGGCGTTTCCCGCGGCAAACCTAAAAAAAGAAAAAATGTTTACGTGCCACATCAAATATTGAGTGCTGTACCCTCACAGAAAAACACCTAACCTGCTTCTCCAGGAAGTCTGTGCTGCATAAGAGTGATAGCTGTTCCATGGAAAGCAGTTTGCGCTGTGGCCGATGACGTATTGTGGTCGACATTATCGACAGCCGCAGTTGTGAATAGGCCTTTCTTGATTTTTGGGGGACAGACCACACCATCCCGATGGTAAGTCGCGCACACCTCATTAGCTCTTTCAGTAATGATAGACTGCAGTCGGTGATAGGAAATGCCCATACCTAACCGATACGTGCTTTCGATAAGTCCGTTCTTGCGAGTTTCTGCATAAAGTTTCGTCGCTAGGTAAACAGGGGTAGCAGTCTCTTGGCTTCTGTTGTGTCGCTTTGCCTCACCCCTCTTGGTATTCTTGACTGAATGGTAGAATATGAGCTCTGCTATACGCTTTGGCTCATCGTGATCATTGTGGGCAGACTTTGATGCCGAGGAAGGGCCGTTGATAATCATTCTCAGCAAAGCTACGAGATACGCAGGTACACCACCGTTGCAGCTACCGTTTTCAGTATTCCCGCCGAACATGTCAGATCTCACTATCTTCGCAGCTTCACATAAAGTGGCACCGTCTGAGTGAAAATCTCGGGCAGCCATAGAACGCACTGCAAAGTCGACATTTTCCCTGAAAGTTATGAGACTTTCCAATCCTTTCCGGTCGCAAGATTGTAGGTAAGGACATTCCTCCAATAATTTGTCCTTAAGTCGCGTTGAATGTACATCGTAGTTCAACCCGAGCTCTTTCATAGCACCTGCCTGTAGCTTTGCAAGATCTGCCACGCTGAAGACTGCATTATCTCCAGCCGTTTCGCGAGTTTCGTTGATGTAAGCCACGAGACCCGCGAAAGCGATGCTGCGAATCTGGTGCCGTGAGTCGTTAGCACTTGAGTCATTCTTTTCACTGTTTCTCCTCTTCACCTTTTCTCGTCTCCTGTTTTTGTACTCAGTGAGACATTTGTTGTGGTATTGTGCCTCTAATGATATTAAGTCACAGCGTTCAGAAATTTTGCTAAAACCTTCGAATCTTTGAGAGCAAGGGCACAGTCAGTAATAGTTTGACATCATGATGTCGTCCTCACGTTACTCAGGTTATTTGATCTGGAGCCCGGCAAATCACAAAAGAGGCAGGTTCCTTGTTTGTACTCGGTAGAGTGGCACCTTCGAGTTTTGACTGGTGACGCATGCGAAGGACCTGCCTCTTGTCTCCTCTTGTTAGCTCACTCCTGAGCTCTCTGAAGCTTTGTGCTGTTGCACTTTAAGTAACATGATTTGTGCCACGATGCCTTGTTTTCAATCATAGTTTTCTTTAAACCTGCGTCGCTGTTCAGGGAAGGTATGTCCAGATCAAAAGGAAGTTCTCCTATCTCGTAGAAAGCAAGTATATTTTTTGCTAGTGAATCATAACCTTCATCTATTGTGGACCGTGTATTTTTTGTAGGATTAATCAGCCTTTCATTTGTGTTGATTTGACACAGCATGCAGCGTTCCCACTCGATGCCTGACATGATACCACTATGCAAATAACACCCAACCCCCTTCAAACTTAAAGTATCCTCCACCTTAAACTAAAGGAAAAAAGAAGGCATGATTCGTAACTGTCACCATCAACAACTAATACCATGCAAACGCCACACTGAAAACCTCTGTGAATAGGAAGAATTATGATCGTTATTACTTACGTGTACGAAGTAGAGCTTCACAACACATACACAACACTATAGCGGAATATCCATACGAACACCTAACTTATAAACGCATGCTACCGCACAGCTTATTGTCCGTCAACACCACTTTTCTCACTCAAAACACGACTGGACGTATGTGACTTGCGACGGCGCTACTACAGCGCAAGCGTCCGGCAAGCCCAGCGTACGACATGGGCGCCAGGTCCTCTGAGTATTGTTACTATGTCTTAAGTATATAAAATGTATACTTTGAGTGACAGAACACTTACTTTGTGCATTCATATTCGTCATATACGCGGGAACCATCCTTTCTGCGTGCAAATCACGCAACATAGTCGTGTATGACAAAAAAACAGTACTTCGCCGGTGATATATGCAACCCGCAATACACGGCCCCTGCACTGTTTCCGGCAGTGGCTACACATCTTAAATGGTCCTATGTGGTCCCAGGAACACGTGTGCAAAGTGGCATTCTTTAATCACAAAATGCAAGGTACCCCCTGAAATAGGACATTAACGCCCCCACTATTTCTTTAGATACAGGTGAGAACTACCTTATTCATCATCATTAGTCATCAATCCTCAGATTGGTTTGATGCAGCTCTCCACTGAGTTCTTCTTTCAGCTAATCTCTTCATATTTATGTATTTCTTCTCTTTCACATCCTTCATCACTTGTTCCATGTATCTTGTGCGAGGCCTTCCTTTGCCATTCTTCCCGTACACTTGTCCCTCGACAATTGTCGTCATCAGGCCATCATGTCTCATGATGTGGCTGATCAAGTTGTCCCGTCTTCTTCTTAGTGTATTCACACGACGTCTCTTTTCTCCCACTCTTCTTAGAACTTCCTCGTTGCCTACTCGGTCGATCCATTTTATCTTCATCATTCTTCTGGGGGATTGGCTTGGTGTGGTGGCTAGAGTACTGGTCTCCCATCCCGAGGGCCCGGGTTCGATTCCCGGCAGTGGTGGATTTTTCAGTGGAAAACCGGTCCCCACTTGAGTGCCTAGTGGAGGGCATTTCAAGTACAGTACTCCGTCCGTCGGATGGGACGTTAAGCCGTGGTCCCCTTGGTGCCTTTCGTTAAGAGTAGGATAATACCGATGCCGGGTTTCTCTCCACCCTTCCTCCGTTCCCTAAAAACTCCTACCATTACCCAATTATCCACCTATCCTATATGGCGCAAATGACCTCAGCCGTCGGTCGCCTCCCCTAAATAACCAACCAACCATCATTCTTCTGTAGCACCACATTTCGAATGTTTCCACCGTTTTCTGCCTAATTAGTTCTGGATATAAAGGTAAGAATGTTCTAGACGCTAATTGCTAGATATGGTCAACCATAGAAGAATGTTTTTCCGGCTGTTGTCCAAGCACAGGTAAAAAGATATATTCCCAATTATGTAAAGCAGGAACTACTTTGAGATGTGAATAAGTAAATAGTGAAGATTGTGAAATATGTATGTTTGATTGATTTAACGTTATTTATACTAAAAATGAGCATACTATATTTAGAATAAAATTCGTAAAAGGACTTCATCTTCATGAAACCTGACCCATATTAAAGCTCATTGTCTGCATTTCTTGTTACCAAGGACTGTTTCTCATGGTTTTGATCCACTTCAATATGCATTCCAACTAAATTTTCTATAATTCCATGATCCCAATAATTTTATGTGAACCATCCAATTCATGCCACGATAAATTTGGAAATTTTTGGTGTAGGGTTGCAAAAATGGCCCTCTTCAGTGCTAAACACTAGAGTAATATTTAAATCATGAGCATCACATCATTACATTCAAACCTTAATATTTTGAACATGATGATTTCGGGAACATTTCTTTATGGCAGTGAGGCATTGACAATGACAGCAGCGGATAAGAAAAGGGTAGAAGCATTCGAAATGTGGTGTTACAGAAGAATGATGAAGATTAAATGGATCGACCGAGTTAGTAACGAGGAAGTTCTAAGAAGAGTGGGAGAAAAGAGAAGTCTTTTGACAACTCTAAAAAGAAGAAGGGACAACTTAATCGGCCATATCTTGAGACACGATGGCCATGATGAACACTATAATTGAGGGAAAAGTGAATGGGAAGAATGGAAAAGGCAGGCCTCGTATGAGTTATATAGAACAGGTCGTAAAGGACGTGAAAGAGAGAAACTACATTAATATGAAGAGGTTGGCCGATAGAAGAATCGAGTGGAGGGCTGCGTCAACTAATCCTAGGATTGTTGACCACTGATGATGAATAATTATGCCTGGATATGCTGTACTTATGATAATTTCATGCACATTATTATTATCCCTTGGGACTTTAGACAGGGCACATATTGTATAATTAACATTTGAATGATGTTAATTAGATAAGTCAACCTTGTCAGTACAGCAATTGAAATCTCGTCATTTTAATCTATTCATCTTTCATATAAACCATAATTGAATCATTATATTTTAACTAACTCATCATGCTGTCTATCTCCTCAGAAATCTTTCCACTAGCTCCACCAATGTAAGATAATGGAGTAACTAATGTTTTTTATTGGATTGCATTCATTCTTGATGTGCAGTGATTTTAATACATTCTTCTCCATTAGATATAGAGAATTACAAAAAGTAAATAATGTGTCAATATTTTAACTTCACCAAAAGAAGTGGCCAAGTTGATTCTCCAGTTTAACCCTTTTACTGCCCGTGGGCTGATATATTGGCCCTCTGCGGTTGCGCGAAAACTGCTGAGGGCCGATATATCGGCCCACGTACATTACATATTTGCAATATTTTTATTTCCTTCTAATCCGAGACAAAATGAAAGATTTTTTCATTCTCATATGAACTGAATTATATAATCAACCTTGAGAAAAATACATATTTCGTATTTAAAAATTAACTGCTTCAAATTTAACTAAATTTCATAATCTTACGATTTTCACGCGAATGGGCTTGGCAGCTTTCGCAGTCTACCTAAAAGGGGCTGGCAGTAACAGGTTTAAGGAACTTCAGCTAATTAGATCCTGAGATAAGGCTTGACATTAAATATGGTATTTAAATCATCCAAAAAGATTCCCACATGTGTAACTGCAGTCCCATTTGTAGATTCTTGGACAGTTCATACCAATAAACCCTCTTTCTTACCCTATTGCTATTTCTGTGACAAAGCTACTCATACTCTAAACACACAACTCTTCTTTTAATTTTCTTATACATTCTAATTTCTCCCAAGTTAACCAAAATCTATACTCATCTCCTTCCTCTCTACCTCTTTCCCAGTAATCTCTCCTCAATTAATCTAGTGTATTGATGACATTTTATTAAAGTGATAAAGCTCATTTGAACATTAGCAGCAGGGCAGACTTTGTAATGTAACGAAAGAGAAATATGATGAGGGACTTAATCATGAGTGAGTTTTGATCAGAATTGGGATTAATTCAGTGAGGATGGTGGGAGAAGATTTGCACCAGCAAAAGAGGTGAAGTGATAGAGAATATTTGGGGTTGGGTGCCATCTTATTTCCCTAAAAGACCGGAGATTTCCAAGATAATATTGCACCCAGGGAATCGTCTCCAGAGGATTCTAGTAGGAGTGTCCTCCTTAAGACTATCACGCAGGTTGAAACAAGGGAGCCTCCAGACAAATGGCACTGGACCAAGCCCCGCCGTCGCGGTCAATCATAGTAGAAATATTGAGAACATCGCCGTGGAGGACGTGAATCGGGTGGGTCGAAAGTGAAACACTGTAGATGTTAGCTGAAGAGGAGGGCCCTCAAGGCCTTTGGCGGGCTGGCGTGGAGGAGGAGGCGGCGCCCCGGAGGTCGGGAGTCGGAGAAAGGAGAGCCCTGGGAGATGCGAATGAAAAGTGGTCCACGGGCCTCAAAGTGGATCCCACCTTCCCTCTCGCTCTCTAGCGCGCGGCGGCTGGAAAACCAGCCCCCAGAAGTAGGTCCGCTCGTCTCTGACCTACCCCGCGTTCCCGGAAAGTGTTTAACATTCGGGCAACTGGCCAACAAGCCAAACGACGGCTGCAAATGGGCTCATGATGGCGACATGCGCATACCGACGGTCTTCCATTCCGTAGGCCGCAGACAGAGGGTGTGAGGACCGCAGCTGAAAATGTAATCGGGATGCTTTTTGCTCGACTTCATGGTTTGCCTATGGGTTTTGCCCAGTTGGTAGATAGAGCATTCGGCTGCGGACAAAAAGTCCGCGGTCTACATAGAGTATTGGGTTGCCGACCCGGACCTTGGTTTATATCGGGAGAGATCACTTCGGACATATCTCTTTGGTCTATTTGGCGGTTAAACTGTGGGGTCGGGTTGGTGTGATTAATAGAGAACTTGTAGCACATCATGAGGACCCGGGTTCGGATCCCGGTAGTGGTAGAGATGCCCTTAATTAGTACTCCGGTCCCTACTTTTTCCTTAATTGGTACTGGAACCGGTCCCTACCTGGGTGGAAAACAAGTTCAATTCTCCGTCCGTCGGATGGACCGTTATCCCGTGGATCATTTGGCGCATTCCGTTGAAATCGTGTACCTTCCGGATTGAGGCGTTTTCCTCCCGGTTTTACTCATCTTTCAGGTGTCTTCTGTAAACGGTACTATCCGTACTACGTACTTCTCATTGAATCCTCCCACTTGTTACGAGTTTAATATGTTTGACTGGATATAGGGGTTTGGGTGTACAAGTTGTGTCCGGAACAAAGGCTCCTCTTCGAGGGGGCGCTGTGCCACCTGGCGAAATGAATTTTATATTTTGTCTACGAATTTCATTTCATTAGAGTGAGGGCGCTGGGAAGTAATTTGCACAAAGGCGTCACTTATTCCTCGAGTTGACCCTTAGTGGTTGTTGCAGTGCGGTACACCTTCTTTTGGAAATAGATTCTATGATAATCATAATTATTTTCCGTTTGTAATCTTAAGGCCCCAACACATCTTCCAAAAAACTCGGGAAATTGTGTCGGCCTGTTAGTGTTAAGGATATCTCGAGCTGACCTTAATTCTCTGTCCCCAACAAACGTTCAGGAAAACCAGTAAGCCCGTTTTCTCAGTTCCAGCGATCATGGTTTTATCAGGTTATACACTGGTAGTTTTCACTAGTCAATTGGTTACCAACGGGTTTGAGCTTCTCGTGAATAAGCAAATAAAAATAATGTGTGGTGCAAATTTTGGCTAAAGAAACAGTTTACAGTAACACCTTTGAGTTAATAAGCAGGCTCACGTAAATATATTTTTTGAATTGAACTTTTTAGCGAAAGATTGGACTAACTATTTGAGAGTGGAGAAAGAAATTCGTTTGTTTGTCCATTGTTCGCTGCGTTTAATTTTATCAATAAAGAATGAGACACATACGAGCACCAAATTCACCTCACGGGAGACCTTTGAAATATTACTGAGATTAAGAGCTCCCTTACTTTGTATATACTCCTTCCATCCCCTTTTTTTCCTTCGCCTCTTAAGATTACGACTTTGGGGCTATTTTATTCTTGAAATTTGGATTATATACAGCCGTAGAGATGTTCTCTTCATTATTTTTGCAATATTAGTTGAGTCAAAATTGACTGCGATTGTTGGCAACTAGTAGAAATTTTGAAGAGAGCAAATTTACTACAGCAGTTCTACGACGAGATCATAACATCATCCGGACAAGTGTGACAGATTCCTGAACCTCAGTTTCACTAAAATGTAGTCTATTTGAAATCCTCTGTCTCCTGCCATCGTCCACGTGTATCTTCTTCGGTTGTGATTTTTAAACAGTGTGTTAGTAACCACTAACTTATGTTGTGTGCAGAACTCCAGCAGTCTTTCTCCTCTTTCGTTTCGGTTTCCCAATCCATATTTTCCAGTCATTCTTCCATCTTGACCTTCGCCGACGACAGCGTTCCAGTCTCCTAAAATAATTAGGTTTTCTTCTCCTCTTACCTGTTTTATTACTTCCGTGATATCTTCGTAGACGTCTTCCACTTCTTCATCTTCGTAGTCCAACGTAGGCATGTAAACTTGCACCACAATGGTATCTGTAGGCTTAGTTTTAACCATTATAATCCTTTCACTGTACTGCAGGAAGCTCTTCACACGCAGTCCTGCACTCTTCCTGAGCATTATGCCTACTCCAGCGTTACCATTTAGTGATCCAGTGTGAATAATTCTATAACTTCCACTTCAGAAGTCTCCTTCTTCGGGCCATTACATCGAGGTCCATTCTCCGCATTTCCACCTTAATGTTCTCCTATCTCCCGCAGGTCCGAAGTGATCACACGTTCCACGTTCCTACCCTAAAATGTCATCACACTTGACTGATATACTCTCTCGATTAGTCCCCGCCCGGAGATCCGAATGGGGGACTATTTTACCTCCGGAATATTTTAATCGAGAGGGTTTCATCATGTTTTGATAATAAAGGAAAGAATAGCTGCGAATCCTCGGGATAATAGTTTAGTGGGAATGGTAGTTTCCCCTTGCCTTCCACATCGCAGTTCTACAGCCGTTAAGGTAAATGTTACCACGCATGTAGTGAAATTAGTGTCGCGGTACCAACCACTGTGGTCTCCACCATCACTCATGTGAAGAAGAGCTGCTGCCCTCTCCTCCGGGTGATGGGAAGCGTAATTATTGGTGGCCTCCGTCGCCAAGTCACGGCATCTTCACAGGTTCTGTATTATTTAGTAGCCTACCTTACCCAGGGATAGTCCAAATACCCCCTCGGAATGCCGTCGCTTTTTGTCCACGACTGCCTATTCGACGAGTAAACTCGCTTTTCTCGCAGCTAACCTCTAAATCTAGAGGTCGACCCACCATCCGCAACCCGGTGAACTCACTCGGAAGGTTTAAGCTCAGCCGCGAGCGAAGTGAGCATATAGAGCGAAATTAAGTAACGTAATTCGTTACAATATTTTACATTATGTTTTAAATGTTTCTTTTTTAGTTCTGTATAAATACGTGCTCGTCATTACATCCAAGCTCCTATCCTCCCTGCACCCCGCTTACTCAACATTCCCCTCTCTATCACGTCTTTAAGATGGTCCTAGTCCTTTACAACCTGTTCAGTTCGCTCAATATCTCTCCTATTTTCTTCAATTAACTTCCTTTCCTACCCAACCATATCCACAAGTAACCTATTTTTCACCCTACTGACCTTCTCCATCATTCTCTACACTCACAAATCGAAAGCCGCTAATTTCTTTTCATGCTCCTTCCGTGAAGTCCATGTTTCAGTTACACCTTATGACACACTCGATATCAAACTTTTCACCAGTCTTTCCTCAACGTCCCTAATCAACGATCCTGACATTAATTTCCTCTTACGGTTACAAACACCTCTTTCGCCTAGGCTATTCTCCTTCCAACTTCGCAGGCACTTTGCTCCTTTTCTCAAACTTACTACCCAATAGGAGCTCAATTGCTCCAACAACTATAGTACGTAAACACCTTTTTATATAATATAAGATCTAGTATTTTCCCGGCGAATACTATGAAGGAATGTTTCTCGGGCTTGCCACCGGTTAATAGGCTCCATTACTGCCGACGTTTCAAAGAGCGACTCGCTCTTCATCTTCAGGGCTTCTGAGTGTAATGTGAATTCTGAGTGTTCTGAATGTAAAATCCGGCACTCAGAAGCCCTGAAGATGAAGAGCGAGTCGCTCTTTGAAGCGTCGGCAGTAATGGAGCCTATTAACCGGTGGCAAGCCCGAGAAACATTCCTTCGCCTTTTTATATATTTAATATGGTATTATTTGTTCAAAACAATCTCATCACTTTAGTTTTCTTATGGTTTTCCTTAATTTTCTCATTCTTCCCTTCTTTTCACTCAACTCCGTACATTTTACACTGATTTTATAGCGCATCTAATATGATTCTCTTAGCCGATTGGCTTACTAGCGCTTGGTCTTCCGCGAAGCGACTTTTTCAACATTTCTCCTGCCTTTATTCCTGCATCCGGACCATCTCACGCGTTCCTTCGAACTAATTAAGAAGTCACGCGGATAAAGGATCACCCCATGTCATATTCCTGCCCTCTCAGATTCTCCATCTGCTACTCTTAATCGCACTTTCTAGGCCATGTCTAAATTCCAGATCGATTTCCTGTCCCTCAGATCTACTCCCATCTGCCGAAATATTTCCACTAACGTTTTCCACTTCACTGTGTTGAGCGCCTTTTCAAATCATCATTTACATTCCAAAATAGACTACGGTCATACATTCTATCTCACGTGATATTTCACTGGTAATTGGTTTTTTTTTGCATTCTCGGGCAGTCCTGGCTCATACAAACGTTGATATTGGAACTATCACGGATGACGGATTCTATCGGAGCATCAAGCGTCTCCACATCACTTGGGTGAGTAGGCATTCAATGAGGTTATTATTCATATTTTTCTGTGGACGTTAATTGTAGAATATTCCACATTGCAATGATATTATAAGTGAAGTAGGAATAGAACCCACTTTTGAACCTGGAATAGAACTTGCCTTTATGAAGTCACTCCATAAAGGCAGAAACTAATCAGGAATGAGGCTGATTAGGAGATTAATTAGAATTATTGACTCCAACGCTACGGGTCCAGGTTAAAATCTCGGGCAAACTCTCCTCTTGGTGGGGTCTCAGAGGTTCCCTGTATGACTAACGCGTGATAAATGTTTCACCTTATGTCCGACTGGTGGGACGTGAAACTATGAATCCACATGCAATTAAAGACGGGATAAGGGGATACCGAATTTCTCCTCATCTTTCCTCTCCTAAAAAATATTGTTTTCATCTAGACAATCAGTTTATAGCACGAAGCAAGTACCTTCGCTCTCGGTCGTCTTACGTAAGGACAGGACACGTTCAAACTTTCTCATATTTCGTTCTCATCATCATCATTAGTAAACAATCCTAGGATTGGTTTTACGCAGCTTTCCACTCGATTCCTCTATCGGCCAACCTTTTCATTTCGTTCTATAGATGTATAATATTGATTGATTATTCAGGGGAGGCGACCGACAGCTGAGATCATTTGCGCCATTTAGGATAGGTGGGTAATTGGGTAATGTTAGGAGTTTTCAGGGAACGGAGGAAAGGTGGAGAGAAACCCGGCGTCGGCATTAGCCTACTCTTAACGAAAGGCGCCAAGGGGACCACGGCTTAACGTCCCATCCGACGGACGGAGTACTGAACTTGAAATGACCTCCACTAGGCACTCAAGTGGGGATCGGTTTTCCACTGAAAAATACGCTACTGCCGGGAATCGAACCTGGGCCCTCGGGATGGGAGGCCAGTACTCTAGCCACATGTATAATATCTGTCTGTGAGGTATTCTCTCTTGTGGCACGCTATGCAATTTTGTTTTTTACGGAAATGTTTTGAAAGACTAAAATGGTGATACGCCCAATTTTCATGAGTGCATGACAAATATCTTTAAGCCTAAAGCACGAACCCTTGCCTTACTCTTGGAGTCGGACTGCTGCACTACCTCGTCAGCTTCCTTCGTGCGTACCGCTAGAACTATGTGTTTCCTGCTTTTCGAGCTCCTGTCCTACTCTTGGAGTCTAATGCTTCCTTGACCGACCAACTCCTCTTCGGAGGTGCTTGATCAAATCCTCATTTTCGCCCAGAAGAACTTCAGTTGCGCGTCAGAGAGGTGTGCTATGAGATGAGCCAAACTCAGGCCCTTCCGTGATAATATTTTCGCGAATTTTGACTGCTAGTCAAATACACTAATGGGGGCGTTTACTCGGAACCGAAATCGCAATTTTGTACACGAAATCGTTAGATGGAAACGAAAAAAGAATTTTAGTGAAAAAATTAATCTTCTAACCACAACCATTCACTCATAAATCAAAAATTAAAATAAGCAAAAGGTGACGCCCACCGAAAATGCTGCTGTGATAACATTGACGTCACTTTCCTCCCGTCCTTGACTGCTTTCAGGGGAGAGGAAGGGAGTGGAGGGGGATTCTCGGAAGGTCTGCTCGCACAGATGCTGTCGCAATCATTCCCATTGGCTGAGTCAGCTGTGTCCCCCCCTTTGCGATAAGGCGAAGTAGCTTCGCGGGCTCAGTTCCGATTCGACGAAGTCGATATACGTCAGAGGTTGCACCACGCCCACTTTTCCGAAAGGGTTAAAAACATCAGTTTATTGCCGCTTATAACTCGGGAAATAATTGTCGGATCAAAAAACGGAAAAATACGGGTCTTTTTATTTTACAAACTCTATCAGATTCGACAATAAAAAAATATGGTAAACGAATCCATTGATACCGTATATAAAACGCCCGCGTTGTCCAATTATGCCTGTGCTCTCCCCTATTTCTTTGAACGTTGTGATACCCTCGATATTCTTTTTATTTTTTTCCCCTGACCCTCTTCCACCCCTCTCCATCACCCTCAACCCTCACCTGACCTTGTTCAACACCAGCGATGATATTTTGCCAAGGATAATATTTTTACGTTGAAAATGACATCAACTGAGTTTGCACGCAGGAAACTTATGAATACTACGAAGTTTGAATTTGCTCATACTGTTTTGAAATGACGTCGCACTTCTCACCTGCCGGTACACTGTCTTTGTTTATTATTTTCTATCCTCCATCACCCCATCGGAGGTGGCGCGGTAACCCAGCGTGACGCAAGTTCGACCTGGACCCATAAGGTCACAAAATGAAATCTAGAGCGCTTATTTTGGAACCCTTAGAAATGAAATCGAAAAGCAAAGCTAGCATTCAGTTGGCGAAAGGAAAAAATAATTAAAATAACATATAACTTTCTGGCGTACACAGTTTATTTAAAGATCCTCTCCCGGTTTCGGATGTCAATCCGCCATCAGGTATGACTTGGCAGCCGAAAACGGTAGTGAGTGTTGTCATACACTTTGGAAGTCATAGTTTTAACTTAAATTAATTTACACTCTCCTAAATATTTTATCGGTAGAGTTACTCAAATGGGGTCGTTTACCATATTTTTTATTGCCGAATCTGATAGTTTGTAAAATAAAATGAACCATATATTTCCGTTTTTTGATCCGTCAATTATTTCTCGAGTTATAGGTGTCGAAAAACTGATGTTTTTAATCCTTTCGGAAAAGTGGGCGTGGTGCAACCTCTGACGTATAACGACTTCGTTCAATCAAAAATGAGCCCGCGAAGCTACTTTGTCTTATCGCAATGGGGGGGGGGACACACAGCTGACTCTGCCAATAGGAGCAGTTGCGACAGCATCTGTGCGAGCAGACCTTCCGAGAATCCCCCTCCACTCCCTTCGCTTCCACGAAAAGCAGTCAAGGACGGGAGGAAAATGACGTCAATATTATCACAGCAGCTTTTTCGGTGGGCGTCAACTGTTGCTTATTTTAATTTTTGATTTATGAGTGAATGGTTGTGGTTAGAAGATTAATATTTTCACTAAAATTCTTTTTTTGTTTCCATCTAACGATTTCGTGTGCAAAATTGCGATTACGGTTCCGAGTAAACGCCCCCATTACAGATTTTAAGAAAATATTGTTTCGCAAGAAAAGGAATTGCCATCACCGTTACCTTATATGTACTAAGAAACTATTAGCATAATATAAGGTGTTATTAAATTTTACAGTACTCCAGCTGTATAGAGCATGCTCACGGTTCGGCAAGACAAACCTTGAAAAAAAAAGGATATCCAAAATGAATAGAGATTAAAATATATTTTAAAAAAACAGCGTCTGCCGGATATTAGTTTAAGCAATTTTGGTGATCTTCGCCCACACATCTGCCACACACCCTCGCGGTGGCTCGCAGAGTATGACGTAGGTTTAGATGATCAGTGAAGCGCGTCAGTAACCTGACAACCGTGGCTGACACTTTAATAATTTTGACAGACTGAATCCAAAACGCAGTGTGTTACTCGAATGGAAATCTGATTTGTACAGGGTCCGGCACAAAGGACGGACGGTTTCTTAAAAAATCACAAAATCGGTAATTTTTACTCAAAAACAAATTTATTGACGGATTCGGGTTCACAATGAAATAGCATTTGTCACAATTAAGTGTGGAAAACCACATCAGTCATGTGGTGACCGTTTTTGACGATGCATTGCTGGAGGCATTCTTGAAAGTTCGCGTAGACTCCCTCCAACATCGTTCTCTGAACGTTATTCGCCCTCTCTTCCGTGGTCGTCTTATTTCCAGGTTTGGCGATGTTCATTGGCCTCCTCGGTCCCCAGATTTATCCATATGCGATTTTTTCCTATGGGGACACCTCAAGGCTCGTGTATACGAGCACAAGCCCCGAACTTTGGACTATTTGAAGGAGGCAATTCGCGTGGAAGTCGCCCAAGTTCAGAGAACGATGTTGGAGAGAGTCTACGCGAACTTTCAAGAACGCCTCCAGCAATACAAGCCGAAATATATAAATAAACTTATTTCCCGCACTCTCAGTCACCTCACTATGTGACCAGTTTTCAGTCATGCGATTCAACGAGCATAATTTCTTGCCCCGCGGTCGGTTCCTGTGCTTCCACGGCAGGTCGAACATCGTTCCTTCGTTCAGGCCGAGTGCCCGAGGTACTATCCAGAGCCGCTTTGAATAGTGACGGCTCAGTCAAACGAGAAATTTTCTCTCGGTGGCCCCACTTGCAAGAATTAAAATTGTCTGGCAATACCTGGCATGAACTTAACACGCTTTAAGTGTTTGGTCCTTGGCCCTTGAAGGAGACGCTAGGCGTTTTGGATCGAATTCCTCCCCTATGATTTAGGAGGTGGAGTGGTTGAATGGTAGTAGATTTATATTTTAAGTCGCTTCAACTTGATTCCAAACTTAACCCTAAGATGACCAAACAATTATTGCCTTGGGCTGGGTTAGTATTCATGACCTTTAGTTTACCAGTAGATATGTGAAGTTCACGTTTTTGTGATACATCTACATGCGGCGTGAGTACTGTCGCTGGAGCGTGTGGCAGAAGGTTCTTGAGCCGTAAAATAAAATTAAGATAAAAGAGGTGTTTGGAAAAAATCTAACGAAAACAGAATATAACTGAGCGTGATACCATAGAGTAAGTATTAGACTTACTCTTACTATAAATATTATACTTTCTCTATGGTGATATTAACCAGAATTTTTATCGTTACCGTAAACAGTGCGTATGAATAACAAACAAAATGAGTTTGCGCCTTTTACGCCAATTCTTGGGAGTAATTACTGAGTTTGCTGTGTTCTCTTGTTCGCAGAGAGAACCATATATTGAAGTCGTTTGCACCATTCCTACAGCTGTACCTAGGTGGTTAGCGCATCGCTATGACCACCTAAAGGTCGCGAGTTCGAATCCCGCCTCGAAGACTTGTGGTTGTATGTCATAGGATTGAGAGCTAAAGTTAGATGGTACGATATAGCCTCGTCCGTTGAAGTACCTAAAACCCATACGTATAATGCTCATTGCGCTGAGTAGCGTAAATAAGTAGTTGGGCGCAGGTAGGATTTTCAATGGGAAAGGTAGGAGAACAGGAAGAATACATGCGTCGACTTTTCTCTTAACGGAATGATATATGTGGGCTGCCGTTTCGTATTCCATCTGACGGACAGAAAAATACACTAATATTGCCCTTCATTCAATACTCAAAGAGGGACTGGAATGTGGCTGAAAAATGTCTCTCTCCTAGGAGTCGAACCCTGTCCCTAGGGATGAGAGTCAAATACTCTTGCTAGCACAACAACTAAACCCTAAGGTGATGAAGACCCTGCCATCAGGAATCAGAGGCAGGTGATTTTATCACCCAAAATTGATCAACTCTTACACACTTGGTCAAATTCTTTCTCGTTATCATCCCTGTCGGAATGTTGGGCTGAAGGACGGCTAAATTAAAAGGCAACTCTTTCCTCAATTACATTTTACCACCTTTATTTTCACTACCAATCTTACAATTTAGCTACTAATCTTCTTAATTGGATGCTACCGTGACTTTACGCTAACTTCCTTCTCGAAACCTGCATACAACTCGATAAACATCACTTCAGAATCCACCATTGAAACCCATCACTTTAAGTTCACCTTTTTTCTCACCAGCTTTCCTTCCCGCACATAGTCGTAAATAACCCGGTTTGCAACTAATTATTGTCCTCTTAGCAGAGATATCCGCACTTACACCATAAGCGTGAAAGGTAAATGGACATAATAGTAACTTACGTCTATGTGATGTGAATTGTAGAAACATGCTCAGATTTACCGGCGATTTCTCAGTTATTGTAAATTAAATTCCATATTTATATCGCCATGGAGTCCGCTATACGGGAAATTTTCAACTGTAATATGTAGTGTGTTGTGAATATTACTACATATGATTTCATGCCTCCATTATGATTCTTTTTTTTTTCGTCTTTTAGTTTATTCGGAAAATATGAGGGCGTCTCCCACCTCAAAGGATGGTTGAAGTTTTCTCTTTGCATTCATATTATGAGAATACCACCGCGACTTCTAGTCAGGCTCAAAGAGGAGGTCAACAAGGCAGTGGAGACACCCTGACGTCCTGCACTGTCAACTTATACGGCAAGTGAAACATTTTTGTTTCTTGTCATTTCAATAAGGTTTTTGGGCGGCCACATGCCTTTACTCGCTTCGTTACCATCATAGTCTTCCAATATTCGATTTTCATTCTCCTTAGAGATCAGTCAGAGCGGTATGCCTTGAGAATTTGGACCATTCCTTATCATTCAAGAAGAAAGTGATTTTAAAATAAAGCTTAAAGTAGTCGGAATAATAAGAAATATTTCGATATAGTGGCTAGCACCCAGTATTTTTTCTATTTACGCATGTAAATGGGACATTTAGCAGAGTCAAATAATTTATTCCCTGACAAAACCCTCTATATTTATGTTCTATCCGTTAAGAGATTCTCATGATGTTAGAACTATAGCTAAATATGGAAGTTAGAGGCCTAAATTGAAACAAAGGGAGCAATGTATGTTACAAGTATGAGAAGGAATTAAGTTAAAGATGGGTTCACACGCAGAGAGAAAACTATTATTTCTCAGCCAAATAAATGGTAAAACAAGTAAAATTAAGATGCTTGAGTAGGCATTACTGTATGTTTATTGGTATTCGTTCCATAAAAACTCACGAAAATGCATCCGTTAGAGAGAAAAAATACTGCGTGGCTGTGTGCGGAGGGATAAGGACTTCGGAAGAGGAGATTCGGTGGAAGCAGCAAATATGAATGAAGGAGTCTAATGTGGCAACAGACATCAGTTGGCCGCAACAGATAAGATAGGGGTGGGGGGAAGGTGCTTGAAAGGAAACTCTGGGATGATACAAGATATGAAATACTTAAATAGGAAGGGGATGTGTAGTGTTTCAGAAAAAAAATCGCCCGTGGCCCGAGTCTTCAAACTTACGTTACTCACTGAATAAATATTGACGTTTTCGTTACCAACCAAAACGTCATATTTTGTTATCAACGTGGATAAACGAATAACTTGAAACGAATGACGTTATCTTAACGACAAATTTCGTTTTTTAATAGCGTAACGAAAGATTCAAGACTTGGGCCACAGGTGTATTTTACTGCATGCAGTGCACTACCGTTTAGGATAGTTTTTCATAGGCTATTTCCACTCTCTTCTTTTGTTTGGAACGTTTCTTTTCTTAAATATGTGCATACGGCACATGTTTACTCTCAGTCGTCGATTACCACCTCCTTCGTCTCCGTCGCCATTTACCGATTATGAAATTGATTTGGTACAGCTCACCCCTTGATTCCCCATTTCTTCCGAATTCTCCGCTTTTACTTCGTTCGCAACTTACTCCATATATTTCGCACAAGTTTTTTCTTTTGCCAGTCTTCCCATTAGCATTTCCTTCCACAATTACTGTCGGCCTTGGTGTAGGCGGGGTCAACCTCTTGCTACGGTCGAGGTCTCTGGTTCAAGTCCCGCCCGGGGATAATTTTCAATTTTCGGGGCATGGATGTTTTGCATTTAATTGTAAGCGAGGACTTCATTATCATCAGCCAGCAATCCTGAGATTGGTATGACGCAGCTTTCCCATTGATTCTCCTATCAGCTAATCTCTTCGTATTTGCGTACTTCTTTTTTTCACGTCCTTCATCACTTGTCCGATACATCTCAAACGAGGCTTTCCTCTGCTATTCTTCCCGTTGACTCCGTCCTTCCACAATTGCATTCATCATGTCTCATGTTGTGGTCGTGAGGACACTCTCGCTATTCACTCGATCGATCCATTTAATCTTCATCATTCCTCGGTAGCACCAAATTTAGAATGCTTCAACCCTAATCTTCTCTGCAGCTGTCATCGTCTATGACTCACTCCCATAAAGAAGCATACTCCAGATGTATGTACTGATGAATTTTTTCATAACTTACATGCTTATATATCCAGCTGTATTAAATTATTCTTTTGTTAGGTATAATGTCATCTTCTCTTGAGCAATTCTACTCACTATTTCTTTCTTGCTTCGTCCATCGCTGGTTACTCGGCTTCCCAGGTAACAGTACACCTTCACCTCGAAGTTTTTGTTTCCCTACGATGTTTTTTACCTCGTCTCTCTTTCTGCGTACTAATATTTTCTTAATGATTTTCAGCTGATATCTGGCCATTGTCCTTTCCAAGGTTACTAGAATCTTTTTCAAATTCCTCTCTGTCCCTGCTTTGACTAATATGACATTGGAAAATCGCTGCATACTAATTTTTTCACCGTTACATTCATTCCTGGATTCTTCTCTTAGGTTTTTCCACGTTGATGGCTCTCTCCTAGTAAATATTTAAAATTACGGGAGAAAATGCACAAGCTGGCCCATGGTTTTTTCCCTTGCTTTTCGCTACTTACTTCCAAGTCCAGCTACTCGATTTCTATATAGCCTGCGAATAATTCTTCCGTCATTGGAGGACATTCCAATTCCTTTCAGAATTCCAAGCATTGAATTCCAATCCACGTTGTCGAAAGCCTTCTCCAAATCCACAAATGCAGTGAAGATCGGTTTGTTTTTCTCCATTTTATTTTCTTTGAGCAGCGTAAGGGCCAATGTTGCTTATTTGTACCCTTACTTTCCCTGAATCCGAATTGATCTTCATCCTGGAATTCCTCTGATTTTTGTTCTATTCTTCTGTAGGGTAAAGGGGGGTGAATCGGACCAGCGGGTGAATAGGAACGCTTTTCAAAAAGTGCGCTCAGACCCGAAACGGTATCACTTGAGACTGACTACGTTTTAGGAATTGCTTCTTTGTAATCTTGTCCTTCTAGTAGAGTGAAAACGAGAACTCGACGACTGAATTTAAGCAAATGATACTCTGTCGAATGGAAGCCTACCATACAAGAGAGGTGTGAAATTGGGTATTTAGAAAACCTCGTATAGGTTCAAAGTAAGGTGACATTGTAGCGCTTACTCAGATTTCAAGTTTTTCTTTCCTGAAAGGAAATCTAATACCATAGCTGCCACATTAGGTTACTTTTTTGAGCCTTGTATGAATATCGGAGTTACCAAACATGATACAAAATCATATTACTTAGTCGGGTGAAAAGGACCAGCACGCGCAGGAGTTCAGTTCCAAGCCGCTGGTCGAGGGTGAAGCATTGAACCAGTTATACTCAACTGACACTTGGAAAAATTCCTTCTGCTACTGAAAAGTAAGTAGATATACAACTAATATTGATAAATTGCTTACTTACACTTAATGTTTTACATTAAAAACATCAAATGTTTATAAGAATGTTTGAGCGAAAGTGGCTAAAAAATTGTTTTTAGGCCATACTCTTTTATTTAAGTATCATAAGAAGTTTAATGGAATAAACCTATTTTAATGCTATTCTATATCACGTCATAGATATTTACTACGTATAACGAGGAGGAGGAAAGAGATTTTCCCCGTCATAGAGGTGAATTATTACGGCGACGAGCACGATTTACAGGCTGAGCGAGAGGTAAGCTACCTTCGTTTGATGTAACATATGTTGTGTACTGTTCCATATATATTAACCAATTATTCGCTGGAACAATATCATAAAACATACGCATTTCGTGATGGAAATTTATTGTTATTAATTCACATTGAGTTCCATACCTATACATTCTACATTACTCAGTGGTCTATATTTTCCAATCTGAAAGAAAAGGAGGTGATATAATGTACGTGATAGAGGGATTGCCAGAGTATTAAATATTATATATGGCAACAGAATTAGTTGTGGAACGCCTTACAACCTCCTTTTGATAGCGTAACATTAGCAAAATTTCATTTAAAACGTATTTATAAAAGTGATAATTTTCGCTTACCGTTAATGTTTTTCCTTTTGGATTAAGATGGGGAAGTACCGGCGGAAAACGGAACAGACATGGACAGAGGAGGATATGAGAATGGCGCTGAAAGCTTTCAGAGAGGGAAGAAGCATGAGGCATTCTGCCGAACTTTTCAATGTTCCCCGTACTTGCCTCTATCGTAGGATAGTAGCGGATACGGAAAAATTGAAGACAAGAGGGGGGCAAAATGTCTTCTCAGTGGAAGAAGAGGAAGCATTAATTAGAATAATTCTTAGGTTATGTGAAATTGGGTTCGGATTGACAAGAGATGATGTCATGAAGGTGGCATATGAATTTTCCATTGAAAACAACATAAAAAACAATTTCTGTGCGTTAAAAAAACGAGCAGGCAAGGATTGGTTCTTGAATTTTATATCTAGACATCCTTTAAGTCTTCGAAAACCCGAAGGTTTGTCAGTGGCTCGAGCTGAGGGTTTAAATAAGGAAGATGTAGTGTATTTTTTTTCAAAGTTAACTATTTCGATGGCTGAGGCTGGAGTTATGGATAGGCCCCACCTTATATACAACGTTGACGAAACGGGATGTGTATTAAATAATCGCCAAACCCAAAAGAATGTTGCAAGAACAGGATCTAAGGTAGTCATAAAACAGACGTCAGTGGAAAAAGGGGAATTGGTGACAGTTGTTGCGTGCTGCAATGCAAGTGGACATTACATACCACCTTTTGTAATTTTTAAGGGGAAAAAGTTCCATAAGGAATGGGAGAATGGATTTCCGTTGGGATCTAAAATTTTTATGTCCGATTCAGGGTGGATAAATGAGGATCTTTTTTTGGAGTGGCTAAAGCACTTTCAAGCAAACAGGATTCCTGGCCGATGCATTTTAGTCCTCGATGGCCACGCATCACACAAGACTCTTCCTGTTCTACTGTTCTGTGAAAGGAATGAGATCACTCTCTTATCACTGCCCAGCCACACTACACAAAGGTTGCAACCTCTGGACAGGTCTTTTTATAAACCAATAAAGACATACTACGATATTGAAACAAATGCGTATATGACAGTTTGTAAGGGGGATAGAAAGATGACTAAATTTAATTTTGGTCGACTTTTTCGAAATGCATGGAGCAAAGCCGCAACAATCGGCAACGCTGAAAATGGATTCCGATCAACAGGAATATTCCCTCTGAATCCGGGTATCCTGACGGAGTTAGATCTTCATCCTTCTAATCTCGGAAGCTCACACGCCCCAGAAGAAGCATCAACTCCTTTTTCGACAAATTCATCTTCCGATCAAAAATTAACTGCCAGTCCCTATGAAGAAAGCCAATCCTCGACATCAACATCTGAGGAACCGTCAAATACTTTGGGTAGGTCTTTCCATAATTTACTACGTACACCAGAAAAAAGAATGAAAGTCAATGTGAAAAGGTCAAGAAAGCAAATTGCTCAAATACTTACCACTCCAGCTGTAATAGAAGAAACAAAGCAACGACTGAAGAAACAAAATATTAGGAACGCGAAGGGAACTTGCAGAAACTTATATGAATCATCTTCAGATAGGGACGGCAATACTGAGAATGGGGAAAACTCAGCTGATGATACGCTTTGTGGCTTCTGCTCCAAGTCTTATAATTGTGCGAATTCGTCAAAGTTTAGAGACTGGATTAAGTGCATGAAGTGTAATTGTTGGTACCATGAGCTGTGTGTATGTGCTAAGGGGCGAGATAAATTTACTTGTGGTAAATGTGCTTAATTGTTTTGGTAAATTTGTTCTATTTTGTTCTATATGTTCAGATTTGGTGATGTATGTCTATTTGTAAAGTTATGTTTGACTCTAAGAAGGTGTCGTCGAAATATCTCCAGACTGCACTACATTGTTAATAGCAATGATGCAAAATTTCAAAATTTTATGGAATAAAACTTAAGAAAACTCAAATTTATAACGTTATTTTACTGGTCCGATTCAGCCTCTAATCTGGTCCGATTCGCCCTCCAAATCGTCGGGCGAATAGGACCATGCAGTCTCTTGAAGAAATTGCTCCAGGACCGTTCTATTCAGAGCAAACACGCTGAAAATTGCGTTTTAAACTGGAAAAACATCAAGTCCTTTGCTGATAATGCTTTCAGAATGTAACTGTTTACACAAACGAGGAAATCGACGATTTTCCTTTTTGTGGCCCGATTCACCCCCCTTTACCCTAGATGATCCTTGTCAAAATCTTCGATGCATGTGTCGTCAGACTTATAGCCCTAAACTTTTCGCATTCCTCCGCTCTCTTCTTTTTGGGAATGGGAATTATGACGTTTTCTCGAAGTCCCTGGGTATTTCTCCTGTTGAGTACATGTCACTGATGGTTTTGTAGAGACGGGTTAATGTCTTCTCTCCTGCATTTTTCATTAATTCTGCGGGCATATCATCAATTCCAGAGGCCTTATTCATCCGAAGGTCCCTTACTGCTGCGTCGAATTCTATTCTTAATATTGATGCTCCCATATCATCGTTTTCGACTTCGCTGTCCTCTTCAATCACTTTCGTGCTGAGATTGTTCCCTTTTGTATAACTCTTCCAGATATTCTTTCCATCTCTTCACTTTGTCTTCATTTTCAATCAGAAGTTCTCCATTCTTGTCCCTTACGGCATTGCGTCTTGAAGTGGTTCCTCACTATATGCAGCTTCCACCTTTCCAAGTGCAAGGTTGTTTTGTGCATCTTCGCATAGATTCTTCATCCACATTTCTCTAGCTTTCCTGGCTTTGCGACTTTCTTCGTTCCTTATTCCTTTGTAGCAAAGCTGTCTAACTTCGGTTTTCCCATTCTTATACTTTCTTCTTTCTTCAATCAGCGCTAAGACTTCTTCCGTGATCCATGGCTTCTTCTTGACAATTTTTATTATTCCTAAAATTTCTATTGCGGTTTCCTGTAGCCCAATTTTAATGTTTTCCCGTCTATCTTCCACTAATTTCTCAGTCAGGTCCTCTCCTACGTTGTTTCCCACTGTGTTTTGAAATTCCAGGTGATATTGGGTTCTTCTTCATTTTTTTATTCAGTTTCTTGAATTTTAGAAGACATTTCATCAACACTAAATTGTGGTCACCATCAATATCTGACACAGGGTAGTTTTTGCATTCCTTTACCTGTTCCTAAATGCTCACTGCTTCACTAATATGTCGTCTATTTGATACGTCTTCTGTCTTCTGACATTTGGCAAGTGTTGGCAACCACCAGCCCGTGTTGAGAGCAGATTTCATTAATCTTTCTCCTCTTTCATTTCGGTTTCCCAATCCATTACTATTCCCCGTTATTCTTCTATCTTGACCTTCGCGGACGATAGTGTTCCAAACCCCCTAAAATACTCAGGTTTTCTTCTCCTCGTACCTTTTTTATTACCTCCGTGATATCTTCCTAGAACTCTTCCACATCTTCGTCTTCATAGTCCGTTTTAGGCATGCAAACCTGCATCACTATGGGTATCAACAGGTTTGGTCTCGATCTTCACCATTATAATCCTTTCACTATATTACAGGAAGCTCTACACACGCATTCCCACGGACATTCTGGGAATTATACGTATATATGTACATACATCATCATTACTATTTAAAGATCCCGTGTCTATAATCCTATAGCTTCCACTCCAATGGTCTTATTCTTCGTGGTGGTCCATACTTCGAATTTCCATCTTCAGGTTCCCCAGTCTTCCGCAGCTCCGAAGCGATCACGCGTTCCATTTTCCTACCTTAAAATGTCAATCACACTTGATTCATGTCCTTTTTCGGATGTTCCCCGTTCGGAGATCCAAATGGGGGATTATTTTTACCTATGGGGGGATATTTTCCTCGAACGGGTACCATCACGTCTTGATAAATAGAAAAGTGTGAAGTAGCTGCGACTCCTTAGGATAATAATGTGGGGGTTTCCCCATGCCTTCCACCCCCAGGACTCCATAGTCATAAATTTTCTGTATTAATAAATATGGCCAATGATGTTGTCTTGTCTTTTTCTCAGTGCCCAGCAGCTTTCTTTTTGAGCATAAAATTCTTTTGACTTCTCCGTTTTCCACTTAATCGATCAGTTTTATCTTCATAATTCTTCTGTAGCACCATATTTCAAATGCTTCCATCCTTGATTTATCTGTTTCTTGCATGTTTCACTGCCTTGAATAAACAGCCTAGTATTAAATATGTTCTGATGACCTGTTTTCTTACTTCCTTTCATCTGTTTTTGCATTCATTCCTTTGCATTAATAGCTGTTGTTAGGCTCTTCATTTTGACGAAAGCCCTCTTTGCCTGGGATATTTTACACACCAATTTCTTCTCGTTTCGTCCATCGCAGGTTACGCTGCTTTCCTGGTAGCATGTTTCTCCTATTTTTACATTCAGAGTTTAACATTGGTCTTGGTCTTTGATTTCCCACTGCATACAATTATCTTAGATTTTTTACTTATCCTTGAGGGATAGTTTAACAATGTCCTCCAAGTTAACTAAGGTTTTCCAAAAATTTCTTTCTGTTTTGCCATAATCACTTTGCCATCGGCAAAAGGTAGCATGCTTAATTTTTTCCTAATGGGTATTTTATTCTGAAGTCTTCTCTTTGATTTCCCAAATGGCATCTTGGATGCGAAAATTAAACATTACGAGACTGCACAGCTTTGACTTATTCCTTTCGTTATACTTGTGTCTTTATTTATGGGCCCAAATTTTATCACAGACATGTGGTCTTTATACAAACTGTAAATAATGCTTCGGTCAACAAATGACGCAAATGACGCCTAGCCTCCTTATAACGATTGTCAGATTCTTTCTCTAAATCCTCTAGTACTGCAAAAGTCCGTTTGCTTTTCTCCAGTGTGTTCTCACCGTTCATTGTAAGCGAGGAATTCGTAACCCTAAATTGCTATCAACGTTGTCAAATGCTTTATCTAAATCCTTAAATATGACGTCTGTTTATTCTTGCCCATGGTTTTCTGTTCGAGTGACCAAAGGGCCAAAATTATTTCTCTTGTACCCTTGCTTGTTCTGAGTTAAAAATGATCTTCACCCAGGAACTGCATCATCTTTTGGTTCTTTTCTCCTACAGAGATTCTTTCGATAACTTCGAGGCGTGTGAGGTGAGGCTTATGACCTCAGTATTTTCACATATTTCCCCTCTCCCCTCGCATTCTTACACCTTTTCATTTCGGAGGTTTTTAGTACATCGTCACATAAATCATCTTTATTTTTCTAGTTTTATCGCTCACGACGTGATTAATTTTTTATTATTCTGTGGTAGTTTCCCTTCTTCGGGTTTGAACTTCTTGTACTACATCTCAATTTTTTTCTTCCTTGGGCCTTTTAAGGTCTTTTTCTTAATAATAATTGTCCTCTCCATCGGTTTTACAGTCATGTATTCTCATTTCCTGTTATCTATTGCTCTGTGGAAGACCAAGCGATGTTCATTAGGGTGGGCCGAAAAAAGTTTTTTTTTTCCGGATCAAATTTTCCCTATGCGGGAAAGTTGTGTACTGATATCAGGATCTCGCACGCAACATTTTTTCGAAATAGGATAATACTAACCACTGCCGTCCCAGCTCTAAAGTTTAAAATTTTGCGAAAATTCAGGTGGAAATGGGAGAAAAACTGTTATGGAGAATAAATTGTTGCAAATAATGAAATATTGGTGAAACTCAACGATATATACATGTTTCTGGATTACAAAACTGATATTTGAAGTTTATTTGACGAAATCTATGGCTTAGGGGAGAGTGGGGCTAAATGGACCGCAATTGGTTTCTTCAATTTCAATTCGTGCGCATGTTTGATGAGCTAGAGTGTTCAAATTTTTACTGTAGACGGATTTTGGCATCGCAAAGGCACGTCAGTCATTTTGCGCCATTTGTGGCAACGCAAACCCATTTACGTTTTGGTGTTTGTTATCATGTGGTCACTCAAAATATTTAGTGCTCCGAAGGTTTTGATTGCTGAGAGTTTTTGTGAAGTTTTTATTGTGAATTTTGGTACAGTAGGTAAGTGGATAGTGCTGTTTCGGAAAAAAATGGAGTTCAGGGGATCAACTCGTGGATTTCTGTTGTGTGCGTTTGCCACTGCCAAAACTTGTTGTGGGACTAAATGGTCCGTTTGCTGTGGGGCTAAATGGACCGCATGTTTTGCATGCATTTCAGCATTTTCTTTGCTTTCACAGAGAAGGAAATCATGTAGGATCTATTAGATGAGTAGGATGCCGTGCAGGACCGCTAAAATGCGCCCGCAGCTCCAAAAAAGCGCTGACGCACAGCGGAAAATTCACGCAAAAATTAAGTCGAACATTTTTCTGTCGATGAACTAAATATATATTAATAAATGATTTATGTTAGCGAAATCGCTTCTTTTACATTTTATTCACTTCTTTTTATGTTTCTTGCTTCAAAAGCCGCCTCGAAACACTCATTTCGCTTAAAAAACGCCATGGTTCATTTAGCCCCACCCATGGTCCATTTAGCCCCACCGTGGGGCTAAATGGACCGGATGCGCACTTTCCAAAAATCGGCCATAAAAACATACTTTCGATGCTCATACGGCTTGACAGGTTTGTAGCAGTTATAGAGCATCAAATTTTCTACAAGGTACACCGTTTTTCCAAAGTACAATTGCCAAAATCCGTCCACCAGGACGCCGCAAATGAAAAACGGTCCATTAAGCCCCACCCTCCCCTATACGATGGCTAATAAAATAAAAGGCAAATTTAGCGTATAGGCAATCTGCACAACACAAAAATGTTTACAGGCTACAAGCATCACTTCAAATAGATCACTAGAAAAGTGATCTATTTGAAGCGATGCTTGTAGCCTGTAAACATTTTTGTGTTTTGCGGATTGCCTATACTCTAAATTTTTATTTTTATCCTTATAATTTATTTTATACATTTATTCTTAGCCATCGTATAAGCAATAGATTTCGTCAAATAAACTTCAAATATCGGTGTTGTAATCTAGAAACATGTATCTATCGCTGAGTTTTACCAATATTTCATCTTTTGCAACAATTTATTCCCCATAACAGTTTTTTTCCCATTTCCGCCTGAATTTTTGCAAAATTTCAAACTTTAGAGCTGGGGCGGCAGTAGTTAATATTATCCTATTTCGAAAAAATGTTGCATGCGAGATCCTGATATCAATACACAACTTTCCTGCACAGGGCAAATTTGATCCGGAAAAAAACCTTTTTTCGGCCCACCCTAATGTTCGTGCTCCATCTGGGGGGTTATTTTGTAATCTCACTTTAGTGAGAATACGTCAAAAAATGTCACTTTTTCGAAGTTAAACTCCGCCAATCAGGCGGCGTGACCATCTTCGGATCTCAAGCGGTGAACTGCCGGTCAATGTGCTGGTCTTTTAGACGATTCATCCGCTCTGATCCGTATCTTTCGACTCGTGATCCGTTTCATTATCTCCGCCTGCCATTAGTTCCCATATCATCTTCAAAAAGAACGTGAAATGGAGCCACCATCGTTTCCACTTGAAGCTTGAGTTGGGAAAAAAAAGCAAGAGCGAGAAAGATACAAACGATTTTAAATTGTATTTTTGGAATTTGCACAACGTGAAGATCTTCAGCACACCGAGATCGGCGACAGATAGCGCTACCGACAGAAGCTTCTTCACGAACCGTTCGTGATCCGATCATTAAGAGAGCGAAACGGATCTCCCGCCTTCCCGCAAAGAGTCATTAAAAAGGTGAGATTACAAAATAACCCCCCTGTTATCCTACGTGCTATTTTATTCTACGTAGTTTTATTCAGTTTCCCAAATTTCAAGTTGGTTCTTCACTAACTACTGAACCCAGTTTTTATCAACCCCTGGGTACCTTTCGCTGTCTTTCGCATAGTTCCCGAGTCTTCGCTTTACTTAAAAATACTCAATTTCAAAATTCATTCTTGTGCTGTGTGAAAAACATCAGGAGTCTTTCTACTCTCTCATTCCGATTTGTCATTCCGTATCCTCCGGTTGTTATTCCATCTTGACCGACCCCGACGATAGTATTCTAATCTCTTTAAAGTGTTAAGATGTCTTCCTCTCTTGCTTTTTTATTGTCTGTGTTAATATCGATAACGTCTTCCACCTCTTCATCATCGTAATCCATCACAGTCATATGAAACCTCACAACATCGGTATTTTTGGGTTCTGTCTCTATCTTCGCCAAAACAATCCTTTCGTAATACTGCAGTATTAATTTTTTCGTATTTCGTAATACTGCGTAACAATACTCTTCACCACCCGCATCGGAAGTGGGGGGGGGGGGGGGGGGGGGAGGAGGGGCCGAAGCCCCGCCCCCCCAGAATTTGCCCCATGCCCTTGAGAAATGAGTAGTCTTCATTAATAAAAATTAAATTTCACTTGTTTCCAGCTTACTTTTCCCTTCTGACACATTTTCACACCTTCATATGCTCTTTTAGCAGAATTCTAGTCTCTACTATCTCGTATCCGCAAAAAAATGCGGGCCCTTTTCTTAAGAGCCGGGCCCTTTTCATAGTTGCCTCCCCCAGAGAAAATCCCCCCCCCCTCCTCCTAACTCTTTACCTAGAATTTATTGAACTTTCCGGAGCCAATGATAACATTTCGCATTAAAATTGTCATGAGCTTACATTTTTGCAGTAGGTACATCTCTGCTCCGTGGAGTACCTCGCATACGTATGTGTCCAATACCCAGTTGAATACCCATCAGAACAACCAAATAATAACTTAGGCATGTTGTTGAAATAAAAAGGCCCATAAAAGTCTGTTTTATCATAAAAAGTCCCGCCACGCCACAAAAATGTCCCAAAAAGTATCTAAATAAGTCATTAACAACAGTTTTATTTAATGAGATTGGCGGAGAAGTATTTAAAACCACTAAAGTCCCACTTTTGCAAAAAGTCAAAATACTTTTTTTCCGTGCTCTAGCTATGACTTAGTCACTAGTAAGTTTGTTAATTAACTTATACATTTTACTTCAATGGGGTCGTTTACCATAATTTTTATTGCCGAATCTGATAGAGTTTTTAAAATAAAAAGACCCGTATTTTTCCGTTTTTTGATCCGTCAATTATTTGTAGAGTTATAAGCGGCGAAAAACTGATGTTTTTAACCCTTTCGGAAAAGTGGGCGTGGTGCAACCTCTGACGTGTAACTACTGCGTTCAATCACAACTGAGACCAGGAAGCTACTTTGCCTTATCGCAATGGGGGGGACACAGCTGACTCTGCCAATAGGACAGTTGCGACAGCATCTGTGCGAGCAGACCTTCCGAGAACCCCCTCCACTCCCTTCCCTTCCACGAAAAGCAGTCAAGGACGGGAGGAAAATGATTTCAATGTTATCACAGCAGCTTTTTCAGTGGGCGTCACCTTTTGCTTATTTTAATTTTTTATTTATGAGTGAATGGTTGTGGTTAGAAGATTAATTTTTTCACTAAAATTCTTTTTTTGTTTCTATCTAACGATTTCGTGTACAAAATTACGATTTCGGTTCCGAGTAACGTTTACGTCAATTAACTTTTACAATTTCATTACATTAACTTAGTTTTCAGAATTGTATTGCGGGGCTGGTCGTTTCAAGTATCACCACCCTGAAGGCTCGCCCGTCGCCCCAGCTAGAAGCGAGGTGGGGGGGGAGAAGCGTGGGTGGGCCTTGTCGTCGCCTCGGAGAAATGACTCGCACAGTATTAGGAGCGCTCGGGCGTCCAAAATCGGCCTCGCCAGTTATGAACTTTTTGAACAAGTTCAAATCGGTGTAGCGCAGCTGAATGGGAATGGGCATAATTTTTCGCTGCTGCGGAGGTAGGTGGGGAAGATGCAATGGAGCCCTCTTCGTTGGACGCGCTATATCTTTTTAATGTTCTCCTGAGGGCAGTCTATTTTCAGTCCCGAGTAAAACGTCTTCCGGCCTTGGTGCCATTTGATTGAGGGTAGTCAAACGCAAACACGCCTCTCACTTTAGCTGGCAAGGATAGGAGTGGGGGATAAGTCTTTGTGCTCTTGAGGGCACATGGTGGGCATCATTCCCCCGACTCCTCTTTCTTTCACTTCGCAGTATTCTTCTCCTCGTCCCATTCTTACTTTTCCCCCTTCCCCTCATTCCCTTCTTCATCCCTCAACTCGAGCCACCCCCTCCGGTGGCGTCACGAAAGAATTCCCTGGCTCTTCGTCCCTCAGTCCGTTATTGACTCCGTTGGTGACGGACCATCACCACCCGAGATGAATCCGCAGAGTTCCTCTGAGTTAGTCCTCTGCTTCGGATTCACGATGATGTGGGCACAGCAACGTACACTATCGAGTGAGGAATGTATTCCAATACCAGTCACGTAAGCTGATGCATGATTACTTCTCCGATTTTTTCGCATTCTGTTGAGATCAATCCTTTCGAATTATTGTATTTTTCTAGTTATGTCTGTGTCATAAGCCTAACCACGCGCCAAACTTTCCAGGTCACTTGTGCGTAGCCAATCGTCCGAAAACAAGTTCACATTTTGAAATGTGGAGTAATTTGCCAATGCTCTTATGCGCCGAAAATATATGTCGACCCCGTGGCCCTATTTCTATTCGCTTTCTTGAACTAAATTTTCTGCATGTACCAAAGTTTCGGGATTGAGCTAATTTTCATTCACATGTACCTTATTTTTCCGTTTCCGTACTATTCAATTCCTTTAGCTTGTTTTACGCTGTAAGCGGTTCGCTGGTGTTAAACGTATGCTCTACTACTTCTGGAATAGAGAACTCTGGTGAGTGAAGTGTTTGCAATCCGATTTTGAGAACATTTTTAAATTTCCCTTCATATCAACTAATGATCGATGTAATATCCAAAGTTTAGACAATGCGTGGCAACTCTGTTGGATTGCGTCAAGTTTTTGAATGGGGGATGAACGTTGGAATCCGGAAAGTCAAATTACAAATAGGTCTCAAATGTTGTTAGGCCATTTTATACGTTAACTTTATCTCGCACAGACTTAATCACGGCGGCTGATCTAAGAAAAGGGATAATTCTCGGGAATGTCATGTTACACCAAATGCATCGAGCTCGTAGTCCAATTATTAACATGTTTTGAGATCTACCGTCTCTTTGTTCTAACCTGTAAGTAATTGAAATATTTCTCGTCCGATCTAATATATTTAGGTAAAAAGAGTTGTCAAACTGTGGCTGGTGCTTTTGAGTGATCGTGTCAATTAGTTTTCTGAGCCGCTGTTCTATTTTACTTGGGTGTTTCGTCTTTCCCTGTGAGGAATTACCAATGATATCCACCGCAAACATTGACATAGCCATAGGCTCTAGAATTATCCCATAATTTGGTACAAAATTTCTGTTTCCATGCAAACTACATGACGTAGATCACATCGGGATCGAAGATTATTCTAATCAGTTATTGCAATTTCATAGTGTGTCCAGAGTGCAGCAAATAGCACCTTTTGACATTAGTGTGGTAGTATAAAATAATTTTGTTTTCGAAGGGAGACGATTGATGAATGATTGAGGACTTGGAATGTCGTTTACATAAGTCCATAGGGTTAGGACCTCACGAGTGACTTTTCGAATTTTTCCTGCCACTTGATTTAGGTGAATATTTGAATGCGGCAAATGTATAATTTTGCAGACGGGATAGTATGCAACTGCATGCTAAATCACATCAGAGGTTATAACTTCCGAGTATCTTTATGCTAATCGGTACCCGAATCCGCTTTCGGCATTCCCTAATTTCATAAAGAAATTTAAATACTTTTAGTCTTTCATTCATTTCTGATAATTTCGGATAATTAAGGAATATACTCATGCTTCTACTCTACACCTTGATCTTACAATTAGCTATAAGGCCGAGAAGCGATCTTCCGGGGATTGGGTTGGTGTGTTGGCTAGAGTACTGGCCTACTATCCCGAGCCTCCGGGTTCGATTCCCAGCATTGGCGGATTTTTCAGTGGCAAACCGGTCCATACTTGAGTGCCTATTGGAGGGCATTTCAGGTTCAGTACTCCGTAAGTCGGATGGGACGTTAAGCCGTGGTCCCCTTGGTGCTGTCGTTAAGAGTAGGCTAATACCGACGCCGGGTTACTCTCCACCCTTCCTCCGTTCCCTGAAAACTCCAATTACCCACCTGTTCTAAAATGGCGCAAGTGACCTCAGCTGTCGATCGCCTCCCCTGAATAACATAACATGACTTAAAAAAGTGGGAATTGAATGAGGGCGGTAGTAAAATTAAAGAAATGTTTTAGCACTCTCATACTATTTTTTCCTGATTTTCATTGACCACTGTCCAAGGAAGATGAGATGATGAAGAACAGTGCAGTGCTGTGGGTGTATTATCAGTTTCAAATATCTTGGGGGCAGGGAGGCAGGACTTAAATTGGTGGGCCTTTCAGGATGGCCTGGAACAGTTCGAAAGTCTTCGCTGCCGTGGGGTGGAGAAATGCCTCCGAAAAGGGAGGCTCGAACTCTGTTGCCTAGATTATTGTCCTGAGCACCTTCAGCCAAAAAGAGACCCTTAGTGTGAGACTCTATGGATGATGTGTTGACCATCATTGAAATGGGTTCTGTTACAGTAGGGTTTTATCGAATTGCCAGTTTTTGTCGGACGATCACCAAAATTAGGATTTATCACATATTTCACATTATAAACAACACTAGATATGGACGAAATGGCTGCGACAGCAATTAAAGGATGATAAATACGGTATTTATCTTGATCAGGGACGGGGACTTCAGCCATAATAGTTACCGATAGTAACGATACGCAGTGTCTACTGAGTTTCGAGCCCTAATTTGTTTATCTCTCGTTTGAAATTGCTCATTTCACGCACTGGGTTTGCACTGCACGGACGAGGTTGGGTTTTAGCTTCGGAAGGGCATTGTTTAAAACGATATGTGGTGAGGCGTTGGGTTTTAGCATCTGAAGGGCATTGTTTAAAACGCGATGTCGTGAGACGTAGGGGTTTAGCTTCGGAAGGGCATTGTTTAAAACGATATGTGGTGAGGCGTTGGGTTTTAGCTTCTGAAGGGCATTGTTTAAAACGCGATGTGGTGAGGCGTTGGGTTTTAGCTTCTGAAGGGCATTGTTTAAAACGCGATGTCGTGAGACGTTGGGTTTTTAGCTTCTCAAGGGCATTGTTTAAAACGCGATGTGGTGAGGCGTTGGGTTTTAGCTTCTGAAGGGCATTGTTTAAAACGCGATGTGGTGAGGCGTTGGGTTTTAGCTTCTCAAGGGCATTGTTTAAAACGCGATGTCGTGAGGCGTTGGGTTTTATCTTCGGAAGGGCATTGTTTAAAACGCATTGTCGTGAGACGTTGGGTTTTAGCTTCTGAAGGGCATTGTTCTTCCCAGTCTTCACCTAAGTTGCGAAGCAAAACGGAGGGTCACCAATGCATTTTTTTCTACATTCTTGCTGTCATTTCGCATTTTTTTCTCATACAAGTTCTGTTTGGGTTTGCAGATCAAATGATTGATCAAATGTCATCAGAGAATTTCGTCGAGCATTGCGTCGATCTTGTGATGGAAAGATTTGGATGATTCCTGGGAAAGCTGCAGCGGCGGACAGTTCGTTAGAACCACTCGACTCGTCGCTGGAGAGTTGCAGGAGATCCAACGATGGATTGCGCGTCGTCGGAAATTTCAACGATGGATCTCGCTGGAGGGGTAGTCGCTGGAATTTTCAACACTGGAGAAGCCATCGTTGGAATGCTTGTTGCAGTATCACCAGGTGTGGAACTATATTGTCGCAATTCGACGTAATCCTCTGGAAACAGCCACTTCGAAGATGACTCAGGATAGCAAAAATGTCCAGCAAGGAACTAGGATGGAATCGGAAAGGGTATGTCTTGCGTGACCCAACTTGCGCCTCTCGTTCATAATGTTTGTTCTTCGGTGAATTGAATTGTTTTACTCATTCATCTTCCTTTATTTAAAAATTAACATGTAATTAGCTGCACGGTTTCAAGTCACCGAGGCAGGCATTTTTGTGATAGATAAGCTTGGTTATAGAGTTCTTAAATTATCGAGTGCACGTATTCTTTTAGATTGTTTTTAATATATAGACGGTTTTTCAGGAGTTTAGGTCCTTGTGAAAATGAAGAAACGAACTATTTGGCTGACGTTTCGGAAAATGTTTTTTCAGTCTTCAGGGCTTTAAGCTCTTTTGAGGTGAATTTGTTAAATAAACTAATTTACTAAATGTTATAAAATTTAGTTAACTAAAATTTACTAAACAAATTCACCTCAAAAGAGCTTAAAGCCCTGAAGAAGGAAAAATATATTTTCCGAAACGTCGGCCAAATAGTTAGTTTCTGAGTCATTCCATTTTGCATCGAACTTTTTTTTGAAAAAATGGCACCTCACCATCTCAGATTTCAACGAAATTCGGCTCGTAGGTAATGCCTGTCCTTGTGGCCCATAATCCGTGGACTAAATTTTAAAAAAAATAAATTGCCCCTGAGTTATAGGCAAATGTACATCACTCGGACGCTTGAAAAACGTCATTTTATGCTAAATTTGCACGAGCTCCAGGAAACTGATTTTGCTTAGCACAAATGTAAAAAAGGTATCAATGGAAAGGAAAAAGCCTATACTTGATACTATTGATCTTGAACGTCGACTTTGTGCAAGTTTTAATGCTTCAACTGCTCTAAGTCAAACCTCGAATGTCGTTTTTTTGTAACTTGGGGCCATAAATAAACCCGGACATAAAGTAACAGGCTAATTTTTCTCGTTTTAATACTCACGTGTGTGTAGTGTATGATTAAAAAGTAAAATGTAGATTGTAACCCACCTTCTTGGAGGAAATATCCCAAGAACCTTAGAAATTTGGCAAAAAATGGTTTTTCGGAGTTACAAAAGTTTCCCACAAATGCGGTGGGATAGTTAACCAAGCAAACCATCGGCTAGGGGTGCTAAAAATTATTGGGAGATATGTGATGATAAAACATGGAAGCTAGCTACTTTCTTATTTGAAACTGCAGCCGCAATTACAATTATGATGTTACCACCCAGCTCGGGTATTTTGTTATAGAAATAAGTAATTATTTTTTTAATGATTTTCTTATAACAGCATACGAAAAATCTGGAGGGATTGTGTGCCGCAATGCTTGTGTTATTTTTATCAATGGATATTTACAATCAGAAAAATGAAATGCCTGTACTCACGCACATTATTATCAATGCATTTCATTGGGTCTCAAGATTAATGAAGTAGACACAATTTGTAGGTAAACTTGAGTGCGTATAGCCACTTCTTTGCGTAAATAAGTGAATAAGACTGGTGTCATAAAGCTATTAGCTAGTTTTCTTTGTAGAGAGCCTGTTTTGCATGCTCGTACATATAGATTCTCATATTGTCACACTTGTTTGTCTGACTTAAATAATTTCTGGAATTTGAACAATGGTGACTGCCGAACAACGTGCAAACGATAAAAAGTTGTGCACTTTCATACCTCTATAGTGTAAGCATGTATCTTGTGCTATGGGAGAAAAAAGTTTCCCAACAAATGGAACGCTGCCACTGTCGCTCTGAGAGAAAATCAGATTCATTTCTGACGGTACATTATTCTTGGGTCTCGGCCACCACGAGGGAAGTTCAAACACGGTAAGGTGATGGACTGTGACCGACAGCTTGCCTGCCCCGATCTTTAATTGCGCTGGTGTCCAGAACAGATGCATATTATTCAGTGCATGCTTCCGCAATCTGTCTCTCCTATCTTTTTCTTCTAGGCTTTGCTCCTTCGCTTGCACTCTGGCAAGGTCCTGGAATTCACCTGGCGTTCGCCTCTTCACTCTTTTTCTCTCGTTTGGGAAAGATAGCAAAAAATGATCTTGAATATTTTCCGCGCCCGTGTAAACAATTCCATTATTTCAGTGCGGAATGGCCGAGCAGTAATGTAACTGACTGGTAATAC
Source organism: Platycnemis pennipes (assembly GCA_933228895.1). Classification (NCBI taxonomy): domain Eukaryota; kingdom Metazoa; phylum Arthropoda; class Insecta; order Odonata; family Platycnemididae; genus Platycnemis; species Platycnemis pennipes. The sequence continues at coordinate 66,655,025 of OW121852.1, forward strand.
GAATTTAAGACCTGAAGATGGAGAATATTTTTCGTTCACCATTTTCATATTTTACGTAAGCACTAGATACATATTTTATATTTATATCCAAGACACGTTAAAAATATTATGCTATTTTAACCCTCGACCCTTCTCTTTCGCCGTGGATACCTACATCTTGTCATTAAAGCGAATTCGGGACTGATCTCATGATAGGTGGATGGTTCTATCTTCTACTGCTGCAATCGCTTTTGGAAAGAAAGCTGTATTTCGCTACTTTTAGAGGAATTCTCAGGGAGAGTAGAATAAAGGAATTCTTTTTAACCAGCTCTTTGTCTGCTCGTCTAATGGCTTCCCGAAAATTTTCCGCCCTCCCTGAGTTTGATTTGAGCTAGAATATTATTTGTCTTAACTTTCCTGGGATTATTACAATCTTTCTATTTTGCTTATAGAATGCTGCCAGCTATCGTGTGAGGTATCTACATGTTGGGGTCGTAAAATATTGAGTAGGAAAATCATTCGTTCATTCATCCACAGAGGCCATGCAGTGTGCAATATTCAGGCCGCATGATAGTTCTTTGAGGCCTACAACGTAATGATAACGGGTTTCCAGCTTTCTTGTAGTTTTTTAACGTTGTGAATTTTTGATGATATGAAAATACATCGCTGGAGAAAGTTTTAACTCCTTCTGAATTAGTGTATGCATTGTTTTCTAAATGCAACTAATCAGCTCAAATATTTTCAAGATAATCATTTTTCAGTGATTTTTCATTGCATGTGTTTAATTATTCATAATGGAATATCTCCCTGGATCATCTTCTGCAGTAAAAATATTCTCTGGTCACTAAGGCGTCACCCAAAACTAAATGTAACAGTGGGACAAAGGGCCTCGCCAAGCTGAAGTGAAGCCGTCGCCATGATTGGTGTATTGAACATAAGTTTGTATTCACATTTATTAACCCGGGAGAGGGCGCGCAGCGGAATGTTTCGTTAGAAGGTGCATGGAGTGTCATCGACACCCCAAAGAAAATATTTTTTTTCTTTCTTTGGAATGATATAGTTATTTCGTCTTCTTTTTTAAATAGGTCTCCCTTATTACGTTGATACTATTTATTTTTACATTATTACCATTGCATTCATATTGGGAGAAAATATTCAACTGAATTCTTTATGAAGCTTATTTGACACTCGGAAAATTATTTGATGTTAACTTTCTTAATAAGATCATGCCTTAAAACCCAAACTTGACATGCTAAATGTAATTGTAAATGTAACGAACATTGCTATTATAAATTTAGAGAAATGATAGTTTTCCATGTGATAGATGTGTGGCTAACCTATTATTCACAAAATTAGTAACTAATTTTCTGGTAAAAATTCCCCCCACACAGTTTTCATATGCCCGAGGTACATTGGAATCTCACACTTATAGTAGTAGTTCTTAGTTTTGCAGTTGTTTCCTCTAGGTCAGACTTGGCAACGGGATGTTGAACGTTTCCGTTTCGAAGGCTCAGGACATTCATCTTGAGGGACGAGGTTTGAGGCCTTATTGCGGTTGGCAAATGTTTTGCTATATATCTCTTTATAATATCCCCTCTGTTTTTTCCTTCTTCCATCGGAGGGTAGACACTACTACTAGACTAGAATGTCTGATACCTCGTCTTGGTGTATACAGGTTTTAGTGTTTACTGTAAGTAAACTGGAATGGCCTTGATTTTTATTCAATTCCGGTATTTTGAGAAAAAAAACTTAACGGAACCTCGAGTGACTCCCTCTATCTGGGCACAGTGATGAGATAAGAGGCCATCCATTAATTACATAACGGGAAAGGGGCAATCATTTGCTGTTATGATGTACTATCGACTGGGTGGGTTTGGAGTGTTCAGCATTCCATTGCATGCAAAGAAAGATAATTATTAATGCCTTCCTTTCTTATAAAAAATTATACACAATAATATATGATTAAATAATAGAACTTGGAAATAAATAATTCAAATATCTGTTTTAGCATAAAGTCGATGGTCAGCAAGTTTACTTGGTGGAATTCCACCAAGTAAACTTGCTGACCAAATTAATTTAGACATTAGAAATGAAAATACTTAGTTAATTCCACAATTTATTTTGAATGACTCAGCCGTTTTAAACCTTTACAGGTCATCATCAGGAGTGAAACACAGAGGGAGAGGGACGCGAATGTATATGCGAAGATTGTGGAGTGGGTGAGGGGAAGTTTTTTCAAAAAACAAGGAGAAGGAGGTGGGGGAAGGGAAGGAAGAATAATCCAGAAGGAACCAACAAGGGCAAACCACATTAGACTATGGAGATGGAGGTGGGGGAACCGGAACGGAGAACAAGAAGAGGTTGACGGAATTAGGTCATTAAGCAGGTGGTTAACATGTACATTTAGATAAGATACAATTTCAAAGTTTTCTAAGAAGTCCAATTTCTTACCACTCTCAGATACTTATAAAAGTTTAGGAGAAAAATTGGAAGTATGATCCGCGTCAATTAGATGGTTGGCAAACATAAACGTTTTATCTCTTTTGACAAACGAATTGAAATTTTCTGATTTTCATACACTTAGTTTCATTCCAGTTTGGCCAACATATATGGAGTTGCAAACAGGAGTATCACAGTTCAACAAATACACACCACTTTGGTCACCTATATCAATCTTGTCCTTAGAATTAAACAACCATTTTCTGAGGGTCACAGTATTGTAAACACAGATTTTGTATTTGTTCTTAGGAAAGAATTTAAATTCTAGCTCTAGTGATGATCTGTAAAGGTTGAAACCGGTCGAGTCATTCAAAATAAATTGTGGAATTAACTAAGTACTTACATTTTTTACTCTGTTTTAGCACTTATAAAATGAGTAGTTGGTACCTTTACCTTAATAAGGGGGGTGAGTAATAATTTTTAGGACCTTATTGGAGGATTAGGGGGTTGAAAAAAATTGGGAATTCAGTGTTACGTAATATGTATGGCTAATAATTTTAATCTTATACATAGTTTCTCTTTTATTCCAGCTCTAGCGGTGAAAATAAGTATCTGTTCTTTCAATTCATTTACTGCTTCTAATGTTGTTAATTTCTCATTTACCTATTCAGTAATGACTTTGTGTTTGTTGTACTCCAAAACTTATTTTAAACTCCTGTTTGATTCATTTTATAGTCTGCTGGTATTTGTCCATCAATCATGAGTCAGTTAATTAGTAGTTGTCACTAATTCAGAGTCGGTAATTATTAGTAGCCACTAAGGCCATCATTTCACCGTCAGCTACCACTTAAGCATACATATAAATTCATCCTAAACCCAATCATATTTTTTTCAGAAGAAATGTTTACAATTTAGTATTTTTCTGTTTGCGATGTGGATTAGGGTAATGGTTTCCCATCTGAACTGTTTGGGGGTGATTAGAGAAAATAATCTCCATATCATACTTTTTCTGGTGGGGAACCCTTTCGCAATGCAATGCAATTCGATGGTACATGTCAGGAATATAATGGCATTTCGAATTGAACCTTGCTATGGTTTTGCCTCAGGGCTTTAATCATCCCAATTGGTCCTTTGCCTGTTTTGCTCTTCCTTTACTTCATGGGTGGGTGTGGGTTGGCTCCCAATTTGATTTAATTGTGAAGCTTGTAGTTGTAGGTATTACTTGGTATCTTCTTCAGCTGTGGGAGAAAAAGTATCAACTTGACAGTTTCCACACTGATGTTTGTTAATCAAGACAATGGTTTTGTAGCAGGGCTACATCATCAGGTGAATATTAAAGAAAAATTTCCAATATATATAGCAAAAACCGTTGGAAAAAAGGGGGGAAGAAGTTGGGGAAGAGGGAGTGTAAAGTAGCCAGAAGGCAAGGCAGGTAACGTTTACCTATAAACACTTACCCAAATAACTGAAGCAGATGAACGTGGGAAAGGAAAATAAGTACATTTTGAATAAAAAGAATGAAAATGAAAAATCTCTTGTAAGGAATGCATACAGAAAATTATTCATACCATTCAACCTTATTTTGGTGAGGAAATGTATACATGCTGTCCATATTTTCTATTATTTTATAGAATAAGTACTTGTAAGATTAATGTAAGTATCATTCATCTATCTCATTATCCACCTCCTCTTAATTACCTTCCTAATTACTATTCACCCAAGACATCTTTTCAACAGCCATGAGTGGGAAAATTAGGATTTACTTTTACTTTTTCATGGTTCCTCCCACTGATACTGTTGTTGTTTTTCAGCTTCAAGGTGACCGATTTATCAAGGTACTTTGAGTCGGACTGTTTGAATCATAAAGATAGAAGGTGCCAAGAAGGAAGATGTATTAAGCTGGAACTCAACACTTCTGTTGCCGAATTTTGCCCTCTTGAGTAAAGTAAGTGCTTGATTGCAAAAATATTTTTATACCTTCATGTGTATGTTGTGAAAAGCAGTGACAGCAATCATTGACAAATGATAGCTATGACATTTGAGAATTTCTTACCCTGTGATCATATACTTTGTGATTCTTGTGCAAATGCATTACTACTTTAGGGTTTTAGATTCCTTCAGCAGGAATCCTATTTTAAGCAGTGGAAACATGAGTGAAAATCTCTAAATGATCAGTTGTCTTATTTGGAAGCATTTTAACCAGTGGTAGGAACCTTTCATTCCCCATAAACTGTTGTCCCAAATTTTTTTATGCAGATAGTCTGTGGATACAAAGCATTAGAACGTAAATTAATTTGGTTTGATTTAATGTCGGAGACTAGTACTGAAATTGACCAGGAAAGACAGTTTCACAGGTTCATTTCACTGTATTCGTTGTTGCTACTGTTGGCATGGAACTGCAGTATATTACTCATTAACTCCATGTAACTTAAAGTTTTCATGATATTACTCTAATGTAACTCAGTGATTTTGCGCAGTCGAAGGTTGGTTTTCAGAATTTATGGTGGTGTAATTCAATTGCAAATTTTGTTACCTAATTAAAGACTGCCAGTTACAACATTGGAGTTTTTTTATTCCATAACTTTGCATTCACATGCCTTTTCTGATATCGTGATTCGAAATTGTTGTACTACATTAAAATCAAAGTGTGAAGTTGGCACTGCTGACGTCTCCGTGCTGAATTTTCTCTGGGCAACAACAGTTCCTTCTGACCTGAAGGTGCCAGGAGGATTTCTGGAGAAACTATTGTCGCCTAGAGACAAGCCAACACTGAGGAACTCTCAGAAGCCCTCTTCATTGATAAACCCCACGGAAACCTCAGAATCAAAGCATTTAAGTCTGAGCATCTAAGTCTAAGCAGGAGTTGGACTGACATTTATTATAACTGACATTTTCTAATTATTCAGCAGTTCAAGCTTTTCTCGTTGGTTCCTGGTGGGTCATACCCAGGCTGAAAATTTAATTTATGTAAGGAGACTCCAGACTGGTAGTTGAAATTTAGTAAATTGGTAGTTTTTTCATCTTTTTCCTGATAGTCTGGAGTCAGCGTATGTTGTAACAAGTTCTTCTTTTTTAAGCATTTTATGTGCATAAGATGGTTGTCTTTGTTTTCCTTGGTCATTCTACTTATTCTGCCTCGTGTATCTTTTCTAAACATGTTCACTACTTTATCATTGTCAATGTGCCAGTCCGTATAACTTTCTATTGTTAATTATCTGATTGCTTCGATTCATTTACTTGAGATTTCGTAAGACCTTTATACACATAAATGAGAAATCTTAGCTGTGATATGATCATCTGTTCTAATTGGTTTAAATTTATCGTAATCTTCAAACAAGTTAAACAGTTTAATTCAAAATAAAGGACTCTAATCGTGAATTGACATTCTGGACAGATTATGAAAATTTATTTAAATTTTTAAGATTTTAGCTAATTCTTAGGCAGTGCACTTCATTTTTATCCCCTCTTCAATCCCTTCTGCTATTTTCACTCTTGTCCCTCAAGTTTTTCTTTCGACTATCTTTTTAGTTTTTTCCCCTTTGCTGTACTTAAGTGTATTTAACACTTCTTTTTCATTGTGGCCTGTGTAGGACCACTGGTAGCTCCATTATGGCTCTGACCCTCCTCTCTTCAGAATCTCTTCCACTCCCGTTCTCTCTCTGAAATTTTGTATACATTTAACACTTTCATTTCAGCAGTCCCCATTTTTTTGTTTTGTTTTAAGTTTCGTGTTTGTTTCTGCTGCATGTTGATATGGGTCTTAATATCAATTGTTATAGTTGCTTAACTTTATCCTTGTAAATTTCCAGTATGCTAAATGTTAAGCTTCTGGATATCCTACTAGCCCAAACAACTTGTTCTTTCATTACCCAGTGACATTTTCATTGGAAGGCAATTTTTCCTCAGGACTCAATTTTCCTTAATATATTCTATTATTTAATGTGCTACTCCCATATGGCTAAAGCCTTATGGTCACACAGTTTTCTCAGATATTCAAGTCCTGATTGTTGCAATAGTTCTATGAAATTTAAGAAGAACCCTTTGTAGTACATCTTTCAGCAACTTATGGCTTCATCTGCAGAGGATATTGATTCTTACATTGTCAGCACCCATTCGTCATTCTTTCATATCTTCTATATGCTATTATCTCATCCATTATTAGACAGAAGCGCAATGGACTGAGTCTCTCTGGCTATTGTCTTTTAATTTTTAGATGGCCTGTTGAGAATTTATTGATTTGCTTCCTTAATGTATCTTAATAATTTTCCTGGTTCTCCCATTTTCTGTAGCATATAAAATATCTTTATCAGTCGGCTATCAGCCATATCAGTCGTATGCTGTCAAAGGCTTTGTGCTCCCCTACAAAACAAATGCAAACATGGATAATAAATTAACGATTTTTGAATAATTTCTAACAAGGAAATTGCATTATTGCAAGCTCACCCCTTTCTGAAAAAGTTATCATATTTTCCACTTATTTTGTTCTTCAATATGTTTTGGATAATCCTTGCAACAATTTTTAATGTGGTACTTTAGGTTAATGCCTCAAAGGCTTTCTGGGTTTTATTCAGTCACCCTTTTCTTATCACCTTACCACCCTTAAGACTTGGGATTTCAGTTATCCAATCTTTAGATACCTCAACCTCCTTTCATTTCCCTGCTTCAGACTATCCTAATTGTCAGTCATCCTCCATTCTTGAGTGGTTCATCATTGATACCATCTTATTCAGTTGGTTTTCGGTTCCTTAGTAATTTAGTAATGTTGCCGCTTCAATTTTGTTGTTCATTATCTGCATTTTCATCCTAGGAGATGAGATATTGTATTTCCACTTATTGGCTGTTAGGTAATAAAAAAAAGTAAAATAAATCAAAGTATTTTACCACATTTGGTGCGATGAACATATTTTCAGAATATCTCCAAAATGTCAAATTATGATTAGAACCCTATACTTTGAATTCAGCTGTTTCACTTGTTTATAGGTTAAGATTAATGTAAACCAACTTAGGGATAATGATCATAATGCAGCATTGATTGCTCCTACTTTATATCATTGTCAAAATCTTATTGGTCTTCCGAAAGATCCTTAGTATTAATTCTTTCACGTTCTCATACTACATTCAACTATTGAAGTCTTCGAATGTGTCGTGTGGAGATAAGGATCCTTCTGTTACACGACCATCCCTTTTGGCTTGTGCCAAGGAATTGCTTTTTAGATTTGTACGGGCTTTAGAGTTGATGTAATGACTAATTTTGCCAGGTTTGTGTTATCCTTTTGATTTTTTTTGCTAGCATGGGTCATCATAGTTTTAGTATATTGCAGGGGTTTGGTAGAGTTAATGTCATTTACATCATCAAAGTATTTTAAAATATATTACATAGGTGTAAATAATATGAATACTCCACCCTAGACAAGCAAGCTTAGACAATGAACCCAAAGACAAGGATTATCAACGAGGAAACAATCTAATAGTTATCACATTGCATATTCCACTACTGAGTCAATACGCACCTTCTTGTGAAGTGCAGCCTGACCTGACCTCAATCCAACATTTATGACACAATGCACAAATCTTAAGCAAATATTTCTGGTTACATTTTAAGAACTTCAGATCAATCACTCATGCGTCGTACCTATATTACATTCTGATATGCGATAAGCCTAAAATGTTCATCATTAGTATTCAATCCTCAGATTAGTTTGACGCAGCTCTCCACTGAGTTCTTCTATCGGCTAATCTCTTCATATTTACGTATTTCTTCTCTTTCACATCCTTCATTACTTGTTCCACATATCTCGTACAAGGCCTTCCTTTGCCATTCTTCCCGTCCACTTTTCCGTCGACGATTGTCTTCATCAGGCCACCATGTCTTCAGATATGGCCTGTTAAGTTATCCCGTCTTCTTCTTAAAGTTTTCAGCAGGCTTCTCCTTTCTCCCACTCTTCTTAATACTTCTTAGTTTGTCACTCGGTCTATCTATTTTATTTTCATCATTCTTCTGTAGCACCACATTTTGATTGCTTTGACCCTTTTCTTCTCTGCTTCTGTCATCGTCCATGCCTCACTGCCATAAAGGAACATGCCCCAGATGTATGTCCTGATGAATTGTTTCCTTCTATGCTTGTATATCTAGATGTAAATAGATTCTTCTTTTGATAGAATGCCCACTTTGCCTGATCTATTCTATTGACTATTTTCCTTGCTTCATCCATCATTGGTTACTCTGCTTCCCAGGTAACAGAACTCTTTCACCTCTTCCAGTTTTTGTTTTCCTAGTTTAACGTTGGTTTTGGCCCCTTCTTTCTTGCTGCACACCAATATCTTAGTTTTTCATCTTATAGATCTTCGGATAATATCTGGCTCTTGTCCTTTCCATGGTTATTAGTTTTATTCAGATCCTTTTGTCTCTGTTACGAGTGCTATGTCATCAGAGAATCGCAGCATGGTAATTTTATCTCCGTGGATGTGAACTCCAGAAGAATCCTCTTTGATTTTTGTGATGGTTCTCTCGATGTAAACATTGAAAATTACAGTAGACAGTGAACAGCCTTGTTCTTCAATGCTTCTTTTATAACCCCGGTAATATTGATCTAATATATTATTTTCCCTTGTTGTGTGGGAAAAATAGAAATTTAACTTCTCTACCTTAATGTCCATTAAAGTTTCTTAGAATTAATCACACAATGCGTTGGAATGTTAAAAATATTTTCATATCATTTGAAGTAAATATCCTTAAATATGCTTCGAATAAAATTTTATGAATAGCTTCAAATGTATGCAGGAGATTGTTCAACCTGTTACTGGGGTGGGTCCATGGGATCCTTAATTATCATCCTCGCTATCATAATAACTTAATCTTCATGGTTCTCATTGTTCAGTTATCTTCCAAATATATATTACAATACCAGTTGGGATTGGTTTTTTTGAATTATGTGATGAATGGTGAAGGATGACAATCAAGATTTGTCTTCAAGTCAACTAAGTACGTTAAAACAGAGCTGCCAGCGCGTGCATAAAATAGGTTCTTTTACGAACTCCTGAAAGACATTCTTAACTCCATTCCTCAATTTGCCACATTACTTAACTTTATTACACCTTTTAATAAACTAAGCTGCTCTAGGACGGACACAATACTTAGTCATTTGTAACCATTACATTAGCCCCAAGTTTTACACTAACTAAACTAGCTAAAGCACAGTAAAGCCACATTCAATTTTTTTTAGTTGATCAGGCTTCATCTTGGCATGACTGCTTATTTTCCGGACATAATTCCCAGTGTTTTGTCTTCCGTGGTCGTAAGAAATAAGAACTTCTATGATTCAGCGTTAACAATTTTTGATCCCTAGATATTTCAATATCACTTTTGTTAACTTTTTCCAATATTTCACTAAAATATTTAGGTTGGGTTCTAAACTTTTTCTGTAATCTTATCCATATCACTCGCCAGTGATTACCTACCTTATACATGTCATCATCGGTCAACAGTCCTAAGAATTGTTTAACGCAGCTCTCCACTTGATTCTCATAACGGCTAACCTCTTCACATTGACGTAATTCTTCTCTTTCACATCCTTCAAAAATTATTCAATATAATTCATACGAGGCCTGCCTCATCCATTCTTCCCGTTCACTTGTCCATCGTAGATTGTTTATGAGGCCATCTTGTCTTAATATATGGCCAATAAAGTTGCTCATCTACTTTTTGGAAGGGTCTTACTCCTATAGACACTTCTTAGTTTGTCATTCGGTCAATCCATTTTGTCTTTTTAATTCTTTGGTAGCACCACATTTGAAGGCTTCCAGCCTTGACTTACCTGCTGCTGTAATCGTCCATGATTCAGTGCCATTAAGAAGCATGCTCGAGATGTATTTATAATGAAATGTTTCCTTACTTCCACGCTTATATTTCTGGGTGTAAGCAGAATATTATTTTGGTAAAATGCACTTGCACCTGGGCTATTCCAACAATTTCATCCAATTTGTCCATCACTGATTGGCTTCCCAGATAATACTCTTTCACCTCAGTTATTTTTTCCTAGTTTTCGTTGGACATGAATTACTCTCTTCTACTGTATAGCAATAGCTTGGTTTTCTTTTTATTAATCTTCAGGTGATATATGGAACTTCAACACACCAGGAACAAAATTGTAATGAACTTGATCGAATGCCCTATTTTAGAAATAGGAATGTCGCATCAACCATATTGTATCTTTCACCAGAGACCAAATATTACATATAAATAAGGATCATTTTATATCGCCAGATCTTTCTGAAACTCGGGCAGATAATTTTAAGATAGAGCAATGTAGATACCAATCAACATGGTGATAATAATGCCGTAATTTTGTAGAGTCATCCTTGACTTATAGAATTGCATTTTGTATCGAAATACATTTAAAATAAGGTGATTAAGTGCTAAAACTCTATATATTTGGGCAGGACTTGGAAATTGGTAATTTTTTGGTTTAATACTATTCGGTTCTTTTTTCCTTCCTGTCATGATATAAAATTTCAGGATTTTGTTGGACTTTCAGGACTTTAAGGCATTAGTTATAGTGTGGACACTTGAATAAAACTCTCTGGAAAATAAATTCATTACACGGCTATTATATAAAATCGAAATGGTTATTTCACTTATCAGTGAATGCACTGTGATGCTGTATTTTCTTGGATTATGCATATTACCAAAATGAATGAAAATTCAAAATAAGAATTATTGTTCGGCCATATTTTTCTGTGGAAATTTGAGTTCAATGTAATTTCATTATGCGTGCTTCTTTCTTAGATTAATTTTGAATTCTCATTAATTTCCTCTTCTTATTTGCACTTTTTCCTCTTCGTTGCTTGAATGGTTCTCTTACCTTCGCACATCTTGCTTTTGTATAGATTCATTTCAATTTCTTTATTATTAATGTTTATGGCTGGGCCTGTTATTAATGGTTTTACGAATCTTTACCATCTGTGCTTGAACTTCGTTCGATAATTATGTCAAATGAATTGTTACTCCTGTTTCATCATTCCTCTATTAGCTACATCAGATGAGGATTTATTTTTTGGTTTCCAATGCTTGTCTATACCCAGGGAAAATTCTAGCTTACCCCTTTTTTAAGATCATTACTAGTAACTGAATTTAGTCAACCCAGAGAAACACAGTCATTAATGAATCATGAATCCATCCCTCTAGTCATGGCTAACTCCTATGCATCCTCCATTAAATTATATTTTATGACAAATATGGATTTTGGAAAAGCATGATTAATTCATTGTATAGCCAGCTTTGTCTCAATTGCGTGTATCTGAGGTCTGAAAGCTTCCTTTTTGCGTGCCTTTGTTTTCCATAGTTCTCTAAGGATCACATCATTGACAACCTTGGATTGTATGTAATGGAATATTGACTGCAGGTTTGGTACCATGGTTTATCCTATGTTCGGTTCTTCATTGCTTTCAGCTGATGCATATTATTATCATACAGTATTTACATTGTATAGAAACGGGGAATCTTCGAGAGGATTCCCATGGTTAAGACTAGTTAATGGAATTTCTCGGCAGGTAATAACGTGAATGAAGTGGCTTATTACTTTATGCATCAAGATTTCAGTGATAGACTGTGGAGTTGTCATTAATGCCAGAGCCAGAGAGAGGACTTTCCTGTTTCTTTTGCAAGAATTACGAAATGTTTTACTAAATGGAAGTCGAGTGTAGTTAAAGTACCTATGTCAGATAAAACTGTCCGTATCAAATATCAGAGGCTTATATCCTTGTTTTCCCGATGTTGCTATTCAGGATGGGTGTGAAGTTAACATTGTACATAATTTTTATTCCTTGAGCTCGAAAATTGATATCGGTCATGTGGTTAATTGCTGCTTTGTCATGTTGCCCATATCTGCATTAGTTGTCTCTGTGTCTGTTGCATCATGTTGAAATAAATATTTCAATATGTTGATCACTACTTTGTTTTTAATGAAGGTTGCTCTTTCTTGTTTTTTTGAAGTGTAAAGATCCCGTGATCTCTGAAACAGTAATGCAAATCTGATAATGATAAAATTAAGTAAAACTACATATAGGTATCAGTACAGTTTTCTTTTGCACTCATCCAGTATTGCCACTGTCTTCAAGTGACACAGAATTGGAAATATGTCACAGTTTTAATGCCCCAATCTTATAACCGTGATGCAATTAGTGAAAGAGGTCAATAAATGGTATGCCGTACACTTAACTCCTGGTCGAAATGAGAGCCATCATAGTAGACATTTTTTCAGTGTTACATGTCATTCCAGCTTAAGAATCAAAAATGATTTTATTCTGGCTCGATAACTTGAGGTCATGTGATGAAGATATATCATAGTAAACAATCAGGCAAATTGCCTGCTAGTTTGTTAAAGAAATGCAACCAGAATCACAAATGGAATTTACTTCTGGCCAATTCTTAGTCTGTTAAAATTCTGCTGCACAATGAAAGTTGGTATTTGGGTATTTTTCTTTATTTATATGCCAGTAGTGTAATTCACTTGGGTATTAGACTGCGTGTAGCCTCAAGCAAATTGCTAACTTTCAATTCAGATGTTGATATCGAAATCAAAATGGCAATGTAGCAAATAGCTGATGTTTTTTATACTAAATATTGACATCCTCTAAGCACGATGCTTAGCTTTTTGGGAAAGTTGCCAAACATAGAAATTTATTTGAAATTTGATGGAAATTAAAGTTCATTCATTTACATGACTTTCACTTGATAGAGAATGCACATCATGGTGACATCATCGTGTTAGTTGTGTGTTTTATGGGATTAGCAAATTAGGTGCTCATCTTAAATGAACAACGTTTCAATTGGATGACATTAAAAATTCTTGAATGGATTCTTTTCGGTGTATAGGGATAAGCTTTGTTCATGCACCGTACAGTCCTGTAGTTAATTAGAGTCATCAACAACTTTAGGTAAATGAAGCCTTTGGTTGGAACTTGTTATTTTTGATCAAATGCATGTGATAGTGATGAATCTAAGGACACATTTGTCCTTAAGTAAATCCAGAAAGTTCAGTATTGAGATTTCTGGACGATTTTTACTTTGTGGAGTGACTTTTTGCCTTCTAGTGCTCCTCAGGCAACGTTGCAGTAAATAAGTGCAGATAATGAGAAGTAAATAAATTAAGACCGTTTCGAGGTTCAGAGAGTGATTAAAACTTGTGATGATTGAAAATATCTTTCAAGGTAGTACATGATTGGATTATTGCATGTGCATATTTATTCGCTATCACTTTTTAAGCTCCCCTAGGTTTCAACTTGTTCATCATTTGGTTACTAATTTGGTCAGTAAGTTCATAGTTAGTTATTATTCATCCGTAAAACTTATCGTATAGCTTACCCTGTGGAGTATATACTGACTTGGAAGATTATTTCATCCTTGATTGATTAAAAGTTATACAATGGCCCTTAGGCTAAAGTATCGGTTTTGGAACATGGATGTGAGATTACTGAATATCTTATGTAATTACTTAAAGAATTTGTTTCCTGAATTACTTTTTCATCCTTATCAATATTTACTCTCAACTATCTCATCTTTCAGGTGTTCTGCATCCATACTTGCCATTTTCCTGGACAAACCTTGCTGAGATTTATTCGTGCTGCCAGCTTGCTGTTGTACTTGCAGTATCTGGAACTTGTGCCCTTGGACTCGATGGAGATACTCAACACTCCAGCTGATTAAATTGGGAGAATGAATTGCTCAAGTGCTTGGACCTCTGAAATTACAAGACAGCCTCATGATGCTTCAAGAGAACTTTGCTGCATTGACCACAGTAATGCACATGTACTGCATGCAGCCATGCCAATAAAGAGTTGATTAGCGTGACTGCACGCATTTTCTTATACTAATACTTGTTCATTTTCATGCCTTACTTTTCTGCTCCAATAAATAGTTCACAACTGCCAATTCATTGTTTATACTCTGGACTTAGCATGTTTCATTTGTTTACCTTTTGGACTTGGTCATTTTTTCATTGTTTACACTTTGAACTTGGAATTTTTACCACTTCTCACTGGTGATTCGGAAATATTAGCAAAAATGAGAAAAATAACTTGATTGGAACCAATTTTAGGCACATTTTGGCCAATTTTTGAGCAAAAATAAGTGGTAAAAACTTGTCCAGAAAGGATTCTGCTCGGGGATTTGAACCTGGAACTCTCCATGTTGTAGCCCAGTGCCAATTACTATCTACCAATTAGACCACTATGACCCCCACATTGTTTTGCATCCACATTATTTTTAAATAGTCTCTGTTAAGCAGTCAGCGCCTGTTTATTGCCCTTCCCTGGGTATGCCTTTGAAGAGAGGAGTGTGTTGAGGTCAGTAAAACAAGAGAGATTCCTCCTTTGCTAGAAACGACCCTCAAAGGCCAAATAACGTGAAAGTAATCAGCTAGGGTAGATGAGACTCGTATTAAGCCATTAAGTATTCCTTAGTGTCCATTCTTTGTTTTTTGCACTTCTTAGACCAACAATGAGTTTAGCCTGAATCCATCATTGATTTAATGCAGGTTACTTAATCCAGATTCCAGATGATTGAAATATTTGCATTTGTACATAGGAAAAGATGCAGGAAGGATAATTGATATGCTAAAGCAAGCAAGTACTTACCGAATAGTTTTCTCATTAGTCCTTTACACCCTGTTGCTCTGTATTGTGAATGGTGTAGCCTCCTTATTAGAGGCATGTTGGTTGTGGGGATTCTATGCTCTTCCTGTTTTTGTTTGTAAACAGATTATATATACATTGTATGATTCCAAAAAATTAAATACCTTTCTCAGTGCAATTTGCCATATCTCCCAATAATAAATTAAGATTATGACAAGCACATGGTGTATAAAATGCACTAGTGTTTTCTCGAGGGAGTCTTGCTTGAACACCTTGTTATTTGCCCTTCATATTACTGCCATTGTCATAACCGTGGCCTCTGCAGTTTACAATATCAAGATTCATATTTCTTAGTTCAGTTTTGATAGCATCTGATAAGCTTAAGCCAGTTAATGAAAGCACATTAATGAATCCCATAAAGTATTCCTTGATTTCAACTACACTGCTATCTGTAAGCGCCGATCTCAATACAATACACATCTGTTTTTTTCGATTATCAGGAGTGCAATCAAGAAGTATTGAAGTGTACCTACTTAAATTTTTTTATATCTTTTGAAATATTTTGTCTGACTTTATCGGCTAGCAAATTTATTATCTCATTTTGTACTCTTTGGCCTAAATAACGGTCATGGATATTACCATTTAAAATTCTATTGACATGCTCAAGGGCAACACCATCAAATTTAGCAAAAGTTACAATTAATCCTAAGAAGTCTCCATTATTTCCCTGAAACTTTTTTTTCATTTGTCCCTCTGAATACTAGATTTTTTCAGCAAGAAAAATAATGGCAGACACAATTTTATAAAAAAAACTGCAGCCCAGTGCTTTTTTCCCTGGTTGATTTGCGTCAGTGGAATACTATCAAGTGCCTGGCCACTGCTTATTCTTTTGCTCAATTCTAACCATTTCGCTAGATTATTTGTAAGGTTAGGTGATGCATCATGATCTTTAAGTTTATGAGACAAGTATCTCCAATCATTAGTCCCCTCAGAAGGCCATTCTTTCCTATACTTTGAGCTGAAGAGTTTACAACTGAAACAATATACCATATTTTCATATTTTGAATATACCAACCACATGCAATTTACTTCCTCACCATTCCACATCCTTCTGTTGTAGTACACCACTGAAAAATTTCTCTTCTGTTGATCACGTGGAAAATAGAAATCTTCACCCAATTGTGAAGGACCGATCTCAACTAAATGGTCAATTTGATGATCACAGAGAATAAATGGGCAAGTGCCAAACACCTCGCTTTTGTTGCAATTTTATCCCGAGTCCCAAAAATGGGCCATTGGCTGGTAATGGATTAAATTAAACAGCCAGGGAAAAAAAATTTTGGAGTGTGTATGTTCATTTTTTATGAGCTTATGGATTTTTTTTAGGCATCCCTTGATTTCGTGATGTTTCTCTTCATTCAGCTGGCTATGAAAAAATATACCTACTTCAAATCTTTTGTCACTCACTCACTTGTTCAACACTCGGGTTGATCCCCAAATCATTATAAATTATTCCTATGAATGACATAAGCTGTTCCGGAGTTAACTTTCTTGCCATTGCCATCTATTGCTGAACTTTGAATTTACTTTCCTAAATACCTGCCCCCTCTCGGTGAAACAAGCACCGGGATTTTCGAAGCCACCACTACGCTAACAATAGTGAAAATTTAGTCAATACGCTCCTTCATACGCAAACAATATCGATAATTGAGGTACCGCTTTAAGGAGTAAGATCTCCGCTTCTGGCAAATCCTTAATATTTACAGTTTACTATGTATTCTTTGTGTGAAAATCGAAGTTGAAGGATATCATTTGATTTTCCCCGCCTCCGCGGGAGCATTGTTGGTTGCCTATACACCAGGATGACACGGATACTTTAAGCGTCGAACCGTAGTTATAGCAATAAGTTCTCCGCCTATATTATTTTTGAAAGGCTTTCCCCCGTAGTCGTAAATATACAAAAAGTGATTTTATGAATGTTGTCATGACTTTTGTTTTGTTAACCACGTGATAAATGTGCCATAAATGTGCACAGGTAGTCGGTCTAATTATAGTACCTACCAGGAATCCAGGAAGAAATTGGTGTGTATTGTAGCATTCCAATAGCATAGCAATATTACAATAGCAAATGGTATTATAATATATATTATTAATTATGTTCTATCATTAATTATATTTAATGCACGGCGAGGGAAGAGTATTCAAATGAACGCTCTTCCCTCGCCATGCAACTCTGTGTAATAGTCAGAGGTAAAGGTGCGAATGAAGGCTGTATTTTATTGGTGAATGATGGACGTCCTTCACAACTCCGTCGTTTATTTCTCATCAATGAAAAAAGTGTATTAATGAGGCGATTCATGATAATTATGTTACTAAGATATGAATTTTCATAGTTATATTTCGGAAGTTATCAAATAATATCTAATTAGTTATCTACGTTTACTGGTGCATTATTTATATCAAACAAAAGTCATGACAACATTCATAAAATCAATTTTTGTATATTTACGACTGCGGAGGAAAGCCATTCAAAAATAATATAGGCGGAGAACTTATTACTTTAACTTGGTTCGACGCTTTAAGTATCCGTGTCATCCTGGTGTATAGGCAACCAACAATGCTCCCGCGGAGACTGGGAAGAACAAATAATAACCTTCAACTTCGATTTTCACACAAATAATACATAGTGCAACTGTAAATTAAGGATTTTCCAGAAGCGGAGATCTTACTCCTTAAAGCGGTACCTCAATTATCGATATTGCTTGCATAAGAAGGAACGTATTGACTAAATTTTGACTATCGTTAGCGCAGTGACGGCTTTGAAAATCCCGGTGCATGTTTCACCGAGAGGGGGCAGGTATTTAGGAAAGTAAATTCAAAGTTCAGCAATAGATGGCAATGGCAAGAAAGTTAACTTCCTGAACAGCTTATGTTATTTATAGTGACAATATATAATGATTTGGTGGTCATTATAGTGTGAATGGAAAAGATCAAAAAGTCAGTTAGCAAATAAAACATTCAAAAATCCTTATTATTTCAAGGAGTAGGTGTTATGAATATTTTAAATTAGCTCTCACAATTAGGTTTTGCGCAAATAGTTATCAAGACAGCCAGGCGTTGTTCATCGTTTTGACGACAGAGCATGATTGGTTCATTGCCTCCGCATTGTCCTTTACTGGCCCGGTGACGCCGCCACTATGGCCCACCCTTGTAGCTGGTCGTAATTGACGCCGCGGGGCTTTGCATCCATGAAGCCGATCCTCTTGAGGTGGCGTGGCTCACTCGGCAGAGTAGGTGTATGCGGTTCTCCGCTCTGTGGGTTAGCTTGAGAGAGGGGACTTAAGGGAGGGGGAGTCTGTCGTGGTGATGACGGCTCCATTGCAGAGGGACCAGTCGTGGTTGATGGCTGGTACCTCGTGGGCGGGGGGAGTTTCCCGGAGGGGAGGCTCCCCCTCTGCCCTGGGGTGGAAAATTTATCAAGAGGGGGGGGCTATGTCCGTTATTTCTTCACTCTCTTATAATGTCTCAAATACCAAAAGAACACTATTCTCTTATACCATTTCTTCGAAATGAATTTAAGAATGTAAGGTAGGAAACTTGTGTTATGAAAGTGTCCACCTGAAAACCCCACCCCCAATCCCCCGGGAGCAAGTTCCCTCTGTTTCATGTCTTCCTTTTTCTACATATTGATTACTAACTTTTTTTTCCTCATTTACTCACTTAATTATTGTTGCATCCAAGTGGAGTTACCTCCTTTACAATTCTCTTATTATACTACGCCTTACCATTACAATTAATTTGCATTATCGTTTATACTTATTCCCCAAAATCAACATTTATTAACTTACTCCTCCACCCCTCTTGTACAGCCGACTTCTACCATGCCCCGCCAGGTGCCCCCACCCTTCAATTTTCTTCCCAAATATTACTATACAAATTCATACCTTATTCATATAATTATCACCAATCACACCATGATGGGTTTGTGAAGTACTTCCATTATTCACCAACTTAATTCTGCCTTCATTCGCAACTTTACCTCCGACTAATACACACTTGCATGGCAAGGATAAGCGTTCAATGTTAACACAACACCAGTTCAATTTACTATTTATTTTCATTTCAAAATATTACAATTCCAATCAACTTTTATCACTACAATACCAAGGGTTTCACATGCATCATTAATAATATCAATTTCGTAATTGCTTTCATTACATAAAAAAAACTGCTGCTTGTGTTTTTGCACCAAATCAGGACTTCCTGCCTCTTGCTGCCAATCTCCTATGCTCAGCAACAACTGAAATCAAAACATTCTTCTATCAGTCTCGCCCAAGAACGTAATTTGCATCCAGAATACCATAACTGCTTCAGCTGTCATGCATTCCAATGAGCTCTATCAATATCCAAGTTATCATTTAATCTTTATCTCCCACAGTTTTCACCTCAAGCCATTACAACCATCTCAGATTTGACATCTCAGCAGACCATGAATCACCCTCACTATAATATTTTACGCTACGTGCTGTATTATTTCATCTTAAAAGTCCATTAAAACCAACAATTTACACATGAAATAATGAGTTCCCTTGAACAATGGGGAACTGAACCTGCTCGGGAAAGGAGTAAACACTTTTCCCACAGCTTCCCAATAAAACATTTTGATTTCTGTACCAGTTACATCCCAATTATTACAGTATTCAATCGATTGAAAATTTTTTGGAAAATTGTTTTTTTTTCTCTTCTAAAATTCCTTCAAAAATTTTTATTTTTTTTGTGGAAAACCCTATCACTTAAATAAAGTGCTCTGATTTTGAGTACGTTAACTGTATTTAATTTGTTTCAGAGGTTGATGGGATTGGAAATTTTGAAATTGGAAACCGTCGAAATTCCTTTTAGTCATAATTTCCAGGAAAGGTAGTTGGTTATTCTTTTTCTATTCTATTTTAAATTGTAATTTAGGATTGAAATGATTAAACTGTTCTAAAATAGTAACAGATAAATCAAACAAGGCAGCAGTTATGTATAAAGAAGAATATGACCATAAAATAAAAGAGCTACTGAAGGATACAGAAATTTATAGTGAAGCTCTTAAAAACAAATATTTTCCAACATCGCTTCAAACCAGAGTAAATTCTCTAGTCAAAAACTTTTCAAAGAAAATAAGAGCCCTACTTACGAATGTTCTTAATTCCTTTCCAACATCCTTAGTTATTTATCTTCAAATAAATACAATATTAGAGATTCCTTTCAATTTTATGAAAAAAGTGATAAAATATTATTCCAACTACAGTCAATTCTATTCGTATTACCTAGTACAGATTTAGCTTACTTAAAGCAGGCACTTGTCGCTCAGTTGTTTGTATTCACACCTTCTACTGTATATATGACATATAACTATATTACAATATTTTTCATCTTGCTACTTGTATTTTTGATTAGACTTCACTTAAGTTTTTTTATTACTTTCTTCTGTCTCAGAAGACAACAATTTTTAAAGTGGTTCACTTTGGAATATGGTATAAATCAAAAAACTATTCAACTTTTGAACCCCATAGAAACTTTCATTTAAATACTTTTAGTTTTACCAAATGCAAACCTATGTCATATGGGAATAACACAAAAAGTAAGTCCGTATGATTTTTCGGAATGAAATGGCCGATCTAGATTCAAGACTTAGCTGTGATACCTTCTATTGAACCTTTCAATATCTTCAAGAAAAGATATCTTCAGATATTGTTCTGCTCTGGTATTGATAACATAACTGGTTATGTTTCTACCCATCCCATAACTTTAATAAAAGAACTGGCAAACTCAGACTTTACATGATACAACACTTATCACATGGTTTTCATGAATGGCAATTAATTGGGACTAAGGTGACTGAGCAGTCTCCTAACTAATAACCTTCTTAGATGAGAAAGACATTAATTCTTGAGGTATACAAAGATGACTGTAGTTATGGGGAAACCCCAAATGTGTAAAAATGTGAATGGGTGCCCCTGAGAATAGAAAAAAGATACTCATCGACACAATGAAGAACAAAGTTCCCTAATCTCAGCCTTCCTCACACAACACCCTGCTGATGCCAAAGTTCCCACATCAAAACAGGATCAACAGCTGATCAGCATGGACCTGAGGGATCAAAAAGCAAAAATATGAGCCTTGGCCCAAAAGCATTTTAATAACATTTGCCCATATAATAGTTACAAAATTAAGATCCATGAATAGGTACAGCCAATGAAAACCAATGCAAGATTCTACATAATATTATATTCTCAATATAATTAAAAACCTGCAGAGAATCATTCAATTGCACATTATTAGTTACCGACTACCACCAAAGCATTCATGCAAAGCAAGAATCTCTCACCTTGGCAGTGGCAAGGAACAGCAATAGGGCATTTGCCTGTAATGAGGTAGGAAAGAGAAGGAAATTCTGTATCCGCACCTTCTACCAAAATATGGTCCCCTCATTACTCTACGAATATATGTAACAAGGTAATTTTAAGTACAAAAAAGGGATTATGAATATCGAGATTAAATGATTGAAAATATGGTATGAAATGCAGTCATCGTTGGAATAATTAATGTCCATTTAGACCTACCTTCACTGGTAGAAAACTAAACCAACTCTAGTCCTGATAAGAAACGTGAGGAAAAAAATGATGATTTCGTAAATTATACATTACACAGTAATAACATTGGGGAAAGTTATGAGATGAAAGAAAAGTCATGTCACCTTCCATGCCATAAGGTACCATGATTACTAGCCATTAAAATGGCAAAGGACACTATCAGTTGACTCTGGTATCAGTTGTAATAACAATAAAAAGAACAATGGAGCCTTTACACGGAGACAAGGTCAACACAAAGTAGGTAAACCTGCTGTAAAACAGAAAAGATAACATTTTATATGAATAAGGGTATAGCTACAGCAAAGATCAGAGGAGAATCGCCCAGCAGAAAGAACTGTCAGTTATAAGGTGAGTACTACTGTTAATAATGATAGTTTATTTGTCCAAAGATCACATTTTCACATGATATAAGACACGTCAAGATGATGTATGTACATACAATCAAAATACAGAAGCAATGAAAAAACAAAGCAAAAAATAATGAATGTCAAATTAATTATAAGGAGCACAAAGCTGGTACATAATCACTCAGTTTGATTAGTCATATAAATATTCGTTAACAGAGTAGAACACTTTCTCCCGAAGGAAACTTTGAACATTATGTTTAAAAACATACAAAGATTTAATGTTTTTTATCCGATTGGGTAGTTTGTTAAAAAGTTTGATTCCCATTTCTTTAGGGCCAGAGCTGGATGCACTAGTCCTAACTCTACCTTGATTGAGGTATTTTGATCTTTGAGTCTCATATTGATGGAAGTCTGCATTTATGGAGAATTTGGACAGGTTTTGTCGAACATATACCACTGAAAATATGATGTACCTACACACAGGGGAAAGGAAGAATGTTTAGATTTGCAAAGAATGGTTTGGATGGGAACAGTATGGCTTTTTCGTCATAATCCTGACTAATCTTTTCTGTCATTTGAAGATCTTTACTGCGTGTGTGAATGAACCCCAATAATAGAATGCAGCAGATGTGTCAAGAAAAAACTGCAGTAGAATCTGATAGGGAATGGTATTTTATTGCACAAAAACTGACTTTCAGGAAAGAAGATCAATGATAAAAGATGAAAATAACGCAGTTTCTGATGTGAAGATGCTGAGGAGGTAAGTTAATGGAAGTGGAGACCAACAAGGAAAATAAAAAAATAGTAGGGGAAAAGTAAAAAGGAGATAGAGTACACAAAAAAGATGATAATTTTTTCCTACAGAGATGCCCCATTATTGAAATATGAGGGAAATATTGGCCCTGAACAGTTTATTCAAATATCTTACACGTGCAATAATAATAAAGCTGTAAGAAAATATGAATTTTTTCCATATGCAAATGAACAGGTAAAATTATTCATAAAATATTATTTGGAAAATTTTAAAGTGGAACTTCTTTGTATCAACTTCTTCAAATTACTAGATATGCCAGGGATGAAAATCAGTTGAACAAAGACTGGTTTTGTGTGTCTGGACCACTAGTTGCACTTTTATCATAGTACCCATTTGTGAATATTTATAAACAAGAAAAATATCATTTGATGAGTTGGGAATACCATAGAAGAGAGAGAATATTGAAGATGAGTACTAACCTTATTTGGTCAGGAGATAAAATGAGTTATAGCAACTTTCAAGTGCCTAGATAGCATGGCAAAACTCTATCTTTCAAAATACTAACAGATTCAAGCATATCATTACAACAAGTAGCCTTCATAATGGTAGGAAAAATTCCAATGCAAAAAAAGTTAGTCTCTGTTAAGCGTTGAAACTTTGATAAATAATATTTGGGTAGGGTCCATAAAAAATTTTATTGAATCGCACTGAGTACAGCATTTTGGTTGGAGGGCTGCACTCCCTCGAATGTGGAGGATATTAGGGGTCTGCAGAGTCTGGAGTCAAAGTCCCGATGCCCTGCAACACACAAGGTGCTGCCGAGCATCAAGACAATGACTCCAGACACAGCCATCTCCCAATGTCCTCCACATTCGAGGGAGTGCAGCCCTTGAAGATCAGTTATGATAGAGAGGAGAGCCATCCAGCAGCAGGGTTCTTGGTCCAAACACTGCACTTCCGGTCCATTGAACCCCATCAAAGACCTCTTGGCCCCTGGAATAGAATCATTGCAGTTCCTGAGTGGAAGGAACCTCTTGGTAGGACTTCGAAGACATTATGGCTAAATGGATGTCTTCTAGTAAGAAATTGAAAATTCTGAAAATATGAGACAATCTGACAAGAAACATACCCTGTTAGAATAATAATACATATAGCAAAAATGGAGATAGTTCATGTGAATTCATATAAATGGTAGGAGAACATCAATAGTGGGCTAAAGCAACGATGGTTGTTAACTAAAGAGATCAAGTGCAAGAGTGACAGACGTTAGAAGACAAGAACATACATTACAGTAGGTGGCAGGGGAAGGAAAATGGAATGACTTCTCTAGAATGGCTCTAATATGACTCGAATGGCATAAAGTGCAAGTTGAAAATGTGTGTTTTTAAACAATTGCATAGATGAAGCTGCAATGGAATGTCTGGAATATCTGATCTGTTAGTAGCTGGAAATACAAAATTGATAGAAAACATTAAATCATTATTAAAAGTTGCTTAACGATTAAACAAAAGATCTGATTGAGGTAAGGACTTGATCAAACATTCAAGAAAAAGATGAAGTTAGGATGATAAGAATAGACAAGTTTGTCGGCCACAGGAGGAGGTTAGGACCACTCGAATACTTGGCTTTCATTAAAGTAGAATGATGAAAAAGTGGATATCATGGAGTCCTAAGAAGTGACATTGTTTTTAAACGACACAATAGAATCTTGTAAAGAAGGTCCAACATGGATATGTTCATTGATGTATTAACAACAGATATAAAGACATGGCTGGAACTGGAAATCTGTCATCCAGAATGCAGCCATAGATCTGAAGGAAATTGAACGAGAAACCAAATGAAATTATTCAAAGAAGAAATATTTTATGCTTAGATTTAGTGGTCAAATTATTAATCATCTTAGAAGGTAATGTTGAATGTACATGAAGAAGAGTGTCATTTATAGCCAACATTTCACGTATCTCATTTTTGAAAGCTTAATATTTTCCTCACCGTGGTAGTACTGTGATTCTTGGTTTCACGTAAGTAGCATGAAAATGGGGTAGTATACTTTTTGCATGCCTGCATGTTAGTATGAAATTGATAATGCACACCTAGTGACTGTTCATCCCCTGCCACACACCCTTTCGGTGACTTGCAAGGTATAGTGTCAATGGAGATGAAGAGATGCTTTAAAATTGATGATGATGTTAGGGAGGTGAAGGAAGTGTACAACACTATTCTGTTGTACGTTTGATCCATGACCATCCATGGGATAAAACTGCTACATAGTTGGAAAATGTTATAGATGATGTGTGTGTTTTTAAATGATTGCAAGTACAGAACTGTATCAGATCACCTAAAATATTTGCTCTGTTCACAGTAGGTTAACAAAATGAATCAAACCGATCAGTTATTATTTTTTAAATGATATGAGGACCTGAAGGACTGGGAAAAAGTTCAGTGGATAAAGTCAGCAAAAGATGAATCATTGGCACGATATTCAAAGAGGAGATAATTCTATTATTTTCTATAGTTTTGCAGTTTGATTTTGTTACTTTCAATAAGGTACTGTTGATTATATGCAAAGAAGAGGTATTTTGATGACTGCAGTTTGATTGTGCATCATGCAGTGATTGGGCATCATGCAGTGGTGACAAGCGTGCATAAATTTTAATTTCAAGTTTAATTCTGAATGGAAGCCCCAAGTCGGTCGTGAGGAAGTACAAGCCCCAATGACTAATATCCTTCTTGGCATTGTTCAGTTGTTGATACAGGAAGAAAAGAAAGTTTCATATTATGTGATAGTGGGCAAACTAAAGGTAAAAATAAGTGAAAGGTGAGTGCTTAGAAGAACTGAAAAAGGATTTATGTTGTTCGGGCAAAAGAAGGTCAGGACATGTCATGAAAAAAATGCTCATGACAAAAGAAATGTGTCATGTTGCAAGAACAAATCTGTTAAAATACATCGGAAAGAAAGAAAATGTCCCACATGAACTTTTTTCAGCTCCAAAGAACCTCTTTTTTCTTAATTTCTCAAATTAAAGTGATCATTTCTCAGTGAAAAATACTCAAATTCCATATTCATTAACATATGCATACACTAGGTACGTATGAGTGCAAGGGTGAGAACAACTGGCCCGTTTCTTAAATTATTTCTTGCTGTAAAATTAGGCTAAACTTGTGAAAAAAAGGAATTTTGGAAGTTGCATTTACAGCGATAGAAAACACTAATTCTTGCGAAAAGTCCATTTAAAACTAATCTGATAACAATTACACTTCATACGCTTTCTAACTACACCTTTAACATGTGTATATCACGTCAAGCCAGTCTATTCCAGCTTGTAGAAAAATAATGTAAAAAGATGTTTTTCAGGTGTTAACGCAACACATGTCTGCCTATAATTCAGGGGGTGATTTTTTTCCTGAGAAAGCAGGGAACGACTTTTGACTCACGAAGGTTGACACTATCTATACACAAATTTTTGTTGAAATCTGAGATGGTGGACAAAGGTATTTCAGAGAAATTTATCGATTTAAAATAGAATGACTCATATTTAACCATTTAAATAGTAGTTATGATATTAATCAGTTGAATAAAAATTTAGGTTTCACACTGAAATATGGTTAAATAAACCACTTTTGGCATATGAAAGTCAGTCCAGTTGACAGAAAAAGTAATAGGGTAGGAACAAAGTGGTGATAAGTGCGATAATAAACAGGACAGGAAAAATAAAAGACTCATTATGAGGTAATGAAGCTATAGTATATCTAATTGACACGAGGGAATAAAGTTACTTACCAGACCAAAATAAAGTTAGTACCTGAAGAATATATATATATTTATTTATTGGTTAATGCTACATCCAAAAACGACAGTTACATGATAAACTAGAAAAGGAAAACAACACTAAGACATGCATATATATCCAAAGACTTCTCATTTTATATTATTTATAAATATCATTAATGTCCTTAATGAATTCATTTTTTTGCAGATAATTCTACTTTTTTTATGATTTCACTGTACTTGTCACATATTCGGTTTATAAGAGAATTCTTTCCTTCACTTGTCCTCACACACTTTTTGGTGAACAACCTACTGCACCTTATGTAAAATACCGGAAAATGAAAATCTATGTTTTATAGCAAAATTTCATCTTCACCCTTAGTCTAAGGGTGAAGAGTCTAAGAGTGAATGGATGATATCTCGGTTAAGTCACTGAATAATTACGAGAATAAAATTTATTTTAACTTAATTATAGGATCTATGATAAAGGGATCTGGCTCAAGGACTTGAAAACACCAGTTTTGATCTCCATCCCAAAAAGGAAAAAGTACAATTCTGAGAAGAATATAGTACAATGAACTTAATTTGCCACCCTGACAAAGTATGCATACAGTAGGGAAGAGAAGAGGGAGAATGGCTACTTACTTGAAGGTAATTTTAGGAAGGGAAGGGCAATCCTGAATAGTACTGAGTTAATGGAGAGATTTATTAAAAAAGGAACTTGGAGTACAATCGGGATATTTTTCCATTGTTCCAAGAACTACAAGAAGGGGCTTGATGAAATAAATTGAGGAAAGTTAACTATCCACATAGCCTCGGAGTCACTCATCACTAAGAATAGATGGCTCATTCAAAAGGTATGAATAGAACTCACAGCACAGATGGAGAATCCAAATGATCAGCTTTAAGTGCTGCAATGGTGCAGGGTTACCCTTTGTCCCCCATGTTCTATAACTTTTCATTGCCAATAAATGGTATGGGTAGCGAAAGAAAAGCTATACACAGGAGCAAAGGCGGGGGAGGGTGAATGAAGTTTGAAAATACGTTGTATTTGTAGAAGATCAATTTACCTAGTAGGCCAAGGGGTTGCATTCACTACTAAACACCTTACAGATATAGTGTGACAGATGAAGAAAATTTAGAGTTGCTGAGAGGAAAACTCATGATGCCCACTAATGAGCACAATAGATAGATAGATAGATTTGTGGTGGAGTTCCTCCAAGGAGGCCCTGAGGCACTTAGGCCCTCAATGAGCACGATAGTAAGAGGAATGTAAAATAAAATCCAATTGATTATTTCCACATTGTTCTGGACAATAGTCTGTTTTACTGGACTGAGGAGAACTAATGAATACATTATTAATGATGAAAGAAACCAAGAGTGAATTGAGAAGGCAACGATTCATTCGTAACTTATATATGCATCAAACACTAAAATTAAGCTCTGCAAATGGAAAATTTAGATGGGCAATGTGAGGACCAAAATTTAGTTAATGCTGCCCATTGTTCCAGCAGTTAAGGCTGCTTTACACGATACAATTTTTTGTACAATTTCTTGAACAAACGCTTGTATAACCTGAACGAAATTGTACGTTTGTCTGAATGGAATTAGAACAGGTTCTATTTCCCGTTCAGTCATTCAGACAATCGCACAAGCGTTCGTACAATTTGCCGCTTTACACGGTACAATTTCCTCATACAAGAGTTTGTGCAAGAAATTGTACAAAACATTGTATGTATCGTGTAAAGCGGCCTTTATGAATATTTATATGAAAGAAATGATGAAAGAGGTGAGGAATGAGTTTGAGGTAGGCATAGCGGTAGAAAAATTGAATAGGATGGTTTGCCGATGATCTAGCGTTAATAAGCCAACAAGTAAAATGTTGAAATTAATGCAAAATACTTTATAAAGACAGATTTAAGATGAAGATCAATCACATGATTACTAAAGCAATGAGAAAATATGAAAACGAGGTCATACAAGTAGCTAGGCAAGCTAAGAGGATGTGTACAACTGGAACATGTGGATTAACAACCTTAGTTTCATGGATATAATTTTGTATTAGTTATATGTGTAAGAAGCGATGGGAAGATTTACGATGGAATATTACGTTGATCTAGTTAGTTGGATCTACTAACTAGAGGGAATTTCTGTCATGAACCGTTGGTAAATATTTAATGACACAGTAAGTAAGAGAAGACATTGGGCATGGCATCATAGCATTCCATAACCTAAACATTGGATAGGAGGGTGAGATTATATTGGAGGGTAATTTTAGTCAACCTTTGGAAAATAATAGAAAAAAAGTACAATGTACAGAAAGGAAGGCAAGTGAAAAAACACTAGGATTCATTTGGGAAGAAATAAAATTACAGGAGAAATTAAAGGAGAGGCAAAGTAGATGGAAAGACAAAGAGGCACTATATATAGGGTGTATTATAACAGAATACCAAAATGTGAGATAAAGCCTTACATGAGGGGAACAGAAGGGCATCGGATAGGCATTTTTAAGGCATCAGGTGTTAGGAACTGAAGCAATGAATAGTGTGCAAGGAGAAAAGGTTCTAAAATTACAAAAGAGAAGAGTTGCCCATGAAAGCTTCTTCCTAATGGTAGCAGATATATGAGTAATAATATACATGTGGATTAGGATTGACGTCAAAACCCTAATAGAGACTATTATATTCCTTCCAGAACATGTGGACATCCATATCTTTTGTAAACCCACTACATAGTTGCACACCTGATCTTTGGATGGTAATGCTGGTGTAGGAACAATGCCAATGCAAAGTTCCAGATGTGACAGAAGACCTACATGCATGATAACAAAAGGATCGTTATGGCGAGGATAGATACGAAGTCCTGAGATACATTAGTGGTGAGGGTTTACATGCCTACGACAGACAACGAGGAGTGGAATACGCTTACGAAAACAACACAGAAGTAATGGAAAAGGTAAGAAGAGAAGAAAACTTAACATTTTAGGACATTGGAATGCCAACTTCGGTTAAGGTGAAGTTTAAAAAAAAAATGGAAAATATGGATTAGAAAATCGGAATATGAGAGGAGGAAGCCTCCTCAAACTTTGCACCCTGCATGGCCTAGTGGTGGTAAACAAATCATTCAAAAACCACAATTGAAGAAGATATTCTTGGAAAATGTCCGGAGATGGATGACTGAATATTTGGACTTGAGTATATTATTGTAAAGCAGACTGAGGAACTATGTGAAAGGCTGTCAAAGTTGTGAGGGGGCAGAAAACGACAGCGACCATCGCTTAGCGACAATAATGCCATCTGAAATTCAGGAAACTGGAGAAAACTACAAAGAAAAATACCCAATAGAAAAAATGCAGTAGCCTGAATATCGCTTGGCCTTGCCGATAAGAGAGCATTTAATTGAACTTGAATTAAATTTGAATCAATTGAATTTGTAGGAAAGTTAAAGGTGGAAGTAATATTTGGAGCAATCATGGGACAGAGGTAACCTAAGTGTAAAGATAATAGGAGAGAAAAAAATAGTAGGTGCATAAGAGATTCAATATGAATTGACAATGGGATCAGAGATGGAAGCAGTAGCATGAGACATGCCAGAAAACACGAGGCTCCCACATCCAGTGATGTTTTTACCAAGCTAAATGAAAATGTAGGATATAATATATTACTGGAAATTTACCTAAGCCATTTGTACGCAGCCGAAGAGATAATAAATGGCTTCCAGGAAATGAGTTTACTTCCACACCGAAAGAGAAGAGGGGAGAGAGATGTGAAAGCATTGCTGACAGAAGCCTGTCCACATACGCCTCAAAGATGTCATTGATCAAAGCAGAACAGATAAAAAGCTGATGAATAATACGATGAAGATCATTTTGGATTCTGGACAAGCAAGAGTCCAAGAGAAATTCCTTTGGTCCTTAGCTTACTCATAGAGAAAATAATGTAAAAGAACAATCCGACTGTCATTATATTTGAAGATATAGAGAAAGCATTTGACAACATGGATGGGAATTCTATACTAGAAATTTGTAAGGAAAATAGTGTCATAAAATGATGACAGAACAGAATTTACAGTTTGCATAAAGAGAAGATGGCTTTGATAAAATTTTGGTCCAGCAGTAAAGACATGTGACTAAAGAAAGGAGTAAGTCAAGGCTGTCCATTGTCTACTGAAAGTTTTAATGCTTAAATCAAGGAAGCCATTAAATATACCAAAGAGAATTAAAAACAAGAATTCAGAATTGAATAGCATCTGAAAAAATTAGCATACTGCATTTCGCTGATGACATAATATACACAGTCATGGTATAGACAAAGATACTTATAGAAGGCTCCAGTGAGAACGGAGAGTTGGTCAACTACCACCCAAAGATCAGAAAAATAACTAAGGTAATTCAATAGAGGTCAGATACCAATGTTAAACTCTGAATGCAATATATAGAAGAGGTGAGCGAGCATTACTACCAGGGAAGCGGAGCAACTAGCAATGGACTAAACGAGAAGGAATAGCATAGAGTCTGCAGAATATATCCCAGGTGAAGAGCATGCATTCTAATGAAGAATCCAATTAAAGATAGAAATTAAAGTGTGGAGGTAAGGAAACTTCATCAGAACATGCATCTGGAGCATGTTTCTTTATGGCAGTGAAACATGGATGATAAAATCAGCCGAGAAGGCTGGAAGCATTCGAAATGTGGTGCTACAGAAGAATGATGAAGATAAAATGGGTCAAACAAGTAACTAACCAAGTCCAAATAAGAGTGGGAGAAAAGACTGAAGACCACGAAAAGAAGATGGAAGAAGTAAATTAGCCATATCTTGAGACATGCTGGCCTGATGAAGGCAATATTCGATGGAAAAGTTAATGCAAAGAATAGGCTTGTGTTTAATATATGGAGCAAGTTGTGAACTATGTAAAATAAAATTATTATGTGAATTTGAAGAGACCAGTCAATATCTTGTAGTGAGCAGCACCATATCACACTCAGTATTGCTGAATGGTAATAATGAGGGAGTAGGTATATACTAACTGATATGAACTTATGCAAGGAAAGATTCCAAACCGACAAGAGAGAGTGGGAATTGCCCATGGAAACCTATCCTGAATGGTAGTTCACTACCAGCAATAAAATATATTAGGACACGAATGTTTCCTGACACAGTACTCATTCCCTTCTTTTTAAGTGTTTCATATCTTGTAACATCTTTCATGACCTTCCCAAGTTCCCCTTTAAACATCCCCCCTAACACGTACCTATCTCATCTAACGTGGTCTACTGAAGCCTCATATTTCATTAGGTCCTCCATTCACATTTACTTCCCCCTCTGAATTTCCCATTTCGAAGTCTTTCTCCTACAGCAAAAAACCACCAAATATTTCTTTACCTCTAACCAATGCATTTGCTTCAGTTTTTATGGAATCAACATAACATAATATCCTGTTTTGACCACCAGATAACTCCCCTACTTTTACTTTGTTTACCATTAATTACCTATGTTTGTAAACTACTCCTTCTGCTTCAATTTATGCTTATAATATTTATATCTTCAATTTACATTAGCCTTATTACATCTTGAGAACCTTACCGTGGATTAAGTATAAGTATAGAGGATTTTGGCTGGTGAAAAATTATTTGACTCCACTATCTAAGTTGAAGAGGATTTCCGGGTGCTCCTCTGCGTTGGCTTGTCTCTGTGCGAAAAGTCTTTCCAGTCAATCGGCTGGCGTCTTTAGGTCAGAAGTGTCCATGCATTTCGTTTTCAAGGTGTTTATTGTGACCAGACAAAACATGTATACAAAACTTAACAGAAAACTTAACAAAATAAATAGTAATAAATAGTAACAACAAATAACGCTGGTCACAGGCCCCGTTTGGGAACTTTCCTCTTCAGGGCTCTGGAAATGTTACTGGATAGAACTTATGATGTTGTATTTGCACCTTGCAGACAAGTGAACGTCGATGCATTGAATCCCTCCATGTTATATAGTGGCCCGGGGACCCTAGGTTGGCTCTGATTGGCTGAGAGAGCCGCGTTGTCTCCCGACTGGAATGCTGTCTTCCAGATGTGGCCGAGAATGCACCCATCCTCTCGGTTGTAATTCTTCAGGGGATGGATACTTTCTCGGCGACATCTGGAAGAGAGTTTTCCAATCGGGAGACACCGCGGCCCTCTCAGACAATGAGAACCAACCTAGGGCTCTCGGGCCACTGTGTAACATCGACAGATTCAAGTTTCAGCCACACTTCAGACCTGAAGACGCTAGCAGGGTGGCTGGAAAAAATGTTGTCTCCCAGACAGGCACGTAGCCAGAAATTTGCTTCGGGGGGGGTTAAGTCTTGCGTAACTTGAAACAAATCAGCCTTGCCCATTCGGTGTCGACATGTTATAAATCTCTTGCCTTAATTTTCAGTGCTTGATATTTACTTTTACAGTTCCCATGCTTATCTCTTCTTATTCGTAAAGTTCATTGCTAAAATCAGAACAACAAAATTATTAGGAAAAAATTTCGGAGGGGGGGGCTGAAGCACCAGAAGCCCCCCTGGCTACCTTCCTGCTCCCAGAGACAAGCCAACACGGAGGAACACCCAGAAGCTCTCTTCATTGATGATAAAAAAAACCTCGGAAATCTTAGATCTAAATGCCTCACTTGCAGACGTAAATATAATGCAGGTTGTGCGCTAGCCAGTAAATCTGAGCCTCTTGTTTTATTAATTACTTTAAGCTCTATTTTCAAATGATTTTGCCTTAATTTTAAGGCACTGTCCAAATTCTTCTTGCATATTGCTCTAAGGAGAATGAAACTCGTATATCGGAATAATATGATGCTAATTAAGTACTACATGACATATTGTCGCCCAAAAAGACTTATCAAAATGGAAAGAAAGACAAATCAGTTTCACTTATCGGGACGGACGGCAATGGAGGACGTCCATGAGAAGGCTCGTCCACTGCCTTGTTGGCCTCCCTTACGGCCCTGACGCCCACTTGAGGTCGTGATGTTACCCTTTGAGGCCGAAGAAAATAAAAAAATGCAGCATTCCGAGGTGGGGCACTCTCGACGTTTTTCGATAAGGCTGAAAGACAAAAGAGAATAATCATGATGAAGGCATGAAAACATATGCAGCACTCTTTGCAACACACTAAATAGAATAAATACATTAATTTTCCGTATGGTGGACATGATTAGTAATCATGGAATTTAATGCAATATAAATGAGAAATCACATAAATCTAAGTATTCATTTTCTATACACTTATTCCATAAACGGGAGTTGACTGAAAAGGGCATTTATTTTTTATGTCTTTGATGTAATTGAGGAAAGCAGAGCCTTCTAAGTGGACAATAATAATTTGGAAAGTGGGAGCTTGAGGACGATGTAAGGGGAAGGGAAGCTATAAAACAAAATGACAAACTTGGAATGGGGAATCAGAGATTCATTGTTCCCAAGCACTATTTACGAAAGCAATAAACATTTTGGCTAGAACCACCTACAATTATCTTATATCTTCATCAAATTTTTCCAAACCCCCTCTTCACCTTCTAAATTTTTTTTCACGGATCATGAACAAACACCTCCTACCACATACTCTAGTAACAGCAC
Source organism: Platycnemis pennipes (assembly GCA_933228895.1). Classification (NCBI taxonomy): domain Eukaryota; kingdom Metazoa; phylum Arthropoda; class Insecta; order Odonata; family Platycnemididae; genus Platycnemis; species Platycnemis pennipes. Next base: position 66,689,181 of record OW121852.1, read on the forward strand.
TCGCACTACATGCAGATGTAGTATGCATCGAAAATGTCTGAATTTCGCACGTCTACGAGCAACTCAAAAGTCGCGGGTTCGTATTCCACCTAAGGCAAGCATGTTTTGTTTATCATAGGATTAAAGTTGGAAGTAAGTCAGATTAGACCAGGTTAGGGGTCTGTAGACTTTTGAGACTGAGAGCCAAAACTTTCTCCTACAGTGTTGAAATTTATTCAAGTCACAAACATACATGTGTAAAAAAAGGGAAAATTAAAGCAAAACTGTAATTAGAGATAGATATAATAACTAAAGAAAAAAATAGTTGGATAAAGAGAAAGATGCAATAATATATGGATACTTTACCAAGTAATATTCATTGAAAAAAATAAAACAAAAAATTGTCTCTTTTGCTTTAAAAGTGTGGGTATGAACTTGCATTATCCGAAAGTACGCATGCCCGTTGAGTAAAGTCATTTGTCATCAACGGAATGATACTAAATGGCATATTTTGGCCGATATTTGTTTTTATGGATGGAACTATGTTATTCTAGTTTCTTAATTATACGTAAGAGCCATATGCCCTTATCCAAAGAGCCGCGTGTGGTTTGCGAATCGCAGACTACCGACTCTTTGGTTAGACGGTAAGATATGTTTGATGCAATTGGAGAAATTTAGAGCATTAATCTGTTTAAACGCCACCTCAATCATTTGGGAGGAATTCGATCTCAGGAGGCTAGAGTTTTGGCCTTCCATCCCGAGGACCCAGGTTCGATTCCCGGCAGTGGTGGATTTTTCATTGGCAAACCGGCCAATACTTGAAAGCCTACTTGGAGGGCATTTCAGGGTCAGTACCCTGTCCGTCGGATGGGACGTTAGGCCGTGGTGCCCTTGGCGTCTGTCGTTAAGAGTAGGCTAATGCCGACGCCGGGTTTCTCTCCACCCTTCCTCCATTCTTACCATTACCCAATTACCCACCTATCCTAATTGGCGCAAATGACCTTAGCTGTCGGTCGCCTCCCCTGAGCAACACTATTCGATCTCAGTCATTCCTAACGTCTCTTTCAAATGCCAAGTGCCGAGAATTCAAAGACTTTGGAATTGGTTCGTGCTAGGCTGACAATTTTTGTGCTTCGGATGTGAGTTACTGAAAGAAAATTTTGCGTTTAACTGAGCCATCACTTGCAAAGGCGGCTGAGCGCAGTTATCTCGGGCACTGGGCCTGAACGAGTGTACGGTAGCATTCGACCGGCCGTGGAAGCACTGAAACATGCATCATCTTCATTCGAGGAGTAAGAAACTGTGTTCATTCAACCCCGGGGCTGTAAACTTGCCACGGAGGTAGCATCGTGAGGTAGCAGTGTGTGCGGAAGATAGGGGAGATATCGAAGGAAGAATGAAAGGGAAATCGTTTAGGTTGACAGGCTAAAACTTTAAAAGGATTTCCATTCAAGTGTGTATTTGATTTGATCCATCAAAATGTTGAGTATAGGCCGCGGTAATCAGGTTGATAACACGCTGGCCTGACAATCCGGTGGTGGTGATTATTCAGGGGAGGCGAACGACAGCTGAGGTCATTTGCGCCATTTAGGATAGGTGGGTGATTGGGTAATTTTAGGAGTTTTCAGGAAACGGAGGGAGGGTGGAGAGAAACCCCGCGTCGGCATTAGCCTACTCTTAACGAAAGGCGCCAAGGGGACCACGGCTTAACGTCCCATCCGACGGACGGAGTACTGTACTTGAAATGGCCTCCACTAGGCACTCAAGTGGGAACTGGTTTTCTACCGAAAAATCTGACACTTCCGGGAATCGAACCCGGACCCTCGGGATGGGAGGCCAGTACTCTAGCCACCACACCAACCCGAACCCCCTGACAATCCGGCAGTCGTGGGTTTGGGTCCAGTTTCAGATCGGTATCACTTTTATTTAATGATAAAATATTCATAGACAGTTGGACTTACCGTATACATCTGGAGTCACGTAAAATTTAAAACTACTCCATCTAATGTTAATAGTTCCTTAATTCATTTTAGGTAATCGTGACGGATATTACTTTTCCTTTGAGACTTTTTTCTTCTAATAACCTGTGATACTTGAATCCCCACCGATTATATGTTAAGGAAGGCTTCCAAAAACGTGCCCTAGATCATATCTCGAGTCCTTTGGGCTCATACTCGCGCCACTCGGAGTTACCACGCCACCACAAATGCAGTGTTAAGTGGTAAAGAATCATTTCAAAGACAGTCCACCAGCAGGTGAGAATTTATTTTCCCGCAGTGTACAAAATCCAATCCTGGGCATCCTAACATCGTAAGTTTCCTGCGTACAAATTCTGCTGATGCCATGTACAACGTAAATATATTATCCCCAAACATAGATTGAAATAGAACTACACAAGTTTCGCCGAATAGGCTCATTTCACGAATTACTATCGTTTGTACAAGCTATTTAAACAGTAAGCCTCGAGGCTATGGAGCCACCAGCAGGTGAGAATTTATTTTCCCGCAGTGTACAAAATCCAATCCTGGGCATCCTAACATCGTAAGTTTCCTGCGTACAAATTCTGCTGATGCCATGTACAACGTAAATATATTATCCCCAATCATAGATTGAAATAGAACTACACAAGTTTCGCCGAATAGGCTCATTTCACGAATTACTATCGTTTGTACAAGCTATTTAAACAGTAAGCCTCGAGGCTATGGAGGAACGGTAAATACCAAGAGCGAGGGGAAGTAAAATATTTCAGCAAGGTCAGGCGAGGGTTGAGGGAGATGTAAGAGGGTTGGGAGAAAAGAACGAAAAGAAGATCGAGTTCAATGAAATAGAAAAATGGGGAGGGCACAAGCATACTTGGACATCACGGGCGTGTAATGCAAGGTCTTCAATGCTTTATTTGACTAGCGGTTAGAATCCGCGAAAGGGCCTGAATTATGCTAGCATCACCCCCCATGACCTACAAGTGAAGTTTTTCGAGGCGGATACAAAGATTGCATCTAAAGAGGAGTTCATCGGTTAAGGAAGCATTACATTCCAAGAGTAAGACCCGAGCTCGGAATTAACGGCTCCGGTTAGAAGATTAATTTTTTCACTAAAATTCATGTTTCGTTTACATTTAAATACGCTAAAAAATAGCGATTTCAGTTCCAAGTGAACCATTCACTTGGAGTCACTAATAATCAAGAAAACAAAATATGAAGAAGTTTTTAAATGTTTCAGTAATTACGAAAGGCGACCGAGAATGAAGTTTAATTGCTTCATGTAAGGAATCGCTTGTCTAGATGTGAATGATTCTTTCAGGAAAATATAGAGGAAGCATAGAAATCCGGAATCACCATGTGCCCTCCTTAGTTGCATAATAGCATGTGGATCCCAAGTTTTACGTCCCACCCGGCGGATGGAGAGCAGCAGACGAAACGTTTCTAACAAAATATTCAAACGAGGAACCACATAACAATGAAACAAACCTCTGAGACTCCATTCAAGAGGAGAGATTTTACGAGATTTGAACTCGGATCCCTGGAGCTTGTGCCAATAATGTTGGCGACCATTACTGAATGATTCTCCCCCTCTCACGTATAATAAAAATTCAATGTGACACACTCTTTAATTACCGCCCACAAAATATATAGAAGAAACCTCATTATATACGTACTCACCCAAGTGATTTGGAGACCCGGGATCCTTCAATAGAATAATTCGTAGGGCGGGATAGTTCCAATGTCAGCGTTTGCGTGAGCTTGGACTGCCTGAGGACGCCAGAAAAAGAAAATACGAGCGAGAATATAGCGCATGCGAAAATGCATGCATTAATGTTGTCTACTTCGGATTGCACAATAAGATCGGGAAATTTGTGTTAAGCGTAGTTCATAACATTTAGTTCATTAGAGAAAGAAATAATAGTAAAACCAATGTTATCTAGAAAAATACAACAAAATGAACAGTATTATTCATTGCAAGACCTTACCTTTCGAATCTTACGATGCACCTCCGTGCGAGGTCCCAATACAACTGAATGCTTCGTTGAAAATTCGCCAGGTGGCGCGACGTATTTTTGGCAGCATATTTGCGGTGGGAGGGGAAAGTGCTTCTCCAAGAAGGGCCTCCTATGCCAAGGAGGCGTGAAAAATAGACTATCAAATGCCCCACGGGAAAATTTGTATCGTAGTTTACTTGCACGGGGCCTTGAATCCCAGATAGCAGCCAGGTGCCTCTCAGCATAGCAGGTAAAATGGAGTTCTTCGGCTTTCATTCACAGCCGATCGGAAAACACTTAGAAGGGAGGAGATCGGGTTGGTGTAGTGGTTAGGATACTGGCATCTCACCAGGGGCTCGAATATCGAGGAGAGGCTCGAATCCCGGCAGTGGAAGATATTTTTCATTGTTAAAACACTTCCTTCTTCAGTGTTTTCTGTATAAAAGTAGACAAAGAATTCATTTATTGTAATTGAATTTGAACAATAAGAAGGAAAATGATATTATTTGATGAAATTGAAATTTAAAGACATCAGAGAAAAGATATATTTCCGGAAGTAATTAGCTAATGCTAGTGCTTAAGACAATCTATTCACAAGCCAGGGTGGTCATCGATGGTAAGAGTAAGGATTACAAGGAAGAGGCGACTGATAATTGACTTCATTTGTTTCATTAAGGATGGGTAGTCGCCTCCTGCCAACCCTTAAAAAAAGGCAAATTTTTCTGGATGGAGTCGGGTGGAATACTAATTATGAAAGTCTAGCACATAGCATTGAATCGAATTAATATTTTACCGAAAAATCTCTGCCACTCTACAGGTCCTTAGGGTGGATGGTCAGTACTCCATTATGTTTAATAAATGGTTCAGTGAATATAAAAGAGCGGTGAAATGTCACCTCCTGCAATAATCATCCTTCCTCTCAATTTTCTTATCTTCCAATAATCCTACATTGTTCTCACACTTCTAAAATCAATAATTGCTGTGGATTTTGAATACTTGTCTCCCTTTTCTCTTCAGCCTCCTAAGATCAGCTGATAAATAAAAAAAAACCTTGGAAACCCCGCCTGTGTATGAATTGTACAAGAACAGGTAGCACCAATCACTCATTAGTCGTAGGTGAAATAAATGGCATATCATTATCTATATTTGCTTGAGTACACAACATAAATATACCTTTGGGGTTTCAAAAATGTTTTCACGATGGTGAACGTAAAGAATGCGCTTCTCCATTGCTTAATTAAGTGGGGTTATCAATTTTCACGCATACTTATTGTGGAGCAGCTGGATTTCCGGGATATGCTCCGCGTCCATTTGTCTGTGCGACGACAGTTGTGACAGACTACAGCTCTGAAGATGTCTGCTGAAACGTCGGTAAAACTGTTGTCGGGGAGATGAACACACGAGGAGGACATTCTGTATACCCAACTGTTCCTATTACACCACTCCACGGAAGTCTACATCAAGGCATATTTGTTGTGCTTGCATTGGGCGAAAGAATATACTTGATAAGTGGTGATAAAAGTTTCTGATCAATGCCACACGTTCCGTTACTTCTGGCGCATTCACTCACAAGCAAAGGATAAAAGGGTCCGTATTCAGCGTCTTATAATTTTTTAGCAAAGTTTGGCCCAAACCATGCACCATATTTATCCCGTAGACTAACTTTGATGCATACTTGGATTTGTTTAAAAATTCTATAGAACAGTTTTAATGAAATATATTTATAAACTTTATTTAAATTTTGGCAATTTTTCACCATCAAGCACAAGCCTCGTATGTACTTCGATGACTATATGTTGCAAATACTATTATTAGTGACAACATGGACGATTATCAATATGTCAGTTTAATTTATACTATTTTAATGCAGTTTACATCAAGGATATAATATTTATTTTAATGCTCATTCCTTCCTTTTTTACCCACGAAACTTCGGAAGTTATGATAGGGATTTACCGCATGCCAGGAGTGGTAAGCTGTTGCAACATAGTCTACCATGGATTCGACTGACCCTATTTTGAAAATTCCCTTTTTATGCACTTGTTCATGTAAAAAAAACTTCTTAATAGCTGCGATTCAACTGATTTTTATTTAACATAAACTAGTTTTGACTTTACTCGTACACCATTCTCAGGAGATATGGATATCTGGGAGGGTTTCAGTTGCAACTAGGTCTATGCTGAGAGGGTGAAATGAAAGAAAGGGGGAAGAAAGTGGAGGTTAGCAATTTTACGGTGAAGGGAAGAGAGCGGAAAGGAATGGTGCGAAATGAAGAGTGAATGAATGTTACTGCTTACAGTCAGAGTATTGTTTCATCTCCCTTTGTTTAAAAAATACTTACTAGCTGGAGGTGCCCGCTGAAATTCAACGGAAGGGAGAAATATAATAAAAAATAATTGTTGCATTAAGAAATTTTAACATAGTTTATGATGGGGCGAAAAAAACTTGTGTTATAGAGTTAGCTATGGCCCAAGTAGGTATCGGAACCATAAATATAATTTAAACCAATGTAAGCATATGATTACTCCCTGGAATCATAACTGGACCTTTACAAATTTAAGAATTTCATTTAGAAACTTTTAAGCCGAGTTTACACGATGCATTTACACGCGCGGGTAGATGCGTGAACACATTCACCATCAAAATTGCACCGTGTAAACACTCAAAATTGCGCAAATGCGTGAATGCGTGGACAGAAAATAGCCCCTGTTCTATTTTGGTGAATGTGTACGAGCAATTTGTAGTCGTTTCGCAGTGCCATATGGTGGTAGCTATCATAATTGATATATTCATTCGATTGCTGGCGGCTTTTCGTTTGTGCTTCGGTGTGTTTACGAGCGTCTCACTGCTTTTTATATTTCGACCATTGTATATTTGTCTGGACATTTATTCTACCGATTCTACCTATTTGAACCCTGCTCTTCTTGGACTACTCTTTACGGATCGCTGCTTCGGATACGGATACGTATTAATGCATTTTATTCCAATTAGAGTAAATTCTATTACTATGACCTCGTACAAATTTAGACTACTTAAACCAGGTACTTGTCGCTCGTTGCCAATATTCACACCTTTTGTTGCAATTTTTTTCATATTGCTACTCTTGTTTTTGGTTAGACTTCATTTAAGTTTCTTCCCACGTTCTTGTGTCTCAAAATACAACAATTTTGAAAGCGGTCCCCTTCGGAATACGGTATAAATCCATAAAATATTCACATTTTGAACCCCGTAGAAACTTTCATTTAAATACTTTTAGTTTTACTGAATGCAAACCTGCTTGATTTGGGAGCAGCGCGAAAAGTAAGCCCGAATAATTTTGCAGATTGAAATGGCCGATCTAGATTCAAGAATTAGCTGAGATACCTCTTTTAATACATTTCAATATCTTCACGAAAAGAGCAATGCAGTTTACGGCATCAACTTTTTTAGCATCATTGTAGTGGCATCAATGAACGTCCCACGGATACGTAATGAGACATTATGTTCCATTGGGATTTGAATTTTTTCCGTGGTAGAAATTTACCCTATTTAAATTGAATACTTGTCGTTCTTTCACGTATATTTAAATTTCCCATTTGACTCGTATCTATAATACAATTTTTTTATTTTACTGCTCATATTTTTGTTAAACTATCCCAATCGACTTTTGTCAAGCTATCTCAATCGACAACGATTTCGAACGCGTTCCATCTCTTCTCTTCTAGCGGCATGGTCACGTAAATAATAATTATGTATCTATTTCACACCATGAGTTTGCAAACATTTTTTCATCAAATGGGACGTCTTTCATTACTTGTCTTTAATTGCATATCAAAATAAAACTTGAAACATTTTATGTTTTTTCGCAAAATATCGTACGATAGGTTTAAAAATGTGAAATTTCGCGCAAAATATCGCACTAACAGCCGAATACCGCTAAATTTCACGAATAAAAAGCTATTCACGAAATTTCCGTGAATTTCGCTAGCGTTAAAATGGCAAATTTTAACTTATTATGGCTTTAAACATCAAAATTACAACTTTTATACTCGTAAAAAAATCGCGAAAAAACCAATTCCCGAAATTTCAGGGTTTCTAATGATGGGTAAAAGGGGAAGATGGAGGAAAAAAATTGAGATTCTCAACAGTATGAGGAAAGGCAGGTGGTATGAATAGTTGATGAGGAAATTAATAGAATCGGCTTATGCTTCGTGAAAATTCATATAAAAACATTAAAACCCAACCAATTAAAATTTTCATAATATTTATTTAGACACTCAGACCTGAAGATCCTCTCAATAATAAGTGTGAAATATCATATAGGCTGTGTTTTGAATTATATAGGTTGTGTTTTGAATTATATAGGTTGTGTTTTGAATTACATAGGTTGTGTTTTGAATTATATAGGTTGTGTTTTGAATTATATAGGTTGTGTTTTGAATTATATAGATTGTGTTTTGAATTATGTAGGTTGTGTTTTGAATTATATAGGTTGTTTTTTGAAGTTTTATGAGGAGAGTAGTATACGGTATTTTTCGTGTAAGGATACAGGGATGGCTACGTGGTAAAAAGGGAGTAGAACAAAAATTAACTGCCTTAGATTCATTTATTATTGAAAGCAACCAGCCATGGTAGCCAGGGTCCAACCCAAAAGTCGCGGGTTTGAATCCCATTCAAGGCATGGATGTTGTGTTTGTCCTTAAAGTAAGACCTTAGGCTAGATGGTGCGATATAACCGCAGCCGTTGAAGCACCTAAAACCCAAGACCACTCAATATTTGTTGAAAAGTCTCTGGTGATGATGATTTATAATTTTCTCCCCAAATATTTCGTTTGCTTTCAGATGAATTGAGTAATATTTTCAGAGTGTTGGTGTAAACATCCACATAATTTGACAGTGTATTTTTCAACTGTGAACCAAAATAAATTTATTATCGTCCGTAGCATTGTAAAGCTTCATATGGGGCCACGGATGAAAAGCCAAATCAGTCAGCATTCGTCCTCCTCTAATAAGATCAGCTAAAACCCTTTACACTCGACTCCACGAGTGTAGAGGTCCATGGAGGACCACGTGGCATGAAGAATAGCGATGAACGCACTGGAGAGCACAAACCATGACCTGAGCGTTGCTTTTCCTGCACCGAAGGTCATCCACCCATCCGGGAGGCTGGGAACAAAACCGGAGTGCTCCAGTTGAAGCGACCCACTTTTAAGTCGCCCTTGGTGGGCGAGGGTGGTGGCTAACGCTGAAACGAAAAGTGGTGTATCAACGCTTTCCCTTTGAACGATTAAAAGAGCGATCAGCAAGGTTGACTTAACTGCAAGGGCAGTGGCTAATTGCCAGACTCGTCAATGATTTCCCTCTTTCTCTGCATGCTGTCACCGAATCGTCCAAAATCGTGAGTGATTCACGTCGAACTTAGATTCCAATTTCTTTTTTTCTCCAATTTTTGATTTTTTCTGAGTGTGAACTTTGGTTTCATCATTTTTTATCATGAAGGAATGGTAATAAGGGAAAATGGTACGCCGAAGATCGTAATCAAAGGAAGAATGGGGTCGTTCACCATATTTTTTTATTGCCAAATCTGATAGAGTTTATGTAAAATAAAAAGACCCGTATTTTTCCGTTTTTTGATCCGTCAATTATTTCTCGAGTTATAAGCGGCGAAAAACTGATGTTTTTAACCCTTTCGGAAAAGTGGGCGTGGTGCAACCTCTGACGTATTCGACTTAGTCAAATCACAACTGAGCCCGCGAAGCTACTTGGCCTTATTGCAATGGGGAGAAACAGCTGACTCTGACAATAGGAGCAGTTGCGACAGGATCTGTGCGAGCAGACCTCCCGAAAATTCTCCTCCACTCCCTTCCCTTACCCTAAAAGCAGTCAAGGGCGGGAGGAAAATGACGTAAATGTTATCAAAGCAACTTCTTCGGTGGGCGTCACCTCTTGCTTTTTTTCAATTTATTAGTGAATGGTTGTGCTTAGAAGATTAATTTTTTCACTAAAATTCGTTTTTCGTATCCATCTAACAATTTCGTGTACAAAATTGCGATTTCGGTTCCGAGTTAACGCCCCCATTCTCGCAAGTGGGGCACATGTGCCCAGCTTCTTACTCTATACCGATAGGGTGAAGCATACAGATAATATTAGAGAAACGAAGTCCGTCACGAAGAGAGTCAAGTATCTTCCCTTTCTCTATTGACGACCACAACAACACCATGATTTGTCTCTCCAACATGCATTCATAGATAGACCGTCCCTTTATATACATGGAAACACAATTGCGCACACTTCACATCATTATGAGTAAAAAATATCAACAAATATGGCCCATTATGCATCGTTTTTATTTTTAGTTTTTTCTCCCAGGCCCCTTGGAACTCTTCTTGATTTCTCACTCAGCCTAGTCAATTTGTCTTGCTAATCTTTCTGGGACACCATTTTTATTCCTTCTAGGTTTGTATTAGTTACTACTTTACAGCCTGCACCACAGACCCATTGCCTCATCGCCAGAAAGGAGCACTCTCCAGATGTAAGTCGAAATGAAACGTTTCCCTGCTCCCATATTTATATTTACAGCTATAGGTAGATCTACTTGTTGTGGAATGCCCTATTCGCCTGAACTATTGCCGTGACAATTTACTCCTTTTCTTATCCATCGCTGGTCCATAGTCTTTCAAAACTCTTTTTACTTTTTCTCTTTCAAAACCTTGCCTCACTATTGATAAAAAAAATGAGAAAAGTCGCGGCTGCTACCTTAAGAATATTTCCCACTTCTCAATGATGTGGGGACGAGAAAAATTTCACAGGGAAAATCCGTCAGAAAAAAGTCAGTGAAAAGAAGAGTAGGGACTCCATAGGAGAGCTACCCGAACCGGTAGAAGAGTAACAATCATTCTCACTCATTATATCTGATTCTAAAACTACCGCATTCCTTCCGCGAACGATTTTGACACAAAAGACTTCTCGAGGGTTTCAACACCTCCTCCCAATTAAAACAGCAGGTAACGAGCATCCTATGAAACGTTGTCACCGACCACAGAAGCCATTTAAGTAACATGTTGGACAGGCAATCCAAAGATGACGGGTTCGAATCTTGTCGTGGATGATGTGCTCGCCTTAATTTAAAGCATCATTAAGTTAGGCTAGATTGTACGATATAACCGTACAATAGCAGTTGAAACACCTTAAATCCAAACATATTTAAGCCACTGTAACCTTTTAGGGTGATCGCATCTCATGGTCGCACTGATAATCCGGAAGTGCGTGATATAAATTCAATAAAACTCAATTCAAAACTCAATGACAGGCGACGGAGAAAATAATGACTACCAAGACTCTTAAGGCCAAATCAGTAGCTTCGGCAAAGGATGAAAAAAATAATAAGTCAAGTTTATTCACTTTTATTACATGAAAAATATTTACAAAACACAAGGGTGTGGGTGCCATCTTTTTTTATTTAGGATTGGGGAAAAATTAGACTCGGAGTAATAAGATAGAAATGAAAAAAATAATTCACATTCAAGTCAACTCGATTCAATAACCTTTCGACACAATGCAAAATTTCTTTTTTTTTCTCATGGAATCCACAACCCAAAAAATCGGCCACTGGCCTTCAAAGATGTCATGCCATTGATGGACACTAAGTCCAATGGTGGACCAGATCCACTCGCAAAAGTTCTACATTCTTTATTTCAAAGGATTCTAGAATGTTTAAATAAAAAATATCAAGGGAAAAGGGTACAAATATAATGCTATAAATGGAAGTATGATCTTACAGCGCCATCAACTGGCGCCTTCGGACCAGTGTTACATTGGTACATACAAATTTTCGTCCGCGGTTCCGTAAGCCAATTCAGTGGAGGCTGCTCAAATGGAATGCTCCGCGAAATCACAATGCGCATGCGCCTGGCGCTTCATACCACGCACGATCTTGTGGCCAATAATGTGCATGAAAATGCGCACCCGTGAATCACTCATGAAAGTGATTCCGTTCGCAAAACTATCGGCAGGAAAGTAACAAGAGTGTGCTCTTGTTAATACCTTGCGGATTTCAGTCATAACTGAAAGTGGATTGCATGCCAAGGGAGACGGAGGTGAATGATTAGGCGCATATTTATGCCCAGGATCACGCGCGGAATGAAACGGCCATTTTGCGTCAAGAGTAGATGTGGAAAAATGCGGATAGAATCGGAGACGATTCGTATTTCAAAATTATTTTCAACTCTTTTATTTCAGTCACTCTGCTATAAATAGGGCATCGTTTTGGTGATTACCATATCCGCATAACTACACATTCACCCTATCATTGGAAATCAAAGGTCACGTAGAATATTAAAAAGGTCGTCCTTCCGACAAGGATTACGTTCGAATCCGATTAAAATTAAGTTTAAACAGAATCTTCTTTTTAAATTCCGCTTGGCATCTCGGAGCGCTTTCTCACTCAAGTCAAGTTTGGTTTTGAAAAATATTGCAGTTTCTATTTTTTTCTCGCGTATTAAAAATATTTGCCGTTCGCCACCGGGTCGATCGGAAAGAATGGGACTCTCGTGGATGAGCGCAGGAATTCACGGGGAGGAAGGTGGGTTAATCAGGTGCGCCTCTGCCCTTTCTTTTATTTTGAATGACCGAAAAATAATGGGTTTCCTGAGGCCCTTATTTTTTACTCGCAGACATCCCTGGAAGGTTAAAGGAGGGTGGTTCTCAAAACTGTGAAGTTGACACGACCCGGCGTCACTTTTTTTTCTGACAACAAATGATGCTGCCCTTTATTTCCAGTCGATTCGACCGTTGCAAACCCAACCAATCAGAGACGCGACGGAAGTAATTTTTTCTTTTATCTTTTGTGTTAGCGTTTGAGATTGAGCGGGGTCAAGCAGCAATTCAATCATATTCACTCGAGCAACACGCTCATGCATCCGCTAAGGATGGAGGGCCGCGGCGGCGTTTGGTGGTTTGAAACTGAACCCCAGAGCTTTTCCCGCCATCGAATGACACCCGAGGATCACACCGCGTAGCCATGAGCTTTGAGTAAAAACGCAAAGTTACGCGGCTATCACAAGTTGAACATGGTTGACATTTTAGAAAGGATTATCACCTCCCCCGCCATTGTGGATTGTATTTCTGATTGGAGCGTCCTCCGTTCCCCATACAGCACCGTTTTTTTGTTCATTATCCCTCCTTTTCCTCACGTCAAGATGTTCCTAACGATATATCTCTACTTCTCTCTAGGCCCATTAACACGAGACAAGCAGCGTGGTGGGCTGACGCCCGAGCAGATGGGCTTAAACAGTAATTTGACGTGAGCACTTAAAAGTGCCCGAATGAACGACGCATGTGTCCAGAAGAGGTCGTTTTGCGATTCAGTATTGAAAGATTTAGCATCGCCATCGGTACGAAAAAAAATTCATATGACGTGGTGAACCGTGCGACGCAGAAGAGGCGCTATTGCATTTTTTCCCGCATCGAAGCTAAGAGCCAGTCTTTCCTGTTACACTAAAAGCTGACCGGTGATACTTTCAGTTAAAATTTCAGTCTCCTGGCGTGCAAGGAAGAATAGTTTTTCTCTTCTCCTGCGTCGCAAGCATAGTTTATCACGATGTTCAAACCTTTCCCCTGAAGGACACAACGATGCATTATCCTTCCATTCGGAATCGTAAAACAAACGCCTCGAGAGAGGGGTCCTTATTCAGGAAGGATAGACGGTGACGACACCTTGACGTCACAGCCACGATTCCCGAACGGTATATTTAAAAAATTGGGATTGGTTCGAGCCCTGGAGGTCGAAACGTCGGATTTGTGGAGTCTTCGATGACGATTCGGATCTTTCGTGAACGAGGGCCCCTGATATCCCAAGTCAGGAATGGTTCTCGCGATCACAAGTTCATCTGGTGCGCATGCGTCGTTATGTCAACTTTGCGGTCATCGTGCAGGATGGGCTGCGAGAGGAACGTTTCTCCATCACTCGGCTCGGGGAACGACCTTCAAAAGGGGGAGGGGTGAGGGGGTGATTTTTAAGGGCACTACGCGTCCTGGTGGTTAGGTGTGGGTGCTGGTCGGCCGGGGAAGAGCGTCCCGGGCCTTCGGGACCTCTTCCGCCCGGCCAGCAGTCCCGCGAGGCCCCTCTCCTCGTGGGCGGTGGTCGAGGTCGCCGGCGTCGTGGGCTCCTCCTCGCCCTCCGCCACTTCTTCCTTGTGGTGCTCCTCGGCGCCTTCTTCGTGGTCCTCGCCCTCCTGATGGCCCTCGGCGTCGGCAGGGGCCGCCGGGGCGGCCGTGGAGGCCTGTCCGGGCCTCCTCCTGGGCAGCAGAGAGGACACGAGCTGCCGGCGGCCGGCAGACGAGGCGGGGGCGGGCCTGGTCGTGGACACCTTCTCAGTGACGCGGAGGCGGGGTCGGTTGCGAAGACGGGTCAGGGGTCCAGGGATCGGGGTGGTCACGCCGGGCTTATCTTCTCCATCCTCGCTTTCAATGTGCTCCTCAGCCGCCTGGAATGAACGACGAGCAACTTGATTCAATGCTCGGTTGCACGATATTCTAATCGTATTGTCGCCTTTGTACACGATACTTATTATAAGTAGCATCGTCTGAACCTGGATAGATCATGGTATCATGAAAAACAGTGACATGCATTAAAAATTCCCAAATGCAGGCAAAATTAGGCGGAAAATAATTGAGGCGCTCGGGGCTAGATAATGGTAAGCCACACACTGGGCAATATTGAGATTTGTACGCTTTTCTTATCTGCTAGAGGATGGGAGGCCACTGGTGGAGTATTATGTGAAGAAACCAAGAGATGGCAGCACACACCCTGTTGTTATGCATTGCACCAAGACACAAAACCTTATTTATGGAATTTTTCGAACCTTCAGATGTCTCTTGTAAAATTTTCAAAATGTGGCTTACCATTATCTAGCCCCGAGCGCTTCAATTGTTCTATTTCCACGTATTTATCCCGGTAATATCCCGGTTATGACAGTGCTTCAAGCTGCAAACTTGTTGCTTCGTGTAAAATGTCTTTAACAGAAGGCCAACCACAGTCAACGGCTGGTGTCCAAGTAACAATAAGTGAGATAAGATAATATAAGATTATAGACTCTTCTTTTTAAATCGGTAGGTTTATGGTGGGTACAGAAACAGTTGTTTGTGGAATAATATGAAGAAAGTAAGTTTGGAGGACATGAAGACACAATAAAGTGATGAAAATGGTAGAGGAAATAAGGAATTCAGAAGTAGGAAGAGGGAGTGAATGAAATGGTCCAGAATGTTCAGAAGTATATGATCTAAGGGAGAAGTTTGGGAAAGTTCGGAAGAGGGAGGGAGGAGAAGAACAGACAGTTTGGGTGGATTTATGAGAAGCATAAGGTATGCGGCGCTGAAGGATTTAATGCGAAAGCTAGATTATCCTGCAGCATTAACTCCTGCATATTATCCCTGTTTTATTGTGTTTTTGTTATTTTATTTATTTATACTACTTATAATATTTCTATTGTTTATATGATTATTGAATTGCTCATGTTAAGCGTTATCTTAAAGAACACATGTCTCATTTTATTGATTTACCAATGAATTTATAGATGTTAATTTTGATGTCTTGTTTCTAACCCCTCTACCACTTTATTGATATTTTTACTTCTTTTCCAGGTTCTTATAAAAAAGAAAAAAACAGCGATTATACTGTGATCATTATTAAGTAGTGCATGAAGTATGCCTTAAATACTATAAATACTAACAATCTAGTTAAATGAGACCATATAGTTGCTTGTTTGCATGTCAATAGTGCATGCTTGGTGATCTCCACCCCCTGCCACACACACTCGCGGTGGCTTGCAGGGTATCGTGTAGATGTAGATAAAAAATCTGTGAGTCCAAGTTGAGCTCAAGCGAATGTGAACCCAAGGCCATTTAATTCATTCATTCATACACATTTTTTAAGATAAAAAAATGTGGATGAATGAAACTTTGTAAACCTTTTTAGCCCTGGATGGGGGGTAGAGAGGATGACATCGTCTTATTTCACCCAGGTAAAATAAATGAAAAGTTAAGTCAGCAAGGAATCAAAAATTTCAGATATTGCGTACCCCTATGTTAACAGATCGAAGAACACAAAGTCGACGTTTCACAACAACCAAAATTTTACACGCAGGAGGTACCAACCGAATGGTTCTCTGACGCTGCTTCCTCCTGAGCGACATCTGAAGGGTCCTCCGCGGCCGCGGTGGACGAAGTTTGGGGCAGTGGCGCCAGTCCGGGCCTAGTCCTGCCGGGCAGGTTTAGCCTGGGGCCGGGTCTGAGCGGCCTGGGGGCCAGAGAGCCGGGAGGCCTTACCCTCGGCCTCCCTGGCAGCCTCGAGGGAACCTCCGGCTGTGGCGCTGGCGACGCCTCGGCGGCGTCGACGGCCGCCTCTCCCTCCTCGCTGTCCTCCGCAGACGGGGCCTGCGTCGTGGTTGTCGTCTGTCCACGTCTCCTCAGGTTGTAACGGTCTGCAAAGGTGGGCCTGGCCAGGAGCGACGGCGAGGACGGGCTGCCTCCCTCACTGAGGGCCGAAGCCTCCGTTGTGGAGGTCGAAACCTGCCCGCGACCCCTGAACCTGTTCCCTGGTGTCCTGTTCAGTGGGAGTCTCGAGAACTGCCTGGTAGCCGGCTTCTCTTCCTCGTGGGTGGAATCGTCGTCGGAGTGGGTGGGTGCTGCAGTCGTGGTGGACCGCCTGCCGTAAGATCCACGGGAAGCGCCGGCGGCGCCGTTCCCTGGTGTCCTGCTAGGACTGAAGCGTCCCCTGGTGCGGACAGGGGCCTCGGATGAAGGCGCCTCTGTAGTGGAGGATGTGGGTGACGAATCGGGTCTCCTGTACCTATGTAGAAAACGAGGATATATGCATTTATAAAATAACTTATGGAAATAAAACGACAGAGAAAAGATCATGTGCAATTCAGTTTCAAGAATAAAACGAAAGCCAAATCCTTATACACTAAGAACTAAATAATTTAGAACTTTGGAAACCCCTTCAGCATTGCATCACTGCCGCAATAAATACCGGAGCTAATTCAGGGGCCACGTCAAGCGATACCTTGAGTTTTTCCGATACTTGACAGTGATGACGTTTCAGCGTCACGGCCTTGGAATATCCCGAGAAAAATTGGGAATTATAAATAATTTTGATATAACGAACTCGACATTTTGAAGTTACAGTTTCAGTTAATTTCGAACATTGGAGTGGAAACAATCGGATTCATCAATCACTTTGGTATTCGTTCTACAGGAGGCCTAATTCAAGATATGCCGAGTCTTTCTAGGCACAGGGAGCCCTATTCAAAAAGAGCTCAACAATATTATGCTATGCTATTTTTACGTAACATTCTCTCCAATGACCGTTCCTTAAAAAAAGGGATCTATACCGAAGTCAAAACGTTGAAATTTCTATGGCTTGGTGATGTTCAATCCTTTTTGGATATGACGTATGCATTTGATACGCAGACACTTGAAAATTTCAAGCCTTGATTAATGCAAGTCCCCAATGAAAAAGACTGATATGAAAAGTAAATAGAACAGGGAAAGAATCATGTAGAAAAAACTGGCTTGAGAGGGGATCCCATTAAAACCTGATATAGGTAACACTAGGAAAACTTTTAAAATAACTAAAGAAGGCACCAGCTCCTTTCCTCTGTGGGAATAACACATTTTTTAACCTCAGAAATATGACGTTTAAAGTCCAAAATATAGAATTTTTTCAGCAGAAATAAAGTATATTGAGGCTGTATTCTCACTACGAAGGCACTCGGATTATAGGCCTCCGACCCCTAGCAAAATGGAGAGGCTTTGTGTAGGATTAATACCAATTTATTTGTGAATGGCCTAGAACAATTTATCTTTCTTTCTTAAAAATAAATTTGATCTATTAAATTGCTTCACCTTAACGAGATAAAATTGGCACTTTCAAGGAGTTTAACATGGAAGTGCGGGAGGGCAGTGGATTTTTTTTAGCGTACCTGTTGCGTCCGGGCCCGGAGGCCTGGCTACCGGCATTCCCCCTTCCCCTGAACCTGCTCGGCCTGCCGTTGGATTTCTCCGTGGTCGGAGCGGGAGTCGTGGTCGTCGTGGTGGTAGTCGTGGTCGCCTCCGTGGTAGTCGTGGTGGTTGTCGGCTGGGCAGTGGTCGTCGCCGCCTCGTCCTCTTCCCCGGGGGTCGTGGCCCCATCCGCCGCAGAGGACACCTCCTCGCCCTCCTCAGTGCTGACTAGGTTGCTGGCGTTGTCCTGAGCCTGTAGTATGGCGTACAGGTCGAACACGGACTTCTCCACAGCCGCTGGGAGGGTGGAGGAGACGGTGTCGAAGTCGGAGTCGTGAGAGTAGGTCGGGTGAGCGGAGGCATCGAGGGATGGAGCTGCTGGTGTCGTGGGGACGGCTGCTGGTTCCGTCCTGGGCCGGGTCCTCCTGCCATCGGGGTAGGCGGAGGCAGGGTCCTCCTCCACCTCCTCTTCGCCCTCCTCGCCGCCCTCGGCGTTCACTCCCAGGAACTTGACGGGGGCTCCGGACGGGATCGCCGGGAAGGACGGGGCGGCTAGGTCTTGGTCGGGCGAGGCTCCGCCGGCATTGGTGCGGAAGGAGCTGCTGTCGACGAGCTCCAGGCTTGGCCTCACGGCTCCCCGTGGGGGGGAGGCGGGGGTCGCGGCCGGGACTCTGAGAATGGGCTCGGTGGCGTAGGAGGAGTCTTCGGCGGGGATCTGCCCGCGGCCCCTCGGTGGGAATCTGGTGTTGGCCGGGAGGCGGTCTTCAGGGATGACTTCCACCGGGACGGCTGTGGGCTGGTCGCGGTTCCTGTTGCGATATCTTCGCGGGGGATGAGAGCGGAAAGAGGTAAAGATATGGAAAATCGACGAATGAGGAATCGGCGCTTATAGGAAATTTTCCCGGAAGCCACTGAAGATCCATCTCATCACTTTAAAATTGCTTATTTTACAAGGAAGTGATAACTGCACACGAGATATTGATTAACTTATTGTGAAGAATAAGCGTAATCCCGCGTACTTGTAATATGATGCGTCAAAAATAAGTGCAATTTTCCACCAGGATAATTTTTTTAAATTTAACATTAGCTTTAATGTACAAATTAATCATTTTATCCTATTGGAAACCTGGTGATTAACTTATTGTGAAGAATAAGCGTAATCCCGTGTACTTGTAATATGATGCGTCAAAAATAAGTGCAATTTTCCACCAGGATAATTTTTTAAATTTAACATTAGCTTTAATGTGCAAACTAATAATTTTATCCTATTGGAAACCTGGTGATAAACTGACCTCTCGAAAACGTTGGTCGAACCAAAATGCTATTCTAGGATTAAAATTGCTTATATTTCGGCCAGTATTCCGGAAAAAATTGAAAATAGATATATTACTTAGTTATCTATAACATGTAAAGCTTTATCTGCGTTTGTATATTCAAAAATTTGACTAAAATGAGATGTTCAAACGTTGCACAAATTGAAGGCCTTGTTACATGCATGTAAATATATGTAGTTTTGTACATTTTTTATGTAAATATATGTAGTTTTAGATTTCTCCAACTTTAAAGTCCAGAAATCCATTCCAAACCATCACATAGACAAAATACAAAATATATATCATTTATTACCTTTCCCTTCAAGTAGTGGCCATGGCCATTTCTGTCTAAGCCGACCAAGGCATTGTCGAAAATAATGAAAATTGCTATTTATTTTTGCAAAGCAATTTACTTTTTACAACATAAATAATAATATTTTTATCAAATGTCTGGGATACTAAGATGTCTATTATTAATACGTATGCATGCTAAACTTCAGATACAAAATCTCGTACGCCTTGCTTTCGCTCCAACGCCTTTTTCCATTTTCCTATAACCCACATTTCAAAAGCAGCCAGTCTTCATGAGAGCGTGTTGATAGTGATTGAAATATATGACATAAAACATTTGAAAACGTAAAATAAATCTCAAGAGTTAATATCCCCTCAAACTGTGATTTTAACAATGAAAATCTCACTGGAGCTTGAATACGTGAGGAGATCAAAGGTGGATGGAAGGGGTACTTCAATGTGCTGCGTTTCCGTATGTGTCCACAATCATGGATAGTCACCATGATCAATCATGTCTACAGTCATGGATTGATAAGAAGGCCTTAGTAGGTTTGTTTTGTAAGTGAACCTGCTACTTAATTTATATAGTACCGTATAATCTATACTTAGCCCTTTGAGGGCCTTTGTCGCATGAAAAATCATCCAGAAGAGCCGACGCGACGTCGCCAAGAGCAACTCCAATTTTATTTGACGACATTAACAATTTTCCACGGAAATATTTGACCATTATTCGACTAACGTCGGGAAATTGTTAGAATTTATGACTGTTTTTTATCAGAGCACTGTATAGATTTCTGGATAATAATATGAAAAGTTATTTAAGCACAGGCATTAAAAAGAAATTATGAGATTAAAAAAAACACCTTGGCATTTTAAGGTATACTTCTTCCAAGATATCGCCTGCAACGCAAGGTGTTAACCCTGAGGCAAACGATATCCGTGACTGAAAAGACAGGATACGAAACTGGATATTTATGCTAGCCGGGCCACGGATTCCCTCCCGGTTCGGCCACCGGCTGAGCACATCCCTGTGTCCTCACCTGGGTCCACCCCTGGATACTCCGACTTCGTTGCTGGCTGGGACGGCCTCCTCGATGGCCTGCACCGCCGGCCTGATCCTGTTCCCGACCGACGCCTCGGCCGCCTCCGCTGCACCCCTGTTGCGATCGATCACCGTGTACCGCACCCTGTTCCTCCCTCCGGCCTCGGCGCCGTCGGAACTTCCGGCCGGGCTACCCCTACCCCTCTGCCGCCCGAAGCTCCTGTCCGGAACTCCCGCCTCCGCGGAGTAGTCCTCCTCCAGCGAAGCCGACTCTGCAGAATCGTCCTCCGCCGGACTGTTCTTCACGAGGAACTTGCTCCTTTGCCCGCTACCCCCGCGGCCCCTGCTCCTGGTCCTCGTGGGCTCCGCCGGGGGCGGCGGTGCCTCGGTGGTGGTGCTGGTGGTCGTCGTGGTCGTGGTGGTGGTGCTCGTGGTGCTGGTGGTGCTGGGGGGTGCCTTGGCTGGGGCCTTGGGGTCGTCGTCCTCTTCGAAATCGGCGTCCTCGAAGCCGTCCTTGCCGGCAGCGCCCTTCCCGGCTTTGTCGTCGTCCTCGTAGTAGTAGTAGACGTACTCGTACTCATAGTCTTGGCCGTCTGGACCCTTCTTCACGTTCACCCTGGAGGCCTGGTTGGAGGCGGCCGATTCCAGCGCCGACATCTTGTCGCTGGAGGGGGAGCCGAAGATTCCCCCGGAGGATGAGCCCACGGTCTGGTCGGTCAGGAGGTTGACGGCCACGATGTCCCCGCGGAAGGCCAGTGGGGGGACGAGGGTGGTCAGAGGGACGGCTTCCGGTGCGGTGGTCGTGCTGCGGAAACAAGAACAGTTTTTATTACGCATCTCATCGGAGACGGAATGCCGGCGTAAACATACACAATAAAAAAAAACAAATTTGCATTGTTTTCATTATTCATTTGTTTTCATAGTTTCGGCTAGAAAAGTTTTGGCGCTATACGACTACTTGTCCAATTCCCTAGGACCTATTTATGCAGCAGTAGATTTTGTAGTTATCAAGGTAAGCAGTTGAAATCTGACAACGTTAGCGCAACTTATGATAAGTGGGTATTAGAAAAATTCCCAAAGAGAAAAAATCATTAACCTTCACCGGGATTCGAACACGAATCCCCCGAATGTGCATATCAGCTGGTAATTCCGTCAAGTTTTTTCGTACTTTTGCAATCTTTGACTTTGATAAGAGGGTAGCTAGATACAGATAAGATTCTGAGCGAGGAATTCACAGTGAAACGTAATTTATCACGAACAGAGTACTGAACCTGTACTCTTCACATAACATTCCAGTGAGGATAGGGATTCCACCATTTAAAAAACAGCCACGGCCGAGATTCGAACCCGGATCCTCACGGTGGATGGTATTTTTCCCATCATACTCATCCGTTTTCTATATGATTTTTCCCTTCAGCAGCGAAAATCTACCTAAAATAAAAGACAATTAGTCTGTTTCTAAAGTGGATAAACAGAGGTGTGATCAAATACGGACGTTTTTAAGAAATAAGTAATGGGAATACTAAATAATATTTAACTCCTCCGAAAAAAATGGATAGTCGAATCAATATTTAGGTTGGAAGAGGACTTATGTTTGCGTACGAAGTATGTAATAACATTTTCCAGGGTTCACGTAAAAGCAAAAAATATATCGTAGTGTTGCGCACAGAGGTGAATATAAAGATTTTCTCGACCAAAAGAAAGCAGAAGCCTGGTACAGTCAAAACGTTTATAGTCACAGTATGGTTATCAAACTGTAGTTATCAATAGTACCATTATTTTTTTCTTTTTAGGATACGAAAAAATGGTGGCAAATTGAATGCAATACATTGAGTGAAAATGCCATAGTCAATTCAACTCCCTACTTCTGATTCAAAGCTAGTTCCACTCTTATGTCCAAATGATGTGTCTACTTAAAATTCAAGAGAATTAGGTAGTGAAAAAAATGAAATTCTTAAGGAGATAATAAAAGAAGAAAATGCTAATTGATGGAATTTGTTTCAAATGATAAAACGTACGGCTTATTTAGGGAACCTCTGAAATCTGGAGTGGATTATAAATTAGTCCCAAAAGAAACGAGACATAGTAATTCCATGCATCTCAAGTTTCGTGGAATGGAAGGGTAGAAAGAGAGACAATTCTATTCACCACCACAAAGAGCGCTTTTAATTAAGTTTTGTTTCCCAAAATCCACGAATAACCTTCAGAAAATGCCGTTTTTTTCCGGCCTAATTGGCATCGGGCTTCTTTGCCTCTCTATACTCAAGATCCGTGGATTGCATCCGTTTTTAATGCCGTGGAAACCCTCCTCGATAAACCGATGACGTAAAAAATATTCCTCTTCTCGATTCGGGGAGGGACCAATTAGAGACAGCCGATCGTGGTGATTGGAGGCGAATCAAACGGAGATGGAATGAAGCGAGCTTCCCTCCCATCCCCGAGTCCCGTGACCTCATCTCAGGACGAATGCCACCGAAGTTTGGCTATGCAAACACTTCCCGTCCGCCGCAACCTAGAGTATCAACTTGACATGGATAATTCCGTAGAATGGAAAAGCGAACCCATGGACGACTGGGCATGAATTAATTTTATCAGTTAATCAAGTTAATGAATTCGCTCAAAATAATCTAAAAACCGTCACGCGACACACGCCGAATCTCAGAAACTTGCATACTTTTAAGAATAGTTTCAGAGATACGCCATATGAAGTTGGACATAGAGGCTAATGCGCAGTCTATGCAATCGGCCAATTTCATAACGCTTGGAATATATATTTGTTTCCAATTTTTTTCCTCTCTAACAATTTTTGATACTTCTTTATTCCTACCTTACCCTTTCTGTTCTTCTACCAAAAAAAATCAGTGTGCTCGTGCCAAAGAAATGAAAGCTCAAAAAGCACAAATGAAAGTTAGAATTATGATGTTCCACCAATTTTTCTTTTCAATATAGTTTTCATGAACAATTTCTAACCTCTTTCAACATTTATATACGCTTCTTTACCCACACCTCTCCCCTATTTATCTCCGTATATGTTCCACCTTTCATGCCAACAAAAAGCTAATTTCATCTCATCCACTCTTCCACTGTATTCTACTGCATGATGACGACCAACAATAAATCATCGCATTTAATTACTTGTTTCACCCACCTTCTCTGTTTCCTCTAGGGACAAGAATTTCTCCAGCAACTTTCTCACTCCTTCATAACCATGCCCAGCACTTCCCTCAACGATAAGTATCCATCAGGATCATTGCAATATATATACTAAATATCGCGAAAGGTATTTGACTGGCGAAGGGAGCCCTTCATGATTGATAAGCGTTTATAAAACTGATTTTTACTCATGACATGGTACTGATGGTGGAGAAAGCCATTCGATACGACATGTACGAATAAAAACGGTGGTGAAAGCCATGTACAAATAATAATTTTGAGAGAAAGAAGATTCGGCGATTGCAATGATATAATCCGCAAAGACGGATCCAATGTTTTTTTAAGAAACCATTAATTATAGACCAACTGATAGGATGACATTATAAATTAGAATACTAGTTTTCTTAATCATTTCCAATGGATCACGAGAAGACCAAAAAACTCTTTCCTCACTTCCCAGAGCGGAAGTTTTCCCTAAGGAACTAATTAGATCCACTCTATTGTAAGCGAGTTTTGAATCACACCCATTCACAACCATATGTTTAAGTTTGCATGAAGCTTTGTATTCTCTTTATACAAAGGCGCCAGCAGAAGTTTTCTAAGCGCGGAGCTCAGCAGAAAAAGTGAAATAGTGTGGGTGTAAGCAGAAAAAAACCTATTCGCCCCAAATAATGATTATGGATGATTTTTGACAATTCCGACGAATTCAAATCGGAGCAAACCTTAAGTTCTAATGTTATTATATATTTAGATCCCGATTGTGTAAGAGTATCTTACATGACTCAACGGTACCAGTTAGGCCCAACCTTTTCTATGCAACCAGTGTATGAGGTCCGAATGAATCAGGTTCGATCAGAGAGCTAGACAGTGTGCAGCGTGGAGCAGCTAGGTTCGTTCAAAGGTATTACGATAGGTTTGGTAGTGTATCGATAGAAGAATTAGGTTGGGAATCATTAGCACATCCTAAATTGAAGTACAAGTTAAATCTATTGCAGAAATGTAAAACGGGTAGCTATACGGAAGATATTAGATATATATTAAAAACCCCTATGTATTATGCTAGATTCGACTAGATAAATAAGATTAGAGAGATAGATTGTCGAGCCGATAGATTCAAAATGTCCATTTTCTCCCATACTATAAGAAAACATAACAGGCAGCATAGCAAATGGGTAGGTAGGTGAACTAATGTTAGAGTAGTCTGTAGTGCATGATGCATGAATTAACAACCAATCCCTTCATTACTATGCAAATACTAGCCATCTAGCTGTTTGTGACCCTATTATGTAGCATGTTTCCATGTAGTAGCCTAGTTGCATGCCAATAGTGCATGTTTGATGATCTTCACCCCCTGCCACACACTCTCGTGGTGGCCATCACGGTATTAGTTAGAGGTAGATGTAGTTAAATGGTAACTGAATTCAGGAATTGTACGTAAAAGCAATAATTTTTGTTGACTATGCTGGAATGACTGGAATGTTTGAGAAGGTGTAAGAGTTGGACATCAGGGAAGTCGAGTAATCAGCGACGGACGAAACAAGAAAGAAATCGGCAGTGACAGAGTAGCCCAGTCTAAGAGAGAATTCTGCTACAAGAGGAATATACTTATAGCTGGAAATACTAGCGTGGATATAAGAAAACACTTCATCAGAACATGCATCAGGAGCATGTTTCTTCATGGCAGTGAGGCATGGACGATAAGAGCAACAGAAAAATGATGGATGTAAACTTTTGAAATGTGGTGCTACAGGAATGGATGATGTGCAGAATGATGGAGAGAAAATGGATTGACCGAGTGATTAACAAAAAGGCCTTAAAAACAGTGACCGGAAGAATACTTTGACAAGAAGACAAAACAACTTAATCGGCCATATCTTCGGACCTGGTGACCTGAAGACAAAGATCGAAGGAAAAGTGAATGGGAAGAATTGAATCTGATGTGATGTATGGAGGAAGTTGTGAAGGATACAGAAGGCGAAAGAGGAATTATGTGAATATGATGAGGTTAGCTAGGTTAGATAAAAGAAAAGAGTGGAGAATTGCGCCAAATAAATCTTAGAATTTAGTTAAGAAAATAAAGTTAAAAAAATAAAGAAAATAAAGTCAAATAAATCTTAGAATTTAGTTAAGAAAATAAAGTTAAAAAAATAAAGAAAATAAAGTCAAAAGTTAGATAAAAGAAAAGAGTGGAGAATTGCGTCAAATAAATCTTAGAATTTAGTTAAGAAAGTAAAGTTAAAAAAATAAAGAAAATAAAGTTAAAAGTTAGATAAAAGAAAAGAGTGGAGAATTGCGTCAAATAAATCTTAGATTGTTGACTAATAATGATGATGGGACAGGAATATTTTCCTGCGAGAGTAACTGATTATCAGTTCATATTGTTCTCCCGACAGAAAATTGAAATACTGCCATGTAACCATCTTTGACGCACCAATCCGAATCCCTCTCGGAAGACTCACCTCTCAATCGCCTTCTGCGGCGGGACCCCGATCTCTCCCTCCTTGGGCACAAACTTGGGGCTCTGCACGCCCTTAAGGGCCTCGGGGACCACCTCCACGGCCTTCCCCACGCCCTCGGCCGCCCCCAGGACGAGGGCCGGCACGGGGACCACGGGGGCCGTCGACGGCGCCTTCTTCTTGCCCGCCTTCGCCTTCCTCTCCAGGATCTTCATCTCCTCCTCCTCGGCGTCGATGACGGAGCGGCGGCCCGTGTCGGACATGGGCTCCACCTCGACGCGGGGCGCCACCGGGCGCCCGCCCACCAGCACCTCCTTGCTCGTCACCACCGACACCTCCGTCTGCACCTCGACGATG
The DNA here is from genome assembly GCA_933228895.1 of Platycnemis pennipes. NCBI lineage: Eukaryota > Metazoa > Arthropoda > Insecta > Odonata > Platycnemididae > Platycnemis > Platycnemis pennipes. The sequence goes on from OW121852.1 coordinate 66,715,728, forward strand.
GGGAGGGTGTCAGCGGGGGACAGGACGCTGCCCGTCAGCACGCCGAGCAGGGCCGAGTTGCTCAGGCTCTCCTGTCGCTCCTCGAGGTCGTCGTCGCTGGCCCGGGACTTGGCCGGGCCGCTGCGGAAGACGACGTACTCTTCGCCGAGGCGAGGGACCGTAAGGATGTCGTCGTCATCCTTGGTGGCGCCGGCCGACGACAGCGCCAAGAGGGCCACGACAGCGACGGCGAGAACGCCGCTGTTTCTGCGACAGGGAAGAGAAAACGAGATCAGTCGGTGACGTCACTCCCCAGTTGCATGCACACTTTTACACAAGGGCCCGATTGCATGAAGATTATTTAGTATTTCCTCAAAACATTGCGTTATTAAAAAATTACGCTAAATTTTGTAAAAACGTTAGGGCCTGGTTGCTAGGTCAGAAAGAGGTAGAATATCTAATTAAAAAGATTGTGTAATTTAATATGTATTATATGTACAAGGTTAACATACATTTTTCTATTGTATTTACTAATATTACAAAATATTGCTACAATAAAAACTCATTGGTACATGCGCATGCGAACATTTAAATACAGCAATGACATAATATCATGTCTTCAGTGTACTTAAATGGCACGTACAGTGTTTTTTTTTAAATCTACTTATGTTATATTAGTTTAGCTGTGAAAGAATCGGTAACCCCGAAGCAGGAAGCTTTGTTTCCTAAGGGGTACCTATATTCCTCAATTAAAAGAGCTACTATTAATGTATATTCATGTATTTATTTATATGAGGAATAAACTATTATTATTATTTGGGATCATTTCCATGCAGCCGTTAAGGTTATGAGAGATTTGTCAAAATTTCTTGGCACAAAAATCACATGAAACAAATGATTAGAGGGAATTAACATAAGTAGGTGTAGGGTTTAAGGAGGGTTTAAGGAGCACCACAGCTTCTACGTGTACGCATAACAGGGTACCATGCAAGTCCTCTGGGTGCGTTGTAACGCAATACGTTCGTAACCTAACGAACAGAATACTATTTAATGGAGATCATTAAAAGTATGCTGGATGGACGCGATAACGTTCACTTAATGTACAACGTGTAGGAAGATGTTTAAAATTCTACAGATATCTAAATTAAGGAGATGCTCTTAGGTTTTGTCTCGCAATATAAACAACACTTCATCGTGAGGCACTACCACTGATATTACTATGTAAATGGAGTGATTTGAACCCTCGAACTTTAGGTGGAAAACCTGTCGTGCTTTCGACCTGGCTACTGCTGCAGGCAGACATGAATATTAGCAACAGAAGAGCATGCTCGCAGTGGAGATCTAGCCTCAAGACTACCTAACTAGGCATTATAAAAATCATTTAATTATTATCACTATAATTAGGTTTCCACTCGTTAAAGTACGCAAAAAATATAGGCACACAAAATTAAATCGTACTTCAAAAGATCAATTCTTTTATGAAATACACAAAGAAGAAAACATGTCAACGGTCGTAATGAGCTGGAATCAAGTTTAATGTACATTAAATTACAGTCTGGCTAAAAATACACAGGAAAAATAATAAATGAATACTGCTTTATGTCGTACTGATACGCAAAATGAAAAGGTTCTGGCGCTTATGCATTAATCATAGCCACTCTATCACAACATATAGAAAGGAAATTTTCACGGAAACATCGTTACATGATCAAAGCATTTCTATGAGTCACTGGGTCCGAGGAATATAATACCTCAGCATTAACTTCAGCCATTATGATAATTAAGTCTGCCTGTAGGAACTCTTCAGGCACCTTTCTACTCAGAAATGCACGTCATATTACCAGAAGTGCCTCCACATTTTCACGAACGCTTCCATCCGTGTAATTAATTTTTTACTAGTATAGAGAGAGAGAGATCCATAAAAGTTATCTTCTAAGTGACTATGACGCCTCACTTACGAAAAAAGAAGCTAGAATCGGAAGCAGCGTCAGAAGCTTAAAGAATCCGAGATTCTAAAAAACTGGGTCATGGGAAGAGAAACGTTCAGGCAGTTTTGTATGCCTACGAGGTGTATTAATTTTGTTAAAATCCTAGCCATCACGAGATAGAGATATATACGGCATTACATTCGCATTAACTCCAATTAGCTTTTAAAGGAAACAATGGTTCAATACGAAGACAAAAGCGGATGAAGTGACAAAAAAATACATTATTTTTATTCGCGATTCATTTTGTTTCTTTGAGAGACTGTGAAAATATAACCTTCCTCGTTAATATCACGTTTTCTCAAACGAGTTTCTTCATGGTTACAGATTTAAAAAAATATAAATGTACAGTTACCCATAGTTTTTCATAGAATGCTAGAGTGTACCCATTTTAACAACCTCATAGTTTCTTTCATGTCCTAGAAATGCGGAGAAGTGAATATTCCTCTCCCATACTTTCCAAAAATCTCCATTTATGAAAAGCGGCTCTCATGTTCAACTCAAGCATTCTTTTTACGAGCTCCTAAGATATTTTGCTAGGAGGATATCCGTCGCTTTCTCCCCAATTACTCAAGGACGCATGATTGGCTCAGTGCGCATTGAGCCGCTCTTAATGCTCACCACCCACAGAGACTAAATGAACTGTATATTTTTTGCGTTCCGTTTCGGATCAACCTCGCTCATTTACACCTCGAGAAAGGAAGTAGTACAACTCAACACTCGCTTAGAAGTCACACGGGAGCCGTGGGGAAGCGTCTTCTTGGGTTGATTCCCCCATGAATGGAGGAACTACTCGCGTTAATGACTGCCGCGACAACACCATTTCTTTTCCCTCCAGTCTGCAGCATCTTCACGCTGAGTCGGCGTCAGGAAACTAATGACCGCTTACATTTTTCGCAGCCGAGAAAACAAAAGAAAAACATTTTCCGCCCCGAAATACGCTCCGCAAGCCTCTCAAAAGGAAGGCGTGCGTTGTCTCGCTTTGTTACCGCCAGTCGAGCTTGTAAAATCTTACATGCGCGCCGGGTGCATTTAAAAGCTGGGAAGACAGCTCTCCACGACGAGCGAAATGCTTCCGTCCTTCTCCTCTAATGTATCATCTTGCGCATCCCGTGACGCCATTAGGTACCCAGCCTGTGCGGGGATAGGCTGACGCGTAATGCCTCGAGCAGAGGGGACGAAATGTTTGGACCTATCTTGTCGTATTTTTTTTACTAGATGAGGCAACCGACAGATAAGATTATTTACAAATTTAAGAATCGGTGGATACTTGGAAGGGAGTGGAAAGATTAAGGGAAAGTAGGAAGGATGGAGATAAAACCGACGTCAACATTAGCCAATTATAACACAAATGCGGCAAGATTTCCTTAGTTAAATGTCCCATCCGACTGACGGAGGCCTGAATTTCAAGTGTTCTTCTCAGCACTTGTGAGGGCACTGGTGTACTACTGAACAAAACTCCGGAATAAATGCTGAATGAAAGGGAAAGAGGAAGGAAAAGGGCTGAGATACGAACAGAATGGGGGAAAGTATACTGTTTGAGGAGTTTTCAGGGAGTATAGTCTTAGGCGTTAGTGATGTAATTTCATAGGAATGGTGCCGGTAACCAACTCGGTAACGCGTTGGCCTAGAAACCCAAAGGTCACGGGTTTAAATCACGCCCAGGACATGGCTGTTGTGGTGTCCTAGGATTAAGATGTTACGCTAGACTGCGCAATATAACCTTAGCCCTTGAAGTACCTAATACCAGGGTTCTTTGGAGGATTGGCTATGGGCTCTGGAGAGTGCATAGCAGGCACAAACTGTCCTACTGTTCAATAGCAGGAGAACACATAATGATCGAATGAATTCGGCAAGGAAATCGTCGAAGAAGAGAAGGATCTTTTTTGAACGATTCATTTACGTATCCGGGGCGATGCTTTCGACAAAATGGTGTGGGTGATTCAAGGGAGGGGAGGTGGGTAAGTGACGCGGTCCGATTTGGAGGAGACTTCAGACAACGCTGCGGCGCTGGAATGGGGGCGGAAGGATGGGTTTCGATGCGCAATTGTTCCGCGCTGCGAAGGAGCCGACGGTTAGGGCTCCCCTCCCTTCCTCTTGTTCCACCAGCGTTGTAATACAGTAGTTGTTATGGACGCAGATTTTTTCGCCCAGCGAAGTCAAATGGAGCGACGAGAATGGCTGGAAAAGAATGGGGAGCCAACTTTCGCGGCAACGACCACCACGGCCGTCACAAAACCGCCTCTTGCGACCCGAAAGAGATTTATCATTGCAAGCGAAGCGAGGGCGACTGCTCAATAATAGGTCTGGAAACTTTCGGCTGCGATACGCCGTTTTGAACTCAACGAAAGGATTTCATGAAGCAACGAGCATCATCACAAATATTTCACCAACATTGGTAAGTTTGTGGATAGTTCTTCCCTGCTATTTCTCACCCACGTAGGCCGTCTCTCACCTTTCTTATTTTAAAATTCACGTTTCTTACTTTATGTCCCTCTCAAAATGTTAATTTATTTTTCCTGTCTTCATTTCAAATAGAACATCCATTCTTTCCTTTCGCAGTGATCATATAATATCCCCACTTTCATCCTCTTCAGTATCCAGTTTTCTCTCAAAAAGTTCTCCACCCACTTTTATGGTCGTCTTATAGAGATGCTTTTATGTGCTCCATCAGCTTTGAATTAATTGTAACGTTGAAAATTAGCTCGTGAAATGAGTTCTAAGACGCACTAAACATCTTAGCCTAAAGTGGGGTCCGAACCGTGTGATCTTAGGTTTGACCAGCCGGCGCATTACCAACGGGATCACCGCGACTGATGGCCTTATGATATCCAAGGCAAAGGCATATCTTCTTTTCCTATTACACCACATTTAACGTCTTTCATTCGTTTAGTATTCTACATTCATCTAACATTTCCCATTCTCACGACACGTCTTCATTCTCTTTCTTCCAGGGATCATGTTTCCGAGCCATACAACGCAACGAAATCGCGATTCACGTAAGTTTATGAGTGGAATACGAGTAGCAGGGTATCGAACTTAAAAGTAAATGTCCACTTGGGGAAAATAATGCTCGATTGAAGAGTTCTCCTTACTACTGCTTCGTCAAACAAATATTCCCGTATTCGATGAAAAAATCAAGCAAGTGATGTGAGCTTCGGCCACCGATTAGGGGAAAATTATTTGCAAAGTTTCCACTGCCAAGGCTTCTTGAAGTATACGGTTGAAGTGACTGATTTTCGTAAGTATGTACGACATTGATATCGAATCACCGGATGTAAATGGCAAACGGCTTCAAAAAAATGTTCTGCGACGGAAGTAAACGCTTGGGTTGTTTGCTCGTACACTGAAATGTTGCTATAAAAATGCAGCAACGAAATATTAGCATTTACAAGTTTTTAAAATATTCAAAGCATCAAGTCGTTATTCTATATTGAACACATTCGCAAAGTTCATTCAAATGTATGTACCTCACATTGAATTATGGTTTGAAGCCGTTTATCCGATAGTTTGATAATGCATCGGCCAATTTAGTCGCAATTTCCAGCAAATAATTTGGATAAAGTTTGTAGAAATTTGATAGCAATATATATGTAGATCAGCGGCCCTAAAATTTCAGGTTAAACACGTAGAATCCTCCCTCAAGTTAAAAGTGAGAGCTTCACCAAACAAATAATAAGAGAGTAGTTGAGACGTAGTGAATTGAGAACAATTCTTCCTTTTAAGTTTGTCGCAATTTCCAGGCACAAAAATTGAAAAACACTACGAATGGATAAAGCATTAAAAGTATATGAAATTCATTAGACGCAACACAAACGCAACACTCATTTCATAAACAAATTCAAATTCATCCCACGCAAGCACAGTTAGTTTTCATTGAGCCTTGGACTCTCGGAGAACAATGTGACAGATGCTGATCTAGACTAAAGCCAATAATATACATTGGTTGTCATGATAAATCGTTTAGCTGGAGGCAGATACTGAACCAAGTCATAGAAGTATGAATATTGACATCGATTTTGCTGCTCAGAAATGTATAAAAAAAGTAATGAAAACAACACCTGAAGAGGCTAGTTTTCCCGAGAAACATCAAATCTCTTAGGAATTCACGGACGTTTCCCTTTATCCCTCGGAAAAAAATGAGTTTTTTCCTTGGACAGTCTGCATTCCATTCTAAATTTAAAAAAATGCCATATACATTCTGGAAGGTCGTAACTGAATAACAAAGCTCCCTATTAAGTTGAAAGAATGAGTTGCAAGAGAATAATACACTCAAAAATGCTCTTTAAGCTCTCTTACCATACCTTGCCAAGAGGTAGCTTGGCAAAAAAGTAGACAGCTACTAATAGGGCGCATTTTTCCCATTCTTATTGCGGTAAACGAATATATTTTTTTTCAAAGTCACTAATTATGCTATTTTTCTTTGAGTCATATAAATATCATTTTAAATTTCTTTAACCCTCAACAACAAGAGTGAGTACAGGGAAAAACGCACAAAAGTAATAAATAGCGCCTGAGAGGTAGGCAACACTTCTTACTCCAAACCAAGCTGTGGAATATATCCATGAAATCTCTTCCGCCATTAGGACATCCAAATACAAGGGTTGGTAAGTTTGTGAACCCAGGGTATTTTCCCAATAAAATTCTTGGAAAACAAATATTTTTTTGCCACGCTCCACTCAGCTAATGATGCCGGAGTAACACAGGCGGCACGGAGAGTACCTATATCATGAATCAGACAAGCTACAGCAAAAAAAAATGTTGCACGGGATAACGAACAGCAGGAATATCTCGCGAGATGGCAGGATGGAAATTTGTCACCAGTTGGCTCATTCTTTTCCGCTTCGCTGGGAGTCGCCTCATTTGCGCCCATTGACGGAACCAGCCAAGGATTTCTCCCGAAGGACAGCTCTCGGGAATGGTGATTGCAGGCTTGCAGTCAGACTATATGGGTTTGAGAGGCCACACCCAGCTCTACACCTCCAGGCTTTTTCAAGAGCCAAGAAGGAATTCCAGTAGGTCTCCAATAGCGCGATATACATCTGCCAATCAAGAAGGCGAATGTGCTTCGGCCTGAGAGCATTTGCTTAACGCGCGCCCGCCTCGGTAGCTTTCCCGATCTCCTTCTTGGCCCATTTTCATGCTCCTTTCGCGATATGAATTCGATATCTTCTCGCAGTCAAGAAAACGTGATTTTTACGACCTTGGACTGGTACGCTCATAAGCGCTCATAAGGATACATATTTTATTTTTCGCATTGACTCTGCAGGGGTTCCGACGTAAGAAGCAATAGACTTGGATTGTACGAGCTCCAGCTGCTGGCTCTTATCGCACCGCCTAAACTAAACCCTTAGGCCTAGGACCAATGCGATATATCCATACCCTAGGAGGGACTCAAACCCATGACCCTTAGATTGCCGGCGTGTTAAGGATCAGGTTTACCGTGCCGACATTTGTGATACAATTTTCAACGTATTAGTCCCGGTTAAGGTACTCGTCAGTGGAAAATAAATTCTCCGTTTCATGGCTACGAACGCAAGGTAAACTCGAATGAATAACAAATAAGCACAGGCAATTATCGCACTAAATATCTCTCCAATTCAATTATCAAGATGATCCAATACGAATTTACTATGCCAATTGCTGAGCATATTGCTAACTTTACTATCAAAGTGGACATTTGTCCTTTAGAGAGTATGCAATCAATTGAAAACAAAAAAAACTGCAAAATACGCTAGCAAAATTTTACTTTTAATAGATATTCTTAGATCATGTGTGACGTGCAAAGTAAGGCTAACTGTTAAAGAGGCTGGATATGAAACTTTAAACAATTGAAAAACATTGATTATCGGGATATACTGATTAAGAACCTGCTGTTAAATGTCAAATTTCCGATCGATGAAATAAATGAAGTTTTTCTAAAGGTTCCTCCCAGTCACGTACTACTTGGTGATTTAGTTATTATGTAAACACACCAAGGAAAACAGGGATAAGGAATACTTTTAAATATCAAGCTTTCCTTAAATATTCAATAAGCCTAAAGGGAAGTAAAATATTATTTAAATATGGGTTGTCTATCCGTAAGTTGATTAGTAATTAAGGTAAGAGATTTAAGAGGCCCATACAAGAGGAAAATAACAGGCACGGACGATGCGCAACATTATCACTGCTGGTTGAATACTTATGATGATTTATAGACATAAATAATGTCATACAATAGTCAGATGATATTTAAGCTAATTACTATGTAACACGCCTTTGATACGATACAGAATCAGTAGTATTCATGACTATTTTTACGGGATGCACTTGAATAAATCAACTGTTTGGTCCACGGGCTACGTGAGGATGTTTTTTTCATTCAGTGCGCGGTATTTAATCAGGAGAATACGAAAACTTGAGCCCGAATTAAAAAGGGGAGAAATCGAGAGGGAATAAACTCCGAAACTAGTGCCCTCATCGCGGTTGACAGCTTTTAATATTACCCTTTGAATCCCTCAACGCCGTGTCTCGCCCCTTTTCGAAAGCGAGGCTCATTTCCGAGATGCGCGCCTGTTCCGTTCACTCCGCCGTCGAGGAGCTCCTCCGCACTCCACAGCCGGGAATTCGCGGCTTCGCACGTCCCGGGCCTACGCCGACGTAGCCTCACCGTGTCCCGGAGGACCGAGGTTTTCGAGGGCCTCCCACCCGCCCCCCCTCCGCCCCTCGCCCGGAGCCGAGCCGCGCCTCGCGCCCGACTCTCACACCCGCCAACAATCCTTGAACGAGATCGCATTCCTCGAGATTTTCCGCCGCTCGTCACCCCGGAATTCCACATTCTCGGCTGACGCGGTCGGGTAGGAGGCGGAGTTGGTGCGGTTGTGATTAGCGCGAGAGGATATGCCTCACTCCTCGAAAGCGACGAACGCGAATGTGCGGCCGTTATTTCAAGGAAATTTTAATTTTGATCCTTTCCTACAGAGCGTCGATTTGAACGGATGCAAAATACTGTCTCTTGAGCAGTAGCAAGTTGGACGAAGGTAGGCTATTTAGTTAGGACGTCAGATTTTTACGGCAAAGTAGGAATTTAACCAATCGAATAGAACTTGTTTCGAGAACCTTGTGCACAGACGGAAAGGGAAGGCGAATGAAAAACGTGAATGGAAGCAAAGCAGAAGGTAATGCTGAGAATTGTGGGGGTGGAAATAAATTCGTTGGCGAAAATTCGGAGAAGGAATAGTAGGCAGATGGAACCGGTATTTATGAACAATGGGCCACTGTCGAGCGCATAATATACATGAGGCAAGTAAAATATCAGAGCAAGCGTGGGGTGTAAATGTTTTCGAATCCACCTTAGAATTAGCAGTACAAAGCATTACTACCCCTGTCCCTTTCTTCAGGAGGAAAATCATGAAGTTCGACGTGTAAACCCAGTTACATGACTGGTGACGCGATCAATTTGCACAGTGTACTCGCATGAAAAAATAATATGACCGAAAAATGAGGAGTTATTCCTAATCATGTAAGAATCAGTGTTCATATTCATTTTATTTTTGACGTTTTAAATCACCAATTACTTTAGGCAGGTATTTCTATTAACTAGATGAACGTATCTAGAATTAATGACGCAATCGATTCGTATTATGAAGAAAGAGAAGAAGGAAACACTCAAAGATGACTGGAATAGGAAACGAGCCTTTAGATGAATGAAATAAAAAAGGAGGGACACTCCATCAAAACTTACCCCTACCAGCAGAACCATCAATCAATCTACATTACTAGGTCCGATACATAAGCCCTTGTTGGTAGGGAACTGACTAATGCGTTTTGTGCCATCTACAATGATTTTCTCACTTTCTTCCTTTCTGGAACAGAATCACGGTACTCTCGCACCCCGCCGTGCTGTGACATTCTCAATTACGGGGACGAATAATCAGCAGCGGAGTTGCTAAATTGACCGCATTTTCGAAGCGACGTCAGTCCGAATTAAAGGCGACTTCAACGAATCCACCAATCGGGTGCCCTAATTTCCCCTCAAAGCGAGGTCGCGCTCTCTAAGGGCAAGCCAAATATTTACGCTACCTACCGGTAGTCTGTTTTAGTCCTTTAATCATTAGTTGAATCCGTGAAGAAAGCGTGGGGTCAACATTTTTCTCAATTCGCCTTAGAATTAGCGGTACAAATCATTACTACCTCCGTCCCTTTCTTCAGGAGGAAAATCATGAAGAACGACGTGGAAACCCAGTTGCATGATTGGTTACGTGATCGATTCGCACACATCACTCGCACAGTTAAATATGATCGACAAATGAGGAGTGATTCCTTTTCATGTACATGTGTACCAGTGCTCATATTGATGTCGAGGATAACTTATTTTTGATATTTTTAATTACCAATAACTTTATATAGGTACTTCTACTAGCTAGAAGAAAGTGCCTAATTTCTACAAGCTAAATGAAATTGGATGCTTGTATTGGAAAATTGAACGCCTTGAATAATGTTAATATGAACTCCTTAGAATCTTCTTCTTGCTGCGATACCTTTTCGTTTTCGTAGCCGCCTTTGTTTCCCCCCCGTCAACTTTATTTATTTATAGGAACTATGGTTTTTATTTTTTCTAAAGTAAGACATAAATTTTTCATTTTTGACCCGTAGACGCCGACTGCAATGCCGGCGAAACTCTTATAGGAGCAATATGGGCATACGCGGGAGATGCTACGGAAGAAATTTCATCAGGGAAGCTTCCATAAGAAATCCATCATTACTATCGCTTCTCTCTTGGGAATGGTCCCGTTCAGGTACTTATCAGTGACTGAATAACGACGATGGAGTCTGCAGAAGTCGTCTCGACTCCGTGAACTCGTATCGTATGAACCAGATGACAGAGAGGTAGAGATAGGATGAAGAGAGGTTGGCGTTTATTCAAATGAAAAAGGCAATCCTTGCATGCATTCGCTTTCACCTCATACCGTATCATTCACTTGAAATCGCGCCAATAGAATGGGAGAGCAATGGTATTGTAAAGCATTTCCTTCAACCACGTACTATTTGATTCCCAGATGTTTCCTCACGTTAAATTCGTCTAAAATGTCTTCCATTTCTTCTTCAATCTTGTTTTTATTGACATTTACGAATTTGATTATATTTTCAGCACATTAATGTTTCCATAAAAATTAAATTCCAAGTGATTCCACCTCATGCATTTCAGCAAAAGTCTCTCGAAATACACGCCATGGAAAACATCTCAACCTTCATTCCACCATTTTTCTCCAAGCTACTAACTCACGTTTCAAAAACGTTTTGAACTCGAGCAGAGCTCAGGTTACCCACTCAGCACGATCCAAATTAACGCTTACAATAATCTCGTATTCACGCCTCAATTTACGGTTCTGAGTCGTCATCCCTGTCTCCTTTCCGTGAATGCTTATTATGCTCTTTTCCACTTCAGCTCTCCACATTTATATACGTTTTGCGAACTCAAATTCTTTCATTTGTACCCATAATTAATTTCCCTAGCAACGCTAAAGCGACATACCGAGATGGATACGAGAGTGTGAGAGGCGTTCACAAAAAACAAGCTAACTACTCCTCTCTCTGATATTGCGACAGATTTAGACGAAGAATAGAGAGACGATACTTCAATTGTCAACACGCGGAGCGTCACACGGAATGGAGAAATAAACAAAAAGAGCTTAAGCCAACGAAAAAATAAATACGCGAGGTGCAAAATAAACTCGCGATTAATAAAAACAAAACAATAAAACTATGCCGGTAGTAGCGACCTGAGGCATATAGAAGGCTGCATGAAACATGCGCTTGTTTACTTTAAAATGCGTTGATAACATGCTATTTATACGTATCATCGAAGAGGAGATGAAAATCCTACCGTACGGAAAACCTAAATCGCCATATGAGTGGCACAACTTGGTAATATTTAGTATAATAATTGTCAATATGGAACACTTTCTTCGGCATACGCTAGTCATCAATGTGAGTAACTACATGCAGTAAACCACAAAATGGCAAAAATATTATCATTGCAGGTGGGATATACGAGTACATGGTCATGAATACGCAAAAAGGTAAAGGTAAAAGAATTTTTTAAGAAAAAGGATGCGGTACATATGATTGTTCGACGAATGCTGTAAGAAAGAAAAAAAGCAGGGAAGGAAACTTTCTACTGTATAAACGCGACTAGAAACGCTCAATCAACACCTACCCGGCTAGTAGAAAATTAATTGATAAAAATTGATTCCCTGCAAACCAGAGAAAAATATTTGACGCATCATATGTACATACTTAAGCATTTAGTATAGTAAGTATATGAATATGGTGTGTTTGGTATGGCCATCACCATGGAACGATAAATAAGAAGGATAAAAGTTGGATTATCTGAGAGGAAAACTGGGGAGAGCTTAGGAGATGATGGCAGATGGAAAGACGAGAAGGAACTGTCATGGCTTGGAAAGACCGACAACAGGCAGGGAAGGAGAGGGAAATGATTGCCGCTCTAAGCATTGAGAAAACAAAAAATCTGATGACGATGACAGGGACTCTTTAAGGGCAGAGACTTTCATTTGATTCACAATCGGCGAGTGGCGGCGCCCCAAAGCACGAATCGCGAGGGATGATGCCGAAGAATGACAAAGACACCGACGCCGCCGCCCAAGTACTGACGTAACGCTGTAAGACGTTTTCCACTTTCACTTCTTCAGGAACACGGCCATATGCTACTTCGAAGGCGCACTGAACTTCGTCCTAGGTGACGTGTTAACCACAAAGGAGAAAATCGCATGACGCGACAGGGAAAATCACTCAGAGGAATGTTTCAGTATGGATACATGTCATACTGAAATGAGCCACGAACTATCATCTTCATAAATTTATCAAGGAACATCGTTCATTGTTTCTCTTCAACAATAAGCATTTCAGGTATAGTCAACAATGGGGATAGTGTTCAAAGAGAAAAAATAGCACGCATGCAATTTGCAAACACTAATTCTGTCATGGTAAAGGCAGAAGAAATTCTAAAGACCGCTTTACACAAACTAATAAATTGCACGGGTTTAAGCAGAGTTTAATCGCAAAAACCACATGAATGAAAGCATTGATGCAGAGCCTAGCAATTTTGAGCAGTATTTCATGCATTTGAAAAGTTTTCCATTCAGATCCCATATTTCCCCTACGTATTTTGACGCCGCGCATACATCAGAATGCACCATCGTAAGCAACGTGTAAAACTGTCGCAATTTTGGTGGCAGGATAAATTATGAAAAAAATAGACGGCATGTAAAATGCTTTTGTAACGAATGAATGAGATGCTATGAATGTTCAAATTATAAACTGAATTTACACCTACTAATAACCATTCCTTTAATGAGCCGAATGCAGTTCCACTTATATTGAACCAATGCATTTTACACGAAAAAATTGTAACTTTCTGTTATTTATTGGAAAAATTCCAAATTTAAACATGTCTCTCCGAAAAAATGGCACATACTAATTTCATAAAAAAATGCGTTTTCTTTTTAGCAGAATGAAATGCTCAAAAATACCTTTGTTTCGACGTAATATTGGTATTTTCCTACGTTAGACCCACTATTTCCTCAAGCCACGAACTTTCAATCAAAGTTTTCCTTAACATTTGGACTAGGATAATTATAAATCTATCATAGCAAAGTAAAAAAAGGTATGCAAACACTTACATACGTTTAACTTAGCGTGATGTGATGAGAAGACAAAAGAGCGATGTTATTTTTCACTAGTTAGGCCCCACCTTGAGTATGCAGCCAGTGTATGGGATCCGAATGAATTAGGTTTGATCAGAGAACTAGACAGTGTGCAGCGTAGAGCAGCTAGGTTCGTTAAAAGATGTTACGATAGGTTGAGTAGCGTTTCAGAATTAATAAAAGAATTAGGGAGGGAATCATTATCAGAGCGTAGATTAAAGTACAGATTAAATCTATTAGAGAAATTTCAATCGGATAGTTTTACTGAAGATATTAGGCACATACTAAAAACACCAGCGTATTATGCTATATTCGACCAGCCAGATAAGATTAGAGAGATAGATTGTCGTACCGATAGATTCAAAATGGCATTTTTCCCCCGTACTATAAGAGAACAGAATAGGTAGCATAGGAAAGTGATAGGTAGGGGAAATACTTTAGAGTATTCTGTAGTTCATGATGCATGTATTAACCCCTCAAATACTATAGATAGTAACAATCTAGTTGCATGAGACACTTTAGTTGCTTGTTTGCATGTTGGTAGTGCATGCTTGGTGATCTTCACCCCCTGCCACACACCCTCGCGGTGGCTTTCAGGGTATCATGTAGATGTAGATGTAGCGGTGGAATCTCTTTATATCATTGATAGGAATGGCTTGGAAGACCAAGATAATTCGCACGACATTCGTACAGTCAAGGAAACTGGGGTTTAAAGCGTCAATCGCGTCAAAAAATTGCTGCCCGATTGGCGCGACTCTTTCGGTTTCGTCAGCGGTTTGAGATCGGAACTCGTCGGCGACAACCTATGCTGCACCGCAACGTCCCAAAGAGAAGGGCTGTGCGAATCGGAATGCCCAGCTAGTCAGTCACCTGTTGAGGGCGCTGGCGGCATCCGATGTCGCCATCCCCGCATTGACATAAGATCTCCCCCGAAATCCAATTCGACATGTGCTCGGTCTCCATAGGGCGCCACCGAATTTCATTCCGCACAGAATTTCCGTGAAATCGAAGAAAGCGGGAGCTTTGATTCAACAGAATTCACCGCCGTGATGCACTGAACAGCGTCGCTGGGGGTGCGCGGCCTAGGAAAAATTTACTACAATGCCACTCACAGTTGTGAGGCAGTGATAGTCTAAATTAGAAAATAATAAATAATAATAATAAGTTTTATTACTCCATACACAAATTACATTTTAATAGCAAGTGTAACTTTAGGTGGCCTTGATGGAGAACCTGTTTAAGGCTACCATCAAATAATAATACATTATGCTTTACTTAAAGATACATATAGCTCGTGTAGTGGTACCATGACAATCTCTTAACGATGTAAGTGCATGCCATGCTACTTACTAACAATTTATTTATAACTCATTTACATTAATTATTTACAACAATATTTGCTCTTTTTGCTCTATTGAAAAGCACCACGGTTTGTATCTCGAGAATAAGTTTGTATCTAAAGGCTGAAACGGAATTTGAAAAAAAGTATATACGCACCTCGAAAGGTTCTCAAACATTTCGTACAACAAACAGTTTGTCTTGAACAGTGTTACTATCGGGGGAAGGTGATCGACAGCTAATGTCATTGGGTCTTGAAGGATTGATGGAAAACAGGGTAGAGGTGGGAATTTTTCAAGTAACGGAAAAAGGTGGAGAGATCCAGTGGAGGTCTATTCTACACACGGAGTACTGAACGTGATGTGCTCTTCTCACAGCACCCAATTCGGGACCGATATACCAGCGAAGAATCTGATTCAGCCGGGGTACAAACCTAGGCCCTTGGGGTATGGGAGGTCAGTCCTGTAACCACCACACCAAACTGATCCCCTATATCTTAAAGAGCTCGAACGATGAGCGGTTAGAACGTCAACGTCTCTGTACGAGACATATGAAGTTTTTCAGAGGCACTGCAATGTCTTATTTACAGCTCTCCTTCTTCGGCATTGGGAGGGGCAGAGAGCTGGGGAGAAAGGGTACACGCAGAGCGTCTCAAGCGTGGGGCATCATTTCTTGCTCGCTTCACTTCCTACTCCCTGGGGCGAGCGGTGACCTATGCTCAGCCGAAGGTCAGGGAACGTTGATCCGCTCACACGGGAGCAACCTGCCGACGAATAACGTGCCGCGTTACCACACGGCTGAGAGATTGACGTAAGGGAGGAGTCGATCGAAGGCGAGAAGGAAAGATTAGACAACCGTGAGAGTCTTAGATGCTTTCTGGTTATAACAGCCCCAATCAACAGCTTAGTTCACTATCGCCATTCCTTCTATTGAGGGAGGAGATCGGAAAATAAGTTTTCTTGCGCCATTAAAGTTTGGTGGATATTTGGAAAGAGCTAAGAGTTTAGGGATTTATAGAATAATGAAGAGAATCCCGGTGTCGGCATTATGCGTCTGTTCACGGTAGGCACCAATGGATCCACAGCTTTACGTCTTATTCAATGCCACATGGGATGAGCATTCACAGCTTTAGTCACGACATCGACCAGATCCTATGGTTTACTATCACCTCTCAATGCTATTCGGTTTTAAGGAGCTTCAATTGCTGAAGTTAAAGGGAATTGTTAATGATAAACCAAAACCTAAGGCGCACGCGATATCCATTTTATGGCAGAATCAGAACCCGCAACCCTTGGATTACCAGGGTGTGTATCACAGTACTTAGCGATTGATACGTTTCGACTAATATGGAGTTAATTATAGTCGTATTTGTGCCACAGATGACGATTCGCTCTTATAGAAAAATATTTCGGCATTTAACATCTCTTACGTCCAACCCAGTATTACACTTAGGCCATAAACATTAATTTATATTGTCCTCAAGGTCCTTGAGTGGCTGTAGAAACTTCGAGCAAGCAAACTTATAAGACGAACAATTAGTTTATACAAACATTAACAGCAGAAGGGCATAACAGCAGTCGCTTTCGAACATAGAAATAATACCCAGCCTTAGTGCTCTACAAGATGAGCTTAAGTATGGACAAGGTTTATTTCGAACAACCCATGCCAGTACTGGGATTCAAACCCAGTCCCTCTGGATGGGAAACCATTACTACGACCACCACATTGGCCATAAGGGATATCTACGAGACGGAACACGGGAGGATTCAATATGGGGAGGAAAAGTTTATAGTGCCTCGAGAAGTCGTGAATAATACAAAATGCTTGCCAAGGATACACGTAGGACCTCAAAAGGGAGAAAACAAACATGCTACGCGATGAAAGGAAACAGCTTGTGGCGTCGCTCAGCTAAATCCTTTTATTATTAAAGAAATTATCCGAGGCTGTGATGAAATTCCCCTTCTTAGAGCGGATTGAATCTGTAGAATAATTAATTTCCACGTCAAAATACAGATGCGAAAATGAAAGAGAAAAGATTTATTCATATTCATGTCTAACTGTATGCGATAAACTGCATAGGTCGCTGGTCCTAAACAGCATGAGACTGAGATTGATTTTGCATGCGTACAAAAATCGGGTGTTGTAACACAAAACACGTTGACGTGCAAATCGTAAAACTTTCAATTGCGAAATTATAACGTAGTTCACTTAACAGATCTATATTCAAATTTTTATAATGACTGAAAGACAAATTCCAGAGACGAAATAGTTTTATTTTAAATTTGTCTCCAGAAAAAAAAAACATAAAAGGGTCTGGGTGAACTACCGATGCTATACAGAGGCTTATGGTTTTTCTTCGCAATTTGTGAAAACAGGACAACATTTCACATAAAGCGACTAAATACAGGAATATTTCTGGCAAAGCATATCATTATACAAACTTTCACCTCTACCGGGAGGATCATCCTACCATTTGAGGTCATTAAATTAAACGTTAATGCTTATCAAACTGGCTTATTTCCTTCATTTAATCACCATACTTCCAAAATAATCCCCTATGTTATGGAAATACGAGAGGGTAAAACGGCAATATTTTTACCCAGAATGGCTGAAACCACTACTTACCAATAAACATTAAAATATTTTCTAGTTACCCAGGGACCTGTGTGAAATGTGCTTTCTCTCTTTAATGACGCACATGAACTCTTAGTTCTCAATTACACCTCACATGTACCATTAGGTTTTGCATTTCATCCATCTCGGTGGAAAGTGAATCATGCCGAAAAATTTTTTCTCTCGCCAACACGAATGCACTCTTCATGAAAGTAGGATCCACCCCTCGTGAGTGAGAAATCGAGGGAGAGAGAGAGGAGAGTACTTGCTCAGAACTTCCCATCCACTCCAAACCAAACAATGTCCCAAAGGCTCAGGTGGAGAGAGGATGATGAAAATCCATCTTCGAGACGAGAGGGGGAGTCAGGGAGACGCACAAAAGGGACGGTGAAGGAGGAAGCGGAAGGCAAAGAAATGCATGTTTTCCTTATTTTTCTCCTCGCTTTTTCGCCGGAAAGAAAAAAAAATAAAATCCTTTCAGCACCCTTTTTCCCCCATAAAGATCGAGAAGCCAGACTACGGAGGGGTGAAAAGAAACATGTAAACATGATAGAAAAAATAATCGCTATCATAGGCACCGAAAACATATCAAAGTAACGCGGACACTACGTTCACTTTTAAATATGTAGTTCATTTCGTCTCCCTCTTTCGTTTCTCTTTACCTCCCTCTCATGGTGATCCGATGAAGACAGTCTACGAGGGGTAAGTGAATGAGAAAAATGGCAAAGAAAGGTCTAGCATGAGATATGAGGAGCAAGAAGTGAAGATGGGAAAGAGATGAATCGTGTGAATATGAAGATTTTATGCGAAAGGATAATCGAGTGGAGAGCTGCGTAAAACTTATCTTGGTTTGTATATGATGTTTATTTTGCTGTAATATACATATATTTTGGCTGCAATTGAGAAGGATTCGGGCGGTATCATGGTGTAGGCATTTAACCTGTAGAAATATAAATTCAGTCGTTTGGGCTTGTATATGATCAAGACATAGCAAGTCAGTGGGCCAAAGACTTTTTTTATTTACTCTTAAACGCATTACAAGTCCAGAGTTAGAGGTAGAAGGGATGGAACAAGCATATAAGGAGACTGTGGAACTGGTGATAAAATACTGGGTACGCAAGTAAGAAGGAAGAAAAGAATCAGATGATATGAAGAAAGAAAAGAAATGCATTGATCAGATGATAGTGTATAGAAAGAACAGCTCAGACAGTGAAAAGAACAGTGGCGATACTGAATCGAAACCTACGTACATACATTAGCCGTTAACACGCTGAAAACCATAATGATATGTTTCATAGTTCACTGCCTTGGTATAATTTAGCTGCCCCCAAGGGAAAGTTCAGTTATTCCTCACGCAATCAGCCACGTGCCTGAGTGATGCAAGGCACCAAAAGAACATTCTATAATGGGCAGGTGGGAGTGAAACTGTCGCTCGCGGAAACAACGCTGGGACGATTCCCAAACGCGAAGCGAGTTCCTGTTTGGCATCGCTTCAACCGTGGGACCCGTTTTGACCACCGCGATTTCAAAACAACCTAGAGGACAGAGTGGACTCACGAGTGTTTTCGCTTGCGTAGGACTTGGGGAAATTTGTCCCTTTCGGTATTTCCGGAGGGCATGTGCTACGGCTCATGCTCAAAAATCCATCATGAGGACGAATATCTTGTCGCATATGCTCGTTGTGGCCCGTGACTTAGTCACCGTAGGGATGACTGCATAAAACACATCCCAAGCTTTCCCGGGACAGTTGTATAAGAACCAAGGGATCATTATACTCTTTTGAAAGTTTCTCATTCTCAACTCCCATGGGAGGTTGTGTTTTGAACAGTCAGGATCATCTCGAGTACGTAACCTAGGAGTCACGTGGTATAAACACGAATGGTTCGCAAAATTTGGTGTGTTTAAACCGCTGATTACAACCTCATTCATTGTTTACACGTGAGTTTTATCTCATCTGGGGGCTCTATGGCGTTAGAAATCGCGTAAATCGGTAACAATTATAGAGGTAATATTCAGAGTAGGTCGATAGTATTTTTTTTTCTTTTTATTATCAGCATGTTGAAATCAACGTGTGACTCGCATGCAATGCTTTTTTTTTGCATGCATGAGTATCTATGAAATTGGTGTCGGGTTTCAAGGCATGCATGGTATTCGTGGGTGTGTCCTGCCTGATTGGGATTTGGTAGTTTTATTCCTTTTTCCCCTTACTTTTAAAGGTATAGTGTTTGTTTTGTAGTGTTCATTGTTGTTTATTGTGTCATTGTTCCTGGTGTGGATGCACCCCCTGCCACACACCCTTGAGGTGGCTTGCAGGGTATGTCGTAGATATAGATATGGTCGAGATGGCTCAGAAAAACTCAAGTGAAAACAGTTAATGATATTGTAACGACCGATTCCGGCACACTAAGGCCCGTATTCATAGTCGTTACCTGGGTGTCCTCCGTTCGCTGGATGACCCCTTAGCTCAGAAAGTGTATTCATAGTCACAATGAAGGGGACAGATGTCACCCATCCCTCCCCTAGGCTACCGATTTCTTAGGTGCGGCTTCAAGCTCACCCAGAGTTCCCCTAACGTAATTTCAAGATGTCCGCCGCTATCACCTTAGGTATTATAAATGAAATATCTCTTATGAAACGACTTACACGCATGAATTTTAGTTTTAGTAATGCTAGTTTTTAATGAGCGGACGGGAATGATTGAAAATGTGACGTAAATTTTCTTTAAAATGCAAATTACATTATCCTCTAAACTTCCCGTATTATGTTGTGCAACACAACCAATTTTCAAGAAATAATTGTGAGTAATGAATTAAAAGTTGAGTTATGAATGTTGATTACGGAATATAATGCCCTTATTTCTCTATTACAAGAATAAAATACGGATTAATGCATTATATTGGCTTAATTATAATAAATTTTCCTCTTTTAACTCTCTGATTCAGAATGTTGAGGCGTCCAATGTATGAAGAATGTTATAAAAAGCAGAATGGTCGTAATAATTCTCCCGCGCCATGATTTAAATCAAACAATCACTAATTTGTAAAGAATTTCGATCGGAAAAGTACAACACTCGTTGCTGTCAATAAACAAGGCGGAGCGGCGCGAGGAGAAGCAACAAATTAACTAAAATGTGTTTCGTAAATACTGCGAGGATTTCAAGAATATGGACGATTACGGTGTGCACGACAATACGGCAGTTAATATGACGCTATCCCCGAGTGGACGTTTTCGTGTGGGTATTATAATGTGGAATTTCGATGTTCCTCGTACTGTGCATGACACGTAGCTGATATCAATATGGGTGAACGCGATCTTTGCAACGATATACGACAAGTGCAACGATAACACGTATCAAGTTCATATGTGATAGTAAACAGTGTCCCTTATCGTCATGAAGTTCGGCAAAAGGGAGAGATCGTTCTAACTCACCATGAGTTTCAAGAAAGGAACGTCATCTGGGAAGCAGAGAGTGTTCTTCAAAGTATAAGCGACTATCCTGCATTACTGTGTATATAGCCATACATAAGTGATATTGAATTCCCGCCACTGGGACTAATTTAGCCCAGTACTTTCCGAGTTGATGATAGTGAACCAAATCTGGATTACAATTGCAAATTCTCCACATCCTCTCTTCATAGAGATGATGGATGGGTTTCTATGTGAAATTTAAAATTGACTGTGAAAGAAAATTGTATCAACTCTTGTTATGAAAGCATAAACTGTGGCCAGTAGACTATCACATTCTAAGTTGCATTTGTGAGAGTGAGAGAATTGCTACCCGATGTTTACATTTCTGTTGTGGTGTAGAGTAAATTAAAATATTATTCGGTAAGCTGTTTTTTCCATTCAATGGATTAGGGATTGTTATGAGGCATAAAAAAAACAGTTCTTATAAAAACAAGTGTGTGAGATAACGTCAAGAAGGTTGTAATAACAGCTGATTATTTAAATATGACTGCTGTGGAGGCCTTTAAAACGTAGCATTCCCGAGTGAAATTCTATTTTGATGATATCATTCCCCTAAATTGTAGTTTCGGATAGAATTCTTGCAATAACAAGCTATCGTTAATACATCAGTCACGACGGTACTCCGGTCCACCGCAATTTATATATTCAAGTAATGCCTCACGTATGCCCAACTATGCCATATCTGTCGCGGTTGTATATATCATCGGTTCTTTAATTGTCTACTAAATATTTTATTACTTAATGTGTGACTCAATTAAGTAACGCAAGGAACACAAGCGATCTAGTCCTATTTGCTTCATCTCTGTTCGCATTATACGCCTGACTAATATCTTCTCATGCCTTCTTCTTCTCCGAATTGGAGGTTACATCGGTTCGCTTATTTTCAATTTTGTCTTTATACTGCAAGACCAAATCACACAGTATATTTTTTTCGGTGATTGTAAATGCAACATTTCTGCCGTTGGAGGCTGCCATGTTTATTTACATAGTTCACCGCGGTTACCTGTTGCAATTTATCATGACAATAGAGCATCGAAAAACGTGCGGAACCGTTCACGACCGGGTTGACCCGATCTTTTCCTTGAATCACTTCCCCTGGTCAGATCTTACCTAGGTGTGGTTTATGAATCGCGTAGTGAAGGTGACACCCAGGTGTCCTCCGGCCAGGGGAGACCCATGTCTCCCCTGCAAAAACGACTATGAATACGGGCCTAAATCTGCGAACCACTCTTGTTTGTACCACGTGACACCTTGGTAACCTATTCGAGATAATTCCAACGATTTCAAACACAAACCCTCTGGTTGATAAAGAGTGGCTAGTTAGCTTATAATTACAGTCCTCGTCACCGAACTACCAAGATACTATAAGTTGATTTTCACTACACTTCAGTCTCATTTGTTAAGTGCTTTGTGGAACCGAATTTCAATAAATCAATAAAAAACTTCGTTCGTACACAAATTAAAATTTAAAATTTCTTACGATCATTTCATTCCATGTTATTTTCAATATATTTTTGGCCCCAATATACCATGAAAATGACCTCATTCATATTTTCCCGGAATTGGTGCTCCATCTCCTCTGTCTCTGCGACGCATATTGGTTTTTGAAGCTAGATTTCCCTGACATTCTATTTTCCCAGGCATATCCACTTGTTAAAATGGTCCGGTAGGAGTTTGAGGATATGATTCCTGCCAGAAATTATCACGGCAGTGGAAACAGAGGTTTAATATTAATTCTAATGAACCGAATTCCCGGCAATTTTCTATAATTCATGAAAGTTAACTATTGACAAGCTTTCTTTTGTGTTGGTGCTATCCAGAGGTCAATATTGTTTTTTTGATCTGTTATTTTTCTGCCGATTATAGATCTCCCCCACTATGAAACAATTACAGGAGTGTTCCTTGATGCATGCGGTCGACAACGTTTACCTGGATTTGTCCGACATTTTAGCCCTCAATATTCTCCCTTATGACTTAATTCATCTCGTGACCCTAATTAAAATCAAGATGTGATGGAACCCTCTCAAGTAAAATATTCCGGAGGTAAAATAGTCCCCCATTCAGATGATGACCCTAATTAAACCTCAACTACCCTTCGTCTCTCCTTTCCTCTAGTCTTGGCGAATATTTTAACCCCCCACCCCTCCCTCCATCTGGGGAGTGAGGTGAACAATACAGCAATCGGAAAGTACGGCTGGCTTGGATGTAAAATACTGCGATATATCGCTATCGTATCGTATGCGGTATGTACTTGATTTCGCTACGAGGTATGAAAACAGCAGAAAATGAGATATTTCGCATCGTAATATCACGTGATAAGCAATATAACGCAATATGAGACCATACATTCATCATCATCATCACCATGGTTCAACAATCCTAGGATTGGTTTGACGCAGCCCTCCACTCGAGTCTTCTATCGGCCAACCTCTTCATATTGACGTAACTCCTCTATTTTACATCCTTCACAACCATATATCTCACACGAGGCCTGCCTTTTCCAATCTTTCAGTTCACTTATGATATGGCCGATTGAGTTGTCCCATCTCCTTTTTAGCATTTTCAGCACACTTCTTTTCTCCCACTCTTCTTAGGACTTCATCACTTGTCACTCGGTCGATACATTTTATCTTCATCATTCTTCGGTAGCACCACATTTCGAATGCTTCCACCCTTTTCTTCTCCGCTGCTGTCATCGTCCATGCCTCACTGCCGTAAAGAAACATGCTCCAGATATAAATTTTGATGAATTGCTTCCTTACTTCCAAGCTTATATTTCCAGATGTAAGTAGTTTCTTCTTTTGATAGAATGCCTATTTTGCCTGGGCTAATCTACTGATCATTTCTTTCTCGCTTCGTCCAACGTTGGTTACTCGGCTTCCCAGGTAACAGAACTCTTTCACCTCTTCCAGTTTCTGTTTTCCTAGTATAACGTTGGTTTTAGCCTCTTTTCTCTTGCTGCATACCAATATCTTCGTCTTCTAATTCTTCTTCAGCTGATATTTGGTCATAGTCCTTTCAGTGGTGACTAGAACCTTATTAAGATCTTTCTCTGTCCCTGCTGTGAGTGCTACGTCAACAGCGAATCGCAGCATGCTAATTTTTTCTCCGTAGATATTCACTCCAGAAGTCTTCTCCTTGATTTTATCGATGGCTCTCTCGATGTAAACATTAAAAAATTACTGGAGACATTGCAAACCCTTGTCACCCATGCCACAGAATCGTGCATTACCATGCGATATTACCAATTCACATCGCGAGGTCGACCAATCGATGCTCATACGATATCAATTTCATATCGAAATCTGCAATATCCAAAACCGCATACCGTACAGCCCTGCTACGAAGGGCCTTGCGTTTCATTCTTGCCTCACGGGTCTCCTACGATTTCACTCCTTGTCTACGTCAGCTGCCACCTCCGCCCCGAATCCCACCTCGCCAAATTTCTTTCAGACGGCGACGGTTTCGCTTTGAGATTGCCGCAGAGGAGCACGAAGGGTTGAGTGATCAAAACATTGACGTCTAACGTTCGAGAGACGGGAGGAAATTGGAGCTAATCGATCCGACCAACGCTCTCGCCCCGAACTCCTTCCTTCTACTAAGAAAGGGGCGACGAGGTAAGGCTTTGGGGGTCGGTGTCAACCGCGAAACCCTGAGGATTTCTCGCATGGAACAAGAAGGGAAGGCGATGAAAGACCGCCTACATCAACGGGGAGATCACGTGAGGCCAGGAAATCCGAATTATCTTCCTCGTTAACAGGCGGTCTATATTCAAACAGCTCCCCGTAAATGGTTTGCACACTGTCTATCCCGCAAGAGTTGTGTGTTAGTTTGAATTTAGGGCACTTGAGGCTGGTTTTTGTGCCTAGTAGAAGTACAATTCGATTCTTGGGTTCACAAACAGCTGAGGTTATATCGCACCGTAGGTGTAACCTTTATTAACCTTAAGCCTGAGTCAAACAGAACAATTTTAGAGGACAAATTTGCTTTGGCGACCCTTAAGTTACAAAGCCAGCGTATTTTTGACGCAAGCATCCCGGGCGGGGTTTTATTTTAAGGTTATTTAAAAGCAAAATTAGTGGTGTACTTACTAACTAAAGTAGGAATAATTTAATTTTATGAACTAAAAGAAGAGAAAAAAGCTACCGATTGGATGCTACGCGGAAATAAACACGATGCTTGATCCAGCCCATGATAAATTATTATGGTCTGTTATATAAGGTAAAAACTAGCAGTATCGTAGATATCCACAGAAAACGTCAGCAGGGAACAACGTAGATACACAACGGTAGTAACTAGACTTAAATATTTCCAGCCAGGGCGTAGTAATGTCTAAGAAAGTTAATGAGCAATCGTACAAGATGTAAAGCACCCTGAACTTGTTCTACAAGATACTAAACAGTTAACACTTCAGCAAATATTTTCAAATTTGCACAAAACATTATCTCCAGCGATGAAAATTTACAATTGAGATAAAGGCTAAAATAACTATACACTTACAGTACAATGAGATCGATGCCATAATTAGGAGTACGCCTGGGGCTAAAAAGACAGCTATTTTTCCTTTAACTTTCCACGACCATGACAAGTATTAAAGCGCTACCGTGATGCATGCCTCTTCATATCGTATCTCTTCAACAGATTTCCTCCCAATTTTAAATCCTGGTGGGTGACCTGGCGTTCTCTACCCGAAGCTTTTTGCGGTGCCTCTGCTTCGAGGATGGCGAGACCACTGCTGGCTGCCTTCGCCACGAAGCGAGGGTTTTGATCAATAAGGGTCGGGCTCATCAAACACCCGGTTCAACGATGCGTGAAATTCACGCATCGAGAGGGAGCCCTGCCTCTCTTCCACCTGTCCTTTCCCAAGGAGATCCTGCATCAAGGAAGCAAAACGGATTGGGTAGGTCTAGACGATTCCTTAGAGACTCCATCCAGGTTCGAACCTATGGCCTAAGTTCGCAGCCGAACGACGAACCCAATGTATGACACACCGTCAAAGGAATAAGTGATAGTAAAAACATCATTACGTTTTTCTAAAACCATAATATTATCATAACTTGGGTTCTCTCAATTTATTTTTAGTATTTAGCAGTAGGGAAGACCTATACACCAATTACATCAATGCGCCACAGATAAATCTGTAAAAAAAAATCATTCGTTAGAAGGCCGATAAATTCGTTGGTTGGTTATTTATGGAAGGCGACCGACAGCTGAGGTCATTTGCGCCATATAGGATAGGTGGATAATTGGGTAATGGTAAGAGTTTTTAGGGAACGGAGGAAGGGTGGAGAGAAACCCAGCGTCGGCATTAGCCTACTCTCTCCCCTTAACGAGGCGCCAAGGGGACCACGGCTTAACAACCCATCCGACGGACGGAGTACTGTACTTGAAATGCCCTCCACTAGGCACTCAAGTGGGGACCGGTTTTCCACTGAAAAATCCGCCACTGCCGGGAATCGAACCCGGGAGGCCAGTACTCTAGCCACCACACCAACCCCATCCCCGATAAATTCGTTTGGAAAAAAAATCATTTAGGTATCAAAACGGCTACATGTAAATAACTACCTATGACTTGGAATATTTGACAGGGAATTTCAAATGATTCACTTAAACTTTGATTGGGGAGTTTTTTTTTAATTCGGAGGAATTTAGTAAATTCATATAGATATAGAGTGTAGATATCATAAAGGTATCATTATAGATAAAATCCATCAATCGATAGATAAAATCCATCGATTTTATCTATCGATAGATATCATAAAGATAGATATCATAAAGATATCTATTGATAGATAAAATAAATAATAAAATAAACATGGAGATATCATCAGGCCTCACTGTGCACTGTGTGTGCCATATGTGCACAGGTGCATAAGGTTCGTTGCTGGTACTTTTTATACATTTCCACGCCTTCAAAACAAGAATAATGGGAAAAGAGACCTAATTCAATTAACAATTACACTGTCTAGTGGGCATTAAGAGGGACGTGATGCCTTGCTGCGTCACTGGCCTCTCAAGCGTGACGATACAGCAAAAGGGAGCGCTGAGGGCTAAAAAGGCCTCAGGTTCCTCATCCATGGATAAACCCGTCATTTACAAACTTGCTCAGTGTTTTTATGAAAATACTCTGGTTGAATTTCATTCTTCACCTACGGATATGTGTTTAGTATGAAAACTGAACGCACGGCATCAGCTCAAGAGCGTTCTAATTGAGAAATAAGGAAGACGATCATAATTATTACTCAATTGAGGTACAAAATTACCATAACCATTGCAGAGAAGACAATAAGCCATGGAAAAGGAAAAATTGGGTCATACTTAAGCATTAACACCACGAAACTTTATAAACAATCATGTGTAACAAATAGATAAAGCTCGGAAAAAAAATGAACTTAGATAAAAATAAATATAGAGGAGTAAACTGTCATAATCTGATATTAATGTTGGAGATGCTTGCTTAATACACATTTCGATATTCTATTGATATGAATATGTTAAGAAATATAACTTTGTTCAATTCCACAATTTTAATTTATTTTAAATTGTTAAGGTACACCTTGACCCTCGGATGTTGAAATCGATAGATATCATAAAGATAGATATTGATAGATAAAATAAATAGAAATTGAGGAATTGTGCAAAGTTATTTTTCTTAACGCGTTCATTGCAACGAACTTCCACCAAGTATTGCCTGCCTCCAACGACCTAATTCTATTGATATGTATTTTCTATCAAAAGATGAAAAAGAAACTGCAGAAATCCTCCGTTAATGTGGATAAATAAAGTATTTAAGAAAACGTTCCGTGTGAGACAGGTTTGAATTTAAAGTGCACGGCGAAGATCATCGGGGTACGTGAAAAGTTAACATTCATTTAACGGTCATTTTGATATGTGCATTTCAGTCAGAGCATTAATGAAATAACTCAAACGGAAATGAACATTAGACCGCTCGACACTATTTAGACTGAGTGTTTCATGCAAATTTGAAGCTGACCTTTATCCGACGAAGCTAACTGCAAATATTTTAGTGTCTAACGCATGCTATAGTCAATTTGATCACGAAAACAAGTTTGCAGTGGTGCGCTGCCGCGAGGGTGGTTTTAAAAACGACTTTCTTTTGACCTATTGCTGTAGGCATCATACTAAGTTACAGACAAATTGCAGGTAGCTTAGTTGATACCTTTATAAAAATCTTCAGTTTACAAACTGCGACGCTTTATTTAAATTTTTGAGAATATCATATGAAAAAAATAAGAAATGCGTGAAACTAAGAATAATAAACAACATTGTTAATAAGGGTGTAGTTTACTCTTAATAAGCATACCTTCTTTAAGCATTTGAAATGCGGATTTGAAGGAAACTGATGATAGATGATATGAATAGTGCGAGTAACAAACGAAGAAGTTTTAAGAGCGGGAGAAAAAGGTCTGATGAAAACTTCAAAGAGAAAAGGGGACTACCAAATCCACCATATCATTAGACATCATGGTCTGACGAGGGCAGTCATCGATGGAAAAGTGGACGAGAAAAATACCAAAGGAAATGTATGAAGAAAGTGGCGAAGTACGCTAAAGAGAAGAGTTATGTAAATATGAAAAGGATAGCCGATAGAAGAATTGAGTGGAGGGCTGCAATCTTAGGACTGATGACAGAATTGCGACGAAGATGAATTCTTTTCACATATGAATCATTCCTTTCCCCAGGTGTTGGTGCTTTTGGTGTCCCGTGCTTATTCCATGAAACTACGTTACGAATATCACGCACATACATATCATGCGCCTGTTCCGGGAATAAGAGAAATTCTCAAGCATTTTCCAGTTCGAGCCCATAATAAAATATCGATCGCAAAGTTATGCGTCCATTCTAGTCCACATCCGAGAATTATATTTCTTTCAAACTCTCAATGCTTCCAATGCCTTGAAAATGCCTTTCTTCCAATGAACTGTAAGAGATCGTCACAGGTGTAATGATAAATAGCAATGATTAAGGTTGCGCAGAATTTCGGGAAAAGTTTTTGAGTCTAGGTACACATTTTGACCAAAGCCTCTCTGATTAATTGCACACTAAATTCAAACAAATGGACCCATTGATAAAAATATATTCGACCATAATTTATAACGATTCAGGAGGCTGACCTGCACATTTTTTTCTACCTTGGGTCATAACTTTCGTGAGCACGGTGAATGTTTGGTGACTATCCAGTCCCTGCAACGAACACTTGAGGTGGCTTTCAGGATACTCTGTAAGCTAAGATTTATAAGTTCATCCATTTTAGTGAGCACGCTCAGATTCAATAGAAGTAAAAGGAAGATGTTGATGAGCGAGAGACTGGCAAAGAGGCGTTCCACGCGAGATACTACCCTTTAAAACTGCACCTTAAAGAAAATTCCTGAATCCGCTCTAAAGGGGAACGACCGAAAAAACGCTGAATTTATTTTTAGCTCCTTTTCAAGGAAAAAAAAGGGTGATGCGGACGGGAGGCTGCAGGATCCTTCATGGATCATTTGGGACAGCCGGTGAGAGAGTACATGCGACTCGTCGCTAAGGTATTGGAATAATAATCGGTTTGAAAATACATTAGATCAACATCACCGATCTGCGTCCTTGATGCTCAAAATGTTTTTTGACAAAATTCAGAATTGACGAGCACCAATCTGACTAAGCTGATCAATCAAATCATTACCATGGATAGATAAAATTAGCATAACGATGGAATAATAGCATTATAAACTCAAAAAGTGTCCTCTGGCTACTAAACATTCGTCAACAAGTCTTGCATTTCATCCGTAAAAGTTTGTCACTCGAGCATGAATCTGATCAGTATCGGCAATATCGCGAGGTTTATAGGCATTTAATCTTCTTTAGCTGTGCCATTGCACTCGCCAAATTGACTTAATGTTCAAGCGATCGGAACTCCTGTTGCATAAAAATTCTGATGAAAAATGCAAAATCATTGTTTATCTACATGACTCTACTGGCAAACAATAAATAAAACTAAAACAAATATTAAGGAAGTTCTATCGCGACCATATGAATTAAGCAAAGATCATATTTTTACACTTATTCTATGACTTAAAAAAATCCTTTAATTATAATATGCATATGGATTCCCAACAACAATCACTGACTCCGGTGACTTTATTGAAATTGATTATTGCGATAAGAAACTTTGTACAACATGAATACCCTTGATAATGATGATGAAATGATCGGAGAATAACAAATATTTATGAGAGATAACCAAATTATTCATTAAAAACATTGAAACTGCCACCGACAAGAATATGTGAGGATACAAACTCATTTGCTATACGTATTATATATGTTGAATATGCATTAAAATTAAGCTCCTTTGTATCTGGAGATTTTTGGTTAATCTAGGATCGTGGTTCCATTGCCAAAGTTTTGTTAGTTGCCAACGGATCTCAATTCCTAGATTAACCAAAAATCTCCAGATCCGAAGAATATTCATTCATTAAGCGTGTGGCCAAGAAAAAAAACGAATTACGCCTTAAACCCGTTTGATACGGAACAATTTATTTGCCAATCCATTGAGTTTTGACCTGAAAAATGCCAAATTTCCATAACAATCCCAATCCCCAACCTCATGGACAGTCTTTGACCCTGTATTGCAGTATAGAGAAAGTTCTATTTCCTGCTGGCCAGTGTCCAACCAGAGCTTTGCCGTATCCTAGGGACCAAAACTACAACATATATCAATGATACTTATTAGGCATTAATTTCTTGGCAGTTGCGAGCATCACATTTCTTTTACAGAGACTAATAATACTTACAACAATAAATAATACTTTTATTTCCATCTTATATCTCGTACTCAATAAACCAGCGACTCTCGATGTTCTTTGTCTATGATGTGGCTTGCTCATGCGAGCATTGTTGTGACCAATATTGGACCCAATAAAGGTGTTTCTCATTCCGAACATATCGTCTAATATAGGTTTGAAGATTTTTGCGGCGGTGATTCTGTGACCTCCGCATTCTCTTCGAGGTCTCACCTTTGGCTTTTGCTGACAACAATCCTCGCCCGATCAGAGAAGCCATTGAGATACGAAAAACGCCGGAAAACTTCAACAGAGACGATAGCTACCACCTCCATAATGCGTGGAAGAGAGATCTCCAACCTCCGACCAATGAGAGAGCAGCGCCTGGATACGGAGGCCTATACAAGGTGGCAGATTTCTTAGTTTAAACATCTTCGATCTGAAGATACTGACTGCAATGTCAGCGAAACTGTAGTCAGCAAAAGGCAACGGACGAGCGAAAGAATGCAGGGATCACATATCGTCTAATTTTTCACCTAATGTTTTGCCAATTTATTGGAGAATGAATTGGACCGCGTCGAACGGGATTTTGGATTTTATATTTAGTAATTACTTTTTCCAACCAGATGAGGCGAATGCTGATAGCCTAGATTAACCATGAACACAACATCCATTCCCAAGGCGGGATTCGATCCCGCAATCTTACGGTTGTCCAGCCAGCACTTTACAGACCTAATTACCGAGGCCGACGAATAGCAATATATGGACTATCCATAAGCCAAACAATATTTTCAGAATTGAATTAATGGATGAAGGCGATACTTGGTGGACATTACGAACGTTAAACATGGTAAATGAAACAAACTTTGTACTTTACACACACTTTGTACTGCACACAGCTTTATATATATTCCTCGATCGATTTCAACGACTAGGCGTCATTTTCAAGGGGGGCCAACAGACAAAACATTTCAACACAAGAAATTATATATGTTACCATGAGGAGTGGGGGAAGGACTCAAACCGAGGGGGAGGGAGAGTTCAGAATGGGAGCGAGATGGGTGGTGGTGATGGGAAAATATGGGGGAGGGAGTTAGGTTCCGTAAAAACATCAGTGGGGGGGCACAATTAGCGGTGAGGGCATTGTGGCGGGCATTAGATTTTGCAGATATTTGCAGAAAGCTCAATATGATCGACTACTGAGATATCATTTTATCCACCACACTATTTCCGTCAACTTTATTCTCCATGAAGCGAGACCGTATAAAGTTAAAGGCAAAATTACTCTTGAAGTACCATCCCCTGCCACATACCCACATAACCCTTTTAAAGCAAAGACGCATTTGCATTCAAGAGTACAACAGTCCCTCATCCAAAGAGGTGGACGTAAAACATAGATGTCACACAAAGAACGCTCCGTCCCCATGTGCAATGATGTTTGTCGATACATATATCGGCCGGTCATCACGAGCACGCAACCGCTCTGTCGGACCAGAGTCGACGGGGCGGGTGACTCACGGACTGTTTAACAATGCCTTGCGAACGGGCTGTAAATTTTGATGCGGCCGTAAAATCCCGAAGTGTTGACCGAAATCGCCGATGGGTAGAGGGTTCTGACAAAACTATCACCGGCACACCGTTCTGGATGCGTCAATAATGAACGCCGGAGGGGTATGTTTCACGGACCAGCCACGGATGGCTGCTAAATTCAATGTTGGCGGACGGAATAGTGAAAAAAAAAATATTCAAACGAGTCAATTTAATTTACTCTCAGGACTGTTTAACTAGGGAATCGTGAAGTGGTAATCCAATGCGAAACGTTTAAATTTTAATGAAAACGAGTGAGGTTTTTATTTTATTGTCACGGAGGCTTGAAATCCAGCTCTGAGATTATTTACAGAGTACGATGGTATTTTTCAGCTGCACCCCATAACGCATTAACAAATAGAGGTGTTTTACCCCAAATCACCAACTACAGCTCTCGTAATGTACAATTCAGCAAATAGGACAATATGTTTGGCAATTTTTTCGCTATTTAGGCAGTCCTTATTTATTAATCGGAGCGTGACCTTAGTCCCATGTTCGCAGAAGAAAAATTATCGGATCTTTTCAAAAAATACTTTTCTGAAGTATATATAAGCCGTGAGCTCCATTGAGAGTTTTAAAACACCTATATGTGACAGCGAAAGAATGTTGGAAGAAGCAATGAAAAAATTGCATTTCACCACAGCATAAAGCAAATAAGAAAAAATAGTCTGCTACGTCGGTGTCGAAGTCAACCACCCAGCAATTAAATTTGGTTCGGAGAAGACTGGTACCCAAATTTGATTTCTCTCCCTATTTCCCGACGCTCTTTATTAATTTATTTTCATAATTAACATCTTCTCTGCGCAACAGAGAGCGAATCAATTAAGTTAGTGTCTGAAAAAGGACACATGTACACCAACACAGAAAATGACATATAAAGGCCTCTATGGTTTTGGATTTAATCTTCACTCAAAGTTCAACATCGATACAGGGATGAATGACAAATGAAGAAGACCTTCAGGGGTTGGCAAAACGATGACAAGTGAAGAAAAATCCGATGAGATAAAACAAACAGCCAACGTAAATGATTTCTCCTGATTGAATCCCACCGACTGAAATGTTTAATTCAAACTGAATTCAATAAAATGTATTTACCTATGTGCAAAGAAATGTATCCTCGGTCATGAAAAATTTTATGATTTCAAACAAGATGTCGATTGAATATTTGCCATGTCGACAGGCTGTGAGTGGTGGGAATTGGGTTGATTGAGTGGGTAGAAGACTTACCGCTAGTCCCAAGGGAGCCGGGTTCGAATCTCATTATTAGCAGAGTTTTTTCATTGATACACCGGTCAATAGTTTTGCACTGGACACGTCGAGTGCAGTGCTCCGCCCGTCGAATGGGACGTTATGCCCCTGGACTCCAAGCTGGTTTTCACAAGAGCAGACTAATGCCGACACAGGATTACTCTTAAAATATTTCGGTTTCCTGAAAAATTCCTACCTTTACCCATTTAACCAATTATCCTAAATGACGCATATGGCTAGATCCGTCGGTCGCCTTCCCTCATATAGCTTGTTAGTACTTCAGGGGTGGTAAGTAAGGGTTGGTAAGCAGCGATCATTTAACAGACGCATGAACCTATAACTTATGGAAAACACATTAAATGTGGACTCTAAGGGGATAAGTAATGACCACATAATCATGACTTCGGCCCGATCATTGTCAGATACGCCGCTTGATGCTCCGCATAACCTTGCTTACTGAGGCATGAAAACCCGACGGCGAAGCTCTGATGGAAGATGTAGTATCGCATACACTTTCAGCCAGTTCAAAGAACACATAATTGGCAAAACATTCAAGGGCAGCATTTATGAACAGCTGTCGGATGGCAGTCGAGCACTCAACACGATAGAATCGAAAAACGGAAGAGATCATGAGGTAGAAACTATCAAAGCGCTTTCCGTCGGTTCCGACGGCTGCTTTAGGGTGACGAGAACAACCTGGCGGAACTGCCGACGGACATGTTTTCATGCATGCATAGATTCTCCCCTTTGAGCACTTGCCAATCAACTTTTTACTCGCGCGGAGTTATAAATGGCGGGGTGAATGGCTTCATACTACCGAATGGACGGTGAATGATTTCATTGGCTAATTCAAGCGTAGGACGAACCGTTAGACTAAGTTTGCCTGGATTATCGTACCCTCCGTGATCCAAACTGCGATCTATTGATGAAATATTAACCGCCAAGCACCTTTTGTTGATTACGCGTACTGTGTTCAGGACTTGGTTGCACGTTTTAGGTTTCTCTCGCTCCGTATGGGAAAATATTCTCCGATGGACTCACTATCCGATAGCTTCAAATTAAGCTGACCGCTGTAGTCAGGTTGGCGATGTGTTGTGCTGGTAGCCTATAGGTCACTTTGAAACTCCTGGCAGGGCATGGATACTATGTTTGTCCTAGATTTTAGATTCAACTGTGCGATATAATCTCAGTCACAGAGTGCCTAAAACCCAAGAACAATACTACTGCTTCAAATAAAGTGGACAAAGCCGCACAGAATGTTCCTATCTGCTTAATATTGCTTTTTATATGATAAAAAAACAAGAAAGATTATTTCTTACGAATTTGCCACCAAAATTTTGGATTTAAATGACCAAAAATGCAGTGTAAATGAATGTAAAAAAGGAAAATTATCTAATTCATTATCGGAGAAGGATTTTACGTTATTATTTTGAGAAGGATGGCAAAAATTATAAGCATATTTTTGATTAATTCAAACAGTATTTTGTCACTATGAATGTATAGATATATTTCCTCACAACGTTTCTTTTGATCATTTAAGTGCTTTTATTTAGAATAAAATGTTTCTTCAATTTGCAGTTTTCGATTAAAAACGCAAACAATACTCGTTGATGAGCTACATGTACACTTGAATGAGACTATATATATGAATGCCGTTTGGGTGGATAATAGTAAAAAGGAATAACAAGTATATCCTTGGCGATGAAGAAACAAATTAATTAAGAAGGTAATAGAGAGGAAGTATTGAACGTTAGTTAGCAATTTGAGTATTGCAGCACAAATTTCAAGGGGAGAGTCTACTACCCTCCAACAAACAAGGAAGGAAAAAATATGATTAACTATTTCGTAGGCATTAAGAAACAATATTTTGGTTTTCCTAAACCGTTCGACTGTTGGGGTGCGAGATTTTAGCAAAAATAATACATTAGATTATCATCATGAAAGTCCTGTATTCTACTCACGTTTTTCCATGAGGATGACAACAAAAAATACTCTTAGCAGACATTCCTGGTAATGCTAGTTCACTCACCTGAAAAAGGAAGGAAAGAAGAAAAACATTAATAACAACTTCCATACAGAGGTCAAATTTACTTTCAACATACCTCGTGATAGACTTTTGGAGTCATGATTTTCAGTATATATCTAAAATGACACTGCGAAAAATAAGCATTTTTTCACATTGAAATTACTTCGTAACTACAAGCTATACACATGAGATTTCAATGCCCTTTTTATAAACTAATTAACAAACGAATAAGTTAGGAGTTGGAAATATCCCAGGTAAAAATAAATAGGTAAATATGTATCAGCGATAACGCTATCTTAATTTTAAAATCTGGACGAAAGAAGGATGAAAATAGGAAATTTACTGGTAAATATAAGTACTACAACACAATGTATTAAATTTAAATTTAATATTACGCAATTATTAAAATGGCATTAAGGGCAACTTCTTCAAGGTGGGAGGCGGAAATTGGGAGAAGGTAGATTGTATAAAATTAAGTAGTACTTTGGGGTTGGGTGGTCAGGGAAACTCAATAAAAACTTTCACTAACCGGGAGGAAACTTATCTATTTGGGAAATTACTCGTTGTAGATTTTGGTCTTTAGGTACTCTTACAATTTAGGTAGTAAATAATAAAGATTAATGCTTTTCAGTATCACTGTACGACATAATCCTAAAGCTTAGAACAGCACAACACCCAGCCCGAACCCGAACTTACAACCTGCCTGGGTTTACAATCCAGCGCCTTAGGCAGCCGGCTGAAAATGCTATATACAATTATTCCAGTCGCTTAAGTAATTTGAAGAGTTAACTGCACTACATAGGGAAATAAATCTACGTCAACCAA
Organism: Platycnemis pennipes; assembly: GCA_933228895.1. Taxonomy (NCBI): domain Eukaryota; kingdom Metazoa; phylum Arthropoda; class Insecta; order Odonata; family Platycnemididae; genus Platycnemis; species Platycnemis pennipes. Next base: position 66,752,287 of record OW121852.1, read on the forward strand.
TCAAGGAAAGGAGAACGAGAAACGCACTTTCCTTCTCTCGCAACGAGAAACCATCGCCCGTCATCTTTCTGCATACTAAAATTTCCATCGGCCTTTTTACCTTCAAAAAGTGGGTTACACCCTCAATTGTTTTTTCTCCTCCCCGATCGAAAACACTACAGGCGGTGCAGGCCACCGGAACGACTCCCGTTCGAGAGGGAAGAGAGGAAAGAGGGAGGGAGAGAGAGAGAGAAAGGAAGGAAGAGAGAGGGGAAGAGAGGAGGGTAGATTCCGGGTCGAGACCGGCTATGGAGCCCATTCATCCTCCGCCGGCAATTCACCTTTTGTTTGATGCCCTTTCGCTCTTGTGTCCGGGTCGATCGATTCACAGGCAAGTCGGCGGGGGGAGGGAGAGAGATGGGGGGGAGACGCACGCCTATTTTCCCCAGTGAAAGGAATCCCACTCTCAGCGACCCCTCCCGACGGCCTTATCGCCCAAGTCCTCCGCCCCCGCGACACAGATACGACGATTGGCTTTCTAATCGAGGAGTGCCCAGGTGTCATCTTGGCGCCATCGGGCAGCCTCTCTCTCCCTCCCCATCTTTCCCCGAATCTTCTCTCACTCCCCTCTCCCTCATCCCTGGACCGCGTGAAGGGGGAGGTTTGCGAGTTCATCATCGGGGATGACGACGTCAGAGCGACCTTAAGAGTCGCTTTTGCGAACGACCTATTGTTCGAGTGCCTATTGCGTGGCAGATCAAGGGGGGCGCGTTTTCTTTACCGAATCATCCTGAACATGAAAAGGTCACAGGTTCGAATCCCACCTCGAGCATGCACGCAGTGTTTTGTCTTAGGATTAATTACGCTAGTCAACGCGATATAATCTTATCCGTTCGGGAACTCTTAGATTTTATTCTTCTATTACTTCAACAAAGCTAGGTGATTCTCTGGATACACAAGCTTTTTAATAAACACAAGTGGCTATCTGGCACCTAAGCTACAGTAGAACATTTCATCAGGCTTAGTACTTCAGGAGTTTGGGCGTCACCAACCCAGATCGACCATAGTGTTGAACCCAGTTATCCATCACATACAATGCTATTGACAGTCACTAAAAAGTCGTAAACCTAATGAACAAGGAAAGTAATACGTGTAAAACAAAGATGAGTAGCATCCACAGTTAAATAAGATCGACATCAGGCACTATTAATCGCTTTATCAATCCACTATTTTATTACGACCTGTAAAAAATTTGGACTCAAAGCCGAAATAGATCTCCGTGCAATAATAATTTTGTACAAAAGAATATTTATCACTATTATCGCGATGCTAGAATGCCTAGAATATAAAAAGCCATCGACATGACCCCATTAATATTGTCAATAACCAACATAAAGCTTCTAGGACTGGGTATAACTAGGTGATATTGAATACAAGGCTGTAAATAAATTGGAATAGCAATGTATTATATCAATTTATGTCACTGCTGCGTATACGGCTACGTGAAACGCAAGGAAAGTATGTGACAGTGTTAGTTTGGGAGCTCCTGTTACAGAAAAGAGCCACTCCCTCAAAACCAATTGCGAGGAGATACTTCCTGATGATGAACATCAAACTATTCAAACATTCGTAATGTACCCCGAAATGTACACAATTGGTGCGCGAGGAAAGTGATATTTGACCATCACTTCTGAGATCTGAGCCTCCACTTACCTAACTCCCTTTGTGGCAGACGATTTCAAACTACGATATCCCTTCGTCACCGGGTGAAATATTTATATTGAGTCATTTAAAGAGACAAAAAGAGTTTTAATGAATACTTCGTATAGGTGAAAATGCAAGGAAAGTGACATTTGTAATTTTCTTTCATCACTCCTGGCCTTCGAATGGTCCTGTGATGAGAACATGTGATTCGAACATGGAAGAGAAAGACCGAGTTTCTCCGATTCCGAACAAACAAAAAACTTCACGATGGCGCACCAAAATTCCGGAGAAACATTCAAAACGACACGTAGGCATGAGATATTATCGCTAAGATAACAGCATTTTAGGAAGCAAATTCTGCGGCAACTCTTCTAGACGCTGATGTCGAAGTTCAGGCAACCGATCGTCCAATAGAGGAAGAGGAAATCGACTGGCTTCCCCCGATACCTCACAACTCCCAATTCACCCCTTCCAACCCCCTGGAAGCACTCCTCCCCACACACCCCCCTGGGTCCCACCCGGGTGGCGCCAGCAATCTCCCGCCGAATTCATAACCTATCACGGAGTCTCTCTCCCCATCCTTGATGCCCGTAAACGAATTTTGTTTGCCGACGATTTTTTTCCTCCTTTATTTCCGACTCTCTTCGACAACGCTATCTGGACCCTTTCCTCTTTCCAGAGGGAAGATGTATGGGAGAAACGGAACCCGTTTCCAAAAGGGTAGATAACTTCAATGAGTCGAAGAGTCGAGCGCGAAAAAACTGCAAGGAATAAAGTTTTTTCCCCGTAATCGGATCCTCGGAACTTTTGACACAGGAGATGATTATGCGTGGAACCTCAGTGTAATCATAAGTTAGGAAGCTGCGGAGACGACGTATTGGATCTTTAATGACGATTAACGTGGATATATGGTTGAAATCACTAATTAGCGAAGTAGAGCTATAAATTACCAGAAAAAGTTTGGAAAAGTACGACTACATGACGTCCTGTGAAAAAATATGTTTTGCTTTGCTGAATTTTTGGCCATTTAAAAATCGTTCTGTATTTTAGAAAAACCTTTGGATGTAAAAGTGCTGTTAAACTTTCCACCCAAACCCCAATAACAGTTCATAATCTAAGGAAGACCGGTAACTGATGGAGATTTTATCGCATAACGAGAGTTAGAATAGAATTCGTAATTATTGATGAGCCTAAGCACTAAATCGGAGTACTTTATTGTAATATAAAAAAAAGGTGTTGGTAATAATGGAGGAGGTTGGAAAAAGTAAATGATGAGGGATGGTAGGAGAGCTAAGAGTACAGATCTATGGAAAAATGGGTAGAAAAAACGGATTCAATATTTAGATATGAGGAACCATTTCATAAGAACATATATCTGGATCATTCCACTATATGGCAACTAAGCATGGACAATAATAGCAGCAGATAAGGTAAAGCTGGAAGCATTTGAAATGTGGTGCTACCGAAGAATGATGAAGATAAAATGGATCGATCGAGTGACAAACGAAGAAGTCTTAAGAAGAGTGGAAGAAAAGAGATGTCTACTGAAAACCTTAAAAATAAGACGGGAGAACTTAATAGGTCATATCTTAAGACACGATGGCCAGATGAGGACAATCGTCGAGGGAAAAGTGAACGGGAGGAATGGAAAAGGCAGGCTTCGTAAGACGTATGAAGAGGTTGGCCGATGGAAGAATCGAGTGGAGGGCTGCGTCAAACCAATCCTAGGATTGTTGACCGATGATGATGATATTAAATATGTTGATTAGAATGAAACACATAGTCAGCAAATATGGAATAGAGAGAGGCGGGAAAATCTTAATTGAATAATAAATGATAGGAAATTATTAATTTCACGAAAAACACTAGAGACCAAAAATAGTTATAGTTGGAATCGATAAATACCTTTATTCAATTTATTATTACCTTTTCTGAGTATAAGCAGGTTTGGACATCGCACTGCTATCAACAATTGGCTCATTTTTAAGTTGATTCTTTCTTCAAGATAACGCATATTATACCCTACTCAAACACTCAACAAGATAGGACTGTTCCACAAAACATTTATTGCAACATACAATGCGTTTTGGCCGTTAAGCCATCATCAGTTGGCTAAACAGCTGAAACGCGTTGTAAGTTGTAGTAATTATTTGTGGAACAGTACCATCTTGTGGAATGATTGAGTATGGTATCCTTTCACTACGTTTAGCCGGACTCTCTTGCATTTATTTCCTACCCCTCTTCTTACTATCCTAACTACCTTCCCTATTTATTTCCCTTCCTTGCGTACATACCATTATATTCTCCGCCACGGCCTACAGTACCTTAATTACTTATTCTTTCCACCATCTTATTTCGTACCCCCATTCTTAATACATATCATTTGTCCAACTTTAGTTCCATCGCACTTTTTTCATTCTCCTCCCCATCTACACCTCAAAAAACCTTCATCTATTCTCGTAATATCTCTTCAGAGTCCAGATACTCCATCCGTCATTAATAGAAGTTAAAGCCAGATTAGATTAGAGGTTTTAACCACCCGGGTCCGTTTCCACGGCCCATTCCTACTATTTTTCCATGTAGTATACTGAAAAACAGATTTTCTCATATCGAGAGGCTCCCTCTTGATTTTAGAGTAGGTCTTACTTAAATAGGTGCCCAGAATATTTTCTTAATTTAAGATAGGATCCCACTAGAGTGGTAGCCACGAGAAGAATATTCTTTAATTAAGAATATTTTCTTAACATCAAACAGAGTCCTTTATTCCTAAATTAAGAATATATAGGGTATAGCCTAGTTGCATGTGCGAAGTGCACGTTTGGTGATCTTTACCCCCTGCCACACACCCTCTCGGTGGCTAGCGGGGCATGACGTAGATGTCGATATTTATACTTTACGAATGCTTCCTTTTCTGTACTATTTTCCTATATACAATTCCGTATATGTTCTATCTTCTTCCATACTGCCCATAAAGCCTTGTATCTTTCTTTCTCCTCTCCGTCTGACACAGCATTCTACCCGAAACGACGTCCTTCAATAAACTAAGGCTTTTACTTCTTGGAAATTGCCATCGTTGCTAATTTTTACATCCAGATTGAATTCAAATGAGCAAAGTACATGGCAGAAACTTCATCGCAAAGGGACGCGGGACTCTTCGCAAGACAATTCCCCTCGGGAAGTACATTTGAGAGGATGCACATTTCACGACGACGAGGGAAGGAAGACGGAATGCTGCTCTGGTCTGAATTTTAATAAAATGAAAGAACAACGCCCAAGTGGTTCGGGAAAGAGGAAACGGCCGCCGGTGGCACCATCACTTTTGTTGTCGGGCGCGGGCGGAAAAGAAACAAAAAACGAGTGAGGGGCGGACGTCAGGGACGGGAGGAAGGAGAGAAACGGCGCGCACCTTCCCGCCTCTTCCAACTACTCCTCCGTCAATCCTTCCCACGGAAGTGCTCCGCGAGATTTGCATTTTATATCTACGTCTGCATTTACTGATTACCCAGCAATCCCATTTCGGGGAGTGTGGCAGTAAGTGAGCAATCATCAAAAATGAGCGTCAAAGTGTAAACTGGGATTCATCATAACAGTACTGGGTAAATGTGACGATCATGTACGATAAATTAGCTACTTTTCCCTTGTTAGACCTCAATTGGAATACGCTGCCAGTGTATGGGTTCCATACGAAATTGGTCGAAACAATGAACTTGAACGTAAGCAGCGAAGATCGCAAAGATTTTTAAAGGGACGTTACGATAGCTATATTGGCGTAACCAGTGTAATAAATGATTAACATGGGAATCGTTGTCAGATCGTAGGTTGAAATATAGACTTAATCTTTTAAAAGAATTCCAAGATAATATTTTCAATGATGACGTGAAAAATATTTTGCGAACTCCAACTTACTATGGTAGACTGGACCATAATTACAAAATTAGAGAAATTCATTGGCGAACGGACAGATTCATAATGTCCTTTTTTCCTCGTACAATTAGGGATATTAACAGCTGTAAATATATCCAATAGCATACATACGAGTGTATCAATGGATAGCATAGGTAGTTGCATGTTGGTATAAGGACTTTAAGCTAACCCAACTAACAGCTTGATATTGCATGCTTTCTTTATTTATCTTTTTTAAAAGTTGAAGTTTAGACTAGTATATTGTTACTAATCCTTTTTTATGGATGATATGTAATGCAAGTTGATGTAGAATCACCCCCTGCCACATGCCTTTATGGTGGCTTCTAGGGTATTATGTAGATGTAGATGAAGTTTACTTATCCTTCCTACCTAATGAAGGATTACTATGAATATTGTTAAGTACACAAAAAATTCCATTTTTCGTCCAAAATGCACGGATATATTAGAGTAGCAAAACAAATATGCATTGTACGTATCACGGGTTCATGCAGACATCCCTATATATCTACAGAACTCCACTCCCTTTTTCTTATTTCTGTTTGTTTTCTTGATCTTTAATAATCTTATGTTTGCAATAGCATGTTCATACCAGCAGAAATTTATTTTTAGGGAGGAATCATGATGTTTGAAGTCTTACTGCTGTTGTGATCACGCTTTGTTCCAGGAAAGGAAGAATATTTGAATCTATCTCTGTGACGCAGCTTCTTTCTCCAATCTTAGTCTTAGTGGTCCTGTCTAGTAACGTAGTGTGGGGCCTTCATAATTCTTTCGGTGAACTCATCTGCCCTGTAACTATGGAAAAGTTTTAGTCTGGCTAGCTGTATTTACGTCTTTTTTAAGGATCTCCCACCTTAATTTTGCTGTGATCACGAATCATTCGAGAAAAAAATCAATATTTGAATCCAAGGTGGTTGTGTTTGAAACCGTCGGGATTATCTCAAATAGGTATCCAATGAGTCACGTGGTATAAACACGAATATTTCGAAAAAAATTGTGCGTTAAAACCGCTGATTACAGCCTCATTCTTTTTTTTTTAATTGCGTTAAATCTCATCTGTGGACTTTATAGTCGAGGCGGACGAGAAAAACTCAAATTAATACCATTAATGATATTGTAACGAGTGATTCAGACGCAATAAATTTGCAAACCATTCGTGTTTGTACCACGTGACCCCTTGGTTACTTATTCGAGGTAATCTCAAAGGTTTTAAACACAGCCCCCCTTGTTTGACGAGGAGCGCCTTGCCATCCCACAAGATATTCCCTCCTACCAGTGGGGAGAAGGGGGAGAGGGCGGATGTGTAACAAATAAATTCCACGTCACTGCGTGTCGACGGTGTGGGTAGAGTAAGTGGGAGAGGATTTTGCATCGGTCCGGAGGTGAGTGCGACATGGCGGGCAAGCGAACCTTCGAGGCGTACCCGAAATTACACAAGGGCCAAAGCAGTGTTTGCCTACGTGATTTCTGACCCGATAACAAATCGGACAAACAAGTGAAAACAGCTGGATGAGGAATGTGGAGGTCCGCGTCGCCCTGAGCGTCAACAAGCTTTTATTTCTGAAGCAATACGCCTGCCGGCTAAATCAGTTCGGTTACGTCCTCACCTGCTCGGTTGTTTTTAACACCACTCCTGTTAGGTAACTAAAGAGTGACACGGTGCGACCGCCAAACTGTTCCGAAGCTTCAGTTCTTTCGAACCGCTTGCAAAAACAACTCTTCCCAACAAAGACTAGGGACTCGCAAAAGTAGTTAGTGGCCAATGAATCAGGAATGCCAATGAATGGCATTTATGCAAAATATTGAGGATGGAATCCCACAATTGAAGATAAAAAATTCAGAACTGCACAATGATTTAACTGATACCGTGCCCCTGGGCCCAGATAATTTTCATGCGCCTAACTACAGACATATAACCAATACGGCTTGAGAAGTCGTTAGGACTCAAATCCTCGAAAAGTTTAGGCATTTTTTACTTGTTTTCAAACTATGCTCCATACTAAGAAGTGCTTTTCTCTCAAAAGTCTACCAAGTCTGGAATAATATTTGTTTCGAAATCCGAAGTGGTGAAAAGTAAGGGAAACATTTAGCAGAGGATATTCGTCGCAATAAACCACCAAAAATTGATTATAATGTAAAAACAATAACGCTGCTAGTGGTGGGATTTGAACCTGCATCCTTAGGTTACTAGAAAAAGATGCGTTATTATTCTTCTAACCCTAGTCTAAAGCAGCAGAATCTAAAGTGAAAGGGGAAAGTAAAAATAACAACAAAATTAGAAGTTTCTAACTTTGCCGCCGCTCCAAAATTATCATAAATCTTGCTGAACCCGGACACTAATAAACAAACTCGCTTGAGAGGGAAGAAATACACAGGGATGCAAAGAAGTTTCTTGTTCCCAAAAGTCAAATGACGCTTATGCAAGACCGCGGAAGTCAAGTTGGCATACCAGTCAGCCAAAGGTCGTGGGTCTTGCTTCTGGAAAGGAGGTCGCTTTTACGTGCAAGGTATTTTGCCTTGAAGATTTTAGCCACTGATGGACGAAAATAATCTTTCTCGTAGACTTCAGTTCGTTGATTTTGCAGGAGGCACAAAATAGATCATTAAAAAATAAGAGGGTTGAATGTAAAAAGAGCCTATAGTGCCTCACGAATTTATATATGGTAGTATTATGCATAACGCTATTGTGGAATAAACCAGTGCAAGCAGAACAATTTAGGTATGCTAGTAGTTTGATGGAATAATATTGGAACGCATTGATCCTGAAATACCGGATCATCTGGTTGAAAAAAAATCCCAATATTACCAGATTATAAGCCTTTCATCCTCGCGTTTTCTCCACAATTGTATTAATATTTTCATGTATGTTTTTCTAGCTATCACCATTTCTGTATAGGCTCAAGATTGCAGTCTCCACATTTTTAGGATATAAATTTGATACTTTTGTCTTTTAAATTCTTAAATATCGAAATGCTTTTGCATCATTTACTTGTTTTTTTGTTTTTTAATCTTTTGCTATTATTGGTAGTGAAGGCGGCTCGGGTGCTCCGAGCAGCCTTCACTACCAGCATATGCCGGGAAGCATCAGATCCTTTTTGCTATTATTATTGAGGAAGGATTAAGTGTACGAGGAGACTATTTCATCTCAATCTCAAGGCCGTCTCACACGATAACTGATCCAGTACAATGTCCATGATACGCGCTAACATGATAGATTTTCAGTACATAATGATGTAGAACCAGTATGCAGGGTAACAAGCGTGATCACTATCATACTTACTTAGATACCTGATATCATACTTGATGCGGTACTCGTTTGCTACTAGCTACCAGCAGAACCCAGTGGCGGTCGTCCAATCGTCACATTACAGACGCTGTGCGATCTTCTCTTTTTTTAAATTTGTATAGAATACCTGGAATACCGCTGCATAGCCACCAAAAGTTCAATGGTCATGAGAAAAAATAAAACTCTCTCAGTGCTTACTTGGCGGTATTCCTTCGTCAACTTGTTTATTGCGGAAAGTATTGAATCCGAAATAAACAAGTTGATCGCGTGAAAATTCCTAGGACGATTCCAATCATGCTACATCCCGTCCACAATATCAAATAGCGGATAGCAGACTAGGCCTTATGATGGATCAAGTATAGCGTGAAATGGGCTTCATCTAAAATATAGATGACTTATTGTTTCTACCCCGCAGCATTGGAATACTTCTATGGTCGTAATTCCTCTGCGGAGTTCAAAGGAAACATTTGGACTGCTTTGTGTTTTCAACAAAAGAAAACAATGCATCCGTGAAGATCGGTTCTATTGAGAGTGGTTAATTGATGATTAGAAGGCTAAAGTGAATAAACGCCTCAGGTTTCTCGTTTGATCTCCAGGTTCCTTTTAGTAAGCTTATCTACTGCTTCCTCTCGGTCCGAAATAGTGGAGTTTCAACAAGGGCCTCGCCGGAGGCAAGTCTGGGACTCTATGCTAGCCAGCATTTGGACTCACTCCCCACCCTATCATATACTCCACCTCAGCGCTTTAGAGACGGAAAACACGATCACCTTCCTTCAAAGAATTCGAAAATTAGGTACCTCATTGCTCCCTTCGAAAATAGAAGCGCATATTCAGATGAGTAAAGAGTAACAGGGAAGATAATTAATTAGGAAGGGACGTTACTTTTAGTTATTTTTCTCATGACTGCATAAAACTGTAAATTCACATGCCTTTACTATAATTGGTTTTTCAACTACGCATATTTTTGGCATTTAATCATAAATGTATGCATAAGATTTGCATCAGTCTTGCAGCGCATGATGGTAATTTGAAATTAGAACCTGTGTTGCCCATAGAGCATCGTCCTTTACTGGGCGAATTTAATCAACTCAACAGAACAACTGGTAATGTAGTATGAATCTGTAGCTGACGATAGTTCAGGCCTAGGAGTCACCCCCTTCAACACACACAATGATTTTTAAGACATTATGCAAACGTCAATACGGTTATCTTCAAACCAAAGCTTTCTGTAAAGTGTATTTCTCCAGTGTCTGTCTCACTAAATAATAATTTTGAAATAAGGAGGTGTAATACATGTAATGAACGGACGATAAAGGTCGAGGATGGATTAAAGGAGGTGATAGAGTGCAGAAAGTTGAGTATAGAGTATTATCCTATGGTAAGATGGATAGAGGGAGGATGAGAGAGTCTCTTTGGATGAAATCATGAGGGGTAGGAGGTATGTTAAGCTAAAGAAGGGCATAATGTGAAATGTAGCTAACGTGGGAAGTATTTTAAGTCCATCTAAAACTACCTTAACCAGTAGTTAACAATGAAAAAATAATGATAAATCCAAAGATACTTTGATTTATTTGCTAAATTATTTAACTCAACTTGTGGAAAAGTTATTATGATTGAGTGCGTGGTGGTAGTTTACGACCGGTGCATTCATTCCCACACACATTTACAACGATTTGTAGGGTACTATGTAGACGCAGATGTGCTACACGTTAGTCGAAAGAATCCTTCACCGAACGACGGAGTCCTTAGTTTTCACCTCCTCGAGCGGGGTCACATCAGGGTCGAGCTGAGACACGATGGGTGGAGAGAGTGATAGTCTCTCTGTAGGCTACATCATCCCCGCAGGCTCCATACAACACTTCCCCAACCCTCGAACGCGACCGAATCCAGGAGAAAGTGACGATCCCACCCCGCATAGAGGGGGAGAGAGAGACCCCTTGATCCCTCAAACCCCCTCCTCCCCCCTTGGTGGGTACGGGAAGGGGGGGGGATTTGTTGGTTACAGGGAAACGCACGCCTCCCCGTGACTAATTGCTGTCTCCGAGGCGGCCCCGGACGTGTCTTCCGCGCGTAACTAATTATCCTTTGAGGACGCCTCTCCGACGCACCCTCGACAAACGGACTTCCTATTACGCATTCCGATGCGTTATTTACGAGGGAAAACCTCCGGGCACCGCCCGGCGATGTACGCTCCCACTCTCTCTTTCCCTTTCCCCTCGAGCGGAGTCGTGATTCAAGGGACGGGTTAGGGTCCCTGGCGTTTGGACGACGGCGGTCCACCTGAACGGACGCAGGCGGGCGAGCCGGATAAGGAGCGGAGGCGGACCGCATTCCTCAAGGGAGCTAATTACCTGCGGACGAAATCTACCTTTGGCCGCGATCAGGTTTGCATGACTGATCCGATGTTACATTTGAAAACGATCTCAACTTGGAAAATTCCTCAAAAAAAATCGGTCAAAATATCACGGCCACAGCATCGACAACTCTATGCTATCTTCCGGTGCTTGAAGGTAGAGAGAGAGATTCAGAGACTTGAGAATATAGGAATTCACTGAGTAAAATGTTTTGTGACATTAAGGTTTCCTAAAGGTGCAACAAGATACGGTTGACTTTCATTAACACTGGAGATGTGGCATTCTTTCTAGGGAGTGGAATAATATGAGCTTGCCCGAGGGTTGATATTATCACTAATACAATCATTGCCCTACCTCTTTAGGCAATTTTAGATGCACATAAAGTATTTTCTGCGCATCCCATCTCTCACATGGCGTCCTTTTTTTGTTCCACATACTACCTACCTAATACTAATTTTTTTACTAAACTAACTGTTGTCCACTATGGAGATCATGGCAATCGTTTCATAAACAAGCAAAAGAAATTCGAAAGAATGGCAAAATTATCAAGGATGAGATTTATCACCAGAGATGGAATTCTTGCCAAACTAATCTAATCCAGCATTCGGGACAAATGACGCCAATAATTTCTCCAACAGAAGCGAGGCTCTTCGGTTGGTGATTATCGTATTAAGCCCATTAAAATGCAATAACTTTCACAAGAGCCGCATTTTTGTGAACGGTTACGGATATTAATTGCATGGATTTGATGGGAACGATGAATTGTAAATATCCTCCTCTCGTTTTATGCCCTGTCACGAGAAAACTTCAGGTAAACATCCGCAACCCATTTATGTGGAATGAGAAAGTTAATCAAACGTCACCAACGCCGGCAGGGGGCATATCGTCGAATATGACGACGAATCTACAGTGACAGGCGGACTAAAAAGGCACGAAGACAGCCAATAATAGCGCAGATTTGTAATGAAACATTCCATACCTCTCTCCTATGCGGAAAAAAATCCTCAATTTTCACCCAGCGTACCCCGGATTACTGCATATTCATCAATTCGCGATGAGCACGTCAATATTTATCAAACGCACGGCACAGCCCGTGAGCAATTTAAATGGATGGGAGAATAATTGCTTTGAAATTGGTGTGAGAAACTCCAATTGTTTCCATCAGATGATTTTTTTTCAAAACCTTCTCTCCCCATCCACTCACTGGTGTTAAAAATGTTTACGATGACTGAGCACGACGAAATTACATCAACTTTATTGTACTTTATTTCAATAGATGAGAACTGGATTATTGTTAGGGCGACACCAATAGGCCAGCGTTTTAGTCAAATGCTTGACGCTCATCTACATCTATCTACATCTACATAATACCCTGCAAGCCACCACAAGGGTGTGTGGCAGGGGGTGATTGCTCACCAAACATGCACTACATATCATGCAAAAAAAAGGAATAGTATTAATATAGTAGTCAGAACTACACTATTTAAAAAAGATAGAAATTGCAAAGCAAACATGCAGAAACATTCTGTTAGTAGGGTTAGCTTTAAGTGCTCATACCAACATGAAGCTACCAATGCTATTCATTGCTAATCTCCGATAGGACATATTTACCGTTATTCGTATCTCTAATTGTGCGCGGGAAAAAGGACATTTTGAATCGGTCAGTTCGGCAATCAATTTCTCTAATTTTATGATTATGGTCCACTCTGCTATAGTAAGTTAGGGTTCGTAAAATATTTTTAGCATCATCACTGAAAATATTTCCTTGGAATTTGTTTAAGAGATTAAGTCTAAATTTCAACCTGCGATCTGACAATGATTCCCATTTCAATTCATTTAATAGACTGGTTACGCTAATATAATTATCGTATCGTCCCTTTACAAATCTTGCCGATCTTCGCTGCACACGTTCAAGTTCATTACTTAGACCGATTTCGTAGGGATCCCATACACTGGCAGCATATTCCAAATGAGGTCTAACAAGAGAAAAGCAGCTGATTTCTCGCACAAAACAGAACGCTTCACGATTTTTGCGTGTCATCCTTGCGCAGGGGCCATGCTAATCTTCTCTGTATCGTTCCAATTTTAGTATATGTACCGCCGAAGCGAGTACGCTCGTCGGAGAAAAAGAATCATTACATGCATGACAAAACCATTTAAGAAAGCAAGAAATAAATAGTTGAAATAATGCATAAGGGAGACTATTCCACAGTGCAGATGTAGGAAAATCTATAAATAACGCGGCCTAATCTCAATTTAGACGACACCAACTCAGGACGCCGTAACACAAACAAGAGGTCCACTAAAAATGCCAAGTACTACCTAGCGCTTCAGAAGGACAGGAAAGACAAAAAATTAATTAATGGTCTTGCAGAGACATATTGATATGGCAACGTTACCAGCACATACAGAACATGTATCCCACCAAACGCAACATCTCTGCTCTGAAATGAATGAATAGAAGTGATAACTGTAGGAATTAATATCTAGTTAATCTCTTATATTTAAGCACCCAGAGGAAGTTCTCTTGCGAGATAATATCCAGAGAAGAAAAATATGGTGATAAATACGTACTACAAAGATAAATGTTTAATGCTTGTTATTTTTACGGTTTAATTAATGATTTCTTGCCAAAATTAGACTGAAATAAAATAATACTTTTCATTCAAGCAGTGAGAGTAATTTTTGCTTGAGGATCAGAATAATAAAAAAAATAAGAGGGGTAATGAAACAGAACCCTTTGGAATCAACATGTATCAAAATATTTTTGCATCGTGAATTACGCTCATTCTACCTCTTCCCTCGAATTTCCTATTCTTTTTGATTGCGTGGCGAAGTAGGTATTACCTAACTGCTGAATGTTGTCTCAAAGAGAATTTTAAGTTTCGAACTTTCGCAAGAGCTTTCACTTCTATTTTCGTGCCCTTCCATTTGAATATCTGCATGCCATGAATATTTTTTTTTGCTCCCGACGATTTTCAACGCGGACGGTACTCCTAACGCCATCATGACGCTCACAGGGAGAGACAAAACACTCTTGAGAGAGCGAAAAAAAATATATATATTGCATCAATTTGGCACGGGAGGAAAAGGGCCTCTCTCCACTTTACCCCTCTTATATCCCTCCCCCTCTATCTCGATCCATTAGAATGCTCTTTGATGCTAATTGAGTCGTGTGGACCGGCTTTACGTCGGCATCCTTCCACACGGCGGCCTTCCGAAACCCGAGAGCAATTATGTTTCCTCAGGCCTAGAGCGCGAGGTAACACACTAGCCAGCCAGCCGGCTTTCCCGACGCTGGCCTCAAGGCATCTGAGCGGGTAAAGGACTGGTTGTTCCCAAGCCACGACGAGTAAAGAAGGGGCAATTGGACACCGATTGTGGGGCGATGGAGCTGGAGAAACGCAAAGAGTCCTGATCGCTATGGTGGGAGGATTAAATGAACTAGGTGGGGGTTTGGGTTAAGGGGGTGGGAAAATATCAGCGAGGGTGGGAAGAAAGCGCATGCATGTGGACGGTAACAAACGATCTCTGACGGCCAGGGTGGGTGCAACGGGTTGTGAAGTGGAATCTCGTTAAGCAGTGCGATATTTTTTTTCATGCTCCGCTTGCGCAATGGAAATGGAGAGGATGGAATGAGGAATTGACCGAAGCTCGATCGCTCCATTTGCTCCCAAGGGGAGGAACGTTAGGGCGTGAGGGGTAGTATAGGAAATGCCTCCTGACTATGAGGAATTTTCAGTACGGAGGTAATCATAGAAGAAGTATAACACTAGAGTTTTTTTTAGGTGCTCAAGCAGATAAGGAACCCCCCTGCCAAATCCACGGGTTCCCGACCAATGGTTTAGACGTAATAATTAGAGATAGGTAAATTAACGTTATTTTCAATTGAGGTAAATTACCTAGGTAAATTACGGTAATTTTCGAAAATTACCGTAATTTTCAGGTGATTTTAAGTTTTGAGCTGCAAATCCTTATCAGAGGACTCCAAACGAAATCAAACACCATTGAGATATAAATGCCGACGCTTATATCAAACATATCACGGCATTTATCTATTATAACTCATTTAAAAAATTAAAACAAAGATGGCAGCAACACGCAATTTGCCTCTCTTTTGTCACACTATGAGAAATTTTCGTTCCAAAGACATACCTATGCGCAATGTGCTTTTGTCATTTTACTCTGAATTAATTGGAATCAATCATGGAAACAATGTAAACAAAATCGTATTAGCTTCTTAATTTATAATATTACCCATTCCAATGGTTTCTTCGTGAGGAAGGAATTTTCTGAAAAAGAACTTTTCTGAAAATTACCGTTTATTACGGTAATTTTCAGTAGTGTTGGTAATTTACCAAGTTGCCCATCTCTAGTAATAATTAGTCAATCCCAACCCCTTTGGGGATCGTGGAAGAAGTTATAGGGTTCGTAGGAGAGTGGAAAACAACTGCATTATATTTTAGTCACTGTAACTTCGATCCCTATGGGTAATGCAAGCGGGAGTCGTGAGATATCGATATAAAGACGATAGGGGTCGCGAAAAAATGAAGGTTGGGAACACCCGGTCTATACCTAGCTAAAACCTAAGGCAGCCACATTCATGCACTAAGCGGGATTCAAACCCAAGATCCTGGAGTAACAAAGCCAGTACATAACAAACCTGGCTACTGCGGTCGTTGAACTTAGCGCTCATTTGCACGGGCAGAGCTTACAAGAAGTGTGGACGAGTATCAGAGAAAAGGCTAGGCAGGAACCCGCCAGGGTAGCTAGTTTGATATAACATAGGCATTGCAACCCGAAGGCCGCAGGTTCGGATCAGGCCTAGGGATGAATGTAGTGATCAATTTATGTGACGCTTCAAGTGCTTCGTGTCGAAGATTTGGAACATTCTCAGGTACTCTCTTTAAACCAATTCATTTTCCCCAAGAACGGGATAAAAAAGAGCGAATTTTTCATTCGACGGAAGATGAAATTTTAAAACTTGAAATAAACCAAGAACGCTCAACATTCGAGCACTCATCAAATGTATTTTCATCATGAAGAGACACGAATTTACGACGAACGAGGTGATATAAGAGCCAGGAAAGCAATCACAAGGTAGATAAACTTCCGAATGCGCATGAAAAACCTATAGAAATAAAAAAAAGTTTGAACGCGAATTCAGAGAAATTATGCATGGAGTGTGGAGTGCTGAATTTTCCAGATTTGGTTTTCTAAAATATTTTTTCCTTGATTATTGTCTCCCTTTTCCCTCCTTTTACACGGACAATGACTCGAACTTCCTTGCACAAATAGCAGTTGCTTGCTGGATAACAAGTAGATTTGATGATTTAAATTGAAATGAAAGATCGCAGTGACCACTTATGCACATCAGCGAGATATACATGCCTTGCAGCAGTTAGAAAAATGTATTCTCATTTTAAGCTATAGTTGCTGTTATTAGGAAAGGAGAATGACAGTTGCCATGTTAGTCATTTAAGATTTGAAGTGTGGAGAGAAAACCTACACCGAAATAAGCTCTTACTAAAGGAGTTGAGGAATCCTCTGTTTAACGTCTGATCCGACAGAGTACTTGGGTGCTCTCTCTGTAGAGTACTCAAATAGGGTACGGTATTCACCTGAAAAATCTCACTACCGGGACTCGAATCCGGGTTTTTCAGTACTGCTGCCACGAAACCAGACTGATTCCGATCTTCAATCCATTACTCCCTGGTAGCTCCTCATTTCCACATCCTTTTGATTTGATCGAATTACTTGTGAGGCTGTCTACGGAGAAACAATAGGCCCTAAATAGGCTCCTAGGCCAATAGGCTCCTAAATCATCCACCTCCGCTTATAGTAAGGAAACTCTACCGATTACCATTTCCGTACCGTGCTCGTTATTGAGAATTTTTACGATCTATTTTTATTGCTTATTTCCTCGTTCTTCGCTTTATCTGTTCCCTCTATCTTTAGCTTTCGCTCCCCCCTCCATATTACAAAGACTCGTATTCTTCTCCGCCCAGATTTCACAATGGTCGGAGCATCTGATCCATAAGGTGACACACAAACCACAAGAATGTTCTCAATTTTTCTTCCTTGTTTGTAACTCTACCCTCTTATACAGGTAGTGTAGCGATTGTGTAAGTCCTTCTAGCTGCATGCACTAAACGCTAGAATATGGTATCGTAGTGCTTGTTCCACGGTAGGAGAAAGATTAAATAGCTCTAATCTTTGACAACAATGTCTCTTAGGGCATGGACGTTGTGTTTGTCTCAGGTTCAAGAACTTATTTATACGGCTGTACGGTGCGAAATAACCTGAGCCTTTAAAGTACCTAATAACTAATCATACAACTACTACCAATTTACGTAACGTCGCAGCATCGGAAAAAATCAGTAGAGTTGGGTGGAATAGTTATGACGAGGTAATTGATGGGCCATTTATTATCAGAATCTAGCCGGCTTCTGGGATTAAAGCCTTCTAAAAGTTCCTCTTCGGTTAGGGGTTTTAAAGTGATCGATTGTTATTTCATTATTCAGACCGTACATGGGTTACCACAACAAACACACCGTAGTTCATCAAGCTACGCAAAAACAGTAAACATTCGCCCTCTGTTCCACCTTCATATTACCTTATGCTAATAAATATCACGTTAAACCTTTACACACAATTCCATAATATGCCTGCTAACCCGCTCGCTCAAATATGTTTTTCTGGAGCTGGGAGAGGTGGTTCAATATTAGTAATCTCTTTGGCTCAATAAACTTCAAAATCCACTCCACCTCGCTACATAACCGAAGATATCAATATCTGATGGTGAGGAGCGAACGTTCAGGTTCATGAAGGCCGCGCAGTAATAACGAGGATGTTCTGTTCTTCCAGGAAGTGGAGGTGGTGATAACAAATTACCTTTAGGATGCCACTTCATCGAAATAAGGGTCCCCATTAGATACATTTCCAGCGAAGTCAAGACCTCGCTTCTCACTATGAGGAACGAAAAGCGCACTCATGATTCATTCAATTTCCGACACACCGGCGAACCAGCTACGCACGGAATTTCGCATTCAAATGCTGCTGAAAATTAAAAAAAAATCATGCAGCGGTCGAGGCGTCGCACGGAGGAAAATTCCCTCGCAGCAAATAAATGAATGCGAGATTACGTAGCCGCCGCCGCGCTAACCTTTTACGAGGTGGTTCATCGAGTTGAATTTTTAAAGCGGCCACCTCATCGATGCGTTTGATGGTTATCGGGAACGAGAGCCTCTTTCTGGGGCCTCCGCACTTCCGCAAGGAAATCCTCGTTTGTGAGCTGTGAAACAGCAACGCGGAAACTACCGGCTCTTTCCAACCGATGGAAATTTCCAAGGGTTTGGCAACGCGACTTAAAAATACACCGGAGAGAGGAGCAACGCGTGGAAAATTGGCAAAATGCAAATTGATGGCTTTCCCCCGAAATCCATTCAGTCCACCGAATACCATAGCACGCCATCAACAACTTAGGCCTGAAATTCTGGACGATGGAAGAAGGCTGGACCTGAGGCGAGAGCTTAAGCAATCAAACGGGAGAAGATCGCGAGTGTGTGAAGACTAGAGCACGGCTTTCAACCCGGACGGCCTGAATCGAATACAGGCAGAGGAAGAGATTTTTTACTAGAATACCGGTTAGCTGAGAAGAGATGAGAGGAAAGCAAAACAGGCAGAATTGAAACTATTGCAAGGGATAGAAATGCAGTGGAATATATTAGGAGATTGGATCAGGTTGGTGTGGTAGCTATTGTCTCGGCCACTAATTCCGAGGATCCGGGCTCGAATCCCTGCAGTGTTAAATGCTGAGGTGGAATGCCCGTCGAGTTCTGAATGGAGAGCACTTAGAGTGCAGTACTCCTTCCGTCAGATGGGAAGTTGAAATGCGAGCCACTTGGCAACTTTTGATGAGTACTGACTAACACCAACCCCGGGTTTCGCTCCACTATTCTCTAAAAAAAACTGATTTTGCTGACAAACTTTTGTAATACATATCAGACAATCATATTTTGTCATACAGTATCAGAAAAATTTTTGTCATACAATATCAGACAATATTATCAGAGTAAATTGACACACTTGATTATTTTACTTTTTGCTAATTGCTTTTTCCTTCTCGGCAAATAACACACATCGCTTAAAGAAACACAGAGAGGTCAACGACGATTTCTCCTCTTGGAAAATGACACGACGTGTACACCTGCTAGTAGTAAACTCATAATATCTCAAACCGATATCTCAGACTATCCGCAGAACTAGTGGACGATGTGAAAGTAATTTAAGTGGGCATTTTAACAATATAGAACACATATCAACATTCTGCTCGTTTCTAAAACCAGGTTCATTTAATAAACACATTGGAATAGGTGGAAAATTCTCCCGCATAATCAGTTTCCTAAATCTAACGTTATCACATGTCCATCAAATTCCTGAGCAAAGGCTTAATTACGAGCGTTAAAAACTTGCATATTTTATAATTGGCTATGGATTCCTGCGAAATTTAATTTAAACCTGTGGAGGATAATGGTATATTCAAGTTGGAAAGGCCTTGCATCACGCTGTCATTTTTCCTCATTCTCGCGTAAACCACACGCATCGTTTTCCCCTACATTCTATATGAAATAGGAAGGAGAAAAGTGGAAATTCGGACGTTACGGCGGTGAGCAGAAGATGTAGAAGGATCAACCTGTCGGCGATTTCTACCCACAGAGAGGCGTTGGCTGTTTAAAGACCTTCCAACTTTGGTAGAATATTATGACAACAATGAGGACTCAACGATTTATTTTTCTCATAAAGCAGTAAGGTGAGAAAACACATTCAGGGTTACGAAAAGTGGCCGCGATAAAACTAAACGGCGTCTCATACTGGTATGCTCACTGCGGCAGTTTCCTCAAGTTTGCTAAAAGATAAACACCTTGGTGTTTAAAACTCTGGTTTAACCTCGTGTGCGCTGTGCGGACGATTACGACCGCCTCGTGACATCGTAGGAGCGGCGGTTCGTCAAATAGCTATATACGTCGTCTGAAGCCCTTAAAAAAAATTCACAGGTAAAGAGGGCACCTTGGTAGTTTCAGCGCTTTGATGACCTCTAAGCCACATCGAGGCAGCCTGGGTCGAGCTCCAGTCTAAGCGAATGATTCCTTATATGAAAAATTTAACTCTTCCAAAGAAGAGATGACTCTAAGGGTATTGGTGAGTGGAAAATGATGATGGCCTATTGAAGAGAGCTGAGTAAATGAAAATTTATAATGTAAAAATGTACGTTAAACGAATGAATACTCTTGAATTAACCATTTTTGACCAGGTTTTTAGAAAAAAGATCAATAGTTATTCATAAAATCCATCAGATACATACTTCATCAAAAAGTTATTACGTTAATTTTTGTAATCAACTAATCTACATATTAAATAGTTAGAAATTAATTAATATTCGCAAGGAGATTTGATAGCCCTAGATTCTACAAAGAGCTGACGAAATTATTGGCGTTTCGGATATGGAAGTGAAGAAGTTCCCGGTCGAGGCAAATGATTTTGAAATCCTTCCTATTACTGAACATCAACCATTCTCTACTCAACACTCGTTTTGCAACCAGCATGCCATTGAAAAATATCCCTGATTTTCAGGATTCGAACCCGGACACTCGGTATGGTAAACCAGCTCGCAATCACAACCAACGAGTCGACTCGATCTACCATTGCTCCTACCTCGAAGACGCGGTTCATCGAGCGAATACCATCTCACACCATTCAAGGGTTTTCTCCCATTCTCGGGCACGATTGGGAGAATGTTAGCCTCCGTGGAAACGCGACCAATCTTCGGTTTCGATTTGAGGAAAGGGTGATAAAAAAGAGATAGTCTCGAGATGGAGGGAATGGAGTGCGGAATGGGGAATCCTTCGTTACGGCATTCCACTCCCTATTTCCCCATTCTTCGACAACCCCCTCAATTTTCTCACGGGAATTGGACGTGCCGACGAATTCCTTGCGTCTGCGTTTACGGGCGGGAATGACATGAGCGAAACGTACGTATTGGAAGCTGAGGCTATGCCTCCGTGCGCACCCGAGTTGAGTTGCGGCAGCTGTGTCTGAAACTCACACACACACACACTCTCTCTCCCACTTTAATGCCCGCGGCAATTCATTCTCTTATTCCTTGCTTCCTTAGAATTTAATCGTCTTTCAAAGAACATGTTCAGAATTCCATCTTCATTAATTAATTGATTCATTCTCTCACTCCGCCTCCTACTCCTTCTTTCCCCTATTATCTCAAAAACGTCCTCGCTCATCTTCACTTCAGCTTATTGCCCTCACTCGCTCCAATTATCATTTATCTTTATTCTAGCATACATCTCAAAACACTCCGATATATTTCATCCTCTCTCCCAAGGGTCCACATCTCGGAACCTTAAACCTCCACGCTTCACGTCAATATTTTTTTCCCTAACCTTTCGTGGTATGTTTTATTCATGCTACAATATTCCTAATGATACAAGTTCTCTCCAATCTTCACTTTTCCCCTTTTACTCATCTTATTCGCTAATCCGTTTAGCACTACAACCACCTTGAGAATCAAAATACATTCCTAGTAGAAAAAAATTGTAAAACTAGTACAATTGTTTTAAGGTCCTTCAGCTGCTAAGGTAATAAGGCACCGTCTACTTATGCAATCCCACGTTTATTCCTGAGACAAATGCAACAATCATGTCCGAGACAGGATTCGAACCTGAGATCTTAGTTTTGCCGACCTCACTACCACGACCAGGTAACTGAACTGTTCCGCATGCTCTAACCCGTGCCCATCCACTTTTTTGCGCAGCTTATATTTCCATTGTTTACAGCTGGACTACAAAGAAAGAAGAAATCTGGATTTTTGAACGACACTCGGTCTAAAACCCAGCACCTACGTCATTTTCAACGTGGGATTTGGAAAAAAAAACGGGCGTCAGTAAAAAGAATCATATTCTCGTCTACTGACAAGAGGAAATTCGGCCCTCTACAAGTATCGACCACAAACCCGGGGAGAAAATTGAATCTCTTTCGTTTACGATCCAAGCCAAGCTTCGATGGAGGAAATATTTCTCCTTCTTATCCACCGCCACCTCCAGCTGGCCTGAGGATATGACAACGCCCTTTGGACGGATTTAAAGGAGAATGTGATAGATAGGTGAGGAGGAGGTAGAAAAAGAAGATTGATGAAAAAACCTCTTCTCGGTGGATATAAAGTCACACGGAATTGTGAAGAAATAGTTCGGTGGTACGGTTTTCCAAATTGGGAAAAATGTTTTCACAGGACACCCTCACAAAATTTGGATCGCCCACGGTGATTAATTACTCCTTGCTTCACCTGAAGGGATTTTAGTATTACTCTGCATTTGACGAACGCTGGTTTGATTCCATCAGAGTCGTTCATCGAACATTACATTTTGGAGCC
The DNA here is from genome assembly GCA_933228895.1 of Platycnemis pennipes. Lineage (NCBI taxonomy): Eukaryota > Metazoa > Arthropoda > Insecta > Odonata > Platycnemididae > Platycnemis > Platycnemis pennipes. Next base: position 66,774,971 of record OW121852.1, read on the forward strand.
GGCCACGGTGTCCAGGTCAGTAAGGTACGGGTCTAACAGTTGAAAAGCCGTGGTACGAATCATCAATTCCCGGGTATAGACGTTCTGGTCATCTTCGCATAAATCATTAAATGCGAAGGTGTTTAATTAATGACAGAGCGTAGTTGTAGAAAAATTGGTAGCGTATAATAAAGTAACTCAGCAATATGTAAAAATATAAAAAGAGGATATGAAAATGAGTGGCCGATAAAACATACCTACTTTAAGTATAATTTAATCCTATGACGGTGAATTAAAGAAAATGATTTTGAATACCTTAAAATACTTAACAGAAATCTACTGATCGTACAAAATCTAATAGCGTGCCAACCTATGGTTACTAAATACAGAAATGACAAATGTAACTTACGTGACCACTTTTACAAAATGGAAGGAAAAGAAAACAAACTATGTGGATTCAACAAAATAAGACCTAGGTTTCGCTACATGGTATCATCTTTAGATTGACCTGACGATGATGCCATGCATCGACACCTAGACCATTTTAGGTATTAAATTTCTGGAATTCACATAGTTAGTTTTCTTTTTCTTCCATGATGGAGAAATTCAACTTAGTAAAGCCTGAATCGGTTAGTTTAGTACTCTTACAGAAGTTTTACATCTCTTGTATCTATATTGAACTTCAATGTTGGACTATTAACATAGATAGATCTTGTATCTATATTGGACTTCAATATTAGATACAAAGTATACTTTCAAGAGTAATATTAAAATGGGAGGACTGTAGATTTTTTCAGAAAATGCATTCGGGCAATAATGTCTCAGCCATTGGGCATCAATGGCATGGATACTGCATATGAGCTTAATTTCAAACCCTTTACAAATACGAGGAGAAAAAAATCGAACAGGGTTCAAATCGTTTGATTCGATACCCTATTAATATTGAATAATGGCCTCGTGAGTGAATTACAAAATTTGAGAGAGGATTAACTAATATTTGTTGTATTAAAAATGAAAGACGGCCCAGCACGGCTTAAATTTTACGCAAACAGGGAAACAGAATTTTCCAGCGTTCCAAAACGATCTTTTCAAACCAGTGTTGTTATTTCTCCCCTCCCCCTCCACCTCCCAACTCAGCGCTTTGCTGTTCCATCCTATCCGCTTCCAACTGTTTTCGTGTCGGTTAGTGCGCCCAACGGAAGGGGATGGAACGGATATGGAAGCGGCCGAAAGCATCGACCCCCGCAAAATTGGATCGCGAGCTACGAAAAAATTTTTATTTCACAAAGGAATTAGAATTTTTTGAAAAAAAAACTTGAACACTTTGAATAATTGATGATGGTTGGCCGTTCCTCTTTCTATCCCACTCTTTTTTTCCCACTCATCTGTCTGCTTTGATTCGGAGAGGAAGAAATAAAAACGAAGCAGAAGCGAACTTGGACATTCACGGGAGTGTGAAAGAGTGATGGGAATGAAATGAAATGGACATGAAATGGCGGAGAGAAGGGGAGAGAGGCACAGAGAGAAATTTGCTCGCAAATGGGAAAACGGACCGAGTCTCCGTCGACCTTTTGCATTCACTCCGCGTTTAACATGAGGCTAAAAAACAAAAGAATAAAGGCAGAGGCCACTCACAGGCAGAAATAAAAAGATGACGAACGCCGAGCGGCAAGTGCACAGATGGCCCACCGCGGGTCGCCAACAGAGCCAGGACCTCCAAACACGCGTTTGTGGTCCTAAACAGATGGGAGTATCGCCGGGGATTATTTATCCGAACGTAATCCAGGACGGAAACCGCATTTGATTCCGGACGAAAATCGTCAGCACGGCTATTGACTCTACTTTCCCCTTGGATTTATTGTCAAATCATAGTTCGAGGGATATAAATGATTGGAGTGGTTTCCCATTGCATTCCCACAAAAGGGTATTTAACGCGACACCAGCGCCTGATAGGCTTCCCCACCACTTTACAGCCGATTCACAGATGAACGGACGCCGAGTGAGTTACTTATCGTCTGAGTCCTACCCTTTCACCTATCCGGTATGGATGGCTCTTCATCATTATGAGTCATCAATCATAAGATTGGTTTGATAAATCTCTTCTCTCACTCACTCCCTCTCCTAATCTCTTCATATTGCCAGAACCCTTCCCTTCTTAATCCTTTATTATTTATATACCTACTCCATGTATTTCATATGAGCCCCTGCTTTGTTATTCTTCCTATTAAATTTTCCCTCGAAGATTGTATTCGTCAGATCATCATGTCTCAGGGTATATTCAACAGGATTTCCCTGTCTTCTATTCAAACATTTCCACAGACTTTTCCTCCACTATTCTTAAAACTTCTTCATACTTTACTAGGTCTATATATTTTACATTAGCAATATTTTTGTAGTACAACGTTTCAAACGCTTCATCCCTTCCTTTTTCTACGGATTGCATCATCACACATTCACTCTCACAAAGGAGTAAGCTCCATACGTACGTTTTAATGAAGTATTTCATTACTTCAAACCTTGAATTGTTATATTTTTGTCTAAAAGTTATATTTTTGTCAAAAAGTTATATTTTTGTCTATTTGTCAGTTTCTGAAACGAAAATGTAACGAAAAAAACTTCTTGTCTTCTCTTACTTATCTCTTCTTGTATCGACATTTCTCCACATTATATGTTTTTGCCATGTGTCATATTCAATTATATATATTTATAATGTATCGAAAATTTGGTATTTTGGTGTGACTAGCATTGCATTAAATTCAAGGATGGTAGCTTATACACTGGTGTTTAACCATTGAAGCTACCTAAAGCCCTTCATTCTACAAAGGAATCATGAATATATTTTAAATTACAAAGACATTCATAAATACAGAATCATGATGCCAAGAAAATAGGTTTATAATTTCCCGTTCTTTTTTGCAGTATATTTAAGTTACTGGCAAGATCGGAGCATTGTAGCAGGATCGCATAATCAAATTACATAATTCAGATATCAGTGAATAAAATCGAAGTAAATTGAATGCAAATAGTGTGGGGGAAGTAATTCCTCGGATTCTCCTGCGCATAAAAGAAATTCCGAATATACACACTGAGATGGAATACGTGCCGAAGCTTACATTTTCCACAACCGAGTAAATTCGGGTTTACGGGTCAGCAAAGGAATGAAACCCGCTCCTCACATATTTTTTTGACGGCAATTTTTCCTGGCTATCCAAATTCTTTCGCTTTCAACGCGGAGAACTTGACCGATGAGGTCATTGGGTCACCATCTCCCGACAGCTGCTTGGGAAGTGATTTCGGATCGCACCGACGGATAAAGAGAAATCTGAAGTTTTTGGCAATGTCCTGGATTCGCAAGAAAATTGCCGGGGAAAACGGTGGGGTCGAAAGTTTGTGTCCAATACGACTTAATTACGTCCTCCTCCGATGGCGAGAAGACAGACGCATTGACGGGTAAGGTCACAATAATGTCATCCGATGGGAGAAACCTACCTCGAAAATGTAAAACAAGTGACGACACACGCACGACGATTAAAAATTACGCATATGAAAATATCAATAATGAAGCCGCATATTAAATGCATCGAGGGTGCGTTCCATTTCATGCACCAGTCACTTTGACGTTCTTCAAGTCGTTCCTCTTCAGGCATTCGAGCGTCTCGAAACTAGAACTTCAAGCAACCCGGTAATAAGCATGAAAATTAGAATCTGTGCGCTTGAAATGCACTACGAAAAAGCTGGTACAGTTGATGCGATGACGTCATCAGGTGGTTAATGTTTACATCTACATCTACACGATACCCTGCAAGCCACCGGGGTGTGTGGCAGGGGGTGAAGATCACCAAGCATGCATTACTAACATGCAAACTAGCAACTATAGGGTCTCATGCAACTAGATTGTTAGTATCTATAGTATTTAAGGGATTGATACATGCATCATGCACTACAGACTAACCTAAAATATTTCCCCTACCTATCCCCTTGCTATGCTACCTATTCTGTTCTCTTATAGTACGGGGGAAAATGCCATTTTGAATCTATCGGTACGACAATCTATCTCTCTAATCTTATTTATCTGGTTGAATCTAGGATAATACGCTGGTTTTTTTAATATGTGCCTAACATCTTCAGTAAAGCTATCCGATTGAAATTTCTATAATAGATTTTTCCTGTACTTTAACCTACGCTCTGATAATGACTCCCACCCTAATTCTTTTATTAATTCTGGAACGCTACTCAACCTATCGTAACACCTTTTAACGAACCTAGCTGCTCTACGCTGCACCTTTACCTTGGATACCAGTTTTGATATCGCTTTTGATATCTTGGATGCAACTATTGGTCCATCGTCGATTTCATTGATATCAATTAGAGCGGAGTCAGTCCTCTTTCAACGCCACTTTCTTTTTCGCTGCATCATCGCTGTATTTCCGCCATTCAAATATAAACTGTTCAACATGGCTATTTGATGTTTCCGGCCACACCAAAGGCGTTCAGTTTCACTTTGGCACACCAACCGCCTGAATGCGCTAAAGTGAATCAAAAAGGCATTCCAAGCTGTGGCGCATCTAAGCGATTGCCGCGTGAAACGGAACACGGCCCGAAATACGCATCCGAGTGAATGCCTTTGCAAAGCGAAAATCTCAGTTCAGAGTGTGGATCGCGGTCATGTAAATAGGTGCATAAATTTCGCAAATAAAACGCGTTTGATGGCTCTCGCATGGACGTGATTCGGAAAGCATTTTTGGATTAAAAACGTCACCCACTTTTAGAAACAGTGCGGATTATGTTCATTAGAGAGCGATTGATCAGCACTCATACCGTCAGATGAGACACAAAACCACCGATGACCCCCTTCCATAGAAGTAGGCCGATTACGATGCCGAGCTTCTTTCCACTCCTCTTCCCTCACTCGCCCAAGAGCTCTAACCGAAGATAAGAAATCTCAGATACCTGATAATGATAACGACTTGGTTGTCGGCCAATTATTTATCTGTCATTACTGACCAGTAAGTAAGTTTTTGAACCTTTTCTACACCCTCTCAACCCCAGGAATAATCCAACAACCACATGAATACTATATGATTTTGTTCTTTCTCGACGAATGATATTTATAGAAAATTCTCGAATTTCTAGCCGAGTAAGATTTTTTGTTGCTGACGTTTCGACGGAATACTCCTCCATCGTCCTCAGAGGAATAAAGTTTGCAGGGCATTCCGCCCGCGCTTATATAGCCGTCTCATCCAGGGGGCATTGTTGTCTCCTTTTCTCCGTTATTTTTCGAATTAACGGTTTCCATTCTCTGCTGATGATGTACCCAGAATCTCGATTTAATGTGCTGTCTTCCAGCCTGATTTCTACGGCCTCTTGAAGGAGACGATCCCAATACCCATTTGTTTTGGACACCAAGCGAGCCTCATCGAAGGAGATGATGTGATCTTCCGATAAGCTATGTTCAGCCAAGGCAGATTTTTCGGGGTGGAACAACCTAATACACCTAATGAATACTTGTCTATTTCCCGGTATTACACTCTCAGACTTTTTTATATCGTCTGCCTTAACTCGGTTGCACACGGAGATTTGGTGGTGAGGTGGTTGCAGTAGGTACTGCTTTTCCATTCCGAGTGTCTGGATTTGATTCTCGGAGGGAGATGAGATTTTTCAACGGAATATCTACACCCCATCAACATCTGAGTGTCTTGCATACCCTTCTAAGGTATGTCGCAGGAGGTGAAAAATCTTTCATCAAAAGTCTACATATCTAAGATTGGTTTGACGTATCTCTCCGCTCGATTCTCCTATTGGTTGGTTGGTTGGTTATTTAGGGGAGGCGACCGACAGCTGAGGTCATTTGCGCCATATAGGATAGGTGGGTAATGGTAGGAGTTTTTAGGGAACGGAGGAAGGGTGGAGAGAAATCCGGCGTCGGCATTAGCCTACTCTTAACGAAAGGCGCCAAGGGGACCACGGCTTAACGTCCCATCCGACGGACGGAGTACTGTACTTGAAATGCCCTCCACTAGGCACTCAAGTGGGGACCGGTCACTGAAAAATCCGCCACTGCCGGGAATCGAACCCGGGCCCTCGGGATGGGAGGCCAGTACTCTAGCCACCACACAAACCCGATCCCCTCCTATTGGCTAACCTCTCCATATTTACTCAATTCTTCCATTAACATACTTATCAACTTGCTCCATATATTCCATACGAGAACTTAATTTTCCATTACTTCTATTTACGTTTCTCTCGTTGACTGTTTTCATCAGGCTATCATGTCTCAAGATATGGCCAGTTAGAATTTCCTGTCTTTTCTTTTCAAAATTTCAGCACGAGTCTCTTTCCTCCCTCTCTTCTATGACCTTCTTTGTTAGTCACTCGGCCGATTCATTATATATTCATCATTCTTCTATAACACTGCGTCTCAAATTCTTGGAGCCTTGTATTATTTATTTCATCAGTGTTTTGAAGTCTGTTTTCGCACTACTAGGCGTTTATCACCTCCTCCCGAAAGGCACAAGGGTAGGAACGAAAGAAAGGGAGGAAGGATGGAGAGAGAAACCCGGCGTCGGCATTAGCCTGCTTTTAACAAAAAAGGCGCCTAGGGGAACACAGCTTAACGTCCCATCCAATGGACGGAGTACCTACTGTACTCTAAAAAATACTATTCCTCGTTGTTTTAACAGTACATACCTCACTACCATAAAGGAGCCTGCTCCGGATGTGAGAACTAAGTGCTTCCTGGATTTCCCCACTTATATTTCCAGCCGTAAGCATATACTACTTTCAATAGGATATTATCTTCGCCTGGGGGGCTGTGTTTGAAACCGTCAGGATTATCTCGACTAGGTAACCAAGGAGTCACGTGGTACAGACACGAACGGTTCGCAAAATTGGTGTGTTTGAATCGAACATTGCAATCTAACTATATTTTTACACGAGTTTTATTTCATCTGCCTTAAGGTGAGGAAAACTAACAGAAAAGCAATTGGTGGCATTATAATGAGCGATACAAACACACCAAATTTGCGAACCATTTGTTGTTTGTATGTACCACGTGACTTCTTGGTTACATATTCGAGATAACTCCGACGGTTTCAAACACATCCCCCCTGGGCTATTTTACCGACTATTTTCTATCTTTATTCGCCTATCGCTGGCCACTAGGCTTTCTAAAGGACAATGCAAAATATTAATCGGTACGCTATCGACACCTACACGAGGCCTATCCGTCGCTGGGTTCTTCTCAGGCCGGAAGTTGGTAGAGAGAATCCTTGAGCGTGGAAGAAGACGACGACACAAGAAGAGAGAACAATAATGGGAGTTAGGTGAAGAAGGTGAAATTGGCATTGGGGCGAGGAGAGGGAGTGGAAAAGATCCTGATGAAAGCGATGGTCCAGTCGGGATCGGGGGGTGGGGCAAGGAGGAAGGAAGGAGAGGCTGAGTAAAAGTATGTGGAGGGAAAGTGAGGAGAGTTTGGGACGGGGGTGGAGGATGGGTGGGGGGGAAGGGAGGTCACCGTTATAAGGTCAGGAGGGGAAATGAGGGAAAGGGGATGCTGCTGGAGTGGGAGGGATGTGTGAGATTTTTCTCCTCCGCTAAAGAATTGTAAAGTATGGTACGCAGGAGCAAGAGGCGGTTGGATGGAGAAAGGAGACGACTATGCGTTAGGCGAAACGTAAGTGCATGAAACGTTGACTACCAGAACACTGCAAGCAAGAGCTTCAGCGTAATAATGATGGTAAAACCTCTTTACTTTCTGCAGCACGAATATGCATGCATATTGAAATCCGGTTTTACATGTGGTCTACCATGGCTTCGCCACCCATGACGATGACGTTCATATGCTGATACCTACGAGATTAGAGTGTACTGGAGGATTTCACTAGTGTAACTCAGTAATAGTGGCAAAGCTGGGATTGCGATGAACGCCATCACGGATAGGGCACCTTGGGTTTGGGATTTCACTGAAAATAACTCCATTGATAATGGGATACGAACCTAATCCCACGGGATGGGAAGCCTATACTCAATCCAGCACGACAACTCGATTTAATTTCAATCAACAGATTTGTTGTAGTGCATGTATCTCGTCTTGCTTTTTTGTACTACAACTGGCTCATATTAGGGTCGACAGAAAATCCGTAGTAGGAAAAGGCGTCTTTTCACCGAAATAATTCACAGCTGAGTTAATCTCTTTCTAATTTAGGGCATTTGGAAAATGTTAACAAGGTGAAAAGGAAGCAGCGTCTTTTTTACTCAGAAGCGCCCCGAATTATTTAAAAAAATAAGCTTCCCGTCCAGGTACAACAGAAATTCCATCAACGAGTGAATTTAATTCCGTACAAAATACATTATGCAACAGCAATTCATTTTAAGCATGACACGGAAGAACGTTCTCTCTATACTTGGTGAAATAGCTAACGGAAGTGTTCCCAAGGGATTAAGAAGAAAATTGAAAGCAAGCAGCAATTAATTCACGGAATGTTGGAAAAAAAGCGGACTTGGGCAGGTGGGGTTGGACAAAGACAAAGGAGATTGAGGGAACAGGACGGCGGGAGGGTTGAAAAGAGTTAGGCACGGTGACGCCGAAGAGGAAGTTCCTGTGGCACATTAGAGATTAGCAAAGGTGGATGAAGAAGATGATAAGGGTGACGTTGGAAGCCGTGAAAGAAGAGAGAAATAAAAGGAAACACCGAGCTTTCAGGTTAAATGATGGGTCTCTCAGATAATTAAGGATAAAAGGAGTTATGTCAAGCACGAAATAGTTTCGGGCAATGGGTATTTACGTGTAAGCAGTGTATGGGTAGCTATAGAATGCGTAAAGGATTGGAATAATGTGGGAGATTTCAGACCATAGTTTTAGGGATTAAGCATTTACAGAACATCAGAAGAGAACAGACAAGGGAAAAATATAAATTTGACAAATTTTGCATACGAAAGTTTTTAAGTAAACATGAACAATAGAGATTTTAAATATTTTTTTGCTAGTTTCCAGAGTCTCTGAGGTGTTATTAATTCCTTTACATTCCCGTGGACCATGAAATAATTCCAGAATTACTTCATAAAGCCCATTAACCGCAGTAACCCCTGTAATTAGGTAGATGAACAAGATTATCATTTACTTGACGATAGCTATACTATAGATAACATGGCAAAAATCGAGAATCGACTTGGTGAACTACATACAACCAATGGTACCCATGTAACCATGATACCAAGTGTATTAAACTAGGCAAAAAAACTTCAATAACTACTCCCCATGGGGATTAGTGAGGTGGCTAGAAAACTGAGCTCACATCCCGAAGGCCCAGGTTTGAATCCCGGCACTGGCGGACTTTTCATTCGTATACCGGTCCCTACTCCACTGCATTATGGAGAGCACTTCAAGTCCAGTGCTCCGTCCACCAGATGGGACGTTAAGCAGTAGTCCCCTTTGCGCTTTTCGTTAAGAACAGGCCGATGACCTCAATTGTAGGTCATCTTCAGCACTAAAAACAATACCTAATCCTCATTATTTATTTTTTTTTTCAAATATGTTTATTCGTTTATTTTTTACAATAAATTCTTGGAATTTTAAAGAGACTCCTAGGACTCCCTGCACATCTTCAGCATCCTCAGTAAAGGAGGGGTGTGGGAGGTGAAAGGGGAGTGAGGCTGGAGGGTGCGGAGAAAGAGAGAGTGGGGACGACGGGAAGGGAGGGGAAAAGAAGAGATTCACTCTCCCCGCAAGCCACGCGGCCGGGATGGAGGTTAAGGCCCCACTTGGAAACGTTCCCAAATTCCGAGTCGCCTTGTAAGTGGCGCTCCCCACTCCCTGCAACACCCTCCCTCCTCCCCCCATAATCCGGACCATCCCACCGGCCGCCCGGAGAGAACATTGGCGCGCGCACTTTTACCACCGACTTGATTTCTCGCCCACCACCTCCTCGCATCCTTCCTTCCTCCCGCCCCATACAAACCAACCTCACTCTTGCTCTTGACACTCGGCAGCAAAGTGTTTTCCGACGAGAGGCGGAACACGTCATTCCGACCGCAACTCTTTCTCCCTAGTATATATATTAGGGATGGGTCGGTTCGGTTCTTCGGTTCTCGGTTCCACCGGTTCTTGAGCTTAGAACCGGAACCGAGGCCAAAAATAATCGGTACCGAAATAATTGGCGCGAAAACCAGTTTGAAACATGCTCAAACTCTGTTTGTGGAGGCTTCACATTAAAACATGGTGAAATAGTGTACTTACATGCTTCAATGTTGCCGCGAATTATTCTAATTCAGTCGTTAAAATGACTATATGATTTATTTTATTACATCCAATTCTAGTAAGTGATGAAATACCGCCGTAATAAGGATATTCTGATTGATAGGTATATGTTACGTCAACCTACTTTGGAGGCGCGAGTCCTCATATCATTTTCGCAAATTATATCATAATATAGTATATATAACACAAAAATATAATGAGGTAGGTATTTTTTATAAACCCCCCGTCGAATTCACTGGAGATTAGAGTAACCTTGGTTTTAACTTGACTATTATATATATAGTAGAATAGCTCAGGCGAAGAGGGTACTTCACCAGCACAAGTATCTACTTAAATTGTAAAAAGAGCTTGTAGTGCAATAAACGAGGATGCGAAGCATGTTTTCCATTCATGTTCGCGCTTCAGTACGGCCCGTCATAAATGGGAAGCAGTGGTAGGTTGTAGGATTCAACCCGAGAATCTTGTGGATGCTATTCTTTCATCAGAAGTAGCATGGGAAGCGACCATCTCCTTTGCGGCAGGCGTACGTCAAGAATGGGGTAGTTCACTCGGAACCGAAAATCGCAATTTTGTACACAAAATTGTTGGGTGGAAACGAAAAACGACTTTTAGTGAAAAAATTAATCTTCTAACCACAACCATTCACCAACAAATCAAAAATTAAAATAAGCAAAAGGTGACGCCCACCGAAGAAGCTGCTTTGATAACATTGACGTCATTTTCCTCCCGTCCTTGACTGCGTTTAGGGGAAGGGAAGGGAGTGGAGGGGGTTTCTCGGAAGGTCTGCTCGCACAGACCCTGTCGCAATCGCTCCTATTGGTAGAGTCAGCTGCGTCCCCCCCTATGCGATAAACTTCGCAGGTTCAGTCTAGATTGGACGAAGTCAATGACGTCAGATGTTGCACCACGCCCACTTTTCAGAAAGGGTTAAAAACATCAGTTTTTCGCCGCTTATATCACGAAAAATAATTGACGGATCAAAAAACGGAAAAATACGGGTCTTTTTATTTTACAAACTCTATCAGATCCGTCAATAAAAAAATATGGTAAACGACTCCATTGTGATGCAGAAAATTGAAGGAAAGGCTTAGGCTAGATCCTCTTCCCTGTGAAGTTCATTCCAGGGAACTTCCATTCACTTCCATTTCAAATAGAGCGCGGTTTATTTCAAAATCTCCTGAATTTGAACATGGCTTTACGCTTACTCATTTCGCTAAGCAGACTTCTTACAGCCCAGGCTCAAACGGAGTCGATATCCTAATTACGACTCGGAAGGTGCCGCACCTTCTTCGACAGTTCTCAAGAGTTCATTAAATAGTTCCTGAACATGAGGAGTGCTCTCAAGATCCGTACGCTGGAACGAGAGATGAAGGTAAGGTGAGGGAGAAGAGGGATGATTAATAAAGGCAGGGAGTGGAGTTTGTAGTGAGGTCGAGAAGGGAGCTAAGGGCCCATAAAAGTCGTTTAATTGATTTGATCGACCGTTCGGGAAAATGCAATCGGGTCAGACCGGTCGGAATTCGTTTTATTGGTTTCGATTGCCTTTCGGATTTGGTCGAATGGTTAGCCTAATCGAACGTGTTCTCACAAAATAAGAACAACATCGTTCCCTGATTCATATAAAAAATACAAATGCACATGATGAATATGTGTCTCTATTTTATTATCTAAACTGTCGTCCAATTGGAATATAATTCAGCAGTTAAAAATATCAAGAAAACTCACTTCAGCCGTCGCATCAAGAATAAAACTAGTGCGATTTTGCGCATGATAGATTTTAGCAGTTCTTTGTAGAGCTATCATAATTTTTAACCCAAATACAAAAACCCACGCAATTTAAATATGCTCACGCTTCAAATTGCTATTCACAACGTAAAGATAAACTTCCTAAATCGAAGAAAACCAAGATGGCAAATAAGAAGTAAAAAATCCATTCCCGCTCAAGAACTACGCCTACCGTGGAACTTTAAGTACAAGCTATAAGTGTAAGATGGAAACTGTTAGTTGACTGCAAGTAAATCTACAAGTTGGCCACAGTATTAAACTACTCAAAATCTTGACTTTTACGTGCTCATTTAATGATCTATGACGAATTTTCAGGCCCGGTGAATCGAGAAGCCAAATGAGCTAATTAGGTACTTAACAGGGATGAAATAGGCATACGTGAAATTAGGGAGGTTCACATTTCCATTGATCAGTAACTTGAAAAGTGGAATTAATTAAGGGAGACTTCATCAATGACGCAGAGGACTAAAGTTTGTGAAAGTATTTCTCGAGTGATTCAGTCTGACGGGAGATTGAAGACCCGGTCGTTGACATTCCCATTAGTATCGCTTCGCCAACGGCAAAATGGTGCCAAGAATATAAGCTTATACGTAACCTGAACGAATTAATGTTAATTCCACCACTTCTACGGATTTCCTTTAGTCTTCCATGAATGTTCGGCTAATTTAGTCCGAAAATAACTCCCTATGACATTTACAAAACATCCATGACGACTGCCGGCCAAATAAATAACAGGAAAAGGTATCTACTGAGATATGGTAAGTTTCCGTATTATATTGGAGGGTGCAGCAATAGAAAATTTCAGAAGAGACAGACCTAGAACTGACCACAATGATACTTTGGTTAACGAAGAATATTCTTCACGGAATCGCATTCGTTAGCCGAGGTATCACACTATTTATAATTTTTTCTTAGCATATTCACGCATAGCGTAAGTAGTGATTGCGAGGGGGAAATAAATTACTCGGACTTAAATGACAATGATTCTAAAGACGAATGGTGAAAAAGTTCAGCTATTCAGCTGCTAAGTTCAGCAACGTTATCTTAGCGTGTACATCCAGTCGGGCATCCACGCTTACGCATTTGTTATCCGAATCCAAATTCGATACCAGAGGGAGTGTGCTCGAATTGCTCGAGATTAATTTCGGTACGTAACTAAGGACCCTAAGGACTCACTCGTATGTTTTTACATTGCGTTCGGAATTAATCCGTACCTGAATCAATCTCGAACGATTCAAGCACACCCCCGCAGAAACAGAAAAACAGCGGTAAACATCTTCGTTATCCGAAAAATTCGTTAGCAAGGTTACCTAATTGTTAGCCGAGGTCAAGGACTATAATACTACCTATTTTACTCACCTAGAGCCGAGGTATCACTCTATATGGAAGAGTCAGTGAAATAATCTAGCGATCCTATCAAGAACTGAAAAGACAGGCGCGAGATAGATTATAATCTAATGCAGACGAATCCTGAACGAATAGAAACCGGAGGAGAAGAATCAGGACGTTTCAGACAAAATCAGAGCAGCATTCTCCAAGAGAACGAAGGTGCCGGAATGGTTTCCCCTCTTCACAATCATCTTTCCATGGCGGTGGGAGGAGGCAGGACCGGATCGAAGGCGGAGGAGGCAGATGAGGTGCATGCCTTTGGTTTTTGGCACGGAGAGGTTTCATCTGCCTAGCTGGTAAGGAGGAGGAGGAGGCAGCGGGGAGTGGTTCGAGGGGCGTCTCAACCGGGAGAGAGAAAACACTTTCCGCTTTCTCTTTCCTCGCGGACTGCAAGGAGAGAGAGAGAGGTGGCGAGCATCACGCCCGAAGGTCACGCCACCCCGCGGGCGAAATCTCAAATCATCCGGGTCGCAGCGCCACGCCCAACGACGATGGCGAATCATCGTTCTCGCGGTGAGTGGGTCGCGGGGAAAATGCCAACTACTCTCGGAGCGTTTTCTTACACTGGAAACTGAGAGGGGCGCATTTTCATCAAGAGGAAAGAAAACCACATGGTCATACTAAAGAGTTAGCTAGTTGGTTATTCAGGAGAGGCGAGCCGACAGCTTCTACATCTACATCTACACCATACCCTGGAAGCCACCGCGAGGGTGTGTGGCAGGGGGTGAAGATCACCAAGCATGCACTACCGACATGCAAACAAGCAACTATAGGGTCTAAGGCAACTAGATTTTTAGTGTCTACATAGTATAAGGGATCAATGCATCATGCACTACAGACTACTCTAAAATATTTCCCCTACCTTTCCCTTTGTTATGCTGCCTATTCTGTTCTCTTATAGTACTGGGGAGAATGCCATTTTGAATCTATCAGTACGGCAATCTATCTCTCTAATCTTATTTATCTGGTCGAATCTAGCATAATACGCTGGTGTTTTTAATATGTGCCTAACATCTCCAGTATAGCTATCCGATTGAAATTTCTCTAATAGATTTAATCTGTAATTTAACCTACGCTCTGATAATGATGGACATTGCACTTTCCAGTATGTCCAGCTGAGGTCATTTGCGCCATTTAGGATATGTGGATATTTGGATAATGGTAGGAACATTTCAGGGAATGGAAGAAGGGTGGAGAGAAGCGCGACGTCGACATTAGCCTATATACTCTTAACGACAGGCCCACAGGGGACCGCGGCTTAACGTCCCATCCGACGGACGGAGTACTGAAACTGAAATGCCCTCCACTAGCCACTCAAGTAGAGACCGGTTTGTCACTGAAAAATCCGCCACTGCCGGGAATCGAACCCGGGCCCTGGGGATGGGATGCCAGTACTCAAGCCAAAACACCGACCCGATCCTCTCATACTAAAGATAGCAATGGAAAATTAAGAGAGAATGAGCGAGAATAGAATAATAAGAGAATGAAAGAGAATAATAAGAAGAGGATAATAAGAGAATGAACAAAAACATTGAAATGTAATGAGTTACACGTCAGCCCGAAAATCCGAAGATTCGTGCTTCGGGAGCCAGCTTAGCAAAACCTTTTCTTATAAATGCTTCCTTCTTTCCTTCAATTTTCAGCAGCTTTGCATATCATGCCTGGTACATGTACTGACATTCATAAATTTTGGTGAGGTGGTATTGAATATACTTATTAATATCTATACTCATTATTTTTATTATTTTAGGCAGCGGGCCCGATTCAGACTTTAAAGAGAACATGAGACAAAGTAATCGATCATATCTTAAGTCATGATGATACTATGAAGAATTGGCGAAGAAAACGTTAGAGGGATGAATTGTACAGGAAGGCCTCGCTCCATTTTAATCGAGCAAATAGTGAAGGATGCTAAATAAAAGACTTTGGGAGAACATGATAGGAGGCTAGAATATTATTACTAATCCTTTGTATGCATGATATATAATGCATATTTGGTGTGAATCCACCCCCTGCCACACACCTTTATGGTGGCTTGCAGTGTATTATTTGATTAGTGGAGAGCTGTGTCAAACCAGTCGTGGGATTCATAACTTTTAATGATGATGATAAGTTGGAAATCAAAATGGCAAGAATCACTGTGATCACAGGCATCATGTGATCGCAAGTGGTGAACTTATTGGCCACAGTTGAAAACCAGCCAGTTAGAAAATCAGTGGTGCTCCTGAGCTGCCAACAATGACCGAGATAGGGTTGGCGCTCTATTGGATAGAGGACTCGACCGGAAATGGCAACCGTAGCCGCCATGCTCTAACGTGATATAGCATTTTAAAAAGTTAAACATACATTTGCAGACATTTGCATGTACATGTCATGAGATTCTCACCGAGTAGCTCTTGGCTCGCTCAAGATGGTCGCCGACTAGTTGAGGCAATAATAAGCTATGAAAAAATTGAAGGAATGAATAAATGAAGGAGAATTGCGCATACTAAGGGAGGCTCCTCTCCTTCCGAGAGCACGTATTCGCTGGTTAGCAGCGATCCCTGGCGAGAGCGCCGCCGATGGCGTCGGAGGAGAGTGAGGAGGGAGGGGGATGCCGTCCTTCAGTCACGTGGGCGCGGTGCACACGCGTCCGCGTCTTCCGTGCACCTCTTGCGAGCGGAGAAAGGCAGCGGCCACCCCTCAACGACAATGCTTCAGGAACTGCCACACAAGGCAATGATTAAATGGGGAATTTGGTTTTAAGTAATGCATAATAACCCACAAATAGGTGTGATGTTTTAGGTCACTCCACCTGCTTAGGTTCTATGGCACCGTAGCGACGTACAGGCTCTGTCTTGGCATGCAGTTCATGAGCCTACCCCTTAAATACATGCGCTTTCCCCATGATTCTATGTTATTGTTCTCCTCTACTCCTAGCCATTCCTTTCCCTAAAACAACCATTGACTCGCCACCAGTGTCCCCCCTCCCACCTCCTCCTCCCCATCTAATACCTCCCTCCCCTCGCCCTTCCCTCCCCCACCCCCTCCTAGTTGGGTATATATACCGCTTTCTGGACTCACAATTTTTGTACCTGATGATGGCTTAACCGCTGAAACGCGTTGTACCTCTAATAAAACCTGTGGAATAAGTGCCATATCTTGTTGTTTATCATGATATCATTCCACTACGTCTCGCCGGACACAGTTACGTTATTATTCTCCAGTATAATATTGTTCTAACTTATAATCTGTCAATACATATACATTTAGTGCCTATTCGAGCTATTTTCTATCTCGTTGTTAACTTATATATATACTCTATTTTTATTTTCTCAGTCTCGTGACAGTTTCGTAAACGAACAAGTAACAAAAAAAATTCTTGTATGCTCTTATGTCTCTTCTTGTATCTACATTTCTTCACATGATATGTTTTTGCCACGTTTCATATTTAATGATATATATTTATAATGTATTTGAAATTGATATTTTGGTGTGACTAGCATTGCATTAAATTCAAGGATGGTAGCTTCTACACTGGTGTTTAACCATTGAAGCTACCTAAAGCTCCTTCATTCATTCTTGCTACTAAAGTTGTAGATTTAAGATATTTGGAGTAATAAATTTATTACTATATTATTATTATTATTTCCTAACATATTATGTTCTCTAAAACGCTCCCAAACTTACGTACCTGTATTTGAGGAGGGATTAGATGGAATAAAGGCCGATATTTCCCTTAAGTTCCATTTATTATTCTCATCAACCGCTAAGGTTATATCGTACCATCTAACCTAAATTTTCATGCCATTTCGATTTCGAATTACTTCTCCCGTACATTATGCGATATAACAAGTAGTTAAGTTTTAAGGTGCTTCAACCGCAAACTCATCATCCGACTTAACATAATCATAAGTGTAATCCTGAACACCCGACCTTTGCTCCTCCAGGCAGGCGCGTTACCGATTTAAATTCCGTGCGGGATCGACAATTACGGTCGCAAAAATGGTCACTGTTCGGAGGAAACCGAGAACTCATGTGGTTTGCTCTACTAACGATGACTGGGTGCTGGGTAATAAAATACGTCCTGTTTTTATTATTTGGTTACGGCGATTGTCGAAATGTCTGTTTACAATAAGAACATCAAACGGCGGTCAGTTGGCATACATTTATTAATAATAGAGGAGCATATTCACAATAGTTTTTAACCGTCTAGAATATTTAAACAGATATTATGAAACCGGACCTTGGTGCTTTTAAAGTATAGTTAGGCATGATACCATAGCGTTCGAGATGGGAAAGTGAGTACACTGGCCTCGGTGAGGGAAGACGAAGAAAATTGTGGACGAAGATTGGGAGGGACCAAAAAAGGTGAATGCAATAGGTAATTATGGATAATGGAACGCTGAAGGAGGAATGGCTGTTGGGTAAGATGGAGGAATAAGGAGAAGAAAAGGTATCATGGATAATAAGAAGAAGAGGAGTAGTAAGTACTCTTAACTGAAGAGAGAAATAGCGTGAGAAAAAAGCCGTTAGGTAAATGATATGCAGGGAAGAGCAGAGACACTTAATCAAGACCTACCCTAACCGGTGGAAGACTATCAATTTCTCAAGTGATGGTCCACTTTGGTACGCAATTTTCTTCGGATATTGGTCTTCAAGGAACTAAGAAACCCACGCAGCGTTTGCTCTCGGAGTTTTTAATTTAGCGAGTTCTCTCGACTTGCGGAAGAATCATCCGGAGTAAAATTTTTTACCCTCTTTGAGTTTGTGTACTTTTATGCTTTAGAGCTTTTATGGAAAATCCTCCTTCAACGTAGTTGGTTATTTACAATATCTATATAATGCCATATGTTTTTATTAGTCCTTTTTGTGTCTTGGTTGGAATTTTTATCGCGTCTTTTGAAAAAGAGTGAATATAGTGGACAAATTACATGCAGTACGCGTAAAATCAAACCATTTGATGTGAAAGAAGTGATGAACTTCATATACTATTCAGATAGGACAGAAAATAGATTTAACCTCCAAAGATTGAGCAGTGTTTCATCTAGAAATTTGTCCTTACTTAAAAACGTGACTTAAATTATAAATTCTTCGATTGCCTCTTTCCAGTACCAAATACTAAGTTACAAAACTCATAATTTACATGCAATGTTCACACTTTAATTTAGAAGAAATGTGCACTCTTCAAGGAACTTGTTGCCTCCTAAAGAATGAGTTATCCTAGGGCAAAAAATACACGTTGGGAATAAAATAAACGCTTGAATACACAAACGGATCAGTGGCAGTTGACCAGGTATCGGTCTGGTTGGTCAGGAAACAGCTCACGGAGTTCATCGCCAAACGGTGCTTGAAATTTACGAAATCCATTCTGCCGTAAAACGTAGGGTTCCCTAAAAATGTCTGGTATCAAGGAAATCGTGCAGCACAAAGTTAGCAGGACGTGCACTAGAAGACTTCACCAGGAATCGAACTCGGAACCTCCCGACTTTAGTCCAACGCTCCAACTCTTGGGCTACAATTTGCTTTTGTTCGAAAATGTAATCATTATCATCGTGCATCAGAAGTCTCATGATTGGTTTGAAGCAGATCTTCATTCTCCTGCCGGCTAACCTCTTCATATTTACATAACTTTTCTCCTTCACATACTTCCTAACTTGTTCCCTATATCTCATAAGAGGCCTTTATTTTCGATTCTTCCCAATCAATTTTCGCTCGGCGTGTGTATTAATCAGGTCATGGTGTCTCAAGATGAGAAAAAGAGCATCAAAATTATTATAGAACACTGTCAAACAAGAGCAAAACCTCTCCAAGAACTGAATGAAACAATTGACAGATTCAGAGCGTTTTATTCTAGCTTCACTCATGCACGTCATTTGGTTTCTGATACGCATGAGCCACCACCGATTGTGAAAGAAATTATCTAGAAGAAAGGGGCAGGCGTTTGAGGCCACGAGGAGTAAACTCATAGCAACGTGCGGAACTTGAACTGAAAGGTTTTCCACCCGAGTCGTATTTCGTTCTGGGAAACTCTGTCCAATCAAGGTCCTTCTTCTCCTATGCCCCCCGCGCTTCCCACGGATGGATGGCCTCCGGGGAGATCGCATGAGCGATTTCCTCCCCCGATGAGCCCAAAGCATCCTAACCCCACTGATCCCCCACCCACACCACACACTCCCCGACCCGTCCTTTCCCTTTTGCTCCTCGACTAACCCCCTCCATCCCCCCCCAACCCTCTACCGCCTTTCTTCTCAGGGATTTTTCCCTTTTCGGAGCGCGGAACGCAAACTAACTCTGGCGCGCGCGTTGTGCTTGTTTCTTGTGTCGTCCGGGATCGTTGTTTATCTCTACGCTTCCCCTCTTCTCAACCCCTTCTTGCGGGTCAATGGGGAAAACGTATTGATCTCCTTTTATCTCCCTCTCTCTCTCCACGGGAACGGGACCGAAATCGTACGCACTTGGTATCCGACGGAATTCCAATCTGGAAATCGGTCGGGAAGGATTTCAACCCCCTCCATCCCCGCTCTCCTGAAGTTCCAACAAACCGCCACCCTCGTTTGCCATTGTGCTGAGCGCTCACCTCGCAGAGATTGGAGCGTTAAGGAGAGGTGGCAGTAGTGGAGGGTGTGTGTGTGTGTGGGCAAAGAGAACAAACACCCCCCCGACCAGAGATAGTGCTTCGCAGGACGGAATTCTCTTTCGCGATGGGGATTCCCCGCGATATCTCGTGGGCGGTCGAAAGCATAGGACGGATAATATTTGTTCCCACTTGTTTCCTCATTGGAACTCTCTCCGCGACAACCGTCCGCATTTCTATTTTTCGCCACCTCCAACCCGTGAGCGTATAATAAGTACACCAAGAAAGGGACGGAAATTTGAGAGTGAAAAGGGTACTGGATCGTCGTGGAAATTGGTTTGAACTTTAATCAGAGAGAGAGAGGAAATGTAGGTTACTGCAGTAGTGAAAACGGTACAGCAAGTGCCAAGTGAGGATAAATAAGAACTCCTAATTTCTCCAACACTCTTACGACATGCTTAGAGGTGGCAAGAGTATTGGCTACTCACTCTACAGGCCCGGGTTCGAATCTAAAAATATAATTCATTATATCCCCGACTTGGATGGGTTTTGGAGAGGATCCCAAGTTCAGTGATCCGTCTGTCGGACAGTACGCATGACTGAGAACCCCCTGGAGTCTTTTGTAAGGTTCAGAGTACAGCCGACGCCAGGTTTCCAACCACTATTCTATCCTTCCTTTTAAGCTTCGTTCTTAAGATCCAAATTACCGGCATGGAGTGTCTCTTTAAAAGTGATGGAAAGAAGAAACCACTATACAACCTGCATCCTTTCCTTCAATTATCAACACTTCAATTCGGAATAGATTCGTTTCCTCTCCATCCAGCTACCTCCTCCTCAACTATTTGCGAGCAAAATCCTTTTCCTGTTTCTCTCCATTTTCGTATGGACCAGGTTTCTGAGCCAAGGAGGCTCAGTAAAAAGTAACATAAAAATTTTTTGAAAATCTTTTCTCTTTGACGCACATATGTTTCAATTAATAAAATTACTTCATCAATAGAAAAACGCAGTACTGTATTTAAATTCGTGAAGAAAGTAGAGTATATTTATCTTGTCAAGTACTTTTCTACATCTCATTCCTCGTTTTTAGTGATTTTCATCAGTGTGCTGAGGCGAAGCTTGGTGTATAAGTTAGCCCAAAACTTAATCTCCAAAGCTCCGTGCTCAACCGTCGAGAAACCCAATAATTGTAAGACCAAGAGTCAAGACCTTCCCCCTAATGCTGGGTAACGGCGGGCTCTTGAAAACCCTAGGGGTGCAGAACCGCAGTTTCAATTGCTTTATTACCTTCGCCGCATGTGAAGGTGGCGGCGCTGTTCCGTTTTTGTTCATCACAAGACCGTCGGGACGCGAGGGCAGCGCTAATTGCTCTTCCCCCGCGGCACGTGATCGCGGAAGCAATGGGGTCGCGGAGGTCAGCTCAACCCTCTCTCTCTCTCTCCACCGCCTCCGGATTACCGGGGCAATTACGTGGCTTCGCCTTATCTCTCAAAGGCGAGAGCGAGTGGGTCCCTCTGGGGCGGGAGGCGAAACGGAATGCAAGGATAGCGAAGGAAAACCTGCTCTCGGGCGGATCGTGAGTCTTCGTAAGGCCTCGTCCAAATTCATTAGGCAGCGGAAATTAGCCATGTTCCATTTCCCCATCGAAGGCACCAAAAATCCTTTGGTACATAAAAAAGACAATTTGCCAAAAGGGAAATGATGAATATCAACTTTTATGTAAACTAATAGCGACATACTCATTTTATTGATGTGTTAAGGAGCTGCAAATTTTATGTTTCCAATGTATAATGTCGCCAAGTTTTCAGAATTTGTAGGGCAATTTTACCTCAAAATAATGTAACAATAAAACTTAACAATAATTTGGACGGTTAATTGCTAAATGGCGTTTCGGAAAAATAGAATCGTTGCTCCCTTCACGGAAGACAATGGATGACTAAACTCGACGGCTAAACGGTGTATAGAGAACTCTGACGAACTTCAAGAGAGTTTTCTCGAATTTGTAGGAGATGAATGTCAAACTCGAATATGACTTCAGTGTAAGTGCACCTTCAGGCCACACCCAACCTACGTAGTAATTACATTAAATTTTAGTGATTTAACTGCCTGTTTCACCAGCTTAATTTTTACCAACTCAATTGAGAATTAGGTCATCTAATGGTAAAAACAGTCAAAGTTAACCGCCGATAGAATTCTAACATTCTCTCTGGTTGAATAATTTACGGGAGGAATGACAAGAAAGCATTGGAAAACACTTGATCCTACCAAAGACTAATGTTACCAAGTTTTTCGTGCACAGCAAGGAAGAGAATCAGCTACTAACGCCAATTAAGAGATGGGCCAAGAAAAAATAATAAAATGGATAGGTACCTATTCCTACAAATAATGTTACTGAGGTCTTTTTTCCAGTGTTTTGTAAAAATACTCTAGACCTGAATAGTTAAAAAAACCTATCTGTTTAAACGTGTGCATGAAAAATAGAGGAATTTTGCAAATGTAAAGGGTTGTTTAAAGGCCAGACTCTCAAATTGTGTTTTCTACAGGTAGGAACATTCATAGGCATGAATAAAAATATACCTAAACATGTTTAAAACACGATGAGTAGCAATATATACTCTTTATTTTAATAGCCATGTGGCATTTAAAATTAATATTTATTCACTCCTAGCATGGTTTTCCATTTTCTATATCCCTTGCCATGAAATGATCCCAGCAATAAAAATAATTATATGAAAACAGTGCTTATTTCACTGTGGAGAATACACAATTGTCGAGCACAAAATGAAGCGTGAAATGAGATACCTTTGTATGAGAAAAACTTCTTTCCTCGAGCACAGAAGGAGTTTAATGGCAGCTGGTACATGAGTAAAAATAATCGCAATTATACGGAAAGTTTCGTGCACCAACTCTCGTAGCTGTTCGTGGGGTATGTTTTGACACAATAAAGCTCAAAGGCAAGCCAAGCAAGTTCACGGCAACAGGTATTGGCGTGAATGAACTAGAATACCTTTAACTTGAAAAGAGATCGACTTCTTAGACTCTCTTCTCACCTTCCTTAGCGTGGGAGGGAAACCCGAGAGACACAACCCCTTCAAGCAAGAAAATAAAAAAAAATCTCATCTAAGGAAAGCAAAAATGTCTCAATTTTCTCGTGAGTGTCCTCAGATTTATTCCGAACGAAGTAGAAGTATTCCAGACAATGCGATTCAATGCCCATGACAAAGATCAACAAAGCAGCCAAGCCCTAAGACTAACACAACGCCCATTCTGGCTCGTCACCAACCTGGCAGAAATAAAATCCTTCCATATAACTAACAGGATTAATTTTTTAACCACAAGAGGGGCTATAAACTTGAATAAAGTTGATTTTTTTCGCAAAAAGTTCCGAAATTCTGATATAAAGACTTTTTTCTTGAGTTCTGAGAGAGGAAAAAGGGTCGCAGATAATTGACTACATCCGGAGACGCCAGAAGTGCCCGGAAATGGGACCACCATTGTGAACTAAAAAGATTCGTGGGAAATTCGCTCTTTCCCTTTCTTTCTCTCTCTCGATGCACTGGATTTCCATAGGATGATCACGAGACTCTTCCATCACGTCATCAATCTCTCGTGCGGGGTCGTCTCCCAATTCCCTCCTCTCTTCTTGATATTCCTATTTGGGCGCGAGAAGTCGCGGAGGGAAGGACAATAGTCTTCAAAGCCAAGAGGAGAATGGAGCACATTTCGATTAGGGGAAACATCGAGAGACTCATAACACCGGCAGCGTGATTTTTCATTCACAGAACGCCATTCGCCTCGAGAGAAAGTACGTGAAAAACATCTGGAATTCAATGGTAACTAATAAAATACACAGTATTTTCGGAAATTAAAATATTTATTGTCTCTGCAATGAATATAGAAAAGAAAAATTATTCACTGAATAAATTGTTATTTATGTACTAAATGAGAATAGTGGCTACAAAACATATTCTCAAGAACGTAATTTTAAATAAATTGGTTTCGTACATCTAGACCAGCGTTTCCCAAACTGTGCTCGCGGAGCCCTTGGAGCTCTACGAGTGAACCTCAGGGGCTCAATTTCTTTTTTACAACTGTTTTATTTATTAATATATACATTTTCTTTCATACTACCGTAAACTCATCGTGTGTACTATGCCTCATAGAACAAAAATAGATAGAATTATTAGAATAGATATTTAATCTTCTGGGGCCCTACAAGAAACTCATGCTTAACACAAGGCACCATGGCTGAAAAAGTTTGGGAAATACTGATCTGGGGCATACTTCTTAATGACAGACAGGCATGAGCGATAAAAACCGCTAAAAAGGTAAGCTCAGAATGCTGCTGATGCTGTAAAAAAGGGGATAGATTGAGTATCTAATGAAAAAGTGCGGGAAAGAAAAATGAAAAAAAAATCTAGCTAGTTTTAACCCTTAAGCGAAGATGACACACACGGAACAGACTTATCAAACTTATTTGGGTACATGATGGTCACATGAAGACATTCTTTGAGGTGAAAAAGAATAGGAAGAGCAGCAAAGGAAGACCTCTTATAAGATAGGTGGAGCAAGTAGTGAAATATGTGGAAGAGAAGAATTGTATGAATATTAAGAGGTTGGAAGATAAGAGAATGAAATCCAGAGATGGGTATGGCCAATTTTAAGATTGATCATTATATTAATGACGATGAGCTTACTCTTATGCGCATTCACAACCAAGTTTAGTTGTATTTTAATTTACCTCGCTGGCAATGTAAAATACAGCTAGTTCCCGCGACAATTACAAGCACCCCGGCCCCAGTGGCGGCAAGGTAATGTCCTTGCTTGCTAATCCTGGTGTTCCAGCCCCACCTTGGGTAGGTTTTTCTCCACCCAGGGCCTGGATGTTTGTCAAGCTTTGTTGGTCCAGCCCCTTGGAAACCTGATGACAGGCAAATGCCTATTGGGATCCCAGGGGTACATGGACCAACAGAATAGTCCGGATGCAAAAAAAAAATTAGCATAAAAACAGCTCCAATAGTAACGATTCAGTTTTCCTGCAAAAGGAATTTTCAAACAAAAAAGAGCTAACCGGTGATTTCTGTGTTAAAGACCACCCGTCCATCTCACTGGTATGAGGGTTGAACACGTACAAGCGAAGAACGCGGAAACGCGACGCATGTCAAATCAGGCCGAACAGTCTCTGGCGAAACGAAATCACGAAGTGAGCACGACCTTCTTCCGCGAGAAGGAACTAAATCGCAAATGAAAGGAACTCACGGTTTTGACCTTCGAGACCGCTTCCCTGTCACATTGCAGAAAAAAAAGAATAACCTTAAGCCGCACCCAAAGTGGCAGAACAGGAGTTGATGGGTGTGGGTGGACGAAGATCGTTAAGTGAAAGTTTCTCTCAAAGGGACGTCGTGATCTCCTTGGCTTCCTCCCAAAGGCGATGCCCATTGCTCATTCATTCAGCGACGGTGACACAGCAAATATATCTCGCCAAGATCTTTCGATCCTCCACAAGGCCAAGAAACGGACGTCCACACTCGTTGTTAGGGTGAAACATATGCAGGAAAGTCGTTCATGGATGGAGTCAAGTCAAATATTCATTTTAGTATTTCACCTCCCGATGTTACCAAATTCCTTCCTAATTCTCCAGTAAATGGCGCCACTTCGAACTCATAGCTTTTCACTTGACTTCCAAACTGGGCAACTGAGACCAAGTCCAAGAAGGATCTCGTATATTATCATGATGTTTTAAAAAATATGATGCTCCGAGTTGTATAAAATAAAAAATGAAGGATCTAGGAGGATGTGGGGCTGGAATACTGGATTCTTTCCCCTAGAAACTAGGTTCGAATCCCGGCACGTATCCAGTCGGAATCTATATTTGAATGACGCATGGAGAATACGTCAAGTTCAGCACTCCGTCTGTCGAATCGGAAGTCAAACCTTGGAACTCTTGGCACCTTTCATTAACGCAAGCCGATTTCGGCGCCGGATTTCACCACGCCCATCCACCGTCCCCTGAAATATTCCATCCTTTACCTGATTTCCCACCAGCCCTGAAAGTGCCAAACGACCTCTCGTGTTTTGATCGCCTCCAACTCCCGCTCCTTATGTCGTGGCTCAGAAAGATATTGACTCCATAAAATCACTCCTTGGAATAAGCTGGTTTGTGTGCGTCGAGTCACTCCCGATGTCGGGGCTCGTAAACTCCCATCAGAAACCATACTTTCTATCCAATGGACTACTACTCAGTCAGAATTATGATAATAGGGCCAAAATAAAGAAGGAAAATTATTAGGTAAATTTGGTGAATATGGGTCCGTGAGGAAAATACGAGGACAAAAAGATGAGTGTTTATGAGAAAGAAGGGTGATCAGGACCTCGATCATGGATCTTCATGACGCGTGCGCTAGCGTTATCGTTATTTTTTGATTTAACTTATGTCAGAGAGAACGTGATCTACAATCTTCATTTTTCGCCCTGCACTTCAAATCGCTTATTACAATCAGTGGAGCGAATTTTATAGACGGTTATTGTTAACCTTGCGCTACTCTAGGGGGTAAGCGTTAACGATAAAGATTGCGATAACGCGAAAGATAGATCCGTGATTCCACACCAGGACAGACAAGACAACAATATTATAAACCATAGATTTTATTTTTGCAGAAGCTTTTGAACACCATGATTTGATCACGTGAAAATCGTTCACTTTAGTAAAACGTTATCCATGGACGGAAAGCTAGGGTTCATTCTGTGATTAACCACGCGCTTTAGATTACAATTTAATTTATCGCCTATCACCTTCACGTCAGCATCTCCACTATCAGCACTATTATTCGAGGATTTTTCCGTGAGTTATCCCAAAATATCCGTTGAAATAAAGTCGAAATCAAATCTGAGCTTCGTTTTTTGTTGCTCATGCATTAACCTCAACAGCCACAGATACCAAGTAGGTATTTCATCAGGAGGATGGTAGCGGAAGGCAAAATGGGTCGTCGGAGGGAACTCGGTCCTGTAATAAAAATTCCGGACGGATTACGCCTAAGGCATCGAGGCGTGGCATCTTAATGACCAATGCTGTCATGCCAGACATGCCCTGTAGAGGTCACGCCATTGAGGAGGGAGAGAAAGTTTATATTTATATTTATTTTTTTTGCTAAGGTGCATGCATTTATTCGCGGGATCAAATCTGGACTAAGAGCTCGTAGATTCGTGCATGAATCATGCTCGTTCAGAGGGAATGCGAACTATAATTTACGGCAACAACTAGAAAGAGAAAAGAAACAGCATGAGGTAGTACTGGAATGCTCAGCGAGAGTTTCTCACAGAGACAAGAAGAAATATGCTCAGGAAATGAATTACATTCACGGATAAGCATTTGCGTGGTGTTTCCACTTCCTCTCTTTCCCACTACTTAATGAATGAGCTATACAAGTTAAAACTCGTCGAGTAAAACGGATATATAAGTGTTATCCCCGCCCTTAACTCTCAGGCCACAGGCTCAGTGGTATTTTAAGCTTTTAAAGTTCCCTCAAACGAATGACACGCCCCGCCTTAATCCGTAAACATAACGAAATCTCATAACGTATCGTGATGCGAAGGGAGGACTTCTCTGCACCAACATTTCAAAATCCTCCAACATAGCACCGTCATATATCCTTGGAGTCCAAGTCTCTGGTCAGTATCAAGCCAGGCTCCATACCAAGGTTTTATTAACGTTTAGTTTACCTATCTACGCATGGTTTTAGCCAAACTTCTCTTCTGTTCATAAATGCTCGCATATCATAGGGTGTTTTCAAGCCTGTTTCCGCACTTAGAGGCGCTTCAGACCGGAAGGAAAGGTACAAGGATGGGAATGGAGCCAGAGCAATCCTTCTCCTATCTTAAACTCTACTCCATCTCCTATGTCGGCAAATACATGTTTAGCTAAGGTCGTTATCCTTTCAACATCACGTAGTACTACATCCTTGTTCGTCCAATATAATGCTCGAGTAACAAGAAATCTTTCCCCTATATTTTCTTTGAGAAATACCTTTAACATGATCAAGATAGTTTTCCAGAATTGTTACCCTAATTTATCACAAGCGCCATCTTTCTGTCTCGGATAACATCCACCAGTTCAACAAAATATTTCTGATCTTATCCCAATTTGGATTGGACCTAAGATCCTATGATAAAGAAAACGATCCCTGAGTTAGTGTTTACACAAGAAGGAGAACCACTGTATCGAGATTACGGGATAAATGGGAGCCATTAATCAACAGAGAGTCATCAAGCTTGAAATATTTCTCTCGTTTTGTTCCTCGAGTACGACAAAGCAGCGGACAGACAAAAGATTTTTAAAACGCCAGAAAACACAATGTGATCGGGAGAACATTAAATAAAGATTCATGTTTTCAGTTTCGTACTTCGATGGAGAGGGGGAAAGAGGGCATAATTTGAAAACATTTCAAGGCATCAACGATCACGTAATTTCTTCTCGCACATTTAACACAATGACCGCTTCAACTCGCTCAGTCTGAGGAAACAGAAAAACAAAAGCAAAAAAAAAACTGAAGATGCCGCTGCGCGTGGAAAGCAGAGGTAGGAAGTGGGGGAGAGGGATCTCTCAAGGATTTTGTTTGTTTCTCCACCTTAATTGCGAGGAGCGGACAGAGGCTCCATCCGGCGGATGGAGGAATAAACAGCGTTTCGAGGATGCCCAGAGCAAATGATAATTCATTTATGACGAGGCCACTCGCTTATCTGTTATTTCATAAGTCCGAAGAGCGAATTAAGTGTTATTTATTGTTTGGATCCCTCACCAACCGACCGGCGAGAGAAACTGCGACACGTCGTACTTGCCTACGCACCCATGACGCAATCTCGAGGGATTCTTTCCCGTATCAAGGAAGTCGACGCGCCAGCGCTCTCATCTGCACGCTTTCTCTTAAACCGCTACCTCTACGTCAAAAGATTAAGACGTGAAAAGACGGCGGAGGGAACTAAAAACATAAAGGCTATAATAATTGGAATTTTCCGCGAATAATGGAGAATCGAAGCCTATCGACGTCAGAGAACGAGATACGTAAACAATAACAGAGGATTCAAATCCCGACAGATTTATATCATTGTTCACTCCTGTTCTAGCAGTAGTTAAAGGAGATTTAGAAAAGTGAATCGGATTGGTATAGTATAGAGAATAATGTCCTCTACTCCGAGTTCAATTTCCACTCGTGGCACAAAGTTTTAGAGGTATACAGGTCCCCAATTGAATGCTGTGTGGAGCTTTTCTTCTAGCATGAATATGTTTTACAGAGCCGACCTGAACAGTGACGTGCCAACTAAGTAACCCAAAAAACCGCGGGTTCGTATCCCTCCACTGGGCATGCATGTCTTGTCTGTCTCTAGGTTTAACTGCAGGCTTAGCAATGGGGAATATGAACTATTTTTTATAACTATTGTAATGAGAAGATAACTGGCTAAAATATACTTGGTAAACATTTTGCTGAAGAATTAAGTTCTGTTGCAAAGATATCATTCTTTGAAAATTGTACCTTTTCGGCAGCTTAAAAACACAACGGCATCGCATGACGTAACGGCACGGTATCACTATGGGTGTTGTTTATCTATTTATGCGTGGAGGTAAGTTGTTGAATGAATACTTGGCGAAAACATACCTATATAGCTACTTATCTCATGTGCTTAATACAATACACGATTGTATTTCAATTTTTTATTTACGTAGCATGGATGGTAACGAACAAATCGTCCATAAATTATATAATGCCTGTATAGTGTCCAAGAATTTCTGCTCCGTCTAAGCAATTGCTGGATTTTTTTAAGAAGAACGCCGCCATAAGGGAGTCAACTAAAGGAAATTGTCGGAAACTGATTATTTAAGTATATTTTCAGTCATCGTTTCGTTCGAGAAACGGCTAAAAATCTCAAAAAAATATATTCGCTTCGTTTTCTTTTAAAAATAAATGTCAGTCTCCGTAGCAATATGAGGTAATATATAATATATAGCAATAACAAAAGTTTCAGGTCACGTGACTTTCGTCAATTTTCGGGAACATTTTAATATCATTTAATAATCGTTGAGGTCGTCACAGAAAATTTTGGCTTACATATTTCATTAGGTAGGAAAATTTCGCATCATGTACATCATTAATCTTCGAGAAACAAATTTCATGCATACTCCTCATTATGTGATAAGCGGATGGTGAACCTAAAACTAGAATTCTATTACAACGTCTTCATAATGCTGTTCCGATCACATATTTCTCACCAACTAATCTAGGTAAAAACACGGAAGCCTTAGTGATATGCTTTGTAGAGTGCAAAGATAAGTTCCTATTGTACGAGGAAATTAAAACAAACAGTGCAGCGAAGGGGTCAATGTTGTGAGTCAGAGCCATGAAGACGAAAGGCGTTTTGGTAAGAGATGAATGGACATGAAATCCAGCTTTTCATTTAACGAAAGGCAAACGAAGATACGAATATCCAACGACTACAATCTCCATCTTTAAAAATTTGAAACAGCCGGAGAAAAAGAGAGAGGGCAAGTATTAGTAGTTACGTTCGTTTTCTATTTTTGAATTTCATCCAAGACTGATGGCTAACGAAATGAAGTAGTTGGGCCTTCGGTTCTTCACTGATTAGTTCGTTATTCACACAGCGGCGTCGGAAGTGAGGGACAGGGGAGGCATTCGCCCCCTCCCCCCCCCCCAGAATTTGCCCCGAGGAATGAGTAGTCTTCATTAATAAAAATTACATTTCACTTGTTTCCAGCTTGCCTTTTCCCTTCTAACTCGTATTCTACCTCCTTAATATGCACTTTTAGCGGAATTCTAGTCCCTACTCCCTCCTATTCGCAAAAAAATGCGGGCCCTTTTCTTAAAAGCCGGATCCTTTTCAAGGTTGGCCCCTCCCAGCGAAAATAGTTCCGACGCCCCTATTGGTGCAACTGAAAAGAAAGAGATGAACGGAGATAGGGAGGAGGAGAGAGAGAAAGAATGAGAAGGGAAGAATGAGGGCACCAGCCGCTACAGCGATCGGAACTGATATAAAAGGACGAACAATCCAAAGAGTCAACTCCCACAGGCTTTGACTTTGATTCCCGTCCATTTAGGACGCAGCTTTGATTGAATCCACTCACTCCGAGAGTCCAGAAGGGACCGTGAGGCTCCCAAAAGCTCGATCGGAATCCGCAAAATCTCAAAGGGCGCGCGTCCCACGACTGAGTGGATGAAGAGAGGAAAAGATCACAAAGGGGTCCTCACCTACCCTTGTGGTTGGGGTCGCAACTGCATTCTGAAGACCGCAGAAGAGAGTCGAAGGACGGTGGCAGTAGGAAGGGAAGAGTGGAGGCCTTGGCACGTTCGGAGAGGAGTGGAGAGAGTGCAAAGGAGATATCCCGTTAATGGTTTTTAAATCACCCGGAAGGGAATGCGATCCCGAACAATGAGGCGGGTGGTTTCAGCGCATGGGCGTTCCCTCCTCTCCTCCAATCACCCTTCCATTCCTGTGTTTTTACCTTTAAGAGAGCGCTAGGGAGGGGTCAGCGCGCGGACGGAGGAGGGGGGGACGAAAGTTTTACCTAGTGCCATGCGATATGCGTACTCGACTATACTAAGTTCAAATCGCAACGGTTCGATACGTGGATTTCGTGACGTAAATCGTGTACATCACATGCTATAGCTGCGTTTACAAATAGCAGTTGACTGCTATGACATCCGCGAGATGTGCGATATATCGCTAACGCTATTGCTATGATGTGTCTGCACCAACTTCCATACTTCACAGAACCGCATTGGCGTACTTCGGCGTTGTCATAACAAGGAAAAAGAATTTGATTCCACTAGTGATTGTAGCTTAAATTTTCATGAAATTCTTCAAGCAATAAATTCCATTGAAATTTATTTGGTCTACCCATTCTGTAAATAGTAAAACATTTCTTTCGGGAGGGATATCCTTGTCAATATATTCAAGTTACCGGTATCAGACGTCTTGTATTGCTTTCCGTTGTCGATTTTGGCGATTATGCTGGCTACATTTCCGCTGGTACGTATAAGGACTTTATATTTGCTAATAGCATTAACACTAACAAATTCGAGCAATTAGCAATAGTCGAACGTGCTCGGCACTTGTCCAGTATCGACCTGGACGATAGAAATCAGCTGAAGGTCAGATAAGGTTTTAAATTAAGATTATAGCCAGCACAAAAAATTACTTATACATTACGAGTTATTCCTGAATTGCCAGAGTTTTTCACCTAGAACGTTAATTTTGGAACATACAACCGTAATTAAGAAACCATAAGAAAGCAGGTGTGGATGGAAGAACAAACTGGCAAATCATGGTAAAAAGAGAAAACGATGCTGAGAAAATGGATGAATTAGAGAAATTAAAAAAAATGGAAGATCACCTTGAGGCTGTTTTTTTATTCTAAGATTAATGAACTACCGCCCTCGATTGTTTTCTGTTAATTGCTAACTCAGTTACATCCTGTGGGCCTTATTTCCCTAAAATATGTTCCTGACATAATAATTACATTTTATTATGCTAAAATCCAGCTCTTTTCTGGTAATTTTTCATATCTTCCACCCATATGATCTTCACCATCGTACGCCACGTTTCGGAGGCTTCAATTCTTTCTCGAGTGGCTATTCCGACGGTCCATTTCTCCGATCCATAGGGCGAGCGCCACGATCCATACGCACCATTTTTTCCAGGTACTCCTTAATTTTTGTCTGAAACTATCGTCTTTGAGCAATATAGATAGAAGGGGATAATAATAATAATTTATTCATCCCAGCATAAAAAGAATTTTAAAAGAGAAAAAGATGGAGACCATGTAGCGCCAAAATTTTGTCATGAAGATAACGATAATATCTCGACACAAGGCCAGCCGCAAAGATATTCACAGTACGATGGAGATAGCGTACGTAGGTGAAGCAAACAGGTTCTGCAAACGTTCCAGCCATTATCTGGTGGCAATGCCGTTTCCTCAATTATAAGCCGTTAATGGTAATTACTAACGCAATGTAATATTTAAGGTAGATGGTCGCTTGAATCAACGGCTACTCCGACGTGGAACGGTAGGATACGGGTCATAAACACGAGAATTGGGTCCATGTTAGTAGCATTAATTTCCAGCAGAATATCCTTTGATAAAGACTAAGAAAAGATAGATTCGCAAGATACAGTTATCTTTTCAGAATTCCACATTCACGGCGATCCTTAACTTGCAATTTAATAAGCATCCTCTACAAGCAAATGATTCTGGATGAGTTCGTTTTTCTTTCGCACCGGTGAAAGTTTCTCCATATAAAAAACTCTTGATACACTTGTGTGTCAAGGCCATCACGTGATTGCTCCGAAAAGAAGTGACCTTCAAAGGAACAACTCGCGCTGTAATGGGAGCCGTGGAAGCGTAGATATTT
Organism: Platycnemis pennipes; assembly: GCA_933228895.1. Lineage (NCBI taxonomy): Eukaryota > Metazoa > Arthropoda > Insecta > Odonata > Platycnemididae > Platycnemis > Platycnemis pennipes. Next base: position 66,808,350 of record OW121852.1, read on the forward strand.
TAGTCTTATTCGCATTCATTAGTTGGACATTTTTTTCGCAATGATTATGAAACTAACATCGTAGTGTTGGACCAACTGAAAGAAGAACTTATCCGTTCCTCGTTGGCGAGATTTTTGGATGTTTATAAAAATGATATGATTGTTGAAATTTTTATATGAACCTTAGCATGACTGGAGCATAGATGGGTGGAATTTGGAACGAGAGGAAATAGTAAAGCAAGCCGATTTGACCGGTACGCAGGACAAAGAATGCTAGGCGAAGTAAGGAAGGAGAGAAATCGAAGGGGGAATGCGTAACTTGTAAATAATTTCATGAACAAAGTATAGAGAGAGAAACGGAATTATGAAGGGGTTGGAGAAAGAAGTACGGTGGATAAACGGAAAAATGGAGCATATGATTTGAGATTTGAGGATAAACGGAGGAAAATAATAGGGTTTTAAAATAAAAAAGAACGGGGTACAAGAAAGGCAAAGATACGTAGAGCTAAAGAAAGAAATAACGATACAAATGAGAAGAAAAAGATAAGTACGTAGAGGCTATTGATGCTCCCAACCATGATCAAGTTTTCAAAGCATGTACCGCTTGAACTAGGCAGGAATTCATCACCATCGATCCTCCATCCTGATATACCTGGTTAACTCCAACCCTCAATCCTTCCTAATACGCTGCTATCTCAGTTTCACCCGGGTACTTCTTATTCCCAAAATCCCTCTTCATTTGGCCCATTATCTTTGGCCTTCCTCGTGGGTTTTTTCTTACTATTTTACCCTCTTGGAATATTTATTGTGTCTCAGATTGTGCTTATTCCACCCAAAATCAGCTGTCTCGCAGAGAACTATATAAATATTTCTTTCTAGGCCCTCCTGTGCATATTTTTGCCGGCCGCGCTAGTCAGGTCGGTGACTCGCTGGCCTGTCAAACCAAAGGTCGCGGGTTCATATCCCGCCAATCTTGCATGTTCACTGGGATTAAGATTTTAAGCTAAGCGTTGCGGTATAGACAGCGGCTCGCCGTTGGAGCAACTAAAACCCCAGAATGACAACACCGCTCCTGTTTATTCCTTCATTTTTTAATTTATCCGCACATTCAATCTTTAGCATTGCCATTCAAGTGTTTTTTGTACAACGTTTTCTCAATCATTTGTTCATTTAAACTAATCTTAACTTTTCCCTACACATGCTTCTTCATCCAATGAAATGTAAACATCAAATCAATAGTCAAAATCTAGTGACATTTTACGATCTACAGATGAGCAAATTTTTTTGCAAACTTTTGGAGACTGGGTTAATAATTTTGATGAATCTGGAGGAATTGTATTTAAGTTATGTTTGCTAGGAAGCATTAATATCTCTCTCTATACTCCAATATAACTGGATTAAAAGTTTTGATTCACAATATGAAATAATAAGCACGATAACTTCGCAGCTGATTGGCATGATCTAGAATGATCTGCCCCGGATTTCAGTGTGGCAACTAATTGCCATCATCCGAAAGCATTGGGATGATTGATGCTGATTGAGGGCTACGCTAGCTTGAAATAACTCTCGGATACCATGAGGACTGGAATTATAATTGCACAGCACAGAACATAAACGGCTCCTCGCGGAGAAACCATCGTTGTTCGGAACGTCAAATTCGGTTCAGCTGGCGGGAAAATCAACACAGCGCGGCAACGAGGCCTCATCGGAGGTGATCCACGAGGCAAAAATTTACGCGAGCAGTGAGGCGAACTCATTCCATGAAGACAAACACACCCCATCTCAAGGAGCATTATGCATCGCATTGTTGTCTGATGATAAAGGAAAGCAATACATATCAGGACAACAAGGCATTACAATTATCAACCAATCCACTTGAAGAAGAACTACTAGAGGGAAATATAGTTCTAGCAACTTAAAAAACTTTGAGTCTCTAAATTGTCGGAAGAATTGAATAAGAACATCATAATCTGATTATACTTTGAGTAGAAACTAAATCTCCGGCATGGTTTAAAGGAGAATATATTTCCTTAAGTTCTTAAAAATAAATAAAAAAAAACAGCAGTTAACTATGGCATGCTAATTTATAGAGATGGAACTAGAGATGTATATGCAGGAATAATAAGACAGATCTTTAAAATTTCATCTTTCTGGGTTCATTCCAGGACACCGCTGGGATAAATTAAAATTTGTAAAAATAAACTTTGTCAATTTGTAAATTTCACCAGAAATGTTTCCCCGGCAACAATGTTCACCCGGGTTTCGACGCTTACATGTCATCCTAAGTGCAGCCAAATAGTGGTCGTATAATATAATACTTGTAGAATAATATTAAGTGACAGAGTTTCATTTTATAACGTAATGGAGCAATCCCAAAAAGTAAATACCGACACCGCCAATTTCATTAAGGTAAATTGAAGTTTCCAGGAAAATAATTACGATAGGTTTTGGAGATTTTTCTGGCACTGATTCATGAATCAAACATTGTGAGTACCTAAATGCCATCAGTGGAAAAAAGGAATGCAAAAAACAGTGGGGACACTACACTAAAACCCACCCTGAACGAAATGGAATAATTCAAAGCAAAAATGAATGAATTCTTCACTGGTCTTCATCCGGGTTAGGCTGTCCATCTCAGCCGACCTTTCGGTGAACGACTCGCTCATCTACTCAACTGATGGGGCCTGAATATGATTTGCGAGTTGTTCATCGAAGCGTCGGCAGAGATGGACAGTCTGACCCGGATTTTATACCTGTAGAGAATTAATTCATTCATTCATACACTGGGCAAACACCCGAATATTCTTCAACGCAAAAATACTAAAAAAAGAAGAAAAGCAGGTATAAAAAAATAGTAATGATGAAGTCAAATGGAGCATTGAATCTGGATGAAGAGAATAACTAAAGAGACAGATCAGGACAGTTCCACGCAAAGACATTGAATTGCAATGAACCCCGCACAGCATTGAATCCTGCAGCCAGCGGCAACATCTCAAAACGGGGACATCGAGGGGAAGAGTTCGATCAAGAGCAGGGACTGGGCAACGTCCCTCTCTACTCTTGACCTTGAGTAGGCCACACGCCAAAATAAAATAAAATAAAAAACTTTCGAAAAAGAAAAGGAAGACGATTTTCAGACGGAAAGAGAAGAAGACACCTGTAGTCCATAAAGGGAGACTCTTTTATCCAGGTCGTAAATAGAGGCGAGTAACACGCCTCAAGTCTTAAACTCGTTTAAAAGAAGAAGAAGAGGAAAGGAAGGTGGAAGTGGGTGTTGAGGAGGAGGTAAGGTAAAGCGATGCAGGTGGCTCCGCGCCTCGGGCAACTCGAGAAAGTCAGATCCTGCCTCCCATTTGAATTTTTCCCCACAACGGAAAGAAGGGCGACTCTCCAAATCACGCTCTCTCGGAGGTAAGCGAGAGAGAAAACACCGCTACAGCGGGCGCCAACGAGTAAAAACTTTTGCATGCATCCTTGAGACCGGGTTACAAGACGCAATCCGGGATGCCCCCTTGATTAATAGCCTCTCTCTCTCTCTCTCGAACGATTGGTATTGGCGAAACAAAAAAGCGCTTAAACATTGGAGAAGAGTCGGGGAGCGAAATTATATTTTTTTCTGTCCACGAGGTCGACACCACGTTTTTTCGCCATTTTGCGCGTTCATTTAAGAGGAGACTATAATCGCACGAGTCCGCCCGTTGTTGTATTTCACTCGGGAGTTTTTTCCTCGAGGAGGAAAAAATTCTAAACCCCAAGGTCGACAGGACCTTTTCTCGTTACTGGAACGATTCCGAGAAATCCGCTATTAGAGATGAACACCTTCGCAATCTCACAGTATGCAAATTCGTTTTGAGAGGTAATGGAATGCTGCAGAAGGTTTTTTAGAGGAAGGAATGGTGGATGAACAAGGAAGATTAAGGAAAGAAAATAGTCGTCTTCGATGGCATGAAAGCAGGCAGAGGATCAGAAGAATTGAACAACGATTTAATGTCCATTGACTGGGAACGATACAGGAGTAGGGATTATCAGTCAGGGACTATCCACAAACAGACGCAACAATAGCGGTGGAATAAAGCAGGGCATAAATACGGGTAAACTGCTATTTAAAAAGGGGTAAATCAAGCGTATCTCACAGTCCAATATTGTTTCTTTTCGTATTTAAGTAACGTAGAATTTAGGTATCACTAAAGACAATTCAGATAAAGAGACTAAAGAGCAAATTAAATTCACATATTAAAATACTTGGGTACTTGAAAAATGACCCATTGGTCACACAGCCCAAAATTCCCATGAAGGATATATATTTATTTTCCAGAGGGCCTCGGGTTTTTCGGAAGAATTCTTGATCACAACATATCCGACGTAAAGCGAGTGAAACTGCAGTCCTCTTAAAATCAGATACAGCGAATAAAATTAAAATTAACTTTTGCAACGGGAAAATGACTACTGAAAACGATTTATCACCTTTACAGTCGACTTAATTTATTTCCACTATCGTGCTTTTAAATCAATGGTGACTGATTTCATCAAACCCTAAAAACACCTGCCATCATAATGGCGAAGATAAAAAGTTAATTAATTTCCGATATTTATTAAGAAAACTTCATTAACTTTTTTCAACGGAGCGAGAGATGTTCAATGGGTTACCTTCATGTTTTACTACTTCCTACGGAAACTCGAGAAAGAGCAACTTTTTGCGTAGGCTTCTTCACAGAAGGAAAAAAAGCGATAACAAGGTCACCAAGGGTAATCTGATTGACGGAGCTCAAGAAGTCGTATTCTGTCTTATTCCTTATCAGACTCTACGGTAGGTGGAGGGAAAAGATGGCGATAAACTTGGAAAGCAGTGCAGCCCGTGACCTTTCCATCCTTAAAGAGACTACAAGGTTGACGTGGTCTCCTTAACAGAAAGCATTACCTAACAGACTCTTCGATTAAGAAAACGACCACGCTAGACTTTTAAATTTATACGTTTGTTTACCGTTGGAAACCAGGAGGATTTGTGGAGCAGATTACCACGCAGCATGACCGGAAATTGAAATCTTTTGGAAAAAAAACCTTTTACGGTAGGTCGTGGAATTAGCTTTTTTTCCCACCTGACCTATTTCAAGGCAGTTATCAATTTTATTTAAAGGAGAATGAAAATAGTCTGTCGGTGTGGGAGATGCAGAGGGAGGGTGACTGGAAAAGAGGATGAAATAACAGGAACTGGGTATGATGGGGAGAAAAAGGTTCTTGTTTGACGAAATTTGAAGAGGGCGGATGGGCTGGATGGTAAGGTGGGTGGAAAGGAAGACAAACGACAAAGAGCTGGCAATGGTAGCAGAGGTAAGGAAGAGCAGGCTAACGAAATGAGGAGGAGACCGAGTGAGCGGATGGAACGGGTAGTAAGTGGCTAGGGCGTTTTGAGGGTCGTGATACAGGGAAGAATGTAGGGTAAACACGTTAGAAGGAAAAGAAGAACAGATGGCTTGGATTGAATGAAAGACATCTTGAGAAAGATGATGGAGAGATTGAAGAAGTTTTGAGGGAAGATGTTCTGTCTCTTTTTCGAGTCCCTATCCTCATTTCAGACTGGGAGGAAAGAGTAGCAAGGAATGGATTGGAAGGGTAAGAAGGAATGGCAGAAAGAAACATTGCGTCGACACTAGCTCTTAAAGAAAGGCACCAAGGGGACTGCGATTTAACGTCCCATCCAACGGACAGACTAAAACCTAAATTTTCCTGTGGAACGCTAATAAATAAATTTATATCATTCTTCTTTAGCACTACTTTTCAAATTCTTTGTTTTGCCTTTTCTGCAGCTCTTATTATTCATTTCTCACTCCCTTACAGGATCAGGCATGATTTCGGTGTAAGGTCTAATGAAGTACTTCCTCAAAACCAAGTTTGAGTTTAAGTTAGACATAATTATTAACTCCTTTCAAAGAAAGACCTCTTCACCTCGGCGATTCCACGAATTTCATTCTCGCTCCGTCAACTGCTGGTTAATCCTGCCTCTCAGAGAGAAACACTCTTTCACTTCTCGAAGCAACTCTTTTCCTAAAGTAATAACAATTAAATGATCTAACTAAAATTATGATTATTTTATCTCGAACGCCGTAGCAATTGATTTTACACCCATAAGCGGGCCTAGCGCTGGGCACGCTTGAGACCGAAAGAGGGTGGAGAAGTGGCGATCTTCCGATTCGTCGCTCCGTCATCCCCGTTCCCGACGTCACATGGAGGGGTTCCATCTGGGCTGGACGAAAAGGGAAATCGTCCCGGACAGGAGCATCGGCGAAGGCTGGGCGAAATCGGGGCGAGAGGGAAAGGGGGAGAAGCCTGAGCGTCTTCCAGGAGAAAGGAGATTGAAAAAGAGGGAGGGAAGGAGAGAGGAAAACGTCGGGAGGAGACTTCAGCCCTAGGCGAGGCACACTTTCGCCCACCGTACGAAACGAATGCTATCCCCTGTCCGCACCGGATCTCTCCGTAAAAAAAAGAACCTCCCCCCATTCCGCTGACCTTATTGGTCGAATATCCACCCCCTTCCCCATTCCTCCCTCCCAACCCCCTACCCAACCCTCAGGCCCGTAAAACGCCCGGAAAGGAACGACGGTAACGGAGCGGGGTACCGGGAGGGAGGGGAATAAAAATTGAGCCCGGCCCGGCGGACGGGTGGTGAAGGGTATCATGTGTGTAGGGATGGGATAGGGAGGACGTGATCGAGGGATTCAATCGCCGATCCCCTTCTCCAACCCTTGCGGATTCCTTCACCTCTTTCTCTCTCGACCGTATATAAAAAAACAAAAATGGTCCATCCCTTTCCCCTTTCAGGGCCGATGTTAACTCCTCGAGACGGGGAGACATAACGCGTTCGGTCATTTACGCGAATGCAATAGGGTGAAGTGGGTGGGAAACCCAAGGGGGGGTTGGTTATTTTTATTTTCGCATATTCACCGCGATAAATCGTGGTCGAGTCGATTTTCCTCACAGCGACCTACATAAATATAAGCCAGGACCGAACGGGTCCGGAAACCTAACACTGAGAGCAAGTAGCAAGTGCACCGGGTATAGACACCTAGTGACGAGGTTCGAAACCAGATGGAAGGTTCACTAAAATCTTTCCTCACACACTGTACGAAGAATATTTAGATATTTTTCACTAAGAAACCTACTCGAGTGTTTTTGGAGAGCATTATTATTTCAGTACTCCATTCATTGAACGAGACGTTAAGACGTGGTCTCCCTGACGTATTTCGTTAATAGTAGGCCAGTGCTGACGCCGGGTTTCTCTCCGACCTTTCTCCTTCCCCTACCACTCTTTATTCCGGTATAAGGCCCAGACATACTTGGAATTACTGATGAGAACATACTTGTGGTGTACTTTAGGGAGTGAGCAACGAAGGTTATTTGCTCTATAAAGGAGAAATGAATGGGTGATTGGGTAAACGCAGGAACTTTTCAGGAAACGGAGGAAGGGCGGTGAAAAACCCAGCGTCGGAATTAACCTCTCCTCACAGAGTGTTTAACGTCCTATCCGACGGACGAGGTAATCCCCTCACGGCGTAATCACGTAGGGACCGGTATCCGATGGAACATCTATGCCACTGCCGGGATTCGAACCCGGGCCCTCGGAATGGGAGGCCAGTACTCTACAACCACACTGCTTCATCGACTTATATCATCTTAATCGACCTGACTACAACGATCGACTATTCGATTAGCCCAACCCTCCGAGAAGAGGTTCGGAGTCACTCCCAAAGAGGTCGCCGTCGTAAATCATCCCGATAGCAGGATGAGGAGAAATGGTCGCGGGACACGAGCGCTTTTTCCTCCGCAACGAACTTCCCCTCATCCCCTAGTTACGGACGGCGGTCAAGTTTGCGGCCGCGGAATAATGCTACGGCCCTCTTCGTCCACCTCTCCAGCGACCAGTTCTCCCTGGAGAGGGGATCGTCGGGCGCACTTTGCTGCGACAGGGCTTCCGACGGCGCGGCTCGAAACTTTCCGCATTTGCAATGGAAATGACCTGAAAATATTTGGCCGCCTCCGAAAACCTTCCAGTGGAAGGGATATGGATGCGGACGAACTAAGCAGCACTGGGCGTTGGATTTGAGGGGGCGGAAGACGGCGGCTAAAACACGGGTTACGAGTTACGGGCCGTCAACCATTATAACAATAAATTATTACTACAACCATAGAGTAAGTATAATATACAGGGCTCACCGCATACAGCAAAACAAGAATAAGTTTTGGACGTAGTAATGGAAGGTTTCCATAGATGGCGTGGTAAGAATTTTTCGCGTTACGTCACAAACGATACGTATCGCTTCCATTGCTTTCGTTTTTCTAATCAACTTAAGCGATACATAACATATGCTATAGTTTTAGTTTGTTATTTTATTAAAACCGTACGATTTGTGTTTACCCAACGTCAACAGTCACATAGATAACTTAACATTTCTCTTACTGTTAAAGCAAACATATCTTCACACAGGAGGGATTCCTAGTTGCTTCATGAAAAACACATAATCCACCGCTGCAAGGAGCAGACGGGGTAGACTACAAGACACTTCTCAATTGTCTTAAGTCGATTAGAAAAACTAATGCAATGGAAGCACGTGGTTGCGAAGTGCAAAAAATTCTTCCCTCGCCACCTATGTAAACCTTCCAGTACTACATATAAAACGCATAACAGTTTTGTCCTATGCGGTGAGCCCTCTACATTATACTTACTCTATGGTAGTACCTACTAGTAGCCTTCGGTTTTAGTTACTCCAACGGCTAAGGTTATTTCGCACCGGCTAACCCAACATCTTAACCCTTGACTACACCCAACATCAAATTCTAACCCACCTCCTTTGGGTCGCCAGTGCAGCATGTTATTGACCTGGCTAAAATGGTCGAAAGAATGAAATAAATGGGCGAAGATTGTATGAAGGAGCCAATCTAAGATCCTCAGAAGGTTATATTGCACCAGCTAACCTAAGATCTTAATACTTAGATTAACAAAACATTCATACGCTCTGCGGGATTCGAACCCACCACCTTTGGCGGCGTCGGGCGTTATCGACCTGGCTACCATGGCCGTCAATATTAATGAAATTCGGGAAAGAATTGGATATAAAGGAGCCAATTAAAGTCCTAAGTGGGTTACATATTCAATTCGGCAGGTATGGGATGAAGACTGATGGAAATGGAAACAAAATCGATGAGATTCTCCACAACTAAGCGAAAGGGGGGACAAAAAGTTGAACATTTACCTTACTTAGGTTGAAAACTGGACGAGGATGGATGATTTACCAGGGAATTGCGCATAAAAATAGCGTTTGCTAAAAGGGTTCTACTACCACAGAATAGTAAACTATAAAAGCAAGGAAAAAATTTTAATAAATTATAAGGAAAGTGTTTTAATCCGGAGCCTGGCGCTGTGTAGCTCCGGAAGTTGGGAAATTTTGGATCAGTAAATATTACGGAATTTGAGATGTAGTTTTGGAAAAGAGGCACAAGATACGTTGTGCGTAAAGACAGAAGGAAGGATAAGAAAGGACTAGGAATGGCTGCAGAGGACAGAACGTTCGTGGAAACAGAGATACTGGAAAATGGGAACAAGAAATGGAAGGCGATGAGTCACTTAAGGCCGCTACAGAGGGTAGAATGCTGGAGAAGAGCTTCATGGACATTATGATGGGAATGATGACATATGCTGAACTAAAGATGGAACTAGCATCGGGAAAGAAACTTCCTGAAGCGTCGGAAGTGAGAAAGAGAATAGAAATAAAAGCGTAGGTAAAGTATTCACACGAGAGATGCTAATTTAGTAACTCACCGTATCAAAGCCCACTCTCTTATGACTAGCGTTTTCACTCACCTGCAATGAAAAAAAGAAAAACATAAGTAAATAAATTTACCGACAAAATAACTTAAATTCTTAGGAACTACGCAGACGAACATTACCATCAAGTTCAATGGCCAATAAGAATAAAGTGACGAATTAATTTAACGTTTTACCATTTACTTTTGCAGTCTTGCTTCATCGAATGGAATTTCACACGGGTTTTTTATTTCGCAGTCTGATGCATGGAGTGATTCAAAGTGAAAAAGCAAAAAATGACATGGAAAACTTTCACAATGCCTGAAAAACTGTGTAAATGATCATCTGTACTATTATCTTGCTTTCATTCATGTCATTTCCAGGGTGATTAGATGTCGCTTCAGATCACATAGTTTATTGTGCCGTTTAAAATGGCCGATAGAAGTTAGGACTGTCGTAACTTATAACATGATGAATTGTATTTCTCGTCATTACGAGAGAGATCTTTACCCGGATTTAGTTAAGCACAGGAGAGAGATTATTTGAAGACTTTATTAGACAAAAAACCACAAATCACTAAATTAAGACCAACATTACTGCAGGGACGAAGGTGCATAACACTGAACGATAATAATGATAATAACTACGTTCTATATTTTAAAGCATAATACATTTCCTGCTCTCTTCAGCAATAACTAGATTAAATTGCATTACAATGACTAAAATGCTTTCGTTGAGACCTTCTCAACCAATAGTGCTTCCATCATGAATATGGGGATTTTCACAAGCATTCGTTAAAATGCGAAGCTTTCGATCTATAGAATTCCCTTCAGGACATTTACGTGTTAAGGAGAATACATAGGTGCACGTTCATGCGCTAGGTAATGCCTCGAGTCAAACGACAACGGTGGGTGCCTACCGACTTGATGAAGATTCTTTCGGCTGAAAAAGGAAATGGGGCCAGAAAGAAAATATGCCAGCTTCACCTGATACCCTAACAACTTTTTTTTTAATTTCAACTTTTCTACTATTAATCAATTTCAATACCTTCGTCTGTCTTCCTGTGGTCATCTCTAGACAAGACCTTTTACACCATATCTAAATGGCACTCATTTCATTGACTGCAGCATATTGGTTGATTGGCACTCTAGTAACGCCTTGTCACCCACAAATGTAGCTGCTTTTCTCAGTTACTTGTCTAAACATCCCTCCCTACTTGCACCCTTTACACGTCCTAAAAAAACCATAACTCGATCTAAGATATTCGTAGGAAAAGACGATGCTATTTATGAGGTAAAAAATGTCAGGCCAGTTACAGCCAAGAGGACAAAGCTATATTTTTGCGATGTGTCGCACATAAATCTTTATCGTTCAACGTGTACATTCTTATAAGTACTCAGACAAAATAAATAGCCTAATGTATTCTAGCCTCTGTAAGTGCACAATCCAAACCGTACATATAATGAGGATAATACACAATTAGACTTATTCATATAACATTTTCTCATTACATTTTATCTTATGGAAGGCTCTTTTATACATTAGTATATCTACGCTTGGTAATCTTCAAAAAAAGTTTCATAAATTTCCATCGCGAAATCGCTATTAAAGCGTCATTTTTAAGATACAGGTATAATGCATATTTTCCTCACGTCAGATTTTTTAAATATCTACATGTAGGCCGTTGGATGAATAAGTTAGGGTAAATCATGCGATAGTAACATTTTTACTGAATTATTGTGCAAGATTACCAAATACATTTGTTTTCTGAATATGAATTTTTTACTCCAGGAGATTCGAGGCAGATGAAATTGATCTTATATACAACTTTTTCATGAATATATACAAAGTTAAAGATAAATTATAATAACCATTTTCACTATTTTACGAGATTTTATTTACTAGTTTTTATGCATTGCTACAATAATAAGGGAATATTTTTCAGGTTGGTATTACCGAACCCTTTCCCAATGCTCAAATCCACCTTCCAACAAGTACAATGTATTACTATCTCGAAGGATTCTCTTGTAAATATTGTAATAAACGAAAATAGTAGCAAATATACTCTCCTGAAAACAAGGTAAAAGTTGCAATATGATTTACTGTGGAGCAGTTCCACCAACTCGAGTTTAAAACAATATCGCAGAGTTCATAACCTTCGAACGCAGGCCACGAAAAGCTTAGAGCGGGAACGTGGGCCCTTGGGATGATAGAGCACTCACGTTTCGTGCCGTAGGTAGATGATGCACAATTCAAAAACATGTAAGCGTTACGTGATTTCGAAACTTCCGACGTGGCTCATCGTCAGGGTGCGTCAGGGAAGAGTGAACTACGGTTTGCAGCCACGCACGCCGTAGACATCCATTCGCCCACGCAAGCGGATGGACTCAAGTCGTTACTCGGAGAGTGTTTCCTTGTTTTCTCGACGCGCATAAACGTCTCGCTTACGGCGTGTGCAAAACTCGTCCCTTCTCATGTAAGAAGGGGCTTGCATCTCCCCCCTCCCAACTTCTAGCCCCCTCCCCCCTCCCCCCCTCCTATAATCTCCTTATCCTTCCCCCTTCCTTAAAGACGTCCTCCCCAGCAGGAAGAGCAACGGGGAGGATGCCAGAGAAAGCATGCGTTCCCGAGAATATGTCTGTCCTTGCCAAAGAGAATCCATTAATTTCCATAAGGTTTCTCCCGTCTCACTTTCTAAAACCCCGACGGATTGGTGGGGGCTTGGGATCAAGGATTTTTCGCGTATCATAGCTTTCCAATTCGCAGGCAGGGGGATGTTTTGTCGTAAATGTGAAAACATAGTTATCATCATCAACATCGTGATAACCATCATTTTTTTTACTTTTTTCCAGAATTAGTAGAGAACCAAGAGGGCTATCGTGAAAGTGAATAGTTTTCAATGGATTCACCACCACTAATTCACTACCTTTTAAACCGTTAATAAAATATACATTATTACTTAGATTCTAACCGTTCCGGTGTCTGATGCATCTACACAATCATCATCATTAGCCATTAATCCTCAGATTGGTTTGGCGCAGCTTTCCACCTAGTACTTCTTTAAAAAATTGTAAGAACATTATTCTTACCATTTTGTTGGCATATTCTTCTTTAATTTCGTTTCTTAAAATTTCGTACTCATGTCTAAAAAGTTATTGCCATCTTTTTTTTCGATTTTCCGAACGCATATATTAATGCTGGTAGTTTCCACACTGGTGTAAACCATTTGAAGCTACCTAGTTAAATTATTTGCTGTACTTATTGTTTTTTCAATTGGAGCAATACATTTATCTTTATTTTATCTTTATCTTATCTTATCTATCCGCTAATCTCTTAATTCGTGTTCATTCGTCTTCATTTTCATATATTGTGCATTTTCAGCGGGTGACTCCGCTTAAGCATTCGCGGTTAGTTCGCAATCCTTGCATAATCTCTTCATATTTACGTATTTCTTCTTTTTCACATCCTTCATCACTTGTTCCATATATCTTATACTAGGCCTGCCTTTGCCATCTACACAATATTCCGCAATATAACACAAGGGTTTGTGGCGGAAGATGAGCCATCACCAGACATATTTTTTTTAAAGAAATCAGAATGTATGTTAGTCACCAGATTACGAACTATTTTTTCTGACTAAAGTTCTAAAAATGGAATTCACCTAAGAATGAAAGTACCTTCAGCAAGCAATGCTGCTATAAATCAAAAGCTATCAATCACCATCTGGGACGGACGACGCACGCCTATAAATATTTGTCGGTTCTTGATTGTCATGCAAAAACGGTAATGAAACCATTAGTCTCATGTATGCATGTAAAAAAACAGACGAAATTCTAAATTACCTATCATTTTTATCCTGCTGGAAGCTTCGATATAATATATTCTTTGTGTCTCATTGTACGCTGGAGCTTTTCATATATTTCCAACATCTTCAGAGAAGGTACTTGAGTAATATGCTTTTGCTAATACGCGTAAATGCTTCGATTACATATTATATATTTAAAGGTGCAAGTTGTAATGCCATCCCCTGCCACACACCCTCGAGGTGGTTTGCAGAGCATTCAGTGGATGTATATGGATCCATTGGAGTTCAGAAATGGCACATCCCATGAACGCCGTTATGCATGAACGAGGAGCCAGTTGTAACTCTTTCGATAAGTTTTGGAAAAAAACGGTCAATTTTATACCGCGAGAGTAAAGAAAAAGATCTCATCAGCAAACTCTTTAAAAATTTCTATCTCACGATATTTTCTTCAGCACAGTAACAAATCGGTGATTTATATTTTGCAATATCTTCTGTCAACATATTTTAGACAACAAAATGACAAAATAAAATTTCAATGAAGTGAAAGATTATGTAATCGAACAGGAAAATTTCATCTCGCTAGTTACCGAGCTCTCCATCATATTGTTTACGATAAAACAATTTGAATTCAATTTATACTTCAACTTCAGGGATGAAAATTTAGACTAATAAGCGATTAGGATTAACGGTTCAGCAACAAGAAACAATTTGTACCAAGTACGAACATTCGCAATCATGCCACTCAGATGCGAGAGTTGAAATAAAACACAGCTCAAATTTGCTACCATTAGTTCAGTGAGCAATCTTATGACTGGTACGCAGCTTTGACATCATACACTCCATTCTTCTATCAGCTAACCACGGCATCTTGACACAACTCTAATATTTTCCTTGGTTCCCTCATGGGAACTCTTTTTCTCTTTTTCAAAATATATACTCCGCTCCTGGGGGTGTGTGTTTGAAACCGTCGGGATTATCTCGAATACGTAACCAAGGAGTCAAGAGGTATAAACAAGAATGATTCCCAATTTGGTTTGTTAAAACCGCTGATTACAACCTCATAACTTGTTTACTCTTGTGTATTATTTCATCTGGGGCCTCTATAGTCAAGATAGATGAGAAATACGCAAGAGAAAATAATTAATGATATTGTAACGAGCTATTCAGGCACACAAAGATTGCAAACCATTCGTGTTTACACCACGTGACTCCTTGGTTACCTATTCGATATAATCCCGACGGTTTCAAACACAGCCCCCCTGGTCTACTCTACCCTCGCATTCCTTTCTGCTCACTTTTCCTTACAAGACCGTCTTCGCGACACCACCTCGTCCTTAGCCGAGCCTGATAAGGATATCCCATCACCGTTTTGAAACGCTCACGAGGTTTCTCTCTTCTCTTAGCCTCCTTGGAATCTCCTCTTTACTCACAAGATTATCACTGTTATGAAATGGGAAAGCTGGAAGGAATTCCGACCTTTAATCCCTCGCGCCCATTCATTTCTCCTCCACAAGGAATTGGGCCGAGGGAAGATATTCTGGGGGGTAAGAATCATCCACGGCACATGCGCCGCCGGTGACTTTCGCTTTCCGCCAAATGGAGGCGGCAAGGTAATTAAATTCATCCCGAGATCTGTGTCACCCAAGAGAGGTTTCTCAATGTCGCGCGTCCATAATCTCGAAAACTAAATGCTGCTGGGAGGCTGCTGATGGAGCCGTTTCGCCATTCAGGAAGGAAACAAAGACCAATTATTCCGGGGCGGGTTGGGCAATGCTGTCCATCCCCGCCGAACAGTTAATACGCCTTTCGCCTTTCTCGGAGGAGCGAATGGGTGTTCGCTCGCACGTCAGCTCGAAGAGGGAAATGGAAGTTTTTTTTGTCTTCTTTAACAATGGGAACAGCTGCAAATGATCAGCACGAAAGGGAAGAAGATTATATTCATTCCCCTACGCGGGATGTTACAGGACCGCAGCTTAAGAGCCCTCTCCGTCGTATATCATTAGGCCTCTTAAATAATGCATGGGGCAGAAAGATCTTTTCACTCTCTATTTTACGCGGAGGATTTATCTCCCGAGACTCCACCAGATCTCGTCCAATTCAGAAAAGTTATCAAACTCATTCAAAAGGCGGGTTTCGGCTTCCTAAGTCGAAACCGGGGAAGAATTCTCCGGCTTTGGATAACTGGTTGAATTAATGAAAGTCAAACGCCCTAATCCTACGAGAGCATCCTGCACGAAAGTCTTCCGCTGGAGAACTACAACTAGTGTTCATGCTACGAGAGAAAATATCCTAAAATACTCCTTACTCTAGCCAAACTCAGTCACTCGTCTTTTAAGCTGGGTAAAGTTCATACACAAGTCCATTTTTTTGGAATACAATAATTAGCAGCAAAAAAAAAGATGATAAAGTGGATAGTAAGCCGTAATAATGCCTGGGTTCAGATTCTGTAACTTGGTGGATGCTTATCACCAGAGATGTATGTACAATACCGGAAAACTTCACCCGCCCTAATTGTCTCCGATTCTGTAGCCCGGTGGTGAAGTTCCTTCCTCCGGTAAGGGTAAGTGGTATGAAAATGTAGAGTAGACGCGGTAGAGTAAATGCGATATGTGATGGGCTTAAACCAGCTAATAATCCGAGTCACATGACATATAAGCCAGGTAACCAAAGATAATATACCCGGGAACTGGTAGCATTTATGTAAATTAAACGTTTTCAGTAAATGTAGTAATGGTTTCTCGAGTGTAAATATGATTTGATAATTTTATAATCATAAATCTATGATAAATAAATTCAAGAGTTAGTTACAACACAACTGTGCTTGAAAAGCAAATAATTAAACATTCTATATTGTGACACTTAGCAACCAAACACTATGGAGCGAATCAACATTGAATGAATAGTGTAAGTTAGAGTTAATTATTCATGTTCATGCGCCATTATTTACTTTGCAAATTCGTCTGAGTAGCTACATCGACGTAATTAAGGGGCCCACGATGTTGGATATTTTAACTTCGCAAAATAATTGAAAATACCTATCGTGGGAGAATCCAAAAAAGGATTTCGAGGACGAAATAGAGTATTAGAAAAAAGGAGAGTGTTATTTAAGGGGATTAAGAGCAGAACAAGAATTAGCTGTTCAAAGAACCAGGGAAAGGGCAGAAATTACAAGGAACGCAACTATGATGGGGAAAAAAGGTGCATGTATATGCAAGGGATTCAAATATATCTAAATATTCGGAATGATTCAGAATTATCTCATGATTCCTGAGGTTAGCGTAACCATCATAACAAAATGAACTAAAATGGGATTCATTGTCAGATCGTAGGTTGAAATTGAGACTTCATCTCTCAAATAAATTTCAAAATAAAATTTTCACTGATTACGATAAAAATATTTTGCGAACTCAACTTATTATGGTAGACTGGTCCATAATCACAAAATGAGAGTAATAGATAGCCTAACTGACAGATTTTAAATGTCCTCCTTTCCTCGTACAAATAGGGATATGAATAGATGTAAATAAATCCAACAGCATAAATACGAGTGGATAGCATTTGGATAGCATCACACGTTGGTATAACGACTATAAGCTAAACTAACTAACAGCATGTTTTTGCATGCTTGCTTTGCAATTTTTATCTTTTTACAATTAATAAGTTTAGACTAGTTTATTATTACTGATCCTTTTTAATCATGATATATAATGCATGTTTGGTGTGAATTCATCCCCTGCCACACACCTTTATGGTGGCTTGCAGGGTATTATGTAGAAGTCAATTACATGACATCGAAACACCAAGACATTGAACTAAAATTTAAATATTCGATTGCTCTCACTGCCTTGTTCCCTCCCAACAATCACCTCCCCCAGGCATCTGTCATATTTGATGCCAATCATCCTTCTTCAACACAATAGTGCGCACGGAGTAATTGATGTACTTTCAGTCACAAGAAGCTCTAACACCGGGGGACTTTCTACAGCAGGAATGGGGCAAGGTCAGGGAGAGGAGTCGGTGAAAGGCTCGGTGAATAAAGACTAATAGTAGCAAATCAAGGAGAATACCGCCTATTTCTTGAGTCCCTTACAGAATTGAATTAATCTCTTTGAGTGAAGGATGATTCATCGGGATCAGCAGGTGCTCACGAACTTCCATCGACCGAATTAATGCCACCGTCAAACCGGAACGAGGTTTGACCAATCGGGGGGGCTAGATTGGAGATTGTCTCGGAACGGTCAAGGTGAAAACTCACTCGACCAGCCGAGAGTGAGAGGCCGACGGACCGATGCAAGTCGCACTTCACCGTTATTCATCTGACCACAAAATTACGGACTAATCGCTAGCGAAGAACAGGGAATTGATGGAAGGGGGGTATCCCAGTAAGAACAACGAGAAAAGTTTGGTCAAAAGCCTAACATGAAAGACTGACTGGAGGCATTATAGGCTCAGAAAGCGGAGATTACTTACTAAACATGCAAAAAGTCGAGATACTCGAGTTTGAAGTGTTCTATCTCAATGACTTATTGATCGATTGCAATGAAATGAACTGAAAATGAAAGAAAATTTATTTATAAATTTTGTTGAAACATCAGCAATTCTTCACCGTACCAATATTTTTTTATTTGGCTTTGTATGAAAAAAGCACGGTTTATGGCGCTCAGAAAACGGTAGCTCCACTTTGAATGCAAATTTTTGAAAAACTTCTAAAGTTATGAACACGAGACTTCATAAGATACAAGATCGATCTTTTTAAAATGCATATGCTGAAGCAGAACCTCTTAACTATTTATTTACAACCAAAAAATTTGTGATAAAGAAAACTCTGCTATTTTCGTTATTTAACGACTTACAAGAAATTTTAAAGTACCGTGTGCACTGTTGACGAATATTATAAATATAATAATGAAAATTTATTCCCATTGTCCATGTAGAAATTTGTTTATCCTTGTTTTGAGGTCCACTGAGCCCTCCTTTTTAGTAGGAGAGAATTTGAAGTTGAAGACGGGAATCCTACTAGCTTTGACGCGAAGAACCATTGACTTTGACAGGGTTAATATTAGGATTTTCGATTTTGAAGCGTGACACTATGTGGCAAAGAAACATGGACATTATTACAAGTGAAGAAAAGACAATTGGAAGTCTGAGATGCAGTAGTGTACGATGAAGTGGGATAGCTCGATGGTTAGGAACGCGAATGAGTAAGTCCTTGTTCCGGTTCACGCACCAATCGCATCGCATTGATGCGCCCCCGTTTCAAATACCGTTCTGTTTCGATGTTAGCGAATCGACGCGGCAGGGGTACTAAAGTGAACGCATTTGTTTCGGGCGGAAACTTCAAATAGCAGCGGTAAAAAGTTAAATATTTCAAAAGAGGTCAGAATGCACTGGAAACGGCACATGCATGCTAGCCTACGTGCGACAATTAAGCCAGAATGGGCGTGCTTGGGAAGGAATAGGCCCCAGCTACTCAGCACAAAGCATTGCGTTTTCCATTCCCTCTAATGGGGACTGCTCATATATTAAAACTTAAATAAAAATTAAATATTAGCCAAATTTCATCGCAGTGACATCATTTGTATTTCCTAAGGAATTCCTAATTTTATATATAAGGGAGATTAATTATTAATGCAGTTCATTTAAATGGGAGAAAATTGTACTCCTAAAAACTGGTTAGAATATAGCCTATGTAAAACACATATTCGGCGCTTCTTTGGGTGTTTGCACTTTTTCCTCTTGTTTCTTTGACAAATAAAAAAAATGGATTTCACTATTTATCTCATAGCTATAAGTTTTATCTCGCAAAAAACCAACTTCACCCGTGAGTATCGCGAGTAGTGATCCCGTATACGGACTCATACCAAGATGGCCGACTCCAGTGCATCCTAACCTTCTTAGTTATTTGTTATGGACTGTAAATAAATACTACGAAATAGAAAGCCACATTGAGAGAGGAATCACTTTGCTCTAATAATTAAAATCGACGAAATTGAGGATGAATCAAAAGTTGTATCGTATGTATCAAAAGTTGTATCAATATTTGTATCCAGGGTAAACAACCACCTGACGACGCCATCTCAAAAGCTGCACCAACTTTTTAATGGCACATTCTCGACGCTCAGATTCCCATTATCATACACGTTTAAAGGTCTCTCGCAGTCCTGGGCATCGAAGAGTTCCAATGAGTGAAATGGAACGACTTGAAATACACCAAAACAATTGGTGCGTGAATGAGAATTGGGAGGGATTGAATTTACGACAAGAGGATTGGGTTGAAAGGATAGAAACCACCTATGTAGGATAGCATCGGCAGGCAAGGACTATCCAAAAGCTACAAAAGTTGGTAGAATATATGTGATGATGATTTGTATCAACTTCGGTGTAGCACACTGGCACCAACCCAGATAATTAGCTGCGCCCGCTTACTCTACTAACGTGAAATAACTCGAAAGAGGTCGGATTTTGAATTCGATACCGACTCAATTATATAATTCAGCCAATTAGAACTGATTCGCATCAAAACCTCTCTCGATGAGTGAACACAACACTCTGCAAAATCTAAAATACAATTTAAAAAAACGTTTAAGTTAACGAAGTGACGCAATTTTGTGAGCGTGTTAGTTCAACACGTGTATAATTAACCGTTCGAGACAATACTTTTTGAGCACCTTACGAGACCAAAACCAGCGCTAAACAAACACCCCGTTTTCTTCTCTTGGCGAGTTTCCACAGCATGGTAATGATTTCTCAGTCGGGAAAAGTTATAGATGTGTGTGTGTGCCTTAGGAGGGGAGATGGGAAGAGGAAGATTATCGAGAAGGAAGGGAAAGGAGAAAAAAAGGGGTCGTATGTGAGGTTGGGGGGAAGAGTTGAGGGTATAAGGGGGAGAGAAAAGGGAACGGATAGAATCATAATTGGAAAGCGCGGCGCGAAATTTCTCCGCCCAGAGCAGACCGGGTTATAACCGAGCACGCTTCCAGCATCCTCCCCCTTTGCCACTGATAATTACACCTGTGTATGATCACCCCCATCCCTCCTCCCTCGAGGAGAGGCGGCCCAAGGGGTTGGATCCCGAAACATTTCTCCAGCGGACACTCAGAAAAACTTTCAGACAACAATAGGCGGGTAGATTGTAGGCGTTGCCTATTATTTTACCAGTTAGGGCTGCCAGGGTGCCAATAACGGTTCTTTTGTCGCTGTGTGATATCGTACGATAACACTGCTCCCGGATATCGTACCTACGATACGTCTCTAGGTAATTATGGTTCCGCCGTCGGTATCGTACGGTACGGTTCGGATATCTTCGAGAAGATATCGTCCCAAGTGACGTCATGCATGAATTGGAACGAAAAAGACCAAAGAAACGCCATGAATCTGCAAGAACAAATGAATGTCGAAAAGAAAATTGGAAACTAGCCATTTGAAATTGCGTATAACGATGGTGATTTCTTTTTCTGCTTATTTCAAAATAAACTAACAAGGGGAGGCTACGTACCTTGACCGCGCGATTTGAACGCAGTAAATTTTATTTGGTGCAGAAGAGAAGAAGGTAAGCATCTTCAAGTAAGAGTACATAACCCCAACAGAGTATAGACAGTAAAAATAGGAATAATGAATAAGGAAGTTTAACCAACTTTAGAGTTGCGTCTCCTTCTTCTCAGATCATGGAAAGATAACGACAATAATGGGGAACAAAGGATTGTCCCTCGAAAACTGGAGACGAGAGCCAAAGAAAAAATACTCTGAGATCGAGGAATTAGGTCCAGAGAAGAATAATGGAATAAAAGGCCACCTGAGGAGCCGAATATAGTTTAATATGTGTAGTCTGTAGCGCATCCGGAAAATTCATAGCCCAATGACCTCTTGTTAACATCACTCTCGCCGGCATTTGGGAATGAAAAATATAATTTATCGTACAAAAGATATGAACCCATTAATACATATTATATTTCCTTGTAGCTACGTATCAATCTTTTAATTACAGACGCCTTATGTAAGCATAATGGACACATTCCTCTAGTTAAACAATATTGCATCGATTAGTGAAAGTACTAAGTACACGTTTTGTGATTACTCAACTTCTGCCAAACACCCTAAACACCATAGATATATAGTTATGAAATCGGGTAAAATCTGAGGCACTAGTGAATTTGTAACCAGTCTATTAAATAAATTAAAACGGGATTCATTGTCAGATTGCAGGTTTAAATTTAGACTTAAATCTCTAAAATAAATTCCAAGGTAATATTTTCACTGATTGCGTCAAAAATATTTTGCGACCCCAAACTTACTATGGTAGACTGGACCATAATCACAAAATTAGAGAAATTGATTGCCAAACTGACAGATTCAAAATGCACTTTTTTCCTCGTACAATTAGGGATATGAATAACGGTAAATATGTCCAATACGAGTGAATCAATGAATAGCATAGTAAGCTGCATGTTGGTATAAGGACTTGAAGGTAACCCAACTAACAGCATGTTTTTGCATGCTTATTTTGCTATTTTTATCTTTTTAAATAGTGAAGTTTAGACTAATATATTAATGCTAAGCCTATTTTATGCATGATATGTAGTGCATGTTTGGTGAGAATTCACCCCCTGCCACACACCTTTATGGTGGCTTGTTGGGTATTATGTAGATGTAGATGAATTCCTAAATCATGATGAATATACCAACGAAGCTAAGGAATCGACAGCTCATTTTATGTGCACAATTCTTCCGGACTGACAGTACATAGCAGGAGTTGAATCCAGGCAATTCAAAGTCCTTCACGGACTACCGCATTCATCCAAATCACCCACAGCCTTTCACCACTTAAACATGTAACTCGCCACATTCCTTGTAACTAAATGCGTAAGCAACAGGATCGCACTAAATTACTCTATAAGGACCTCTACAGAGGGAAACCACCTTGAGGAAGACATTAAGGCCAAGGCGTGGACCAAAGAAGGAGGGCTGTGAGGGAGAAGAGTTAGTAGGGCGTGAAAGAATTAAGAACTGGATTGGGGGAAGACTGGAAGGTTGGGAAGCAGTCATCCAATCCTGAGGTCTAAAGACTAATGAATTTATTTTAGCTGGGCACACCAACCCCACATTTAACTTCTTCGGACAATATTTTCACATCTTGTGGCTCCTCCACATCTTCTTCTAGTTTTCCTCCGACAAGTCTTTCGTCTGCTCATAAATCCACTTACTATATACCCTCGGAACCCTCGAGCAAGCCCAATGCAAGGATATCTAAGGTGGTCGACAATAAATGGACTCAATGTTTCTCTTTCCACCGTCTTGGCAAGGGCTCGAAACCGATCTGGGAAAGTGTTAGCGACAAAATATTTTTTATTCAGATAAAATTCGACATTGTCGAGGTTGTAACGTCAAAGCCTGGACAGTTGTAAATGTTTATGTGTAAAAATCGGGGCTTGCCGATGTCATAACATCAAAGTAAAGTCACAGTTGAGTTTGGAAATTTCGAGGCTCTAAGTGTGGAGAGCACTGTCCTCTCGTTTCGAGGTTAGAATCTCATCAGTGGTAGATATTTATACTGGCACAACGATCCCTATTCAAGCACTGAGTGGAGAATGTTTCAAAATTCAGTACTCCAGCCGCCGGATGGGACGATGAACCGATAACCCTAGGTGCCATTCTTTAAGGGCAGGCTAATACCGACGCCGGGTTGCTCTACACCTTCCCTCCACTCCAAACATCCTACTTTAATCTAATTAAACTTTTATCTAAATAACTGTGAACCCTTTTGCGCTTTCCTTTAAGAGCAGGCCACTTCCGACACCGGGTTTTTCTCCGATCCCTGAATAATTCCTGCATGTACGCCCACCTATCGTTAATCGTTATCGTTAATGGTGCAAGTTGATCTCGCTGACAGTCGTCTCCCCAGACTAACTACAACTTGAGCAAGGATAGGTCACCAGAAGGGATTGATTTCACTCGAGAATTGTATTTCATTGGTCCAGAGTTCCGAAGACTGTCTCGATAAATAAATTTACGGATTAATGAGGTAAGCGGGCTGGGTAAAAAAAGGTGAGAAATCTAAACTTTCCCCTTGGGCAACACAACTTGCGAGGTCCATAAAGCATGAGGAATTTATCGGGAAAAAAGACGCACGTATAAAAAAACAACTGACGACCATTCCCGCGCGAATTGTTCCGGGAGAGAAATAGATTTTAAACCCGGACAAACAAATTGCTCCAACAGACCCTTTTTTGCCGCGGCCGATACGATCCCTTTAGAAAAAACTGATGGCTCAATCAATTATTATCCAATTAATGAAGCCGGTTTACTGCATCTGGACGGAACGGCATCTAATCAAGAGCATGGAGCCCCATTTTAAGGAAATTTGCCGCTTTGAAAACCCATTCATCCCCCGGAAATTGCGTCAATACATGATTCAATGAGGGCACGCCATCACCGTGCAAGCGGAAAAAATTAAAGATGCACCTTAGGGACAAAATTTTGCCTAAATAAATGAATTACATCCGCTGGAATCATTTGGGCTATTTGAATATTCTGTTATTGTTTACTTCTGAGATTCCATCAAAAAGATTTTTGAGTTGATGGCAACGTAAGGATTTGAAAATAGTTATTGTGTTTGACCAGGTAGGATTATTGCACCGAGCTCGTATCTGTGAGATCCGCTCGCTGAAGATGTTAGAAATACAGTGAAAAACTTCCCGAATAACGCTCAATTCAATCAGGAAAATATTATGCAAGAGGTGGGCTGCCGTAAAGATAGATTTAAAATATAGATATTTCTTCCCACGAACAAAAAGAGATCATAATAGACCACTTCATTACAACTGAATAGGCATGTGCTATGTTGGGAGATTAGTACATGGCAAATTTGATGGAAGTCCTCAACTCTAATAGCGCTTGCTAAATGCAGCCTTGAGTAATTAATAGGAGACGGCCGTGGTAGCCAAGCCGGTAACGTACCCTGGCAACGCACTAATCAATAACAGAATATCCAAATAGTCCAAATGATTTCAGTGCATGTAATCCATTTATTTAGCCAACATTTTGTCTTGAAGATGTATATTTTGATGATTTAACGCACCATAGCAACCCAAGAGTTGCGGTTAAGAAATTATCCCATTAAGTGGATGTTGTCTTATCTTAGGAGTAAGATGTTAGGCTATACGGTACAAAAATATCCTTAGCAGTTGGAGCACCTAAAACCAATACCAAATCTAACATATCTAAATGGAATTATAAATAAATCCACTGGAAAAAGTGACTAACTCATCATTGAACGTTTGAGTGTTTATCAGACAGAAATCATTTAGCCGCACGTGAGCGCTGTATGCGTATCTAATATGTTCACACACGATAAGTGCATGTTATGCTATGATTTGCCGCCTGTCAAGCACCTTCCAGGTAGTCCGCAGATCACACAAAAGATGTATGTGTAGATCAAAACCCCAGCAACAAAGATAATCCTACTCGTAGTAAAACTAGATCATTAACAAGGTCTTAAAGGATTAATTTGGGAATTTCGGATGAAACCCTCTCCACTTACTTCGTGTACAGAATAAATTTCCTCAGTCATAAGCTGCAGGGATGGAAACGCAGAGGAAAAAGTACAGGTAATGGTAATAAGGCAAGGAAATCTATAATGTTCGCAATCAACAGTGCATCAACTATGCACTGCCTAAGTCAACAATCAGAACAGCAGGCAAATATTTTTTCTCAATCAATTATGTTATTCGCAATACTATTAAAGGATATTTAAGTAACCTAGTGAGGTGTTCCTATCCTTAGGCTACCTTCCTCCTACCACTCTACCTTGAGAGGAATGGTGAAGGAAACCACTCGGTGATGCTACAGGGAAATGCATTAGTGCATGCTCAGCACGCTTTATTGCGTGCACTTTCGACGAGCTGAATACCCAGGTATGCTGTTACAGTAAGTCATTCGGCTTTTTTCTAAACCAAAAGGAGACACGCAGGTTTCTTTGACGCGGAAGATCAATGGCATCTACTGTACCATCTTTTTTAATATTGTATTTATATCACGACCGACAGCGACGATTATTTGCATCGCCCTAGCTCCGTTGGAAATTGCAGAACCACGGATGATTGCACATCTCATAAAGGCTCCCTGTGCAGCGACAATAAGGCCGGCTGTCTGCGAGAATGCCGGATTCACGACGATATCACGTGCCGCACGCTTCACGGGAGAAATCAGGGTGGAACCGGATGATGAGGGAAAATTCCGCAGATGCCAAGCAATGAAATTTCGCTGAATCTAACATATTCAATAACAATACATATACGTCAAATGATGTAACTTTCAAATCAATCATACTTGTAATTATTTCCACGCATATTCACCGAAACTTCATTCTGTCACTTCAACCGTCCGAATTAATAACAGAGGAGGACGTACTCACTATACTAATAAAAGTACATGACACGGATATATACTCCAAAATATTTCGAGGATAATGTAAAATAATACATTTTTATAAATTTACTTTTTTTACTCTACGGAAATCACAAAAATTAAATTAACATTAATATTTGTTCACATGCTATAAGTTTGCATCAAATAGTTCCTTGAGTTCGTAGGGACTTTCACCTAAATCAACCACTTCATTTTCTCCTCTGATACCCTACTCTGTTTATCTGCTTGTTGCTCTGTGTACTCTGTTTATAAATTTATTCATTTATTTGGTATTAATTTACACTGTGCTCTCGGTATTACATTTAACAGTCAGCTTTCATATAACCGAGGCCATTGCAGGTTTCCGCACTACCAATTTCTTGTTCTTGGTTCATTCTCAGGTTACCTAATTTTTGTTAAAAGCACACATATCACTTTAGCTACAGCGTTAGAATTTTCTATCCGACGACGCAATGTATTCGCACTGAATTATTTTTACAATGCCTAGAAATTATCGATTGCACACATATACGGAGTCTCAAAACTTCCTCATCGCATAAGCTTGAGGCTGTGATCAACCCCCTCTGTATAATTGAAGATAATATTGTTTGTTATCCATTATAATACGAACAAACAGGCCCATATGGACATGCTGATGGAGTTACAAGTTTTCTAACTGTTGAGTCACATCAATATTGCTCCGAGTGTACTTACACTTCCTGAGCATAATATTATCGCCCCGAGGATACCAATCTAATTTATCTTTACCAGATAGCCTTGAATCATCTCGTGCCTTAGCACTTATTATCTTGTCTTCATGATGAGAAGTCTTTAAATTCAACTCACCTTAAAAACGAGTAAATTTCCATACGCTCCCAGAGAACAGATTATAGATCAAAAGATAAAAAAAAGATATCACAGGTATTATAAATGTCTATGATCAGTAGATAAAGTCACATTAGGGATTCCTCCATTTTTGAAGCCGGAGATTAATAAGCATCAAATCAGAATAAAATGGAAAGCGATATCATTTGATATATACTACAAGTTGAAGAATATCAGTTAAAAATAGGTACAAAATCATTATGAGTTCAAACAGAAAGTCGGCCTGAGTAGTAAGAATTCAGCTTGCCAAATACAACAGTAACCGAATAGGAACTCTAAATACACATAATACCCAAAAAGCCATCATAAAGATAGGTGACAAGAGATTTATCTTCCACCATAGCTTAAAGAATAACATTATATAGTCTCTTCGATACTAATAATTTTGTTAAATGTGCCTTTAGGATGCATAACAAGCACATTTCTCTAATTAAGTAGTATTCTGTCCACAACTGTCTGTACGTAGTTCATGTCTGGTGATTATTCACCCCCGGTATGAGCAAAATCGCAAATTCTTCCCAAGATTCATCTCTTTCCTGGCGTCTTCACCTTACATTTCAATCTCTATCGTTTTGACTAATAAGCAACTCATTAATAAACATAATATTCCTTCTTTGATACTAATCATCCACCGTTTTACGTGCATGGGACTGCATAACAAGCATGTTTCTCTAATGGATGAGTGGCGTACCTCTTTGTTGCATGTACTTAGTTTACGTTCGGTGATTATTCATTCCCAGCTACACACTCTCGAGGTGGCTTTCACGGTGCTCCGTAGATGCAAAACCTAAGTTAATCAACGGCTTAAACTTACACTCTGTTAATAAGCAAACAAAAGCTAGCGGTGCTCTTTATGCGCTATTGATACATTTATGCATATCTTTAGATTGAATTACATATATTGCATTTCAAATCTTTTATTTTGCAGCCATCTCACCGCATGCAAGAGAACTTTCGCTGTTTTTTGCTTCAATCCTGGACTCGAGTTGGTAGGGTATGAGTTGATATTTTTGCATGAAAAATGAAAAAATGATGACACTTTCTAAAGAAAATGGTTTACTAGACCGGTAATAAAAAAATGAGCCTTTGGTTTTCCGGGCTAATGCGTAAACCAAGGATTCCTGACGCAAAAGGCAATTTTTAGGACGTTCATTTTGAGCCAGGTCTTAGTTATATATAGGAACTAAAAGACAAAATTGTGTGCTTGAAACGGACATTTCTTATTAAGATCTCTACGCATTTTTGATTCCTTATCCAAGAGGGAATTTTTGCGATAATCTATAGGAACCAGCTCTCGTAGATTGGAACTAAATGGACAAAATACGGGCGGGCATGTGAAGGATATTTCTGTCTACATCTACATAATACCCTGCAAGCCACCATAAAGGTGCGTGGCAGGGGGTGGATTCATACCAAACACGCATTACATATTATGCATAAAAAAGGATTAGTAATAATATAGGTACTAGTATAAACTTCACCACTTAAAAAAGATAAAAATAGCAAAGCAAGCATACAATATGATGCTGTTAGTTAGGCTAGCTTAAAGTCCTTATACCAACATACAACTACCTTTGCTGTCCATTGATACACTCGTATTTATGCTATTGGATATATTTACCTCTATTCATGTCCCTAATTGTACGAGGAAATAAGGACATTTTGTATCAGTCAGTTTGGCAATGAATTTCCTTAATTTTGTGATAATGGTCCAGTCTACCATAGTTATTGGAGTTGCAAATTATTTTTAAATATCATCTTGGAATTTATTTAAAAGATTAAGTATAAATTTAAACCTACGATCTGACATTTTAGCTCGTTTAACAGTCTGTTTCTAAGATTCGTTCATCTTTTTCTTCGTCTCAGCATGGCATTTCCACGTCTTGCTCTCTCGAGGTTCTTTCTCCGACGGAGACCACTGTCGCGTCGCACGTCTTGCATTCGCAACCCTCTTACCCCCAACCCCCTCCCCCTCTGACGGTCACGTGACATCGCAAGAATCTCACTTGAGTCGCCGTGGGGGAGGGGGAGAGCAGACCGCAGACTTGCGCGTCGCCCTGGATAACCGGTATATGGTTGCTCAATGCATCCCCTTTGCTCATTCCCCCCCTCCCGTATCCAAGCCACCCCCCACCGTTCCTCCCTACGCTGGGAGAAGGGGTTGGAATGAGAGGGGATCTTTGCTAGCTGCGCCTCAGAATATGTCGACTCGATGCGTGACGCCTACAATATATCGAAGCCGGGAGCGATATATTCATAATGATGGTAATTGTTTTCGACCTTTCCTCCCGCGTTTGGCAAGCAGCCACAAGCATTCGCAAAATCGTTGATCAGCGGCTTTCCCGTATGAGAAAGATTATGGTTTTGAAAATAGAAATTGTATGAACTGTACGTGAAGTTGTTTCGTTTTCAAGACGAATCTACTTAACTCGCCAGAAAAAAAACACTAATATAAGCTTCATACGAATTGATTAGTGCGTTTGGAATTAGACATTATCTATTAGCCATCGAAGGATCCGAAAATACTTGATGGATAAAAAATACGCGACCGATGGAGACAAACAAGGCGAGGAAACATCACTTTAATTCAATAAACTAATAATAATATTGGCTTTTGCGGTGGGAATCGGTTTAGTGAAGTGACTAGAGTGATTTCCTTCCATCCCGGGAGAGCCCGGGTTTGAATCCCGTCCTTGGCAGAGATTTTTTTCGTCAATGAACCTGAGTTGGTCGTGCAGAGGACTTTTGAGCAAGGGCGTCGGAACTATTTTCGCTGGGAGGGGCGAACTTGGAAAAGGGTCCGGCTCTTATGAAAAGGGCCCACTTTTTTTTGCGGATAGGAGGGAGTAGAGACTAGAGTTCCGCTGAAAGAGCATCGCAGGTGGTAGAATATGTGTCAGAAGGGAAAAGCAAGCTGGAAACAAGTGAAATTTAATTTTTATTAATGAAGACCACTCATTCCTCAAAGACCCGGGGCAATTCCTGGGGGGCCTTCGGCTCCCCCTGCCCCTCGCTTCCGACGCCGCTGCTTTTGAGTACAGTACTCCGTCCGTCAGATGGGATGTAAACCGTGGACCCCTTGGCGCCTTTCGTTAAGAGAAGGCTAATGCTAATACCGCATTTCACTTCACCTTTTCTCCGTAACGTGTAAAATGACTCCAATAGTCTTTCACCTACCTTTCTTAAATGGCGCAAATGACCTCAGCTGTCGGTCGCCTCCCTCGAGTAATTAACGCACCGCTAAAAAAATCGAGTGAATTATGTTCACTCATTTGCTGGCATATTTTTCATCTTTAGGCACTACTTGAGGCACTTTTTAAGGCGTCAATGTGTTCATCTATCTCTCTTCTGGCTTCGTTGGGTGAACCCAATTCGAGTATGTGTTGCCTTGTTTAGCATCAGACGGAAAAAAATATCCCTCCCGGGAGATAAGCGACCGCAAGGTAAGCGAGAACAAAGATCGCTTTCCCGCTCATCAATCACCTGGTACGAAAATCGATCGATTTTTGACTCACTCCTTCCCGCACCCTTAAGCGAAGTATTTTTGGATTCATTCAAGAGACATTTACTCTCAGGGAGCCAAAGTATTTTTGAATGGTTGCAAAAATTGTTACAACTACTGACTACAAGCCACTTTGAGGGTGTGTAGCTGGGGATGAGTTATCACCAATCTTGCACCTCACTACACACCATCTGTAACATTACTAATCATGCACCAACGTCAACGTACTCCCTGCCACACACCTTTATGGTGGCTTTCAGGGTATTATGTAGATGTTAAAAATGCCAATTGATAAGAGATCACTAATATCATGCGGGAAAAATATCACAATTTTTATTTTTATCCAATAAGCATGGAATCACATGACACCCACCTTTACCGCCGTTTTGGCTCGCAGAGTAAAATATATATGTGAATAGGGGCAATAAGATTGCAGAGGAAAAAGTAACAAGCTATGCAGATTTCACTAAAAAATTTGCGTAGTGTATTCCTTTTTCCAACATGGAGAAATTTCACTCAGCTACCCCAGACAACGTACGATTTGTTAATGGATTGCAGATACCATGGGAGTAAATACAATATGCGAATCATATTTTTGACTTTTTTGAATGATTTCATGAGACTAAGCATACACTGTTTAATTTTTTATGCTTGGTTATCGTTTTAAATATTTGTATACGTGAGATGTCCATCCAACAGGATGATAATTTGTCAATTCTAGCTCTACTGAGTGCAAACTTGCTTTATTTCCATGGAGAATTAAATTTATTTCAGAATCTTGTATTAGCAATGGAACCACCAATATTGTTTCGAACAAAAGGCTTGTTTCCTGCTATTAATGCATCGTTTCAGTGTGCCGATCAAGTCATCAGATTGTCGCTTCATCCCCTGCAAGTTATTCTCGCGGTGGATCGTAGGGTATTACGAAGATTTATATGAATTATATAATAAATACCACGAAAATGCATATACGATAAATGCTTCACGAAGACACTTAAAGTCATCAAAAATCCACTATCCAAATCTTAATTTTATCCTAGTCTATTGGATTTAGATATATTAATCCGCTACACGTTATGTGTGTTCGTATTTTCATGTTTGCATCAACTGAGTACCCTGCAAGCCTCCTCGGTAGCGTGCGGCAGGTGTATTGCTGTATTCATTAAAATTGACGGTTGCGCAAGCGCTTCGCTTCTGTTCCAAGAAGTGCAAGAACGAAAACGGGAAGAAAATCGGGGGAGGAGAAAGGCACCGCGATAGGAATTCGTAGCCCTTCGTTGCAAGTGGGAGAAGGGGAGGGGGCGGTTGGAGAGGGGGGGGGGGGAAGGGGCGCAGGAGCCTAATGATCAGTGTAAGCGAACACCGCGGTCTCCCTTAATCAATCGGAATCCCATGTTCGAGCCCGCTAACGCGAAAGTAATGGGAACAGAAATAAAAAGGTTGCCTCCGTAAAAAAAGAAGCGTCGACTTTGAAGTAAGAACTCAAAAGAGATAAGATCGGCGAGATTTAAAGATCAGTACGATAAGCCAGTCACATACAAAAAAAATTGAATGGAAAAAAGTGACATATTTCTATGTTTAAATGTAGAATGAGTCTTTCGATAATAGTTGGGCCTACACTGTTCTTCGACAATGTTAATAATGTGTTGTGAACTCACAGATATTACAGTTGATTCAATCATGAATGTAATTAGGAGAGATTGATAATCCAGAAATACATTATTGTACATTCTTTTCCTACCTATTCCTTTCTTTACCAGTTGTTATTCTTCTTTGGTGACCATCAGTCTCATTTCCCATATACTACATCCATCTCAAATACATACCCGATAGTAAAAATACCCTGATTTTGTTAGAATAGTCGGCATCATATCGGGAGGAGGACGAATTGCCATGTTTTCCTAGTCTTGGTCACGTCGTCTAGCAATCTACTCTAGTTTTTAATGTTGAATAGTAGATAACTATATTGATAAGATAATAAATATATATTTATTTATAGCTATTTTTCTGGTGTAGAATATGCTTAGAGCTGGAAATACAAGTTTGGAAGTGAGGAAACATTAGGACTTGTATCTTTAGCATACTTCTTAATGGCAGTGAGACATGATTGATAACTGCATGAGAAAAGTAAAGACTGGGAGTATTCGAAAACTGATGACACAGAAGAATAATGAAGGTAGAGTGGGATGGACCGAATGACTAACGAGGAAGAAATAAGAAGAATGGGAGAAAAGAAAAGTGTGCAGAAATCTTTGGAAAGAACACGGAACAATCGAAGGTCTCATACGAGATATACATACAAGGATGTGAAAGAGAAGAATTATGTAAATATGGAGAGTTAAGCCAATTGTAGAATCGAATGGAGAGCTGTGTCAAACCGATCTAAGGATCTAAGGACTTGCGTTAATGACGCTCTTATAGACGTGAAGAATAGAGTTAGTTACGGTATGCAAGCAAGCTTCACTGTGATATGCAAAATTCATCTTTAAAATAAAAAATCCTTAAAAAAAGTGCAAATTATTTCTACTCCAACAATGATGCAGTAGAGCCAATTTTCATCCACAAATACAGCATACCCCGCGAGCCACTGCGAGGATGTGTGGCAGGGGGTGAGGATCAAACATGCACTAATCACATGCAACCATGACTTCATGGATGCATTTTAGACACAAGGGTCACGTGCAACTAAATAGTATCTACATTGTAATGAAGTCATAACAGGTTAGAAAGGCATTTCTCTAAATACATTCATCAATATTTACCTAGCATGCATTGGTTAGTAATAATAAAACACGCTTTTTGCACTACCGTAACAATATTTCATCGACTTATGCTACATATTAAGTTATCTTGTGGCAAGCGGGAAAATGACGTTTTAAATCGATAGGTACGAAAATCTATCTCCCTAATATTGTTTATATGATCAAATCTAGCATAATACGCACGTGTTCTTATTGAATTTATAACGTCATCATAACAGCTTTAAATTTATTTAAAAGGTTCAGCCTACATGTTAACAATAGCTTCCCCATTCTCCCAACTTCAAATCTCCGACCACCATCCCTTAGTAAGAGTTTCTATTAATTGAGCCGTTGTCCGTTGGGGTATTGGATAAGAAGGAGAGTGAAAGGCATTCGTCGCTGGCCCAAGTCGCACGGGCCCGCAAAATGTTTAGCGAGACGAACGCGGCTGTTTCCCACGGATAACAACGCCGTCGCCCTGACGACTGAGGAGAATAATAATAAAAAAAACAATGGAATGAAAATGCCTCTGGTAGCGGGGCAACTTTCGTAGAAACTGCAAGAGGGCGTGCCCAGACGTTCCCATTCCGAGAGAGCTGCTCAAAGGGGCCACAACATGACAAACGGTGGCGCCCGTGCTGAGTAGTGCAGACGAATGGAGAGGGAGTAAGCTGTAGCTTCATTCGTATGCATCTGTCCTGGAGACAGCGTAAGAGAGAAGGATACGGCACACATGTATTAAAATATAAGAACCTATAAATCTCCACCGGTTTCCAGCAGGTGAGTCGATGCTTGAAATTAAAACCGGTATGAAAGTAAAATTAAGTTATTCGGTCGGGTCAACCGAAAAAAAGCATGCCTCTACATCTACGCGATACCCTGCAAACCACCGCGAGGGTGTGTGGCAGGGGGTGAAGTTCACCAAACATGCAATAATAACAAGCAACTACGCTACACCAGGTCGTTAGGCAGGTGGGAAATTTCGTGGAAGTCGATGTTTTTCACGGAACGGAGAAACCCAACGTTCCATTAGCCTGTTCTTCAAGAAGGGCGCCTTGGGGTCCATGTCCCATCCGACGGACGGAGTATTGAACTTGAGGTGCTCTCCGCACAGCACCCGAGTACTGTACTGAATAATAGCTGCCACTTTCTGGATTCGAGCATGGAGGGATTGTAGCAACCTTAAAACAACCTTATTATACTACTAACACTTCTGTTTTCTTATCTAACATAAGATTTAGTCCAATCTCTCGAACCCTCTGCCAATGTCAAGTATCTTTTAGATAAAGAGTTTTTTTAAATATTATTAAAAAAAATAAAATATTTCTATTACTCTTCATAACCTCCTCTGTGACCATAATCTGAGTGACCAAGGGTCTGTACCTCTTTTTAACCCTACCTTGATACCCCATATCCTTGTAGGGATTAATATTTAGTACATTCACCCGAGCACTCATACAGCTCAGTCATTAAAGAATATCTTCCATATACCATAACACCTAATATCTTATCTTAATAAATGCCCTTTCCTCTCCCGCGATGATTTCTTATTCATCATAACTAGCATTCAATATTAAACTTGGTTTTACGTAGCTCTTTCCTCGATTCTCCTGTCGGCTAACCTCTTCATGGTGACATAACTCTTTCATTTTACATTCTTTACCACCAGTTCCATGCATCTCAGAAGACAACTTTCCTTACCATTTTTTCCCATTCACTTTCCTCAGATCTTCTACGAACATTTTAAACGCCTGCTGATTTTTCTGCCACCTTCCTCGTCGTCGACTCGCTGACAGATTCGGAATCCTAACAACAGAAATTTTATTTATGATACGGTTAACTAGCCGCAAACACTTAAACCACTACGCTCTCATTCGAGTTTACTGGTGAAGAATTAACGAGATGTAGGTACACTAATGTCTTGACTGTGGAAAGGTGAGGGTTTTGGGCAGAAAACAAATCTATTTTTCCTGCATGGGCTGCTTTCGAAATCAACCGAGACGAATACAGAACTATCACGGAATAACTAGCATAGATCGAGCCTGAATAAAAATAATAATAATAACAACATAATAACAGGAGAGAGGGATTGGATTTCCCAAGCAATCGAAGAAGTGAAAACCGATGTTGATGCTGATAATCCGACCTATGTAAAGAGGACGCAGGCCTCAACTTACCCTACTTTCCAAGTTGGACGTCCGAAAACAGCGACTATAAACACGGGTCAAAGACCGTTCGTTCCGTATTGTTAAATTGGAGTAAATTTCCAGGGTGCCGGACCGGACAATGCTAGGAGATCGAAACGGCACACGTCCGTCATCCAAGAAACCGTCACGGTGGCTGATTCGCTCCTGTTTTTCGGCCCGCAGGACGGGCGGACCATTTGGGACACCGGGACGGCAGAAATGGAAAGTCCGCGGGGCGACTGAGGGGAATTCAGAGCGAGGAGGAGGGATATTGTCAACAAGGCGTGTCTCGCGTTCCTTTCGTGTTGTGGCAGCCTTGAGTCCTCTTTTTTTTGCTACCCCGCGTTCTTCCGAAGAAAGGGAAAGGTGGCAGGGAAGAAGAAAAGGACGAAAAGAGATAGAGAAAGAGAGAGTGAGCGGGCGAAAGGTATCTGCTGGGCCTGAAGGTCCTTTAATCCCGAGCCAAGCCGATCGCCTGTCGTCAGGAGGGCGACAAGAAAACGTCTTGCCTAACGGTTCGGGATTGTCAAGCTCGGCGACCCACTGAAATATGAACACGCCCTAAATTTCGAGGTCTGAGGGCCGAACTGGAGCAGCTTCGAAATGATAATCGCCGCTGGAACAAATAAAACTTTTCAACCGTGTCGCAACTCAGCAATGAGGCGCCTTAATTATTCTACAGAAATGAGCGAGTCACCTTACGGAGGTTATTATAATCGTAAACTTCAGATATATCATTTGTCATAATTTGAGTACTTATAGAAATAAACTGTCCCTAATTTCTAGTAATCAACGAAATACTCTCATTTTGAACTGTGTTTTCCATTGATCGTAGTTGAAATTATATAAAATTAATGGAAAGAATGGATGTAAAATAGAAAAAAAGCTATGTTTTCATACCGTACACATACATCATCTCCTCAAGCCACTAATACTAAATGCGTATTTTCCCGAGAAATGAAATAACAATAATATAAATACCTCGAGTAGTCTTAGTTTTTAAGATATAATTGTTTTTCGAAATCAAGGCTGTAAGCAATCGAAATGTGATGAAACATAAGAATATCCAATATCCAATTGTGTCTGAAAGAAGGAGATGTGGTTCATTAAAATCTACCATGTCGGGTAGAAATTCAATAGTTTCAATCTAATTGGAACAAAATACTCCGGACTGATGATCAATTTCTGCTGGCATTGAAAGAGAACAGCTTTTGGGCAAAAATAAGCTTAATATGAACAATAAATAACTATTTGGGGATAAAAAGGAGATTTTCTCATGCCGCAAGTAAGTCCATAAATAGAATTATTTAAAATGATCAACCTTCTCAGGACAAAATACCACAGCTAACCAAGTTCGTCATCTTGTTCGGAATGGTAAAATATGGGGTATGGCGCCCAATGAAAACTGAATTACTCACCATTAACAATCATCACAGTCTCTTTAGGTCTACAGTATTCACTCACCTGCAAAGACAAAAGAAAGAAATATTAGTCAAAACATTTTACTGAAGCAAATAATAGGGTTAAGTAATGAGGAAATAGAGTAAGTGATACACCAAGCAATTATTGGCTTATTAAATGTTGTTACATAGTGTAGAGTTTCCCAGAAAGGTATGAGGAGGGTGGATAAAGCTTCAAGCATTTGAATAGAATGAAGTTAAGACATGCACTGGAATAAATAGTGAATAGAATATCATAAAAAGCATTCACTGGTACCAATAAGGTAAAAACGTGGCCCATGGAAGCCTATACTGACGGGTACAATTAAGGTCGTGTTGGTGAAGAGATTAGATAACTGTCCTCTCCCACCCCGACGGCCCGGGTTCGAATCTCGGCAGTGGGAGATGTTTTTCATTGGTAAGCCGGCCTCTGCTTAGTTAGTACTCGAGTTTAGTACTCCGTCCGTCGGAGGAGGCGTTAAGCCATGATACCCTTGGCGCTTTCATTACCAGCAGATTAATACTGACGCAGGGCATCTCCAACCTTTTCTCCTTATCCCTCCATTCCCATCTTTGAACCCTTTCCTCCTGACCTTAAACGCCTATATGAGCGGGTTTAAACTCGGCAATACATATGAGGTAGACCGTAAAAAAATACGATTGCCAAAGGTATATAGTTATCGGTGACAACGAAAGTTAATTTTCATTACTTGAATTGTTCCATTTTCTTCCGAAGAGAATTTTATGCAGGTGCCATGCGATGACTCGAGATGAATAACGTTGCGAAATTATATTTCTATTTTATTTTATAGACGGTGCCGACATTCGTTTTCCCATTCATTTTAAAACAGTACCGCTAATATCTTCAGTGAGTTATCCAAACGCATCGCCAGCAAGACAGGCAAAAACAAGAAAAATAATTCATCTCCCTTTCACTCTCATGTAGAAATACCCTAGTTTCACTTCCATTTCAAACGCGAGAGAAAGGCGCATCTGCGTTCCCCGCTATTTGTTCTTCCTTCAAATTGCTTGCTAAATTTCGAAATTGAATATATCACATCGAAGGTCTACGCGTAATTCCTGCCGACATGATTCCCGTGTAAATAGAATATAGCGAGATAGATAGAACGGCAAAATTAACTAATGATGGATGGTGAGCATGACGACAGCAAAGCTGGAATCTGTTTGGAGACTGTTGTCGAGTGTATCATTGTGTGCGACTGCTCGGAATCCGGTTTATTGGGTCAACAGAGATTGTTTCATCAGCAGCTGGGGATATCATATTGGGAGGTATGACCCGGCAGTATCCTCGACGTGTTTGTTTGTATGGGAAACTGAATATCCCCGCAGATCCATAGCATCAGTAGACGATTTATTTTCCAATATTTCAAATTCTGACCATGGCTAAGGTCGTTCTCTTGCCGCTTTGCGAACATGCCTTACTTACTAGCATCACTATGAAACAAATATTAATCGCACTATTTCTAACAATTGCGCAGGGCGAGGAGAATAATTTAGGTTTGAAGCGTTTTCCTATCAGTAATATCAATTGCTACTGGTGATTTCTATTTTAATACCGCAAATAAAAATTAAATAACGTGAATTTAATCCCATCAGAGTGGTCAGCATCGAAATAAAATCTTTAATAGCAATAATATGCAAACCCCTTAATACATCTAGTTAAATGATCATCCCGAATTATTCTAGCTTAGCCAATTCTAGAAAAGAATCATATACAAGGTAAAAATATTTCTTTTAATCAAGCAACATTTCATGAACTTGAACGTGATCTTCACCAGATGTATGTATTTTTTTCTATTCACCGCCGCGTCATCATCAGTAGTTAAATGTCAGTATCCGCAGCTAAAGGCGCCTAATACCGGGAGAAAAGGCACATGGAAGGGAATTGAAGGGTGGAAAGGAAGGGCGGATAGCGTTAGCATTAGCCACTTCTCAACGACAGGCCCCAAGATGACCACATATCAACGTCTCATCCATTACCGCTGAAGTTGGAATGCTCTCCACGGTTCAACCACTCACTGGGGATACCAATAGGTGTCGAACCTAGTCTCTGAAGATGGTTAGCTTCTTATCTATGTATTTAAGTCTGTGCGCGTGATTAAATTAAATTCAGACCGAAAGGAAAGGTATAAGGTTGGAAATGGAAGGGTAAGGAGGTGGGTGGAGAGAAATCAAGCGTTGGTATTACCCTGCATTTAACGAAATTCGTAAAGAGGACCAGGGCTTGGCGTCCCATCAGACGGACGGAGAACTAAACTTTAATACTATAGAAGAAACACTCAAGCAGAGGCCGGATTATCAATGAAAAATATCTTCCGCTGCAGGGATTCGAACTGCCAAGACTCGAGGTGGGAGGCAGGAACTCTAGCCATCACGCGAACCCGCCCCCGGATGGGCACGTGCTCTGGCTACCATGTCATCATCAAAAAGAGTGCATTAATGCAACGACATTTATGTCATCCACGTCCTGGATTGATTCGTAAGGAATATCTGAAATGGGCATCGGACAGATCCACTGTCGGGGACAGCTTCGATTTCGGTTCACCGTAATCTTTCAAAGGTCACTCGTGCCAAGGATACTCTCAAGACCGAATTTGGAACGCGTCCCCTCTCTCTTTGCCATCGTGAGTGCGGTCCGCGAACGAGTTTTGACCGCTCGTGTCCCAATTCGAACTGAAACCATCGCACGCGACGCGCTGTGGGTGCTGCCGCCGGGTTTTCGTCCTTAAGGTGGCTCCACCGAATTATGAAGTAATGTCATTTTTGTGAAAATGTCAGGACACATCATTTTTTGGCCCTTCTATCGATTGGCAATAAAATAATTTGGCCTTTCCATAATATATTTGGAGAAAAAAGACGCTTAAAATCAGCTATTTTATACGTGGCTATACGGCAGAGCATATCTCCTGCAGTAAAATTTGCAGAATAATAATGTAAAGAGAAATGTCGTTTTGACGAAAAACTAGTATAAGATACGCAATTTTATGTAGAATTTAGTATTGTAACAAAAGTGCTCGCCTAACCACACTTGCTTAATTGATATTAATAAATGTTTGCTAGAAAAAAAGTAGAAAACCCTTAGTTAGATGAAAGTGGCGCTACAGTATGCTGTTATCATTGGCAACGGTACTTGTGACACAACGTGCTTACAAGCCTATTTACTAACTTAATTTATGAATATACCTTACCCAGGGCATTCTTATATTTTTATGTAGTTTAAATATTTCATTGGTTATTAATATTGTATAATTAATACAAATACTTCCAAATGGTAGCAGCGGCATTGTTGCCAAACAATTTTCAAATTTATGATTACCAATAAAAATTAAAAAAAAAGAGTTGTATTTCAAGGGAACACTTTAAAACTAAGTAATAAAATATTTAACCTATTTTAGAATATGTAATAGTACGAATGAGTACGTATTCTCACTTTGGAAATTAAACGTGGCAACAACACGTCGGTCATGTTCTGAAGTCAAAACGAGTTAAAAGAGCTTGTAAAAAATAGAATTCTACTACAACGCCCTATATAATAGTATACTCATACAATTATTGCGTGTGCGTTATCACCCTATAGATGATTTTCCACATAGGTGTTTTTCTGTATCGGTATTTATTCATTAAATAACATAGGTCTTTTACGGGATTTTGAATCGCGGAGCCACGGTGGAACCTCCTTAATAGAGTCGGGCGTCTTCTTCGCTAGGGACGTGAAGACGAACCGGAGCTGTTGTGAGAGCGGAAAGGACTCGTCGAAGAGAGGCTAATCAGCGGTGTCGAAACGTTTGAGAGTTTCCCAACCGATCGCCTTCCTACGACACCGTGTAATACACCGATAGAGTGGGAGTGTGGGGAAGACAAGATGCACGCGTTCGACATATGCACATACGTCGCGGTTGGTCTCAAAAATAGCACACGCGGAGAGAAAGTTATGGGCTTCGGACACCTTGAAGGGCATTACGATTACCGGAGAAACCGAGGCGAACGAAGTCTGCAAGAAAGTATATGCGTTCGAGAGCAACGCAGCGAACTCTTCAGTTTTCATTCTAAACTATTCATCACCACCATCACTAATTATTTTACAGTTTATTTTGTAAGCGGAGGCTGCCGACAGCAAAGGTCATTTGCGGATTCTTTTCGTTGTTGGCAAGGTTCAATTTGTTTTTGGGTTGTTGGAAAGAATTTTCTGAGTCTAGGCAAAGATGACGAGATCATATAGGAGGTTTAAGAATAGGAAAGTGGAGGAGTATAAACGCAGTGTCATGGATGGAAAAGAGGGCGAAAGATTTAGTGTAGAGCCTGGTAAGGAAGGAAATAAGTTTGTTGGGGGAAACTAGGAGGAAGGTAGGTAATAATAATAATAAAAGGTCTTTATTGGGGCGAGATTGAGACAAAACTGTCCCTTCTGCCATCTAACTCCTCGTCAAAATAAATATATAAATCAAATAGTGGTCAATACCTAAAACAGTAGGTGGATGGAACAGGTGTTGATACAATGGCGGATACTCAAGTCGGTTATTGAGGGTAAAATTCTGGGTGAGGAAGGAAGACGAGGTATTTCGGTATCATAAGAAATATGAAATGTGCTGATCCGTAGGGAGAAATAGAGTAAGCATGGAGTCACTAGGAAAAAACAATGCAAAGAAGACCTGGGACACCACCAAAACCTATCCTGGACGGTGAAAAACTATCAGGAACTCATGACTCAAAACTATCAGAAGTCATGATCCAAAACATTTCACACGTCGTTTCAACTCCCATTGCAAAGCGTACTTCTGAAATACAAAAATAAACATCCTCTAAGTTCGACGCGATGGATTTCTCGGATTCACTGAGTCTGACCCGCAAAGTCGTCGGTTGAAATCAACCCCTCCATGCTTGTTCGGCAGAGAACATATGCGTGATCTGAAAGCCTGAAATTAATTTTCAGATGTGGCACTGAGGCTACACTCACTGAGCCGCCGGGGTCAAACTCACCAAACGAACATGGCTTATCCCCTCCGGGCCACAATATGGACCAGCGTAGGCAGTACGCAATGGAAGTGACGCGGCATGAAAGGAGCAGAGGC
The DNA here is from genome assembly GCA_933228895.1 of Platycnemis pennipes. NCBI lineage: Eukaryota > Metazoa > Arthropoda > Insecta > Odonata > Platycnemididae > Platycnemis > Platycnemis pennipes. The sequence continues at coordinate 66,850,175 of OW121852.1, forward strand.
CGAAGATTGATTAAGTGTGGCACTGGCCCATGCACCGATAACGAGCTGCAACCGTAATGACAACAACAATGGATTTAGTACGTTTTATTTCCAAGAAAATAAATTTTCTCGCGATAAAAAATAAATAAGAAACTTGTGCAATTTACACACTGTATTTTAATTATAAAATCGATCATGATTTCAAGAACACAAGAAACCTTATCAACACTTGTGTGTTGAATCTATTTTCGGAGATTTAATTCAAATACAGTGTGAAAATAGTACAAGTTTCTTATTTATTCTTCATCGTGAATATCAAATACTTTCATTAAGTGACTCCTTATAGCATTAATTAAATTTTTCAACCGAAGAAGCATCTAAATATCTTGGTATCCTAATAATGGCTCATGAGCATCCCTTGGATGCTATTGCGTCACCTATTACATTCGCCATTGGCTAATGTAATTTCACTACAATAAATCCCTTTTCATTTAGTATAGTTTCCATCCAAAAAACTTTCTTTTGCCTCCATATATGGCGTTTATCTAACATTCCCCTTTCAACATTCCATTGCTTCTCAAAATGCTCTCCTTCTACTTTAGCGCAGTTCCTTTAATTCCTCCAAGCGGCTTTCCTCTCTTGCCATATTTAGTAACACCTCCATTTCTTTAATTTGATAACGAAAGATATGCTAAAAAAGAAGAGCCGTAAATAAACAGTTATTTGGAATATGTGCATAAAATATATATTATGCGGCATAGATACCTATAGCGGTGAAAGTAAGACACTTTAAAAAAAAATTGCATCCCAAAAATCGGAAACGAGAAGATGTAACAATTCCAATTCGATTCGAATCCGATGAAAATTGGCTAACTAACGATACAACGTAATAAAATCTTCATCGAGGAGTTAATGGAAAATGCAGAAATGAGGACTTCTTGAGTGCCAACGTAAGCTTTTTGCCTTTCGCAAAAAAACCAATCTCTCTTGCATAAAAAGAGTAGAAATAAAAAGTAACACCAGCTGAATAGGAAGTGAGTCCCATTATGCCAGTGCGTGAAATGTGAACATCCAGGAAATTCTTGCAGCACAGAGGCTCGAGGAACGCCCTGATTAGGATAATATAAGGGCACGTGAAATGTCTAGGAGTAATGATGTCTCGTTAAAAAGTTTCAGCACGCTGTATTCAGCGGACCAGAAAAATAATCCTCACAAACCTTTACAGATAACTCATTAAACTACTTGACTATATATAGCATCAACAAGGAAGTGACAGGGGTGGTTATTACCAATTAAAATAACCATTTTGAGCAAAAAAAGCGATAAAATGTCGGTATCATTACGGTAAGGTTATCAAGACAAGAATTAAGAAGGGTTTATGACCGAAAAAGGGAAAATCCTTACTAGGCGAGAAAATTGGTTGTAGAAGCAAGGAAGACAAGAGTAGAGTTACGTGATTTGTGAATGTCTTTCAAGCAAGTAACGTTCGCAGAGCGTGAGCCGAGTTATACGTAAAATTATCATTAACACGATGAGAGTTTTTCTCATAAAAATTATATAAAAATACCTTCATAGCATCGAAAATGCTTTCAAAGTGCAGGAGATTTATGAGAGTGTTCTCATAATTACACAGAAAATAATATTATGTTTTAATCTCCATTATGGTCGTGTAGGAGATTGCGTTGCGTAGCAAAGAAGAAAAAATATTTCCAGCAGGAAAACCTCCCAGGGCCAAGGCGTTTCCTTTTGTACAAAGCGAGCAAGCGTCGGAGATTTAGCCCACGTTCCAAGAAACCGGAAATGGAGTTACGCAAATGCAGGAAACGCCTCAATGCAAAGTCACGAAGCACACGGAGTCACAGGCGAAAATCAAGATGCCCCGGGCGAAGATAGGGGACGCAAAAGATCCGGGTGAGTTGTGTTAAATACATGATGATATTCAAAGGAAGCTATCCACTCTTCATCAAAACCCTTAAAGAGAGACTTTTCTGCAAGGGAGCAGATTGGACTTACGACTGGGAAGTAAAGGGTAACAGTTCCGAGTAACGAATCATATCCACGGGATGCTTTGATTTTGCGACTGAGGTTTGAATGCATTTCCCTCCATCAAAAATTCCATATGAAATGCGTGGCGACGAGGTCGGTTAAGGAGCTGAAGGAATATTTGGCTTTGTATCATGAGGTGGATTTTAAAAATCTGGATTTAAAATCTGGATTCTGCTCAATCAAAATCCGATCTTCGCGGCCGAGCTGTAGTACCTAATCAACTCTATTCCAGAATATTCTCAGAAATAACTAGCGTCACATGAAAAGAATCCATTTGCCGTACCTACCTGAACGATGAATTTCACACCCCTAAGGGGTAAAATTAATCTCACGTTCACTTTATCCTTTATTCAAACAACCGAATATATCGGGTGATTAACGTAAAATAAAGGTAAGCAATAGTGAAACGGTTATCATATAAAATAGCGTAAATATCGAAAAAAATCCTTAAGTAACAGCCCCAGAAAAATAATTTTGGCCATTGATCTGGTGAAGGAATTTTAAAAACTCACGCTTAATATTCATTTGGGCCTCTAAAAAGTATAACACAATTGCATAACAAGTGAACATAAGGATTTATAATTCGTTATTTAAAAACATTACATTACAGCATTGTTGAAAGTGTCGATGCCGCCAATATCTATCTTATTTATGCACTGAAGAACTACGCCGCTCACTTTTTGATTGCTTGCTGGTAGTTCTTCATAATAGGAACACGATTGTCAGCAAATATACGCTACAACTTAACGAACGTTTGCATGTTTTTACTTAAAAGGAGTTTTAGGAATATCATCAACTTCCTTGAACCGAAAGGGGAAAGATTTTAATTGCGTCAAAGATTTGAAGCGTACAGGCTTCACGGCCAGTAATGAACATTAGTCTATTTTATCTATTAGGCACATAACGTGGTGTTAGTTGGCCCAAATATAATCAAAGGCCATTATTGGATCAAATCTGCATGAACCCAATTATAGCGCAGTGCATCTCCCTCGGTTTTAAACCTCGGAGGGACTTTAATCCAATCCAGCAAAAAAAATCCTTTCAGCATGGCACTTTTGCCGCCTAAATACGGAGTCGTTTCTCGCGAAAAACCCACGTGGAACCGTTTGCAAAAAAAAACACGCGCGCACGGCGCATGACTCCATTGAATCGCAGCGAAATTCATTCTACCCCACCCTATAATGGACATCCAACTTCGGCAATGGCTTTTTCCCTTCCTCCATTCTGAAATCAAAACTTTCGACCGTTTTCTTTCTCGCTATTTTTTTCGGACGCATTGGAGAGCACGCATGGAGGGATGTGACTGTTTCCATCTTCCTCCCAATCCCGACCGAAGGACTGACTGATTTGGGTCGCGGGAGGGCAATTAACGAAACGACGGTGGATGGATGAATGGTGGCCGGCAGGGGGAAGCCATCAAGAGACGCGGAGAGATGATGATCACACGGACGCTTTTATGAAAGTGCTGTATTCCACGCGCCACTTGCAGTGACAGCGCTGGAATAAGTGGGCGGATTTCCAGTGGTCATTTCGACATCAATGACTGGCTATCCGGGACGATTTTTAAAAGCTGGGGTGCCGTCGAATGAATTAGTATCGCGATTATATCCCTCCCCAAGGATCGGGCGACGCTTCAACCTTAACGCAAACTTTAATTAAGGCCGGGCAGTGACTATATGACGAATCGGATATAGGCCTTTTCGTCCGTGTCGCGGCAATTTATGGCGAACGTAATGTCACCTCCATGTTTTCAATTTACTTGATTTAGGAGAGCGCTTCTTATTTCCGACCAGCCTAACCGAAAGGTCACGGGCTGGAATAAAGCTTCAGGCATGGGAATTACGTTTGACTTAAAATTAATATAGGTAGAACGCTGCAATATATCCTTAGCGTTTGATTCACCTTATTTTTGTTCTACTCCTCTTATCGTTTAGGCCATCACAGTTTTATCACCCGAATAAACTTATATTTAGACCATTTCGTCACTAACCGGTGAGTGAAATTATTTTTATTATATTTCGATTCAAAATCGTTAACATTCTAGATATATTACTTGGCCATATTTGGATTATTCTTGCCATTAATACTTTTCACTAGCGTGGTAGGTCATTGGATAGAGAGTTGGGTTTAAAACCGGAGCTCTCTAACTCTCTAAAACCTTAGCTCTCGAGGATCCGAAGAAGACCTTTGCTCACGTCGAATTAAATCCAAGCCAAGTGTTTTTCTAGGCACGAGACCCTCGGGAAACTAACGGCAGCACAAGGAAGGAACTGGAACCCTTATCTGACGGGGGAATTTCTTGGGCAGTTTGACCTAATGCTTAATGAGAGTTGAGCAGACGAAGTAGACATACCTTCGGGGTGAATACAGTCTCTATGAAATAATTTTAAAGTATCACGATGAATGCAAATTTAAAATTGACATTTTTACTAATCAATTAGGAATAAACTCCAAATTTTTACTTTATCAATTTCTGCCTGCATAAGAAAAGATAGGAAAGTAATCAGGGAAAATATCTTACAAAATACTTTTAGCTCTTTGAATCATTTGTTAACTCCTATTTTAGTAATTATATATTCTGAATATATAAGCCAAATCATGACGCGAAATTCCCTACACTAACACGTATAAATTATAATTGCACTCAAAACGTCACGCGTAATATAAAGCCATAATACCTTTCCTGACCTAAATTTGTATTTTATTTTAAGAAATTCATAAATCACAAGTATTTTAAGGCTAAATGACGTCCTTTACCTTCGAAACCTCACATAGTATGGTGAATAACTACACTGCACTCGGTGGGGAACCAAGAACTCTTCCGTCAGTAAGGACGCCGGGGAAATCTGAGATCCTTAAGCGAAGAATTGATTAGATTATTCTTAACTGATAACATAAAAATAAATAACTAATTTTAGCACGGTCAAAACAGATGCCAACAAAAGCATTTTCAATTTAGTAGTTTCAGATATCTAATAAAGACGGAGTTGATAAAGATAAAAAATATTAATTTTAGGATTTTCAATCGCAAGCGTAAATATTTCCTTGAAAAAAGCCCCAGGAATTCATTCGCAACTTGTGAGTACAGAGTTATCTAGAGCACAGGTAATTTGGACTTTACTAATCTCCAGGACTCGTGATAAAATATTCTACCACACCGCACGGAAAGGTACTGAAATAAACACATTTTTTCGTGCAAAACTAATCCTTTTTTTTGGAATACGGTCTGAGAATAAGGCAAAAAAGCAACCAAATGACGAAGAAGATAACAATTTTTCTTTTATGCTGAAGATGCACGCCTGCGACGCCTGAGTGCATCATGCAATTATCCCATCGCGCGGCTAAATTTGGAACAAAATACCGCTACCAGCCGTACTGTAAATAAATTGCCCAAATACGCTGCATCGAGATAAGCAGAATCCATCGCTGCACCCAAAACGGCTAAAGTGCTTGTTTTAGATAACGCCGATGCAGCTATCTTGAGAGGGAGAGAGAAAAAAGCGAGGTAAATTTCCCTCGAAGCACACAATGAACTTCGCGGACGTAATGTTCGGACTTGGGCGTACAGAGGACGATGAGGAACGCTCGTATTTGCGGCAAAATGAACGAAGCATAAAAACTCTATTAGGAAAATATACTCTCACAAAAGTGGAAAGCAGAAATACAGTAGATCCAGATGGGAATTTACCAATTTTTTATTAGCATAGGATGTGCACCGCAATCTTAAGCGCCCTAGTTCATTGTCAATGTATGTTCTCTCGTTTACTTCCACCTCATATTAATGTTCGCAATTAAGAAGGTCAGAATGTACTGGAAGAGACATTTTCTTCCAAGCCTGTGAGTGACAATGAGGCCAGAACAGAGACCAGGGATGCTTGGGAACATTTAGGCCCTACCTACTCCGTACAAAATATTGTGATTTACATGCCTTTCATGGAGAATGCATGTGTATTAAAACATTGAATTGAAATATAAATTGCAAGCGTTGAAATGCTATCCAAATTTCATCGCAGCGGCATCAATTAACCTTCATAATGCTATTTAAAGGACGTGTAATTGTATATGATTCCTCTGGGAGTTAATCTGATAACTAAAACTCGTTCGAATTTAACGTAATTAAATTAAATATTCGGCTATGGTTGCATTACGTACCCTTCTACTTAAGAACTTTCCCTTGGTCCCCGGATGACCTCTTGGTGAACGTCGAAACCGGTTGAGGCCGATAAATTTAAGTGGAAATTAACAAAGTGCATAATTTTTATTTTTATTATACATACTCGGCACTTGTTTGTGTGTTTGCGTCTTTTTCTCTTTCTTTGTTTAATTAAAAAAATATAGTATTCCTTTGTTCACTTTGCTACCCTAAGTTTTACCACGTACAAAAACAACTTCATGCTTACGATTATCGCGAGTAGCAAGCCCATACGTCGTAATTACCAAGATGATCGCCGCCTTCTCAAATCAGTCGCGATGCCTCCGCCAGTTCATGCCAACCTCATTGTTTGCACAGAATTTTTTTCTAGATAAGTAAGGCTCGATGCTTAATGTTGATCCTTCTCCAAGTAGCCCCACCAGAATATAATGAGGATTTCTTTTACTTCGGGAATTGGGCTGGCGCGTTAGCTGACCTCCCACCCCTATCGTATGAGTTCAAATCCCAACAGTAGTAAAGATTTTTCAGTGGAATACAGTTTCTTGTCCGAGTGGTGAACGGAATGTACTCACCTACGTTTAGAATTTTAGAAACTATGGACTCCTTGATGCCTTTCGTTTAGAGCAATTTCATACCAACGCCGGATTTCAATCCCTTCGTTCCCTGAATAATACCTATTTTTAACTAGGTGTTCACCTATTCCTATTTGCGCAAATTACCTTGACTGTCCGGTTGCCTCTACCTAATAACACCTTCAATTTTTCACCTGATTATTTTACCGGAAGGATTGCTATCAGGACATATTTTCGAATGCACAATACCGAATCTTGTTAGGGCATTAATGTGATGCTTTCTTAATACCTTCTACAGCACAGTTTTCTAATAATAAGCTGTGTTCAACCCAAAAGTTGGTCTGGTTGGTGAAGATAGAGCTCACTAAATAGATACTAAGGCCAACGGCGGGTGATATTCATACACCAGAGAAAGGAACAAGTTCCTTTCCCCTGAAACCAGAACCATAAAGAACTGGTACCCTGAAACTATCATAGCGCGGATCTAGTTGGACATGTCCGAAGTTCTTTCTCCCGGATTCAAACCCGGGCCCTACGGTAGGCGGCACAACGCTCCACCCACTGAACCACGCTGTGGATAGATTGTAGAGGAACATAACTGAGGAAAAAATAGGGGAGCCCCAACAAGGATGATAAACGGATTAGTGTCTGCCGTGTTAACCAGATTGGTAGTAGTACGCTAGTCTGGCAACCCAAAGGTTGAGCTACACAATGCGCGAAAATGTTTTGGCTCAACTTGGAAATAAAACAAAAATACGCTACATTAAACCACACCAAAAAGACTACTTACGATCTGTACATAAAAATCATCAAAAACCTCGACTCCTTTCGTACCACAACTTAATCGAAAGATTACACAAAATGGAATCCAGGAGATATCGATTTCCATATTAAATTTGGCATTTGGACATTCTAGTCTTCGGAAATTTTCAAAGGTTGAGGGTTCGAATCCAAATCAGGCATGAATGTAGTGTTTGTCTTAGGAAGGATAGTACGATATGACCTCTGCCTTTGTGGCACCTAAAACCCGAATACTATTACAAATGCATTATAGTAGTGGTATATGGGCCAAATAAAGAGGGGTTTGGCACAAGAACAAGTACCCGGATGTAACTGAGCAGGGCTTGAAATATATGTAAAAAAGGAAGCCTTCCGTTAATCAGTCTTAGGATTGAATAAAACAGCCGCAGTGACTCTGCACGGCAGCTGGTGCAAGTTTCAGGAATGAAATCCGAGATTTCTTGCCTCGTTACAAACAGAACCACCACCTCAGTCAAAATATCAATGACCCTTTCCACTCGTCGTTCTCCACAAAGGTAAAGAACCATCAGTGAGTTGAGGAGTACCTACAAGCCTTTCAACGGACCGGTAAACTATGCCCTTTCGAGAAACCCCTCATTGTTGTAGCTTCTAGCTGAAAACAAGAGATTTCCTGAGCTGGCTTAAGGGCGCGCGATATTTGCTTTCCGGAAACATTAGTAATTTTTCGACGTCCTCGCTCGCTACGGGCCCTAAAAAAAGGGGGCACGTTTTAATGTCCTAAACGCCCGAGCTCAAGAGGAATAAGGGCGCGCACTCGCGCGCGTGTGTGTGTATGAATAATTCATTCCAGTGTGGGCCGGCGCTTTGTGCGTATTTTACTCCAACTTCACTCCTTCCCGCGGCTCGCAATTTGCTATTCATGAGACGAATTTAAGTGCACGCCGTTACATCCAGGATGCAGTGCGGAGCGTTCGACGAGAAGCAAAAGGAAGAGGAGGATGTTGATCGACGTACGATTTCATGACGGCTCTCTCCAACCAAGTTGGGAAGTTAATGCGTGCCGAGATGGGTAATCTTCGCTCCGAGGGTTTAAGCAAAAGATAAAAAATGATAATAATAATTCATGAAGCGTAGAGCGTAGGGAAAGGTTTGGATCCTCGAACCACTGGCGTGAGCAGAAAGACGGGCAAAATATGAGTCTACCAAGTACGGGAAGCTCTGGAGATAGAGGATGGGGTGACCCAACCCAGGAATTAAGTAACACTACCCCTTTCTTCCATTTGGATGCTTTCTATTTTGTATTTAGGCGGATGATCTGTTCCATTCGACTTGAGGAACCATGGAGCAGGTCTGGGACACACCCTGGGTCAAAGAAATGGAAGCCAAGGATACATTGAAGGAATACTTTGCAATACTAGGAGAGGTTAGAACAAGTAGTAAGGTTTGTTCAAATGTGCCACGATAGGTTAAGCAGTAGATTGAATTTATTAGAATAAATAAGATCGGGAATCATTGTGAGATAGTAGGTTAAAATACAAAATAAATCTCTGGCTGAAATTTAAGGACTTAGGACATTATAAATTAATTAATTTATGCATTCATAGATATACCTCACTTATCAATAATTATCACATGAATTTGTATATTCTAACAACTTCGTTACGCAGGTTATACGAAAGCATTACTAATTTTACAGAAAGTAGTAGGATTATACCTCTTGGTTACTTGTAGGTAGTACACCCACGGACAAGTATTTTTCATATCTGCATGGCAGTTAGTAAAAATTTAGCTGTCTTTGATTTAAAATCCATGCCTAGTGTGCCACATACCCTTTCGGTGGCTCAGGGGGTATTATGTAGATTTAGATGAAAAGAAAGCGCTTAACTTGGTAGCAACATCACATGAGATGAAGCAGGATGGGCTTTAGGCTAAGGATAAGCTCAACTAATACTTATGGGATGAGAATTAAAAGGAATTACGCTACACATGCAGAAACGAGCACACAAGTAGGTGGTCTCCGGTGTTTCCTCATGATGAAGCAAGACATATTATTAGTTATTCCGTGAGAGATATGTATAATACGTCTACTCCACTCTTCTTTATAACGTCATCTCCAGGATCAATTTACCTGAAACTGTAGCGTCGAAACAGGTCGTATTAAACATTTCGGCTGTGGGAGAACCGAATCCCGTTCATCATATCGAACCCAAAATTGGTGGGGAAGATGGAAATGTTATGAATTCTAAATTTTATGAATAAAATGCCTGCATGGATATACTGATCGAAGGAAACCTCAGGAAACATTCAAATAAATATGATTCGTAGTCAGTGGGTGACTTTAAGTTACCTTGGAATCTATTTTTCATTTTAAATTAATATTAAAACCATTCATTCTGGCATAAAAGCGTCGTTATGAAACTTTTGGGACCCAATTTTCTTCCTCAGGTAGGCTATAATCGATTTCCATCTTCCCGCGACCGTATATTCGATAAAAGAACCTTCATACGTCTTCTGGGCGATTCCTCGATCCAATTTCGAATTCTTCAAACAAAACGGCGACCTCGAAGGCGCGGGGTTCGGAAAAAAGCGCAGTAAAGAGAAAAAAGAAACACGCCTTGCGCCGCCCAACCTAATGGAACCCTTTTAGAGCGTAGAACAAGGGACAACGTAAATGGAAGCGCTGCCAATACGAAACCGAGGCAATAAATTTCCCCAAGAATCCATTTTCGGTCCTCGAAGGTAAGAATTAACAAAATGAATGATGGGCGTCGAACGAAGTAATAAAAAAGATTACATGACGTTTTTTTGAAGCGAGATTAATTCCGGAATAACGAGGGAACGGCCTTAGGAGTCGTAAATTCGCGCGGAAGAAGGGAGGAGGGCACAATTGATTTCGACACCCGGATGCGAGAACGCCATCGCTTCGAGGTAAGCTTCCTGCGGACTCTGCGGACGACTTTTGGAAGCAGGAGAAAATGGGACGTCTCTACGGAAAGAGGACCCTCAAGACGGGTTTTCGCCATGGAATACGAGAGGGTATGTATTGCTTGCATTTTGGTACACAGCTTCCAAGCCTCCTCTCGTGAAAGAAAAAAATACAACATGGCTCCCACGCGCACAGTGCCAAGTGACGTGATATCATCTTCTTAAGCATTCTGCTAGCATTGGTAAGCATGTAGGATGCGCCATGCCTGTTATTCCGTTACCATACCTCTCGTATCTTACCTTACTTCCGAGCCAGTCCACGTTTCCTCTATTAAATCCCTCTTTAAAGCTTCTGTCGGCCTTCGTGCCATCTAGAACGTCTCTTTTTTCCGCTCTCACCCCGTAGTCTTCTCACGAAAACTCTCTTCGAAAACCCGTCACCTCTGAAAACGTCCTCCATCCATTGATGACGTCTTTTCAAATTTCTCTAACCGACTTTCTTTCTTCTCTTAACATTTTTTATCCTTTCTTTAACCAACTTTCTTTCTTCTCTTAACATCTTTTATCCTTTCTTTAACCAACTTTCTTTCTTCTCTTAACATTTTTTATTCTTTCTTACTCTAAAATTAAACATCATCCCTAATCCGCAATGTCTCAGATGACCAATTTAAATATCCACCTTGTATTTTTATTGCTTAATAACTTTATATAATGAGTCGACGAAGCGACCAAAGAAGAAGGCCGAAGAAGAGTGGTAGGATAGAGAAGTCTTCTGAAAAGCTTAAGATGAAGACGGGACAACTTAATCGGCCAATTATTAAGACATGATGGTCTGATGAAGACAATCATCGAGGGACAAGTGAATGGGAGGAATGGGAAAGGAGAGCCTCAAATACGATATATGGAGCAAGTCGGGAAGAAAGTGAAAGAGAAGAATAACGTTATTATGAAGAGGTTAGCTGATAGTAGATTCGAATGGAGAGCTGCGTCAAATCAATCTAAAGGCAGTAAATTGATGGCGATGACAATACTAACTATTATACAGATATTACTTCAATATTAAACTTGTGTTACTGAGCCGTTTTTATAGAGTAAATTATCTATCATTGATATTTAGAGTAATTTTTATCAAATAATTCTAAAACTTTATCGCATTCTGTGAATGTATGATTTTTGTTTGCTTGTTGTAAATGTATTTTTGAGTCCTAGGTCGAGGGAGGAAGTAGATGCGTATATTCTTCTTAAACACTACACGTTTCCCACTTCATGTCGTTTCCTTTGAACAACCTGCTCTTTTTCTACCTCTGTGTGCCTAGAGCGTTCAATTCACTTGCTCTGCATCCTAAAAATGTTTGCTAATAAACTCCTCCCCCCGCTCGCCACGTCCAATATTTCCTTGTTTGCTTCCCTTTCATTCGCATCACTTTCTCTTCCCTTCTCCTCGCTCACAACTCAAACACCACCTGTCTCTTCTCAGCCTACTACACAAACTTACAAGTTTTACAGTCAAACTATACTTCGCTCTCCCTCAAACTCTTCACCACACTTTCCCCTTTACTTGATGACTTTACCAAGGCCTTGTTTTATATTTGTAGCGGTATTCAGTTACCCTCCCACTAATTACCATGACTTACGGAATATCCCGCGGACATACAAGGCAGAGAGTGATTTAGAATTTTAATACGAATCGGCGAATGAAAAAGCCTGCTGCTTGAGAGTGACATTATCATAATTGATAATCACCTAGACTTCAAAGCACATATCAAAAACGTGAATTAAGCGACTTCCATGCAGGTTCAGCAACTGTCAACCTAAAAAAATAATGCTTCAGCAGCAGAAACTAAAAACATTTTCTATACCATTTTAATTAAACCCATACATTTTTATACAACTTTAGCTTAGGAGGAGTTATTGAATGAATTGACAATTCAAAAGCCAAAGAGATCACAACGAAAACCTTCTTATGCAACGCATAACCTTCATCCTTGGACGAGAATGGAAGAAATCTATGCAAGAGTGAGTGTTATTGATTGAGTGTTATAGACCTTCTAAGCTATAGTTGACAGCCAAATAAAAAAATGATTACCTATAAAACAATGAAAACTAAGCCATGCAATGAACAAATATTATAAAGGTTTGCGTGTGCAACAAACATAAAAGGCAGACCCCCATATCTGTATCCTATGAAACAACTGTCACTGAAGTACGTATTCAATCGGGGGGTGGGAAAATTGCATGGAAAGGGAAAAAAGAAGTACATCAAAAGTCAAATACTAGGCGTTCTCCTAAATTCAGCCACCCTTGGCGGTGAGATGGGCGACAAATTAAAAATACATAGTCACATTTTAACTTTTATAATACGAAATATATATTAATATTCCGGAATTTTGAATAAAAAATATCATATTATCCTAGCTTAATTCCCTCAGAGTTCACCCAAATCTGTGGTACACACCGACTGAGTGCTATGCGGTCACTCCCTGTAGTAACAGGGTTCAAGATATGAGCTTCGGTAACGTCATATCATATAACAATAAACTTTATAAAAATGAACACGGAATGCATGCCCAAGGCGGGACTCAATTTCCCGACCTCCTGACTTTCAAGCAGACACAGTGTCACTGACTGCACCTTTTCTTCATTCGCTTTTAATTTTCTCGCATGCTCCTGAGGAAAGGGATGGGAAAGGAAAGTACGAGGCTATGGAGAGTTAAAGAATGGAAGTGTTAAAAAAAAACTGGGAGGGGGGAGAGGTAATTTATGTGCCTCTGCGATCACAGCACATCCCAGTGTCGAACCAAGGTGAAATTTATGGGCCTCCGCCGAAAAGAGAGGCTGGATATTCCGTACTCGAAAATCCCCACAATTATGGCCGCTTTTGCGAAGGACGCAGAGGTCCAGGAAGAACGATTTCCCCGGTCACGTTGGTCAGAACAATGATGTCACCGGCTTGGCAACCGTAAGGTTGTGGGTTTGAACCCCAACTTGAACATGGATGTCGTGCATATCACAGCATTCGTCATAGAAGTAAGTTAGTTTAATCGGTGACAGTAAAATTAGATTTAAAGGGACTCCACGGAATGAGGTAATATCACATCATCCAACTCAGCACGTGTAAAAACAATACTATAGGCGAGACTCATACATACTCATTAGGGAAAAGTACAATATTTTATTGATACTATTTTAGTAGAACATTATTAATTTTACCACAAATTTAGATGAAAATTTCCTTGTAAGCATATATTTTTGGAATCACGAATTATGTCGAAATTGTTGCGAAGGACAGACGTACCTCATCCATCTCTTAAAGTTTACCAAATCCTGATGTAACCTAAACCTTGCATCTGATCCTAAGCTCAATCCAAAGTTAAACACGATATTCATTACCGAGATTGAATTTGAACCCGTGACCTTTGGCTTGCCAGGCCGGAGCGGCTATCATGGCCGGAGTTTGGTAATACTTCCTTAAATAAGCATGGCTGATTAAGTACCTTAAATCCTAATTCAAAATTCGAAGAAAATAAATTTACAGGGGGAAGTGGGGGAGGAAGAGGAAGGACGATGACAAGGGAAGATGAAAGGGTATGGAGAAAGAGAGAGAGAGGTTGAGGGAAGTTTTTCTTCTCCTCTCGCGAGAGAGAGAGAGTGTGTGGTTTTTTAATACGTGACGTCGGAGGAGAGAGGTCAATTACGTCGGATACAATTGGAAATTGTGGAGAGAGAAAACGACAGAGTGAGTGAGCTCCAGGAGAATGAGGCGAGAAATGTGGGGGAAGACATATTCGCTCGAAGAAACAACTGAGTGCGAGGAGAGACCGGCTGCACACCGAAGAGTGGAAGATTAAACTCGCTTGGGTGAAATCGCAATTTAAAAGGTCTCTAAACAAAAAAAATACTCAATCATCATCATCAACATGAGCCTGAGATTCGTTTGACGCAGCTCTCCACTCCACTCTCTTTTCATCTAACCTCTTCATATTTTCCATAACTCTTCACTTTTACACGTTTAACACTCTGTTTTAAGTATCACAAACGAGGCCTTCACACTCCATTCAGGCTTCACTCGACGATTGTCTTCATCAGACCACCATGTCTGATCGATATGGTCGATTATTTTATCCCGTCTTCTTTTTAAAGTTTTCAGCAGACTATAGTCACGTTTCTCACAGTGAATGTAACAGAAAAAAATTGTTTCTTTTCCCTTTATTTGGATAGCACGACTAGTTGCGACGCATCTGCTTCATCATCAGGTGTGGAACGAAACATAATGATGAAGAAGAAACGTCGGAGCTGGTCGTACCATCCAAATAAAATGTAGTGAAAACATACTGGGTTTTTCTTTCTTAGTCCCTTTTAAATGAACTTCCTCATAGTTAAGCCAAAACTCATCGAAATTTTTCCTCACTTTTAAGGACTAATTTGTTGGTCGCTCCATCATTCCTTTTATTTTAGACAATTTACATTTTGGTTTTCTTAGGTTGGCGATTTTAGAGGCGCAAGTTGTGAAGGGAATGGAGATAATGCCATGGATAGAGAGGAAGACGAACTCTGAAGATGGATCGGGTTGGTGCGGTGGCTAGTGTACTGGCACCCCATCCGGAGGCCCTGAGTTCTATTTCAGGCAGTAACAGAGATTTTAAAATGGTATACCGAACCGTACTTAAGTGATGGATGGGGAGCGGAAATATTATTTAAGGCGAGAGATATGCTATCTATATCGACATTAGACCTGGTACGGAATCACGGATACATCCTTCGCGTTATTGCAATCTGTATCGATAACGCTTACCCCTAAAGTATCGCAGGGTTAACAATAACCGTCTATAAAATTCGCTCCACTGATTGTGATAAGCAATTTGAAGTGCTGCGCGAAAAATGAAGAATGGAAATCACGTTCCCTCTGATAGAAGTTAAATAAAAAAATAACGATAACGTTAGCGCACGCCTTATGAAGATCCATGATAATTAATTGTTTGTTCCTACTTACCGACGTACCAATATCGGGACAATTTTGCCTAGGCATGTTAGTATCAGTATATGTGATTGTTAGAGCATTTCGCAAAGTCAATAAAAGGCGGACTAAAAAGAATTGAAACGCAGAATGGCATGCATGCATTGAAATTGTTCATTACTCATAATGAACGATTGTCGGATTCGAATCGCGACGGGGCCGCATTCCAAAATACATGGCCGACCACTCGAACGGATCACCCGCTCACTGAAGCGGAGACGCCGACACATACGCCCCACTGCACATGAGTACATCGACATGATAACTCGCTCGCTGATTGGCCCGACGAATATGATCAATTACGTCATTTCTCCCCACTCCCATATTCGGCGTGAATTTTTCTCGCACTCAGGGCAGCTACCGGTAGGGAGGAGGCTGGACTGGATGTTTACCTCGTTGATAATACAATCCTAATATATTGTCCATCCATACACCTTTTCGGTGGCTTTCCAGGTTATAATCAAGTGTAGTTTAGGGTTGGAAAAAGTTTTTTTGGGTTTTATTTTCAGCGTTGGCCCATGTCATTCGACGCCAGTTTCGCCAACGTTACAGTCAGTTTCTTCAGGTCTGAAGTAACAATGTGGCTAATTAGAGAGGCCATCTAAATGATAAAAAAGAACAACAATATGAACAGAGAAGACGTTTACAAGGACTCCAAAACTTCAAAGCGGGTTTTCACAGAAATATAGGCAAACCGACCAATCAGAGCTCACCCGGCTGATGAGAGACTATATAAGACGGATAAAAAGCTGCAATGTAACAAGCTTGTAGGAACGCAAGCGATACTAATTTACAATGAGCTGGAACAACGTGGCAGAACACCCGGGAACACTTTACCACGTGAACTACGCGGAAGTCTTCACTTCAACGTAGTTTAGGTTTAGTTTAGTTCTTCCTGCCTGCCTAGATTCCAATAGTAAAGTGAAATATGGACTGATATAGCAGAAATTTAAGAACTACCCTTTCATTAGAATGTCAAAATGCATCACTAACAGCTTACTACTGTGAGTTAGATAACGTTAGAAATATAGACCGGCAATGAGGTAAAAATATCAATTTTCCACACACAATAAGGGAAAATAAATGATAAATCGAAGTTACACGCAAGGTGCTTAGGAAAGTTGATTTTAGGATCTTTTTTTAACCTATATATAACTCTAAAATCATAACGCGAGTGTAATATTTTTGGACATTTCCTTGTATATTTGCATGTACCTACTTGAGTTTGTAAACTAAATACTTTTACGAAGGCGTGAAGTGTCTGACTCGCCTGATGTTAGTTAAAGGTAGGTGGCTCTCCTACATGTAAAGCTGACGTGATCCCTAGGCGAATTAAGCTGATTTCACATTTAGATCGGTGGAATAATTATTAACGATAAAAGTGAATGGGAAGAGCTGGAAGAATGGAAAAGGAAGGCCTCGGATGAGATACATGGAACACGTTGTAAAGGATGTGAAAGAGAAGAATTACGTCAATATGAAGTGGCCGGCCGATAGAAGAATGGAGTGGAGGGCTGCGTCAAACCAATCTTAGGATTGTTGATCGATGATGTTGATGAGGATTCTTAATCGTGAATACAATTCTGGCATCATGTTGTGTCGACCCCTGCCACACACCCTCGGGTTGGCTTGCGGGATAATACGAAGGTGTAGGTGACGGCTCGGGTAGATGCGGCGAGATTCTCCTCTCATGAGGATGACGGATATACGACCGCGGGAATGCTCCTGACATTTTCAATGGGGAGGAGAGGGGTTTAGAAAGGGTGTCGGAGGCGTCAAGACCGTTTCCCCCGAGCCGGGACAAAACGGGAGATATGTTTATGAGTTCCTCACCTCCTCCTCCCACACACAAGCGGATGTGCCGATGAGGAACGGGCGACGCTTCAAAAGGAGGAGTGGCTGTGGTGAAGAATTCCCAAGGTCTTCTTCCGTGAATCACCTCTGCAGGGGTCACGCCAGAGAGACAATATGGGGGGGAAATCCCGAAGGTGAACTGCATTCGTCAGGCGCGCCAGCGTTTTAATTTTACTCCCTCCCCTGCCCACCCCAGACGGTCCGCGTCGACACAAAGGCCTTCGGGCATCCTCGACCTTCTCCGCCCCCTCGAACGAAAAAGCGGACGGAATTCCGAAGAAAACAGGGATATTCAGCTCCAGGCTTAAATCTCTTCCGCCGCTGGGGGCACAAATGCGAGAATTTCGCAGCGAAGGAATCGCCGGGTCTTTGTCCCACGCCTGGTACGCAGTCAAGGGAAATGATTTTAATGCCACAACCATCGTGCCACCGGCCGGGTTGGTGATTTTACCGGCCTGGAAACCCAAAAGCTCAGTAT
The DNA here is from genome assembly GCA_933228895.1 of Platycnemis pennipes. Lineage (NCBI taxonomy): Eukaryota > Metazoa > Arthropoda > Insecta > Odonata > Platycnemididae > Platycnemis > Platycnemis pennipes. The sequence continues at coordinate 66,867,958 of OW121852.1, forward strand.
TTGATATCTCTCCTCCCGCGTGGATTTCGTGTTTGCTCCACAGTCGTAAGCGTAGGTAAAGTGGAACGATATATCCTAAGTAGTTGGAGCACCTATGGATCGCATTTCACCACGACTGCTAGCTCGCGCATAGTTAAATCGTTTCGTTTTCTACGCGATTTCGTTAGAAATCACACTAGACATATCGTGAAGTTGTGCAACTCACTCAACTCTAGAGCGATGTGTGAATTTAAGTTACTAGGCCCACTATTGATTCAATAATTAGTCGCAGGGGGATAAATCATGCCGAACATCACACACAATTGGGCATGTTTGATATGTTTTGGTACATTAGTTAAACCATTGGACCCCTAATTTAGTAATTCAAATAAGATTTAAATTCTTGCAAAGAGTAGTTCAACCTCTGCCCTTGCGGTAGCTTGGGGACTATTATGTAGCTGTATATGTAGTAGGAAAAAAATGAGTTAAGGAGCTGGGACTGGGGCGTCTATAACATGAAATAACTATCCTTTCTAAGTAAAAATTATACAAATTCCAACAGACAGCAAGCTGAGATAGATCAATAAGGGGGTAAAACTATTTTCCGAGCTACAAAAAAGTTAAGAGAAGGGCAGATGGTATTTCTAGGTATAGTTCTCTTAAAATCTCGAGTTCGATGAAAAAGAACAAGAATATGACGGTTGCAAATTTTTAATATGTAAGTTTAATTCAAGGTTAAGAAAAGTCCAAGGTACCAAGTTTATTCGGCTGATTGTCGACCATAATAATTAAGCCAATAAATGTTGAAATAATTAGGCGCATTTACAGTTAAGGGTCAGAGAAGAGCAGATTACGATTACCGTTGAGGTAATGTATAATTAGTCAATTATTTGTCACTTGAATCCAACAGAACAATCAATCATCAAAATGAGCAGAAATCCAATCGCAGTTAAGACTGTTTTAAGATTAACGCCAAAGGCAATTAGGTGTTTTTAGTGCGTAACCATTAATGGCCTTTTTTCTTTTAAATACCAAGTATTCGCTTCGATTTCGCTACGAAGTTCCGTCTTGCTGAAAGTGGAAATGAGCTGTGAAGAGGATTACGGATTCACAAGTGCCAATAAAGGAGGGAACGAGGTGAAACGCTGTGAACTCTTGAAATGTGCTCTCCATTCGAATTCCGGGCGCGAGATTATTGGAACGCATTCAATGTAGCAGAAGAATCGAAACGAAATATATTGGGCGCCCTCCGCTGCGGATGCCATCCTCCAGCAATGTTTCCAGCTCAATGAATCTTTTATGAGAGCTGGATGATCGAAAACTTTGAAATGAAACAAATCGAACTGAATGCACTAAAAAGTCGGGGTTGAAATATCTCTCTCTTTCATTTTTTTCTCATGAATTTTTTAAACCCCACTTGCGCTTGACTTTTCAAAAACGAAGCAATTCCCGAGGAGAAGGATTTATTTTATGCTGCCAGCAACATATCATTCTGGATGCCTATATGTATCAATGGGAATGCGCAGGAAATTTAAAAAAAAGGCATCGCATAAAGAGGTCGAGAGGTATTCGGAGCCACTAGGAATCCGGCACTGCCCATACGTATGTCTGCTTAATTTTTAGAAAGGGAGCATTCCTGTTCATTGCACTACATTTATTGGAATGTAGTCGTGCTCATTTAATAGAGGAACGCACTTTGGTTGGTAACCATTCCGTAAAAAAACGAACAGCTCTCAAATTCGAATACTGAATCAGGTGTATTAAAACCAGATAAATGGGGAGTTGAACGCCATAAAAAAAGGAAATTAGAGCCTACGAGATGATGGGATGTATTTATTACGTCAATATCATCCCCTAACGCAATTTACAAATTTGATCGTCAGCAAAGGTCACTGCTTTTGACGATTCGAGATGATTTAAGCCATGTCCGTTGTAAATGCAGTTTTAAAGATCCACGCGACGATTAGGAAAATAAATTTCCCGGGTTCGAAAGCTTTGAAAATTTCAAAATTAAACGGTGTAGCAAAAACACCGCCCAGCCAGACAGGATTATACACTCGATTCCCTCTTTCCAATTACGTGGCCTCTAATACTTTTCATTGCAGTTGCTGCTGCATGAGTTATATTTAATTGGTTGTTTGAATTACTCATTCAATTCGTCATTCACGAAATAGTTAAGTCCCATCAATGGATATCGATTAGGAGACAAGGCATGTAGACGACACGTGGGGATAACTGATTGCCACCAATCAAATTTAAGCAATATTTTCTTTTCAATTAAGCCAGACACCCTCAGTTATCGATCATTTACCCACGTTTATCAATTCCGGGATATATTTCTTTCAATTCCGAGGCGGAAAATGCTCAATTTCCCCACTTCCTCACGGAAAGACGAGGGTAATACATTTACAATTTGGTGGATTCCACTGGAAAACAGCCGAGGGGGGATTTGATTGACTGAGGGTCCCTCCTCCTCCACTTCGCATCAAATTCATCTCTGGATTGTACGAGGGCCTCGTCGACCCGAACCGGAAAATTTCGTCGGAAGGAAAACACCGGGAGGGGTGAATGAGGTGATGATTTGGATGGGTCATGGTCATACATCACTGTTGTAACAGCTTATATATGTAAATTTGGATGAGCATTAAAATTTCTCCCACGATCCTACGATATTTCCTATAATTTTCTTCTTTAGTCCCACAAAATTTCAACGACCTTACCATTGGTTCTTTCCTATAAGTAAATGCCTTTTTCGCCAAGACTATTCCCCTTCGAGGTTGACAGCTGCTATACCCTTTTTCTTCTATCACATCACCTATGGAGCTTAATTGTTCTACTAAGTTTAATCTTGTGATCTAATTATGAAATAAAGGCATGCAGTTTACACAGAAAATAAAAAAATTACCCGCAGCCTAGGGTTCTTTGTAGATGCAACACTCCAACTCCGGGTCCGAGGTCTAAGCTCAATAATGAGTAAATGTTTACTTTGATAGAAATTGTATTCTTTTATTTTATAAGTAGGTGCAACAGGGAAATGATGTCGACGGAAAATTCTTAATTTACTCGTAATCTCCTATTTTTAAATTGAATCAGGCCCTTCATGTCCCAGAATATTTTACTTCTAGTTATATATATATATATATAAATAGCAATAAAGCTGGTCACAGGCGTGACAAAAGTGTATAAAAGCACATAAAAAAGAGAGTTCTCTCCTCTCCTTTGAGAAAGGTGGCAGTGGCCACCGAAATATCGGGAAAATATTTTTGTGAGTGTCTCTTTTTTACGTGCTTTTATACACTTTTGTCACGCCTGTGACCAGCTTTATTGCTATTTGTGTCTCGCACTGCGAATTTCCGGTGAACATATATATATATCTATATATCTTTCTATAGTTCTCTTACGTTTTGTCTTCATTGCGTACATCTCCTACTGCTTTCGCAACGTATCTAGTACAATTGGATCTTATGTAATGACGTGTTGAACACGCCCCGAGAAGATGGAACGGTACGGACAACAGATGGAGAAACGAATGAAGACATTTAGCACTATTCACAACCTCCCCGCCCGACAAGTTAGCGATTCGAAGGAACCGAATGAGGGGACATCGAGGGAAAAAAGAAAAGGAGAATAAAATGAAAACACCTCTCTCTCTCTCCTCTCTCTTTTTCTCTCCAATTTCTTCTCTTTCCCGCCAAATTTTTTTCCCTAGCGATTTCCGTACCGCGAGAGGAGCGCAGAAATTTCGGATTCCAGTCGCATGCACCAAGTCCCTCGTCCCTAGTGGAGAGGGAAAATAAATAGGGGGAGGTAGAGAAAAATTGGGATGCCGTGGAAATAAAAAAAAAAAGACGGGAGTTCCGCGCGTCATCAAGTTGGGAATAAATCGACCGAATCCAATCAATTTGAGCGCACCATTTACCCTGTCCCACGCCTCTCCCCTCCAATCCCCCCCCCCACCCTCCCAAGAAGCATTCGGGGCATTACCTGCCTGCCGGACGAAAGAAGAAGTAAGGATGAGGTCGGGTGTAAGAGAGGGGAAATAGCCCGAGCTGAAAGGGATATGCACTTTTAAAAATGAGGACCCAGCAAAGAGGTGAAAGAAAGAGGATTGGAGTGGGAGGTGGAATGAGCGGGAGAAAGCTGAACCCGAGAAAGGAGAGGCAGAATCTATAAAGGGTTTATTATTTTTTTCCAAGGGATGGCCGAATTTGTTCAACGTCGACTTCGTCATGATTCTCACTTTTTCCCTAATTTTTTCCTCATTATTTTTTCCCTCCATCTTCGGTTGAAAGCGTAGGATTGAACCATTAACCCAACGACCTATTCAAACATTACTCGAAGGCGGGAACGGGGAAGGGATTACGAGACAGAGAATCCAATTGCTATTACTAAACTCAGCGAAAAGCCTTCAGGACATGAACGTAAAAAGGTTAGCTGGGACTATACGAATCAATAAGATCGAAATGACGCTTGAAGTAACAGGAAAAGACAGGGAAAAGGGAAATTTGATGGAAATGTTTTTTACGGTGTACGTGAGAATGTGCAATTAAATTTTAGAGATATATCTTAGAGATTCTTTTCCCAAATGACGACCGGTAAAAATGGAAGTTGAAAAGTAATGCTTTCATTAGCAAATTGATGAGGATAGTCGAGGTTTAGGATCTGACATAAAAACAAATTAATGAATGCATTACGTTACATCGTCATCTAGAAAATGAATAACGTCTTAGACGCCAAGACTGTGATTTTGCAGTCTGCACCCGCTCTTGAAGGCATTTCAGACCGAAAGGAAAGGTACAAGGATATGAATGGAAGCGTGGAGAGAAAACCCGGCGATGAGATTAGCTTCCTCTCAACGAAAGGCACCAAGGGGACCTCAGCCAAACGATCCATTCGACGCACGGAGTATTGAATTCTAATGCTCTCCATGAAGCATTCAAATCAACCTTGGGCTACTGATTAGAGGTCCCGAGTTCAAAACCAGAAAAGGTATATGAGGATGATCCGCTAAACCCAAGATTTATGATTTTTCCCCGACACTATATATTTCTTGGACACTGCAGGTGGCACAAAGAAAGGAAGTGACCCTCTCACCCTGAAGCATTCAATTTCACAACCATTATTACTTAGTGGGTTCTACCCTCACCAACCAGGCACACCTAAAGAGTCGAATGCTGGGAGACGTAGGCTGCTGAATTATCAAAGAGAATTTTAGATGAGAGGAAATACCTTTTTTTTTAAATCGAAATAGCCGTAGGTAATAGATTAAAACCCCAAGGTGATGTGGAACAAATTATAAGAATGAATGGAACCTAAATAAAGAATTATGCAACCAGCATGTCAATAAAAAACCTAAGCCTCTCTTCGCCACGCATTAAATGGTAATGATAAACTAAAATAGTGACAACTTTTAGACGCATTTTCGAAAGAAAGGGACTGAGTAGATAATAAATTTGTAGAACAAGGGCACGTCAGCAACGATTTTAATCGATAAAAATTCTATTCAATATTTGAATAATTTCTCGAAATACATTGTACCACCAGAAATTCGTGGAGACTCAGGATATACACGAGAGAAAACTAATAGAGATTGAATGAAATTTTTAAAAAGTCGGCGAGATACTGAATTTACTGTGGATTTTAAATTCGTGACGAGACAGCCCGTTGTTCGGTGAATTCGTTTCAAAACGCTACTTTCCGAGGAATATCTACATAGGTAGGGATTAATCTTCCCCACAACTCTCTGAACACGCTGGTCGGACCGAGAATAGGAACTAGCAGGAAAAATGCACATTGCTTTTCAAATGGGATTCCTCGAATTAAATCTTGGCTACAGTTTTAAACGGCTTACAATAGCATCATGAAGCCCAATAAATTTGAAATTTTAAAACCTCTCTTAGCAGTTTGTATTTCCATGAATATTACAGATTTAAAAAATTCCAATAAAAACTAATATCATGCAATTGATGTTGCACATGTTTTCCTTACAGTCATGTAGCTCACGAAGCTAAAAGGTTTTCTGCTTTTATTTCGATAAAAAAATAGCAGGAGCGAGTAGGCGCCGTAGGAGCTCAAAATTAAAAACTTCCACTTCCAAAATTATTCATGCCCTACATCCTTAAAAAAATACTCCAATGGATTACATGCGATTTAGCAAAAAAATATGAATTCAGGAATCCATCTATTCGTAAAAGTGGGTTGCTACGGGAACTGATGGTGCACTTACTCCCCATGGAGAGGGAAAGAATCAGAGACATGTAGCAATATGAAGTCTCGCTGAGCTGGAATGAAAAAAATTGGAAAAAATCTGAATCCAGGTTACAACAACACCGGAATTCCTTCCTGACCAATTTGTCCCAGGGGTTATAATGTTTTTTTACGGTCATGAAGAGGATCAGCGGAACAAGAGGTGGTTAATTGAAACCGAAGAACGCAACGTCGAGTGACCATCCGTTTCGTCCCTTTTTATATCATTAGGGAAGGGAGAGAGAAAGAGAGAGGGTGGGGGAAAGAGAGAAAAAAATTGAAAAACGATATTGCCACCTTGTTACTTACCAGCCACACCTCGACCAATTCTCTCCTTTCCAAATCCACCATCTACGAGATGGAGGTTTTGCTTACTCATCCGCATTTCAAACTGGGGGAGGACAAAAAAAAAAAAAACGCCCCGAGCGTACAGAAACGATATTTTTTTTCTCCCCCTGGAGATCAAAATGCAGGCGTAATCCCTCGGGATGCGGGAAAGGGGCGTAACGCAGATAAATTTCGGTCGGACCCGAAAAAAAAAAAATTTTGGCACGGAAACAAAAATAAACTAAAATAATCCGGACCTCAAACTTATATTTATTTCACCCTCGGACAAGAGAGGAGGTCCGGGGGTATCCGGGTGGTTTTGGGAATTCATTAATCCTCCACTTCCCTCTCGCAGCGAATCATTTTTACGGTCATCCACATCGCGATACACGCCAGGAAAGATTATGGCGAGGTGAGGGTATTAGTGCATTATTTTTCATCTTCCGGGTCTCGCCATCTCTCGCTTTGCAAACGATGGAATTTCGGTCAGAGAGATCCCCGAGGGGAAAAAAGCGGACGGCCAAGGCCGTTTTTATAATTCGCCTTCCCCCCCAAATTCGGATAGATAATATAAAACTTTTGCACGGAAAGGAAGAAAGAAAAAAGTAGCTGAAAAAAAACGCTTTGATTAATTGAAAATAAAACGGCCCCTGAGGGATGGGGATATTCCTTCCCTGTGAACCCTTGGGCTCTTTCAGATACTCGCCTCGGTTTTTACGGCCACCTCTCCGATGCCGTAATAGACGCCGGATATTCCAGAGTGATCGGCGGAAATTTGCGTTGCATACACACACCTTAATTTTTATATATAATGGGTCACCCATATATTACGTAAAGCTGAATTTTCGCTTTTTTCAACCCTTTCTTTGAAAATATTTAAGAGGGGTACTTTACGGGGATTGGTACCCTTTAATATTATCTCGGTGATATTCCCTCCCTAAATTTCGTAACATTGACAATAAACCCTATCTTTTTTGTGAATGATAAAAAAGGAATTTTTCATAAATACCTCAATGCCATCATTTATTCAGTTCTAATTGCTTGTACAATCATTATTTATGGGAAAAGAAGGAATTCATGTCGCATCTTTCTCCCAGCATAGCGGAAGAAGGATCCCTCCCATCCCTAAGAGTACATCAAAGCGCTTGTCCCCTTTAGCGTTTCGTTATGCCTATGGACCGTCTCTGAGGATAGGAGACAGGAAGCACATAAGAAGTCTTTCCATTCAAGTTTGCCATGCACATTTTCTATCCAGACCCAAGCATATTTGCATTCGCCTTAGCGAGAATTTTCATGTTTGAATGGATCAGTATAAAGAGAGGTGGAAAGTAAGGCGTATTGAGTAGAGTAATAGAATTGTAAAGGAGCTGTTATGTGAAATTCATGCAATAAAAAGTATGATATTCCATTTTGACTTTCATAAATTGGTAAAAAGCTATCAAATAAATGCTAGTAGTAGTAAGTACACTTGAGTTTGAGGTGTTACAACGGCTAAGGTTATATCACATCGTCTAACCTATTTTTTAAGCCAATACAGCATCGATGCTTGGGGACTATTCCCAACCTGCAACCACAGATTCTATTCACCATTGCCGATAAATCGAACGCTACCCAAGGACTAAAATGTTCCCCCATCTGCAGAATGTGACCATCTTCTTTTGAATATCATGGGGCCTTATTCCTTCTTGAAAATAGCATTATTTTTCATGTAGTTTATCTTAATTCCGCCTCTCTTGTACAGATTTTGCAATGAATCTTATATAATTTTCAATCTCTTGGCTGACCGCCTAGCTAGCGCTTGATTATTCACAAACCTTAACCTGACTGCCAGTAGACTTACCACCTCAAACGCCTGGAAATGTTTATGCTGTGAATTTTTTTTTCCTCCTAGCCTTCCTGCCAGTGAATTTTTCTTCCTTCCGAGCACACGAATTAAATAAATTAAGGGGTGGCTGTGGGATAGAAGTGATTGGGGAGAAAGGGCTGAATTTATTTAACCTGCCCACGACATGAGTGGGGAGAGACAGGGATCGGAGGTGGAATTTCAAGATTCCCGTTCTCTCCGTGACAAAAAACCACTCGCCGAGGGGTAAAATTGGTTAGGATAAATTGGGTCACGAAACGAGCCAAGGAGGGGTGAGTTGACGATGGTAATTATCCACGATATTCTTGGGGGATTTCGGAGAAAATTTTCCGCAGCGCGAAGGCATGAGCGAGAGAGGCCGACCGGCTCCTGACCCTTAGTACCTACCTCAAGGGAATTTATTAACGAGCAGTTATCTAGTTTCTGACTCCTTTGAATTACGGCCCCAGTGGAGTGAGCCATGCTCAACCTAACGGGAACATTGTTCTCGGGTTATGTTTTTTCGAGAACTTACCAGGCTTCAGAGGGTTTACCTTGTGGAAGCCGACTGGATGGATATCTTTGTGCGATTTCCAGCTTTTCACGTTTAGTGCGTAATTCATTTCGTTCCCATATCGAGTCTCCGGTAAAAACCCGTGTCTCAAAAACCTACGCACACACACACACACCTTTCTCCAATATTATTGAAGTAATTAAATATAAAATCATACAGAATCTGGGTAGGGAATATGAATTTAAAATTCCAGTGATTAAACGCAAAAGGTCAGACGACAATCGTCTGGTAGCGTATTCTCCATCTAGAAGTGAAATTGACACCCATCGCTTGCTAAAAATTTATTAAACCTCAATAATATATATATAGGGATATGAATAACAGTAAATATATCCAATACGAGTGCAGCAGTGGATAACATTGGTAGCTGCATGTTGGCATAAGGACTTGAAGCTAACCCAACTAACAGCATGTTTTTGAATGCTTGCTTTGCTATTTTTATCTTTTTTTAAATAGTGAAGTTTAGAACAGTATATAAATACTAATCCTTTTTATGCATGATATGTAGTGCATGTTTGGTGAGAATTCACCCCCTGCCACACACCTTTGAGGTGGCTTGCAGGGTATTATGTAGATATAGATGTATATGCATTCGTACTACATATACAACAGGATCTATCGATGCATGAAAAATTATTGTGAGAAAACCTTGCTGAATTGGTGAAATATGGAGAAACAGTACGGTTCAATACGTAATTTTATGAAAGGTATACCTCAACTCAAAGGATAAACACAAGATGGAAGGCGGTTAAAATTTTTTTTCGTAAAGAAGATTCACCAAAAATTAAATATTTTCAATTCCAAATACGTTTTTAATCCATTGTAATTGAATACATTTATATTTGGAACTGTAAAGATTTTCTTTCTAGAAAACCATAATGCAGGATATCTATATTAGTGAAGCCTCAACCTATACTTTTTTAAACTGACTATCACACAATTCGCACATTGAAGCTTGAAATTCCTATAGATCCTCCACATAAATGGGAATATTTAGGAAAATGGGAATGTGAATCTGGCTTTAAAAATATTCATTTAAATCTTCGATTGAGTTGAGGTAAATATCTTACCTTTTCAAACAATTATAATATGGATTGACGCAGATGACTTATCTGAGGTTCCTGGTTCGAACCCCCCCCCCCCCCCCCCCCCCCAGAAATGTGCATACGATACAATTTATTCAGCTGAGTTCGATACTATGAGAAGAAAGAAAAAGTCGATGGAATGTAAAAAAAATAGTTCACACTCGTTAATCGGATGGGAAATATATAATGTTCACATCAAACCGTTACTGCGTTCACTTTCGCGACGATTGCCCTCAGCTTGTGTTTATCCTTGGCAAATGCGACGCTAGCCGATTCTCCGCGGTCGTAACATTCATTTCAGCTCGTCCTACGGTTAATGTTACCCAGGACACTCCCGTAACGAGGTCGCAGCTCTGACCTTTGCAAAAGCATTATGTACATAGGTCTTCTCTTTTTCTTTTTTCAAAACTCGGTTGTGCACTTCGGGCCACCTCCCGCGGTTCCACCTCTTTCTCCTCTCTCCCTCTCAAAAAGCACTCCTTCCATCCACTCCATGTCGTTTATTACCCTTCCGCACATCCACGATTGCCAAGTGAAATGGATCGGAACCCATTGTGAACACCTTCCCATCGCCAAGAGGGGGAAGGTCGAGCATTCAATTTTTATCGGAAACCAATGAGTGGCTGCGATGACAGTTCGTCCACGCGTTCGCTGTCTATTTTGAGACTCGAGGAAGGTAGCAGCTTCCTTTAACAGGTTCACCCACAACTACCGGCCGCTCCTTGGAAGACGCGAACGCTCCCAGCGTAGGGGTGTGCGCGGACTGAATAAAAACATGTATCGCCACGCATTGAATGCCATCTAGAACATGAAATAGTAATAATGGTCAAAGACATTAACCGATATGCAAACAAAAAAACTTGGCGGAGTTCATTCGTCTAGTTTGGGAAGAGTTCCGTCGTCAACTCAAGCACCTAAAATTATAGCACTATTCTACAGAACTTAGTAGCGTACGAGGCGTTCGGTGAGGTACCTATCAAGTATCATCAAGGCTCGACCTGACGGTTGAAACGAGTTTTATGCTACAGTAATAAGTTATGTGGAATAGTGCTGTATTTTTTGTTGTTGTCTGAGTACGGTTTCCTTCCACTTCATCTCGACGGACACAGTTGCCTTCATTCAGTCGTCAAGTCTGAAGGGCCGGACATAACACATGGCACCCTGAAGAGCACGAGCTCAGTCGAATCACTGCATTAACACATCTAACATTGGCTTGGCACCACACTGCACTCGATTCTTCTCTCAACATTCGTATTATGTTGTTTCTTTATTTTACGCCTTTCACCCCTTGCTCCATATTCATATCGCGGTACCACTTTGTCATTTTTTTTCTCGAACACAGTCATCATCGTCATGATGTGCCCGAGAAGGTTTTTTTTCAGATTTTTCGTCACACGTCTTTCTTCTCTCACTGTTAAAACTCCTTTACCTGCCATTTAAAAAAAAACATTTTTTTCTATAATATGTATCACATTTAAACTGACTCCGTCATTTCTGCGGCTGTTACCGTAAACGCCTTGTCCCAATTCGTAATTTCATTTCTCTTTTGATTTAATGGTCTGGCACTCTTCTACTATTTCATCGCCTATAAGTTGTGGTTCTGATAACCCAAATATAAAATAATCCTCCACAGTTTCAAGATTTAATTTCACGAGTGTAACATAGCTTCACTGAATCTTTCCTCATTTTTTTCCGCGACGACCGTCTTCACAAGTTTTTTAAGGCAATTACCGACATGGTGCCGATTGGCTCCTCAAAGTTTCGGAAATAAAGTGGGAAGACTTTCTGAATATATTCCTGATATTATAGCATCATCTCTTCGCCTTGTAATCGTGCATAATCCGAGAGTACCTCTATGATCTACAATTCAATAACGAATCTCTGGTTCCCTCAACCGCTCCGCATTACAATTAAACACGTTAATCTAGGTGCACAGTTAAATAAATACGTACAGGAGCCAAAAGCACAAACACATTATTAAGCGTTGGCGGCGGGACAGATTGACGATCGATGAGTATAAAAAATGTATCGTTCAGTCATTATGGTGGAACCGCTTAATGAAATGTTCTCCCAAAATTTCACGGATATTGAATGTCAATATATTATATAGATATATATTTCGAGGATAAATGAGCAAGCACACAAGCCCTTTGCCCTCCTTCATATCGTCGGGATGAATTCGAGGAGAAAAATAAAATCCAGCATTTATTCCCGCCTTTCATTCCCATGATTGCTTCCGGTCGCAGCCTTTGCATCGGTGACGGTCGCGGCGCGCAAATACACAAAAGGCAACGTTTTCCGCGACGAAATTGCGACAGGTTAGAGTCCCTCGATGGCCACCAGCAAATATTTAAATGCACGTAGCCGGCAGGTGTGCGCACGTGATGAAGGGAACGTGAAAACAACACGATCCTTACGGAGGAGTAATCGATGGGTTGGCTGTGACACAGTGGGGAAGAAAGGAGGTGTGGGAACACCCCGAGGGGATTGGTCTGACGAGCTCGGTCGCAATTGGAGCATAAACACCAACCAAAGGACAATGCGTGTGTCGCATTCTTCGCGCCACCAGCTACGTATGTAATCATAGTGTGCCTTTTACCCATGTGCAGCATTTGAGACTCTTCATCATCATCACCACTGGCCGTCAGCGCTAAGGGTGGTTAATTAAAACACTCGCGGACCATGTCACAGTTAAAAAAGAATATTTAAGACATTTATAAAATATAAATAAACAACACTATTTTTCCCTTCCAATCCCTGGTGCTTTCCTAACGGTTTAATACAGAAGTGTTATATATTGCGGTCTTAGGTAAGATGCGTATGCGACACAGCCTAAGCATATGGAGCTCCTAAACACTAAATTATAGCACTATCACAATATTCTGTGGGTCTAATTCCGATTCAGGTTCAACCTATCTTCATCGCAATTAGTACCTACTAATGTCGTACATATACATATCATCAGTACATCATTTACTCAGGGATTAATTCAGGGTCCACGGGAATTGATCTGAAAAAGGAGATCTTAAACCATATCTGGTTGCTAACTTCTCCACTTAAATGTGTTTCCCCCACGCAAAGCTTAAAAATATTCCAGAAATGCACCATGAATTTATTATTATTACAAGTAATTTACATTATTTTGTAATAATAATCTATCAAGGATATTACTAATAAATTCCTTGTAATAATTTACATTATTACAAGGAATCTAGAAATTTGACAAAACGTTTCATTAGATGTTTTATTAATGTTGTCCAATAAGAGGGGTGAAAATTTCCGTTTACGAAAAGCAAACACAGTGTACCAACAGACCGATTAAATAAAATACCTTTAAATATTTGAGCAACATTAAAAATTAATTACTAAAATTTCACTGAATACTGAAAACAAAGCCACAGGATTTTTGCTCCAATGATTCCATCAGATTTTAATGACGCCTATAATAATACCTATTCTCTTAATGAATTACCTGATAAATTAATAAAAATGTGATTAATTTTCCTCACTAAAAAAATAGGATTAAAAGATTGACGGAAACTCCAATCCAGGCTTCTAATGAAGAAACTGTAAAAATGCTAATGACAGAAATATTTATTATCTATTCAGTGTTCGAAATATATTATTAATGTCTTGCTAATGATACAAATAAACTATTTACGTCATTAGCAAGATATATATCAGACACTTTACCCTGCGAGCCATTGTAAAGGCGTGCGTTAGTTTTCATCAGCCGTGAAATATACGATTGGGGTGAAAAAGACGGTTGAAAGGGGAGACATAATATTTTTGGAGAGTGTTGGTCTTTGTTTGCACCATGGTCGTGGATTGTGCGTTGAATAAACGAATTATTGATCCCTTGTTTCGATTAAAATATTCTTCATTAATTCCTCGCTTTATCCCGTCCTCATGATGTAACACAAAGCTAGAACTTTTGTCTATATTTTCAGCGTCGAACACGTGCAAATAGAATACACCAGGTAACTTTCATCTATAGACTAGCTATCTGTAGATGACTATGGATATGAGGTTGATGTAACATTTTTTCGGAGAGACATGAGCTAAGGGAGAAAACATGTACGAAACATGATCGGTGCTGAAAGCCCTCTAATCAATCGGTGTCGTCGATAGGCTTTTTATGTACCTTCATTACGTGCCACCGGAAATTACCTCACCAATTATTTCCCCCAATTTCTTCATTTGGCGAGGGCCGCTTCCCCAAGCCAAGGCTTTTGACGGTCGCAGTGATGAAACCAGCTCCACCTTCTCGCCTGGCCTCGTCCCACCCCCCGGAAAGAACGAATCAAGGATATATCATCCGAGTTCACCCCCCGGGGAAAATTTCGGTCTGGAGAAATCCGACACACGGAAGGGACAAGGTTGTCTGTCTCATCGGGATGACTTTCGCGGGAGACCCAGGGGTGTGGTGAGCACGACCTCACCTTCCGAAGGTCGAATTTCGAGACGGGAAAGGGGGAGGGAAGAATTAAATTGAAAAGACGGCTTTGGGTGTCACCATGGTGAAAGACCACTCCCTTTTCTCATCAAGTGGTAACGTTGAAACCAATTATAGTGTGACGAATTAAAATCGCGTCAAAATATGCCAATTAGCCCCTAAAATACTGCGATCTACGCGAATAAACCAACATGTATGAAAATAGAAAATCCACATTAGCCTTACGTTACCTTAATAACCCCACTTTCTTACAATAGCAGCAAAAATCTTATCCTATTTGAAGAGCAGTAACGGCTGATATTAATGAAAGTCATGGTTTGTCAATTAAGTACCTAAAGGTGAACATCAAAGTGAGGAAGGCACCTTGAAAAAGTAGTCCAAAGGTATCGTTTTGCATGCAGAGTTATATCTGCTGTTACCGTCATCGAGAGGCTAAACGGGTATTACAACAATAATGAAATGCGATACTGAAATGCATATTAAAAACAACCGCAGCTTTTCTTTCAGGTATATTTTCTTCCAGATCCAAAATCAAAGCATTAGACCGAAAGCTGCAGTTGAGGCACGAGATTAGGATTATCCTTTACCCAATGAGGGTTATGGGCACCTTTTAATGTCTAATGGGAGAGGGCTAATAAAAGCCAAATAAATCCCGATACGGCATACATTTATGTTTCGGCATACAACGATGAATGAGAAATTCGGAGAGAAATGACGCCGCAATCGCTGAAGGCCGAAAAAGAAAAGGAATGCAAAGAGGGAGAGGGAAAAAACGTGAAATTCCGTGGACAAGGAAGGAAATGAAGAATTTCCGAAATTCTAAAAATGTTCTGCTCCGAGGTCCGATTCGGCGGGCGGAATGGCCAATATGAAAAAAATACAACACATTGCCAACGCGCATTATTACGTGCCGAGGGTGGATGCCAGTTTTTTTTAAAATACCTGCCGCAGCGAATACATCACATTTCAAAGTGCTATCAAAATTTACATAACGATAAGGTGTGCACGAGGAAGTGAGTAAGCGTCGAATCGACGTTATTTACAGGTTTTATCGTCGCTTACACTTCTTTCTTTCGAGGTGCAACGGCTCAATTGCTCGTTCAGAGGAATTCCTTTCTCTTTTCCGTTCCTTTCTATTCCAGTTAATCAGTCGTTTCCCGAAAAATTCACGTATTAATTGGTGCTGTGCTATTTCCGCGAACTCTCTTCCTCCATTCATGCACTTATTAAGTGGGCACTCAGGATGCGGAAAGATCAAAGAGGTCTCATTGTGAAAGGCAACATCATAACTGCCTTTTAATGTCCCACCAATTTATTCCACGAATATCGCGTTGATGCTTAGCGAGTAGACTGCACAGCCAATGACCAATAGTCGGGAGAGGAGTTTGGTGGCGGCCGAAAGCTTCCTATTCCGAGGGTTCCAGGTTTAAATTTCTACAGGGGTATATTGCTCAGTTTAATGCCGGCCCCTACTTGAATTCTGTGAGGAGAACTTCAAGTTCACTCTTCCGTTCGTCGAATACCACCTTATACTGTGGATTCCTCGGTGTCTATCGTTGAAAGCAGGGCAATGCAGGAATGGGTTTTCTCCCTACTCCTTTCCCCACAAATCCAATATTCAGCACCTCTTCGTATGGTCTGAGATACCTTTTACATCTATACATCTACATAATACCCTACAAGCAACTTCAAAGGTGTGTGGCAGGGGGTATATTCTCACCAAACATGCACTACATATCATGGATTTAAAAGGATTAGTATTAATATATTAGTCTAAAATGCAATATTTAAATAGATAAAAATAGCAAACTAAGCATGCAAAAACGTGCTGCTATTTGGGTTACCTTCAAGTCCTTACACCAACATGCAGCTACCAATGTTATCCATTGCTACACTCGTACTGGACATATTTACCGCTATTCATATCCTTAATTGTCCGTTATTTGTATCTCTAATTTTACGAGGAAAAAATGACATTTTGAATCTGTCAGTTCGGTAATCAATTTATCAAATTTTGTGATTATGGTCCAGTCTACCATAGTGAGTTGGGGTTCGCAAAATATTTTTAGCATCATCACTGGTCTTGGAATTATTGTCTTGGAATTTATTTAAGAGATAAAGTCTAAATTTCAACCTGCGATCTGATAATGATTCCCATTTTAATTCATTTAATATACTGGTTACGCTAATATAGTTATCGTACCGTCCCTTTACAAATCTTGCCGATCTTCGCTGCACACGTTTAAGTTCGTTATTTAGACCGATTTCGTAGGGATCCCATACACTGGCAGCATATTCCAAATGAGGTCTAACAAAGGAAAAGTAGCCGATTTCTCGTACATGTTCATCACATTTACCCAATACTCTTTTTTGAATACTCTTTTAATTGCGGGACAGACATAATACTAATGACGATCAAAGGAGGTCCCAATATGGGAGGACCTGAGAAAAGTTTATACGTCATTTACTTCGCAGGGAAAATTTTCAATTATAAACTTTGAGGATCTTTCAGCATTCACCTTCAAACCCCACATGGAAGTAAAACTTTGTATTTCCAGACAAACGTATTACAACGGCACGACCGCTTTCACCCGCTAGGGCATAATCAGGTACAAACATACATGTACTGATGCTCTAATGATGATGCCCTTCCGGGTGAAACCGGTTGTAATAAGTTTGTGTGGAAATACAAAGTTTTACTTCCTTGTGATGTTGAATTTCCATAAAGTTAGGCCTGAATCTGTTAATTTTATTCACCTTTAAACTTTTCATAGGATGCCAATTTGCCGGCTGATTCTCGGCGGAGAAAGAATACGACAATTGCAGGCGACGCGGTACATTAACTTCATTTAGACGGCTAGGGCAAAACATGGCATTGAACAACTCATATCACAAACCAGGGGGAGTAGGTGAGGTGGGTGGCGGGGGAAGCAAAAACACAGGAGCACAACAATTTTCGAGCTGACAACGGGATACAACGAGCCGGAAACAATGAAAACGAGAAAACTCTCGGGGCCGCGGGTGAACTACGCGTTTGAAATTCCTCGCTCCATGGGGTTAGTGTGATGGGAGGATTGGGACAGGAATTGTAGAGGCGATGTGGGAGGGAGGAATTCCGTTTGACCCGCGAAACGGTACCGCACGCAATGGGGGAGAGTGGAAGGGAGGCGGGAGGGAGGCGACGGGGGTGCGTATATTGATTTGGCTCCACGGAGGACGCCGGGAGGGGGGGTGGATGGTTTGCGCAAAACATTCTCTCGTTGTGTCTGATTTTCGGCCCGGACCGCCACAGGTATGTGCGCGCCTCCGGGGGAAATTCCCCCTCCCCGGAAGTTGAAGAGCGATCGCATGATGGGCCAAGCGACGGGGAGGATTAAAAAGGCGGACGCGGCCACCGCTGAAATTCGTCCGCGGATATTTCCGATCCGCCCTCGCATTCCGCAACTGCATCGGTGACAAAACGCGAGCGACACGCTTCTCCACTTCCTTTCGCAACCACGGGATTGGAGACAGGAAGGGAAAAGTGAGGGGGGAGGTTGTTTTTATAACTCCCAAAGTCTGGGCTTCCCGGAGTCAGACAGGGTATTTGGAGATAGCCCAAGGATATTCCAGCACACACCACGTTTATTTCCTGTATATTGTGGCAAATAAGCAGACTAATATTCTTTCAGATTGCAATGTGGATTCTTTCTTTTGAAAATATAAAATAAAAGAATGAAACTTTGTAAGGTCCACTTTATATTTAAATAAGCACGACCACGGTTTTATAACATAGTTACATCTTCAGGTTACATCTTCTACCTGAAGATGTAACTATGTTATGAAACCCGGGTAGTGCTTATTTAAATATAAAATGAACCCAACCAAGTTTCATTCTTTTATTTTCCATTACGGAAAGGTATCAGATAGTCAATCCTGAAGTTATTAGCTTTATCTTTCTTTTGAAATAATATCTACAACGTGTTTATGGTCACAATGTATAACGATAGCTTTCCATCGGCTAGGATATATTTTTGGTGGAATTCCAAGACTATTTCTTGTAATTATGTTATCCAAAGGACTTATTCACGACTTTTTTCTCTTTAAATCCACGTTTTCCTACATCTCATCGTACTATCAAACATACTTGTTATTTGCCTTCTTCTTCCACGATTATCCAGTATTCTAAACTCGAAAACGGACTACAGGATCCCATTGACTAAAAGTATTAAATTAATGATTAAATTTATGCCGTGTAACCTCTCCTAATGCCATCAAAAAACTCATCGGCAATTGATTTCCTTCCTATGAATATATTAACGAAATGTTTGTAACAAAATTCCACTAACTGAATTTTGCAGAGCTTTCTACTACTCAGCCAATATTTTCTCTGTAGACACACTACACTTGCCTAACATTTTGCATAGTGATACGTAGTACAGAGCATTTTGCACAAAGGCACACAAAAAGATCTTTTCAGGCACCTGGCATTCTGACAAATAATCAAAAGAATGGGGGAGTAAATATTTTATTTGGGAAATTTGGAAACGGAAAATTCCCGTTTTTACCAGAAATTCCCGTCAATTCCCGCATGACTCCAGCCGATAAAAAAATCCCGTAATATTCGGTAACTATCCCCGCGGCAAATCCTGCCTGATAGACACTCTGGGTTGACGACGTTATGACAACGCTGTACGATATTCCTCGCCAGGTAGAAGGATAGGTCAAAAGACACCTCAAATTAGGTGAGTGGGAAGAGTATGGGATTCCTGACCTTCGAGCCTGGAATAGAGAATCCTGGCAAATAAATGTCCACTTTGATCCCTTGTGGACGACATTATAATTTCGGTTCACCATATGTCGCCTGGGACGTAAAATTGTTGATCCTATGCCGCCTTTCCTTTTATTATAACTACAGTGTTCAACCCATTGGTTGGTCTGTCTAGCCGGAGCACAGCTCACAAAGTACTAAGCCCAACGGTGCGCGAAATACACGCATCAGGTTAGGGAGGCTAGTTCCTTTACATGTACGTCTAGCCCGCGGCCTCTCCGTACCCCGAGTTCCTAGCGCAGGGAGCGAGACACAATGAGAGTACAAACAGGGAACCTACGCGATATTGTAATAAAGGGAACGGTATACCTCTAACGCAGCGAAAGGCGTATGAGGATTATTGCATCAGGGCTTGGGACTAAATCCTCGGACCAGCCACCGGAGCTCGGGTGATGAAAAGTCTAGCACACGCTCCGCTAAGCAGAGAAGTTGTTCGGTTGTTGCCCCCGCCCTCCTCCCACTGGTGAACGTTGCCCCGGAGAACGTCAAAGCACAGGAACATGCCCGAGCCGAGAAGAAAATACAGAATACAGTCCCGCTCCGTCTCTAGGGAGAGGAGCGATGATTTCCGCACATAAATTTCCGACGTCCTTCGGACCATTACCCCCATGATTAACTCAATGGGAGAAAAATATTTCCACACTAAGGTTAGGGAACGGGGGGTTATTTTCCACGAACTTCTGAATCCAGAATTCAATCTAGTGGATGAAATATCATCGTCTCTTTTCCAGGCTCCTCTCTGAAGGGAATCGCTGGAGTAACTTCAAGAAAATTGCCTCAATGAGACAATCTCTCCATTCCTATACCTCGATTTACAGCCCCATTACGTCGCCGTCATCCGTAACATTTGTTCCGTCATGTTAACACGGAGGAATTCTCTTGTCATGAGGGAATAAAACGACGCCATTGTTATTGTCGTCATTGACTTGTGACGGCATTAAACACGAGTCATGAAGTAGCTTGAAGGCATTTTAATAGGCTGCAGCTTAGAGTTATAAAACAGACTGCTCCTTATTCAGCCCATTCTAAGCATATGCGAGTGTGGAAATAAAATTAATCATATTGGTATAATGACGTGCAATTCTCCACAAAAATTTGTGGAATCATTACGCAATTTTTATTCAATTTTTGTGGAAAATTGCACATCATTATTCCAGTATAGACAAATTCCACTCCATTTCGGAAGAATCCTCGGATTTTATAGTATCCATTGGGTCGCACCCATAAAGCTGGCGAAAGCAGTAAAATTTTCCCTTTTTTTACTTAATTATAATAATTAACATTTTTTCATCGGCTAACCTCTTTATATTAAAATAAATTTATTATTTTACATCCTAAACTACCTGCTCATACGAGGTCTTCCTTTGCCATTATTTTCATGGACCTAACCCTCGATGACTGTCTTCAACTATAATATACGCCTTAAGATGTGTTCACCCACCCTTCGCAAAGAACTTAAAAAAGTGAAGACAATGACGAACTTTTTTTTTTCTTTTCGGTCTCATTGAAATTCAAAATCATTACGCCATTTTTCTTCTATGGACAGAAAATTAGGTGATCTTCAATTTTTGAGTCATTATTCTGTATAAAAAAATACTTAAGGGATACTTCATCAGAGGGACTCCGATGGCATCATCACATCATCACAATGAATAATTCTTGATGCCACAGCGATACCTAAACATGGCCTATATTGAATTATTTGAAAATTAGTATTCAAACTGTGCACATTGCATTATTAAAAATAAATATATTAGCTCTTTAGGTTCATGGTTAAGTTAAAGAAGCGAATACGCCGTGGGAGAGGGTAAAAAAATCAATTGTTATCAATGCCACACTAATCTTCCGTTGCTCACTGTAAACGATTTCTAGGACGTAATGCAGAGACGGATTCACCGAAACAAACCAGTCAACTTAAATCCGAGTGTTACACCAACTGTAGCACTTCAGTATTTCGGACTAAAATACTTCGTTTAATTCCACACAAAGACTTTTCCGAATGAGTAAAGTTAAGGTCAACATAGTTGGAGGTCTCAAAAAAAAACCTACTTGAGAGTTTTGCTAAGAACGTAAACCCTTCCGAACCATGGTTTTACACAAGAGCGTCCAACTGTTCCATTATGCAGAGGAATGCGACGAGGATTTTGGAGCGGAACAGGAGGAGGATTGGCTTTACGTATCTGCTGCAGTGGGAAAGGAAGAATTATTAAAATAGACGTCGGAAGACACGAAAGTTGGAAGCTGAGACCAGCTCAAGATGCTACCAATCCCTAGATCCTGCAGGTTTTTCGTACGCCCCAGAAATCTCTTCCGGGAGCGACGGATTGCACATTTCATTCCGGCCAGTGAGAACTTCTGCTTAGGATTCTTGAATCTAATTACGAGAGAAGAGATTGCGCGAAATTTCCTCGCTGCTTCTGTCCACCATGAAAAGAAAACCTACACCTAGATACGAAGAATGCCATGGCCAATGTCACTTCAAGTGCGGGTGGAAACGGGGTAAAACAATTATGATCATAAGTTTCCCTAATGTTAAATGTTTACATTCCAAGGAATAATTACACTTTTACGGCACAGTACGGAGGAAAAGTGGAGAGAAAACCAGGGTCAGTATTAAGCTGCTCTTAACGAAAGGCGCCAAGGGACCAAGTTTTAACGTCCCATCCGACGGTTATAGTACTGAATTCAAATGATCTCCACAAATCAGTCAATGTGAGGCAGGTTATCGAATAAAAAATGTCTAACGAAAATGCTCTTAACGAAAGGCACCAAGGGACCAAGTTTTAACGTCCCATCCGATGGTTATAGTACTGAATTCAAATGATCTCCACAAAGCAGTCAATGTGAGGCAGGTTATCGAATAAAAAATGTCTACTATTACCAGGATTCGAACCAGAGACCACGAGGCGTGAGGCCAGTACTCCGACCACTTCATCAACCTGATCGCCTAATTATCTTATCTTGTTCTTGTTTTTCCTGTTTTATTCTTAGCGGAAATATGAGCTCTCCACAAAGTATTCAAGAGGGACTCGGTATAGCCTGACTGTAAAAAATCCCTGCCACTGCCAGGATACGAACCCGGGCCCTCGTTATGCGAGGCCGATTCACTAGCACCAAACAAACCCTAAACCCGACCCAGGGGCGGCGCGACGTGGCGTGGCCAGGGCGGGAAGGCGGGGATTCCCGCCAGGGCCCTTTTACGTCCCAAATAAGACGTTTATAGCAGCGAAAGTTTTCATGCCGTTTATATATCATTTGCACAACTTTTGCCTTAACGACCTGAAACGCGTTTTTACGCACAAATATTTTCAGAAGGGGGAGGGCGGGTCACAAAAACCGGGCCCGGGCCCCTGAGCACCCACCCCGCCCCTGACCCGACCCACTAACATATTTGGTATGTAGCCAGAGATATTTGTACGAGGTTTGTGCTATAACTGTCTCGCTTGAGGTTAGTTGGAACTGGGGACTGTAATGCATGTGAAGTATCCTTATGCACTGCAGGTTTCATTGAGTTACTAGTGAAACCTTCCGTGTAGATAATAACAATAGGATCCTTTACTTGTCGACACTCCTCCCCTGTGTAGAGTGACCCCGGCCGTACATCCGTGAGGCAGCTTCCTAGGTAGATGCAGATCCTTCCACCCGAAGTGAACTGCAGGTGTTGGCGCGGAAAAGCTTAGGAAAAAAAAGAGACCCGACTTCACGCGTGGCTACGAATAAGGAAAAGAGCTACCGTTGAGTCGGCAGCCAAGAGTTGGGTCTGCTATTATAGACATTATGCCCGCGTTCACGCTCCGGTAAATTTTCAGCAGTGAAAGTGCTACGGGAAAAAAAAACCTAACGGTAATGGACGAGGTGAAGCAAGGGGAGGGGGGTGGAACGATGACGAAGGCGACTACGTCAGAGGTTTCCTAAAGCGAGAGTGGATTTGCGGAGAGTATAACGGCTCTCTCGCAGTTGCCCCACCGCCAATGCCGTTCGAAAAGCCGCAAGCGTCCTGACGGCACACGAGTCGAGAGGGAGGGCGCGGGCGGCGGTCTTCAGTTGTTTTTTTTTCTCGATTCCACTCGCATTCGAACTCGGGGAGTTTTCTTCGTTTTCCTTTTCGCTACGATGAAAAGCATGAAACGCCCCACGTAGAAAAATATCTCCATCACCCGTCTCGATGAGATTGAGAGGGGCGGAGGGGGGTGGAAGAACCGTTAGGTTGTGGTTACGAAACTCATGGGCGTGATACTTTAGTCGTCCCGCCGTGAAGTCGCCGCTCGTATCCGGAGCAGCGATGGCGTCCTTCGCGGCGGGAGGAGGAACCAAAGTGCAACGCCGACACTGCAGCCGGTACGCAATGTTGGCGAACCGAGTCGATTCGTTTAAGTTTTTTCGCGAGAAACTACCATAAAATAACACAATTCGAGCCCTTAAAATATTGGCGGCAGATTGAGAAGGATGAATAATACAATAATTAATACTACACTCTTTTTCACTGACACCTACTAATGTTTCAGCAAGTAATTGCAGTTTTCACCTTTAAAATGAAAATTACTTTCTGAAACGATGTTCAAAGTTGATAAAAAAAACTGGATATACCTACTCATCATCAATCCTAAATCCTAAGATTGGTTTGGCATAGCTATTCACTAGATTCTCCTATCGGCTAACCCCTTCATATTCGCATAGTTCTTATCTTTCCAATCCTTCACTACTTGCGGAGGGATTCAAACCTGCGACCTTCAGGTTGTTAGCCCGCCGCGATACTGGCCTGATTACCAAGGTTGGTTTTGAGTCTGGATATGGATTCAGCGGAAGGAGTTTCATAAATACGTTTCTTCACCGTTCTAAGAGTTCCACTCCGTCACTGAAAGGGCTGGAATAGTAAACTACGTACCGAACACTTTGATTGAAAATGTTACGATAACTTGGCACGAGTTAAGCTGAAAATGCAGATAGTTATATTTTGAACTCCACACTGCATCAGCATGACAGAAAATAGACCGGATAGTTCAACTGACGGGCCCTGAAATTTCAATAAATAATTTTTCCCACGCTCAGTTCATAATCACTGTACGATGGACTATAATCCCGCGAGTAATTAGAGATCATAATAGGTAACGCAATAAGCAGTTAGATAGATGTGTTGTGGGTAGCAAAGTTTGAAGTGCATGGCCATAATGGAATGAAAATCACTGCATGCCAGCATATGCCTAACCAAATAGTAAGAAATATATAACATTGTAAATTCAAGTGAAATGGTTGCGCGTAGCTGGTGAATTCATGGCTAAAAAGTTTTCATTTTCAAGTTTTATTATGCTGCTCAGCGCATGTAACTAGACAATGTTTATGTAGTACATGATCAGTGATGATTCACCCCCTGCCACACACCATACGGTGGCTCACAGGCTAATCCGTAGATGTAGGTAAGAAAACAAGAATACATCGGACTTTTTATCCACTCTCCCCTCTTGTATACTTTTCATCTTAAACTTGTTTTCAAGACTTACGTGATGCCAAACACACTCGCACAAGACTTCGCTCCTTTGCAAGGCAACACGTAGTTGTAGGTGTGCCTAACACTCCACGGCCGTTGTGTCGGTTACTTTCGAAGTTCATGCACGCGAGGCGTTACTCTCGTAAGAACCTCGTCGACTATCCCACACACGCCATGCACTTGGAGAGCGCATCATGTGGACGAGCACTTTGGGTTCCTTGAGTGTTTGATCACCGTCGACGAAGTCGGCGATGTGGAGTGGGCGGTTGTGGGAGGGGGGCGAGGGAAACAAAGTGCATGATATGAGGGAGTGGAGAGGCTGCGCTGCATCCATCCAGCGAAAAGGAGGTCGACCCGCGCGATAATTGCCGAAAGCTTTCCGATTCCTGCGATAATGTTTCGATATACGGGGTAAAGGCGCGTTTACACGTAGCAGTTGACTGCTATGACAGTCAACTGCTAACAACTGTTAAGCCCTACTCGCATGTGTAAATAGCAACTGCGATGCGAGTTCAAGTTGATACTGGATACATGTCGAACACTATCGATCCTTGTCCGAGCTATTAGCAAAGTTGAAGTCCGTCTACTTTCCAGCGGAAATGTATCCAACACAATCGCAAACGTAAAGCAATACACGACGTCTGATAACGGGAATTTGGATATAATAACAAGGACATCCCTCCCCAAAGAGGAGATTCTGCTCTTTAAAGAATGGGAACAAAAGATTATCGTCATTGGAATTTATTGCTTGAATAATTTCATAAAAATTTAAGCATCAATCACTATTGAAATAAAACTCTTTTTATTTGTTATCACAACGCCTAAATAGCGGCTTTAAGCTGCATAGAAGTTGGTGCAGACGCATCATAGCAGTAGCGATATAGATACATCGCGCATCTCGCGACTGTCATAGCAGTCAACTGCTACGTGTAAACGCTGCATAACGTATGGTATTCGATGTCCGAATCGATTATTCACCTCCGGGTTTCCAAAGCGGCTATCGCTTCGCACGGTCCTCAGCGAGAGTCTCGTATCGCAGTCAAAACGAAACTTATTAAAAAAAAAGACTTTCGAATAGTTCGAAGGAATGGAGAGGAAGAAATAGAGAAAGAGAGAGATAGGAAAAAAAATCAAGCGAGCTTGTGAAAGACGTGCGTTTTTGCGAGAAACCATTACCTATAGCCGATAGCGTGCACATTAAGGAGAAACCTTTCAGTCAGGTGGATCAGAAGTAGTTCCAGTCCAGTGCGAGACACTTCTACCTGAATCTACGCAAGAGACCGTTCAAAAATATTTTTAGGATTAAAAAAAAAGTGTTTCGAATACTGCAACCACACGAGTTTTTATTAACCCTTTGAGAGATTATTTACCCCCAATTACATAATTTAAAATCTTTGTTTGTTATTCATAGTTGCTTCCTCAACTGCACGGTATAAAAAATTCCATTTTACACGCTTGATGGCAACTGTATAATATAAAGAAACGGAGGTTCTATGATGAGACCTAAGCTCCAGTGGCAGGAAATTCAAATTAATTTGTGCTATCACCATGAAATCACCTACACTCGAAGGGTTAACTACACAATATGTTGATAATGTGCCTATGTTTTAGCTAACCACATTAAGATAACAAGGAGGAATATTAAGATACCATCATCATCATCATCATGGGTCAACAATCCTAGGATTGGTTTGACGCAGCCCTCCACTCGATTCTTCTATCGGCCAACTTCTTCATATTAATTGTAAGATACCATAAATTAATAAAAACAGAAAGTATTGACCCAAAAGATATTTTGAGCAATAAACAGTTTCAAGTGGATCATGGAAAATGATGAAAGAAGAGAGAGAATAGAAAACCTAAAATACAAGATTTAGGCGTATAATGCAAAATTTTGAAAGGACGGATAGAATAAAAAATGAAGACTCTCAAGAGAATACTCTTATAAAAATAAGAATCTTATTCGTACCTACAATACAGAGCATAGTAAAACAGAGAAGATTTAGGTGCGTTTGGCCCACCCTAAGATATCTTACCCTGTAGGAAGTGCTGTGATCATTGAATTTCCTCTTATAAACCTGGAACTACCTATTATTAATTTTCGGAATTATTAATCAAACAGAAACAATTTCCGTTCCCAAAAACTGAATGTTTTCTCGCTCCCGTTCATTCATCTTCTTCTGTCAAAGAACAGTACTCAGAATTACTTGACGCTACACTCAATACGAAAGCCTGGAGGTACCTTTTTAAGTTTCAATCTCATTCTCAGATTTATTTTCTCGGTATCAAACGTTCCATAAAATAAACTACCAAGAAAATAATAATGAAGTTCATAAAAAAAGAAATAACAGGGCTTCAAGTATTTGATCTCCCTACGAGAATAACTCATAAGCAGAAGAATTTCTCAGAAAGAGGGCTAAGCTTTTGATTTTTTTTTTGAAGTTCGCGAAAACTTTGCGATAAAGTGGAAAAGTTATTCTGCAGGATACATAAACTTTTAAACCGTACCTACTCTATTGCAATCCAAAGCCCGGAGAAAACTTTCAGTTACTCCGGAATTACCGTAAAAAAGAACGTGGAAAGCTCGTTGGTTATCGATAGATTGCCTCGGATACTTCGTTGCCGGCGTAAACAGATCAGAACTCCTTGTGGCATCGTGTAGAGTAGGATACGCCTCACGAGGCTGTATGAATAATTCACCACGTGAGGCAAACTGAGGCGGAGAAAGATTTAACGAAAATGGTTGGATGGACGAGAAATCACGGAGCAAAAAGAACTTGGGGGACGCGAGCGAAAAAAGAAAGAAACGATACATTCTTCAGGAAGGAAGAAACTCTACACGGAATTAACTAGCTCACTTCACGTTCATCTACCCCGAAAATTGAGCGGAACAGTCAAGAAAAAAAGAAATGAGAGAGATGCTAAAGGACATAAGTTTCCAACCCTTCCAAAAACCGAAGAGAAGTATAATGAATATCTCTCTCACCCTCGTTGCCTCCCACATTAAAATCTTCTCGCGCACCCCCTCCACGTATTTCCTACTAATATTCCTACCATATCACCATCGACACAAATGAATAACGTCGTCCGTGAGCCGAACAAATGCAAACTCCGTGTACAAAAAAAACTGGCACAGTTGGAGGGGGGCAGGGATAAGCAGGGGGGAAGGGGGGGAATGCACCACCCGAATTCAGCAGCATTTCTTGACTCCCTCAGCGAGCGAGAGAGGCAAGAAGCCGGAAACGGATGAGATGAGGAGGAAACCGGAGGAATATTCATGTAAAAAGGATGGTGCGTCAAAGAAAAAAATATCTACGAGGACAAGCGGAGGAGAGGAAGGGAAACTTGGGCCGCGTAGGGAAATCCCATGCTTTCTCCTCTCCCGACGACGTATTCGAAGGGACTTAGGGGATAAAACCGAAGCTCGCCATTCTCCATCCGACCCATTTCATCCCCCTCTAGAAGCGGGGGATGACAAGGGTGTCGGGAGAGGGGGGAGGGAGATAAAATGCGAGACGAGAGGAGAGAACTCAGCATGTGTGTACATACACATGAGTGGCAAAGGGAAAGGTATGGTGGAGACACGTTCGAAAGGCGTCACGACCCTTTCTTCAGGGTACGAAGCATTCATCCCGGAGGATCTCAAGCAAGCAAGAGCCACCACCTGCTCACAACAAAGACCCTGTACGGTGCCACAAGGACGTGTGGCAGGGAGACAAGAATACCAGCATTATGGTTGTCGTAATTATTGTTAACTTTAACGTCAGTATTCGATCAGTTAAGATATGCTTAGCTGTCTTTCACATGATGAATATCTTTAGTTCTGCATGTTTCCTACCGGTAATTATTGCAACCAAACTGCCGGTATTACTCCTCTACCTATAACGTCCTTTAAAACACCAATACCACTTTTTCAATCCAGTCACTCCCTCAACTACTAATTTCTTCAATTACCTAGCCTCCGTCCCTACCCCTCCAATACCTACTCTCCTTCTTTTTCGCTATTTATTTATTTTCCTATGCACTCTTATTTTTATTTTGTTTCATCCTCTAGAATAAAACCCTAGCTGCACTATCTGTAGGATTTCGCGGGTTTTTCACAACCCCTTCTTGTGTGGGTGTTTTCTTGCATAGTTTTTTTCATGAAGGATGTAAATATATTAATCGTCGCACTTTTCAATTAAAGGAAAGAACGGTGTACGTAGAGAATAGATGCGATGTGATTCATGAGGTTTTGGAGGTTGAAGGTTCGTGACGAAGTGTTTGACAAAGGAGGTGAGGACGTGTCATAAAAGACCGAAAACCGAGAGTTGCAACTCACGCATGGACAGATTCTTCTGAGATATCGGACGCTATCTTCCAACGAAGGATAAAAAGGAGAAGTAATTGACAGGAAGGAGGATAAACTACGGTACTGAGTAGAATCAACTGAACACAATAGATTTTCGTTAGATGATCATCAATATCGTTACTACTAGTAAGACTTGTAGTCTTGTAAACTCTTTGGAAGATTAAATGCCGGGGTTAGAAATAGCTACTTTATTATAAATACTGCTCTGGTAATGATACTACTACTCACATTTTATCGGAGTTAACAACAAGAATATCCATAGACTTAAACGAAGAAAAAAATTTTCAAGTTAGATTTTATGTTGAATTGTTTGATATTTTGATCACATAGGAGTTTGAGATTAATATAATCTTTCCATTTATTAAAATACTACCCGTAATAGTTTTTTTATCAATTGTGTGCAGGCTTTGCATTTATACCATCGACAGAAGAAGTTATGCTCTAGATCCTCATTTTTTATGATTCATTCTTGACGGATATTCGTTTTTATTAGAGCCTAACCCAGGAGTAGCGGTTAGTTCTGGAAAATTTCCGGCGACTATTAACATCCCCAATGACTTTTGAGGCCATAAAACCGAATCTCACATTATGCGCTTCCTCAGACGAGAGTAATTCCAACCCTTGTCGTTTCGTGTTGAGAGAAATTCCAAACGCTTCCTTTCCAATAGTCTCTAGCTTAAAATTTTCACTTCCAATGAACACGTCCAAAACGTAATGCCTATTCCTTTCTCCACATTCCTCGAATAGATTTCATTAAAACTCTCTCCTCCATCAACACACAACAGCAACAATACATTGTAACATAACAATTGAGCCGCCAAAATTAACACTGCAATGTGCAAAAATGGAGATAAACATCTGTTTCTAGGTGACGCCGGGGCCAATACGTAGAAGCGTGGGTAATTAAGGAATGAATAGGAGAGAGCGAGAATCGGGAATTGTGTGTTAGACGCGGTGGTGTGGAGACGCAAAAGTGACGCGTGCTTAAGAAAGGGCATTATTTGTAAGCTATTTGGTGTCTGTATGGGTGACTAAGCATCCGTGAGGGGAGAGATTTTATTGGTGTGGTTGTGTTGTGTCTGACTTGAATTAAGAAGTGGCTCAAAAGAAAGGAAAGTGAAAAAAGGTATGGCCTGTTAAGTGCGAGTCCGAAGAGAAGTGTATTTTGTTTGTGTTTGATTAATTTTGAAGTGCATTTCGTGAGGGAAATTTTATTTTCTGTGCATGTTTTATGCAATAAACGTGATATAGTGAATATGTTACAACATACTTCGCCTAATCTCCGCTTTAATGCACATCATCTTTAGCGAAGCATCCTGCCCATTAAACGCTAGACTATATATTTATACCTTTTGCTACATTACTACAACTTCTTTCCGAAGACTATTTATAAAATCTCCCCTCCAACTCTTTCACCTCGACTTCATTTTCTGACGACATTTCTCCATTTACTTCTATTACAATAAGTCTGTTGTCGTATAAACTGCTGATAATCCAGGAACACGACTGTGATGAGTCGTCACCATCTTATGATGCTGGAACACTGCACGTAAAAGAACCGGATAAATTATGTAAATATATTAACTTACCCTATCTTGAACTTTTTATGGCAGAGGAGAGAGAGTTATTATTTTTCATCAAACCCCCAAATTAGGCACCTAAAAACTGCCTTGCATAGGAGAAAACGCCGCAAAGGGTGATGAATTAGTTAAAAAATAATAATTGGACTGAAAAGTTAAACATCAATTGTTTAATCGTTTTGCCGGCGAAGGAAGATACGAGTGTTTATCTATGGGCGTCGCCATGTTGAAATTCATAGTAGAAACTAATACCAACTTAGTAGCAAGAATTATTACAATATATCTATCTCCAAAATTGTGAGGAGAATATCGTTAAGTCTTTGGTAGGGAAATTGAAATATTAATGGAAAAAAGGATTCGGACAGCGTAGCACGCCACCAGATACGGATGTCGTCATTGGCTTTTTCATATAAATAAAAGTCGATACGTTTTTGCTAATGTTGTCCCAACCAACTAGGGGTGTTGTGTTTAAAACCGTCGAGATTATCTCGAATAAGTAGCCAAGAAGTAACGTAGTACAAACACGAATGGATTGCAAATTTAGTGTGCCTGAATCACTCGTTAGAATATCATTAATTGTTTTCATTTCAGTTGCTCTCATGCGTCTCGACTATAGAGCCTCCAGGTGAGATAAAACACAAGTGTAAACAATGAGTGAGGCTGTAATCAGCGGTTTTAACACACCAAATTTCCGATTCATTCGTGTTTCCACTTGACTCTACCTATTCGAGATAATCTCGACGGTTCCAAACACAATCCCCCAGGTTTCCATGCAATGGAGACGGCATACGCATGCTTCCCTACGGGTGACAACCCAGAATGGGGGTGCTTGGGAAGTATTAGGCCCCAACTCTTCGATACAAAACATTATGTTTTTTACGGCCCATTATGCAGTCTGCCTTGTATTAAAACAAAATTGCATTGTACTCCACTGGGAGTTAATTCTATTCCTAAAAGCTGTTTCGAATTTTCCTATTCATACTGCAACTTTTGCGCTTTTTTGCGTGTTTGCGCACTTTCAACCATTTATTTGACGTATATTTGCTTCTTGCTATAGTGCAATTTTCAGCGGGAGACGCCGCTAAAGTTTCCGCGGCCAGTTCGCGGTCTTTAAATTTATTTGACGAATTTAAAAAAATGCATTCCATTTCACCGAATTAATCTGTGGTTAGAGACGTGAAAAACAACGTTGTGAGTATCACGAGTATAAAACCGTATGCCCGTGCCTACTACGGTTGACCGTTTGGTCTCCTCAAGTCAGCCACGATGTCTCCTCCAATACTTTCCGACCTTCTTGGCCGAAACTCGCGAATTTTCCAGCCTCCAAACATTTCAGATATATTTGAAGACAGATTCACAGATAAAAATATGAAAATGAATGCAATCATAACCAATAATCCCTATATAGAGATGTAGATACTAACCATACAGTGGTGGCTTGGTGGCTAGCAAGGTATTGCGTAGGTGTGAATGAGATGTAGATGACGACTAATGAACCGTGGCCAATTCTTGATAATATCAGGCCGAATCCGAGCACGACCTTGTTTTGGGTGGACAGAAAAGGTACGACCCGCTCGTGACCACGATACAATATCCACCCGATCTTGATAGAGAAAAGGAGGAGGCTGAAGTGCTAGGAAATGGGGAGGAGAAGGAGTACAGAAACACGGGAATAAACCAGCGGAGTCTGTTGCGAGGCAAAATAAGATTTTTTTAAGGGATGAGGGTGGAGAACGTCCCGAACGAACGAGTAAAGAACACAGCGATGAAAGTTTACCTCCCTCAGGAAAACGCGAGATTGTGATCCTTCGAACTCTATATACCATTCCTCTCCCTCTCAAATAGTACACGCCCCCCTTTTTATTTTCTCTCCAATTCTCCCAATCCAACCACAAGGAAGCGAGAAAGAGAAGGAGATGAGAGAGTGAGAGTTGGAATAGGGATGCAGGGATGAGAGAGGAATGGAGGGAGGGATTATCCTCCGGGGAGGTGCGGCGTCCCTCTCCTCCCCCACACGTAGTTTTCATTTGTCACGGCCTCTACACCAACAACACCACAACTCCCTCCGTTTCCCCTTTCTGAGGGCGGACCTAAAAGCCATCCCGCGCCGAAGGAAGACATCACAAAAGGAGAGGAAGGAGGCAGGAGGATCGAAGAAGTCGTAGAGGGCTGGTGAATTGAGTTGGAGCTTTACTTTTTCCCCGCGTATGGGAGGAGTGAGAAAAAAACGAAGAAAGAAAATAAATAAATAATTTACACCGAAAGTCGTCATGGCAACGGAGAGATTACTTTAGTTCAGGAGATTTTCCGCGCAGAGTGGTTACAAAATACTTTTCACAAAAAAATCAGGGAAAAAAAGCTTCGTTTTGGAAAATAAGGTAATTTTCTGACGCGATTTCATTTAAGCAAAGACGAGTAGAGAAGACTGGTTTTAAGTCTTTCGTATAGAGAGCGGTGTGGCACGCGTAATGGGTTGAAAAAATGGTATTTTGAGGTGGAACACAAGTAAGTGACTGCTAAGATGTGAGTTTGGGGGAGAGGGTAAGTCGCATAAGAGTGGAAAACAAAAAATTTATAAGAATTAAGGAAGGATAAAGTAAAAAAAATCCGAAAAAGTGAAAAAAGGGTAAATGGAGGAATTACTTGAAGCCAATGGCTTCTCGAGAGCTGCGACTAAGAGAAGAATAATGTATAAGAGAGAGAGAGAGGAATTCAGAACGGCATAAGGGAAAGCAAAAGATATGATAGCCTCAAAAGTGACTAAATGCATAAGAGCTCGTAGCATTAGAAGACAGCAAGGACCATGAGGCAAAGAAGAGTGTAGACGAAGTAGGAATCACTCAATAGCACTCCGACCACGCTGATAATGTTGAATAAAAATGACCATGCGATACCTTCAATACGTCACTTTTTAATGTAGTTGTCGGATAGTATTCATAAAAATGGTGGTGAACGACGATCGATGTTTTTTACACCAATGGTGGGTGATGCGGTGGACGTAAGGTAGCTAGAGAAAAACAGAATGGCGCGAAAAACCTGGCTCTCGGTGTCAGTCAGCTCTTAATGAAATACACTAACAGGTTCAAAACCCGTCAGTGATGTACGGATCACCAATGCCCGAAAGGACCTTACTCATCTGTGTTTTCAACTCTGTAACCGCGCTTTAAAATACTTCTGACTGGGACAAAAGGCAGAAGAATGGGAACGGATGGGTAACGAAGAAGAATGGAGAAAAACCTGACGTCAACCTTACATTAATCTTCGCAAGGGGAACTACGGCTCAACGTCCCATTTGACGGAAGAAATACTGAACTCGAATACTCTCCAAAAAGAAGTACAGGTAGGGGCCGCTAACCCAGGAAAAATATCTTCCTCGCTCGGAATTCAAACCTGGACCTACGTGTTGAGTAGCCAGGACTCTAACCACTGCACCAACCCGAACCAACGCTGGGGAAAAACGAATTCTTGCATCGCTCGTGCCAACAGTTGATTTCTCTCAGTTTGTCGCTTCTGTCTGAACTGCTGATGTTGTATGTGGGGGCAGAATTACGTATACAGAGACATATTCCAATTCATGTGATTTGAATGTTCCAAATAACTTAAATCTTAATAACAGCCTTGAGTCCCCATGGTTTCACTATAAAGCTCTTCCAATAGCCGAGTGACATTTTTTCTACGCTCATACGATTTGGTTACAAAACCTTGTAACTTTACTTTGTAACTTATTCAGTTCCCTAACTAAATCTTTATTCATTGAATTCTAAATGCTGGATGCATTCTCAAGACATTAAAAGTCCTAAATAACTTCTCTATATTACTTTTCCATTTCAACCATTTAACATAGTTCGTTCGATAAATCCCAATCTCTTCAGCGCTGAGCCACTGACATTTAGACTACGATTCCTCTATGATCATAGATTGGAAGTAAGAGATGTTTGACCAGCTCAGATGTAGCCCAGACGTTTACTCCTCTTGCCACACTTATGTACACTACTATGAAGGTAATAATTATTCCAGAATCATTATAAACGTAATCACAGGCTAAGAGATGCTGAAGTCCGCGTCAGACAAATGAATGCCGAGTAAGCCAGGAAAAATCAATTTTTTCTTGCATTTCCATTTGGCCTTGTTAAACAGAAACGACTGCCGGTTCGGATGGCATCGCACGGGAAAGAGTTGGCGAAAGAAAAAAGCTGTAGGCGTTCCCTTGAAGAAGGAAAATGATGCGATGGGACAAAAGGATGCTCGAGCGATGGGGAAATCGCTAAATGTCAAGAGCGTGCGACGAAGACTCGAGGCATAAGCGAGATTCAAGCGGGAAGGAATGAAACCTCGCACGCCCTTCTTAGCACTCCATCCAACTTTCCCTTCCCGCGTCATCGTCGTCACGCGAGGACCCGAAACGATAGCGAATCTTCGACGTCCATTCCCAGTCAACATCCGAGACCGATCAAGCAACAAGCAGCGCATGGCATGGGGTGCGAGGAATCGATATTCCCGAGGAGATGAAGTGGAGTGTATATTTCTGGGGGAATAAAATCTTGTCTTTCTAAGTGACCCGGATGAACTTATTTGTTGGCCACCTCCCAATGAATAATTACGCACATAATACCCATAAGCACCAAGGAGAATCTAGCATCGAAATATATTATGATATTCTTTTTTTTTGCATCCGAACTATTCTGTTAGCCCATACCTATGCCCCTGGGATCCCAATAGGCATTTGCCTGTCTTCAGGTTTCCCAGGGGCTGAACCAACAGAGCTTGACAAAATCCATGCCCTGGATGGAGAAAAACCCAGGCGAGGACTTTACCTCACCGCAACCTAGCATTCCCAACGAGCAATCTAAGCTCTGGAGGACTTAAAAGGTATATGTACATACATGCATTTTTTTAAATTTAAGTCTTTGCATGATAACATATTTGGAAAAAGATTTCCGCGCGCTGTCCGAAGTAGGTATTCAACTAGGCTGACAATCTGCCCGATGCGGGCTCTTATCCCAACTCGAATATGAACATCCTTTTTTCTTAGCATAAAGTAAAGATTCTTGGGCTAGTAGATAGGGGATTAAGGTGAGAGATGCTATGCAACCGATATTACCATGGAAATTCACCAGTTAGTTTTCCTCATGCCCTCGCATCGAAGGACGAATCGTTTAAACGACACAGTGGGGAGTAAAAAAAAATATATATGAGGTTGGCAACTCCTGGATTAACATCCTCATGCCTATAAACTTGCCCTGGAGAGAAATTCATCCCTAGGAGAGATAAGAAATGCCTTGAGCGATAGACTCTCTACGCGCGGGATTCGGATAGAGACTCCTCGCAGGAGAAGACGCCCGCTTTTGTGCCGAGGGAACCGTCTTGCTCAAATCCGATTTTCCATCGGTGGAGAAATTCCGCGGGTGGGAATCCGAAGCGATGTGCGCGCGCTCTCCCGATTGCAAACAGCAGGGGATCTTTCTTCCACACCGCCTCCCGGCAGCGGGACCACCACGAGACTCTTCGAGATTTATGCCTCCGCCGAGCATCCAAAATAAATGTGCACGGGGAAACACGGATTCCGACTCGAACGCCGATACCGCGAGGGTTGCGAGGAGGGGGGTTTTATACGCGCGATTTTTATTTTTCATCGTGGGGAGAGGGAGGTTTTTCGTCCACAATCCCCCGAGAGATTTTTCTCTAAAAGATTCCCCTACCATCTCCCACCCCTCGACCGCAATTTTTTCGAAATGGAACCGAAAAAAATCATTATTACAATGGAAGAGTAGTCCTCTAACGTGACCATATCGCGTGACGTAAACAAACCAGGCGGGTAGTTGGATAGAAATGCTAGGACTATAGCTGCAAACGCAGCAATTGATTTGCTTGCATGTGGTTGATTTTTAAGAATCTCTGAAAATATAGCTTTGAAGTGGGTCTCGCGCCATAGTGTAAACGCTACAGCAAAAGTCCGTAAAGGCCGCTTTACACGATACAATTTTTTGCACAATTTCTTGTACAAACTCTTGTATAGACTGAACGAAATCGTATGTTTGTCTGAATGGAATTAGAACACGTTCTATTTCCCATTCAGTCATTCAGACAATCGCACAAGTTTTCGTACAATTTGCCGCTTTACACGGTACAATTTCCTCATGCAAGAGTTTGTACAAGAAATTGTACAAAAAATTGTATCGTGTAAAGCGGCCTTAAGCATCGTTCCACAAGATGCCCAAGGACAAGGAACATTTTTTTGTGCTTTCGTTACTAACTAGTTAACGACGTTCGTCAAGGAAAATGGCTGCCATTCTTCGCAGCGATAAAATATAAATTTCCTTGCAAGTTTTTGGTGCACCAGAATTCCGAAGATTCTTTTAACCACTTGTTATGATTCACATTTACAAATAGGGTCCTTTTAATTTCCACACGGTCCACACTCAATGTGGACAACAACACAGTGAACAAAACTCCGTTGAAATTGTTGTGTCCACAACAATTCAAACGGAGACTACAAAGACTATGTACACTAAAAATTGATTAAATTATCTATCCAGATTTATATTGCCACAGTGGGCTGTACATAAACATTGCTTACCCCAAATTAACACTAGGCGTCTAGGTTAATTACAAGCCTATTTACTACTCTACCATTACTCTCTTTCACCATCTTCAAGATGTTGCAGATGGAGATCTCATGTGAGATCGCGTAGAATAAGAGAAAAAACTGATCGATAGGATTATCCTAGAGATTTTAGCAAGTTCATTGAAGGGGTTCAACCACCGGGAAGGTGATGCCTGAGTTGGCCATCGAAACGTCGGCCAGTAAGTCTGATCCGTAAAATATCCGTTAAAAATTTTCTTTAGCAAGCACGCCGGGAAAGAACATGCCCATATTCGGTCGTACGGTCAGGTACCTACGTTCGCACCTGATGATGGCACAGAAGCATTGAAACTAGCTGTGCGTACCTTCAATAAGTTCACGAGTGGAAATATACATTGTTATTTTTCTCTATCATTGTGCTTGATTGTTGAAACGAGTAGTTTAACAAACGAATGACTTGTAATAATACATTTTTGCGGAGAGTACAAAGTTATTGCTGAAGAAATAATTCAAGAAATTTTTCCTCTAACGTTCATCCGCTCCCCCCCGGAAACAATTTTCCTGGGCTGGTTGAGGGAAAAATCCTCTCGGAGCCGGAACCAATGCCCAAAAGATTTGGGAGTGGAATCTCCGGTGGAGTGGAGCAGACTGCTGCGTATGGACCTCCCTCCTCCGACTCGACGCAGCCTCTAAAAACTTCCAGCTCCCTCCAAAACGATTTCCAAAACGAGGAAGGGATTCGCCCGCGCAACCCGAAGTTTTCGGCGCTCGAAATTGGGGATTTACGGGACCGACTCTGCGCACTCGGTCGAAAAGTTACCGCTGGAAATTTGTCATTTTTTTTGTGAGCGCGCAATTTTTCCGCGCGATTGAGTGCGACAGTGTGGTTTTTCACGGGGGATGTTTCGGCTTGCGCCCTCCAACTCGGATTTTCACACCCCTGCTACAGTGGTTGTTGGCATTAGGTGAGTTGAAATTGCTCACACTTCAAGCCACCCTAGACAAGAAGCCTTAGGTGAACTCTGTATATTCATGACCGCCTCCAAACGTGGTGAAATTTCAACATCACTTTCCACAGAGAAATGCTCATCAGTCATTATTGATCCTAGAATTGATCTGAAGCAGCTCTCCATTCGATTCTTCTATCGGTTAACCTATTAATATTCACATGATCCTTTTTTTTTTAACAATCTTCACTAGTGGGAAGATACCATTTACGGATTAGAAATAGCACTCAATCACGATAGAGTAAACTTGGGTTTTAAGCTGTTCCAACGGCTAAGTTTACATCGCGGCATCTAAGCTATTAACCCTGAGACAAATGCATCATGCCCGTACGGGATTCGAACCTACGACTTTTGGTTACCATGCCTGCGCTTTAGCGACTTGGGTGAGCATCTCCTTTCGCTGCCTAGCATCCGTGCCCGACGCGGGGTTCGATCCGCGACCTCTGAGTTGATAGGTTGGGCCGTTACAGGAACGAAAATTTCAATTCCAATTATTATAGGACTTAAATTCGGCACTTCTCATCGCTTCACACTTCTTCACATTTCCTGGATTGTGGGGATAGAGAATCACAAAATACACGCAAAGAGCACCTACGGCAAAAGTCTCAAAAGTTTAAATTGCACTCACCGAAAATCTTTAAGTTTTCCTTTTCCATTTTCCTTCCCACCAAAACTTATTTCCCGCGTTAAACACCTCACCGAAACAGTATCCCGGCACAATGAAGTAAAAATCCGCGTGGAAACTAGGCTAAGGAGTCGCCAGCATAGCGGTGCGAACGCTGAAAGTTGCCCTCGTGGGTCTTCGATGCTCAAACTTCCTCTAACTCCCAAGCGACTTCCACGCGGTAGGATTCACTGGCGCAGACAAAGACGTTCTTAGACCTTTGACCCGGGAAACCGCGGGTATTGGGGAAATAAATCGAAGTGACATGTGGATCGGGTTGATGGTATTGTTAGTGCTAGCCTCCACCTCGAGGGCCCTGGTTTGAATCCCCGTAATGGCAGATTTTTCGTCGGTGTACCGATCACATCTTGAGTACTGTGTAAAGAGCACTTCGGGTTTAGAACTGTATTCGCCTGTTGTAACGCTAATCAACGCGGTATAATAATTATAAGGGTGAAAAACTTTATTGATGCTTTTTTACCCTACTAAGGAGAGAATCTTATATTTTCATTCACGATAAGGATTCTACGATCAAACAGATATGAAATTTATGTAGGGATGAACTGTGGCAATTAGTGCATCCGACAAAAAGAAATAAAATTAAGAACTAGTTCAAATTAAAATATTGGTTTGGTGCCTTGAGTATTAGTCTCTCATCCTGAGGGCCTGGGTTCGACTCTCGGCAGTTACCGAGATTTTTCGTTGGTATACCGTCCCCACATTATTGCTCCGTTGAGGGTACGCTAACTTCAGAGCACCGCACGTTTAAAGAGGTACTTATTCTTGGAACACTTGGTGCCTTTCGTCAACAATAAGCTAATGTTGACCCCAGATTTTCATCTTTCCTTTCTCCGTTGGCCTGAAATATTCCAATTCCGTAACCGATCGCTAATCTATCCTAAATGGCTCAAAGGACCTTATCCTTCGGTGTGTCATAAAAGCTACTAAAACAGCAACTACGTAGTAATATTTAGCAAAAAGTCATTTCCGAAATAAAAACGCCCTGACATCAGATTCGCCGGTTCGATTGACCGATCGCGTCGTCCAAAAGAGGAAGGGTATCAACAAAAAAAAAACGTCTCTCCCACAAAATCACCGCCGCGCGAAATAAAAGTGGACACGATAAGCCTCAGGTGGGGGAAGGGAAAGGACTTGACATACCCTCGCTATGACCGATCTCTTACCCGGTGAAAGGGCGAGTGAGCGAAGGGACGGCCTTTGAAAGCGGACGCGGGGACGAGGGAAAAAATTGAGACCACGTCCCAAACTAATAAACAAGCCAGGACCCTGGCCCCTACATCACCCACGAGGTCCCGACCCCTCCTGAGCACAAATCCGGGCAAAAACATGTAAGCTTGCGGAAAAGGTGATGGGGAAGAAATAGATGGAGGGAGAGAGAGAGAGAGAGAGAGAGAGAGAGAGAGAGAGAGAGAGAAAAAAAAGGAGGATTTAACATCCACACTCACCTCAAAGTTCTCATGGCTGAGCGATGTTTTGACGCGTCTTCTTTCAGGGATGAGACTGGAGGAGAAAGATCACCGGTCTCCTCCGCTGCAGCTGAGAGTCACTGACTGGGATTCACACGTTTTTCTTTTTTTAAATCTTTCCCCCTCCAGTAAAAAATACAAAAAAGGCGAAGAAAGGCAGGGAAAAAATAAACCGCAGGTCACAGTCACCGGAAAATCACACTCTCCGAAAAATCTCACACGACGAGTTTCTCTTGTCTTTCCGATCACCTCACCAACTGGAGAAGGGAGCAACACACACTGAGAGAGCGAGGGGAAAAGTTTTCCGGACTCTCCAGACGTTTCCAACCCTTTCTGTTGGAGAGAAAGAAAGGGCAGAGGCAAAAATTCCTCACGCACGGGACCTCCTCAGCACCCTCCCCACGTTCGAAGGGGGTGGAAAAACTATCGTCACGATGTCAATCGAATCGGTCCTTTCTTTTATCTCCCAGGAGACGACGGGATTATTGTCCCTCCAATCCTTCTCTTCCGGAAAGTTCCACACGAGGAAAAGTCACCTCCGACGAAAAACCTCTTCTCCGGAACCACAATCGTATCAAGGGTTTATTTCGTGCTCCAAAAATCCAATGTGGGGTTGAGGGGGAGGAAATTATATCGCAGGCGCACCTTCACATGCCAGGGGAAACGAACAAGTTTTCGCGCGACGCTTCACGCTCCTTTCGCACTTATTATTTTTTTTCTCGGACGTTTTTCAGGGTTTAATGGGCGTCGAACACGTCTCCAAGCCGACGCACGACGAAAAGGAAAGGCGAGCCTTTTATTCACGGGCGAAAACTTTCTTCCCGGTCACTCTCTCCGCCAGCACCTCGAGCGGCGCGGTCTTCCTTCGCGCTGGGGTGACGATGGAGGTGTAGGAGCTCTCCTGGCGGTCTCTCCTCCCGAAACCGACTTCTCTGCTACAGCGGGACAACAGGCCTGAGCGCCCCCAAACGGCTCTGTTTTATACGTCGCTCTCCCATGACCCATATCCCCACCACCGCGCCGGAGAGGCACTCCCGCCTCCGCGGCCCGCTGCCGTGGCCTCCCGCCCCCAACCCCCATCGCCCCTCCATCCCCCTTACATCTCCCTCCCCCTCTCTCCGCTCCTGCAACAACCAACCCTCCCTCCCTCCCTTTCACTCCCCCACCATCTCTCTCCCTCCCCACATCGTAATCCCGCCCCAACCCCCCCGGAGGGGAGGGCTCTGCGCACGGAGGGGGAGGAGGGTCCCCACCCTCTCCTCTCTCCCCTTCGCCACTCTGTATACACGTAGCCTACAGGTCTCCCCCGGTGAAACACTCCGTCTCCCACTCCCTTTCTCTTCTTTTCCCCCTCCTCTTCCTCCCACCCCCTTCCCTCCCACACAGAAGAGATGATGCTTCCTTGCTTTGTTTTTCGGGGAGGGTGGGGATATAAGACGTTTTAATGACTTACTTAATGAACCGGCGGAACTCAAAAACGTTCATTTCTCGGCCCGAGCAAGTGCCTGGCACGCACTCCGGAATTACTGCCGTTTTCAGTTGTTCCGGGACTCACGCCTCGACTACTGCCGCGCTGAAATGCAGTGCAGGATAAATAATGCATTCGGTTAGAGGCGTAAATGCTGCTAATTATTCCGCCGATTGTAGTACGTTCGTAGGTTTGGGCGGAGTTGTATGGAACTAGTACCTACCATTCACAAACGCCCCGTCTCACTTCGCTAGAGCAAAAACATGTTGACTATCAGTCAATTACTTCCTTCCTCCTTCACTCACATTTACACCTTAATTTCATACCTGCGAAAGTTCTTACTCTTCCACTCTAAACAATCATTCACCATCTTTCTATTATTTACCGTAGGCATACATCTACATTGTATCCTCTATGTCACTACAAGTGTTTTTGGCAGAAGGTGGCTTCAGACTACGCATTCCTTACCAAGGGGTAAATAATTATACTACTTTGGCAGTTCGTAGATTTTCGCGACTTGTATCATTCCTATTGCACCACCCATTACAATGTTTTCGGCTAATTTACCAAGGTATTACGGCGAATTCACTAGTAATAAAGCTTCTAATCCTTAATTAACTTCATGCCGGGCGGTCATTTCATATCATCATCATCATTGGTCAACAATCCTAGGATTGGTTTGAAGCAGCCCTTCACACGATTCTTCTATCGGCCAACCTCTTCATATCGACGTAATTTTCCTCTTTTACATCCTTCACCGCTTGATCCATATATCTCATAGGTCGTCTGCCTTTTCCATTATTCCCGTTCACTTTTCCCTCAACGATTGTCTTCAATGTCTTCATTAGGTCAACATGTCTTAAGATATGTCAGATTAAATTGTCCCGTCTTCTTCTTAGGGTGTTCGGTAGACTTCTCGTTTCTCCCACTCTTCTTAAGACTTCTTCGTTCGCCACTCGGTCGAGCCATTTAAATTCATTATTCTTCGGTAGCACCACATTTGCTTCCAGCCTTGACTTCCCTTTCAGCTCTTACCGTCCATGCTTCGTTGCCATATAGTAAAATGCTCCACATGTATGTTCGTCCAGATGATTTGTTTCCTCACTCCCATGCTTGTATTTGCAGCTGTAAGCAGAATCATCTTTTGGTAAAATGCCCCTTTTTGTTGGGCAATTCTACTGGAAACTTCTATTTTACTTTAACCATCGCTGGTTGTTCGGCATCCTAGGAAATAGAACTCATCCACATCCTCGATTTTTTTATTTTTCCCGGTATAACATTTGTCCTGGCCTCTTTTCTCCTACTGCATAGCAATACCTTGGTTTTCTTTCTATTGATCTTCAGGTGATACCTATATGACCAATATGCATTCCAAATTTCCTAGTGCCCTCTTTAATTCTCCTTCCGTTTTTGTCATGCCTGCTATGGCGTCAGCGAATCGCATCATGCTGATTTTCTCCCGGAGACACTTCTTCTCACTTCTTACGGATATCTACTCCCGGAGACTTTTCTTTGACTTCTTCACTAACTTCACAATCTTTTAAACATTATTTGTGGCCACACGCCAAGCATTTGACAAAGAAAACCATTTCTGCGTTCAAGGAAAGAAGATAATCTATAAGAGAGAGTAAATGAAAACATTCGTGCGGAGTATCACACCATACATACAGCTCGGGGAGACGTGGATCAACGGAAATCTGGAACAGGTGGAAATAGAGTCGCTAGAAACTTGGTGTTGGAGGCGTATGCTGAAGATGAAATGGACGGTAAAGATCAGAAATGAGGACGGAACGATTGAGGATGAGAAAACAATATGGAGTTGGTTCTATGTGGGGGACAGGCTCCGGATGGATATTCCATACCTGAGGCAAACAGATTATAAGGGACATAATTGAAGGAAAAGCACTAAAAGCAAGACCAAGGGACAAATACATGTAGGTCAGGTAAAACGGGATATGAATCGTAGGTACGATATACGGGCTTGCAGGACTTAGGAGGTGATAGGGTAGAATGGAGAGCTTTGGTCCACCAATCTTAGGATCGCATGACTTATGATATGACGCCTTAAATGAAAGGAAGAGGTCTAAAACAATTGTACATAGCAATTTTGAAGTACATGCAGACATGTGAAAGAGCCTAAAATCTTCAATACCTATCCAAAATATCTACAGGTTAACCTCGATTTAATCTATTAATGTCCCTTTTTGTACTCATAAAGAATAGCATTTGAAAAATGTTCCGTACATATATCCATTCCCTAACTTTATCTTTATTATCTAACGTAATAAAATAATACGATGGTGATTTTAATATACTTGGAAAATCTTCAGAAAATGTATCGGCCGTAAATGTGCCATCAGGATACAATAAAACTTCCAACGTACGCGAAGTAGATTACATTCGGCAACAAATAAAATCGGTAAGCACCGATGCAATAGAACTAGATTAGCTATCTAGGAGATAAAGCGTTAGGCTACTGGCCAGAGGTCCTGGTTTTGACACCAGGGAAAAAACCTCTGGACACGTCCAATCTAACCTTTTAAATCTTATTTCTTTTGTCTAAGTTCGACGGAAATGCTGACACTAATGCACTTTAAGCATTATATCTAGTGGACGTATAGTAAAGATTCAACCGCTGCCAAAC
This sequence comes from Platycnemis pennipes, assembly GCA_933228895.1. NCBI lineage: Eukaryota > Metazoa > Arthropoda > Insecta > Odonata > Platycnemididae > Platycnemis > Platycnemis pennipes. Next base: position 66,912,547 of record OW121852.1, read on the forward strand.
ACCTTTACGGTGGCTTGCAGGTATCATGTAAATGTAACCAAATTTAAGTATTTTTCAGGGTAGCAGATCTATGAAACCGAAGGAAGAACAGCACAGGAACTGGCCTTCTAACCCTTATGTGTGAATTTCACACGCCGTTGAGGTTAGTATTTGGTGGGATCTACCCTCACCAAGAACGAACCGTCGATTTCAACACCGCAGTGTTTATTTCCCTGTGTGGGTGCGATTCTACTCCGATTCTTTTTCTGTAATGATATGGCAAATCCATTTTTACGTTTCTTTCACGAAAGTACATACATTTTCGAAACAAATTTACCACATTTTCACAGAGGTGACTTCTATTTAATTAATTTTAACTAAATGCTTTAACTGATCTTATTTTGAAATGAATTTATTTATGTAAGTAACGTTGAAGAGGGGTTACGTGTAAGAATGAATTAATTGGCTCCAATATTGTCTCAAGCAAGGAAGGTTTATTAACGTTTGAGCGACTCTTACTCCGTAGCCCATAATCACCTATTCTCCGAACCCTATCTCAAGCCACTAATTATATCCGGTCTTCGTTTCATTATACTTATTCTTTCCGGGTAGTATTATTTAGCTCCTTAAAATAAAAGTGAAGCCATATTTAGATGAATGAATCGCCAGAAGTGTATTTGACAAGTAGCTGTGAAAGGTTTATGTCGCCCTTGATTTAAGTCTAGAACGACAAAAAATCCAACATCTATAACAAATTGAAGGACCGCAAACTGGCCGCGAGAACCTTAACGGCGTTACCCGCCAAGTCAAGGTGAATGATTTTTTTTCTCTGTGGAATTTCTGTTATTGTCCAACATCTATACCTACAAAATACCATCAAGCCACCAAAAAGGTTTGTGGTAGGGAGTGAATTCACGTAAAACATGCATTATATAGAATGCTTAAAAAGGATAAGTAACTATATTCCAGCCTACACTTAATAATTTAAAAAAATTAAAATAGCATACTAATCATACAAAAACATGCTGTTAGTTGGGTTAGCTTAAAGTCCATATACCAACATACAACTGCCTATTCTATCCGTTGATACACTTGTATATAGGTATGTACTTTAGAATTCATATCTCTAATTGAGAGAGGGAAGAAGGACATTTTAAATCAGTCGGTTTGGCAATCTATTTCTCTAATTTTATGACCATGGCCCAGTCTACCATATTAAGAGGGAGTTTTCAAAATAATTTTTTCGTCATCAGTAAAAATACTGTCTTGGAATTTAGTCAAGTCTCAATTTCAACCTACGATCTGGCAATGATTCCAATTTTAGTTCACCTGATAGACTGCTTACACTTAATACTCTAGTTACACTAGTCCCAGTACCTTATTGATAAATCCCAGTCTACGAGGGTATCTTGCAAAGGATAAATTATAAATGCTGATACTTAAACATTTATCACAATATTAAAACATATGCCACTTTATATATTATAATTTCCTGTTTCCAATGTGCGTAGCGGGATGTAAAACCATTTACTCATTTGCGTGTAGAAGGGACAACCCGAATGATATTTGCTACAACGCCTTCTGAGGCAAACAATGAGTCTGTTTTTTCATTTACAATCCCAATAATGTGGTAAAGAGAAGGAAGATAAACTTTATCTCCAAAATATCCAAAATTCTATGCTATATATCACCTATACATATAATTTTAAACTGATTAAATTTCCATTCAAATATCTCCATATGCGTACTGCTCCTTTTCCGATTAGAATTGCAAGATACCATACTTCCTCATGCACTCTTCTATACGTTTGTGCTTGATGAATTTTGCCACAACGCTATCCTAGGCAAACAATTAGAGTAGAGTGAAGATAAGTGGTCGGTTGTCTTCATATGGTCGCCGAACTATTCTGTATCCGGAAAAGGGCAGTTAAAATATAAAACCGATCTCACGAAATAAACAAGAACATAATTCGAGTTTACAAAACAATGATAACTCTGTTAAAACATTATTGTGGTAGGAGGGCCGACAGAAATACTCTCATCTGTCAGTAACACTCACAGATACTAACCAACAGCCTGGAGTGTTTCATGAAACTCAAGCCACAAACATAATTAACTTTAACGTCCACGTAAACAGACAATTACTGCAGCTGTACGTTATAGAACCGAGACATGGCAGTTCAGTTTGATTCGTCAGATATGTTCCAGCATCAATTAATCAGTCAATAAATTATTGCGTACCTATTGGAGTTACCGTAAGATAATGGGGAGTATAGTTATAAGGCAGAAATGTTATTATATCACAATTATTCTGACACTCTTCATATTGACATTTTTTATCGAAGCCCTAGCAGATTTGAAGTAACTTAAGCGTGACAACTGACCACTGTCATCATTTCAACGCAGGATAAATGAGATAAAGCATTAATTTATCAATTCCCGATTGATGCGACCGCGACGGAAATTAATTGTTCAAATATGTATTTTACTCCCCAATTATTGTTTATCCTTAAGGAGCAAAGAGATATCAGACACGTAAACAGTTGACATTATTTAAAAAAAATATATTCTGAACATTAGCATTCATTACGGGAAAATGACCGACAACTGAATTTTTTGCGTCTTAAAGAACATGATAAGTGCCTACCTGAGATGCGAGAATGGTGTTGAAGGAAGATTGAAGTGGAACTGGTGTCGGCATTAGCCTACTATTAGCGAAAGTCAACAAAGGGACCAAGATTTAACGCCCCATCTGACAGAAAGGGTACGGAATTGAACAAGGTATGGGAAACTGAAGTCCCCACCACGCATTACTCAAATAGAGACCGATGAACCAATAAAAAATGAACATGAATTCAAACCAAAGCTTTCTGTATGAGAAGCTACTACTATGGCCACTAATCCGATCCGCTGTATATCCCCTTCTCATTATTCGTTATCTAGGTTCATTCTTTCAGCTTGATTATCCCGTTACGTTGTTATCTCACTATGGTGTGGCGTTCATTTCGCATTGATTTTTAAACTTTATCGCAGTTTATTTTCCTAGATATCCTAGGTTTTTTAACCACTGTAGAAAAACACCAGCGAAACTATTAGATTAGCGAAATCGTTAGATCTCCGTAAGTCATTCACAACCCCTCCTGTCGGTTGTTTTCCTGCTGCCGGTTTCTCAAAAAGGACTAGGATATAATAATCCTCACGTTTTACCACACATTAACATAACTTTTAACACAGTTTAGCAACATTTGTTCGTTGGTTGGTTATTAAGGGGAGGCGGCCGACAGCTGAGGTCATTTGCGCCATTCAGGATAGGTAGGTAATTGGGTAATGGTAGGAGTTTTCATGAAACGGAGGACGGGTGGAGAGAAACCCGGCGTCGGCATTAGCCTACTCTTAACGAAAGGCGCCAAGGGGACCACGGCTTAACGTCCCATCCGACGGACGGAGTACTAAACTTTAAATGCCCTCCACTAGGAACGCAAGTGGGGACCGGTTTTCCACTGAAACATCTGCCACTACCGCGAATCGAACCCGGACCCTCGAGATGGGAGGCCAGTACTCTAGCCACCACACCAACCCGATCCCCTTTAGCAGCATTTTAATGATTTATAATCATGCAATTTTTTGCAATTGTTTTTATGCCACCGTTCTCTTCTTCCCACCATGTCTTCAATCCTAGGATTGGTTCAACGCAGCTCTGCACTCGATTCTCCTTACGAATAACGTCTTCATATTTACACAAGTCATTTCAGCCGTTTACGAACACGAACCGTTGTCATCGGGAGCCTCTAGCTTGGGATACTCTAGCTCAAACACGAATAGCTATGAGGTAGAAGCAGCTATGAGGTATATAGGGATCTTGATGATTAAGTTTTACTTCGGTATTGGATAGTGTATAGCGTGGAGCAACTGGAGTTGGAAGAAGATTAATCTTGGGGATCACTATCCAATCGTTAGTTGAAGTGAAGATCAGGATAACAAAATAGGAATGATGAAATTCCGTATGGATAGAGTTCAAAGTTTTCTCCTCTCAAGAACGATGGGATATTATATAAGCTTCCTTTCAACCGAATTGTAAGTGCAATAAAGGTAAAATAGTTCGCAGTGCATGCAAAATGTTCATCAAAATTTCATTTTGTCTTCCAAATATTTTCATGAAGGTGTCATTTTGGAGTAGGTGTCTGATGAGCTAAACTTTCCTTTCCTTAATAGTTTTCAACAGTTCTCTTTCCGCATGAACTTGATTTAACACATTTGTTTTTCTATCATCCACCCTGTTCTTGATACCCTCCTCCAAAAGAGCATTTTTCCAGCTTCAAGTTTGGTGTTTTCAACCTTTCTTAGTGTCCAAGTCTCACATCCATATGTTAGCAACTACGCTCCATACACAACTTTTAAAAAAAAAATCTTATTCTCAATATTAATATTGCTATTTACCAAGAGGCTTTTCTTTGTTTGGAATTCTTTCTTTGCTAACATTATTCTTCTCTTGATCTCTGAGAAGCTGTTATCATTTTGCAGTATGCTACCAAAGTAGCAGAACTCCTTTACTTCCTCTATCCTCAATCCCCTTACACGTGTTTGTCTTTCTTCCACTTTCCTTCATTTCTATCGCCATGATTTTGCTTTCTTGGTGTTTATTTCAAGCTTAAGTTATAATATAATGCATGTAAAACTATAACTAATAGTTCGTGTAAAATATAAAGGATTCGTCAAATGATTACCGCCTATCGTACTGAGTTGACTATCAGGGTGTTCCGTATAAGTGTATGTAGATATAGACTTGGCCGTAGAACTTACCCGATCCCATTCCGCTCCGAGCCCCTTTTACCCTAGCACCTTAGCGCGAAGCGGCGAACATTTTCTCCCCAGTTCCCTCTCCATCCATGCCGCACCCCTGGGGTGCGCGAGCTCCCTTGCCATGCTCCCTTCCTTATTCATCTGCGGCCGCCGCGTTCAATTTCAAGACCCACTCCACTCCGACCCCGCCCCCTTTTCGCTTTCTCGTTTCCATTCCACACTCCATCGGAGGCAGGAAGGTGGGGAGAGGGCGCACGGGGTGCATGGAAGAGAGAGAGAGAGAGAGAAGACAAGGGTTTAGCCCTGAGTGAGACTAGCGTCGGCGCGGGGCGGTTAATGAGCGCGGACGCCCCCGCGTCGGAAATCACTCGGGGCATGAATCGAGAAGGTTTTGCGCGCCTAGGCGTCTAACTATCGCGGGGGTGGGGAGAGAATCGTGTTACGCACAACAAACACGAAATTCAGGAAGACGGTTAGTCCAATTAAATTCAGCGGGGGGGATAACGCGAGGCCGATGCCCGAATGGAAATTGGGAACGTGCTGGGAACTGTTACGTCTGCGCCCCTGCGGAAAAGTTCTGCTCACACAACGTTCACTCTACCGTCAGCCATCGCCATAAGCATTCTACAGACATGGTTACGTTTGTGGATGGTAACTGTCTACAATTTCCCACCCTTGTAAGTCGTCTCTTCCCTTCATTCCTATCCTATCCAAGTTTCCTGCATTGAACCCATCCTTAAACCTTCGTATCTTCTACCTCCCTTGTTTCCATTCAGTATTTCGACTAATTTTCTCCCTCTTCCTGTCATCACCCTCTTCAACATCTCGTTCGATGTCTCTCGAAAAATACTGCGTCTACTCTTGTTGCCATCTTTCTAATGTCTCGGTTCGCTTAGCTCTTTTCCTCTTCCAACAAAGTTCACGTTTCATCTTCTTCGTAAAAATTGATTAGAACATGGATCGGAATCATTATCCGAGAGTTGGTAAAAATTTATAACGAATCTCTGAAGTGAATTTAAAAGTGATCTTTTTGCCAACGTAGTTAGAAGAATATTGATGACATCCGCGTTTTAGGCTAGATTCGAAAACGAAAGCGAGATGAAGGAGATAGCTTGCCGCACAGATTTTTTTCCACGACCAATTTAAGATAATAATAGAAGATATAATAATTTCACACATTAATTGCCATGGGAAAAATTCACCTGGACCGGGAATCAAATCACGGACCTTTGGCTATCCGCGCCACTGCGTAGACCACTACGCTACCCAGGATCCGCAATTCACGTGGCAATTTTACCGATGTTCAAGGTACTAGACTTTGAGGAAAAAATCTAGTATCTTGAACCTCGGTAAAATTGCCATGTGAATTACAGATCCTGGGTAGCGTAGTGGTCTGCGCAGTGGCCCGGAAAGCAAAAGCTCCCGAGGTTTGCTTCCCGGTCCAGGTGAATTTTTTCACATGGCAATTAATGTGTGAATTTCATCGCCGTTCCCGCGGCAGGTTTGATATACAATATACACTACAATATAATAAATGGTTAGGTAGGTATAATGCAGGTAGCGGAGGATGAAGCGCTTGATTATATTTTTAATGCGAACAGCATACCTACTTGAAAGCGTAAATGGAATGAAAAATACCTATCGCATGACAGAAAATGACTAATCGAATAATAACAAACATGCTGCATCGTAGATTCTAATAAATTCGCTGCACGTGGTCGGTGCAGGTACGACGAACATGTTTTAATTATAAGTTTATCAGGTTCCTTTGTTCATGTAGTTTGACTATGTTTATATAGCGTATGATTGGTGATGATTCTCCCCCTGCCACAAAACCTTAAAGGTACTCGCAAGGTAATCTATAGTTGTCAACAGCTGGGGTCAATGGGGGCGTTTACTCGGAACCGAAATCGCAATTTTGTACACGAAATCGTTAGATGGAAACGAAAAACGAATTTTAGTGAAAAAATTAATCTTCTAACCACAACCATTCACTCATAAATCAAAAATTAAAATAAGCAAAAGGTGACGCCCACCGAAAATGCTGCTGTGATAACATTGACGTCATTTTCCTCCCGTCCTTGACTGCTTTCAGGGGAGAGGGAAGGGAGTGGAGGGGGGTTCTCGGAAGGTCTGCTCGCACAGATGCTGTCGAAATCGCTCCCATTGGCCGAGTCAGCTGTGTCCCCCCCTTTGCGATAAGGCGAAGTAGCTTCGCGGGCTCATTTGTGATTGGACGAAGTAGTTATACGTCAGAGGTTGCACCACACCCACTTTTCCGAAAGGGTTAAAAACATCAGTTTTTCGCCGCTTATAACTCGGGAAATAATTGTCGGATCAGAAAACGGAAAAATACGTGTCCTTTTATTTTACAAACTATCAGATTCGGCAATAAAAAAAAAATGGTAAACGACCCCATTGGGGAAAGGAAGGAATTATTAGGGAAGCAAAGAAGGAAGGATGAGGTGATTTCACGGCGTCGAGCATTGTTTTACTCACCAAACGAAAGGTGCAAATGTGTTCTTGGTTTAACGTTCCAATCGACACACGCTAAACTGAGCTCGAAGCGTTCGCCACACGGCATTAAAGCGGGGATTTCACGGGGGTTCGCTGGAAAACCTGAGCTGTCACAGCCCGATCCGCAGGTTTCGGGATGGGAGGCCAGTGCTCTAGGTCCAGTGCTCTAGGTACTACTGCTACCAAATTTCCATTAGACTCCAGGCCTACACAGCAATCCTCTCACATTCTTGACTCCATTAACACTTTTCAAAGGACTATATATTCCTGGATTTTCAAATGCATCAAGTTATGCATCACATTAGGGGCCATCCACGTAGTACGTAACCCTGATTTTCCACTTTTCAACACCCTATCCCCATGTAACGCTCCGTAGCCAATTTAAATTGCATAACGCTGTTAAAGAACTTCTCTTTTTCTGTGAATGTTGAAACCGATACTCCTTAAGGCCGCTTTACACGGTATATTTTATTGTACAAACGAATGTATGACACTGAACGAAATTGTATGTTTGTCTGAATGGAATTAGAACAGGTTCTATTTTCCGTACAGTCATTCAGACATTCGCACAAGCGTTCACACAATTTGCCGCTTTACACGGTACAATGTCCTCACACAAGCGTTTGTGCAAGAAATTGTACAAAAAATGTACCGTGTTAAACGGCCTTTAAGAAAATCCGATTTATTTCTCAATATTATTATTTTTTCACTAGTTATTAGTGTATCATCGGTAGTGTTCAAAGAAATAATGAATTTCTAGTGCAGGAATCTTACTCCCAGCGTAAAAGACAGTTGGATCTCCCACATCCTCGAATGCGAGCCGGGCGCCGCGGCCACCGGCGGACGTTACACCTACACTCAAAAATATTTTTCTTTCTTAAATGAACCTCTACCAAACGCTTTTAATCTGTATAGGAGGATTGTAGCTTCAACGTATACAAAAGACCAAAATCAAGGACATCGTAAAAAAATGAATTTGAAAATTTCAAATTTTTATAAACTTTATAAAACTGTTTATATTTTATAATATAATGCATTGCTTTATTTTCCCAATTCAAGGTGTTTATAACAAGCTCTTTTTCACATCTGCAGCTTTAACAGTTTCGGAGATATACCTACCGTAAAAAGTATGGTCACTTGCATAATTTGAATTTTGCAACGTTGCAATTTCTCGTAAACGGTTGCATGAATTGCAAAACGGCTTTGGGGTTTTCATTTTCCTATCAAATGACGCTATGCCAATTCTGGTCAACATTTTTAACCCTAAGGGCAATCAACTGGTCGAATTGACTTGGAATGACCCATAATTATACCTCCCCATAATATATAAGCATAGGGAGCAGATCAACAGCTATACACAGAGTAGTCTGCTATACATCTTAATGCCTTACATAAGGATATACGCGTTTGAAATGTGGGTTAGGTGAAAAATGGAGAAGATAAGCTGAGTGGGAAGGATAAACAGATCAGGATATGCCAGGCAATGTTGGGAAGGAGAAAAATTCGCTGGAGGAAATAGGGAGGAAGCATGGATACAGTATAAGAAAAGAAACATAAAAAATGACTGAAGAAAATACTAGTCTGTGAAAACCTACTAGCTATGCAAACTAGCACTAACAATAAACCTTGCCAGAAAACCACATGCGACACAGGATAAAGACCTTATCTTACGTACGAATTTTACTCGCCGCTGAGCCTTACGCAATACATTTACCTTGACCAATTATCAGAAAACCATAGTACACCCGAGGGAGAACTCTCCTTGTGCAAGAGGCAACGACGTTCACCTCTCTTCTCACATCACTCACGGACTTTCGATCGTGATTGCCACCCCCTAACTCTGAGAACGTCAGTTTTTAGAAGGGCTGTCGTCTCACCTTATTTGGCATCCTTCAGATTAAGCAACTCCTTCAACCAGTCCAAGTATCTCGACTAAGGAGAGGTGCGAACCCGCGACCTTCGAGCTTCAAGGCCGGCATGCTCTGCAGCCGACGAATTCCGAGCCATTCCCACTAATGTCTAGCAACATCTCAGGGAAGAAGGGAAAGCTAAGTGACTTGATTATCGAATCAAAATGCTAGCATTGAGGAATCTTTGACGCAAGTACGGATTAGCAGGGCATTTATGATTGCATATTTATGATATTAATAAATCCTTGCACAAATTTGGAATATACATTATACGGCTACTTCCTTAATACTTAGGCATACAGCTAGTTTTGTGTTTTACACCCAAGTGTTGTGCTCTCTTGATCTAGATGTAAACAAATATATTATATCTATATCTACGACATACCCTGCAAGCCACCTCGAGGGTGTGTGGCAGGGGGTGCATCCACACCAGGAACAATGACACAACAAACAAAAATGAACACTACAAAACAAACACTTGGTAGTAGGTATTGGTAGTTGTAGAAGTAGTAGCGGTTATTCTGGGGAGGTGACCGATAGCTTAGGTCATTGGCTTCATTTAGGATAGGAGGGTAATTGGGTGAGGTAGAACTTTTCAGGGAATGGAGGAAGGAGGACGAGAAACCAGGCGTCCGGATCAGTCTTCCACAAAAGAATGCGCCACGTGGCCAATGGTTTAACGTCCCATGTGACGGACGGAGCATTGAACTCGAAGTACTCTGAAGACAGCAATCAAGTAGAGACCGATGTACCCATAGAAAATCACTGCCACTGCCGGGATTCAAACCCGTGTCATCGGGGTGGGAAGCGAATACTAAAATAAGAACACCAACCCTATCCGCCAACATATATCCTACAGTGATATTAGAGATCCTGATATAGGTACGTTTTAGGATCCCACTGATGGCATGTTAAGCATTTTACAATTAATAAGAGAGCATATTGCGATAGATGCTAAACTTTACTAGGTCCCATTGCATATTATTTTTAGCACTAAGAAACAAAGTAAGGGAACATTTCACAATAGATGTTAAAATAGAGAAATTTCGCTGATGATAAAAGCTTGGGGAAGATATATAAGTTCGAAAGCCAATTGAAGGAAGAAGAAACAATATCCGATATCTCTATTATCAAAGTATCGATACATGAGATTTTTTATTTTTATTTCACTTGGCTTTCGTACTTGGACTTTTTCCCGGATCTTTCATATTACGATACATATTACGATAAATCAAAGGAAAACAATGTAACGCCATGCATTTCAAAAGCTTTACTACACAGTATGGAACCTGTTTAAATTTTAATTGGGTGAGGCAGGACTTTTCAGGGAACGGAGGAAGGATGACGAGAAACCAGGCGTCCGGATCAGTCTTCCACAAAAGAATGCGCCACTTGGCCTATGGTTTAACGTCCCACGTGACGGACGGAGCATTGAACTCGAAGTGCTCTCAAGACAGCAATCAAGTAGAGATCGATGTACCCATAGAAAATCACTGCCACTATCGGGATTCAAACCCGTGTAATCGGGGTGGGAAGCGAGTACTAAAATAAGAACACCAAACCTATCCGCCAACATATATCCTACAGTAATATTAGGGATCGTGATATACGTTTTAGGATCCCACTGCATGGCATGTTAAGCATTTTACGACAATTAATAAGAGAGCATATTGCGATGGATGCTAAAATTTACTCGGCCCCATTGCATATTATTTTTAGCACTTTAAGAAACAAAGTAAGGGAAAAATTCACAATAGATGTTAAAATAGAGCAATTTCGCTGATGATAAAAGCTTGGGGAAGATATATAAGTTCGAAAGCCAATTGAAGGAAAAAGAAACAATATCCGATATCTCTATTATCAAAGTATCGATACATGAGATTTTTTATTTTTATTTCACTTGGCTTTCGTACTTGGACTTTTTCCCGGATCTTTCACATTACGATACATATTAATATAAATCAAAGGAAAACAATGTAACGCCATGCATTTCAAAAGCTTTACTACACAGTAGGGAACCTGTTTAAATTTCGAGACACAATTTATCACCGGTATCAAGGGCTTAGATGTGAAGGAAAGATTGATGAGGTGTTTGACGCGGGTTTTGGTATCGATGTGCTCGAGTCCTGAGTCATGACGAGAGAGGATAAAAGAGGGATGCGGATTTTTTGATAGAGATATTGAGAACAATGGAGGTCATTTTAGGAGAGGACAGGAAGAAATTGGTAGGGAGCAGAGACTGCTAACGAAACAATATATTAAAGGCTATACGATAGTGCCGGGAGTCTAGAAAATCAAAAATGAGGGAGGGATCTTCATACCTTCAAAATGGTAATTTTAAAAGGTACCTATGAAGAGATTTAGAAAGAATGTCAACTGAGAGACATGAGGCACACGAAAGTGGGTGCTAAGTGATGTATATTGTCGCATCCCTACGGCGACTAGGACCCTTAAAACGGGATCGTGGACCATCCGGACTACAACCGGGAGGACTCGGGAGAAATCACAGCCAAGGAGTCAAGCATAACAGGTTTATTACCTCTGTCATACACAGACTGAGTCTCTCTCTCTCTCTCTCTCTATAGAGCTACCGAGGAGGCTAGTGCTCCTCAGGGTGTATCCAACGTTGGGCCAAAGACTGACAATTGTGGGGCAGAATGCTCTCCCTTTTATACGTGGAGCGCATCCTGTTTCGCACTCGCCCGGGTGTCGCGACAATATTATCTTCGGGAATATTTCATCTGAACCCGAAAAGCACTGTCTAAATATCGTGCAGCATCAAGTAGTAAATATCTACGCCCTAAACTTATTTTCCTCATAAATGAGTTTACTCATTGATGAGTAAACAGGTAACTATCTCTTTTGGAAACTATGTGCTTCTTTTGAGTTCTTCTGAGGGACAAGGAAAGAACAACATGAAAACTCCAATTCCACGTAAAAAAAGTTATAAGCACCACCATCGAGTTTCACTTCAGTTCAGCTGTATTTTTTTTCTTGTGCCTCAAGATGGAGAAATTCCACCAAATTAGCCAGAAACAGCTACCTACAGTCCATTGAGCCTTTTAATAGGATTGGGAAGGAATTGGAGTTAAACTTCTTCCATACTATTTCTTGCTAACACCATATCACCGCTTGAGGAAAAAAAGTACGAGAATTCATTCCGGGAGACAATCCAATCGCTAAAATCGCGATTCGACCAGATAAATAAGATTAGAGAGATAGATTGTCGTACAGATAGATTCCAAATGGCATTTTTCCCCCGTACTATAAGAGAACAGAATAGGCAGCATAGGAAAGGGATAGGTAGGGGAAATATTCTCGAGTATTATGTAGTGCATGATGCATGTCTTACCCCTTAAATACTGCAGACACTAACAATCAAGTTGCATGAGACAATATAGTTGCTAGTTTGCATGTTAGTAGTGCATGCCTGGTGATCTTCACCCCCTGCCACACACCCTCGCGGTGGCTTACAGGGTATCGTATAGATGTAGATAGATGTAGATGAATCGCAAACATTACCGAAGACAATGAATCGCCACGCACCTGATTCGGGCCGGGGATCCTCTGAGTGGCTGGAAATATTTTACAAGGCGGCAGAAAATTTTCCACGCGATGAACAGGGCCTACAAAAATGGTAATATAAACGATAAATCATCGAAGATCAGAGATACTGCTCTTACACACTAGATAAACTTAATATTAAGGCGAGCAAGGAAAAACTAATGCTACAACGAGCCTTCAGGAAGTAAAAATTCCCGCCAAAAAGAGTCGTTATTACATGCCTTCGTCTCAGCAAGCACATTTCCTGGAATGGTTGAGGTTAAGAAAAGAAACTAGATTTCCTACTTTCTTTTCGCATAGCCGCGAAAAGACGAATGATAGCAGAGAGCAGTTAGATGTTCGTAGGAAGGTATTGACTAACGTAAAAACTTCCGCAATAAGGCCATTATCGAGGATAAGTACTTTTAATTCAAAAAAGAAAGACATCAGTGAGAAACGTGAAAGCTCAAATTCACCAGATCCTTAAGACGACTGAGAAACTTATAAGAGAAAAAACAAGGCAAGTTAGTTATTGGAAAAACCAGGATGGGAGTCCCTCGAAACACAAAAAGAACGAACAAGAAAAAGTTTTCTATTAAGGTCTTAACCTTAAAAGACTATTAGGGACTAGAGATTTCTTGGCGCAGAGGGGATAACGAGGCTCTCTTGAGAAATCGGAAGATTCCCAGCAACAAAAATAGAACTTATTACTGATGGATTTAACGGATCCTGTTCCTCCAACACTTTTGGAAGTCAGTATAGGAACATGGTTACCTATGACTTAAACTTGTAAATGGGGTCGTTTACCATATATTTTTTAATTGCCGAATCTGATAGAGTTTGTAAAATAAAAAGACCCGTATTTATCCGTTTTCTGATCCGTCAATTATTTATCGAGTTATAAGCGGCGAAAAACTGATGTTTTTAACCCTTTCGGAAAAGTGGGCGTGGTGCAACCTCTGACCTATAACGACTTCGTCCAATCACAACTGAGCCCGCGAAGCTACTTCGCCTTATCGCAAAGGGGGGGGACACAGCTGGCTCTCCCAATGGGAGCGATTGCGAAAGGACCTGTGCGAGCAGACCTTCCGAGAACCCCCCGCCACTCCCTTCCCTTCCCCTAAAAGCAGTCAAGGACGGGAGGAAAATGACGTCAATTATATCAAGGCAGCTTCTTCGGTGGGAGTCACCTTTTGCTTATTTTAATTATTGATTTATGAGTGAATGGTTGTGGTTAGAAGATTAATTTTTTCACTAAAATTCTTTTTTTGTTTCCATCCAACGATTTCATGTACGAAATTGCGATTTCGGTTCCGAGTAAACGCCCCCATCATAGCATAAGATATTGTGAGAAGCAGAAGGCTGGCAAAAAAACCACCCGGGCCAGTTGAGAAACCATGATTTTAATATTACATACATAATAGGTCTCCACCATAGAGGCGGGGAATTTGCGATTTTGAACGAAACAAGTGATCAAATTCTATCACAGAACCATGAACGCTAATTATCTGTCACATCATGTCACACACCCTTGCAACGGGTGTGGATAAAGGGAGGGAGACCGTTCCCATTGGGAGCTAAGTGGAGAAGCTAAAAACAATGCGGGTTACTCCATGGTAACCGACTGCATCTACATATTTGGAGTACCCTGCAGAGCACATTGCGGTCAGGTTGGCACCATTGACAAGCCTACAATCCCATTATCCAGGAATCGGGATTCAATTTTCTTCCATTTAATTGGTTTTTCGGACCTCTCTTCCTTCGAAATGATTCCATTGTTTGTATCCTTAATGCAGGTTTCAGTGCTAATGGAAACTCAAAACTCATTACGCTTTTAAAGAGAATTTACATTGTAGCTCAAGTGAAATATATACCATTACCACTAGGAGAAATACATAATGCAGTGTGGCTAGGTAAATAAAAAAATAAATCTCAAAAACTTTCAACAACTCTTTCTATTCTACGCTGTATGATAACCAATTTTATAAACAAAACAATTGGATTCCATATGCCATCAGAATATTCTAGGTGGGGTGTAAATGGCGGAAAGTAGCACCGCCCCTTCGTTTTGCAATTACATTTTCCTGGTGTTCTTTTTTGATTCACCCAAGCTTTCTGCTAGCTCGAACAAATATTGCGTTTTCCACATGACCACAATAACAATTACTTCGAGGTCATCAGGACGGTGAGTATTGATTGAGAGTATACTCTCATACCGGAGTATACCGGTAAGGGTAAGTTTGACGAACGTCTACTTCTCTCCTGTGCACTTAATTCATTTTACTGCCAGACGGTGAGTATAGTAATGAAAAAATCTATGACGACGAAGAAGCAGTAGGCTGCTCGAAGTCGATATATGGAAGAGAGAAACATACGGGTGAGAACATTTTGGCATTTTTTAAAAATTGAAAGAATAAAAATTATTGAGCCATTTAACTCGTACTGATTTTATATAATGATCTTCTGTCCGAGCGGAGATAAAAGTAGATTTTACCGTGACAACACCTGCCCTGAATCTTTACAGTAAAATTGAAAGCAACGCTTAATTTTTGTCTTGAAACAAGGTCCTATTTTTCTCTTGTGAAATGATGGGAAGTTATGAAAACGCCAGTTAATACCAAGCCTTTAAATTTACGTTCGAGGCACTTGGGTAAAAGTATGGAAAAAAATAGGAGTTGCTTTATTCATGGTGTTCTGCTCTGGAGTAGAGCCATTAACAAATGAGCTCAAGCCGAGCTTAAGTGGTCATTTTACCTCAAGTAAGCGTTGTTGCCGAGCGATTAATTGTAAAAAGGAACTTATTATTAACACTTTTCTCAGTAAATGGTGGAAGATTTAGCATCAGTCATGGGAACACTTAATATTTTTTTAAATAAATGAGAAGATATAAGGTTCATCTCCTGAGAAAAAAACACAACTCGTGGATTCAATCATCATTATTGTAAGGTATTTTTTTAATCACTTATGGTATTTTTTATACTATTAACCCACTTTATCCAGTATTGTCTTTGCAATTCCTTCCCACCACCATCTCTAACTGCAGATCATGTAGTCTACCCTAAATTTATCCACACAATTTTATCCCACATCAAAAGCACCGTATATTTCTGTTGTTATTTCCCATACAGTGTGGAGGAGGATGTGACTGCTGTTTAAGGCCACTTGCACCATTATTGATGGGTGGGATATTAGATAGAGGCAGGCACCTTCCAGGGAAATGTGGAGCGATCTCTACACTAGCCAGCTCTAAACGAACGGCCATGAGATCCTAGATCTAACTGCCCATCCGAAGGACGGAGTACTGAACTAGAAGTGCTCTCTACATAGAAATCAATATAACAATGCAACAGCAGCCAACAGGAATTCTAACCCAAGCCTTCCGTACGAGAATCTAAACTCTTGTCATCCAACAACCCGATCCTGTTTGTATTTCTGTAACCGAAGGAGTGGAGAACGTCAGGAATGACGTATTAAGGAAAAGGATAGACGCTCTCTATGCCTTCCTTCTAAGTTAATACATATAACTGTCATGTTTAATCCTAAACAGGGTGATATTGTAATCTTCCGATGGTTAGCGAAATTAGGAACACTAATGCGCAGGAATTTACTCAAAATCCTCAGAAAACACTCCTACAAGCAGTACCCACACAAATTAAATTTATATACAGCATCAATTCGCGGAAGACAGTCTATATACTATAATTTAGACTTTGAGAAAATGCGTCCTAATAATTTGCGATAATTGCAGCAACATTTGATGATTTTAACCATTGAAATTTCATCTCCATCAACGAAATGAGATCGAGGAATCTCCCGCCATTACCTGACAGATTAATTGAAATGACTCAGGTTAGAGAGCTCAAAGCCACAAAACGTAATAAAATGCTGTTTATCTGTTTGCAAAAGGATGACCTAGTAATTAAACTAATTACCGACAAATACACCATGAAATACAGCCATAGGTCTCCTTTGATGTTCATCATTAGTAAATTTTGGCTCACGTTGAACCTTTACGCTGGAATCAGCATAAAATATTTCTAAATAAACAAATCATTACTCCACTAAATGTTGTTATGTGTTTAATTAAGCGTCCATCAGATTGCAAAGAATAATGGAGGAAGATTCCGAGTATTTTAAAAAGAGATGATTCTTATATGATGAACATCCTCCATTTATCACTCTATTGTTACCATGCCTCTGTTACATATCTGTTACCCACGCCTCTCAGGTAAATTGGTAATTATGCAAGATAAATAGAACCTATAAAGATAAATATCGTAGAAGTTTTACCGAAGCATAATTAACTTTCTTTTAATTCATTTTTGGTGTTACCACTGTCTTTAAAAATGGAATTTCCATTGAATAAAATCTTATGTAAAATCTCAACTATGTTTCTTAAAATCCGTCTTTGAATTCGTTACCATGGAAGGAGCTCGACAACTGAGGTTATTTGCTACATTAGGACATGGTGGACACAATTCAAGCATTGCGAACTAGCCGCGAAAACTTAAGCGGGAATACTCGCTGATATTTTCTCTGTAGATGCTCTGCTAGATGGATACTTGGGAAGAGGAAGGGATTAATTGTGAGCGGAAGGAAGGTGAAAAGAAATCCAGCGTCGGCATGAGCCGGCATCAGCTTAATTCCCTCAAATGACCAATGCCAATTCTTCAGTTAGTCATTATCGGCCGATATATGATTTGCAGTATCCTACACCACGAAATTAGAATTACTTCCAAAGTAAACTATATCTGTGACCTAAAATTAACAAAGTTGGTGGAAAATAGATGAAAGTAATGAATTAAATAGTTGCACATACTTTTAATTTATCCTGGGAAACATTCGTAACTGTATTGAAAAGTATTAGAACTGGTTTAATTACACAAATTATGTTCCATTAAAGAGTTGGACTTGCTTTTAATCTATCTCGAGAAGCATATTTCCAACTGGACAAAACATTAGAACAGGTTTCATTACACAAATCAAAGGATGGATCATCCAACAATGAGGATAAAAGGAAGATGCTGAGCTGCTCAGATAAAGCCTCATCTCAAGACGACAGCGGGAAATTGAGAACCAAATAATGAACATGCAAAATAAATTGACAAAGTTTGTTAGCCACCGGCGAACGCATGAATGCTGGTGTCATCGGGAAGACAATCGCTAAGGACATTGGCACTATTCCCTTGGCAACCCATTAGTTAGGAATCAGTAACCAATCCTACCTATCAAGGCCGAAGATTCGCAATGCAATGCACTGGCAATCGCAGATTTTATTTGGGTCACAAATCTAGGGTAAATATCCTGATTGAACTACTATTTTCTTCCTGTTCATGCAATTTTCATGGCATTGACGTCGTGGATAGCCCATCCTTACCTAAATAGTGTACCTAAGAAATTCGTTCCAACTCTTCTATAATCTTCACTCTATTTAGATTTCCGTAGAAGCCCCAGCCCTCCAAAAGGTAAAACTTTCTATACAAGAACCTTCGCAACCTTTACCTTTATGGGATGAGATAATGCCAAAACAATTTTTAATTAACACCAGATCCTCAGTATAAATTAACCACTTAAGAACTGATTTGAACAGGTGCTCAATATCATCAATGAACTTGCAAGATAGCGTTTTTTCTTTATTTCACGAAGATGTGATAAGAAATATTTCTTGGATATGGTTTCCAAAAAAATGTAAGAGACTCATTTCCATAACTACTAGACTACATAAGTCCTAAAAATAAGGGCATCAATGCATGATTCTAGGAATTATCACTGACTTGAATTGATCGCATTCAATTCGAGACACGAGGGTAAATTTTACCCACCAGGGACCGGAATTACAGTGTAATGACTATTTTACAAACCATTAAAAAAGTTTTAGACGCTATAAAAACCTTTCATAATAGCATAAAAGGTGGAAATTAATGTTTTTTGACAAAAAACGCAAAAAATATTGCTAACAAGAACAAGGATGAAACCTAAACTGACATAAAGATAAACTTTGCGAAATTGAAGTTAATGTAATCTAAATTAGGTTTTAATTCATGCCAGATAGCTTTTCATACGCTCAGTTTTTCATTTTGAGGCTTGTGTTTTATTTAGGCATAAAATTCACAAACTAATGAGAGCAAAAAAGGCTATTATGCTCGAAATAAAACAGAGGAGAGTGCAAAAAAAAGAGAAAACGGATTTTTTTAAGTCCTGGCTGACAATAAATAATCCTGGAATTTCGAAATTCTTCAAAAGTTTGCTTATACAAGCAAAAAGAATACCTGGAAAGTAAGCCTGACGGAAGAAATCTAAAAAAAAAACCATGGGTTAAATTAGCGATTCCCTTAAGTTCACTTAAATTATCACCGGGCTTTTTATGGACACTAAAGAGATAAAAGGCTTGGCCTTCGTCAAAGAAAAAATACGAGAAAAGGGACCAACTATGCAAGGAAGGTAAAAAAAGGGTTTTAGAATCACACAACGCATGTCCCCTCATGAGAATGGGTTGCCGGTTCTTCATCATGCTGAACACAGAAATGTGAATGTTGTAAGTTACCTCCAACATTGCACTTAAGTATGCGCATCCCATACAAAAGAGTATTATACAGGAGTCACGGAACAGCATCCCATGGGATAAGGCTCCTGTATGGAGTTAAGGTAGCACACTGAAGGTGACTGCTCCCCCTATCTTAAGGTGTGAATTTCAGAAGCAAACAAATGTTACATGGATTAGTAATTATAGAGCTTAACCCTCACCAACTAACAGATAGGCGCACAGTATCAACCCTTTGAACGCCAGCTAACTACACTTTAGCATTAATACTAAAATTTAAGCTGCTATATGAACGCCTAACAAGGTCTGACCCGTTAATAAATATTGTGCTCTTTTGCCGTTTCTGATTCTTTAAGACGAATTTGCATTGGACTAGCGCAACAATTTTCTTTTGCAATAAAGTGACCTTACTCTTGTATTCTTGTACGGTGCGCATGCATGGCAAGAACTCTTCCCATGCCTTGCGACCTCAGTGTTGTAGATGCAGACAGATTTTTCACCCAAAATTACTCCCACCATTCATTTTTTCAAGTAACTGCATTATTTTACGGGCGTTAACTTTCTCCTAGCGCCTTTTTTCCCATTGCAGCCCTTTTTATTCTAAAACTCCAACAACACTGCTCTTCCATAAACTAATTACACAATTTAAATGTCAACTCCCCATAAAATACTTTCTCTAATACCTCATGTAAGTCATTGAAACGAGAATAAATAACACAGCCTTACCTATTGCCATGCCAATTTACCTATCCCTTGTCGTGTCATCTATATTCAAGATCTCATAAATACTTAGCAATACAAAATTGCCGTTTCAAAAATAAACTGCACAAGAAATGTCCCTAATGCGTAAGGAAATAGATGAAAAAAAAGCTACCTACCATTATGTCATTACGAATAAATTCTACAAAAAATATACCAATTACATCAAATTTGCACAGTGGTAGTAATTACTCAGGGGGGACAATCGAGAGTTACGGCAATTTTCGGCGTTTACGAATTTTTCAGGGAACGAAGGAAGGGTGGAGCGAAACCCGGCGTCGGGACAAGCCTGCTGCCAATGGGCCCACGGTTGAACGTCTAATCCTACGAACGGGGTACTGAACTCAAAAGTACTCTCCACATAGAACTCAATTACCACTGTTACGTAAAGCATAATGGCTATTTTACAGACCAGTTTTTGCGAAGAGTTTCAAAAGCCATACAAACCTTTAGGAATCACATAAAAGGAGGGAAATTATTGTATTATTTGACCAAATACTCTTACCTATCAATACCAAAAAGATATTGATGCCAAGAACAAGGATGAACGGAAACTGACGGAAAGTTAAAACTATGCCAAATTGAAATTTATGTATACGTATTTATCACGGTACACCACAGTTAAAAATTCTACCACCGCCGGAGCTCGAACCGGGCCCTCGCGGTGGTACGTCAAAAACCAAGCCAACACAACAACCCTATCCTCTCTAGTATTCCTTTTCCCGGAAGTGAATATCCACGGGGAGAAAATCAGCATGCTGTGATTCGCCGACGACATAGCAGAAACACCAGAGTGCAGAAACGGAAGGAGATTTAAAGAAGACACTAGGAAATATGGAAAGGATATTGGCCAGATTTGACCTGAAGATCAATAAAAAGAAAACTAAAGGCGCGTTTACACTGGCGAGAAACTCGAGGGAGTAATCCCTCGAGTCACTCGCGGAGGGGTTTACACTGACCGCGAGAAATCCGGCGAGTTACTCTCAGGAAGCCGCTCGAGCAACTTTCTCTTTGGGAGCTCCCTGGAAATATCGCGAACCCGTTTACACTACTCCCCCACTCGCAGCGAGCACTGGGGTGCAAGCACATCAGTTTTCCGACTAGGACAAAAGGAGGGGTCGCGCGTGGGGCCGAAGAAGGCGGAGAGCCTGAGGAAGAAATCACTAGACACTAAATATCTAGTTGAATGGGACCCTATAGTAGCTTGTTTGCAAGTCAGTAGTGGATGAATGGTGATCTTCACCCCCTGCCACACACCCTCGCGGTGGCTTGCAGGGTATCGAGTGGATGTAGATCACAAGTGTGCTTTTCAAGAAATAGAAATTCACAGAAATATGCATCAAGGGTTCATAAAACCTTTCAAGAACAGATTAGGCATTCATGTAGTTAATGCCCATCCTTTCCTTTTGCATCCCATTTCCAAATTCTCTAGAGCAGTTTGCCGTCAGTCAGTCGTTACTGTGAAAAGATATTCTACGATTCACCAATGGCATCAAGAAGGGCCATTATCTGTCTACTGCAATAATTTTAATGAAGAAAAGAAGAGAAACAGAGTTTAGGTTAAGGAATGGGTCCTAAATGGAGCTAGTGCTGGAGCATAGCACAATTTTCTATCTGATCTTCAAGTGGAAGATGCACAGAATTTCACTGCCTTCATTAGTAGCGTTTCTTGACTTCAGATAAGCATTTGATAAGGTGCACTTACTCACGTTACTCGCGAAGTTAGCATCATACGGGATGGACAATAATCCTCTCTGCTTTTCAAGGCTGTTCTACACCTCTATGTCCTCCTTTCCGCCCATCGTGCTCTCTCCACTTCTGCATTTTTGCGACTTGTAATACTTTCGGGAATATTAGGGAAAGATACTTTCGGGAATATTATCCGTAAACCTCTTAGTACAAAAGATGTTTATTTCTTCAAATTACACCCTTTTTCCCCTGTTCTTTATTGTTGCGGACACCATTTGTCTTCAGCCATAAAACATTGTTGAACTCACTGATTCTAATCTGGAGACGTTTTTCTGATTCTGAGATAAAAATCGTTGAGCTATGTAAAAAGGAATATCAGATTGCGACTCTTCAGCACTCACGGCCGTTCTTGAGCAAGCAAGCTTGTTGGCTAATGGTTAATGAAGAACGGTAGCAAAGAAATATCGCCAATGGAATATCTAAAAAAAAGTTGATAATGAATGAAAGATAAATATCGTTAAAATTAGTGAATCTTGTAAGAGTATTTACCAGTAAGAGTATTATGGATAAATGAAAGACTTCAGTGGACTCCACAGTAAGTTTTATTGGGACGACCTAGGTACGTATTAACCTCGATTACATATGACTTTATATTGCGCACTTGCAGGTATATTTTGCTACAAGGTTAGGTGCATTTAGTTTTCACAAATACATGATTGGAGCATCAGTAAGTTAATTTGTGAGAAGGCATGCCCGATGAATGAGAAAATTCAAAATTTCCCATTGATAGTGTTTAGCAGTTCCATTTAATACGTCTTTCGCCTCATCACCTGAAGAATGACAAAGTACATTGTCATCGATATTTAGGGCATTTCATTCCTTGGCATGGCGTTAAAATAACGCTTTCACACAGCCACAATTGATATTGCTGGTTTAACAAATTTATGTAGATACTGTGGACTTCGTCTCCAAATAGTAAATTATCTGGCCATTCCCTCCGAGACTTTAATTTTAACGTTCGTTTTTGATTAACCGATTACGGATTTTTCGGAGTAAGTTTGCTAATTCTCCCATAAATGCGTATCCACCCCAAAGCGCTCTCTTGCGTAATGAAAGATAGTCACTTTTTTAATACTACACAAGCGAAAAAATTATTCCTTGACGCGTAGAATTAATTATCTCTTGTGCGTTAATTAATCTTAGGTAACATTTATTGAGAATGTGTTGACTACAAAGTTACTATACACACAACTAATTTGTCTGCGCTTGGAGTGTTAATTAAGAACGACGATTCCAACGTTTCTAGTCACATTACTAAATGTATGCTTAACATATGCTGAACAAATGTTCAGCATGACATATTTTAGGTGCATTTAATTCTGTTAATAAACATTAGCAAAATAAACAATCTTCTTAACTACAGAAAAGCAATATCTACAACATGTCTATGCAGATACTACCTACATTACTACGTAGATAATATCTAGCATCTAGCGGCCTGTGACTCCATTATAGTACATACCTTAACCATATGTACTTAGGTGTAACTATCACTAACGTATCGCGGGGAAGACACATCCGGGGAAAAATACGGCCGAGGCAAGAGAAAGCTAGGATTTATTAAAATAGTACTCGGGATATTTGATGAGAAGACAAAAGAGTGATGTTAATTTTCACTATTTAGGCCCCTCCTTGAGTATGCAGCCAGTGTATGGGATGCGAATTGTAGTCTGTAGTGCATGATACATGTATTAACGACCAATCCCTTTATTACTATGTAGATTCTAACCATCTACATCTACATCTACATAATACCCTGCAAGCCACCACAAGGGTGTGTGGCAGGGGGTGATTGCTCACCAAACATGCACTACATATCATGCATAAAAAAGGAATAGTATTAATATAGTAGTCAGAACTACACTATTTAAAAAAGATAGAAATTGCAAGCATGCATGCAAAAACATTCTGTTAGTAGGGTTAGCTTTAAGTACTCATACCAACATGCAGCTACCAATGCTATTCATTGCTACTCTCCGATAGGACATATTTACCGTTATTCGTATCTCTAATAGTGCGAGGGAAAAAGGACATTTTGAATCGGTCAGTTCGGCAATCAATTTCTCTAACTTTATGATTATGGTCCAGTCTGCCATAGTAAGTTGGGGTTCGTAAAATATTTTTAACATCATCACTGAAAATATTGCCTTGGAATTTGTGGAAGAGATTAAGTCTAAATTTCAACCTGCGATCTGACAATGATTCCCATTTCAATTCATTTAATAGACTGGTTACGCTAATATTATTATCGTATCGTCCCTTTACAAATCTTGCCGATCTTCGCTGCACACGTTCAAGTTAATTACTTAGACCGATTTCGTAGGGATCCCATACACTGGCAGCATATTCCAAATGAGGTCTAACAAGGGAAAAGTAGCTGATTTCTCGTACATGATCGTCACATTTACCCAATACTCTTTTAATGAAACCCAGTTTGCGATTCGCTTGACCCATTATTTCACGAATGTGTTTACCCCAGGAAAGATCATTTGTCAGTCTTATTCCAAGATATTTAATGGATTCCACGTTTGTTAATTCATTATTACTTATTTTGTAAGTGCTAGGGGGAGAGCTATTCTTTTTCCAAAAATTCATTACAAGACATTTCTTAAAGTTTAATTCTAACTGCCATGTATCACACCAAGTTTCAATTGCTTGTAGGTCAATATTTAAATATTCTTTATCATTCGGGCATAGAATTTCCCTGTACACTACTGCGTCATCGGCAAATAGACGAAGCTTACTTTTTACCACCTTTTGGATATCATTAATATACAAAAGGAATAGGAGTGGACCTATCACACTACCTTGTGGGACACCCGAAGTGACTTTAATTGCCGGTGAGGAAACACCGTCCAAAACAACCCTTTGAACCCGATCATGCAGAAAATCATTAATCCATGATATAATGTTACTGTCTAACCCATAAGATTTTAACTTCAAAATTAGTTTGCTGTGAGAAACCTTGTCAAAAGCCTTCTTGAAGTCGAGAAATATAGCATCCACTGGAATATTATTTTCGCCAGAAACTAAAATATCGTGGGAAAAGAGAGCAAGTTGAGTTTCACACGATCTGCTCTTTCGGAAGCCATGCTGGACATTGGACAATAAATTCTGGCTATCTAGGTGTCCCATGACTGAACTGACAATTATATGTTCTAGGACCTTGCATGAAATGGATGTGAGGGATATAGGTCTGTAGTTAGATGGCTGCTCCCTATCGCCACTTTTAAAAATGGGTGTTACATCGGCTGCTTTCCAGTCCATCGGTACGACGTGTTCGGTCAGGGATTTATTAAATACTATTTCAAGGTAGGGGGAAATTTCGGATGCTAACTCTCTATATACGCGGGAGGGAATTTGATCAGGAAATTTGACCATGTAGCAGCATGTGACCTATTATGTAGAATGTTTCCATGAAGTAGCCTAGTTGCATGTCAGTAGTGCATGTTTTGGTGATCTTAAACCCCTGACACGCTTTCAGTATATTCCATAGTTGTAGATGCGTAGATGTCTTGCTATGGAAGGTGTTTTCATCAATACCTTTGGGTGTAAAAGCGACAGTTTTTCAGAAATGTACAATTGTTTCAAATACCTGTTTATTTAAACTAAGTTATCACGAATCGGGAATTAATAGTACACCTATATCTACGTAATGCAGGTGAAGCATAATTTACCGATTCTGTAAACTGTAGTATTCATACAGTTTATGCACATCACTTCAGTATATTTCATGATAAGAATTAGATTCCTCATAAAACTTAAAAAAAAACCGTATGGATTATGTTTCGATTTCATGGGGCATTGAATTATTATTTATTTTGGAATAAAATCTGCAGATGATAAAAATCAACTATACTGGCATTTATTATGGAAACGGTTTAGAAAAGGGAGGTATATCAGGTGTCTCACCGATTTTGATGAAACAGGACTTATTTTGTCGGGGGCAAACTGAGACACCTCTTGTTTTCATCTGCGGAGAAGCCGGTTTACGGCGTGAAAAGTACCCTAAAGTATACTCTGTAAGCAGTTTTTTAATATCTCCGCTTTTGTATGCGATACATTTAAAAATCAAATTGACCATCATACTGAAGCAAAGTGCGCTAAAGATATTTATTTTTCATTTCGCAATCCCAAAAATCGCAACACTAGTGTCCCACAATTCCGGCAGACACTTTGCCGTCTGCATTTTAAGTCCATCATCTCCTCTTTTGCCCGCGTGCACTTCTCCGACACGCTGTCTCTATGCCGAATCGCCAGCGAGTTGCCAAAAACTTCCAGCATAGCCGGAAGCCAGCGAGCGACTTCCTCGAGTTTTTATGGCGGTGTCTACACTGGCCTCGCCCTCGCAGCAGGGAGCGCTACCTGCGAGTTCCCTTTCTCGCTGAGAGCCAGCTCGCTAGGGTGTTTACACCATGATAGTTGCTGTCAGGAAGCAACTCCCTCGATTTTTCTCGCCAGTGTAAACGCACCTTAAGGTATTGGTTTGCAGTAGGAGAAAAGAAGCCAGGGCTAATGTTATACTAGGAAAACAAATAATCGAGGAGGTGAAAAAGTTCCGTTACCCGGGATGTCGAGTAACCAGCGATGGACGAAGTAAAAGAGAAATGTTCAGTAGAATTGCCCAGATGAAAAAGACATTTTACCAAAAGAGGATTCTGCTAACAGTGGTAAATACAAACGTGGGAGTTAGGATTTCATTAAACATATATGTGGAGCATTTTACCATACGGCAGCGAAGCATAGACGATAACAGCAGCAGAGAAGTTTAGGCTGGAGGCATTTAAAATGTGGTGCTACCGAAGAATGATGAAGATAAAAATGGATCGACTGAATGACAAATGAAGACGTCTTATGAATAGTGAGAGAAACGAGTAGTTGACCGAAAACCCTAAAAATAGGACGTGACCGCTTAATCGGCCAAATCTTAAAGCACGATGGCCTAATGGAAACTATCGACGAGGGAAAAGTAAACGGAAAGAATGGAAAAGGCAGACCTCGTTTGAGATACATGGAGCAAGTAATGAAGAAGGATGTAAAAGAGAAAAATTAAGTTAATATGAAGAGGTAGGCCGATAGAAGAATCGAGTAGAGGGCTGCCTCAAACCAATCCTATGATTGTTCAACGATGATGATGATTCCTTTTACGAAGAAAACTTTACGCTACATTTAAGTCTTCATTCAATAAATTTATGACTTACGAACTCACAAAGGTGTGACGTGTGTCCTAGAACAAAATTCAAAGGTGTGACGAAATTGCTAATTTTTAGTCAGCGTTGTAGCAGTGTGGTGAAAGGGAGTTACAATTTACAGGAAGAGGTATCGAAGTACTAGCCTTTAGGTGACAAAGAAGCCAGAATGTGGGTGCTTGGGATGGTTTATGCCCCACCTACTCCGTAAAAAACATTGCGGTTTATACGGTCTCTTATGGAGACTGCATTTATATATTCAAACATGCAAAGCAATTAAACCGTAATCTAATTTCATCGCAACGAAGCCTGTTGATCTTCCTCAGGCTATTTAAGGGAGGTATCAAAGCATTTGGTTCCACAGGGAGTTAAGTTTATGCTCAGAAGCTGGTTCGGATTTAACCTATCGAAACTACATATTTGGCGCTTGATTGTGTATTTGTGCATTTACCCCTGAATCTTTAACGAATTTAAATGAAGCATTCCATTATTTATCTCACTACTTTATGTTTTACCGTGTGCAAAAGCAACTTCATCCGTAAGTGTCGCGAGTAGTAAGCCCGTATTTCCGTACCTACCAATATGGCCGACCTTGATTCTCAAATCAGCCGCGATGTCACCTCCAGTACATTTTTCACCTACTAGGTGTGGCGTGCGAGATCATACGGATGAGTAATTTTAACGAATAATTTCGTACACCGTGAGCTAACAAGATTGCTGGAGGTCAGACCTAACGTTTTTCAACTCGCGAACAATTTCTTGGAACGCAACTCGCATGTATTTGGGGAACTTACAGCAGATAACTCAAATTCACACAGCGTATTTTTCACGTCATATGCTGGAGCTGGAACAACATTCCAGCACGAATCCGGATCTTACACATTAGACATTTTAAATTCATAACAAGCGCTTCCAAGGCTTTTAGCTCTAGCTTTATGTCGAATATATAGTCGCAAATAATACTTCCATCCCACCGACGGCTATACCAAAGTGGCTAAGTTGACGCCTTGAAATTCTCATAAATTCTCACAAATTGTTGTTGGAGCACATTCCGCGTCAGTAGAATCTATAATGAGAGCCTGCGAGAACTGGATGAGGCTATGAATATAAGGCGCGCTGCGCAAAGTGTCTGTTTTATTTTTTCGATAATTTTCGCCAAATCAAAATTCACGCGCGTGAAGCAGCATTAACATCCTAAAATACTTCACCACTCCGAAGAATGCCTGGAGTCGTTAACGAGAGGCGAGCGCTCAAGTCAAGATGTAAAAGCATATGGAATACTAGTGATAAATAGTGTGAGCGAAGACGCCTAGTTTCTTAGCGGAGTACAAAAGAAAGGGGTAGGGAAATGTTTTAGATGATAAAGCGTTCAGAGTGTCATCGCGCTCGACTGGCACTTAATGACTTCCCTCCGTCGGCGGAATTTGAACATCTTTGGAGACAGATCAGAGCACACGTATTGAGAGATAATGAAGGTGAAGGAATTATAAGAAAACGTGTTAAACCCCATAGAATATAAAGTATCCGCTTCATCATCGACGGAAAATGATTCGGTGTGACACTGATGCCATTTTCATTTCAACAATTTCTAACAAGATTAATACGTTTTAAGCTTAATAAACGAGCGATAGGGGTAGTTTTAAAGTTGGAAGGCTGTACAGTTGATTCAAAGACATTAATTTGGTTGAGGAAATAGCTATAATTAGCATAAATTGCCATGCGAAAAAATTCACCTGGACCGGGAATCGAACCACGGACCTTTGGCTTTCCGGGCCACTGCGCAGACCACTACGCTACCCAGGATCCCTAATTCGCATTGCAATTCTACCGAGGTTCAGGTACTAGATGTTGAGCCCTCGCGGTCCATCAAGGATGGCAACGCAATGGCGTTTTAGGGATCCTGGGTAGCGTAGTGGTCCGCGCAGTGGTCCGGAAAGCCAAAGGTCCGTGGTTCGATTCCCGGTCCAGGTGAATTTTTTCGCATGGCAATTTATGTGAATTTCACCGCCGTTCACGCGGAAGGATTGATATTTCCTACAGCTATAATTAGGTTTAAGCACATTTCATTCAGTCACTTACTTAAGTGTTCCTGCAGTTTGGCTTAGTTTATGGAAGTTTCCTGCAACCAAGCGATTAAAGATTAAATTGGTTACATTATCTTAGTGACAACGTTCTTTGTATTTTGCCGTATTTAATTTCGTGGTATCACCTATTGCTTCTCACTGTGACCGTTTCATCCAATATCTTTCACCCTTCTTAGCATGCACTCCACAGCATTCTGTCGCTTCTTCATACCATCTTCATTAAACTTTAATGCCGTTCGATTCACCAGTCAATTTTTGTATTCAAACTAATGTATTCCACGATATTTTGTTCAACTACAACTCCATTCCACTATAAACTCATTCATTAATATGTCATGATATCTTCCGTCCATCAATTCCAGTATTTTTAATCCCTTTGAAAAGACAACTGTTCTTCTGTTGACAGCTGTTCTTCTGAGAGCACCACCGAGGATATCTTGAGAAAAGATTCATGAATAATTTCAAAGACTATTTTAGCGGATTCTTCAATATGGGCTTTCATGACATTTAATTGAGGTCGGAAATGATGTTATAAAAATGAAGATACAGACGAGTAAAATCAAGTACCTAAAGGCAGTCCCCGAGTTACGTCAGTCTCGACGCACGTAAATCCGTACTTACGTAAGTGGCAAATTTATCTAAAGAGATGCCATTGATTTACGTACGCGAGCACGAAAAAGTAAAATATTCGTTTTTATACTTACTGGCGGAGAAAATATCGAATGGTTATCATGGTTTTAAAGTGGTACGCATAAGAAATTACACAAACAAAACTAACATGGAAACAAAAATAAGAATTCTTGAATTTCGCAGTGAACTGAAGGAAATTTCCCGGAAAAATTCCACGCATTTCTTCGCATCGATCGAAATATCTGGAGTAATGACTTAGTTTTGGATAAATTTTTGATTTAACGTAAATTTCGACCCACTCACCGTGTGGCGGAACGCATGTAATACGTAACTCGGGCACTTCCCGTAAACTTTGTTATCCCACACTGTTCACTGGGAACAGCCCGACCGGTTTTAGCACTTACAAGTCATAAGCAACGGACAATACAAAGATTTAAAGTGGCCGGTTCACATTTATATTGTTTCCAGGAAGGGGATGGTAGGCAGGCTTTGGGGGGTGTATGGCCATTTCCCTCAAGGAAGGGAGACATTGCTTCGCCACATATAGGAAGGGCACGTTCACCAAAGTCTTGCTGTACAAGACCATGCTGAGACCCCTTCTCACTTACGGCTACCCGGCTTGGGGATCTTTATCAAACCATCAACTAAAGATCCTCTCAGTAGTGCAGAATAAAATATTGCGACAATTAACAAACGCTCCATGGTTTGTCCGCAACGAATACATTAGAGACAACCTAATTATTCCAAGTCTCGACACTCACCTACATCACATCGCAGAATCATTCCACAACTCCCTAGGAAACTTGTCTAATAACACACTAGACAATATGTGGGACTACGGAGAAAATCTCCACTTCCGCTATAAGCGGCCCCGAGCCGCTCTACAACCAACGATGCAACATCTATCATCATAATCAACATCACATAATCACAAATTTCCTAACGCGCATAACAGCCAAAGGCTGAAAACCGCAAACATGCGTAAGCATCCCTTTAGGTTTGTTGGTTGGTTGGTAGATGTCATAATTCCCAATGAGTCGAACCATCGCCACTCCCGCAAATTAGCAGCATTCCATTCCTATTAACAACGTCTGCTATCCATTCCCCTGAAAGAGTTTGAATATGACAGTGAACTAACGGCCAATTAAAACGATAGTAGTAAGTAATGGGTATGAATCTTCCTTTATAAATAGGCTAATCAGCAAAAATCAACAAAAAGACACAATCAGATAGTCAACCCTTTTTCCCCACCCTTCTGAAACAAAATGGATGAAAATTATTTTTTGAAAGATCTATCGCACAAAATCGTACAAGTCGTTCATAAAATAATGGGAAGGGTGAATGCCAAAGTATGCTTATATAATTCTTAAATTCTGGGTGGCATATTTTTTTAATTCTAAGGATAAGATTAGGAAAAAAGGAAAAAAGTGGTCTGCATAAGATAAAGTGTGATGCAAATGGCTGCAATTGTTTTCACGTGGGACATGCGGGACGTAACTTTAAGGTTAGGACAAAATAACACTGTAATTATTTTACTAATTGTGACAACAAATCAGTTTTAGCCAGTCATTTATTTAATTTTAATCTCTGATTTTTAAGTGGAAGTTTTACATGCTCGTGACAAAGGCTCACAGCTGGTTTTCATGGAGAACTTTTAAATCAAAACATTTGACAAGCATTATGGTAGAAGGTTACCAAACTAGATTACATTTCGTTGGAGGCTTTTTCTCTGAAACGGAATTGCTATTTTATACATGAAATCGTCATATGAAAACAAAAAGTGAACTACGGTGATAAAATAACCTTCCAATCAGAACCGTTTCCTCATAAATTAAAAACAAAATAAGCAAAAGGTGACGCAGTCCTGCACTCTTCCTTAGCATTATGCCTACTCCAGAGTTACCATTCCGTGATCTGGTGTGAATAATTCTGTAACTTTTACTCCGGAAGTCTCCTTCTTCGGGCCATCTCATTTCATTGATTCCTAATATATCGAGGTCCATTCTCCGCATTTCCACCTTAAGGTTCTCCAGTCTTACGCAGGTCCGAAGTGATCGCACGTTCCATGTTCCTACCCTAAAATGATTATCACACTTGACTGATGTACCCCCTCGGGTAGTCCCCGCCCGGAGATCCGAATGGGCTACTATTTACCATCGGAATACTTTACTCGAGAGGGTTCCATCACGTCTTGATTAGAAAAAAATAGACTGCGAATCCTCGGGATAATAATGTGGTGGTTTCCACATGCCTTCCACATCGCAGTACAACATCCGTTAAAGTAAATGTTACCACGCCTGTAGTGAAATGAGTGTCGCTGTACCGACCACTGTGGTCTCCACCTTCACTCATGTGAAGACGAGCTGCTGCCCTCTCCTCCGGGTGATGGGAAGCGTAATTGTTGGCGGCCTCCGACGTCAAGTCACGGCATCTTCACAGGTTCTGTATTATTTAAAGGCCTACCTTACCCAGGGACCAATACCCCCTCGGAATGCCGTCGCCTTTTGTTCACGACTGCTTATTCGATGAGTAAACTCGCTTATCTCGCAGCTAACGTCTATATACGTCTAACTTCTACTTTGTCAAAATAGAAAGTGAATCGTTCTCAAAGAACTTAGGCTCGCAGAGAAGTGTAGCCATAAGCAACGAATATCTCCCGCCGGAAGAGGACCTTTGGGGAAACTCAAGCAAGAAACAACGACCGAATATTTGATAGCTTATACATGTGTTGGTACGAGCTCCAGAAAATTGACGGACGAAGAATAATTTCAAGACGAAGAATCTAATAAGAGAACTGATAAACGAACTACATAAAAATATCTCCATAAAAAAGTTATTCTATTTTAAGTAGAGCTGTTTGCTTTCAGTAGATATCGATAATCAGAGTACAGAATAATTTGCCAAGACTATTGTCGGTATTTTGAATACATAGACATGTAACCAGTGAAGATTTAGTAGCTGAGTCTGCAATAGTTTTAGTCTAAATATCTAGAGGTCGGCCCACCATCCGGAACCCGGTTGACGCACTCGGTTGCTTTAAGCTCAGCCACGAGTCGTGTGCATTTACGGCGGGAATAAAAATGTACTGAAGTTCATATACTTTTTCACAAATTACGATGCAGTCGAATATATAATTTCTTTGGAAATACCCCGCATAGAGTGTTATAAATCACTTCCATTGGGAAAATCAGCTGTGTATCCCCCACTGGGGTTGGGCGAAGGAGCTGCGTAACCTCAGAAGTGATTGGACCAAGGGATCACATACGTATATTTCGCACGCCCACTCAAGCGAAAGGGTTAAAAACATCATTTTTCGCCGATTATAACAAGAGAACTACGGAATGGATCGACGAACGGAAAAATATGGGTCCTTTCATTTTACAAACTCTATCAGATTCGGCAATTAAAAAAATGGCAAATTCCTCTCCCTATTGAACTAGTTCCTGTACCTCCTCGAAGAGAATGTTCGGTTACGCCGTCCTTCAGTCCATTGCTTCAATCCCAGTTTCCTTACCTTATTCATCATTCACCATCTATAAAATGCCCTAACCCCACATACCCACCCTAACCCTACCTTACATCCCTGGAAAAAATATAAATATGGACCGGCCACTGAAAAGCCTTGAATTGTCTCTTGATAATGACACGTAAGTCTTGAAACCGGTCAGGCTGTACCCAATAAACGGCGTGGAATAACCAAGTTTACTTGATTTTACTCTCGAAGATGAACTTAGACAAAGTAAGCTCACTAACCATATGTGATGATAAACAACAAGATATGGCACTTATTCCACAGGTTTTTATTAGTGGTACAACGCGTTTCAGCGGTTAAGCCATCATCAGGTACAAAATACATCAGATACTTAGCAGCGTATTGAAGTTTAGAAAAAGAATAAATTCGGGACTTTGGACTCGATGATGTAGATTGGTGGTTCCAATGAACGTTGGCACCATACTGAAAGATAGGTGGTGGCTTAAACTTAATTTCCTTCGGTGGTAGCACCCCAGAACATTAGTTTGGCTCCATCTCTCGACGGGAATAACTCCTCTGAGATTATAAGTCATTTATCTCCCTTTCTTTGAATTTCAAATAAGTAGATTTCAGCTAGATTCGCAAATAAAATTTGGGGGCGTATAATCTGGGAAGAAAGCTATCCTGAGTCTAACGCATGGAAAATTATTCTGCGAAATGAGCGTCTTTTCTTTTTTTTTTTAATATTAGTAGTGCGGCGGATGTAAACTCCAAAAAAAGGTTAGGTTTGAACAAAAGATTGTCGCTTACTTGTGCGAAGAGCAGGTCGAGAAGGAATGGGGAAGGTTTACGGCCATAATACTCTTATTGAAAGGAGGAATTATGCAAAGGGGAGGGAGGGGGAGTAAATTGCCCAAGGAATCTTGAGGGAACAAAGACAGAGGGGGGGTCGCGGCAAAAGAGAGGGCGGTTTAGCGTCGAAACCCGCATGCCATGCACAAAAAAGGGATATGAGAAAGGGGACCATTAGCTTCGAGTCTTCAAAGCAGAAATTATTCCTCGGGAACACTGGAACCAGACAAGGAAACGCTTAACCAAAGTGCCTACCATTTTAAGACAGTAAAAATGAGCCGGCACCCCCCCTATAATAAATTCAGAGTTCTATAAATATGAACACGAGGAAAAACTTGGGTTGCTGCCAAACATGAATCGAAGTAGAGGGTAACGGGATCAACTGAGAAACATTGAGAGAATCGTTGCTTTAAACGCGAATGTGTTTGAAAACGTAACGCCATAAAGTAATAAAATTGACTCTTAACTTAAGATTTTAAAAAAAATCTGATATTAGATGGAACAGACCGAAGACAAAGGTCATTATCGCCTTTAACTACATGTATCGTGTACATTCGCGTAGATAAATTATACCTTTGTAACGAAATTGTTTGACGGAATAAATTTAATGGAACTTTACCCTTTTAACACTCTTTTACACGATAAAGCTTTAGCCAGTTCGTGATTTATTCAACTAATCGCCATAAATTCAGCAATAGCTACAGTATTCCGATATTCTCCTGCAATAGTGAGGTTTTCACGTGATCATAAAGCCAAAATGATAGTAAAATACTCATTCTTTGGTTTTGCATTGGTGAAATTAAAGCTACGGTCGTCCCTGTCGTTAATACCATGTTCATTTTGATGCTCAAAAGAAATATGACGATTCTATCATTCCATATCTGTTAATCACTCATTTAGTATTTGCCATAATATTTAAAATATGACGTGGTATCATTACTCACTTACACGTTATACCCACAATTCATCGATAGTACTTTAATGCCTTCGTTGTACGATGGGAGTCGTTATGTATACGAGGTCGAACTAAAGACAAGGTGGATCGATAGAGTCGGTCGAATTATACACGAATATAGGTGTTAATCATAAATCCAGACATCGGAACATATGACTCCCATGTGGTCTATGAGCTGAGTGTCATATCAATACTGACATACATCAAATATCATGCCTGGGTCTCAAAACCATTAGAAGATTTTAAACTTCTTTTCATTCAGAGCGCCTCCAGAAAGCCCTTACATTTTCCTTCTCGTAATCCGTCCTTAAAATGATCCGAATGTTATGCCAAATATTTAAAAAAGTACTCTACATTTAAGTCAGATCTCGCGCGCTCAAACTAGGATAATTAACTTTTTCTTCCTGTGTCCCAAGAATTTAATAGTTTCCGATAAATTTGGATGTATTTACACAAGTGCACAAAACGTTATCTCAAAAGACATATTGAACTGAGAAACGTCGATGTACATACCGCAGAATACACG
Source organism: Platycnemis pennipes (assembly GCA_933228895.1). Classification (NCBI taxonomy): domain Eukaryota; kingdom Metazoa; phylum Arthropoda; class Insecta; order Odonata; family Platycnemididae; genus Platycnemis; species Platycnemis pennipes. The sequence continues at coordinate 66,948,053 of OW121852.1, forward strand.
TGGAGCAGCACGTTTCAACGTTCATCGGCACCACAGAGGGCGCGTAATTTTCCAATTAAAAGGGAATGTTCATTAATGCAAATGCAAATCAAGATACATTTCAATTAACTTTTAAAAACGTTTATATTTTTTAACGCACAGCTATGTGATTTTTATTATTTTTCTCTTTCTGTGGTTACGACGATAAATGCATACTGATTAATCATATTTTCACGAGACTCTGCATTAAAAGTGAAATTATTCATACATGTATTTCATCGGACATTACTTTTAATTTTGTTCGCAACGCTCAAAACCATTTTGCGGTATTTTAGAACCATACCCGATCAAGTTAGCGTAGAAAATAATTTTATTTCAGGGCAAAGAAAAATAAAAGGACGATAATTACGAGAGGCCATTCAGTTTTTTTTTGTAATGCACTCGAAGTTCACATAATGCCCATCCGGAAACCTCATTCGCCGTTTCAGTGAGAGCCCATTCCATTTCAGGGCATTATCCACGCCGCGGAGAAAATTTCAACCAGATAGACCATTGGATTTAGCTTGTGGACTGGTAGAACCGTACCTACGGCACTTACGCGTTCTCCCGTGCTGCCTACGGCAAACTGCCCCCGGAAAAAAAGTCCAAACTCCACGAATTGGGATCAACGAAATCTCCAGCTCCCTCGGATGAGAAAAGTTCATCCTAAGGCCTCACACATTGCGCAGAGGGATTAAAAAAACAAATGACAGACTAAATTCGACTCGACCAATGTAATAGTTATTGGAAAAAAAACTTGACGACGAAGCGGAGGACTAATCAATTTCAATGAGTGGTGCTGCATCGCTGGAATGGATAACGTGAGTAGCCAATGTCAACTAAGAACTTTAGCGAAGGCAATAGTAATTGCTACTCTTATAGAGATTAAAGGGACACCGAGATTACTTTAAATAAAATAATCACTTGGTAAGATTCCACAAATTTTATTTTTCCCCGACCTAGGTTTCGATTGGTTTGACAATCATTATCAAGGTCTAGGAGATTACTTTATTAAACCATAGTATGAATGAAATGTATATAAAATATGAATGCAATTATAGCCTCTTAAAAACATATGAATTAGCAAATGTCATGAAAATTGACACTAAATCCTACTTTTTCATGCAAAATAATTATGAAATGAAGTTCAAAATATCATGATTGGAAGACTAATATAAGTCGAGCAAGTGGGAAAAAATGAACCATAAACTGCATTGAAATAAAACCTGTAGGCAACACAATTTTTTACTCACTCCATCCCGAAGGATAGTGGCAAGGTGTCGAAAAAATTGAAAGCAGGTATTTAAAAGATATTTCCCGAATTTTCCTGATTTCAGAACTTTTTAATGCACGCATATTTTATTCCGGAGTTTGAAATATTCCGGAAATAAAGCTCAAACTATTTTATCAACATACTCACGATAATAGTTTCGGTATGCGTATGAGAAAAATGCTATCATTTTTGTGGTATTCACAAACCTATTTGCATCACAAAAAATATGTGGGTGGTGTGTTGGTTCACTGGCTAGTCAGGGTTTCAATCTCGATGTCAGAGGCTAAAGTCCAGCAATGGCAGAGGTTTTATCAGTGAGTATTATGCGGAGAGCATTTCATGTTCAATACTCATCCCTTGGTTAGGACATTTAAAACGTGGACCTATCTTTCGTTAAGAGAAAGCTGCTGCTGACACTGGACTCCCTAATTTCTCCTATCCTATAAACTCCTTTCCCTGAATTGTTGCTTATACCCAGATACCAACCCACACCATTGATTTGTCGCAAATGAAGTTAGCTGCCTGTTACTTTCCCCGATTAACTACTTCTACCTAGGTGCCAACATTTTTTTTCTGATTTTGACGTTTATAGGAGGTATAAGCCTATGAAGAATTAACCACTAATTCTCTCATGATCCAATAATCAATCAAAACTTGGTAAATTGATTGTAATTATTCTGCTGAGATTTGGAATAAGAAGCAAGAAAGCATCCATTATAAACACCTGCGGATTAGTGTGATCAACAGATTGGTCAAATGAGCAGAACTGATAAAACGAAGAGCGAATTAAATAGTATTCTTCCAGTAGGAGGAGATTTTAAGCGGAAAACATCAACTCAACTCTCGACAGTCCTCTACATTCGTTTATAACCCATATGGTTTCCAAAGTATGAGGAAACTAGGGTGCATGATCGGTTTATTTATTGATATAAACTCATGAATAGTAGGTACATACCTTTAAATGCATTCTTAGGCTGATATCCTTAAGTGGCTCATATCATTGGAAGGTTTGGGTTTGAACCTGCGAAAATTAATAAAACTACTCTTTAGTTCAGGCAAAGGTCAAATAATAAGGTAGAGTACCTAAGTACATAACTACTCTATGATAATAATAATTTAACTAAGCGAAATAACATACATGTACTTCTAACAAACTTCAAACTTGATCAAAGTTGGAATTACCATAGATTGATATTTGAATATAATGATCCAAATTAACCTTTTGACCACACCCGCAAGAAAATTTAATGCTATTGTAAAAATGTTTAAGCACTCATTCAAATTAACTTAATTTTTTAAGCTTCAGACACATAGCAGAAATTGGCATTAATTTTCCCGCCACGTTCACCGAAAGAATCCACGATTAAGAAAACGATCCTTGGCGGAAAAATAAACTACATCAAACGCCAACTTACCGAAGATGTCGAAATTTGGTTTAAACGCCAGGGAATGCTACAGCAGCGCATCGAGACCAACCTTCTGGAGTTAGCGCAACTCCCCCAACATTTCGTTCCAACTTTCGAATTCGAGTTTGTCCGTGGAACATTACTTTCTCCCCACTGCGCTGCGGTGAAAGGTAAAATACGTGCGATGCACCACGGGTAATTGAACAAAAGAAGACGTAGAACAATTCTCTGGGGGAGTGAAGGACGTGTGTGTAAGTGACCGATACCTCACGTGGCCGTGCCCTTCACGTGCGGAGTAACGATAGATTCGTGAAGACCCGGGGATGTTCAGCGAAATATTTTCGATTTCGACGACAGAAAGAAACAAAAGAAAATCTGCATATTCTAATAATTTATGAATTATTATGTTACTCTTCCCGACTATTTAAAAATTGAAGCGGTCACAAGATCCGAATTGAACTCGGCCTCCCATCCCCAGAGGCAGGGTTCGATTCCAGGCATTGGCAGAAATTTCATGATATAATAGTCCTCTTGGGTGCCTTGAGGCACTTGGGTGCTGTGAGGAGAGTACTTCGAGTTCAGTATACCGTCCGTTGGATGGGACGTTAAATCCTGGATCCCTTGGCGCCTCACTTTAAGGCTAATATCGAAGCCGGGTTCCACTCCACCCTTCCTCCGTTTCTTGAAGACTCTGATTCTCATGAAATCCATGCTATCATTCCCATTTCAAATTCGATAACCAACCTACCCTAAATACCGGATTATAATCAGCTGTTTATTGCCCTTTCCGAATAACTACGACTTGAAGCGGTTACCTCTATGTGACTTATGCGAAGGACGAGGCAAGAAGGAAGTACTCTGTTAGACCTTGAAGATTATCTCGGGCGAAGAGGGAACTCTACCAAAAGAAAATACATTTACCGTTGCGGATTCAAACTTTCAAAAAATCAAACACTTCATCAAAACCTAACCTGGAGCATGTTTCTAGACTGTAGTGAGACAGGGGCTATTAGTGCCGCAAAAGAGTCTAGCCTTGAAGGATTCAGAATCATATTGTACCTTCAAATTATTACGGAAGAACTAATACCAGTAAAATGGATTGACCGAATGCGAAGAAGATCTAATATGAGAGAGACAAAGAGAAGTCTGAATAGAATCTAAGAAAGAAGATGGGACAACCCATTGAGCTTCATCATCAGACATGCTCTGATGAAAACATACTTGTATCTTGTACCATCCTCGTTACTTTCCACCTGGTCTTAAGTGCTTTTGAATGCGAAAACAGATTTTAAGTCAAAGATAAGTTGTAGAGTGTACAGGGAACGGGAAGAAATAAGCAAAATAGGGTCTCGCATGTGTAAAACTAGTAATGAAGACTGCAAACGAGAACAATGACATAAATATGATCAGTTTAGCCCATGGAAGATCTTTGGATTGATGACTAGTGAAGGTTAACGAACATTACCGGGATAACTAATATTTAAACACATGAGTTTTTCATTACCTACACAAGTAAGGTTTTAGGAATCGATTTCATCCCGTTGATGTGTTGAAATCCTCTTGTAGGACAATTTTTAAGCAATATGCTGCTTTCCCAAACGTAATTCACCGGAAACGATTTGACGTTATGCGTCGTAGATTTTCCTTGTGTTTCCGGATTTTTTTTTCGGTAAAAAAATAGTTTTTCATCCGTTTCAAACGATTTTCGACATGGTGTCCTAAAGCGCACCCTTCTCACTGTTTCACGAGAAAGCTTGAAGTGGAACGCCGAGAATTTCATTGCGATATTTTTTCCGCGGGGAAAGGCATACTTTAGGTATTCCCTACGGATGTGGAAGCAATCAAATTTACACAATACAGTAATGATAACCAAAATTGACGGTCGAGGTTTCAAATGCAAAGGAATGTTGAAGTCGCTCATAGAAAGAATAAAATTGAATAAACGCGGAGGAAGGAGTAAAAGAATAAGTGTTCCGGAAGATATACAGTAAGATTTAAGTCTGTGAGGAGCCGAATTAGAATCATGCGGGAGGAGGAATTTTGAACGTTATAATAGACCCCACTTGGCAGTAGGTGAAGCAACAACCGTCGTATGCTAAATATTTTTTCCGTGATTTATTCCACGTTTGTTCATTTTATGTCTATCTAATTAAGCAGCTGATATCCTTCTGAAGTATAAAGATCCACTTTCACAATACCTTTTTGGAGGAGTGCATGAAGTCATGTGCAACTGCGGTCACTCTTACATTTGTCAAGACCTATAGACCTTTAAAAGTATGCCTGTAGTAACATCAAAGAGGCATTTAAAATCAAAGTTGCAGCATGTCTGTAATAGCAGAAAATTATTGTACAGATCCAACTAAATTTCAACTGCGGAGGAGCGAAGTCAATTTCAAAAGAGGCCCACTGTCTACCAAGTATAGTGGTAAATATATCCAATACGAGTATATCAATGGATATCATACGTAGTTGAATGTTGGTATAAGGAATTTAAGGTAACCCAATAAACAGCATAATATTGCGTGCTCGCTTTGCTATTTTTATTTTTTTAAATTGAAGTTTATCCTAGTATATTATTACTAATACTTGTTTATGGAAGATATGTAATGTATGTTTGGTGTGATTTCACCCCCTGACACACACCTTTATGGTGGCTAGCAGGACAGTATGTAGAAGTAAATGTACCTCGGAGATTCATGGAGCGACGTTCAGCCAGTTCAGCCATAAGACAGCAGCTCACAAACGCTGGTAAGCTAACTTTTTTATAATTCAAGGATTGCAAACTATCCGCGAAAACCTTAATGGGGTTGTCCACTGAAATGCACAACAGAAGAATTTCCGCTGAGAAAAATAAATAATTTACCTAAACCGGATCTCGAACCTTGAACCCCCTTTTATCCGGCCATGTGTCTCAACCATGCGAGCAACTAAGGCCTTCTTCTTCCCTCTGCATTTCTCTGTATATTTTTTTTCCTTGAGGAAATTCAACTATAAGTTTTTCTGCTTCTTCGAGGATTTTGCGTTCCACGACTAGCTCGAGAGAAAATTTTCAATTTCCCTCAAACGCTTGGAGAAGATCCAAAATTCAGTGAACTGATGTCAAGAATGAAAAATAAAAAAAAGCATATCAGAACCGTAGTCGAGAAGAGGTCTTGAAGTGGAAGGAAAAACCCAAGGGCTTTCATCGCATTACACTCTTAATACCTAGTAAGGAAGAAGGAGCAAAGAGGAAAAAGTCAGGACGAAACATCAGTTGGTGAAACACGTATCCCAAAATCACCAGACGCTCTAACGAAATTTGAAAGGGATTTACATTCGAGTTGTGCACGACTCTCCATTAGACGGGTTTGAGATTCAAAAAGAGACTAGGACGATACATGCAGTAATCGGCAGAATGGATATACAGGTAAGTAGGCCAGCGGACTTAATTTCACTACCAAAGCCTTCACTGAAAATTAACCCCACCCTCCCAGAGAACGAGCCGACGGAAGGTATAAAATATGGAGGGTCGGGCCACAGACAGATGGAACCTTTGTTATTTTAATCAATCTCCATCAATGTCAACCGCAGAGTGTATATTACGAGACGCCGCTCCAACCAGATTTAATAAAGGGTGACAGAATACAGGAGTCACTCAGGGATGACGAGGGAACGAGCAAGTTTCTTCTCGTGCTACCTTCTTCCGAGGAAATTTCATCCACCTCAACTGCTTTTTGTCTTCAAGGTTGTAATTAATTGTATTCCTTCACTTACTTCCTCTGTGCCGAGAAGTAGGGTTTCACGTAATTAACTTTAGTAAGGTGCAGGAGTTCGAGGGGAAACTACCACCTCTTCCCATGGGATAAGGAGCCGCATTTTTAAGGACCCTGGCTTTAAGTCAATGTTTACGTCATACTATTCCGAAAAGGATCTAATCTAATATGACAGTCGGAAATAAGGTATGCTAAAATGAAATAACGGCTCCGTGTGTTATCGGACGGAGGTAACATCCCTCAAAGGGAATTAAAATATTTTTAGTTTACTGTTTCCCAGTAACACAAACAGCGTTTCTATGATGCATTATTGGCGTATTGCATTGAGATATGTGAACTTTCATTCGCTACAAATACTAATAAAATTGATTACTTTTTAGCACTAGTATTAACACTTTCAAGTAGTTTTTATTTTAAACTTTTGGTAAACAAATTTCATCGCAAGATCTTATTGACAGCGGACTTGCTGATAGCATAAACTAATCATTTGGAAGTTTTATTGCTGTTTAAAAAATAATCTCAAGCTATATTTCTCATAAAATACTGTTGTAATAGGTATTTTACTAGCTGGGCGGAATTAGGTGGGAGTTTAAACGAAGCTAAAAAAATTCTTACAGCCAGGTACATCAGTTTCACATGATATGCTTCGTTGGCCCCGCATTCTTTCCTTGTGTCAGCATCCTACCAAAAAAAACTAATTTCTTCTTTCCCCCTTTCCTCTCTACGAAAAATTTCTTTTTTTTTCCTGGTCATAAACACACCATTGGCACTTAACATCTCCTTTAACCACTCACTTCGTTTACCTTAATCTCCCTGAATCAATTTATTCAACGGTACTGGCCGTAGTAGCCAGATCGACAACAATACCAAAATATCAATGGTTTGAATCTCACCTCGGAAATGGATTTAGTGTAAGCTCTAAGGCTTGGATTACACAGTATTAATTGAATAAGGAAGTATTATGAGTTTTTCGGTGAAATGAGTACATTTCAGGTAGGCAAAGTAATTGGATACTGAGGAAGATGCAGTATTTAGACCTAGGTTGTAATAAAATTTTTCGGTGGGATAATACCTTGCCGTTTGATTTGTATGGAGCACTAATTGTCTTATCGAAATCGGAATCAACCGATAGTTAATGCTATTTCTGCCATGTAGAATAGGTGGATAAGTGGGTAGTGGTAAGAACTTTTTAGAGAGGGGAGGGAGGGTGGAAAAAGGTGTCAACAAAAAAAAAACACCAGGGGATCGATGCATTACCGTCCCAGACAACGGCTGATATACTGAACTTCGAATAGTCTTCGCAAAGACAATTTATGATACCCAAGTAGGTATCAAAATTCTTCTCCATCTCTACCACAACCCATATTTAGGGACATGACATTTTCGCGAAACGTTTTTTTGCGACAGGATTCACGAAATAAGCGACAACCAGGGTTTAATCGCGAAATTAACCGTGTCTTCTTTGAAACGCGATTTCTTTAACGAAATTTGAGATATTTTGCAAATGCCGAATTTTTGTAGCATGAAATATTTTCTTTAGTGATGGCCGGATCGGATCTTTCATTTTTCTCGGTTCCGGATTCGGATCCAAAGACACGGAGTAAAATCGGATCCGGATCGTAGATTTTAAATTTTCGCGGCTTAGCGATCGAAGTGCCCCGTGAATGGAATATAGGTGCGGTGGATATTGATAAGAAGAGGATGTGTAAATAAGGTCACGTAATTAGATGAAAACGTTCCCGTGCAACTAGAAGCAAAATAAAGAAATATGACTTTTTTCCCCCATTACCCCGATATCGCGGGAAAAAAAATACGTAGGATGTCACGCGGGTAGCCTACATTCGCCGGGATCAGGCGTACAACGAGAGGAGCTAGTGTATTGTGCGAAGTTTGATCCCAATTGCAGTACCACTCATTAATTAAGGATGGTCGGGTCGGATCTCAAGATCCACATGTCTTTCATTTCATTCGCTGCAGAAATCATATCCAGTGAAAAAATTCAGATCCGGATCGGAGATTTTAACATCTCGCGGCCTCGTGATCGATGCACCCCGCGAATGGAATGTACGTATGGTAGATACCAACAAGGAGAGGTTAAGTAACTCGGGTTACGAAATGAGAAGATTTTTTCCGTGCCACAAACGAGGAAAACAAAATAAAAAATACTCGTCTTGACATTTTTCTCCATAGGCCCGGATGTGCGAGAAAAAAATTAAGCCGAATGTCATGCGGGTCGCCTACATTCGCCATATTTCCCGTGAACCAATGAGAGCGTGGTTGTTAAAAATGAGGGCTAGTGTACTGCCAGTCGCGAGTTCGATCCTTAACACTATCTAAGAATACAGCCGTGCTGTGTTCCTAGGGTAATGCTAGTAGGTAGTTAAAAAAAGTAGTTATCAGAAATTTCATGCCAAATTATAAGTAAGAAAATAATTAAATTTGGCGAAAGGAAATGATTGGAAAAAATTTATATTACAGAATTAAATCGTGGAATCATTACGTTAACTTTACAGTGTAGTTTTGAGTGACGCATTTGTAAATCTAGTTGAAGCGATAGAAGTACAAAAAAGTCAGTATCCACACACAAAGGTTGGAAATGAAGGATGATAAAGTTTTTTATTCAATGGTTGAAAGAAAAATTTTAAACAGCGTAAGAATCGAACTTCATAACCTGCAGTCAACTACTCCACTCTATTATTGTTATTACCATTATCTCATTAATTTGCCTTTAACTTAATTTTGCCTCTGTGTTTTTTATGTTGCGTAGGGTAGCCATAACTTCTGTATTGGATCTCAAATTTATGTACTATTTACTGTTTGTTCATATTGGTATGAAGTCTTTATTAATAATATTAAAAAAAACCTTTCTTTTGGACTCCTTTTTCCCAACATTGAGCACAGCTTTTACCTTTTTAAAACGATTTTATTTACCGTACTTTTATTTTTAAACACCGCTTTTGATGATTTTTATTCACCATTTTTCAGTGTCCCTACCCATATTCAAACCGGAGATCTCGCGCAAGGAGGCCAACACGAAACTAAACCCAACCCCATCACAGGTCCAGGTCACACAGATACGGTTTGCAGTTCAAGTACTACCTTTAAGAACCGAGTTATATAAATTCTGCTACCATTCCTTCCAGTTGCTGTACTCAATTTAAAAAGCTTTTAGAGGATCGGTTTAATGCGATGGCTAGAAAATTTTCTTTTCATTCTTGGTGTCTGGGACTTAATATCGGTCGAGTCATATGTTTTTCTATGGAAAACCTTTGTTGTACACAAAAGAAATAGTATCCTTACCTGAAAATAATAATAAACTGCCTTTATTTGTGATGAGATGGAGATTGTACCTATAGCCCCTTCTTCCACCAAATCCCCAATCAATAATAATAACAATATCTCAATAAGAAAAATGCGGATATAATTAAACACGTGGTTGAAATAAAAATAATTAATAGAAAAGTATTTCATTACATAAAACATTTAAATTACAGTTAATACAACGATAACTACCTACAACTGAGCCAATGGAAAATAAAGGTATATTGGCATAGTGTACCTCGGAAATATGCGTATGAAAAGATGGGACAAGCGTGGGAAGATAGAGAAAAGATAATTGAGTAAGTAAAAGATTCGAAAAAGAGAAACCGTAAGGAGGAAAATTACGATAAATGGATGACCAAAAAATAAATAAAAAAGGAAGGCCGTGGAGCAGCAGCGGAGATAAAGGGCGAAGGGGCGTTTTTGGAAGACTTTCGGCTTCAATCTGCGGTCGCCAAGCTGTCCCTGCTAGTCCCTTGCAATTTCCATTTGGGCGGGCACAAATTCCATCTGCGGCGGTCGTGCACTCTCCACAGAATTTTTGATAATTCCCCGAGAGAGAGAGAGAGAAAATAATGATGCTCGGCCGCTCAACGCCTGTCGTTCCCCCCCCCCCCTTACTCCCCCTTACCCTGTCCCCCCCTAGCCGCCCCTCCCACCCTCCAACTGCTGTTCCACCACGTGATCGCTCGCTTTGCATCCAATTTCCTTTTTGTCGCCAAATGAGCTCCACCTGCGCTCCGGGCAGGCCGGAATGCTCGCTCGTGAGCCCGCCACGGAGCGGACGACAAACCAAGCCGTTTTCTCGGCTCGTAAATCATGCGAGGCTGGATTTGCGGCGGATGGCGAGGATCCCCCGAGACGGCGCTTAAACAACACTCTACTTTCTTAAACTAAACGGTTTCCGCTTCAACACCCAGTTCTCCGAATTTCTCCAAGATCTTTTCTTTTTTTTTTTACATTAATTTCCCAACAACGGTGTTGAAAACATTGACTCATATTCTGCCGCACTTCAAATATTTTGTTTCGTGAATAAATTCTTAAATCGTCGATGATTTTCTCGGAACAACTATATCATTAAAGTGAAAAGACCCGATTCAACTTCGCATGCACAAAAAGGAAATCCTCAGGCTTCACTCGGTGGAACCGCATGATAGTAAATAGAATAATCACTTACAATTAGTAAGATTCCACAAATTTATTTTACCACCGGCCTAGGTTTCGATTGGTTACCAATCATTTTCAAGGTCTACATTGGTAACCAATCTAAACCTAGGTCGGTGGTAAAATAAATTTGTGGAATCTTTATAAGTGATTATTCTATTTACTTTCGCATGTATAGCTGATCACGTTCTCCGGGCGAGATTTCTTTTGAAAAAAAAGCCATTTTTTACACCCCGTTGGAGTAATTTAATTTTGAAATTTAAATTTATGCCAACAAAATACGAGCCTTTGCAAGAGCTTAGGATACAATCAGGTAAAATAGAGATAGCATTAAAAAAAAGCTTTGCAAAATGTAATAGCTTTTCCACAAATATGGCTATTAACGTTAGGAACTCGAGGCGAAAATGGGAAAAGAAAATGAGTAACTCGTGTATTCATTTCCTGCAGCACGGGTAAAAAATTAGTAAACATTTCTATCAAGTGGGACAATGTATGGATGAGAAACTTCCTAGATGGGTTGAACATGGTGGTGGGTATGGAGAAGCAATGGGAATTTGACCTGGTTAGACAGGAAAATGAATTGTTAATGGCAAGAAAGTCAGAACGTACTGGAAGCTGCATACGTATGTTACCCTACGGGTAACAATGAAGCCAGAATGGGGGTGCTTGGGAAGGATTAGGCCCTCCCCTCCTCGGCACAAAACATTACATTTCATGCAGTCTATTGTAGAGACTGTACGTGTATTGAAACCTAACAATGCAATCGTGGCCAAATTTCATCACAGCGGCATCAGTAAATGTCCTATGGCTATTTAAGTTAGCTATGAATGCATATTATTCTACTTGGAGTTACTGTCATTTCTTGTCCAATTTCGCTTATTTAAACACCCTATTTGGTACTTGTTGGCGTATTTACGCATTTTCCTCTTTTTATTTGACTAGTGTTGCTGTCATCGTCCATGCCTCACTGTCATTAGGAAACATGCTCCAGATGTATGTGCGTTCTGATAAATTGTTTCCTTACTTCTACGCTTGTATTTCATTTGGTCTAAGCATTCATATTCATCATTCTTCTGTAGTACCACACTATGAATTCTTGCAGTCTTGAATTCTCTACTACTGTTATCGTCCTCACTCTACTCAAATAAAGAAGCAAGCTCCCGATGTAAGCTCCAATGAACTGTTTTCTTATTTTTCAAATTTGTTTTCCCAGCTGCTAGTAGATTCTTCGTTAGACTGAATCCGTATTTACCTGGGGTATTACTGGTGGAACACTTGAATTAAAATGAGGAGCATTACCGGAATTTAAGGATTTGCTTGAAATAATACTGCTCATCGCAACTAAATTTTATGTTAGCGGTGGTTGGATCTTTACTGATGTTTTCACATGCGTCAAGTAAATACTCAAGTTTCACGTCATTATATCCGCACGGTTCTACGAAATTTCTTGAAACAACTTCAACATCAAACTAAAATGAAGCGAAGCACTTTTAAACGCGTCGCTGAGATATCTTACATGAGTTGTTGCGCCCGCATCCGCTGCATAACTGAGATGTTCTCGTTTTGCATTCAAAATAAAAACTAAGGAAAGACGACATACATATTATCCTTTAGTATTAAACTTGAAATGACAAGAAACATCACATTTACATCGGATGTTTTCGGAAGAAGGGAGAGATGAAACCTAGGGAAAAAACCACGTCAATAGAGTTTGGCGCTGCACTAAAATAATCATTCAAATTAATTTGAAGTGGTTATGAAGTATTAAAAAACTTCATATATAAAACTATTGCACACACGGGTTTTGATGGTTCTGCAGTAATTATATAGGTAAAGCAAATCAAGAATAAAGCCAACCAAAGAATTGTCAAGATCTGGATAGGGGTTAGCGATAATGGTGTCTATTTCTTAGTTGTGGTAGTTAGCCGGGAAAGATCATTTTCGCCATTTAGGGTAGGGTGGGTAATTTGATACGGTGGGGAATTATTCTACCCACATAGGAAGGGTGGAGCATCAGACTACCCTGAACGAAAATCATATGAGGGGCCAAGGTACGACATTCCATCTACCGACGGTATCTATCAAGCTACCGAAAAGTGTCTGCCACAGCCGGGATTCAAACCCGGGCTATCGGGAGGGGAATGTGCCTACTCTGGTCATCAAACCATCTCAATCCCCTCATTCAGCTTAACATTTTTTCGTTCAATATTCCCCGTTTTTTATATTCTGCGTCCCTGGATTCCTTATGTTCAACCGGCGACGGTTGTGATCAAAAGGGGCCTCAACACATCTTCGCTAAAGCCATTATTATCCGTATATTTTTGTTTTCGCTATCGTAAAAACCGTCATCCTCATTCACCACCTACCTATATACCCAGTATATGGTATGTTTTTGTTCTTCTCCGGATGGGGAATGAGATCAGAATGCATCTGCTATAGATTTAGTTGCTGTGCCTTTAATGGTTTTTGATCACTTACTTTTAGCATAACCTACCTCTTTCACTAGCAATACGTTTTTGATTTCCGGCCTTTAGCACTTAATTTTTAGTGCTTAATTTACTCTGTGGCACCTTCTTCAGGGCTGTATTTCCATCATGTTTTTCATCATCATCATCATCATCACGGGTCAACAATCCTAGGATGGGTTTGACGCAGTCTTCCACTCGATTCTTCTATCGGCCAACCTCATCATATTAACGTCATTCCTCTTTTTCACGTACTGCATGACCTGTTCTATATAGCTCATACGAGGTCTGCCTTAACATTCTTCTTATTCACGTTTCCTTCGACGATTGTCTTCATCAGGCCATCGTGTCTAAAGATGTGGCCGATTAGGTTGTCCCTTCTTCTTTTTATAGTTTTCAGCAGACTTCTATTTTCTCCCACTCTTCTTAGGACTTCCTCATTACTCACTCGGTCGATCCATTTTATCTTCATCATTCTTCGGTAGCACCATCATTTTATTTATGCCGTCATAATATTTAGCAACCCGTTCCCTTGTCATTGATAACGATGGGCATGTCTCCCTCTCTCTCTTCCTGATTGATTTTCAAATGAGTTTGAGTCGAGAACGAATGCTCGTGGAGAATTAAAGGAAAGAGCATTTCGCTCAAGCCTGAATATTGACATATCCGCGCACAACTCACGATAACAGCAGCCATAAAACGATGGCCATATCATCTCAGTCATTACCGACGTGTATGGGCGATCTTGCGACCCATTCACCGGCCAATGCCATCCTGCGACTGGCAGGGCAAAATATAGGCGTAGACGCGAGGAGATTAGTGCAGTGTGCTGCCCTGGACGCAAGGGTACGGATGGGGGTGAGGGAGAGGAGAGGGAGAGACGGTCTCCGGCCGAATGACCCCTCTCCGCTAGGATCCGCTCCCTTCCCACCCCCGGGGCATTTTAGCCATGGCTGGGGGGAGCGACTCCTGATTTGCATACAGACTCCGGAAAATACCGCGCGGTGGCGGCGCTTAGCTTTCTGGACAGGGGGGACGGTGAGGGGGTGTAGCAAGGATGGGGAGCGGAGAACTTTCGGGGGACGTACCGAGAACCAGCCAGGCAACAAACACCATATGGCCGACAACTTCTGCGTCCCTCCATTCCTAATGTCGGACCGACGACCGTTTTAACCAGAATCTCTCCCTCGTTGCTGCGGCCGTTATTATCCACCTCTTTTCTCTCTCTACCTCACTCTCTCTCTCCTAGCCCAATCCTCGAGGGGACGATTCCGACCCTCACCTCCCGCATAGAATTCAGCATTCATCTCGCCATTTCCTCCGACGAAACCCATTCGCATTTGCTCGCCCGCCTTCCGACCTATCCGGGGTTCCAGACGCGGAACGGAGAGCGGAATGATGTCCATTCCCCCCTCCGTCTCCGTCGCCCGACAACACTAACACCCCCCCCCCCCCCGCCCTCCCCAGATGCCCGTAAAGTTCGGGAAGTTGGCCCACGAGGATGGCCGTTCATGGGCTGCCATCACGAGGCAAGTTCGCGGGCGTAATGGGGTAAGTTCGCGCGGGTTTTGAAGACGTTACTTTTCCTCTCCCTCGCAGTAATAGCAGCCGTTCCGGAGGGAGGTGACCGGGAGACCCTGAGGCTATTCGTGACATTGCGAACTTGACTGGTAGTTGGGTAGGTTAGAGGGATTTCTTAAGGAAAAGACGAAAGGGTTATGGTTGGTGTCGTTACATTAATACTGGCTTTCAAAACCAAGAATCCGGGTTCGATTGCCGGCCCTCGAAAACTTTGAACTTGTGTACCACTCCATACTTCAGTATCGCGTGGAAAACACCTAAAGTTCAATACTACGTCCGTCGGATGAGACCTTAAGCTGTGGACTCCTTGGTGCTTTCTGTGAAGGGTAGGCTGATGCCGTCACCGGGTTACCATATACCCTTATCAGTTATACGGCATAATGTACAGTTCTTTTCCCATTAATTCCCTTCCTCCGTTCCTCTAAAATGCCTCACCCAACTATCCTTCAGTGCTAAATTGTGCAAATGACCTTCAATGCTTCGTCTGTCGGGCCAGACGTAAAGGTTGCGGACCTCTTTCAACCTTTCGTTAAGAGCAGGTTGATACCAACTTCGGTTTTCTCCACCCTTCCTCCTCAGCTACAAAAAAATTCCATCTCTCCCCAAAATAAACATGTATCCTAAAAGACCAAATAGCTGAGATAACTGTCGCCGGTAAAGTTTAACGTTTTGCACTATGTGTTTGGAATTCGTATCATTCTTATTACTTTGAATTAGTTGTTGTTTTTTCAATTGCTGCGATGTTATTTTTGTTTATTGACAGAGGATTGCAGAGATAATTTGATAACAGTCTAAACCACACCTCTCAAAACAGTGAATCAGCATTTCGATTGGTCGGACAACACGATCGGCATCAGACTCTCGAACAACTAGTTTGACAGAACAGTCAGTGGTTTCGAGTTGTTGTGGTGGCAAGATTACTATTTCCACCGCACTACCGGTCTTACTATGAACTGTTTGGTTGTTACTTCAAGTTCAGAACTCCGTATTTAGGAAGGGAAATAAAGCTTTTTACCCTTTGGTACCTTTCGCGAACATAAAAGCAATGCTGACACCGGGTTTCTCTCCACCAAGTAGTAAGTAGTAAATTAGTAGCTACCAAGTTGTAAATTGTAACAAACACTGATACGTAATTGATTGAATGGCCGTGAGATAACTAGTGGTGTATTTTAAGAGCACCGATACAAAATCAAAAAGCTGATGAAATAAAACAAAAGCTGGAATTAACACGCGAAATGGATATCGATTCCTGAAATATGGATATGGAAGAACAGTTTACACGTATACTATATACGTATATGTATACTAGGATTATGAGGAGTGAAAAATTGAAGAGTAGTAAGCCACGCGTACCACCTGAATCTTTTTTTGCTTTAATATTCCACGAACAATAATCAATTTCATTAACAAGAAACAAATTATCTGAGTAGCATTTCTCATCAGTATCAAATAACAAACGACTCTCCCCAATCAATTGGTCCGCACGAATAATTCGAATGACATCTCTTTCTGAGGATTAGTATTCGCCTTCGCTAAATTTCCATAAACAAGATGAGATCAGGTTTCAAAGCGTCCAAATCCGAGATGGGATAATGAAATATGAGTTGACTGCTCATTTGCGGGACGAATGAACTAGAAAACCACAGTCATTGATCAATATTGACACCATGAGTCGGATATTGCTTTGGATGTGAGTGATGACGAGCATACTCGCGCATCGTAAGTAATACTGAATCCTCGACATTTAATTTCATTCACATTCACTGAGCATCCTGCAAGCCACCTCGAAGAGGAGTGGAAAGGGGTTGTTGTTTACCAAGCATGCACTACAAGGTTGTACGTATAGATACAAGGCAACTTGATATGAAAAACAAATTCATATGTTGAATCGTATTCAGACCGGAGGTCGGTCTGATTTGTGATGGTGCAGCCGACCAATTAGTAATCCCGCTAGCAAACGAAATTCATGAATAAGAATAGGGGGGCCATTTCACCTATGGTTTACCATAGAGATCTGGTAGAAACCCAGGTAATAATGCGGCTTGAATTTGGCAGGACAAGTGCAAAAGCCTCTACCGAGTTCGGTCCTCCCGTCAGCAACCCATCACTATACGCACTAGGCTACCGCGATCCATTTGAATGATATTGTAGTAAAAAAAAGAAATATTGTTCCCTATTTAAGCTAAGTAAGACAATAGGGGCTACATTTATTTGGCGCGCATTACGGTTAAATTCATTTCCACACGATTATTTTAACACCCTTTTAATCCAGTGCCATTACTGAGCACACACTTTACATTGACCAAGTGTCTTATACATAAAAACAGGAGATGATGAGCCATTATGAGGCGTAATATAATAAAGGAAAGTTAAACATGGTAAATGAAACAACTTTGTACTTTCCACACAGCTTTCAATTCAATAATAAAGGAAGTTAGATAGGCATTTTTAGAATGTGCTAGAAAAACGTTTCTAGGCAATTCAAGATAGAAACAAATACTTTTACCACAAAATACATAAACGCATCTACATCTAAGGATTAAACTGCAAGCCACATCGAGGGTGACAGGGAGGAATAAGACAGTTTTCCTATAATTCAAAGATAAAACACTACACCATAGTTTTTCAGCCAAAAGAACTTCATAGATTAGAGCGCCTGTTACTGATTGAGAAGGAATGAAATGAATTAAAGAAATAAGAAATTCGGTCCGGTAAAACGTTCATGGCGGAAGGGAAAAATAAATCTTTGAAAACGAGTGGGGTAGATCACTAATACAATATGTAAGAGAAGACTGAATTTTTGTGGGCACCTCTTAAGAATGAGTGGTTATAGAATGACTAAGAACCTCTTCAGCTACATCATCATATTAAAGACAGCAAAAAAAACTACGTACGTTGTAGATATATGTATTTAAGAAGATGCATCGAAAAAGTAAGTCGAAAATAATTATCTTCTTTCCCCTTGATGGATCCTGGTTTTTTCTGGATGGAAAGTTGGATGGAAGAATGGAGTATTGAGAACCTCTATCCTAGAGAGATACCTAGCATAAGGACATTTTTACGAGGTAAGGTTGATGGATTTAAGGGATTCCAGGAAAAACAGAGCAAATAAAAAACCAAGAACCCTTGGCCAGAAAAATGGAGGACCACAGCTAAATGGAAAAAAACATTTGAAAGGATAAGAGGAAGAGTATAAAAACAATAAGAGGAATAATTGTAGAATAAGCTAACCAATTTTTACTGAGGTTTTCAGAACGTAAAATTCGAAAATGAATACGAATAAATAAGAGAGATGCACGATACGACTAATCTATCCGTTGACGTTTAAATACTATGACTTTAGCATTTTGTTACAAACGATAGAAAACAAAGAGAGGAAAAGAGAGATTCTACGTAAAGCAGAGAAACACTTAAAGCCAATTGTAGGTCATTAAGCATGTACAAAAGCAAAAAAATTGGCAAATTACTCATTAATATGGACAATTTGTCTTAAGGAGCTAGATTGCGCAACTTCTAAACCATTAATTCAAAGGCAAGGCAATTTTCCTGACAATAAAAGGTAACATAACATTCATAGATGAAGAGATATATTTTCAGGACAACACTTACCCCACAAAAATTAGCTGTTATTAGCAATAAAAACCCTAATCAAGCTTTTTGTAATGAACATGACCAGAGGTAATTTTTTAAAATTTTATAAAAAATGACGGAATACATACTTTTTAATTCAGTTAAATTTTTCCTCTTCGGTACAATTTGGAATCAACTGCAGTAGCAGTTGCTATTTGGAGGATACGACCGACAGCTGAGGTCATTTCCGCCATTCAGAATTGGTGTCTAGTAGTATGAGAATGGAGGAATTACCACAGGGTTATTAAAGACATCCCTTCTCAGAAGGAGGAATGCAAATGTGAGAAAAACGACACCGTAAAATTTCGTTCGAGAGAAGGGAGAATTTAGATTCATTTCACGGGAGTGTGACGTGACCTTTTGATTCCCATCTCGTAGCGCTTGGAAGTCGGTGGTAAATGAGGGAATGAAACCTCGAAGTTTGTTAATAAGTATTACTCAAATAATGATCCAACTCCTTAGTCACCCCGAGTTGGTGACGTGAGACCAAAACAAGCAATTAGGGCAAGTAAACAATTGCAATATGAAGACGTACTATTTCTTAGATATAGAACGCAGCAAAGCTTCCAAAAAAAAACAAAATTAGTTCGCCTCAGCAACGGAGGAACTAAACATACCCGCTTAATAAGCTTTCTAAGTAGGACTACCACAGAAGTTGGGCGTTCAAAAGGTGAGATTAAAAATCCATTTCTATCTTTCCATAATAGCGCGTGTTACCTACCATGACAGCTCCTTCTCAAGTCCCTTCATGCATTAATTCTCCCAAAAGTTTCCTTTTGAACTTTGATTTGAAGTTTCTGAGAGCGTTCAAAACTCCTTTCAAGCACTTTTCATACGGAATTCAATTATCACCATGAAGGAAGGAGAGCGATAGAGTATCCCAGCAAACAGATTACTTTTATAATATTCAACTGAATTCTCCGATTCCGCTCAAGTCACGCATTTTCTCTAGCAACCTTCAGCGCGAGTGTCAAATTGCCACACAAATAATTAGTCCGTTTTGAATCCTATATAATTTACGATATTTACAGAAATTAGCATAAAAACAGTTTTGAAGGCTTTGAGAAGGCAATTGATGCACTACATTGGAAAAGGCTTAAGAAAGTACTACAGAATTTAAATAGTTAGTATGATGCACGGCCTTTTAGAAAACTATGCCTGAATCAGATAGCTAGCACTAGATTGGAAATCAGAAGGGTCTATGTTAGACCGCGGAGTGAGGCACGTTATTTCATCTTCACTTTTAATACTACAAATAGCTACGTCAAAATAATTAGAAAAGAACAGATGAACAGAACAGACTGAAAGCTACCTAATTATTTTCACCGTGGTTGGCAAACATTTAGCTAACATGCCATGAATATTCCACACTTTTTAAGGATTTCATTAAAAAAAGGCCAGCTGTTTCACTTTTACTTACAAATGCATCTTCAGATATGCAGGGCGGAATATTTGGCGAGCCAGGTTGTTGTAGCGGTTAAAGTACTGGTCTATTACCGGGAGGGCTCGATTTTGAATCCCGGAAATGGAAGAGATTTTTTGTTCGTAAACCGGCTCCTACTTGAATGTTTTGTCGAGCAAATTTGAGTACAGCATTCCGTCCGTCGGATGAGACGTGGAGCTGTAGTCCCCTTGGCGTCTTTTTGGTAAGAGCCGGCCAATGCCGACGGCGAGTTCCTCTCCACCCTTGATCCTTTCCCCCATTCTCATCCTTGCCCCTTTTCTCCCGTTCTGAATAGCCTATGATTGCGAGTAAAGACTTGAAAACACTGATGAGAAGATGTTAGATGAATCAGTGAAGATGAGAGTATAAACATTAAAAACTTAAAATGCTAGCAAAGGCATAAAAAATATTTTGGAACAGTTATAGTAGCTTTGATGTGAATTGAATCAATACCAGAGATACCAGGGGGAGATTTGCGATGTCTAAGGGTCATTCACGAAGAGGTGGGAATGGTTGAAGGGATTCCTTAGTGGAGACAAGAAGAAGCAAGAGGTGGTGTGGAACGCGGCGTTGCACGGTTAAAATACCTGGGTATTCAAGAAAGTAGATGACCGGAAATAGGAGATTTTCGAGATGTTGCTGCAGATATGAAGGGAGGGAGAAGATAAGCTGGATGACAAGGAGGACGAACGAGTGACAGTAAAAATGGTATGTTGAAGTGAGAAGGAGAATTCCATTGATAAAAGAAGCATTCACTCGTAGGCGTGAACTTATTAAAGGAGCGTCAAATGGGGAAGAAAAGAAAAGACTAGTGAAAAGTTTAACATGGGAGTGTGGCACAATATGGTGCGGAAACGTGAGCTTTGATTAAAAAAATGAAAATAGACAGGTATTTTGAGATGTGGGTGCAGAGAAGGATGGAGTAGTAAAGTTAAGAATAAGGAAAGTATAGTAGGGTCGAAAGGAGAACGAACGATGAAGCGCTAGAATTGGTAGCAGAGGAAAGAAAGTTGATGGGTGAAATCAGGTGAAGGCAGTAAGTTTGAATGAGGAACGTAATTAAGAGTGATGCTGTTTTAAAGAACGTGATTTAGGGAAGAATGTTGGGCAAGTGGGGAAGAGGAAGGAGAAAAACTGGTAGCTTGGGAAGAATGATGAGTGGTAGAAGGTATGAGACGCTAAAGAGGGGTATCGTGTGAAATGTAGGGGAGTGGGAAGAATTAAATGTTTATTTAAACCTTACTTCACCGAGAGAATACTAATGATACTAATGAGGAACGGTGGCCTGCCGCAGTAATTAGGTGAAACCAACAAGTGGATAGAAGATAATTGAGAGGACTTTTAGAGGTGATGAATGCTAAAGAGGATTTTAGAAGTTATTGTATGCTATAAAAGCTCGTAAAAGACAGAGACACAATACCTGTTCTCTATGCCATGAATTCGAGCAGAAGATATGAATATTTTAAGAGGGTTTTATTTATAAAATAAGCTTTTAACATGAAGGGTACGTGGGTAGGAAACATCAAACAGGATATTTTCACAAATAAAACATCCAATAACGATAGAATACCATTGACGATGATGATAGGCAAATAAAAGAAATAACGGCCAGGGCAACTGATGCACTCACTGAAAGATTAAACGTCAGGACTTCTCGATTTACATAAATTATTTACATATCCCTTTTTTTCTCGTTCAAGACCAAACCACCGACCATACATCCACCCCATCGAAAAAAATTTCACCCCTTATGTTCCAGAAAAAGAAGGAGAAGAGTGGAGATGAAACGCCACTTTACTCCCTCCAGAGAAAAGCGTACGTGCGTTATCGCCCCTATATAAAAGTACCGATGCTCGATGGCTTCTCCGAAACCGGAGTCGGGAGCTGTAAAAAAAGAAGACTGCGGGCGATACGAGGGAGGGTTCCTGGAAAGGGGAACCCTGGAGTATTAGAAAGGGGGAAGGGAGGAAGGTGAGCGACCCCTGCTCGCTAAACCCGGAGGTGAACGATTTTTACGCCTCCCAGTCTATCGTTTTAAATTTCCGATGAATTTTTTCCCCGCAATATTATTATTATTATTACTATCTTTATCGTCATTATCATCATCGTTATTTATTGCACGTGGCCAACGTTTTTTTTTACCCCGTCCACTCAAATTCGTCGTCGGCGTGGCGGAATTTTTTTAAGAGAGTTTTAAAATTTTTTTGAGTTAAATTATTAATTTATCCATTTAGGCCTTTTTCAACCAGAGGGAACTGAGGGAGAGGGAGGAGGGTTGCTGGCAGCCCGGAGAGGTGGAGCACCACGAGATAATCGCGAAGGGACAGACGAATGCGAGGTTTTGCTGTGGTCGGGGAACGTCAGCGCGAGAGACGCTTTTTTCCCTTCAATTTTTTCCCATTTGCGGCACAACATGCGAACGATAGAGGGGTAAAAAAAATGAGACGTAGCATGCATATTCATATTTTTTTAATTATTAATTTTTCCCATGCCTAACTCAATGAATAATTAAACTGAAGATACGGATACCACCTTTGGAAATAGTCGGCAGTCATATATTTACAGACGCACGTCACCCGAAAGCATCAAATGCAGAGGACATTGGTGACTATATCCCCAATATAGTGGAGCTGTGCGTCCACTGCTGTTATCATTCATTCATTCCCGAACCACAGCAACATGTCACTAAAATTTTGCTGATAGTTTTCATTCGGTTGGAGTAAATTTTGTTGAAACGTCACTACTGCATTGCTCTCCCGAAAGGTTCCTATCATCATTCAATTTGAATCCAATTGCTGATGCAATAAGACCCGTATATTTATCCCTTCATACTAATCACATTAAGACTATCTTTTTCTATTCGTATGTCATCCTCGATTATCCAGCTTTCCACCTTCAATAACAACCTTCAGTGTCTAATCACCTTCAATTACCTGTTTTAGCCACCGAATATGCCTCATACTAATTGCCGCCTCTGAGAGTTACTGATTAATTCTTTCCTCCCTTACCGTTATCGACACTTTACTTGCCCTCCTTTCAATCGCTTGAACTCTGTCCAGTAAATACATTGAAGATAAGACGATACGAAGATTTAGAGAAGGATTCAATTCATAAAACGAAATTGATATAGAAAGGAAGGACAATCGGGGAATAAGTAAGTGGGTAAATGCATAAAATAATTAAAACAAATCTGAAAAAGGAAATAGAATATTTATGATATAGTTGACGAGATATAGGTATTTCTCTCTAAAAATGAGAAAAGCGTTAAAGATAAAACTTTTATGCAAAACTTCCTACATGGCATCACAATATAATACATTCGTGATTGGGGAAATGTAGCGGGGAATAATGAAAAGGTAACCATCATCTTTTCCTCTTCCGACATACTCTTTTTTACTCATATTCCTCTCATTCAAGCCAGTCTGCTACTTTCTCCTCCACGCAAATTTCTATTAAACCAGCGGATTCTTGTCATATTCTTTCCGAAAGGACCAGGTTTCGGAACTACAATGCATTTGGCGCAATATAAGATTTTTTTATTAATCTTTACTTCATGCCTCAATAACAAGACTCTCCCTACCCCCAATTGAGATCTACTCTCCATGAACACTTCCTCGGTCTAAATTTCTTCAACAGAATCCATTTTTATCTAAAAATTTCTCAGGACAATTGAAGAATTCCACCAGTCGTAGTCAATGCTCGCATACCTAATTATTTCTAGTTTTCTAAAGAAATGAAGTTCAACGCAATGAACACTCCTTCAATACAGTCAATAACCGTCAGAAATATATTAATGACTAGGTGCATAGCAAATGCTTTAAAATTCGAGCGCACAATACCATGATTATATGGTGTTACAAAAAAGAGAGAAGAGAAAATTTCAAAATGATACACCTGCTGGGTCCTTCAATTACGGCAACAGCGGAAACTCGACACTTTTACCAATGTATGACATATTTGCTCACACTTTGTGTGGATAATACCCTTCGAATGGAACATTCAAGTGCCAAATTCATAAGTTTAAACAAGCCTCAGCTAAATCGGACACTTTAAAGGTGCACTTTCTCTTGCTGTTACGACATTCGTTAACTACGTTTGACCCCTACGTGTGAACGCCTATGCGATGCGAGCTTTTGTCGATACACGATAAGCGTTGTAAATTATCGATCCAAGTTCAAGATAGTAGCTCAATACAAGAAACTGATTGGTTAATCTCCGTCTTGCGAAGGAGATGTATTACCATAATCGCGACAATCTCCAACGAAAAGCGGAAAACACTATGAAAACACTACCTGGACTTCGTATGGAATAACAAGGATTTCCTTGTAATCACATTCTAATAATCATTACGGATGGGAGGCAGTAAACATCAAAGAACGATGCATGCAACATTGATAATTTGAATCTCACATGCTTTATTGAAGAAGTCTCACAGTAGCTCTTAGTTCAATGTAAGTATAGGTACTTGCGAAAGTAAGATGTATATATGAAGAAGAAAGTAAGTACACAGCTCTGGTCATAAATTCAGCATGGGCCTATCTTAAAAGAAGTCCCACCACGTCTGATTTTCAGTCTTGAACCTGCCTTATTTTTAGACAAGATAATACTACTGAAATTCAACATACACTGTCTTAAAAATGTTCCATCTGAAATTCAGATCGCTTTTGTACCTTATAATCAGATAAACCTTTTACCTTGTAGTGCTGTACGGTGATTTTTTACCCTCTGCCACGCACCCCCGCGATGGCTCATAGGTTATTACGTAGGTGTGGATGTGGCTATAGCGATATATGGCATATCTCGAGAATGCCACGTAAACGTAAATAAAGGTAGTTTCTTCCAAGATAACCAACTATATGCTAACTAAACCTATTTCTTGGGACCATATACTCTTTTTTCTCTTGATAGATGGAGTAGTGGGCGGGGATGAAAAATAATTATACGAGAGAGAGAGAGAGACGGGAATATGTGGTGAAGAGTGGAGAGCTTTGGAAGAAGACATGTTGAACGCTGACGCCGGCGCCGCCGGTCCCGCCGGCGCGTTTCCATAGCAACCCTCCCCCGCGAATCATTTTTCCCTCTCCCGCCAAAAAAAGGCCTTTGGAGCGGACTCATTGAATCCAGGGGCCAAACGGAATTCCAAAACCTCACCCCCACCATCCCCTTTTCATCCCCCCCTCCTTCAGAATAAACACACACAAACACACACACACATACTGCATCACCTCTATAACCCTCCAACCTCTCAGCCAAAAGCATAGTAGAGCCAGTACGCCTCCCTTGCGTCCCAATTCCTAAAAAAAATCCCTCCCAGGGGTGAAATTTCTCCCACGGAGAGCGCAAGACGCTATTTATTCCCACCGATATATAGGAGTAGACTGGGTGTAGAGAGAGAGAGAAAGAGGAGAGACTACGAAAAGAGTGGATACACTTTCATCTGCTTTGCACTCCACCACCAGCTGTCCCACCAGGACTCCAAGAAATAAAATGAAAAAAGAATCTTGAAAAAAAAATCAAATCACGGAAGCGGAAATCCGTTTCCGCATCCCAAAAGTCTTTTTTTTTTTCGTTCCTTCGTTCAGCTCTAGAGGGAAAGGGAGAGATGGGAGGAGTGTATGTGTGTGTAGAGGGGTGTTCTTTGCCAGAGAGGTAAATAGTTCATTTTTTTAAAGAGGAAAAAAAATAAAGAAATTTTTACGACTCCTTCATGGACCACTCCAGGACGCAGTGGATGCTGTCAAAAACTTCTCACGCCCACGATAGGGTAAAGCGCATAGGAGCAAGGGAGCAAGAGGGAAGAGAAACCCTGATAGAGAGAGAGAGAAAAATACTCGATTTTATTTGCGTAAAATTTATTTTGCCGAGCGGGACGTATTCCCTTTTCGTCCAAACGTACATCACCCTAAACTTCCTTTCCTCCCCCTCTTTCCTACATCTCAACTGATCGTAACTCGGCAGGAATTTAATGGAAAACTCCGAAAAGGGAAACACTTTTGAGGAGAACCTCCCTCGCATCTGGTAGGTGCGCGCCCCGCATATGCCCAGGAGGAAGCGAAGAAATAAAAGGTCAATCCCGAGGCCTTTCTGAACCACTTCAATCTGCTTTTCAAATCTGGCTCTCACATCCTTTTCTTTTTTTAAGTGTCTTGGTTCTTCTTAAAAGGGAAAAAGTTATGACGCTTCCCTGCATGTACCCGGCTACCGAACCGAATTATTTCTCGGAATGATGCCCGCACATTCAAAGTTACGTCAACATGGACTAAGGAAACAAATATATATATCTTGTACCACAACCTGGGGACAGAGTTTAAGCACACAATAGAATGGTCTTGCCCTACCTTAACCTTGACTATGTGTGTATCAGAATCTAGACTACAGTGATAATCACTGGCTTCCCTTACCGCTTGACGCATTCTTCCATTTCCACTGTATTTTGCGTCCAATTCCAAACACCCAACCTGCTCAATTTTGTCTTTATGCCCTGATGATATCTTCATCTGCGCCTAACTTTCCTTCTTCTTCCATCCATCTATAAGTGTAGTTTTAGGCATTCCGTAGGGGATACGAGGCCCTGTCGGGTTGGTCTCCACCCTTGTGCCTTTTCTCTCCATCTGAAGCGCCCTTGAGTGCGGGGACAGACTTGAAACCACAGATGAGTTGCGGACTAAACACCTGATTAAATAGCAATGTATTATTTACTGTCCACAGGATTAGTGTCTTAGAAATAAATGATCTTGAGTTCTAGATGAAAAATCACACAGTTTTTGCGATTTTCCCGAAGCAAAGATATTTCAGAGATTTTTTCAGCGTTCCGTCCGTTTGTAAAAGGAAACTCTTTCCCTGTTTTCTCCGCGTTCCGATATCCACACTTTTCTACCGGCAAGTGAGCCACACTTGTTGGCCTTAAATGGATACATTCTTCTTCTTTGGAACCTCTTCGCCCCACTCTGAAGCAAAAGAAATCATTCTGCACGAAAGAAAAAAAATGGCAATCACACTGAAGAATGTGCATTCTAAGTAAAAAAAAGGATCGGCAAGGGGAATTTAATTTTCCCCCAAATATTTCTCTTTCGACCTTCAAATAAAAAAGCTCGTGCCCAAAATTCAGTCAACTTGGTGAGGGAGGATCTTACCAGAGTCCACTGGATAGCTAATGCTAAACTACTGTGTGAGGAAGTAACGTTGAGAATGCTATATAGAGGATATGAGTTAAAAGCTGAGCTCTACGGTGTGTATTACGATGAGGGGCCGGGATTACGATGAACGTTTTATGACGTGACGGAAACGGACAGTGGCGGTGAACGCCAACGTAGGAATTGTTGGTGGTATATGACGATCGACGGCGGTCCAATATGGCGGCACGGCGAACAGTCACCTCTTGGGTTCGAATAGCTGTTAAACCGTAGTATTTTACTTTTTTCCATCACTTTTTAAACGTGAGTAAATTGTGAACATAGCAGGTTGTGCTGCGAAAATTTCACCTACAAAGGACGATTTCCAGTGGTCGAAAAAAATGTTGGAAAAGTGTCACCCTCATTCGAACATTTACCCCCCAATTGATCTTCAAGTCACTCGTCATTGACTGACGAAAACCAACGTGACGGGAAAGCTAGACATTAACAAGCTTTCCTCAACGTCTGTCGGCGGTTCCGTCATCGTCTGGCCATCGTAATCAGCTCCATTGCGTTCCCATTCTCCTAGCATTCTCCTAGCTTCAACAATGCCGCCGTCCGTTTCCGTCACGTCAGAAAACCTTTATCGTAATCCCGGCCTTAAGCTTACACACAGAGCATTGTTTATTTTCCTGTGACCTCCGAGGTCTGCCACGATGACCTGACGCCCAGAAAACCACTAACCAAAAAATATTCACCGTAAATCGAGGCAAACGAAAGTTTTACTTTTTTGCATCTTACACACTATTGTGCCAACATTGAAATTTCTTTACGTTGTCACTGTACGTAGATATCTACATTGCAAACCACTCGACAAGCGCACTTTTAAAAGCAGTTTCCTTCACGATTCCCTCAACCGGCTAAGATTAGTGATTTGAAGTATAGAACAACATTTTATGAACGTCAACGGAAAGTCGAGCGAGTACCGATTTTATGAAAATCGAAACTCGCTACCCTACTCGGAGTAAATCTAGAGATCATGGAATAGTCCAAGATCTTGTCATTATCGTCAACACGCTTGTAAAAGAAATTTCTAAGTCACGCCTAAATCTGGTTTACTAAAAAGGTAACTCTTTCTATTTACTTTAATATCCTTCTCAGTATTCAGAGAAAATTTAACGTAGGTACACTAATTTTGATCGGGCATTCCATTAACATTTTCAACTTTAAATACATTTTCAGGGATGTTTGAGGCAAGTTAATCAAGAATGTAGTCCCCTCTATTAGGAAGGTTTACCATTTGATGCAATACGTATGATGCTAATAGGTTCAGCAGTGACTCACAGATTTATTTGTCCATACTCCCAGGCTTATGGCTACATATCTTCCAATCTGATGGTGTATTGAAATCTCCACCTACAATAATCTGACGTTCATTGTTATGGGACTTAATGAACCTGATCTGTCTCTCGAGCTCTAATACTGAGTGTACACTGGAATGGGGTGGTCTCTAGTGCGCACAAACATACACATTAATTTCAATTTAGCGTATTGAAGGGAACACCAGACACTGTCTTTTATCGGGACTCACCTCTGTCTAGCTGACTAATAAGTTTTGAAACGAGATAAATACTCCTCCTCCCAGTCGACCATCTTGATCTCTTATGTATTTTCAATAAATCATAAAAATATGCATTTAAACTATCCCTTAACATGAAAAAACGTTAAATATGTAAAATAAACGCATTAATAATTACCAGTAAACCTCAGCAAAGCTTTCGCACAATTCAACCTCCCCCTCCACCATAAATAAATGTTTTAGCCTTTTGTTGCGTTGTTTATATGAAATGGAGAAAGGTGCGTGCATAATAGCAAAGACAGTTTATAAATGAGTACGTATTTACAATTTACAATACTTCTTATTAGTTATTCCCGGTCACCATGAATAATAATAATTCTTGTCTGTTATGTTCTTGTTAATAATTTCCTTTTCACATAAATAATAAACTCTCTCTAAACACTCTCGAGGTGGTTCCAAGGGTAGGTTCTCCGTAAATGTCGATGAAAGTAAGAAAAGCCATATTTAAGGATACCTTTTTCAATAATCAGACGCGCTGGTAATGTAATTAGTGCACTATTGAAGAACGTTTTCATAAAAAAAAGATTTTCTCAAGAAAGAAATAAGAGAGCGAATAAAATTTTATGCACGCCATTGTGATGCGCCATAGTGATGTCCATAATAATCTATTCATGACCTTTTAGTGATACAACCACCGATACATTCCCTGCATAATAGATTCGATGAAAAAAGTGTCGGCCCCGCACACCCGACCACATTCGTTTCGTTATTGAAAACGTCCAAAAAACAAAATGAAAATCGAAAAGAAAAACATTCCGCCATTTATTGATTTATTCGTTACCATGGCCTTAATTAATCATATTTACGCATAAACGATTCGGCATCTCAGCAAAAAATAATAATCCCTCGGACTGGCTAGAGGGCATTAAAAAAAAAGATATTCAAGCTCTCAAACAAACAAACACAAATGCATTAAGGGAAATTTGATCAGAAAACCGCACGTTTTCGACAGTTATTCGTTAACAAAAAAAAAGAGGCGAGAGGGCGCTCCATAGTCAAACATGCGGCAATTATGAAAATCCACCCGAAATTCAATATGAAATCCAATAACTAAACGCAGACGCATCTGGTAATAAATGATGCGGCAATTATCGAGGTATTCGGCCAGGAAAACAGATTCTTCACGTTACAGCGTCGATAGCGGGAAAACTACTATATACAACCGCATCTACCCCTGAACAGTTCTACGTACTATTAATGAGTAGATTAGTTCAGTCGTACACTACTTAAGGATTTGTTTAGAATGCATTGGGAATACTTGCGTAAAACTTTCAGTTCGATCAGGGTTGGTAAAAAGGGTTCTAGGCCAATGCGAAGAGAGAGTACGAGAAAGAAGCTACTTTAAACTTGTCAGGTTAGAGTATGCTGCTAGTAAATGGGATCCGTACGAGGCAGGTATGATAAAGGAATTAGAGCGTATGCAAAAGAGATCAGCTAGATTTTTCAAAGGCAGTTATGATAATTGCGTTAGCGTTACGAGTTTAATAGAAGAACTTGGATGGGAATTGCTATCACAACGAAGGTTAAACATTTAGGTTTAATCTTTTAAGTAAATTCGAAACAGATTTGTTTACAGATGACGTTAGATATATATTAAGTACCCCTGCGTATTATGCTACGTTTGATCAGATTAACAAAATTTGAGAGATAGATTGTCGTACCGATAGATTTACAATGTCATTTTTCCCGTGTACCATAAGAGAGCACAATAGGCAGTGTAGCAAAGGGAGAGGTAGGTGAAATATTATTCGAGTAGTCTGTAGTGCATGATGCATGTATTAACAACCAATACGTTCATGCAGCATGCTCGCAGTAAGCACATGAGGTACGAAGTTCACACCAATAGTCTAGCGGCTCTATTTCAAAACGCGCCTGTATGCATCACGTGACCTCCTGACGTTTTACGTTTACTCGCCCATTGTTGATAATTCCTAATTTGTTTATAATAAGGTTAGTTAACAATACTGACTATAGAAGCCGTCAAAAATGTAAGTTTTCACTCACCTACCACTCGAAAACTACCGTAACCCAAGAAATTCATTCATGACATTCAGTAAATTCATGGTTTGCATTATATTAGCTTAATTTTTAACCCAAGCTTTTACTACGCTCTATTATTCTATTTAAACAACATCGAACAATGGATTTAAAAAGTTCGAGAAAGAAAATTATAATGTAAGGATTAAATTTAATGTACTGAGAAGAATACGAACGGATTCAGGGGTAATTTTGTGAAACTTTTCCAGATGGAAAGAAAAACAAACCATGCGAATTTCGCTGAAATAATTTACTGAAGATGGCATAAATGGTCGAAACCCGGGTCGAGAGTATATTATTCAGTGAAATTCGAATAGTTTGTTTTTTCTTCCCATCGTACTGAGAAGAGTTCATGAAAAATGTGGAATATCTTGCATTCGTATTCCAAATTTTTAAATTGTTATGGAATAAATTTTCATAATATTGAAGACTTTAATGCAGGGTGCATTAAGAAGTTTTACCAAAGATTAATTCATAAACATACGTTGATCATCATCATCATTGGTCAAAAATCCTAGGATTGCTTTGACGCAGCTTTCCACTCCATTCTTCTTTCGGCCAACCTTTCCATTGTGACGTAATTGTTCTCTTACGTTGATAAGAATTTAAAATTGTTTTATTATTTTGTTTGCTACTCGTTGCGTGTTAAAATAATTGTTTTTGATTCATTTTATGTTTAATGTTTTCGTTCAAGGTGCATTCTTATAATTAATAATTGTAAATAATAAATATGATCTATAAATTAAACTGTTTTAAGTAGAATGTTTTAGTTTTAAAGGAATTGTTATACAAGTATTATTGCCTCGTGTTTAGATCCCGCCGACAAGCTAATGCCTGACGGATCTATATTCTCACCAAGAGAGATAAATAAATAAAATAATGCCTATTGCCAAAATCAGGCCCAGCAGTGACAAAAATGACCACGGAGAGGAACAGGAGTTAGTGGAACTTTACGTCCGCCCTCATTACTTTTAGGAAGGAAGGAATTCCAGACACGGGAATCGAGTCACCCACTTGGTCGAACGGAACGGAACAAGCGACGATCGGAGAAACGGCGAAAAAGCGAAGGGTCCGGTCAGTCAGGGGTTCATCTCATGCCTTGCCTTTGGATTTTTTCACGCCCCTTAAATTAATTATCTCCACGGGAATCCGAAACGCTCTCGGCTCAATGACTCACGCGAAGCATCCAAATGTTGACACTGGAAACGACTCTCGTCCGCCCAAAGCTCCGACTGAATTTTCAAATGGATTAACGAATTAATTCGGCCTCCCCCAAATCAGGCTTCGCCGTTCAGTTTTCGGTCCTTTTCACGGTATGTCCGCTGAAGGAATATCACGCAAAGACAAAAAAGGTAATGTTTTACCATCACTCGGAACAGATAATACAGAACGATGAACAAATAAACGTAAAAAATTAAGTTTAAATCAACCATGTAAACACAGCATAGTAACCATCAAGGGGCCATTGTTAGATCTATATCCACTAGCAGTAGACATTTTTAGGGGCTTCAACGGGTATGGATGGCTATTTTACACCTAGTTCCTTAGTCCTAAGATGAAGACCACTAGTCCTGAACGGGAGTCGAATCCGTCCCCTATGATTTGCAAGTCAGCACGTTACCGACCTCTCTACCAAGGCCAGCGCGGGAGTAAGAAGCGTAATTACAATTTGAGAATGATTTTTGGCTCGACAGGCGACATCACGTACATGATTAACCACACGCGACATTGGCACGCGCCTCCCCAGCCAATGTTGCGCGTCGCTTGAACAATTGTGACGCCGACACGTATTTCAGTAATCATGTGCGACATTGTCACTCGAGTCCTAAGCCATTGTCACGCGCTGCCAAAACGATTGTTGCGCCCACGTCAACTCGGTGCATTTGACGAGAGGGGTGACGGGCGTCTGTCACTTTTACACGAAAAAGACATCATATCACACACTACCATTTAATTA
Organism: Platycnemis pennipes; assembly: GCA_933228895.1. Lineage (NCBI taxonomy): Eukaryota > Metazoa > Arthropoda > Insecta > Odonata > Platycnemididae > Platycnemis > Platycnemis pennipes. The sequence goes on from OW121852.1 coordinate 66,980,852, forward strand.
TTTACATGGATATAGGATGATGTAACCAACTGTGACTAGAGGTATGAGAAATTAAAATGCTCAGACAAATGGGAGACAAATTTTTCACCATAACCGCCAAAGTATGCTTCCCGAGCCCTGACACTCAGAAAGCCAGAAAATGGAAGTGACTTCCTCCGGAATGAACGAGAAACCATTCAGGCTCCACCTTATAGTCCTATCCTCAAGGCTACTAATACTGTCAAGATAGAATAAACAACCATTGCGCATCACTCGTCACATATTCACCTCGCAAGCAAAATAATTTCGAAGCAGAAGAAAAAAATATTCCCTTATTATAGCTACCTGGAATATCAAGAAACCTTTCATCCCTACTAGGTATATCTTTTTTCAGGGACAGAGGGTGACGGGTAACGCGAGGGAGAACAGGAAGACGAAAAAGGAACTCAAAAAATGGGCAAAGGACTTACTATGTAGTATGAAGAATTCATGATAATAGTGATCCAGAGAAATTATATGGCAGCTACGAAAATATATATGACGAAGCAAGAAAGAAAAAGAAATAGTCAGTAGAGTAGCCCAACAAAGAGGGCATTCTACGAAAAGAAGAATCTACTTACAGCTGGAAATACAAGGGTGGAAGTGAGGAAACAATTCATAAGAACATACATTTGGAGTATGTTTCTTTACGGCATTGAGGCATGGACAGTGACAGCAGCGGAGAAGAAAGGGGAGAGGGAAAAGCATTCGAAATATGTTGTTACAGAAGAATGATGAAGATAAAATAAATCGATCTAGTGACAAACGAAGAAGTCTTAAGAAGAGTGGGAGTGCAGAGATGTCTGCTAAAAACCTTAAAAAGAAGACGCGACAACTTAATCGGCCATATCTTAAGACACGAAGGTCTGATCATGGCGAGCGGAAAGTGAACGGGAATATTGGAAAAGGCATGCCCCGTATGAGATGTATGGAACAGGTTATGAACGATGCAAAAGAAAGGAGTTACGTCAATATGAAGAGGCTGGCCAATAGAAGAATTGAGTGGAGGGCTGCGTCAAACCAATCCAAGGATTGTTGACCAATGATGATGATAATGATGATGCGAAAATATTGAAAACAGATTTTAGGGATTGCGTAATGGCCTCGAACGAAGAAACGAACTTACGAAGGAAAACACGAGAGAAAATTCAAAGGTTGAATTAAAGAAAAATTCTCATTTGATTCAAGGCATTCATTTTTTTTTAAGTATCCAGAAATTACAAAAGTTCGCGGCCCAAAAAAATGAACGATTTTGGTCTCAACAGGCAACACCAGGTACATTAATAACCACACGCGACATTGCTACGCGTTTACCCAACCATTGTTGCACGTTGCTTGAACGATTGTGACGCCGACACGTATTTCAGTAATCACGTGCGACATTGTTACTCGACCCCTAAACCATTGTCACGCGCTGCCAAAACGATTGTTGCGCCCACGTCAACGCGGTGCATTTGACGAGAGGGGGTCCCCTATTCTCCGACGTATAATGGAAGAGAAATCGGAAGCAAGAGAGAGAGGAGACGATGGAGGAAAATGGCGCGCCACGGGGGTATCGAGAGGCTAGCCCGGTGGTGCACCCTGATCGTAATCAACGGAGTTCAGTACGTGACGTCGCAACGAAGCGGTGTGGGGGAGGGCATGAGACCTGAAGAAGATTCCGGTCAATGCCTGCGAAACGATCGCCGGTACCGAGCACGTCACCACAAAATGGAAGCGGCGGAACTTAATGGACTTCCCTTATGTCCAGAGGGTGAGCATACACCCCCTCCCCAGGTCCCTTTCTCTCCCCGCTACTCTTTGGCGATCCAGAATCCACCCACATCGCGTCCGAACGGTTTCTGCCTCACCACGATCGTAGATCATTAAAACGCGCGCGCTCTCGATACACTTATACTTGACTCGACTTGAACAAGCCCATCATTTCTTCCCCACCACCGAGTGCCATTGTAAAGGCTCCAGTGTGCAAAAAATACGCTCCCAAGATTTTCATCAATAGTTATAAAAATATAAAAACTTTCGAGATTCTATCGACTTAAGTATAGAAGATAAGGTTCAAAGATTGCAACTATAAACCGCGCTTGTCAAAATTGGTAAAATTAACTGGACGGCAACATGAAAACACGTACTACAAGGCAACATTTGTTTTTACAACACAATATAACGTGATATTCTCGATTATTATATTGAAAAACTTTACCAGACTTCTGAAAAAATGGAAGGTACCAAGTAACTTCGAAAATATTTCCTAAGGATGACGATATCTCAATTCAGAGATGTATCCGGAACACCATAAAAGCCAAGAGGAAGGAAGAATATGTGGAAACGAATCAAGTAAACCCAACAAGTCAGAAATACATCTGTCAAGCAACATATCTATGCCCAAAATATCTGCGACCTTGGCTCCGACACAAGAATCACATGGCACCACATGCTTCATTAATAATCAAATATGTTTTTTTCATCTTAAATTTAACTACAAGGCTGATGACCTTCCAACCCCTGCCCCGCACCATTGCGGTGGATGCAGGAAAAAATGTGGATGTAAGTAAGTGTGCTATGGTTTCCTATACGAGTACGTTAAACGTCTTCAGAAAAGGTATCAATTTTAAATTTGTCTGTTAAATTAACCAGCATTTGAGCGTACGATCGGGTTCCCGACATTACTATTTCCAACGTCATTCTTGCATTTTGAACACACTACTTGCAATATCAATCTACATCTCCACATGCATAATATCCTGCAAGCTATGGATCCCCCATGAACCATCACGATGATTTTAAAACAGCGAGATTAATTTCACACCTGCTACCATGCAGGCATGCAAAAATACTACTCCATGTATTCAGTACTTACATGCAACTGAGTACCAGGGGTACGCTATTACCACCTTGAGGAAAATAGTAGACTTACAGTTACGAGACATGTGAAATGATAGATATAAATGACAATAAAATGTTAGTCAATTCAAATTAATGTAATGGTTATGGATAAATCAGTCTGCAAGTATTCGCGACAACCGTAGGAATACTATCACTCTACTAACAATGGCTTTTTATAAACACATCTTTTATTAACATAGCAAAGACATCGAAATTGAAAACTTTTCCGAAATCCGAAATTCCGAAATCACACCTACAATCTAATACCAACAACATATTTTAGACATAGCAAGTGTACTAAGTTCGACGTTTGGCGAAAAGTAACACCGTTCTTTATAACCTCTGTTACGATAACTACTATTCAAATTCCATTCCAACATCTCTTCATACTTGACAGAGAATAGAGTTTGCCTCATAGCGTTTGATGATGATTTGCTACCTCGATTACTTTACATGGCTTTCCATTATTTTATAACTTGAATCGGCCACTTGAGGCTCTTCGATATTCAGACCATCGCAAAAATGATGTAAAAATGCTGAATGCCGATAATACAAATAAGGTGGGTAATGAATTGAAAAACAATAGTGCGTTAAAATCCAGCAAACTCAAAATTTTCTCCTCAGTACCTACTTGAAAACGATAGCTAGTAATACATAAGGGCACCAAAAATTTCATTACATTTCTAAAAGAAAATAAACTACCTAGGGGAAATCTAGGGCTTGGATACTTCGCCGGATCACAGCCAAAAAAAATGAATTATAGATACGGGAAACATTTACTCAATAATAATTTATCACAGCACATAAAATGTTTATTATTTTTATTTTTTCAGACAGCTACGAAGAGCTGCAATACGAAGTGCAAAGCACGTGAATTATGACGGTTAGATGGGCTTGGTTACTGGTTCCCATACGGACAAACGGCACATCAGATAAATAATCATGGAACCTTCTTTCGCTTTGTCACTATACTTAGATCTATATTGCAAACCACTGCACAAGTGCACTCGTAAAAGCAGCTTCTTCACGACTCTTTCCATCACCTATGATTAGTGATTTGAGGCATAGAATAAAATTTTATGAAAGTCAACCGAAAGTCGAACGAGTATCGATTTTATGAAAACTACCCTACTTGGAGTAAATCGATAGAGACCTTGAAATAGTCCATAGTCATTATTGCTAACACAATTTTCACGTAATGGAACACTTGCCAAACTCCTGATGGGCATTGAAATAGAGAAATAGGGAAGGAAGATGTAGATGTATCAATGCAGAAAAAAACATCGAATGAGGGACTAGAGGCATAAATATGTAGAAAACATTGATTTTTTTCCCTGCAAAGCGATTGTGAGGGAAATACTTTGCCAGGGAGACGTCTCCATAAATGTCTAAAAATATTTCGAATACCTTTGCTCGTGGGAGTGAAATGATCAACTCAGCAAAAATAAATCCTGGAAAACGAATTCTGTGAAATACGCTTATAAAGAAAAATAACTGCATGTCCATGTTCACACTGCACGCAACTCTACACATGTAGAATACAAGAAGATGTGAAAGCGCATCCAAATGAAGTGATATTGTACGCTATATGGCACGGAATTTCAAACGCGTTTCGTAAAAAACTACACTTTCGGTAACCGGGTGATCTCTACTTTTTTTTAGGCAAAACAAAATCTCACAAATTTCAAAATATTGTATAGAGGGAAAGATGAAAATATTGGGAGAGAAGAATTGATATCTATGCGGCTGAGGTCAATGTAGAAGCTACGTAGAGGGTGACACGTGGCAGGGGGTGAGTATAACCAAACATGCAAAGCGTAGTACATAAACCATAAATTGGATATTATGTGAATATATGAATTTAACATTTATTAATCGTTTCAATATTATCATAAATGTATTAATTTTTAATTCCTATCAGGCGAGAAAAGAGCAGTTAGCGTGAGTCAGTAGCTCTTCATTATATTTTTCAAATGCACAACAGACTACTGAACCCTCATAACATCAACTTATAGGATTGTTATTTATTGACTGTTTTTCAATCGTTAGCGATAATTATGAGGGGATCGGGTTGGTGTGGTGGCTAGAGAACTGGCCACCCATCCCGAGGGCCCGGGTTCGATTCCCGGCAGTGGCTGATTTTACAGTGGAAAACCGGTGTGTGTGTGTGTCCCCACTTGAGTGCCAAGTGGAGGGCATTTCAAGTTCAGTACTCCGTCCGTCGGATGGGACGTTAAGCCGTGGTCCCCTTGGCGCCTTTCGTTAGGAGTAGGCTAATGCCGACGCCGGGTTTTCTCCACCCTTCCTCCGTTCCCTCAATAAACTCCTACCCTTACCCAATTACCCACCTATCCTAAAATGGCGCAAATGACCTCAGCTGTCGGTCGCCTCCCCTGAATATCCAATCCAATCCGATAATTATGAAATTTTAAATTTATCCGTACGAAATTTCATTTCCCATATTTTATTCGCCATAACGAACCAACGGCAATAAGGGATTTTATTTATATGTATATCATCATTTATAACTGTTATAAACTCATAATAAAATGTTTGTATTTTATACTGTAATCACTAATCTATGTTTTCACATCACGGTCCTTAAAGTAAGCTCTATTGCACATCTGTTAGCTATAATAGACTCGGAGATATACCGTCAGATGTATAGTCACTTTCGTAAAGATCGAATTTTGCAACGTTGTAATTTCTCGTAAACGGTGGCATGTGTTGCGAAACGGATTTGGGGCTTTCATTTTATAATCGAATCGTGGCGTTCTGGCAAAAATTTGGTAAAAATAGGTTACCCTAAGGGCAATGACCTGGTCGAGTTGACAATTGACTGACCCATATTTAATGACACTAATCTGTTGGAAGTTTGCACTAATTTGCCTCTTTCCATTGTAGGAGTTTTTCTGCAGCTTCTTTTGGGGAGGTGGTCGTTCGTGATCATGGTAACATTAAGACATGCTACAATAAGATACCTCAAAAAAAGCTACCTTCCCGTAAGAAAAAACACCGAACACATTAAACGCAAGAGATTAATATTGATCAAGAAAACAGATCCCAGATAAGATTAAAATAGTGGATTTTCGATTATGTAAAATCGTCTCCATGAACCACTAATCTGCATGTTCACAGTATTTCTTAAATATATCATTGAACGTTAAACGAAAAGAGAATTTTTTTAGTACTATGAGTAAAGATTAGTCCTTGCACGTAGAGTTGAAGATGATGTTTATGTAGTGTATGTTTGGTGATACCCCCCTGCCGTACACCCTCGAGGTGGCTTGTAGTATAGTCAGAAGATGTAGTTGGTACAAGCGTGCGTTTACTAATGTGATGCAGTAGATAGATTACCCGATAATTAACAATTCAGAGAAAATCTAGCAGCATATGGCGTAAATTTAAAAAAAAATTAAGATAATCATATGACTTTCTTTGATTTTTTCTTTTTCTTCATACTGACATAGTTCTCCTTTTTCATATCCTTCAGTTCTTGCCCTAATTATCTTAAACAAGATATTGAATTTGTTCCTGTTCTCTTTCCCTCGAGGACTGTCTTAATCAAGTTCTCAAGATATGGGCATCATATGATCATGTCTCAAGATATGGGCATTTCAATTGTGCCGTCTTCTTTTCTTAGTCTATATAAACATCTTACCCTGCAAGCCTACACAAGGGTGGCTTCTCACTCATGCAGATGCGTGGTTTAATAGCAAGGAATGAGCGTTGAAACATGCAAACACAACAAAAATCACTTCACTCTAATTTCTACGTTTATATCTACAAGACCTATTCCGAGTTCTCCATGTACCTTCACTACGGTCTATTATTCCCCTTATTAAAAGTTCCTTTGATGAGTAAATAGGTTCTGAGAAGTAAGTTCTAAGTGTTTACTGTCCCTTTTTTAAGTTCAAATCAGACTTTTCCCTCTCTCTCTACTCCCCTAAGGTTTTTACGAATCTCTTCTTTATTCTATAACACCACTCTCGGGTGACATTAGACAAGCATATATCCCCATGCACGACAGTCACTTCGGCACCGATGAATTAATGAGAAAAACTCCGCACTTTTACCCCGAAAGTTACGTGAAATTCGACAATGGTTTGTACGCTACAACGTCATCGTCAGGGGTTCATTAGGCAGGAGCGAAGTTCGAAAACTCTACCGAAGCACTCGAAGTAAGACGCTTCAGACTTGATAAGGAGGAGTAATGAGTGGATTGGAAGGGATTGAAGGAAGGGGGAAACCTTCCAATTCTCTTAATCATAGGCATAGACTTCCAAGGTTTAATATCCCACCCAATGAACGGGATACCAAACTTGAACTGCTCGCTTAACGGCAAAGAGTTAGGACAAAGTTTCTAATGAAATAAGTAAGGTAAAATTATTAAACATGATTTTATATAAACTACATAAATACCGTACCTATAGCACGATTTTATTGTTGTATCTATTGAACTTGATCTAGAGTTACACTATATATATACTATACACATTAGTGCAGCTTTTCTTATTCCCAATAATGAAGAATAATTGACCATTAATTAGTGCCATCTAGAGTACATTAACATCTTTCTATTCTTGCAGATCTTACGCAGTGGAAAAGCGAGTCTTCAAAGACTTGGTAGTGGAAAATTATGAATATACCGGCTACGCCATGGCAAATGTGGACATAAAATTATCCGACCTATAGAAGTTTAGATTGAATATTTGCATTATATTTTGCCATTTGTCGTTTTTCATTAAGTTTTGGTGACAAATAAAATACTACTGTTCGTATTATTTACATTTATATGGCCTAATTTATTTCGCTATCGGCAGTTAAAAATCGTATGAAGAATTTCCATGAGTGCATTTTCCTTTTATTAAAATATTGGTGTGTGCAAATGCATGAGTACATAGGCAACGTGAGCATATGTATGCACACCATCAATGAAAAATACGCTTTGCAAAAACTTGTAATACACATGGGATTTTCGTGGGTGGAGTGTGGTAGCACTGTGTTCATCACTATCCTGAGTATGGTATTCAGCTGCATTGTGGCCATGTTGAGATTAGCCAGTGTATGGCCAGGGGGCCAAAACCATTATGACACCATAATGGCTAGCCGCACATAATAGCTTGCCATATTTTGACCAAAATTGAGCCATAGTTTCTACGTTAACACTATTCGTATTCTTTCCCCTTTATCGAGCCTAAATCTGTTCAGCTTACTTGGAGACGCGCAATTAGTCGTTTTCCTTTTCCTCTTTCTACATGGGCAAATAGTTTTACGGAGCTGAACTTCATGGACAACAAGCAATGCCATTTTTTACCGACACTCCACGGGCCTAAAATGGCGCAATCTTTTTCACGAAAAATTCAGGAAGAGAGATAAATAAATATAGATATACATGTGACGGCAAAATTGGCAAAGAAAGGGCGGTAAAAAAATCAGCCATCCAACGCCATACCACGCGCCCCACTCTCCCGTGACCCGCTATCATTTTGGACCATTTCGGGAACATCTGGAATGGTTGAGCCCTAAACATTCCGATCACGTATCCTCTCTGGCAGTCTCTTCCCAACTGTGACCGCTAAGGGGAGACAACTAACTAGATGGTTCCTCCTTTGGTCCTTTCTCACTCTTTCTACGAGTCTCCCCCTCTTTCTCATGCCCTACATAAAAAATAAAGCATCCGTTCGAATTGGTTGCAGGTCTAACGTGTATAAATAAGTTCGATAAGCTTTTTTTTGAATGCGAATTCATTTCGTTCTTGCCGTATCCTCTTACGGACTTTATTTGAGGAAAAACGAGTAGTTGGACCTGGATAGAATGTACAATGAATGTACGATACAATAGGACAATGACAACATAAACATGATGAAAATAAATAAATAAATATTCGAGAAATGCGAACTAGCTACATACATTTTAGCAGGGTATTAAGATAATATTAATGACAGCAGCGGAAAATAAAAGGGTGGAAGCATTCAAAATGTGGTGCTACAGAAGAAATATGACGATTAAGTAGATCGATAGAGAAAAGTAACGAGGAAGTCCTAAGAAAAGTGGGAGAAATGAGAAGTGTTCTGAATACCCTAAGAAGAAGATGGAACAACTTAATCGGCCACATCATTAGGCATAATGGTCTGATGAAGACAATCGTTGAGGGAAAATTGAAGGGGAAGAATGGAAAAGGAAGACCTCGTGCGAGATATATGGAACAAGTGATGAAGGATGTGAAAGAGAAGAAATACGTAACTATGAGGATATTAGCCGATAGTAGAACTCAGTGGAGAGCTGCATCAAACCAATCTGAGGATTGATTACCAATGATGATGATGATGAAGATAATATTGATATTATTTTTTTCAAAATCATTATTCTTAATTTGGACACGACCTCTGAACTCTCAGGATTCTGGCTAGGTGCATTAACTATTTATGCTACCAAGACTTCCTTGAATTATTCTTGGGGATATAAATGAACATGTTAGGCGAGCTGCCGAACATACTATGCCACGAAAGAGCCGTTACAGTGCGCACGGTTCCGTCGGCCACGAGGTTAATGCCAGCTTTTAACACTAAGCTGTTTATTTACGACAAATTCAAGGAATAAAAAATTCCGTGAAAACCGTAACTAAATTACCCACTCATGAGTAAAATGGCAGGAATTCCACATAATAAAATCATTCACCTTGACTGGGGCTGTTATTGTATGCACATATGTTACATGCATGTCAGCGTATAAGCAAAAAAATCTTTTAATGATCCCGGCCGGTTGCGACACTTTTGTCGCTATCGTCACCATGGGTCAACAATTGAAAGATTTAATTGATGCACCAACCTTTTTATATTTGCATAATTCCTCTTTCACATAATTAAAAAACTTGCTCTGTATATCTAATATTCCCATTATTCTTACTCACTTGCCCCACAACGATTGTCTTGAATTGGCATCGTGTCTCAAAATATAGCTGATTAATCTGACCTGTCTTCCTTTCAAGGTTTTCGGAAGACTTCTCTTTTCTCCCCACTCTTCTTAGGGATTCATTATTCCTATAACTTTGAGAGTGTATGGCCGTCTTAAAAGTGCCTTTAATAATTAAGTCATCTTTTTATTTTCTTTGAGTATGTTAACGATTTACATAGAAACCAATCTTCTTGTTCAGCATCAAACAAACGCGTAAAAGCTTATTGCATCTATTACTGCACGTACGCAGTGCATGTTCGATGAATATCATCCCCAATGTACGCACTGTCGAGGTGGTTTTTAGGGTACTCAGTGTATGTAGATTTTTCAAGCGATTCTTCAAGTGGATGTTAACAGAGTCACACGCATAATAATTTCATTGCCACCAACCACAGTGTCGTGGCATTTCTTCAGTAAATATAAATTTATAAATCAGCGATTATTAAATTAAGATAAAATTTTCGTGGAAAAAATTAATAATCAGGGGAAAATTAATTTAATCATTTTAACCAGGAGAATGCATGCCTGTCGATGCTGCAAATATCTTAGCATGTTTAACGTCAGCAGTGACTTAGCTTCACACGTTTTGGCCCTATGACTTCTTGACTAATCCCAACTAAAAAAAATAGGGATATAAATTATCCTACATTACATTTTTCTATATTTATCATTTTCATTGCCCTCTATCTTAATCTACAATAAATTTCAAATAAATATGTCATAAATTTGGAACTGGTAACGAGCGACATATTTTTTTAAATCCACGACATGAATCTCAAGCCTAAGATCTTAATTTTGACCACAGAAATCCCTAATTAAAGTATATCGCTATTACAAGAGATAGTCTGCTGCCCTATCCTAAGGCAGGTGCATCTTTTAACATCGGTGCCTATTTAATCTCTCATCAGAACTTACGCCTGGAGCATAATTCAACATGGTAGTGAAGCATGGTCGATGACAAAACAAAAAAGTCACGGCGGAAAATATTCAAACGGTGGTATAACTGAAGAAATATGAAGATAAAATGGTTGGGCCGAGTGGCAAACGAAGAAGTTCTGAGATGAGTGTTAGAAAAGATCAGTCTGCTGAAAACTTTGAAAACAGGACGGAATAATTTAGCCGGCCATATCGCCGAGAAAAAAAGTGAATGGGAATAATAATAAAGGAATGTCTCGCATGATACACATGGAACAAGAAGTGAAGGGTGTAAATCAGAAGAACGGTGTTAATATGAAAGAGGTTAGCTGATGAGGAAATTTGGTGGATAGTCGTATTAGACCAATCTTAGGATTATTGACCCATCTACATCTACGTAATATCCTTCGAGTCATCGCGAAGGAGTGTGGCAGGGGGTGGAGATCATCAAACATGCACCATTTACATGCAACTATGAGCTAAAAAAGGCCTAATTGTATGCAACTTCCATGCTGCCATGCAACTAAGAGATACCATTCAATAGTATACCCATAATGAAGATTATCTATTTGATCTCGTTGAAACCATTTCTTGTAGGTATATTTAGTATAAGCATAATCGTCACGATACATAAACAGTGATTAAGTGGCTACATTTCATTTATATTTACGGATTAAGACGCTCGTAATGAGTGAAATAGCCACTATAATATGCACCTACGAAATAAATGACACAGTTGAAATTTTATGCCCGAAGCAAATTATGGTATAGGTTATTCTGCGCCCACTTTTCCTGAACATTTCTGGGAATGAAACTGTCAACGGAGTACACTCGGTGATTTGATAACTCTTCCAAGGGAAGCGACATTAAGACGATTGATGCTAATCCACTGAAATTCCACTAATTATTACCCGGGAAACGAGGTTTTGTCCTCCAGCGTTGTTAAAAACTTAAATGCGAAGCCAACACACTGAGATCAATGCAAATGAATCACGCCAATTTCCTTGGAGAGGGAAGGGTTTTCCCGGTCTCCTTTCCTTCTCCTCTTTTGTCTTTTCAACCCCCCCCCCCCTCCCACCCCCTTCCACCTCCATCCGAACTCCTTTTGAGAACGGCTCAATTCAAAAAGCAGAGGGCTTGATAACTCCACACCACAAGTGCTGTATTATTGGAAGTTCCTATGAAGTCCACCATTGAAAGCCAGTCACTAAGATTAATTAACATCGGTGCTTCCATCCCTATGGATACCAGATTTGTGTAAGCACTTCCTCATCACGTCCGCGAACTGAAATGATGATACCAAGAATTGCGATGATCTAAGATTTCCACCGAAATGCACGCACAGCAATAAATCTTTAAAATATCAAATTTGTTTCGGGGATGGAGTGGGAAGGAATGGAATAAGGAGAAGGCCGAGTGAGTGGTTGGAACGGGTAAAAGCAAACGGTGTTTTGAAGGACGAGATAAGTGAGAGAATGTTAGTATAGTAATAGTTATTCGTGAGAGCAGACCGACAGGTAAGGTCATTCGTTCCATTTAGAATACGTAAGTAATTCAGGGGATGGAGGTAGACCGGAGAGAAACCAAGCATCAGCCTAAACGTAACGAAAGACGCCACAGGGACCACAGTTTAGCATCCCATCTGACGGACGTGGTAATGCACTCGAAGTTATCTCCTCACAAGACTGAAGCAGGGACCGGTACACCAAATGAAAAATATCTGCCACAGCTAGGCCGAGGGCTCGGGACCCGAGCCCGGGCCCTCATGATGGGAAGCCAGTACTCTAGCTACCACATCAACTGAATCTCTGAGAATGTTAGGTAATAAGGTAAGAAGAAGTAGGAAAAATGGATGTTCGGATGAAAAGAGAAGAGATAGGTAGTATAAAGAGCTAAGGAAGACCTTCATGCGAAATATACACTCAACGCATTCTAAGTCCAGTACATCCAGTCCTAATCAGCAGAAAATTGGCAGTGATAATGACATTCGTGCAATATTAATTCATCATTATTAAAAGATAGCATTACTCTAGTGAATAGTACTCCATGCCCATTCAATGCAATTTTGACGGTTAGATAATTAATCATCACCACTAATTACCATTAAATTTAAAAATTCCAGAAGCTTAAATAGAAATAACATTCATTGATGGAAATTGTCGAAATTACCACACTTCACTTTTAAACTAACTCTGAGATTAGTTAGACGATTCATCTCTAGGCTAACTTATTCACATCTGCATTGATTCTTCTTAATTTATTCTTCTATCTCATGTGAGCCCTTCCTTACTTTGCAATTCTTCCAATTCACTTTGCCCTCGAAAATTTCCTTCATCATACCATCATGCCTCAAGATGTGCCCCAAAAAATTTGTCCAGTTTTCCTTCGGGAGATTTTGTGAGATTTCTTGTTTCTCCGTAGAAGTAGACGAAGTTTAAGGCTGACAATGGTGATATATATACTTCTACACACACGGTACTTGAAGAACGACATACGGAGGTGACGTAAATCAAGAGAGATAAATTACCGGAACGAAATTACGTAAAATTAAAAAAAAAACATAACGAGACATTATGCCACCCTTTTCATTCCTTTTATTCCCTGGCTTCCCACCACCTTGGCTCAATTTTAAAATAAACCATTACGTCCCCTGCCATTTCCCATTGGGTCGGCTAAGTACAGTAATATAAAAAAGTACATCTACAGCAATGTTTCCAAAGTACTATGTTACTATGAACACTAGAATAAGTACTAAGAATCGTACCAGTTCATTAATTTTAATCACAATTCAATGCAACTCTCTTGAAACACATAATTGTTGATCGGAAAACTCATTAACGGGAGTATTGAAATGGTCATTCAATATTTTCCATAAATTTCGAGGAATAATGAAGAAGAATCAATTTCATGCCATTAACATACTTAGAATGATAAAAATTTTGTGTTTGTACGGAATACTCAGAGGAATAAAAGGAAATTACTGTGAACATTTCTGTGTGTAATTTAAATCAATATTTACATTTATGCATTGGTAAAGAGCGTTTTATTGAATTAAATTAAATGTTGTTTCTGGCGATGCGTTAATTGGTTTCGTTGTTAATGTTTCGGAAAGATCTTTGAGTAATTAGACACTTGACTGTAAATCCTTGGGCACATACATGGTTCCAGAGAAGTAATTTTATTGACATTTTCCAATGTTTCTGCCCACATACCAAAGTGCAAACAGTCGATGAGCAAGCCTTTCTGTATCAACAAGTCTGAGATTAAATTAAAACTTTACCCACGGAATTTTAAACAACAGTGTAGATAAAATTTCAAATGGTATGAAACGATGGTACGTTCGAGGAAATAACTAAAGCATGGCACACAATAAAATTTACCACGGTCAACAAGCTGAATATATAGACAGCATGGTTTGACAGTTTTTTTCCCGTGAAATTACGTTAATAGCAAAAGTGAGGGTCCATAGGAATATACTAAAGCCATCTTCATATGTGTCACAAATCACGAGCCTAATTGCTCGCCTAAAAAGGATAAAGCCATCTTTAGTTGTGTCGGAATGGACGGGTAGACATAAAACGTCACGTCATTAAACAAATCACGATGGCTCAGTGAGAATTGACTCTTTCCAGATTCTGAGAAAGGAACAGAGAAAGAATATTTAACCCAATTTCAATTCCCATTAACACCCACTTCAAGAGAAACATTTTCATCATCTTTCGTCGTATCGCACGACACCAGAGCTACACCAATCACGGTAAGCCACGAAACGTACACTTTCGCATTCTCATGACTTAACAGAACTCTTTCTCATTTCCCGAGAAAGCCTTCAAACATTTTATCGCGGAGAAAGAACATTTTTTTCCCCGGCCGATGGGCCACAGCAAGCCCTATGGTGAGGCCCCACCGTCCACCTAATGTACGGCACCCCAGCTCCTGGAGGGTTTGCAACCCATTCGTCGGCGTTTCCAGTATGGCGCGACGAAGCAGACCCGTTTTCAGTGTCAGATCAGATCTCAGTGCTATGGTGGAACGACCTTGGCTGCATTTAGTAAGGTGAGATTACATTATGTGGCGCTTTCCACAGTGAAACTGCTGCTGAGAAGATTACGAATATATTTTATAGCTCAACTCTTCCTCAACCTTGCAGAAGCAAAGTATAAGAGAATACTGTTCGCAAAGGCTCGCCCTACTAATTTCTAGAATCAAGTATAATAGTACTCCGTTACAAAGCTCGACCAAGTGGTGCTATTCATTATATTATATTATTATCATATTAAGCGTTGCACTAGAAGAAAATGGACACTTCTTTCCTGAAGTACGAAAGGTATTTGCTTCTAGGTAAAGGCATTATTTTGAAAGGAGAGAATTAATGACTGTCACCTTGAGTATGGTCACTAAAAAAAGACCTAAGAAGAGTCTAATACGTATAGAGACTAAACCAACGTCATTAGTCAGAAATCCTGAGACTGGTTTGACACAGCTCTATACTGAATTCTTCTATCAGCCAATCTCTTCATATTTACGTACTTCTTTCCTTTCACAACCATTATCACCTCTTCTATGTATCTCATATGAGGTCTTCCATTGCCGTTCTTCCCATCCACTTGTCCTTCAACGGTCGTCTTCATCAGGCCATCATTATGGGGCCGAATAAGTTGCCCCATCTTCTTCTTGGGGTATGCAGAAGACTTCTCTTTTCTCCCACTCTTCTTAGGAATTCTTCGTTACTTACTCGGTCCATCCATTTAACCTTCATCATTCTTCTGTAGCACCACATTTCGAAAGCTTCAACCCTTGACTTCCCCGCTGCTGTCATCGTCCATGACTCACTGCCATAAAGAAACATGCTCCAGATACACGTTCTGACGAATTGTTTCCTTACTTCTACGCTTTGAATTGTACGAATCCAAAATTGGGGTATAGCAGAGAGAGGAAGAATGTAATTTCAATTCATCATCATTAGTATTTCAATTCTAGAATTGGTTTACTTCAGCCCTCCATTCTGCCCTAATCAGAGTTAATTTCCTCAGGCCCTGGTATGTTTTCTCTTTCACGTACTTCTTTGCCCTATATATTTGTCCCTTGGTCTTCCTCGCGGGACCTACTCTTCAATCTTCCCTTATATCATATTTCTAACTAATTCATTGTGCCTCAAGGTATGTCCAATCCATCTGGTTCTTCTCTACCGTAGGGTTTTCTACATTGCCCTTTTTTCATCTGCTCTTCTGTACACCTCTTCGTTCCTCACTTTATCTGTCCATTTTTAAATGGAAAAAAAATTATTTTTCAAAAATCTCCTAATCTAGAGGCAACTTGCACTGCCTTTTCCTGTATTAAAGAACCAATAATGAGAATATTTTAAGGCGTGCAACCTCAAATCACTCAAAACCTGCAGAGTTAAGAGCTTTGTACTTTTTCAACCATTTTGATTTTAACTAAAGAGTTCCAGTGAACCGTTTTTCTTCAGGTCAAGATATCACCATTACATTAGCGAATAGGACATTGCCAAATTCCATCTAGTTGAGTGCTTCCATCCTTGTATCATTTCGCTTAAGTTCCTTCCAAAGCACCGTTATGTCTTTATCATCAATATCGTTTATTTGATTTTACTTTTTACCGTTATCTCCTTCTTCGATAATGCTAATGCTTCCCTCCAAGCTAAAGCAAATTCATTTGCCTGTTATCTTCCACTCATTATTCCTTCTGGTGAGGTCAGTTATCACTCAAAAAGATATCACAGGAGTAATTGTGGTCTCCCACCCTCAGGCCTCAGGCAGGTTAGGTCATGCTATGTTTTAGGTAGCACCAGAAGAATGAAAACAGAACCTATGAGTAGAGGATTAGGTTCTTGAAACGTTCTGTCTGAAGCACCAGTGTGTTGTGTGAGTGGAGAGGGTAATTTTCCTGAGAAATTGTATTGCTTCGTTTTCTCTGATGACCAAGCAAGTATGGTCCTGGTAAGCTGATTAGATTTCCTGAAGCAGGGGACAACCACCTTGACGACAATGTTCGGTCGCAAAATACAGGAAAATTTACGACGATGTCGCAGCCATTGGCCAGAGTTAGGGGTGGTCTTTGAATAGGGGTTTAAATACATTGAACATGCGGGAACAACTTTCGGTTTCGGAAATAATTGGTCCTTGAAAGGGTTGCTCGCTTAATACGAGAGCTGGTCTAAGGTTTCACTGCAAATGCCATTATATATTCTACATCAATGAACTTGGGCAATAAAAGTATGCAAAAATGAATAAATAATCAATAATAATTCCTTTGAATATTCAAAAAAATATAGTTATAGAATAAGAAACATTTTACACAGAGTTGTAGCATCCTACCTCTCAGCTGCACGTAAGTAGTGCATGCACGGGCTAGTATTTTCGCATGCCTACATTATAGTAAGTAATAGTAAATTGAATTCTCTTTCACTTTGAGGGACACGCCTGATTTTTGTTCAGTTGTTTGGTTGGTTATTCAGGGGAGGCGACCGACAACTGAGACAAACCCGGCGTCGGAATTAGCTTACTCTTAACGAAAGACTCCAAGGGCTTAACGTCCCATCTGACGGACGGAGTACTGAACTTGAAATGCCCTTCACTACGCACTCATGTGGAGACCGGTTTTCCACTGAAAAATCCGCCACTGCCGGGAATCGAACCCGGGCCCTCGGGATGGGGTTCAGTACTCTAGCCGGCACACCAACCCGATCCCCATTTTTTAGGTTCAGCCCCTGCCATACTCCATAGCGGTGACTTGCAGTTTATCATGTAGACAGATGTAGATGAAGCAGCTCCTGGGGCGAGGGCATATTGAAAATCACTACCTCATTCTCTCCAGTACAAACGGAACAAAATATATTAGGACCACGAACATTCATGCATGTAAGTGACCCTTCATAAAGATATGGAAGACACTTAAGCCTCCCAACTTTACGATTCACCTCACGCGTGATTCCCAAGTTCCCTTTCTATGAATTCACTCCGTGAGTACGCAGGGCTGCAACAGAGATCGGAAAACGAGGTGATGTCATTTCCGTAAATTAAATCAATTATTAATTTTTTTAATTACCTAGTGTAAAGACATGTACACCTTTAAAAAAATCTACATTCCAATTTCTGAGCTTGAGAATCTTGAGACCTAATACTAAGACTAAGATGAAAAGATCAAAAAACATACGTAAAAAAATTAATTACGCCATTTTTTCGCTCGATTCTGGAAATGAGGAGTTTGATGAAGGTAAGGAAGGCGAAGTATCCGCCTATACTTTTCGTTTTCTTCCACCCCGCGTCATCGTTTTGTCTCTCTCTCTCTCTTTCTCCACATCCCGAATTCTCTCCAAGAACGGAAGAGAAGTGCAGAGCATTCTCCCGCATTTGTGACGCGAATAGCGAAGCAAGAAACAGGAAGGAAATGAGAAATTTTCGCTCAGTTTCGAGGCGCGCAAAAAAGAAATAAAAATATAGGGATACGACGGTAAAAAAAAAAATCAGTCCAGAAACCACTTTTGGAAACGTGTGATTTTTAACTGAGCGAAGGCTTGAACTGAATTCCCTGCTTAGGCAAAGAAAAATCATGCTTTTAAGAGTATTCATCGCAAAAGGCCCAAATATATATATTATACTGAACAATGAAAGTGCTCCAAATACGAAGCAGGTCACTCATTCTTTCTCCTTTCTATGCTAGAAAGTAATTTCTCTTCCAAATGCAACGTTAAGAAGAAACATTTGAACTGAAATGACAAATTGTTCTGATTTTACATCACAAAAAGAAGAATTCGAACGAGACTTACTTACGAAAGGGAGATTTTTTTTCTCTGTTCGCCATTATCGCTTCTTATTCGCGGGCCTTATTCAGGACGGCCGGGCATTGTGGAGACTGGACAATGCCTTTTTTTGCGTCACGACTTCGAAAAATCCCCATTCACGCCCTTAATACAATAGTAACTATCGTGAATACGATGTCAAGACCTTAATACCTTCGCGGTTTTAAAGATTTCGAGACCATTCTCAATAAGACCATAAGAGTAACCAAAGAGTTATTAGTTAGATTACATAGTTAGTTACACAATTAGTAGATTACATAGTTATTTTATCAGTAAACATTTTGAAAGATGAGAGATGGCCAGTTAGTCCATCTATAAATAACCATATGTAGCATATAATCACACTGTACCAAATTTATTACACAATTAGCTTTATACTAAGCAGTAAAATAATGTAATATCACCAGATATCATGCCACGATGAATTCAAACTGACATTGCTTCTCGCATTTGATATGAAGTTTATAGACGAAAATCACCTCGATATCACCTTACAAATTTCACAACCGAGAGAAAAATAAATTCATTCGATTTTCCAGGAAATACAAATACGTGCTTAACATAAACGTAGGTCACCTTACAATACAAAAATTCTAAGGAGATTGAACTCTATGGCCTCTTAAATTGACAAATAAAAATTTTAAAAATATCCAATGGCCGTAAAACCCGTATTTTTACAGTCATTGGAGATTTTTAAATTTTTTTCCCCTTAGAATAGAGCAGACGGGACTATTTGCTTACTTAAGCTTAATCTGGCAGGGAAACGGGAATAATACATTTAGATATTAGGAGGATATTGGCATTAGAAATAGTCCAATAATCACTTAAACGACTTCACACACTCCGTGTACTGGGCATAAGTTTCCATTAGGAGGAGAAAGGCATCAGAGAGAATGTTCTAAAAACGCATAAATGACTGCTCACATCCTGCACGCCGGATAGGTAAACGGTTAAGGATTAGTAAATAGTATCACTGATGGAGTTTTGGTGGAATCATAAATGGGAAATCACCGAAGCCGTAGAACCGATAACGAGTGCTTAAAAACGTATATTATGTTAGAACGAAGGTTTCCACGGTGATGGTTTGATGCCTGCATTTTTTCTCGGGTTTTCCTCCGCATCAATTGGCTTATGGACAACAGTTTTGCTGGCTCTCCTGCCAGCATCTTCAGGTCGAAGGTGTCGGCGTGTGGTGTCTGCCTCGCTTATATACCGTAGGCTGGCTGGATGCTGCTCTCTGATTGGTTCTCTCTTGGATGAGTCTTTCCCAGGCGCTGTGAAGGAGATAACCGTCCTCTCTGTTGAAATTCAACGGTGTTTTTTGAATTTCTATGGCTTCCCTGATTTGCTGAGGGAAGTATCGGCACTCCTTCGTTAAAAGTTTCGTCTCCTCAAATTTATATGTCGTGGCCGGGTTCTGACCACGCGTGTTCGCTCTGACACCTTCGACCTGAAGACGCTGGCAGGAGAACCAGCGAAACTGTTGTCAGCAAGCCAAATGACGCGAAGGAAAACCCGAGAAAAAAATGCAGATATCAACGTATATTATGATTTCTTATTCGCAAAAAGGGGTAAGTTATGGGGTAAGTCTGCCTATGATGGATCGAGGGTTGCTGTTACTAAAAATAGCCATTGTCAGATGAGGACATTTGCGCCATACTGAACAAATATAAATAGCAACCTAAATACTTCCTAAACCTCTTCCCAGTCACACCATCTACTCCAACAATCGTTACAAGATCCTCATCTGTAGTACCCAATACGCCGCACGGCAACCTTAGTAAATTGATTTGAAGTTCCCATGCCGGTGCAAAAATCTTGAACCACCTACCTAAAATCAAAGAAACTGCAGTCTCTGAGCCAATTTGAAACCGTCTTTTTAACATGCTATGGGGCTAAAAATTTTCCTTTTCCTGTCCACGTATATGCATTACACAAATTTTATGTATCAGTATGTATGTTTTTGTGATTAAACATACCTATTGCTGTTAAATATTGTATGGAACCTTGACAACAAATTTTTTGTAATGTCTTGTTGAACTACGTTGTTGTACTAGGGACGATTCCCTAGTACAAATAAATTATATCTATATCAATCTACATCTATCTATATAAATGGGTATTTGGGAAGTGATAATGAATTTCTATGAAGTGAGGAGAAATTGGAGAGAAACTTGGTGTTGGGGTTAAGCCTCTCTTAAGGAAATGAACCAAAGAGGTAAACACAATATTATGTTCTATTTGATGGAAAGATTGATGAAATTAAAGAAACGTCCGCTTAACACGCAAGTAGGGTAAGGTACGCCACTTAAAAAAAACACTCTGCCTCAACCGGGATTAGAAACCGGGCATTCAGATTAGAAAGCCAGCACATTCAGCACAGCAGGATAGGAAGTCATCACATCAAATCAGGTCTCCCGATCCATCATGCATTTTGATTAATATATGGATTTCCAAGGACTAGTAAGTGAATCTATCACTTTATTCCTTAGGGTGACAGTAGTTATTCGGACGACAGCGTGAATCACTCATTAGGTAGGCGCGTGATCGGATATGGATAGGAATATTTCAAGGAAAGGAGGAAGGGTGGAGTGAAGCCCAGCGCCGGTATTAGCTTACTATCAGGCCCCAGAGGGTCCACGATTTAACGTCCCATCCGACGGACGGAGTACTGAACCCAAAGTGCTCTCCAATCAGCACCATCGATTGGGGATCGCTATAACATATATTAGACGCCCCACCAGTTAAGGCAAGCTTTAATGGCATAAACCTACTCCTTATAACGAATTCAAAAAGCACGTACTAGCCGTGAAAACTTAAGCGGCGTTACCCGCTGAAATTGCACTGTAGCAATTATTCCACAGAGAAAAAATCATTCTCCTTGACCGGGACTCGAAGCCGGACCCCCTGATTTCCGGCCAGGTGCTCCACCAGTTGAGCTACCAAGGCGTCCTCTTTCCCTGTGGATATTAAAGAGCTCTAAAGGAACAAGATGTTCACGGGCTGCTAGACATATCAATGCCGCAAAGCAGCCGAAGTCGTGCGCATGGCGCCACCGTCCACAAGGTTAAAGCCGACGTTGAAACACTAAGGTGCTTACTTATAACGAATTCAAAGATCACGTACTAGTCGTGAAAACTTTAGCGGCGTTACCCGCTGAAATTGCACTAGAGCAATGGGGTCGTTTACCATATTTTTTTATTGCCGAATCTGATAGTTTGTAAAATAAAAAGACCGGTATTTTTCCGTTTTTTGATCCGACAATTATTTCCCGAGTTATAAGTGGCGAAAAACTGATCTTTTTAAACCTTTCGGAAAAGTGGGCGTGGTGCAACCTCTGACGTACATCGACTTCGTCGAATCAGAACTGAGCCCGCGAAGCTACTTTGCCTTATCGCAATGGGAGGGACACAGCTGACTCGGCCAATGGGAATGATTGCGACAGCATCTGTGCGAGCAGACCTTCCGAGAATCCCCCTCCACTCCCTCCCTCTCCCCTGAAAGCAGTCAAGGACGGGAGGAAAATGACGTCAATATTATCACAGCTGCATTTTCGGTGGGCGTCACCTTTTGCTTATTTTAATTTTTGATTTATGAGTGAATGGTTGTAGTTAGAAGATTATTTTTTTCAGTAAAATTCTTTTTTCGTTTCCATCTAACGATTTCGTGTACAAAATTGCGATTTCGGTTCCGAGTAAACGCCCCCATTATTCCTCAGAGAAAGACACACAAGAGTGACAGAGTGACAGAGAGACACAGAGGTGAAACATCTTGTTCTTTTAGAGCTCTATAATATCCACAGGGAAAGACGACGCCTTGGTAGCTCAACTGGTAGAGCACCTGGCCGGAAATCAGGGGGTCCGGCTTCGAGTCCCGGCCAAGGCGAATGATATTTTTCTCTGTGGAATAATTGCTATAAACCTACTCCGCTTAACTACTGCTTACACTTCCATCGAAAGTAAAATATTTAAAATATACGAAACACAAATTGGTACCAAAATAATTAGGTAAACTTGAAATTTCGCCTCTGACCGCGAACCAAAATGAACGCTCACATTTCCCTTCCCAAGGTAGTTTTTAAGACTAAATACCGGAGTCAGTAGTATTACACCTATCATCTGCAAGGAAAGCGAGTGAAGCACTCCGTTAGCAACGGGAAGATTTTTGTCGCCATGGGGATGGCTCTCGAGGAGGAAAAGGTATCAAAGTGGCTGGCGAACACCAATGGGGTCCCAGTTGCATTGTTCTCGCGGAAGGAGGAGAAACAAGATGACCTAACCTTGGCGAATCGGAGAAAGGGAACAATGCTCCACAGAGAGGAAATCGGCTATTTCGCCTTTATGTGAGCCAGGCATCGGATGGGGAGTATCTTTAGCCATTATCACGGGCCAAGTTAACATCAACAAACACAATGGCTCGGACGAGGTCTATGTTACAGCGCGAGGAGGGGATTAGGGAAAAGCAGCGCTTCCTCGTGGTAGAAATAACACGTAAGTGCGGTGAAAATCATTCGATCAGGGCCAGTATTTAGAAAATTACTCGGAAATCAATAAGTAACGAGTTCAATACTTCACAGCAGTATGGAACGAGTGATTTAAGAGATATAATCACAGAGGACGGCATAATGAACCTAGGAGATAGGTGGAGTTTAATTGGAGTAGGTAGATATGGTTTCGGGCATTAGCAGACTTTGGGGAATAAGTTCTGCAAAATTCGGAGAATGCTGAGGATAATTGTAGAGAAAACAAATATTTATTATAGTTTTATCAGATTAGTTACTCTATTTAATTAGCATATTTCCTTTCTAGGATTCCTTTCATGGCTATTGTCACCCAACGGAACCTTTCAGTATCACATCTTAAGTTAGTAACAGTGGTAAAAATCTAAACGTTGAACAGATTAAAACAAAAGAATGCTTCTTCAGAACACTTACAGCACACTTGCAATAAATTGATCAGTTACGGTGTTCACAATAATAGTGTAGCGCCTCTACCCCACAACCCGCCTGGTTTGTCTACATCTAGTGATCTCATGATGTTTTGCGTCAACTCGTCCATTGGCGAATTTGGAAATGGAATTGAGTATTGCGAATCCAGCTACCTTTATCACGTATTGCAATGCACATCCAATCCAAATCCAATCCAAATTAATCTTTAATTGACATGTCACAGTCACATGGTAGCAGCAATTGGAAAAATAGGTACTTTCCATGATAAGAACACCATAGGATAGGTTTATGACTATTTTTTTCTGTAAATTTGATATGGCTACTTATAGGACGCATACATGAAATAACTAATATTGCCTACAACGTTCAAAATATACTGATTAAAATAACATTTCTGTTACACTTTGCAAAATATCGAGCAGATGGCGAGCCCCCCCATAAAAAATTTCTGGATGCGCCACTGAATGCAACAATGATTTATCACTTTGCTAATTCGAAATGTCTGCTGCCCATTCTGCGTTCCGAATGGAACATCTACCTCAATACAATAGGAATAAAGACCAAAATAAGAACACGTGATTATATTTTCATGCCATTTGGTGTACTCTCTGCAAGGGAACATCGATTAATTATTACGTTACACTTAACGTGGAGTACATATTCTTCTTCTTCCAGCCCATACTCTTTAGATAGACTTTAGAGCATTCCCGCTACCCTTTGCAAATATAACGCCGCCTGTATTGCTCTTTCATTATTCTCTCCTTCTAAAATGCTCATGGCGTGCCCGCATTCTTAATAGTTAAATATTTTCGGGAAAAACAGAAGACTTAACGTCAAGTGCGTAACTTTCTGCTCTTGAAGAATTCACACACACTTCAAAATGGCTACAAAACTTTGAAGGTAGCATTTAGGTACCTAAGTGACAAATTCAGACAATGCAGGGGACAGGTAGAATCAAAAGAGGAATTCAGCAACCAAAAAAATCAGACAGGGGCGAAGCTAAGAAAATATATTGGATTATATTGCAAGAAAATATAAGAAAAACGTATGACGCAAAAAGAAAAGAATTGAGCGGCAAATGGCGCCGCGATCAACACTATCGTCGCAAAGAATACTGTAAACGAGCAGGCGGAATTCCCTCCTTCCAAGTGTTTGAGATGCAAAGGGGTTTTGGGCACAGATCAGATTACATACATACCTCGTAGACACTAAGTACCATTGCAAGCAATGGTTAGCAAGGGTCAGCAGCTAGCGAGGAACGGGTCACTCTCCAAGATCCGACGCGAACCATTTTGAGGTCACAACTGCTCAGGGTGCCTGAAGGAGAGGAAAAAAAACTTCCGTGAGAGTGACTTCCAACGACAGTATTCACGAGTCCACTTAATTGGTTAGCTCTAAGAAATGTACCGGTATAAACACATACATGCATAAAGGCGCACACGCTTTTGCGGAGAGAATTTACTTTCAAACAAAAAAGTAATACGTCACCTGACATAATGTACTCACTTTTGAAAATAGTTTTGCTCATGAGGCATCAAATATGTGAAAGAAAGAAAATAAGAAGGGTACATACATTTAATTCCGATCAGAGATATCTCTCTTTTTGGCTCATCGAAAATCTTTGAAGCAAGATTTTATTTTCCACAATAAATACCCAAATTGCAAAACCGCAATAGGATGGGACATAAAGTGATGTAATACAATAAAGGTAAAAGTAACAGATACCGGCACTAAATAAGCAGGCAGTCATGAATAAATCCAAAGATTCAATTTCATCTTTACGTGCCTTGTGCATGCTATCTGTGGTGTTTCAAATTAGTCCTCGCAACACATAAAGGCACATCAGCCGGGGGAAAGGTACAAGGTTTGGCTGAACGGGCAATTAAAAAGAGTGAATCCAAGCCCAGCAACGCCAACGAAGGGGGTTACGGCTCAACGTACCATCCGACGAACGTAAGAATGAACTTGAAGTACCTACTCCACACTTATTGAAAACATATTACACTTCCTGAATTCGAACTCGGGCTTTCTGGGTGACAGAGCAGTACTCAAACCATTACACAAATCCGCGAAAGGGAACGTTTCCCACTGCAGCTATATTTTTCTCTTTTTTCAACGATATTCCCATGTGATTCTTTCCTTTTTGTTAACCGTACGAACTTTACATTCTCACCGCTCTGCAAAAAAATGCAGCCTTTTCTACCATTTTTCTATCCTATCTCTTCCCTCCTGTAATGCCCTTACAGCTATAAAATATCACCTTTGATCAATTTCTCTCACCTCTTCTGCCTCCATCTAGTTTCCTTACTTCAGCACCTATTTCTTTTCCCAACACATGCAACCCCATGATACAGATTAAACATCTCATTGTTATGCTAGAAATCCTATATCCGTACCTTTGAAGGCAGTCATCAAATCATCAACTACGTATCATATTACTGTATTTTCGATGTAGCATCATACATGTAAATATTTACTATTTTTATCGTGAATTATGACTAAATCAAGGTTAAAAACTAATCAAACAATGCAGTTTATGCATTTTTTTGTCCTTAATCTCAAAAAGAATAATATTACGGCATTGCTTATATAACTATGGATATTTTTTTCTGATGCTGAACATTAATGGACCTCTCTGTCCCAAGTTCCCTAGAATGACTATGATCTGTTAGAATCATCGCTATACATTTTTCTCTTCATTTATTTCTCGTTGCACATATTTGACTATGGTGTCGCCATTCAAGCCAATATTTTTTTAGTTCCGAAAAAAATAACCGGTATCGGAAATACATTTGCGCATTGAAATGAAAAATACGGTGATATATGTGCTTCCATTTGATATATATCCGAAATGCCCGTTAAAATGCCATTGAACATTCTCAATCATCTCTGATCCCAATTGGGAAAGATTTCTCGACAGGTAATTCACGTACGTCAAACGGCTACCATGCATGAAAGAGCCGTGTGACCCGGGTGAGCAATGATCATTTTTAGAAGTGCCTTGCTCACCCAACAAACGTAATTCCAAATCCAAAAGTAATGAAAACATTCATTAATCAAACGCCTATAAATCTCTTTTAAAGCAGTATATATTCCACTGCACATCGATTCCCATTCACGGCATAAATTTACATTTAACAACCGCATTTAATCAATACACAATGAAAAAACAATGAGCACGAAACAGCTTTCTCCTCATGAAAATTGTACCTGGCGAAAAAAAAATTTTAAAAAAATTTAATTTAACATCATCATCAGTCAACAATCCTAGGATTGGTTTGACGCAGCCCTCCACTCAATACTTCTATCGGCCAACCTTGTCATGTTGACGAAACTCCTCTCTTTTACATCCTTCACAATCTCTTCAATATATCTAACACGAACCATTTCCAATCTTCCCGTTCAGTTTTCCCTCGACGATTGTATTCATCTGGCCATCGTGTCTTAAGATATGGCCGATTAGGTTGTCCCTTTTTCTTATTAGAGTTTTCAGTAGACTTCTCTTTTCTCCCACTCTTCTTAAGAATCCTTCGTTTGGCACTCGGTCGATCCATTTAATCTTCACCATCCTTCTGTAGCACCACATTTCGAATACTTCCACCCTTTTCTTCTCCGCTGCTGTCATCGTCCATGCCTCACTGCCGTAATGAAACATGCTCCAGGGGTACGTAGTAATGAATTTCTTCCTTACCTCTAAGATTGTATTTCCAGATGTAAGTAGTTTCTTCTTCTGATATAATGCTTTCTTTGCCTGAGCTATTCCACTGATTTTTGTCTTTCTTGCTTCGTTCATCGTTGGTTACTCGGCTTCCCAGGCAACATAAATCTTTCACTTCTCCCAGTTTTCGCTTTCATAGTTTAATTTTTAATATCAGAACCGAAATAAAAGCGATAATCGATGCGTTTAACATCCCGGTATCCTAAAGTGATTCGCAATTTTCAAATCTCGCAAACTGTACACAAAGATAGCTCGTGATTGCGAGAGTAGAAACTATTGGGTGTTGTCCAATAATCTGCCGGTTAAAAGACAAGAATCACCCAACGCTTAGAGATTCCACCAGCGACCGAGTTGGTGTTGGCTACGATTGGTCGAGGGCTGGAACGGAAACGGTGACCGTATATATCCCCCTAACCTCCATACAGTGACAACAGGGCCTTAAAAGCGAAGGGGCTTCACCCTTGGAGCTAACAGACCCAACCCATTTCCCCAGTTGCTGCAGCTGCCGCCACGATTCCTTTGCCGTGATTTCGGTGATTGATTACCACCAATACATTCCACCTCTGAACCATCACGCGTCACGCATTCATCCAGCGCGATGGCCTTCCCCGATCATCCATTAGCACGGCAGCGGCTTAAATCAATCCAGCAGGCCGTCCAAATATGGGGGCGGAATGGAACGAGGGCTTGAAATAGGGAGAGTACGGGACGACCTTTGGAATTGTGATTAATCTGGATTCATCTCGAAACAGGTCGCGGTGCAGCGAAGAGAAACAAGTTTTCTAGCAAGGTGCGACGGTAAGGTGAACAATATGTCTAATCTATTTGAAAACGGGAGTCAGTATCGGATTGTAAGTTGATGCCCTGAAAGCAGAATTTCCACAAGGAAAAAATCCACCTCGACCTCGACTCGAACCCGGAATCCCCTGATTTCCGGCCAGGTATTCTACCAGTTGTGCTACCGAGGCTTCATTAACCCTTGTGGAGCTCTCAAGAGGGATGTTCCGGGTTCAAGTCCCGGTCAAGGTAGATTATTTCCTTTAGAAAATTCTGCTGTTGTCCATTTTCATCAGGTGGCACCGCTAAGGTATTTGCGGCTAGTTCATAATTCTTGAATTGATGTCCGGACTTAAATCTCCAACAGAAATGTAAGGTTTTAAAGGAATACCTTTTTTGTTGTGGATTGGTTTCATGTAGTGCATAGAGTACTGGCATCGCACTCCGATGGCACGGAAATCAATCCCGGCAGTAACAGCAATAATCCATCGATCTACCTGTCCATACTAGAGTGCTGTGTTTAGAGCAGTATAAAATAGGTACACTACTCCGTACGTCGGATGGGATGTTAACCCTTGGTCCCCTTGGTGCCTTTCGTTGAGAGCAGGCTAATGGATAATTTTTCTCCACCCCTATTTCGTCCTCAGAAATATTCTTGCTCTATTCAACTACCCAACTTTCTTTAAAAAAACGCAAATGGCCTTCGCTATAAGTCGTCTCACGCAAATAACTACGACCACAATTTCTGAAAATAGATTTATTTTTGAAAACTCAGTATACTACTTTGGGATAGATCATTAATATAAAAACGGATACATGGATATATTAGGACAGAGAAGTATAAAGATAATTATTCCCACCAACAATAAGGGGTGATACTGGTTTAGGCCGATATTACCGGGGATATAATAGAACATTTTAGCTTACATGATTTACAGGCTTATGCTTCATGCCTGCATGAGACCCTTAATGCGCAATGCTTAAATGCAATTGTTTTACACATTCTTCCACATGCGCAAATACGGGTACGGGTAAAACATTCCACCAGGGTCTGTGCAGAATGGTGAGAGTTTGTAAGGGATGCCGTTTTTTAAGTGAACATCGAACAAATACGCGAACTGATTTAAGTAAAAAATGTAAAGAACAAATTGTCCTAAAAAAGATTTGTTTAGACGAACGCAGGTCATGTCAGCTGCTGTTTCGCCCACTGCCTTTGCACTTGCCAGCATGTATATCTACTTATCTAGCAGCTAGTATTTAGCACCTATGATCCTATCGTTAAGATAGTGAGCATGGATGGCAGTAGAATCCGGTATTTTGGTTCTCCAGACGTGTAGGTCAAATCAGGCTGTCTAAACTAAGGGCCTGATCCTGATAGAAGCAGAGGTGAGATTCGAATCCACGACCTATGTGTATGTAAAGATTAAAGAAGGTTGAAGGAGGAAGGAAAAAAAGAACGAGATGGGAGAAAAGAACGAGAAATCCCTCTGCACTCGATAGGAGAGCCAAGGAGGTGGCTGTCGCGGTTAAAAGGATGGCGACGGAAAGCATAGTCGGCATTTATGGAAAAAGCATCCCTTGTGAACTAAAAAGGGGAGTCGAGCGCACAAAAAAACCTCTTTGAACTTCAAGAAGAAGGGATACATCAGACGCACCACTCGAAACACCATCTTTATACGAAGTAGCGGGTGAGACGTAAATAAAGACACTGCAGTGAAACCACCGCGGCGACTTTTCGATGCATAAAACGTCTAATCATAGCAGATTAGTATTGGCCCCGCCCCTTTGGCCATAAAACCTAGCATTAACTTTTCATACAACGTTTGAAAGCACGATATCTTCAAACAAAAAAAAACATGCGCTGTTATAAGGTATACCAAATGACAAAAGGAGAAAAAAAATGTTATAAATTGCACGGTATAAGCACACTTTGCATCAATTAGCGTGGGGTGAGCGTAAAAAGGAGTAGACGCACGCTTGCGCCACTTGGCATGCACTAAAATTAATAATCTTCCAACTCGGACACAGAGTATATACTCTGTGACTCGGACGTGATAGCACGTTGAGTGAGACAACGTCGAAGTTGTCTCATTATCTATGTAATGGATAATATTAGGAAAAATATTAAAGAAATATCTCTGGGCTCCGATCTGATATAACATTGAATAAGGAGCCATCGAAATCGTCCCATCAAGTAGTAACTACCAAGAAGTGAATTACAATTTAAATAAAATGATTTAAAAAACTGAATTATCGTAATTTAAGTAGTAAAAATTGTGTTTAGAAGGATTTTTCGAGTATATGTGCGCCAAAATTGTTCAAAAGTATCGCAAACGCATACGGGATACTAGATAAATCCAAAAACTACATTTATATCCGTTAATTTTCTTTCATAGCACATGAGCAACGCTATACAGCGCCCATGACATACTCTACTCATACGCTTTCAAGGTTTGCGTCCGTGGTTCCGACACAGTCCCCTCCGATATTTGCCGTAAAAAAGGAGAGGGTACTAGCCGGAGAATCGCTCGTAAACTTGGGTGAACTTATTTTAAAAATAAACGGTTGATAAATCAACGTGCTTCGGAGATATTCCGCTGGGGTCTCCTCGGCAAATGGTGAGCGATGCAAACGGATCATCGGGGAAATAGCCGATGTTGACAACGAAATCACGTCTGACCAAAGGCACGTCATCATATCTTTTCAATCCTATCATTGGTTAGCTGCCACAAAACATTTGTACCTATTCATTAACTGCACAGTTACGTCCTGGTGCACATTATCTCCTACATATATGTTTATGTTGCCCATCTACTTGCCCTTTACTCTTTGGGTCTATCCTTCAATGTTCCTCTTGTTCTTGGCAAGTTTATTAGGTCTTAGGGCGTGTCCAATCCACCTAAGGTCTTCTCTAGTCATGTGATCCATGCATGTCCAACCCATCACCCAGAACGGTGATGGATGCGGCTTAGAGAGGATAATTAATGGCAACACTTTATTTACATTTAATGTAAAAAATATTCATGATTGATTAATAAGAGCTTTTCTTCATTTTCAGATGCATGACTTGTCCCCTTTCTTTTTAAGAGAATATATTTAACGCCATTAATCATCAAACATAGTGTTTTTGATAACAACGTAATGCACATTTTGATTAAAAATGCGACAAAAACCAATTTTTTTGGCAGTAAAATTGCTCACTACCTTAAAAAACTTGGATACCGCTGACGTTCATCTTTTTCCCTTAGCCTTTCTGTGCACCATTTCATTATATTTCATTCAACCATTTCATCTTTAGTATCCTAACTCCTAGAATCGAGAACAACTTTTCTAATCATTTACTGCAATTTCATTGCCTCACAGCGTTTGGTTGGCACACAGATTGGTACAACACTCTATGTGAAGATTTCCAGGAGGTTTTTTCCTTTCTTATTACTCTATCCTATTTGAGCACATTAGTGGTGTCTTCATAATCCCTTTTTATCAACAAAAATACCACCAATTTTCAATTATGAGCAATACTTTTTTTACCCAGAGCAAGAAGGCCAACTTAAGTTAACTTGCTAGCGAGCTTAACGAGCTAAAGTGAGAGGAGCAACTTAGTTAGTTGGGTAGCCGTGATGGAGGAAGGAGGGTTAGATCACCATCGGATCCTGAAGAAATATCGCATTGGTCCACTGTGGCCTTCTCTCATAAGAAAGTATTAATGTCAATGTCATTACATGAGTCTCCAAAAGAGTCGGAGCGAGGCACTGTGTAATGAAAAACAGAGTGCTTTAAGAAAAGAGGATGAAAATGGACAGTCAACATATGGGATTTGGCTCCAGAAAAAGGTAAGGAAATGTATCGTAGATGGAAAGGAATAAAAACTACTAAGGTGCTAGAAATGATAGGGAAAGGAAAGGAAGCCGAATGAGGAAATTAGGAGAAGAGAGTCAGTGGAATGAATGGGTAATAGGGGGTGAGGATGTTTTGAAAGACTTGACTGACGGAGAAATCCATAACGAAACGGAATACCTCTTTCACATGGAATATTTTAATGTAGTTTAGACAATGTAACGTCATTATTAGTGCAAAACATTGTAGAAATCAAGGATGTACATTAAAATTTAATGTAAAACTTATAAAGTATTCTGCTTCAACATGAAAAACCAACTCCACTAACAATAAGTTATGGGAGAAACCATAAATTTCATTCCGAGAGACGATTTTTGGGCAAGCAGGGTGGAGAAAAGAGAATAAGAAAAGCAGTTTGGATAGAATGAAGAAGAAGTATGCAGAGCTCAGGGAGAAAGTGAGAAAATTAGGGTGATTCCATTATTTGGGACTGTTTACAGTATTTAAGAGAGTTCTTGCTCATCTATGCATATCTTTCCCGGTAAACTACTATAAAAGCATTAATTCAGCAACCGTAAACACCCATCCTCTCTTCCCGAATTCAGGCATTAAAATTCCAACGGTAGATTCAACCTGAAAATGTAACCACCACACCGAGACTACACGGCATGACTAATGGTTTTCACGCACCGCAAAACAGAAGGTAACTCAAACGCCTTCCTCATTCCGCGAAATAACTTCAGCGCTGGGCTCTGGGAATAACATTTACTGATTGGAATCAGTATCGTCAACTTCTACGGCTTGGGCACCGCGGAATGAATACGCTCAATAACAACAGGTTATTAAAAACAATTATTTGGGTGGTAAATATATGGAAAGCATTGATCACTGATTGCCTGGCTATGAATATTGGCTATTATTTTTCCCTAGATGTATAGGAAAGGGGTTATCTCGCGAAGAGGTCCAACGTAAGCAAGCGGGATTTGTCTTGGAGGAAAGTTTATCCCACCAGGTGCGACATGAGCGGTATTGAATGGAGGGACTTGTCCAGGCGACAAGAGGCACGTAAAAAATAATCATTTTTTGCACAAATACAATGGAAAAATAAATGAATCTTTTAGCTATCAAACAATCTACTGCTCATAGATGATGAGGGGAGGCTATTGCTAACACCGGGTTTCTATCCGTCACCCTACCGTACCCTAAATCGTATCTCTTTCCAAATACCCTAGGATCCATGATGGTGGAAATAGCCATAGTTGTTCTCCTTTTATGAAGACAAAAACCTTGTTTGATTCATGAAAATTTTGATGAACGCGAAAACGTAAAACGTAAGAGATTTAGGTAAAGTCCAGATTAGGTAAAGCAATTTGAACGCTTTGAACGGAAAAGGGATCAACGTTAGACCGAAGCACTAATAAAAGTGAAGAGGCTCAGCGGTGGGGAGATTGGAGAAGGAGTGGGGAGCATAGATAGAGGACAATCACGGGATCCACGGGATTAAAAAAAAAGGATCGTTTCGCCCCGGAGCAGAGACGAGGCGATCAAAGAAGGGCACGTCGTATAAACCTCTTCGTTCCCGCACTCGGAAAAATCCTCTCCGGGCGATTCGTGTTCGCCTCGCAACCTTCTTTTTTTTTAAATTGGATTAACCCTACATGACACCCCATGCCACATATCCTAATAGCTTTTCCCAAGTAAGATACGGGGAACACAAACTCACACACACACACGTATACATAAGAGGAAAAAGGGATTTCCATTAGCCAGGATATGTCTACTTTTTTCCTTCCGTGTGAAGCACCTTTTTTTTTAGGCACGGACGTTATCGCTTTCCTCCTCGAAGGGAAGGATTATCCAACACCTTTCCCTTTTTTACCATTTATTTTGTTTTGAAGAGCAAAAAACGTCACGCGCAGGGGGCCGCAATGCCCTGTGTGTTTTTTGGAAAGAGTCCCACCTGGCAGTAAAGGCGAATCGATCCATTCCATGCCTTTCTCTTATTTTTGTTCACTTCCGCTCGTTTGGAGGCATCGAAACCTTTACGTCATTGCGAAAAATCATAAATATCGTTTTTGTAATTAACATGCATTTTTCTCAGCTAATACAAGGCCTAAAGTGACGAATAATGTGCCGGTAGATAGGACGTTTTTACCACCATCTGACATTGTTTGATAAGTTTAAGTTAAAACGCAATGTTTGTTTAAAATTCAAATCATTCAAGTGAAAGGAAAAAATTTCTTAAACAAAAGCGTCACCAAACAAAAAGGCCTCCATAGAGACGACGTAAATAATCAATGAAGAAGGCAAAACTATCGCTGGCTTATATGAATCTTAAATTGTGGAAATAAAAATTAATAGTAAGGGGTATTGCACATTGTAAATGCATTCATATCAGTAAAGTGTCACTGCTTTTGTGTAAACGCTGTCCTACTTAATCTAAATCGAAAAAATGACAAAATAATTTTTACATGGGTGGGGTGAAAGGTAGAACGTATGTACAATAGTTTTATATTATACTATAAAACTATTATACTATAAAACTATTGTACATTAGTACAATATAGTATAATATAAAACTATTGTACATTATTGTATATAACCAGTAAATATACATATAATATTTATATATTCGTGTTCGCCTCGCAACCAGTAAATATACATATAATATTTATATGCATATTTACTGGTATATGTACACGTATTATAGCTAATGATTTTATTGATGTTGTTTCTGGGGCGGGTAAACGACTGCTAAGCTAATGTGCTCCTTTTCTTTTAGAATAGTTGGCTATGCTTCTGGAAGAGGGCAATGGGTGTAGAGAAGAACACGGTGCTGCTTTAACCTACTATCTACGAAAAAGCGTCATGGGGCCAAAAGTTTACGTCGAACTTGACAAGCGGGGTAATGTACATGAAGAGTAGATGCCACTTTAACAAAGAAAGATTTCAATACATACATGGGAATTTTGAACACAGCCAGCGTTTCCCACTGTTTTAAGCATGCAAGATCATAAGAGCAAAGAGACGCATTTTCAAAACGTTCCCTTAATACATTTGCATCGAAAAAAATAGACACACCCGATTTATCCCTTTTTAACTCTTCAATGATCACAATATAATCGTAAATCACGGAGTAGTTAATGCATAATGGGTGAGAAATTTTCATAACTGCGGCCCCACTTTTTTCTACCACAACGAACACTTGATTTAAGGATGAATTTCGCCTCCTTATAAAACATTCCGCTAGAAATCTCGAGAAGAAGAAGAAGAACGAGGAATCCCTTTTCCAGAAATTCCACGCATTTAGTCAACCAGGGTCATAAAAAGGTTAGCCCCACCCTCACACTCACATATACATATATTACTTTTTTTTTACCCCTTTCCCAAGAGCCACCTCAATCTTTTAAGCGCCACCCTCCGGCCCATAAAGTAACCACATAAGAGAGTCGAGAGAGGGCGGAGACTTTCCGCCCCCTTATCGCTTGCGTCGGGAAATAATCTCGGATCCTTTGGAGCCCTTACCAACCAGCCAGCCAAACCACCCCTTTAACACACCGACCCTCTCCTTTCTCCACTTCCACACCCTTCACTTGAAGAAAAGGACCCAGGATTTTCACCGTGGTCCCACAGGGGTCCTCGCGGGATGGAGCCAGTTCCTACCCACACCCCTTTCCCACTTTCCCGAAGGTGGGAGAGCGCTCGAAATGCTTCGACGTAAAATGTCGAAGCCCCTTAAAAAAGTGCCGAATCGACCAGAGAGATTTATTAGATATTCACGGGGGTGTCAAAGAAGGGGTTAACACGCACTATATATGTATGAGTATAATATATATGTATGTACATTTTTTCTCGCATATCTCTCTTTCACCCATTCTATCTCCTTTTCACCCAACGATCTATTTACATCCACCTCTCCACTTTTTTCGCTACCTCTCCAAGATCCGTTCTCGAAGTCGTTAAACTTAGCCACGAGAGGAGATTAAGAATTCAGGGTTCTTCAACTCTTCTGGTATCTCGGTAAGTAGGTAATACAGCGTGCAGCGTGCAAGCAACTATGCATTATGGGTTTGGCATCAAGCACAAATCAGTAGACATTCCAGTGAAATCACCACAGTTATCTTATTGTTAAAATGATCCTATCATTTGAAGCTCATTTACAATATTACATCCCTCTGTTCATGAGTATGAACCCCAGTGGCGCAGCCAGAATTTTTTTAATTGGAAAAGGGGGATGAGGGGGGGCATCTGCCCGATCTTTTACAAAGTGTAACCAAAATACTATTTTAATCAGTATATTTTGAATGCTATAGTAGGCCGTATTTTCTTATATACCAGAAGTATTCAACAAACATAGCCATCTTTGGTCTAGTCGTACTCGAGTATGATGATGTAAAGAGTTTTTCCTATGTTTCCAATTGACGCTACAATGTGACTGTGACTCGTAAATTAAATATATATTTGGGTTTTGTGTAGAGCTAAGAGGGGTGGGGGTGTCTTTGACCCCCCCCATTGTGTGTGCCACTGATGAACCATGCATTGTGATTTACAGTCAAAGAAAAGCGATAATATTTTTCGTTTGCCATTATTTAGCCATTATTTTTCCCTGGTTTGACAAAATGTGATGCTAATGTTGTGGAAACGGCCTTGGTTAATTTTAGAAAAATTAGGTTGCCGGATGCACCGATTGCTTGCGCTATATCAAGCCATCTAATTAAATATTCAGCGCACGAAGACTACAATATTCATGCCCGAAGCAAATTACTAAACAAAAACCGTTACTTTACTCTACCTCACTTTGCACATCTGCACTCTATACTTTTGTTCAAAATGGCTCAAAAGTTACCTAACAAAGAGGTCACAATGTGTTTTCATTAATAATCATTACAGTGATTTTATATATATTACCTCTCGTGTACTTAAGGGTTCATTCTTAGGCCCTGATTGTTTTGGTATATATTAATGACCTTTGCTGCCACGACTTTCGTGGTCAGGTTATTGCCTTTGCGGATGATTTTGCACTATGCTACAGTAATTTTACATAGGAACGTCTAAGATATGATACGCAAAATGACTTAAAGCACCTAAGACTATGGTTTTTTCATAACAAATTATATATGAATGTACAGAAAACTATATGTTCTATACATAAGAATGTGCAGAAAACTATATATACATAAAACTATATCATTCTTCAATATCATTTGCCAATCTTGTTATGTGAATTCATACATTTTTTTGGTTACCTTTTGTTAATGCTCATATGTTAAGTTTCAGATGGTAGCTTTATTCAGGTTTTCCCCTTGTAAGCTACCTAAAATTCAAGTTTTTTCATTCATTGTATATATGTATGAGTTTGAGCATTAAAAAATATCTATCTATCTATCTGAGAATGCGACAATAATTCTTCAGCATTTTTTCGAGTCTTCAAAATATCACCAATCACATAATCTTTTTGTAAAACAAGTCACTAGGATGGTTACTGTGAGCAGTGCTGGTCTGTACGCGTCCACGTCACTGATAACGGCCCGAAGTGGCCACTCCGAGATTTGAATCCGGGACCACCGGGGTCACAACCTCGCTCTCCACCCGCTGGGCTTCTACATCGTTGATGATTATAATGTGCCACAAAATACCAAATGGATAAAATATTTAACGAAGTTCTCTCTGACATCGCGAAAATATTGCGCATTAGAATTGTTAAGATTAAATTTTATCCAAC
Source organism: Platycnemis pennipes (assembly GCA_933228895.1). Taxonomy (NCBI): domain Eukaryota; kingdom Metazoa; phylum Arthropoda; class Insecta; order Odonata; family Platycnemididae; genus Platycnemis; species Platycnemis pennipes. The sequence goes on from OW121852.1 coordinate 67,018,449, forward strand.
TACTGCAGTATACCTGTGTAAATTCCACATCATAATATGAATTTGCTTCTCGCATATTTATCCAATTTATTTCACAAAACGCATATTCACCATCAATCAGCATTTGTACATGGGAAGCGCATATGTTGGGGAGCCAATGTTTAGAAAACAAATTTCACTGATCCAATATTTTTACAGTTCAAAATCACGAAACATCCCATCGAGCTGAATGTAAACAAACCACATAAAAACTCATAAGTTTATTCATTCATAGCACAGCAATACGCTAAACCTTTAGAATGTATTTGCTCGTTTTAATAATGCCAGTGCCTCCAATTTGAATACGGGAATAACTCTAACGTATTCAACGATAATGAGATACCATCAAAATGTCCCTCATAACTTCATTTATACTGAGATTATCAATGTAGGATTAAAAATCTTACCGCTTAATTTTGAATAGAAATATCTCATTGAATTTGTGTATCAACGTTATGAGCTGGTAAAGGATTAAATAGCAAAAACCAAAATTGCTTGCGTTTATATTAAACGAATAAAAAGGTCCATAAATATTTCTTAAACAGCGTGCGATTCGTAGTTGATGACATCTGATGAAAATTTCGTTAATAAATTTCATTTCAATGCTTTTAGGCATCCATCGTATTCTTACTCTTGATTGAAACTGTGAACTAGATCTATTCCCTCTTTATTTTTGGCTACAATTAGAATCATTGTTTATCAATGCATTGAATATTAGTATTCTAGGAAGTTTTAAATCGAGTAAAATCCTGAATTCGTATCCATGCAGGCACCAGTTCAAAAAACGTTCAGTCATTAAAGATATTTAAAATCCAATGGTTTATTTCAAGGCTTCTGAGCAATCAAAAAATATAGCCTGGACTAAACAATATCGTAATACAAAGAAATTGATTTCAGATAGTATAGCACACATTAATTTTTGATTCGGATATTGCATAACAAAATTACTTCCGACTTATGATATTGAGAGAGGAATTACGTCAATTCAAAATACATTTGCTAACAGAATAAGACTTATCCTAGGAATAAAACAAGAAAACCTAGCTGTTGTTATCAGGGGAGACAAACATGTCGAAGGTCATTTGCACCTTTAAGGATACGTGGGTATTTGGGAAGAGATAGGGTTGATGGAAGAGTGAAGTGCGGATTGCGTGATTTCATGCCAAATTGCGCCAATTTGAGCGTACTTGGTGGATATTCACTCCCTGCCCCACACACCTAGAAGTGGCTTGCAGTGTACTTCCCTAGCAATGTAGATGTATCTTCTAGTTGCCAACCGTAACCGAGTGTTGGCGCATTTGATTGGTGGAGGGCTTAACCGGTAACGGCATATCCGCCAACCCCCACAGCGTGACAATGCCTACATTACTCTTCCGAGAGGAACGACGAGCCAAGGGTAGTCCGTAATGACACCGTTTGACGGCGCCACCTTCATCGGTGTTCCGCTTGGAATATCAATTCATCTCGACTTGGCCCGGCCTCCCGATTCCTTTCCTCCGTCATTAAAACGATTCGGCAACGGAAGATCAATCCCTCCTCTCTCTCTCTCTTGTACTCCACGCTGCCGTCATCACTAATGCCCCGGAAGGTGGCAAAGGGGAATTAATGGACGGACTGCAATGGGATTAAAAGCGACTATCATTGGGAAAATGAGGTGATGGGTACCTGGACGCATGAAAATGGAGCGTGACGTAATTTGACGTGGAAAATGAAAGGTGGACTTTAGCGTTTAACATGCATTTAAGGAATATCGTGTAATATATCATTATTATATATCCTCCTGTGGATCGTTTGAAACTAGGGATCGGTTCTTCGGATCTCGGTTCCACCGGTTCTTGAGCTTAGAACCGGAACCGGAACCGAGGCCAAAAATAATCGGTACCGAAATAATTGGCGCGAAAACTAATTTGAAACCTGCTCACACTGTGAAAGTGGAGCCTTCACATTAAAACCAGGTGAAATAGTATACCCAGATGCTTCAAAGTTGCCGCGAATTATTCTAATCCAGTCGTTAAAATGACCAAATGATTTATTTTATTACATCCAATTCTATTAAGTGATGAAATACCGCCGTAATAAGGATATTCTGATTGATAGGTATATGTTACGTCCACCTACTTTGGATGTTCGAGTCCTCATATCATTGTCGTAAATTATGTCATAATATAGTATATACAACACAAAAATATAATGAAGTAGGTATTCTTTTTCAAGCAGTATGTCTCTGAAAATGATTATTGATTATCCTATCTTACCACTAAGCAATTCAAAGTAAGTGGTAAATTAAGAACCGGAACCGAGAACCGGAACCGAGAACCGAAGTTAAGAATCGAACCGGAACCGAAAAAAAGTGGAACCGACCCATCCCTATTTGAAACCATCTCCAAAACGCAAGGGTAACTAAGGGGCCCAGCTCGGTAAATTTCAATACATGTCAGGTCGTCAGTTTTATTACGGTGCCATCCCCGGAGCTCACATCAATCTCTCTCTTTCGAGGTAAATGCCTTTTCCGATTTTCTAAAACACATTAGTGCATGAGCGATATACTGAAATGGGAACCTCGTCCTTAAAATCATTCTGAAACCGTAAATCACTCTGAATCACCGAGACGTATCACGAGGACAACGGTTATCGATTTACTTGTTTGCGATATACTTCGATCTTTTTTCTCCCCCCTTCCAATCGCACCCGAAAGAGGATCAAAGAGCGATAAAAAGGGGAAAGATTTGATATCGGCATCATTCACGTCCATCAGAGCACACCCATGAGTTAATCATTTATGTCCCTTTCTGCAGCGAAAGCATTAACGAAGGCAATCATCCACCCTTGACTCGTCACTTACTTGATCCCAATCTCTCACGGTCCATTTCCTACTCCCTGCCACTCACAAGATACAATCGTCACAAGCGCTCTCCTCCGCCAGCACTCATGTTTCGGTAAGACTCCTCCCGAGTGCCAATAAAAGTTGGGCCCTGCTTGGCGGTCCCTCTACACTTCCAAATCCCCAGAGCCTTCGGCACTCGAAGGAGTAATTGGGTCCTTCCTGTAATCTCGGGAGGCGGAAATTCTGCCGTCGAGGTGGAAAAAAGGACAATAGAGGGGCGTGTGTCGAAGACTCCATCCTTTCTGATTCGATTCTCGGAACATGACGCGATAATTATTGGCCGTCTTCTGTCCTTCGAGATAAAAATATCCGAGGATGTTGCTTGGGATAAACTAGAAGGCGAAAATTATCCTCGGGGTAATTACGGTCTCGGGCGAGTAGGTTTGAACACGGAGTTTGAACATCGGGAAGGAGATGATAACAGAATGTAAGTAATTATGAACACGGAAACAGGATCATTCATTATGAAGTTCATAGGGGGAAGGAAGTGGATTTTCTGATAAGATCTTTTGCTCTCCAGCAAATATTAATTGTATCCAAACTACTATGAGTGGGATAGCGTCCGGAATGGACGACTGACTGATGAACCTTTGAGCATGGTGGAGGAAGAAAAAGAACGCAGTAAGTGGAAATTAAGAGAAGGAAGAGTGTGTGGATGGACCAGTTAATGAGAGCGTTGTGGTATTAAGGATCGTTTACGAGGGAAGAATGCAGTGCAAGCGTAAAAGAGAAAGGGAAAGAAAAATAATTATTTTTGTTAAACCATGCAATGCAACCAATACATGAAACATGCTGATCTAAAGAGAAAAGTAGCGAAAGGATGAAGCCATTTCGTAAAATAAATGCATGTAATAGTGACAACTCTTCATAAAATCCATTCCAATCCATTTTTAAAAAATAAAATATTTCAGGGGGAAGTATATAGGTACTAAATTTCATGAAATTGGTGGATTCCATTGCTGAAGATATTAAATACATGTTGAAGACTCCAACGTCCAATGATATATTTACAGAGAGAAAAAAATAGACCGTCAGATAGCAAGACATTAAGAATTTCATGTTACTGTGTAAAATGAAAAATATGACAGAATCGAAGTTACCGTGACAATAATTATTTATGGCAGGTATTTTTTACTTTATATTTTGTTGAGTGTCTTATTAAAATTCTTAATGTATTCAACAATTAAATATCATTATTTAAGTGAATATTGTCCTTGAATGCTTAGCATGTAACCACATATGTAAGATTTGAGTATTGTCTTCCTCGTGTGATAGTTCATAAAGATAATAGGACCATATGATACGAGGCCAACGTATTCCCTACGTTTATTCAGTATACTAAACTATAAAACTAATAAAGTAGTTACTTGGAACAGGATAGCTCTGTCTACGAAAAGGTAAATATGCTTACGGTGTCTCGCAGGGTACTATGAGGATCGGAATGAAGTACAATTTCTAATTATCAATCATTTTTAACCTCGCATTTTCTTCCTTTATCCGAATTACGATATTCCCCTTTTAGTACATAGTGTGGAATACGCTGAGTTTCATTATGCGAGGATTGGTGGGAAAATTAAATTGATTACCCATCAAGCGCATTGAAGAATCACATTATCTTTCAAAATATATCCCCTCAATGAGTGACATTGAATGACAGATAGGTGTCTACAGGTTAGGGATGGTTTTCATCGAGCATCTCCGTTATTAAATGCATCAATTCAACTATCGGTTCCATATTTACATTATCACACTTTTTTATTACACGTTATTATACGAATCAATGTTCTTGAAATATTTCCAAGCTCCCCCTGATGCTATCCATATAAAAAAGGGAATTCCTGAAAAAAATGGCGGATAAATGTGAAAACTTCAGGACCATAAGCCTAACAACACATGCTTTGAAGATATTGACATGAATCATCAATGGAAGAATAGAATGAAAAGCTGAGGAGTTCCTGGATGAGGATCAATTACGATTCAGGAAAAGTAAGGGTACAAGAGAAGCAATATAGCCCTAGGCTGCTCATAGAGAAGAGAACGAAGAAGAACCTACACGTTCGTTGCATTTGTAGATATGGAGAAGGCATTAGACGACGTGGATTGGAATTTAAAGCTGAGGATACTGAAGGAAATTCTAGTGTAATATAACGTCCGAAAAATCAACCATAGTTTGTGCAAAACCATGTAGCTGAGACCAGGTGTTTAGTCAACAACATTGTAGTCACGGCAGAAACAGAAAGATCTAAAAAAAAATACCACTAAACATGGATAGTACGATGGCCAAATATCACTTGAATATTGATAAAAATAATACTAAGGTAATGAAATGCAGTAGAAGAAAAGAACCCAAGACTAACGTTCAATTTAAAAAAAATAGCTTGATGTAAAAGTAATTTTGTTTGCAAAGGATGTAAAAGAGTATTTTTATCTGAGAAGCCTAGTGGAAAAACGATGAAGCGATGTACGAAACAAAACAGAAATTGTTAGTAGAATATACCAGAAGAAAAGGGCTATGTACTTAGAACATTACAGTTATTATGGAGAATTATTACAGTTATAAATCAAGCGTCGAAGTATGGAAACATTGAATTAGTACTTACAACTACAGCATGCTTCTTTATGGCAGAGAGGTATGGACGACAACAGCAGCAGAGAAGAAAAGAGTGGAATCCATCTCAATGCGGTGCTACAGAAGAATGACGAAGATAAAATGGATCAACCGATTGACAAACGAAGAACCCTTAACAAGAGTGGGAGGTAAGAGGAGACTTTTGAACACTCTAAAAATAAGTCAGGATAACTTAATCGGCCAATATCTTAAGACACGATGGCCTGATGAAGACAATCGTCGAGGGAAAAGTGAGCGGGAAGAATGTAAAAGGCAGGTCTCGGGTGAGATATATGAAACAAACTGTAAAGGATTCGAAAGATAAGAATTAATCAATATGAAGAGGTTAACCGACAGGAGAATCGAATGGAGAGCAGCGCCAAACCAATATTAGGATTGCTGACTGATTATGATGATATTTCATGAATGAAATTTAGCCATTGACATCGTAGTGGCATCGTCCAGCCAAATGGGAAAAAGCGGAATATCAATGGGGTAATCTACCGAACGCTTTAAATACAAGCTTGGAAGCAAGGAAACACCCCTTTAGAACTTAAATTTGGAGCTTTCTCCTTCATAGTCACGAAATATGGAAAATGATAACAACATAAAAAGTCAAGACTTGAAATATATCGTTATAGAAGAATGTTACAAATTATTTGAATTGATCGCGTAGCTAACGCACAAGTCTTACGAAGACTTGAAGAAAAGACAAGCCTTAGTATATCACCAAAAATTCAAACGGTAACACCTAATCGGCCATGATTTAAAATATGATAGTCCCATAAAGACAATCGTCGAGGAAAAAATCAATGGGAGGAATGATAGATGAAGAACTACTGTCGTGGAAAAAAGTCATGACACTCGAGTTTACAAGTCAATGACAGTTGTACCCGTAGTTCCACATGAAAACAAATTACATCAAAAAGTAGCAAATTTAATTCTGCGTTTAACTGTGGAAAGTGAAAATTTTTATTTTAACTTGTTAAAATTTTATTGTCTGTGAAACAAAAAAAGTGCCGGTTTTTTCACCGTTTTAAACGGAATGCTCACTTTAAAAATTCATAACTTTTAAAGTATTTATTGGATTGTAACCAAACTTTAAAACAACATAAAGGAACTTGTTGTTAAGGTATGTACAAAGTTTTAAGATAATCAAAGTGTAAATAAAATTGTTCTTGTACATTTTGTGAAACAACTTTTTCTCAGTACTGCGTGGTCATATCGATACGAATCTTGTCCTGTCATGGAGCTTATGGTAATACAAGGCTAATCGGTTCTCGATATTTAGAATTTATTTAGTTGTTTATTTTATGTGCGCTTACATTTAATTCGGCGTTTCCATCAACAAGGGGAGTGAGGCGAGCGGGAGGAAGTGGACGCATGGCTTTGGGATTCCGTGCGACGTTGCCACGTTCGACACCATACCCGCGCTCCATGTGTAGAATCGTAGAATCCATACATTTTCGTTGCATTGTAACTTAAAACGATTTTCTTTCATTGCAGTGGCACATCTGGCACTGCAATGAAAGAAAATCGTTTTAAGTTACAATGCAACGAAAATGTATGGATTCTACGATTCTACACATGGAGCGCGGGTATGGTGTCGAACGTGGCAACGTCGCACGGAATCCCAAAGCCATGCGTCCACTTCCTCCCGCTCGCCTCACTCCCCTTGTTGATGGAAACGCCGAATTAAATGTAAGCGCACATAAAATAAACAACTAAATAAATTCTAAATATCGAGAACCGATTAGCCTTGTATTACCATAAGCTCCATGACAGGACAAGATTCGTATCGATATGACCACGCAGTACTGAGAAAAAGTTGTTTCACAAAATGTACAAGAACAATTTTATTTACACTTTGATTATCTTAAAACTTTGTACATACCTTAACAACAAGTTCCTTTATGTTGTTTTAAAGTTTGGTTACAATCCAATATATACTTTAAAAGTTATGAATTTTTAAAGTGAGCATTCCGTTTAAAACGGTGAAAAAACCGGCACTTTTTTTGTTTCACAGACAATAAAATTTTAACAAGTTAAAATAAAAATTTTCACTTTCCACAGTTAAACGCAGAATTAAATTTGCTACTTTTTGATGTAATTTGTTTTCATGTGGAACTACGGGTACAACTGTCATTGACTTGTAAACTCGAGTGTCATGTCTTTTTTCCACGACAGTAGTATGAAAAACACTAATAAAGTAATGAAGGAAGGAAAAGGCTATATCAATATGAAGAGGTTGTTCGATGTAACATTGGAAAGGATAGCTGCGTCACACCAATCTAAGGATTTCATAACCAGTGGTAATGAAGAAGGCGCTTACAAACGAAACTCACGAGAATAATTTCATTGATTTAAATGGAACTGCTGTTGTTCATTCCTCCAGTTCCGAAGTCGGGTTTATATACATCTTCCGATATCGCAAATTCGATTATTGGAAGAGGTTTTGGATCTCTGTTGGAAGCGGAACGGATGTTGATCGCACCCGTTCCATCCACGCAGGGACGCAGGGTTTTTGGCGATATCCCATGCATTCAACCCCTAACACGCGAAAAAGCTCCTCAGGAAATCTCACCAACAAATTTCTTCTTGCAAAATGAACGAGCTGAGCATTTCGCTCATTACAGTCATGGCTTTCAGAAACATCTCTATTAATCCTTTATCTATGGATACCAGCGTCTGAGAGCTCCATTGGTAAGGGATAAAGGACGTAAATTGAAGGTATTTTCACTTCGACACCTACGAAGATCCCGTTTTCAAGCATATTTATGTGGACAAAAATTCCATTTTAATTTCGGTAAATTATAGTATTTTTTCAAAAATTTAAACAATTTGAAGAATCAAAAACATTGATCTCAACGAAAGAATCACTACAAAGTGAATGGCATCGGATAGTCCTACGTTTTGACTACTTACTGTAAGGCCTTAAAGCGGTAAAGGCCTTAAATTATGGGAATATAGTTTTATAATTATACCCTGGACCTGATTATTCCGCCACACCTGAACAATATTTACAAATCATTAGCATTCTATATTTAATTGTCAGTTGTTTGGCAGTTCCTACCTGATCGCATCCCTTCTTATCCAATAGTATTCCCTTCACCCAGAATCAATACGTTCTGCCGTCTACGTACTACAATCTTCCTAAACTCTTCACGCCTTACACCATTATCGTCCTGAGTTTTACATCTACATCTATATCTGCATAATACCCAGCAAGCAACCATAAAGATGTGTGGCAGGGGATGAATTCGCACCAAACATGCATTACATATCATGCGTAAAAAAGGATTCTAGTCTAAAATTCACAATTTAAAAAAAGAAAAATAGCAAAGCAAGCACGCAATATCATGCTGTTAGCTCGGTTAGCTTAAAGTCGTTATACTAACATGAAACTACCTATGCTGTCCATTGATACACTTGTATTTATGCTATTGGATATATTTACAGCTGTTCACATCCCTAATTATACGAAGAACAAAAGGACATTTTGAATCTGTCAGTTCGTCAATCAATTTCTCTAATTTTGTGATTATGGTCCAGTCTACCATAGTAAGTTGGAGATCCGCAAAATATATATACTATCTTGGAATTTATTTATGAGATTAAATCTAAATTTCAAACTACGATCTGACACTGATTCCCATTTTAATTCATTTTATCGACTGGTTAGGCTAATATAATTATCGTACCGTCCCTTTACAAATCTTGCCGATCTCCACTGCACACGTTTAAGTTAATTAATGTGGCCTGTTTCATATAGCTCCCGTATACTGGCAGCGTATTCCAAATTAGGTCTAACAGGGGAAATTGTGGTGTGCTCTTACCATTCAGTACTCCCCCGTTCATGCAATGCCCAACCTCCATATCCCCAGGGTATGGTGGGTCCTTAACGTTCGGTACTCCGTCTGTTTAATGAACTTTAAGTCATGGACCCCATAACGTCTATCGCTAACGGCAGGGTGATGCCGAAGCCGGGTCTCACTCCAACCTTCTTCCGTTACTCGTAATATTTTCCTACCACCATCCTAAAGTCTATCAATCATCTATGTCGCAATACACCTTACTTTCGGCGTCCACTATTTACAACAACAGGATTATATTGTGAGAAAATTATGAAGAAAGTGTACACCTTGCGCATTCAAACAAACAACTTACCTACTATTCCAGCGTAATAAATTTCCCATGCCTTTTGCGCTGGCGACAAGGGTGAAAACTTAGTCGAATTTCGATACTCCGTTCGATACCTTGATAACGGTATCGAACGGAGCCACAGGATGATACTCTGCGTTTAAACCGATCGCCATGAATAAGAAGCGGAGGGTCCGGAAGTTTTGCCGGATACGTGGCGAAAATGTCATCTCAAAAAACATCCATATATTTGAGAGAGACTTCCACAAACTTGCCCAAGTCACTAGTGAAGAGGAACGTATTGTTTTGAGGGGTAAATTCGAAGCAAGTTCCGAGTCATAACAAGGCGTGAAATTCGCGATCAAAAAGTCACACCGAATGATTTACAAGCGCGGTTTAAGGGTCTTCGAGTGTTCAAAAGGGAAATCGGGGTACGTCGGGAGGAAACTGCGTAGGTACTACGCCGAACAAGGGTGCGAAATCGACGGCGGGATAACTTCTGGAACAGGTCACCCGTCGATAATTGAAACCGGGAACGGCAAAAGTCGTGGATAACGAGGGTCCACTGTGTTATTTATTATCATACCTCCTCTCTCCGCAAAAAAAACTACCTCTTTAGAAATCTGTCTCGCGTGGAAAGGGAAGCAGGACTTGCTCTACGAGCTCCGGTCGTGGTCTTTCTCCACGTTCAACTACTTTTGAACAACTCCCGTTTTTTCCCCATCCTCACACGCCATTCCTGCTATACACTCTTGTGCTCTCTATCAAATCCCCTTCACGATTTCCTCCTGCTCCTCCTCCTCCTTCCACTTCAACTCCAGTCGATTTCCGTCAGACCCTCGAAACCCTTGAAGACTGGGAGGAGGGGGAGGAGTAGGGGAGGGAGGGAAAAGAGCGGCGTGGATGGGGGTAAGGACGGTGATGACATCACCACCTCAACAATATCTCGACTTCGAATGGGAGAGGGTGCTCTTTCCCTCTCCAATTCCGACCAGAACGTCATTATCGGAGTTCAATAATTTTGCTCCTGCTCGCACTGCGTCGCACTTTTTCCCATTTATTTTCTGCAGTCGTGGGATTTCTCCAGAACTCGGCTGAGATATTTTACCCCCCTAAGTAATGTGAATTATATATAGGGGTCTTGGTGGCCTAGTGGGTAGAGCGCTGAGCTACCGACCGGAGGGTCCCGGGTTGAAATCCGGGCAGAAACCTTTCTGAACATCTCCACCTAAAACCCTTGCGATCCGATTTTATGTGCCATGTGATTATAGGAAATCGCAGGTGGCCCAGGGAAAGGAACTGCCCCTCCCCTACCCTGAATGTATGAGTTTCACACGCCAATGGCTTAGTACGGGGGGAGCTCTATCCTCACCAATCAAAAACCAACTTTTGTTGAACAAAAGTTATATACTGATGTATGTACTGCTAACATTTGAATTACAAATGAATAGCTAGTAGAGCGGTGAAAAGAGAGTAGAATTAATTTGACGTGGGTTTCCAGCACTGGGTTTTTTTGCCTAGAACTTACTGCTTTGTATTACGGAAATTAAAAACATGCCATGTACCTTCTCATGCAAATTTTTTGATTTGCGTAGTTGCCCGCAATAATACACCGTCACATTTAACGCATATAACTAACAAACTATTGAAAATGTACTAGTGGAATGTGAATACCAAGAAAATGGATAATCAGCTCGCTTTTTCACAGAAACACAACGGTTAGTAGTTCTCTGACTTAGTTCCCTGGGCGGGAAGGGGGATTTTTCAAATTGTTTAAGACAGAAAAAAGGCACTGCAATGCAATTCCCCACATACAAGTTTATAGTACGACTCAATTTTCGCAGCAGCGCAGCATTAACCGGTGAAAAAATATGCAAGGCAGTCGCTGTAAATAAAATAGCTTTGGGGTGGAGGGAGTATTTGCTACGCATACAAAGTATTGTAGGCATCTATTGCTACTGCCTCGTAAAAATCTATTCACTTGATGGTGCTGCGCTGCAGTGAAACCAGAGTTATGCAAGAAACTGGTATAGGTACGTGGAATAGCACGGCTCTTATTTTTATCTTCGCATGGATGAGCTCCACCAACTAACGCCTGAAAAAGTTTCCTTTATCGAATGATTGGAGACAAAGGATGATCACTTCGCGTATCGAAGATCACTCTATAAATTCAACAGGGACGGTGCCATTTGGGAAAATGTGAGGGACAGAGTGAAAGAATACAATAACAATAAATTGAGACGCAAAACGAAATGGGGTCGAATTTTCTACCAATTTCACAGTACGTCTACGTAATACCCTGCGAGCCACCACGAGGGTGTGTGGCAGGGTGTACAGATCACCAAACATGCGCTATTGACATGTCACTAGGCTACTATATGGAGACATGCTAAATAATAGGGTCACATGCAGGTAGATGGTTAGTAGGTATCTATAGGATAGTAGGATTTTATCGGGGATTCACACTTTTAAACTAATTAAAATCACGAAATTTCGGGACTTACCCCCCCCCCCCCCGCCCCTCCCAAACCTATCTTCTTTAATTCAGAATATGCCTAATATATCTACGGGTTTCTTACCTTAACTGTGAATTAATTAAACATCGAAGATTGTAAGTACATCTTTATATCAGAATATGCCTTAACTATCTGTGGGTTTCTTATCTTAACTGAGGGTTAATTAAACATCGAAGATTTTAGTTACCTTTAATGGCAGAAGGAACATGAGCTGATTCCTAATGTCTTCAGAACATAGAGCCGGTAAATATAACCGTGAAATATTAATGCCATCATCTATTTATCAAATGAGAAATAACCTTCATCACAACCGTTGTTACCATTATTGTTTTTTCTATCAATAGTGGATTTTAAGTACATTCGAAAATTAATCCTCAAATCCCAATGAAATTTGAATGCTACCTCTTAAGTCGCTTTAAGCTACATGCAACGCAAAAAGACGAGAGAAACTCATGAAACTTGCATTTGCCCATGTATATACGATTTCCCATGTATATACCATATCTTAACACACGATGGCCCGATGAAGACAATCGTCGAAGTAAAACTGAAAGGGAAGAATGGAAGTGGTAGGTCTCGTATCAGTTATATAGAAAAGATCGTGAAGGACGAGAGGAATTACGTTAATATGAAGAGGTTGGCCGATAAAAGAATGGAGTGGAGGGCTGCGTCAAACCAATCCTAGGATTGTCGACACGTGATGTTGATACGATATATTTTTGAATAACACACTGTAAAGTACTGGGATCAAATGAAAGTTCAATTATTACAGAGCGACATACGCAGAGAAGAAGACAAGAGCAGCAGCGGCAAAAGTACTGGCCACTCTTTCCGACTACCCGCGATCGAATCCTGGCAGTGGCAGATACTTTTCATTGTAAAACCTCTTTGAGTACTTTATAAACAGTATTCAGTTATGAGTTCGGTGCAGGAATACGGAGTTCAGTAATCCGTCCGTCGGATGGGACGTTATTTCTTAGGCCCCTTGGCACCTTTCGTAAAGGGCACACTTATGCTGATGCCGGATTTTCCACCTACTACTTCCATTCTTTTCTTTGTATCTACCTTTCCGCCCGGTTTGAAGAGTCTCGACGCATGGGTACAGACCTGAGTGCCTACTACAGATGATATATGTACCCTGGTAATGACGTGAAAAGGAGGACAACAAGAGTGCTTACTACCCACGTCTATGAACCGGGTTCGAACTCCGGTAGAGTATTCATTGGAAACCCTACTAAGATGGTTTGTGGAGAGCATGCTGAGTTTGCGGATTCCTTGGAGTCTTCCTTATGAGCAGTCTAAGGTCGATGCCGGGTTTCTCTCCACTCTTCCTCCTTACCCTTCCATTACCATCCTTCTACCTTTCCTTTCGGTAGGAAACGCCTGTGGGTGCGGGCACGTACTTTAAATTACAGATGACGTTTTACGAAGAACGGAAAACTTTCTCCCCGACCGCAAGCAAAACATCCTTAAGACTTAGTTAGCATTTGATGGTGGTTGCATGTATGTATCTAGAGGCAGTCTTAACCGTGAACAAAATACCACTCAGAATTTCACGCTTACATTGAAAGCATATCCATTGCCCACGTTCAAATTATAATCAGCAGTGAATCAGCATGGATTCTATGGGCGCAATATTTCAACATGCATGATGCAATTTTACTCTCGGAATTCCACCAGAAAAACTAGCTGAACTAACTTCAGAATTACAATTAAAGGTTTTTGCGGCTAGTTCACAGTCCATGAAATTGGAAATCAAAAACTAACTCAAGTTAAATGCTTCCTCTCATGATTTGGAATTAAATATAAATCTACGTATAGTTATAAATTGCTCGCCAAATAATCATTTTTATACGACTACTTAGATATCTGCAGTTTAGTCGTGCATAAATAAAGAATACATGTCTGAAGATATTTCATTAAGTGCCCATTTGCATGTACTTGTATGATTGATTTTTCACCCCCAGACACACACCTTCGTGATAGCTTGCAGAGTAACCTAGTAGGTGCGGGTATAGCTGTAAATGCAATGAATTCAGGTAGAACTAAACCAGCCCCTCTCGCGTTGAAAAGAATCTCCTCCCTCGATCGGTCCAGGCGCCGCTACGCCACGACCAAGAGGTGAGAAGGGGTGCAGACGCGGGCGACTCGTGTCGTCCGTAAGAAGGAAGACTTGCTTCCAGACCTCTCCCATGGAAACCATGCTTCCATTACCATATTCACCTAATTGAAACCCCACAGTACCTATCTCCTCTCTTACTTGACTTCCACCCATCTTTCTCTTCTCAATTATGAGGCTTGTTTTCAATTCAGGACCAAAAAAGACGTTCATTTTCTTTAAGTGAATGCACGGCTATCGTTTCCTTCCATTATTGGGTCCCTCCGTTCCATTACTGGGCAAAAATAGCTGTGTACCTTAAAAGCGTACGCTAAACTTCCATCAGCAGTTTAAAAAATAATTAAAGTTGATGAAAACTGCAACTGCAACATAGAAACTGAGTGAAAAAAGAGGAAGGCCCGGAGAGTCTGCTAATGTATCCATCAGGCACGAAAGGGAAAATACTGAGCGGAAAATATTTCCACCATTTTGAGATAAAATTGGTGCTCTGTGGTCGCGCGGAAAAATTAGCCCAGCTCTGGAGATACTCGCATCTAGAGGAGACATTTGGTTTGACTACGTATTGACCTACGCATAGACTACCCCAAGCGATTAATGAGAGCTAACGAGAAAGGAACTTAAGTTAAATGAGTGAAAAAATCGAAATATTTTACGAAAGCGTGAACCTGGTAATAGCGCTGGCTTCTGATTCCGAGGTCCCAGATTCGAATCCGGGTGTGGCAGAGATTATTCATTGGTACACCGGTCCCTTTTTGAGTGCTGTGGAATCATCAATTCAAATTCCATGTTCAAATGCTATTATAGCTAATACGCAAGCATACTGTTCAAGACGATGCGTCGCAATAATTATTTTTCACCGAAAACAAAACGAAAAACCGTGAATAAAGACTGATTTTTCTGCTGCATTAAGTCAAATCCCAAGTTGATTAGCGAACAATCACCAGACTGTTGCCAATGAATCATAAGTTTATTTACATGTACATGGAGGAGCATGTACATTGAAACGTGGCCTGATGACGAAAGCAATAAATGCAAAGGAAACATTTAAAATTTAACCTTACCAAGTAAACGCAAGGTTGATAATATTAAGGATATTTCAATCGGTGAGACGCCAAAATATTTCCAATGGTTATTAATTATTAGAATATCCATTTGAGTCTCTCCACCCATTTAGAGCAATTAAAGCTTATTTTTTTTAAGCTTATGGCGTATTTAATTGTAGAAATACCTACATGTTGCGTAAAAGTTAAACACTGCTAAATTCCAAACGATTGATTGTTTTATACTTTTTGGTTTGGCAATTTCTACCTTCTTTCCCCCTACTATCCACTATTGCCACCCCTCACTCTTCCATAAAACATCCATGTCATTTTCTCCCCTATGCAAGAACAAATACACAACAACTCGAACCAATAAAAAAAATAACCTTCAGATCCTGGATCCTTGAACCTTTCCATGTATTATCACTTTCATTATCGATTATTACAACCCCTATAAGAGACGAACAACTTGCAGTACTTTCATTTACAAGCATTTTGATGAGATTTATTATTTGAAAGACACAAAGAAATTTGAAAAAATACGATCACGTTTCCACTATCGTAAGCATGATTTCAAAAAAATAACAAGATATTGGGAACGCCTGCTTTGCGAAGGTCCGTGATCGTGCCCCAGGTCACGAAAAACAAAAAATCATTCAAATCTAGAAATTTCAACACTCACACAGTTTCTCTCAAAAGGTCGCAAATAATCGGCGTGACATTAATCCCTTTATTGGCGGCGGTGGGTGAATTCAATGATACATGCGGAAAATGAGCGGTTTTCG
The DNA here is from genome assembly GCA_933228895.1 of Platycnemis pennipes. Taxonomy (NCBI): domain Eukaryota; kingdom Metazoa; phylum Arthropoda; class Insecta; order Odonata; family Platycnemididae; genus Platycnemis; species Platycnemis pennipes. The sequence continues at coordinate 67,034,559 of OW121852.1, forward strand.
CTTCACCTCGTGCTGGGAGTTAAGCGGGCGTGGCGGGTTGTGGCTCGGAAAAAATCACCTACTCTCTTTGCTTCTATAGGCGTATCCTGGAACATATGCAACACTTAATGACTCACCGTCACCGTTCACTTGTGAGTCCAAATCATTTCACGCCCAAAACTTCGTGCAATTGACAATGATCCCAACCCCATCACTCAGGGTGAAAGCGAAAGAGTGCTCAATAACCACTCCAAGGGGCGGAGGGGTGAATCAGAAGCGCTATCATCAACGTGCCTATTCTAGCAACGCGGATAGACTTGTGAGCATTCCCTGCTAGCTACTCACCACCTAAATTTGCCGTTTCTCACATTATTTAATAAAAAACCCTGGTTTCTAGATTCAATTTCTCTCCAGTTCCTCAAATAATCTCCCTTCTTTCATGACACTCAAATACTTTTTTTTATCCCTCCTTTGTGCTCATTATCATGGGTCAACAATCCTAGGATTAGTCTGACGCAGCCCTCCACTCGATTCTTCTATCGGCCATCCTGTTCATATTGACGATTGCTCAGACATAGCAGGGATTCTCGGAGTGAAAACAAACTAGGCACTATACACGTATTGTATATTAAATGGACGATTTTCTTGCAACGCCATTCTGCTCAAATAAAAATCGAAATATATTAGTTTATTGCATTAAAAAAATGAGATATTTACATGTTTTCACCAAGTATTCATTAAGAAAATTATCCCCACGTACAGCAGATCAACAACGCCCGGAATGATACGTACTGTGACGTGCAACGATGACGTCATGTTTTCAAGCTGCCGAAATGTGCACTTTTTAAAGAGTAGCAATATCTTTGTAACACAACTGAATTCTTCAGCAAAATTTTCGTAAAGCACATTTTGTTTTATAAAATCCTCATCCAAAGAGTTATAAAACATAGTGCATGTTCCCCGTTGGACTGAATAGGTATTAGGTGAGCTCTACCGTCACCATACAGACCGGCCATCGGGCTGAACACAACAGTTGGCCAAAATAAAGGAAACTGGCATACACTCTGGAACCAGCCAGTCCACTACTTATTGTCCTATTTGACGGACGGGCATCTGAATCCTCCGTGCTCCATCCCAGCCCCTAAGAGTAACTAACTACTGGGAATCAATTCTGAACCCCTCGGATGGTGCTCTAGTGCTTTAATCTCCCCTGTTTTCCATATTTTTTCAATTTTCGATGCAATGAAAAAATTAAACATTCTTGAATACTTTTTTCGAAGTTGAAGGGAAGCTTTAGCGTAAAAAAAACCAGCAGAAATACCGAAACGGATTTCGCCTGAATCGCTCCTATTAAAGTCACGACCGAAGGCAGTTTTGAACGAAATGAAAAGTTTTCCCTTGAAACACTTCTGGTCTCTGGAGGCAAAAATACTTCGAAATGTTTTGGAGGCAGCAATTGAGTTACTCAAAAGAGATTTTTTTCGACCACTACTATCTTCCTCCTGCGGAAACTTTTCGGCATGCAAATGAAAATCTGAACGTGAGAGGATAAACACAGCGTCGCCCAAAAAAACAACGAGAGATATTCAATTCCAGGGCAGGTACCCACAGCAACGGAATTCGTGCAGGGAGACTGGTAGATGTGTCTTGAGCAAGGTCTGTAGAGTATACAGGTTGCCTCGATCCTCTACCCCCTCCACCTACGTTTTAGGCCGCTGACGTCACTGGAGGCCAGAACCGACCGGTAGTCGTGCTAATCGCGCATTTACAGTCGCAATTCCACGTACGATCTCATGCCGTTTGAATTTCTTGTTGAATATGTAAATATAACAAAAAAGCTTATTTAATAGTAACAAGTTATGGCTTTTAGTTGAAGAATTACGAATACTATAGCGATTCAAAAATTATATTTATATGCAGAACTTATAATTCTACATCATTACGCTAGTTCATATCACAGTGTAGTAGAATAAGTTCAGATACATGAATGAATGCTTTAAGGCCTGGTTACACGATACATTAACACGTACGGGTTCATGTACATTTGCGTGAATGGTTTCTGCTCAACTTGTGCGAATGCATGAACCAAATAGAACAGGTTCTATTTTCTGTTCACGCATTCATTCATTTGTACATTTTGTTGTGGTTACACGGTGCATTTTCGCGTTCATTCTCGCGTTCATGCATTTACACATTAAGTCAAAAATGACTTGTAACTAAATAATCACAATAAATGCACATGAAATTATTTGGTGTAAAAACCTTGTTCCGTTTTACATTTGCAAATGAAATCTTGGTACTTATAAGTGGTAGGCATATATATTTAGGTATTAACCGTATTTATAGTCTGTGTAAGTCGTAGAGTTAAAAATAATGATAATTGAAAAAGCTAAAATTATTAGAGAGATTGAGATAGACGTAACATTTAAACAATGTCAACCATTGGAGGCCAAACCTGTTACTTACAAGGAGACATCGCGAGACAGATCTAAATGATGAAATTGTTTTCTGAAACTATAGAAGGAATGCAGGAAAATTGTTACGGCTTTCTTCCACATAGGCCCGGGTTCGCGAGAAAAACGCAACTATGAAATTGTCATCCGTATAAATTCTTTATCAAGCACGCAGCATGTAATAATAGCCGTGACCGAGTGGGTTACGGCACTGGTTATGCAATAATGCAGTAGGTTTCGAATCCGGTACGTGGCAAATTTTTCCTTCTCTATATTTTGATTGAATTAGTATAGTATCGTTGAATGTATTTATTCAAATTATTTTTTAATTTTCAAGCTACTTGCTGGATTTTCAATGAACCCCCGTGAGGGACTTTCATATCAAACTTCGGGATTCTATGCTTTCTCCGAAAATGGGCTTCAACATTTGGGAGCGTGCACACTCCCAAATACAACTTACAATGTTTTCTGCCCTTTTTTAGCAAGCTTCCTACATAAAAATGTGGGATGCTTATTACAGTATCTACAAAAAGGTAATAGCAAATATTTTCCACCTAATCTAGGCAACAGTTACTATCGTTTTTTGCTAATATCATGTTCACTATCGAACGAAAAATTAAGCCTCAAAAGTTTTAAGCGCGGTTCCTATGAAATTTCAATTGCAAACATCACTGTATATTAAAAAAAACTAATAATCCGTTGAGAAAGTCGCATGACCAAAACAAGTTCATCCTATTCACGGAAGTAACCTTGTACTTTCAAAATCTAAACATATTAGGTCCGCGAGCATGTGAAGCCCATTTTCAGAGAAAGCATACAATCCCAAAATTTTATATTTAAGTCACTCACGGGGTTTCATTGAAAATTCAGCAAGTAGTTTGAAAATTAAAAAATATTTTGCCATGAATGTATGAACGTGGGCATTTTATAGTGATGCAGCAAAATATTCAAAAGGAAAAATTCTGCCACGATTGGGAACCGATCTCGGACCATATAATGTGAATGTCTACATAGTGCCTTAGCCCACGCGACAATTTTAAAAATTACGGTGCCCGATTAAGAATTTATTGCTAGGACATTTCTAAAGTTGCGTTTTCTCGTGAACCCGGGCCTATGTGGAAGAAAGCCGTCACACTTGCCTGCATTCTGCATTCCTTCTAAAGTTTCAGAAAATAATTACATCATTTAGATCCCGAACATCAGTCTAGCGATGTCTCCTTGTTAGTAGTAAGATTTTCTTACTCAATCACTTCCCTATACTGCAAACTTCAGCATCTGATTAAATAAACAAATGGTGCTGTGGTGACTGTTATATAAAAAAGTAAATTTATTTACTTTTCACATAAGGTTTATAAAGGTTTATTAGAGAATGCTAATGAAAAATCTGCCATGAGTCCCCGCAAGACAATTCTAAGGTTTTCAGCTAAGTTCAAAATCTCATGGAAAGCCATACATAAATCATTACAGCCGTGATATATAACTTTGTAGGAACAAAATCATATATCATTGCATAAACAATTGCATATGATAATCACGAAGCCGAATTCTATATAGCAAAAGAACAAGGTAATATATATTTATCCACTAATAACGTGAGGACGTGATAGATTTCTGAAGATTAGAAGTCTGAAGATTATTAGTAATAACACATATAATAATAATTTTGGAAATCCAGAGATCATATACATCATATAGAACAGGTCAAAGCATACAAAAATTGTTTTTCATTGTTATTTATAAATGCAGTAGCACTGCTATACATTTTATCAAGTAGAAAGTGCTTATTTTTGTTCGGAACACAGCAGGCAAAACACTGAATATTGGCGAAAAGCAAACAAAATCAATTGCAGCCAATGAAGACTGTGCACAATATTTCAAAGCACAAATTTACGTAGCAGTAAAAGCTCTCTTGAGCCTTGGTAAACGCTGAAATAAATCCGCAAGAACTCAAAAAACTCACTGAAACTGCTCAAACGCATAGCAAATGGCCGAAGCTGGCTTCCAGTGACGTCACGAAGAAGAGGGGATGGGGAACGAGACAACCTGTATACTCTACAGACCTTGTGTCTTGAGGACATGACGAAATACGGGAGGATGAGAAATAATCAAGACGCAAACATCTTATGTAAGTATGTGGGATTTACCCCATTTACCGCATAATGCGTCCCGCGGTGTAGTCAACAAACATTCTCATCCCGAAAATAAAAATAATGATAACAATTGGGGGTCAAAAACGGGCCACCGGCCTCGTGGCGTCCCTAGAAACCAGGGATGTGACCCGAAAAGACATTTTACGTTTCGTGCCGTACCTGCGAGGCACCCGAACTCGGGAGTTCGAGCCTCGGCATTGAAGGAGACCGAACCCTTCACCACGGGTGGTTAATAGCACCAACTGACCAGTCACACTAGTTTACAACTTTCTAAACTTAAGCATAAATCACAAAGCTATGTTCGTCTTTGTGTTGCACTAGTCACGCTGATGAAAATGGTTTTTTCATCGCAGTCATACGATAGATATTAACCAATTTACATGCTTTAGTAATTTAATGTACATTAAACTGGCTTGGTTTACTAATGCACGTAAAATGGTTAATATGTATCGTATAACTGTGTTTAAAATACCATTTTCATCAACGTGAATAGTACAACACAAAGATGAACATAATTGTGCGATTTATGTTTAACTTTAAGAAGTTATAAACTATAGTGTTACTGGTCAGTTGGTGCTATGAACCACCCGCGGTGAAGGGTTCGATCTCATTCAAAGCCGAGTCTTGGACTCTGAGTTCGGGTGCCTACCAGGTACGGCACGAAACGTAAAGTGCCTTTTTAGATCACATCCCTGCTAGAAACGGCTTCGGCTGGCTAGTGGTTACCGTCTGCTTGTGGGGTTATACTACCCACTCGCGGAAATCCTGGGTCCCGAAGAATTCCAGTAACGCCACCCACAACCGGCCCTTTTCGGATGAGGGTCCAAGTAGAGTTTGGTGTGGCAAATCTATGCCATCAAAAAAGGGAATTCGCATGGAGTGGACGGAGACCCTGAGGGAAGACCTTCTAGCTTTCCATGCTACCAGTGAGCCAAGTCGCAGGGGATATATGGCGAGGATGCACACTTTGCGGTATGAGATGCATCTTGAATATAACCATCTGTCGCAGCAGAATCTGTGAGACTACGCCAATTACCCGCGCAACTAAATGATACCCCAACCGCACGGTCAGAGTAGTACACCACCAGCCAAGGCTCTTATCTCCTAAAAAGGCAGATGAATCTCTTACTGCCGGGGCTTCCGCCGATCTTTCGGTGAAGGGAGACGAGCCGAAGGCCGATTCTGATCTACTAAAGCGGCTGGAAAGCACGATAAACTACGATGAGACGACAACCAGGCAGAGAAATATTCGTCATAAAATTTCTCTGCGGGACCAACAGCTGTCCCAGTTGAATGGCATCGTAGATATGTTCCTGACGTAAACGACCAGCCTCTATGAAATAGACTGCGTGGTATATGCTGCCGCCACACTGTTGGCCTCTCCCCATGAGTCTGACACTTGGGAGACAAAATCAGCAAATAGGCTTAAACAGCTTAATGCCAAAAGGCAAGACAACAGGTGCCGAGATTTCAGTGTTTGATGGATTACCTTTCCTCTGGTCGGCCCTTTACGCCGAAGGTCAAGCGCATTGCTTGTACGATCTGGAGAGCACATCACACACTGAACAAAAGAGTGCTGCTTATCCTTAAGCAGCACGAGGTGGATAGAGTGGGGGCACTTACCACGGCCTGGTGCCCCTGGAGACATCGAGTCCGTCGTGGAGAACGATAAGTGTAAGATGTGGTGGAATTATTCCTTCTCCACCACCAGGCAGTTGGAGGCGACGAAGCCTGATATCCTTCTCCTCGACAATCTCTCGCATGCCATGTTCGTGATCGAGTTTTCGGCACCGGCCGAAACGAACATGGCAGCGAAGGAGATAGAAAAAAGGACTAAATATCAAGATCTGCTGTGTGAACTCCGGCAAATGTACTACTCTATGTACGGCTACTCTATGAAACTGGTAGTCCTCATCGTGGGCTTGCTTGGTGGTGTCAAGAGCTCACTGGTTGAGAATCTCAAGTGCATCCCAGCGTGCAGGGCGCGAGCGGATGCACTTGCAAGTGCAATGCAGAAGGCTGTCCTTCTCGGGTCCCTCCGCCTGCTTCGTGCGCATGAACCTAATTCTGGGTAGCCACCTATCCACCGGTGGCGGACGTGGCTACCCATAGGCGCGACCCCTCTCGAGTCTCCGGCGATTATGACGGCAACGAAACCCGATGCTAGCCGGAGACTCGGAGGTGGAAGTTACTTTACTGTAACAAATAATAATGCTTTTATCATTCAATGCATAAAGAATTAACATTTTACAAGAATTAAATGGAAGTTTAGATAACCCATAAAGCAGGAGTCTTGTGATTAGTAGTCATCCCTTTAGCAGTCACTGAATTTTTACATCAATTAATCTTTCAGTCTTATTCTTCAGAATTTCAGCCTTCTTCTCCTTGCAGTATTGAGAAACCATTCTCAGGAAGATAAATGGAAAAAAATAGTACAATGCTCTAGAAGGTCAAAAAATCAAGGCTATCGACACCATTATGCAATTTTAAGAAAGAGGAGAAGGGGAGTACATTTAATTTTCTTGATTGCTAAGTTTCTAAGGGTAAGGGAAGGTTTAGATGGATCGTGCCCACTATTATTTGCATTTAATCTAACCCACAGGTTCCTTCCCTACGCTATTATTTCATCAGATCAGCCTCATTTCTTCCTATACGAAATAACTTTACTTCTAGCTCCTCTTCTTTATTCAACTATTCTACCCATGATAACAACCTACAAGTATCAAAACGTCCATAATAACCTGTTCTATCCACCTTTCACGTCTCTAGTTTCTGAAAACAAAATTTCCCCTTGTCCACCATACTTTGCACTTCTTCACTCGACCTTCCTATCAATCACATTTATATTCTTCTAAAAAAATCAACAATTTTAAACTTTTGAAACTTGCATTTCTCACAATATTTCGGTCGACCAATAATAAAGATCTCCCTCTACCGGGATTAGAGCCCGGACCTTTGGGATCAGCGTTCCGGACACCAACTAGTACCTACACCGTACCGAACCGAGTTTGCCTGTCTGTAAGTCTGAGCCCCCATTAATAGGCGACTTCGACCGGGATGGAAAGTAAGGATGGGAGTAGAAGGGCATGAAGGAAGGGTGGAGGGAAACCCGGTCTTGGCATTAGCCTGCTCATAATGATGTACTCAAATACTCTCAACTAAGCATTCAAGTAGGGATTGTTTTTGAAGATATTAAATCCCATGCCAACAGGTATATGTTTGAAGACACCTATACCGATATTTTGGTCAACTGGGTGACCACCAACGGGGAGACACGTTTGGGAGGCACTTGCCTCGGGAAGAGCTCAGTGGTGGTTCACTGTCAAAGAGCAAGTGAGTATTCGGTTGTTTCAAAATTTTCTCACTGCCAAAAAGCTCACTTCATTGTCACAAGTACGGCTGTAGTAGGGGTAGTACCTGGTTTATCAAAGAAAACATATTTTAACCCGGACCTTCAATACCAGTACCCTAACCGTTACACCAACCCGACCTCGAGGTACATTATTATATCTTTCATCTTAAATATTTTTACAATATCACATTATACACCACTCACACCTGTTTTGGTTAGAAGCTCGCCTCATGTTGACCCAATGACATATTTCGATCCCGCAGCTTAGTGCGTGTATGTGTTGGTATTAGAGTGTTTCGATCACACTGTTAGTTTGTAGTTAAATAAACTCCAAGTCGGGGATCGGGGCGAACGGAGGGCTAAAAATAACACACAGGTCGTCGATTCAGGTGTCAGGGGCACATTCCCAAAGAAAACTCGGCCTATGATGGAAGAGAAACATCAGCGCCATCTTAGAAATTTCCGAGAAAACAGAGAAGCCGAAAGAATAACAAGTGGTCGCGCCGGGGGATCAGCAGAGAGAGTTAAAACAGCCAAAGTATATGCCACCCCATCAAAGAAAATACATACGGTATGGGAGGATTTCTGCCTTTTGTCAGATGAGTTAAGGAATGACAGAGCTCCACCCGGGAGGCGTGAAGGAAAAGTTTAATTCAGAAGCCAGCCATTCTCGCCACCGAGGTCATTTGCACGAAATCATTCTGCCTCTTACATTCCATCCCTGGGGCGATTGGTGAATAATCGCCCTTAATTTCTCCCCCGGAGAGGGAAATTCATATTCCTGTCACTAGGAATACCTATCATTTCTGCAGGGACTCGATGAGCATTAAATGGGAAATTTGAATAAGCAAATCGCTGAAAAGAGCCTGAATATTCACCATAAAAGCTGTTGTTTTGATAAATTTTTGCGATATATTTAACAGCAAATAAACCGCGCTAATCTGAAGTGAAACCCACTATAAATTCCGAACTGAACGCAATATCGGAATGAGTGCAAGGTCTCCCACGCAAAATTATTTCCAATTGGTGGATCTGGGGTAATTTTCTGTAACTAATTAGACCACTCATAAAGAAACGTTTTACGAACTTATAAAAATATGGTCCATAGTAGGGTCGTATACCATATTTTTTACTGCCGTATCTGATAGAGTTTGTAAAATAAAAAGACCCATATTTTACCGTTCTTCGATCCGTCAATTAGTTATCGAGATAAAAGCAGCGAAAAAATGATGTTTTAAACCCTTTTGGTAAAGTGGGCGTGCAAAGGACTCGTACGTCATCCACTTCGTCCAATCACAACTGAGACCGCGAAGATTATTCCCCTTCTCACAATGGGCGACACAAGGCTGACAACCAATGGAAGTGACAGAATCTCTTCAGGCATACCTCCCCTCCTTACATTCCCTCCCTTCCCATTCTTCCTCAACACATTCAAGGACGGGATGTGGACTACGTAGTAATCCCCGCAGTTCGTTCGGTGGGCGTCACTTTATTGTTGCTTATTTTTATGTTTGATTTATTAGTCAATAGATACGGTTAGAAGATTAATTTTTCACTAAATTTCATTTTTCGTTTCCGTTTAACAAATTCGTGTGTAAAAAAGCGATTTCGGTTCCGAGTAAACGACTCTTATGAAAGCTAGTGGCAAGATTCAGGATTTCGTTGGGTAGTGAAGGTGGTTGAAAAGTCAGACGAGACGCGTATTGTTACAATGTGGTCCTCTATAAAAAAGGATGAAAATGGACTGACGGCTTTTCAGGTGTAAGTGTGGAGGATGGAGATGGTATAATTGATGGGAAGGAAAGGAAAAAGAGCGCCGGAGAGAGAAGAACATGCGGTCATCATTGAATGATAAGAGATCAGAAGTCTGGGGAGATAAATTGGGACACAATGTGGATGATGATGATTTCGAAAACACTTCGTAGTTCCACATGATTATTTACAGAAATTACCAGTTGTATTCTTATCAACGAAGATTCCTTCCACAAAATGACCCCTGAAACTACGTCACGATGTGTATAGTAGTCATGCTGCATACGATATTTGGAAGAAACTGAAAGATTTCATTCCCATTTAAACCCGGTAAATAAGAAATAAAAATTAAGAATATTGGCTATCTGCGACATTCAACTACAAAAATCATTCTCTCTTCTATTTTTAACGTGAGGAAATTTTCGGATATTTTTCGCTTACTCACCTCAAACATTTACTCACAACCATGGGAGATAAAATGAAATTTTCTATCCTTATGTTTCCAGAATATATAAATATACTAAACTAATGTATTACCTTTTCACAGAGAAAGGTCGGAAAAAGTTTGATATTTTTCAACTAAATTGCAAATATGTATCTACTACTACAGGCTTTATTTCTTGAAAGAACTTGATATCCAAAATGTAAAGAAAAGCTAACGAACAGTTTTAAAGAGCTTCTGAGGAATAGTATGATTGTTGTCCTCCGAACAATGAGTACTACACACTGCTTACACGAGGAATATTAATAGTTCAAAAAATTAAGAACTTTGATATCGAAACACTTCAGGATTTTTCGAAAATCTAGAAACTTTAGAACATTTCATGCATTTAAGATACATTTGATGGTTGGCCATATTGTTAATGGAAAATTCGTTAGTTCTTTGTGTCAACCAAGAAAGTTAAAAACGCACCTTTAAAACCTAAAAAGCGCGAGTGATGAAAACATTTTAAAGTAATTAGGAAATGCCATTACACGTAAGCCGGTAAAATATTACTTTTCACTCCGGATTCCTTTTACCAGTGGCATAGGTACTCATTGCAAAAATCAAGAATAGAGAAAATTAGAAATAAGTTGATGAGACACATTGTGGACGTGAAGAAGAATGCAATAGAGATCTTAGAAGGAAGAAGACTACGTTGATTTTTGAACATTCAAACGATAAGCCATGGAAGAATCTAAAAGGCCGCTGTAAAATGAGTACCAGGAGGTGAAAGAGAGGCTTCCATCAAGAAGTTCAACAAACGTACTTTTTCACAGAAAATATTTGGTGCGAGATTGAATTTACCCCTGACATCCTGCACGTGCTTCCCAAAGGATTAAAAACGGACGCATTAGAGAAGCTGGAGATAAGAAGACAAGTTTAAGACTCTAGCACCCTCTTGCGCAATGAGCACATTTTCCGTCATACATCCCCATCACTATCAGGAAAACTATGTCTTCCCGAATTTACCCCAACTAATTACTTTGCCTTAGCTTACATGTTCCTTTCATCTATCCCCTACCGCTACCCTGGTTGGATGGAAAAGGGACTTTTTTGAAAAGGGAGTTTTAATCTCATCTAAAGACGTTTATCTACTCATGTCTCACACTGACGTCACCTTGCTTCCCCTTCCTTTATCCCAACCCCACCCACGTCTCCCACACCCCCAGTACAGGATACAAATGACAGGGTAGCGATTGGTTAGCCCTAAGAATGCCCCGTACGACTAATCCTCCTTCCCTGTTTCTTTTTCCATACATATCTCTGTATTTTACGCATAACAATTGCACCAGAAGATGCCATAAAGCAGTATAACTAAAACATTATACATGGGAAATTATGTATGTTTATTTTCAATATGAATATTCGATTCTCCACGATGTGAAGCCTGAAACAGTTGAGTACACCAAGGAGGTTGGATGGAATGAGAAAATACAGGGCTGATATGCATATATTTCGAGGCAGATGGAGGGTAAAGATTGGGTGAAGGATTTACGGTGTTTATGTACAGGACTTATGAGTTTGGGGTGGTGGACTTTAGGGGCTTGTGGCGGGAAACTGCTAAAAGTGGAAGTCAGTTACAATCAATTACAAAAATATTCATTTTGTCCTTCATACGTTCCGTATGTATTATTTTGAAACCTAGTCATCGAGTCCAATTTACCCCTTAAATTTTTGACGAAGACACAGGAATATACACTATTTTCAACATGGAGCATTATTATGGAGCTTATACCATGAGGATCAAATTAGAGGTAAAGATAGAGCAACAGCGAGGTCCAAAAAATCTTATATTTTCCGCGCACAATTATGAACAGTACTAATGAAATACAGTGAAGACACTTGGTAGTAATTAAAATAGATATTATATATTTTGAGTCAAAAGAGTAGTCTGTAGTAATTTTCAAAACATGCTTAAAACTACCATTACTAACTCATACATGCTTCGAAAACATTAGTTAATTAATTAATTAATTTAAAGAAATGTCGAAATAACCAATTATAAGATTTTATTTTAATATTATAATAACAACTTAGTTTCACGTTTCTCGTCAATGCCTATTAAACTTGTTTTCACAAAATAGAAGCATTATACCACTACGTGGAATGTAAGTAGTGCATGCTAATATTTAATGCCTGTGTTATATTAAGCGTACATTTAATTATCTCTGATTAAAAAACATGGCTGGTGTTTTTTTACCCACTGCCTTACACTCTTACGGTGCTTACAGAGTATTACGCAGTATTATGTAAAAACCTCGGTATATATATTCCAATTTTCGTGGGAAGTATTATCCACAATTCACAAAGTTATCGTTGAACTCGTTTTTTTCTCCACCATTGCAGTACCAGTAATCAATTTAGGTCTTACTTGACTTTGACCCTAGCCTTACAAACGTTTCTGCAGAATATAACAAAAGGGAAGTTTTAAATGAGCATATAAAGCTCTGATCCACGGCTTTAAAAACCAAATCCAAAATGATCGACGCAAAAAATTAGCATAATTATATTTATTGTGAGAGAAGCTCACTTCCCCCGACACAGGAACTACGCCGAGGAAGTTTTTATGACTAATTGATTCACCTTTCCTCGCATTTGAAAACGGCATTTCTTTTTCAAGGGAAGAGGAACTCGTACCCGGAAGGAAGTTCTAATTTTTTTCCTTTGGTTCCACAAGAAAAAAATAAAAGATGAACGATTCTTCTTCTGACAACAACCACCACATTGCCTTGAAAGGTAATTAAATCCGCCCCTCTCGCCATTTTATTAAGCGCTTCAATCCAACGGCGAATATTTTTTCACTTTTTTTTTAAACGACAGTCCTTTTCGTTCGTTATTGGACGTCTCGACAGGACCACTTCCTGGTGGGCGCACACAAAAGTGTAATGTGTACCGAAGACAAGAAATAAGCGGAAAGCGCTCGTGGAAAAGGAGCGGGCGTGATTTTTGCCATCATCCGGTGAGGATCCAGTCGGTTCAAATGAACGCACACACAGGCTCACACGCATACAAAAGCTCGACGGTTCTTCTCTCTGATCCATCCACGCGTTCTAGCCGGGCGATATTAATACGTTCCGTTCTTTAATTTTCCGAGCAAGCGCGCGCAAACCGCGCTCACCGTCCGCTGGACATTTTCACCCCTCCCTCTTTTCCATTGAGTTTGGTGGAAAAGGCGGCCTCCCGTTATAACTTCACGCTCTCGGGATCACCAACACGCAGGTCGCCTTTTATTTGTTCATCCTCTCGCTCAAAATCAACGCTAGCGATCGTCATTTTTTTATAATCAGTCGCGTCTCGTTCATTTCGCTGCGTTTTCCACCGCCGCTTCCACGAATCCATATTATCGAATGAGAGAGTGGATTCTTTAAATTGAACCTCTCGACGTTTTCAATCGAGACCCCTTGGGCTAGCTTAATCGCCCTCGAATTTTTAAGCTTCGCTTCTCGATTCTATTTCTTTTTATTTTCATCACGAGGATCCTCGAGTCAGGCAACTAGGCGAGAAACCCCTCTTTTCTAAAGGAAAACTTCAAACATAAAGCCCGTTTGAATTTGTTGAGCAAGAAGATAACTGCTAGTTTGATCACACGCGTGAAGAGAGTTCAGCAGTAAGAAATGTGGGAAATTAGCTGACCTGAAAGTTTGTGTTTGAAACAGCCGGGATTATCTCGAATAGGCAACCAAGGAGTCACGTGGTTTAAACTAGAATGGTTGGCAAATTTGTTGGGCTCAAACCGCTGATTACAACGACATTCACTGTTAACACTTGTGTTTTATCTCATCTGGGGGCTCTGTAGTCGAGGCAGATGAGAAAAACGCAAGTGAAAACAATTAATGATATTGTTACGAGCGATTTAGACACACCAACATTTGCGAACCATTCTTGTTTGTACCACGTGACTCCTTGGTTATCTATTCGAGTTAATCTCGACCGTTTCAAACATAGCCCCCCTTGAGAGAGAAAAAATATGTAATATCTCACAGCAGAGAGACATGTTAAAAAGGGAATTAAATACTTAGAAGAGAGGTAATGAAGAATGATAAAAAAGTATTGCTCTGGAAAAACAATACTTTCGATAAAATGATAACTTACTTACGCACAACCGTGTTTCCACTGACACAAGGACTAGTTTGTGAAGTCAATAGTAAGGGAATCAGGTTGGTGTGGTGACTAGAGTACTGGCTTCCCATCCCGAGGCCCTGAATCGAATTCCAGCTGAGGCAGATTTTTCATTGGTACACTACTCATTTGGACCCTGCGTGGAAAATACTTCCGAGTTCTGTAGACCGTCCGTCGAATGGGACCTTAAACTGTAGATCCCTCGGCATTTTTTGTTTAGGACGGCTAATGTAAACGCTGGGTTTTGTTCCACCATTGTTACCAACCTAAATAGTTCCTATCTCAAGCCAATTACCCACCTTTCCTTTATGACCTTACCTGTCGGTCATCATCACCATCGGTCAACAATCCTAGGATTGGTTTGACGCAGCCCTCCACTCGATTCTTCTATCGGCCAACCTCTTCATATTGACGTAGCTCCTCTCTTTTACATCCTTCACAACTTGCTCCATGCACCTCATACGAGGCCTGCCATTTCCATTCTTCCCGTTCACTTTTCCCTCGACGATTTTCTTCATCAGGCCATCGTGTATTAAGATGTGGCCTATTAAGTTGTCCCGTCTTCTTTTTAAGGTTTTCAGTAGACCTCTCTTCTCTCCCACTCTTTTTTAAGATTTTTTTTTTTTTAAGACTTTGTAGTTTTCTCACTCGATCGATCCATTTTACCTTCATCGTTCTTCGGTAGCACCACATTTCAAATGCTTCCAGCCTGGACTTCTCTGCTGCTGTAATTGTCCATGCTTTGCTGCCATATAGTAGAATGCTCCACAGATGTATGTTCTAAAGCTGTCGGTCGCCTACATTAAATATCTTCTACAAGAGCGCGCTATCTTACGCACCGTTCCCCATCAGGACAGGAGAGAAGAGCTATTTAAGGACCCTTTCCGTCACCCACGGCAACGCGGGGGCGACTCGGAGTCGATGCCCACCTCAGACACGGACTCAATGACCTCCAGCGTCCCCCAGACGTTTTCCGATGAAGGTCCATTTATAAGAATCACCGCCCACGACTTCTTGTTCAGCGGACTCTTGCGAAGAGGAGGAGGCTATTGAACCGACAACCGTGAATCGCAACCTATGCGACTGTGACTGAGTCACCCATTATTTTTTTTACGCATTCGTAGAGTGCGCTGCCGAGAAACAGCCAAAGGTCGAGGGTGTTTGAGATACAGCGTTCCAACTGCATCCGTTCCACATCTAGGAAAAATGAAAACAAATAGAACGTGTCTAACCATTAAATACTCCAATTTCATTTTTCGATAGACACTCCAACACATTTCGGGCATAAATAAACTTATGGTACTCTTACTAATTCTTGTTGGCTAATCTGGGAAAAATGAAATGGATCCTCTGATCATGGATACGATTCACCCGTCGCTAAACATCTTAGCGTGATAGCTTGCCGGAAACGAATTGTAAAATATCAATAGTATAAACATTATGAACATTAAAGGGTGAACGATGGATGTACCTCTCGCAAGCAGAGATTGCCCCTCTCGCCGCAGTGCGCGATCTTTCATAGTCATGTCCGGTGAGACATAATACAGTATTAAATTGCTCCTACGTCTTTCTTTAAAAAATAACATAAGCCTCGCAGTCCTTTATAACAGTTCACCTTGAATGAGGCTTAGCAAAAGGTGAGTAGAATAACACCTATTCTAGTTACCTTGGGGCTTAGCATTCCTCGACCACTATTCCTTCTCTCGGTCCCCTTCTAGCTTTCTGCGATAAAATTGTGGCTGCCCCATTGTAATGGACATTAGTAGCGGACGCGAAAATTACACCAAATACCTAGGTCGATCACTAATAGCTCTATTTCACTTCAAATTAATCCTCAGCTAAGTCCCTACAAAGGTTTACTTCATGAATGTCATATTAATTATAAGTACTCCATGCTTTATTTCATCAATCAATCACATGTAATGGATGACGTAAACGAACCATTCCAACCATCGAAACAGCTATATTGGTCGGAAATTTCCCGCGAATCGATATGTACTATCGACAGGCCAACCATTGCGCATCATTTGAGTGCAGAATATTCATGGAATAAACTCGCATGACCATTCACTGTCGCCCATAAACGGAAGCTATTCCTGGTCATCGCGTAAATTAATTCGCAAATTAATGCTTGAACGATCATGCGCGTGATCAATCACCGTGTACAACGACCTCTTAACGCGGAATTTCTCAATATATATATTCCTATTGTCGTCGGCTAAAAGATCAGATTTCAATATGCTCAGAAGATTAGGAATATTAGGAATAATAGACATTCTCTGGCTCCTCATTTCCCTCCCCACCATGCTCAGTCCCTCAATATACCTGGAAGAAGCAATAAGAACCGCAGAGTAAATTGGCATCAAGGGAATCAAGGTGAATGGCGAAGAAATAAACATGCTAAGGTTTGCCGATGACATCGCAGTTGTAGCAGAAAGTCGAGAGGACCTGCAAGCATCCCTGACCACAATGGACCAAGTACTTCAAGAATTTAATATGAGCATCAACAAGAAGAAAACTAAAATCCTAGTGTGCGGAAGAGATAAGCTTAAGGCAAATATCACAATTCGAGGAGTGAAATTGGAACAAGTGGAGAACTTTACCTACCTCGTCAGCACTATATCTTGGGATGGAAGAAGCTCGACGGACATCAAGCGAAGAATAGCACAAGCTAAGGAGGCGTTTATGAAGAAGATACAACGAGCTTGAAGAGCCTACGGCTGCAAACAAGGAAGCATTTCATCAAAACATTGGTATGGAGCGTGGCACTCTAGAGTTCAAAGACCAGGAACATGGGAAAGCAGACCAGCGAAGAATTGAAACCTCGGAGGAGAATGTTGAAGATTAAATGGACAGATAAAGTGAGGAACGAAGAGATGTACAGAAGAGCAGATGAAGAAAGGACAATATGGAAAACCCTACGGCAAAGAAGAACCAGATGGATTGGACATTCCTTGAGGCACAATGAATTAGTTAGAAATATAAAAGAAGGGAAGATTGAAGGTAAGGTCCCGCGAGGAAGACCAAGGGATAAGTACATTGGGCAAATAAAGGAGGATCTGGAAGAAAAAACATACCAGGGCGTGAGGGAATTAACACTGAATAGGGCGGATTGGAGGGCTGCAGTAAACCAATCCTAGGATTAAAATACTGATGATGATGACATGCTTCACTTCCACATCGGTTCTCTTTTTCAACTGTTGCACCTTTTTAATTTCTCCAGAGCTTCCCATCTTTTTCTCTTCATCTTTCCCAAGAGCGCTGACCTCCGATCCATACAACTCCATCCACACTCCTTTTACATACCTCCTTAGTACCCTAGTCATACAATAGCCGTATCCGAAAACCAAGTATGCTTCGGAAAAGCATTCTTGATGATGACGTATTGCTGACGTACAATAAAGCATGCTTGGGAAAGAATACTTCATATTCGGACAGTCTACGGTAAGCAGTATGGCAACATAAAAAACCACTAAGTATTGTGAAACACGATAGAGGGCAACATCTATCAAATGTTTAGAGCGGAAGAAAAAGAGCGATTATATGAATATTAATCTTTTCATTTACATGCATATTAATAATTATGCAAGTGTAATATACGAGATACTACACATATTTATAAGTAGCCAACGGCTCCGCCATATTTTGTTATTCTAGTCAACAATGCTTCGAAGCCTACATGGAAGCGTGTTTCTGTGCTTTGGCTTCGTAGCATGCTTCCCCCAGAGTGCTTCGCGTTCGGACGTGCTTCGGGTGTTTCCGACGGAACCCCCCCTCCACTTGCAAGCAAGCATTGTAGTATGCTTAGCGCTAGAAGCACACGTTTCGGACAGGGCTATTATCTTCAATAGTTGAAAGCCTACTCAGTCAGAGCAATTATTCCCATGGCGCTATCGCTACTACGCACATCTATAAGTAACACACTGCCCAATTAAAATAAGTGTGATTGATGTAGCTGCATACCTACAATAGTGTAGTTTCCTCCATTAAAGAAAACAGAATTCATCAATTGCGATTCGTGCCCTACCAATAATGTATTATTTTACGTAAAACGCTTGGATTGAGAAATAGGGGAATGAAACGAAATATAACTGGCGTTGATGGCGTTAACGGAATCGGGCTTCTCGCGAGGATATAGGAAGGCACTGATGGCATTGTAGGCTATTCGTGAAGCACGGTCAGCCATAATTTTCCGCACAAAGGTATGTGCTGACTGCTAGCACTACTCACGGATTTAGAAGGTTTAGAAGGTTAAAATTAGGGGTATTTAAATGAATGCTTCAGCGGTGTTCAGGTTGTGAATGTTTTTTTTTACGGGTTTGTGCATTTTAACTGACCTGGGACATGAAGAGAAGAGATGGAACGCTTTCAAATATATTATCGAGCGAAATACTACAGGTATAGGAATATACCCTATTATGGTCACCTTGCTGCTGACGTAAGAGGTATGCATTATACATTGCGAGGCTTAGGAAATATTCGTCTCCTGATTACCATTGTATTTCAGAGCCCCTCAGCTCTCGTGAACATATATTAATAATAGCCTATGAAAACTATCAAAATTCGAAATTTCTCCTCCGTTAAACATGGTATTAATAGCAGTTTTATAGGCTCCAGGACATCCTGCTAGTGGAGTCATCTGCTACCGCGAAGCGTGGCGTGAATTTCGCCCGGCGATGGGCCAACTTCACGGTATGCTTAGTAAAATGAATACTAACTATTTTTAAATGAAATAACTAATAAATAATTTTAAATAATAAATAAAAGTCAATGATAATTCATTAATTGAATAAATTTGCATCCGATACTAGTTAATAAGCTATAACGGAGAGCACCGTCTGCTTGTAAGCGTCCGCAGCACCACCAAGTGGCAGGTAGAGGAAAGAGTGTCACGTCACACGTATGATTGGCAGGCATGATATATTTTGCCGTCCTGTTCTCGAGTCGTTGAATTTTTTCACTTTATAATTAATGATGAAAAACCCTTGACGTCTTTTTTAAATCGAACGGCTTAAAATATGCTATCCAGAGGCATGTATACAATAATCTTTCGGTCATGACAATAAAAAATAATAGGAAAATACCCTATTACCGTATTAGAGATAGGTGTATGCAGTGTAAGAACTAATGCCATAACAAATTAATAGCTGCGCGGTTTATGCTTTGCCGAGTCGGATTGAAACTCTTTGTGCGGCGAAAGACACGAAAGAACCTCGGGCATCTGATGCACTTGAGGTCCAAATAGATTATTTCCATTTCCTTTGCACCAGAAGCTTTTAACGAAATGGATTTCTTACTCAACTACCAAGGAAAGAATGTTTAGCATTCCAGAGGGAGGAAAATTAGCTTTCGGATATACATAAGCAGCAGCCGAGCTTTCGAGAATACGAGAGCCGTATAAGTGGTTTTTCCTATTCAAACCGGTTGCAGTAATTAACGGGGCAAAGTTTGGAGTTTTTAATTAATACTACTCCTCCGGCGGGAATTAAATTCCATAATCCGAAGAGATCCTAGTGAGTAATCGCAAAACTTATGCAGCATCAAACGACGATAGGAAAAAATTACGTTTTATTTACTGCAGGAGAACGAGTAATTCCATTTCATCTCATCGTAAGAGACGCATCAGTTTTCCGCTTCGCGGTTGGTAAAAAAACGTTTTCCCCTTCTCCAGAGAGGGAGATTTATATATACACATAGAGTTGTCAAATTCTATCAATTTGAAATAAAGAAACATGCAGGAAATACATAAAAGCACCTCCTCAATCTGTAAAGCATAATTTGATTAAGTAGACTTTTTCACGTGCGTGATTTTTTATTTGTTCCCTTCCATTTTTTTCTTCTCAAGCTAGTTTCTAAAATGGATGTCTACTGTTGCGATAGAGGAAGAAAATTTTAAAAGATAAAAAACTTCTAAACATTTCGGTATTGGTCGATTTTCAGAGCGTTTTCCTTGAGGCTTCGAAATCCAATTTTCTTCAGAGTGGGTCAGCAGTTGACGGCTCGAGTATCTACTCATAAAAAAGCTTCGCCTTCGACAAAAAAAAGCATAACTAATGGGAACTTTTGTGTGTGCGCAGAGCCATTTCAATTTCTCGAAGGATTACTTATTCGTTTGCCCAACAATACACTGGGAGGGAAATATATGCGAATTGAATCGCAAAACCGTTCGCCCCAAAGGTAGGTACTTTTAGCCGATAGTCAATGATTTCTTTTCAGACGATGCAGCATTCTATGGAAAAATCTCATCACAATCCTTCGCGCCATTCTTATTGTAATAGAACGGCAGACTGCAAACGTTATTTCATCTTTGAACTGAAGACGCGGGGACGAGGGGCATGAACGGAGAAGGAACGCGAAAATATTTCCGCTCACTATTTGATTTTATCTTCGGGATGTGGTCCAGGGCGTACTAAAGCTACGAAAGCGAGGAGGTGATTGGGCATTTTAGAGAGTATTAAAAGGCGCGGAAGGGTGCAGATATGAGGCGAGAAACTTCATAGGGAATGATGTGTACATTCAAAACTTCGGTGAAGGAGGAATAATGCATAAAAATTCATGAAAACCTAGCCTAGCCAGTTAAAATACCAAATGAGTCTCTATCATCGTTAGCATTTCATCACCATTGGTGCTCTATAACAAAGATAGCCAACATTTTTCACCGTGTCCACCTTTCTATCCCCAGTAAAACTTAGCCTTACACTGAAGTTGAAATTCTTTTCAACTCTGTTCTCGTATGTAGGTAAAAGCGAGCATTATGGGTAATATTCACGAAAACGTTAGGTGTGGAGAGCGTATTCTGTCGGCTCGAGCTCCTCTTAATGCGTTTTGATGTCCCACTAGAGGAATGAGTCGCTCCGGTCTATAGGGTAGCTAGTATCTATTCTTATGGTCTGATAGTGATTCAAAACCTAAGAGCTCTGTATTTGAACGTACTAAAAACCTATTCCAACACCAGTTAAGATACTAGACTAGGCATCCCTTTGCTTCGCATTATTCGAACCCGGAAAAAATCCTTCTTTATCTGATTCCCAGAAACTACCTGCATATTAACGGTTAGTCATTAGCGTTTAAGAAATGCGACCCTTTAATGAGGTAATATGTGTCATTTAGAATACATGGATTGAGGTAGGATTTTTCAGGGAAAGGAGGTAGGGTTGTGTGAAACCCGGTATCGTCATTAATTTGCTATTAACGCAAGACGCCAAGCGGTCCAAGGTATAACATTCCATCCCAAGATATAATACCGATCTCGAGGCTCTACCTCCTCATAAAGTATTTAAATAGGAATCCGGGTCCACGCTAGTGAAAAAACATGTCCATTGCCGGGATTCGGCCTCAGGCCTTCGGGATAGGGCGCCATGACACCAACCCGGGGGGTTATTTTGTAATCTCACTTTAGTGAGAAAACGTCATAAAATGTCACTTTTTCGTAGTTAAACTCCGCCACCCAGGCGAAATGACCATCTTCGGATCTCAAGCGGTGAACTGCCGGTCATGTGCTGGTCTTTCAGACGATTCATCCGCTCTGATCCGTATCTTTCAACTCTAGATCCGTATCATTATCTCCGCCTGGCATTAGTTCCCATCTCATCTTCATAAAGAACGTGAAATGGAGCCAACATCGTTTCCACTTGAAGCTTCAGTTGGAAAAAAATCAAGAGCGAGAAAGATACAAACAATTTTAAATTGTATTTTTGGCATTTGCACAACGTGAAGAACTTCAGCACACCGAGATCGGCAAAAGATAGCGCTACCGACAGAAGCTTCGACAATTCACGAACCGTTCGTGAGCCGATCATTAAGAGAGCGAAACGGATCTCCCGCCTTCACGCAAAGAGTCATTAAAAAGGTGAGATTACAAAATAACCCCCCCCCCCCCCCCGGATCTCCTATGGTAAAGGTGAGACGTATCACGTCAAAATTTGTTTACTCCATGGATTAGCAGGAAAGGCCATGGGGAAATTCTGGGAGTTATTATGGCAAACGACGACTGC
Source organism: Platycnemis pennipes (assembly GCA_933228895.1). Taxonomy (NCBI): domain Eukaryota; kingdom Metazoa; phylum Arthropoda; class Insecta; order Odonata; family Platycnemididae; genus Platycnemis; species Platycnemis pennipes. The sequence goes on from OW121852.1 coordinate 67,056,842, forward strand.
ACAAAGAATGCGTGGATACAGTCAAGTCGAGTGACGCATATAGAGGTCACAGCGGAATGTGAAGCGACAAAATCCAATTGTCCTGGAATGGGGAACATGCACTATTTTTTATAACTCTTTGAATATGAAGTTTATTAGCTAAAATATGCTTGGCGAAAATTTTGCTGAAGAATTAAGTTGCGTTGCAAAGATATTACTCTTTGAAAATTGTACTTTTTCGGCAGCTTAAAAACACGACGTCATCGCATGACGTCACAGCACGGTATCTCTATGGGCGTTGTTTATTTGTTTATGCGTGGAGGCACGTTGTTAAATGAATACTTGGTGAAAACCTATGTATTTTTCTCATTTTTTTAATGAAATAAACGATTGTATTTCGATTTTTTATTTACGTAGTATGGAGGGTAACGAGCAAATCGTCCATTAATTATATAATGCCTATTTAGTGCCCAAGAATTTCTACTACGTCTATGTAATCGCTGTTTTTTTAAAGAAGAACGCCGCCATAAGGGAGTCAACCAAAGGAAATTGTCGGAATGTGTTTTTTTAGTATTTCTTCAGTCATCGTTTCTTTCGAGAAACTGATATAAACCTCAAAACAATATATTCACTGCGTTTTCTTTTAAATATAAATGCCTATCTCCGTAGCAATATGGAACCTATACCGTACAGTGACGTCAGAAGACGCTTCAGGCCACGTGACTGTCGTCGATTTCCGGGAACATTTTATAATCATTTAATAATTTGGCTTATATATTTAAATTGGTGAGAAAATTTCGCATCAAGTGCATCATTAATCTTCGAGAAACAAATTTCATGCATATTCCCCATCCTCGAGCGTATATCCAGTTTTCTCTAAGCTACCAATGTTCCACCTAACGTTTATGTGCCTTTTATTATTTTTTTGCGAATTTAGCTGCGATAAAACGTACAACACTCGGTGATTACAGTTTTATTCAACTCTCATAAAATATCAGATTAAAGAAAAAACTAGCCAGATATAAAAACATCGGCCTAGCATAGAAAAGTCGTTCATGATGAATAAACAGCTAATCGGGCTCAAAGAAGATACTTCTTGAGAAAAAAATCCAGTACTACGTAAAAACTTTCAGTGGCACTCTAAAGATCGGATGTGTGGACCATTGGAAAGGCGGATCGAAAAAGATTTTAAACCTGGAGCTGGAGAAGAATCCTGAAGATCTACTGGCCATAAACGGTAATGGTAAGAAACGAGGAAATATACAATACAGCTGGAGAAGACCAGTTTCTCAACATATAGGAGAGGAGAACACTATGAATTGGGAAAACTCCGAGAAAAAACTGAATAGTAAATAACATACTGAAGGCTAAAGTAAGTAAAATCACAAATGTCGACAAGGGAGACCAAGAGACAAATACTTTGGGCATATAAAGAAAGATGTTGGCACGCAGAAGAAAAGGAAATAAAAGAGCTGGTATAGAATGAGAAAGAATTGTGGGCCGTAGTTAACTAATCTTGTTGGTTTTGTAGTTTCATTCCTGTTTCCTGACCTACCCTCGATACTCAACATTGGTAGCTGCACGTTGGTATAAGGACTTGAAGCTAACCCAACTAACAGCATGCTTTTGCATGTTTACTTTGCTATTTTTACCTTTTTTTAAATAGTGAAATTTAGAACAGTATATAAATACTAATCCTTTTTTATGCATGATATGTAGTGCATGTTTGGTGAGAATTATCCCCCTGCCCACACCTTTATGGTGGCTTGCAGGGTATTATGTAGATGTAGATGAATCTTAGGATTGATACACAGATAATGATGAAAGTACATAGTTGCCGGTCATGAAAGACGATTGAGTGAGTTCGATAATCGATATCGAATAATAAACAACTATTTATATCCCTAATCGTACGAGGAATGAAAATCACTTTAAATCTGTCGGATCGACAATAAAGTTCTCTAATTTTATCGTATATCATAGTAAGACGGAGACCGCGAACGAGGAAAGGAGCAAGACATTATGGCATATCGACCTCTTAAATCTGAATCACTTGTTGAGTACCGAGGGTAGGTCAGGAAAAAGGAATGAAACTACAAAACATTGACTACGTTTTGGGGTTTAATACACCCCTTCTTCAGGGATTTATAGATAAACTAGAGGTTCAACGCGCACAGCGCGTTTAACCTCTAGGGTTACCGCTGCGCGGTGCCCCTGGATTGGTCTTGGAGGTTTTCGATGGTCGATGGTTTTGGATGTAATCGAATGGTTTGAATGTAGGTAGATTTGTGCAATATTTTTCTGGAATCGTCTCGATGGTTTGAAAACAGATTTGGTCCTTTGAGCTTTTGGAAATATTTTAGATGAGGATATAAGTGAATGTCTTATTTGAAATTGATAAAAAAAATGGTAAGGCCTGGGAGGTTTTAGTATAGTCGATTGAATGATAGAATGGCTTTGACGTAATATTTGGTAAATATTATACCCAAAACAATGTAAAGGTTGGTGTAATAAATTTCTGGAATCTTCTGGGTGGAGTTAAATCAGAATTGGTTATTTGAGCTTTTGGAAATCTTTTAGGTGAAACACCTGCTTGTCGGCTGTGTAAAATATCGGATGCAACGCCACAAAGTATTTGGGAATCTAAGCAAGGTGACAGTCGTAATCGTATCGATTGCCTTCTTAAGTTCTTCATGAAGTGAATTAACTACCCAAATTTTAAGACGAATTGTAGTCTGCCTAATAGCTGAAAATGCACATTTTTTCCATATGACCAATACAGAGTTAAGCCTATCGTGTCCACTCATAATTTACACTATTTCTAAGTATTCCTTTATACTTACCAACTATTGTTCTTCTAACACTTGTTTTCAATCTAGCTAAGTAAAGATGCAAAATGACCTTAGTAGTCAGAGCACCTTAAGATAATTCAGGATGTAGAACAGCTCTTGATAATTTTATAATGGTGGGTTTATTTTCTATTAACGCCCTGATTATCAACAAACATTAATAAATTACCGAAAAAGAATTGTCTAAATACATTAAAGCAAAGAAATTAACTTACGATGAATAATACATATTACACATTCAAAAATACATTTTTATCGATAATAAACGTGTTTCAACCTTATTTCCGAGCTAGAAAAGTATTTCAAAACGCTTAGCATCGAAATTCACATGCCATGCCCAAGACCTCTGCCGCCGGTAGATAAAAATTGCTTTCTTTCACAATCGGCACAGCTACACCATCAATTGATATTTTCATACTTAGGTAACTGATTGATGAAACTAATTCCAACGTCTTCAGCTTATTAAATGCACCTTTCGGCCCAAAACCAAAAAATGAACACATTTACTTGGCAACGTAAATAAATTTGCATAGGAACTGGTTTTCCACGTTAAAAGATAGGGAAAACACCATTTTTTCATGCTTAAATTTTAACACTTTGCGGTAAATCGACAAAAATAAGTATACGCGTAAGCAATGAATCCATCTTTCCTCTCATGAACGACACCACTCCCGCTTTGATCCGACCGATACCTTCGGAGTTTACCTCAAATTAATGGACCAACCTTGAGCGCTGCAAACACACATAGGTACAGACATTTCTTCAAATTAATATATAGAATTTCACCATCGGCAACGCGAAACCGTCAATTAATATTTTCGTACTCACGTAATTAACTGATTAATGAAACTAATTCCAATGTCTTCAGCTTGTTAAATGCACCTCTTGTCCCAGGACCAAAATAACGTAAAAACATTAAATTATCAACTTAAATTTTCTTAGCAACTCGTTCCCCATGTTTAAAGATAGGGGAAACACAGTTTTTTATGCTTAAATTTTCACACTTTCCCATCAATTGACAAATATAAAATAACAAATAAGCAATGCGCTTATTTTTCCTCGTTTGAACGACACGACTACATCATATATTATGCCTAAGACCGGAGAGGCCGATGGACAAAAATTGCTTTCTTTCGCCATCGGCACAGCGAAAGAGTTTACAATAAAAAAAGCAAATTAAAATACAATGCACTGTGCATAATAAACAATGGAAAAATGCTTTTTTATAAGAAACGTTATAATCTGGGAGTTTTTTGATAATAAACGTTTTATAACCTTGCCTCAAGTGCCAGAAAAGAATTTTAAAACGCCTCGAAATTCAGATTTCATACACAGCATTGGAATCGTCGGTAGTCTAAAATTGTTTAATTTCACTAGAAGTTCAACGAATCTGTCGATCAATATTTTCGTACTTACGCAACTGTTAATAAAACCAATTCCAATGTCTTCAACTTCTTAAATGCACTTTTTGTTCCATTACCAAATAACGTAAATAAATTTACTTAACGAAAACAATTTTGCATAGCAACTGATTTCCCATGTTAAATGATAGGGAAAACACCATTTTTTCATCCATAAATTTTCACAATTTGCGGTCAAGCAACGGAAATAAAAATACGCCTAAGCAATGCAACCATCTTTCCTCTTTCGAACGACACAACTCTCATTTCGATCCGACTGCTACCTTCCGAGAACACCTCAAAGTAATGGACCAACCTCGAGCGCTGCAAACAAGAATAGTTACAGACAGCCTTCCGCGAATTAATATATAGACTAGAGGTTCAACGCGCACAGCGCGTTCAACCTCTAGGGTTACCGCTACGCGGTGCCATTTGAATGGGCTGGGAGGTTTTGGTATAGTGGATCGAATGATTTTGGTGTACGTAGTTATGTGTAATATCTCTCTGCGATCGTTTGGGCGCTTTAAAAACAGAATTGATCATTAGAGTCTTTGGAAATATTTAGTTAGGTGGACCGTCTAATTTGAATTGATAAAAAACGGAATGGTTTTGGTGCAGGAATTTTTATAATGTTGGTTTTTTTTCAAATTAGTGTGCTGATTTAAAAACTAACAATTGTAAAATACCGAAAATAAATTAATATCTGAAAAGCTTACAATAAATAAATGAAATAACAGGGCACAATAAATGAAAACATTACAGATATCAATCCTCCTGAACATAACCCTTTTATTACCCCTTCTCAAGTTATATAAAATATTTAAAAACTCCTACCTCTGAAATTCATGCTCAAGATCTGAGCTACCGGTAGGCAATAATTGTTTTCTACCCCTATTTAAATGCACATCACGCGTTAAGCCTCTAGGGATTAACCGCTGCGCGGTGTCCCTGCATTGGTTTTGGAGGTTTTAGTAAAGCTGATCGAATGGTTTGAGTGTAGGTAGGTTTATGTAATATTTCTCTGGGATCGTTTTGGAGGTTTAAAAACAATATTTTGTCTTTTGAGCTTTTGGAAATAGTTAATAGGCATATATTTTAATGTCTCATTTGAATTTCGTAAAAAAGGGATACGTTTGGGTGTTAACGTTAAGTATAATATTTACCATTACAAAGTATAACGTTCCCCATCAGCCTATCTTGATTTTTCCAAGACTTCCAAAATAGTAGTTGTTGTAATAGCCTTATAGTAATTTGTTTGCTTATCAATAGTGAATGCTTGGTGATCCTCAAACCCTGCCACACACACTCGCGGTGGCTTGCTGTGTTTCGTGTAGATGTAGATGTTACATGTAGATGTTCTTTGCACGTAAACTGGTGGCTTCTTCTGTGTTCACAAGGAAAAGCTACCCGTATCACCCGCAAGCTAAGAGACTGATCGTGTAATGAATGGTCTGGGAGGTATTGGTATCTACGATCTAATGGTTTGATGCAATATTTGGTAAATATTATACCCAAAGTGATGTAATGGTTGATGTAATATATTTCTGGAATCATCTGCGTGGCTTAAAATCAGAATTGCTTCTTTGAGTTTTTGGAAATATTTTAGGTAAAAAAACACCTGCTTGTTGACTGTGTGAAATATCGGATGTAACGCGTACGCCAACAAATTTTTGGGGATCCGAGCAAGGTGCTAGGTGACAAACGTTATGGTATCAATTGCCTTCTTAAATTTCTTCATGAAGTGTATCTACTGTCTAAAATTTAAGGCCCAGAAAGACGCAGTGTAATCTGCCTAATAGCTCTAAATGCAACTCTTTTGCCATATGACCAATTGAGCCAATCGTGTCCACTCATAGTTTACACTATTTCTATGTATCCCTGTATATTTTCCAAGTATGGGTTTTCTGCACTTGCTTTTAACCTTGTTTCAACAATTAGAAATGTACTAAAAACGCCTACCCTTAAAATTCATATTTCATACTGAAGATCGGGGCCAGTAGGCAAAAATTGTGTATATCACAATCTGCACTTCAAAAATGTCAATTAATACTTTCATAGTCGATTGAATGGTTCTGACGTAATATTTGGAAAATATTACACCGAAAGCGATGTAAAGGTTAGTTTAATATGGAATCGTGTGTGTAGAGATAAATCAGAATTGGTTATTTGAACTTTTGGAAATATTTTATTTGAAACACTTACTTTTCGACTGTGTGAAATATCGGATGAAACTCGTACGCCACAAAATGCTTGGGTATCTGAGCAAGGTGTTGGGTGAAAATCTTATTGTTAGTCGTATCACTTGTATTCACATTTCTTCATCAAGTGTATTTAATACCTGAATATTTGAGCCCAGGAAGTCGCATTGTAATCAGCCTAATAGCTCTAAATGCAACTCTTATGCTATATGACCAATACAGAGTTAAGCCTATCGTGTACACTTATACTTTACATTATTTCCAAGCATTCCTACATACCTACCAACTATTGTTTTATAACACTTGCTTTTAATCTAATATAGTAAAGATGCACAATGACGTACCTATAAGTCACCGCACCTTAAGATAATTCACGATGTAGAATAGGTATTGATAATTTTATAATGGTGGGTTTATTTTCGAATTAACTGATTTACCAACAAACACTAATAAATTACCGAAAAAGAATTAATCTCTAAAAACTTTACAGCAAAGAACACAAATTAACTTACGATACATAGTACATACACGTATTACATATTAGAAAATTAGATTTTTTATTGATAATAATCGTTTTTTAATCTTATCTCAAGAGCTACGAAAGTGTTTCAAAACGCCAAAACTTCGAAATTCGCATTTCATGCCTAAGATCGGAGCGGCCGATGGACGAAAATTGCTTTCTTTCACCATCGGCACAGCGAAAGAGTTTACAATAAAAAAAGAAAATTAAAATACAATGCACTGTGCATAATAAACAATGTAAAAATACTTTTTACTAACCTGGGAGCTTTTTGATGATAAACGTTTTATAACCTTGCCTCAAGTGTTTGAAAAAATTTCAAAACTCCTCTAAATTCAGATTTCATTCACAGCACTGGAACCGTCGATAGTATAAATTTGTTTAATTTCACTATCTACACATTGAAAACGTCAAATAATATTTTCGTACTCACGTAACTGATTGAGGAAACTAATTCCAATGTAAACTTCTTAAATGCACTACCAAATAATGTAAATAACTTTACTTAACAACGAAAACAAATTTGCATGGCAACTGATTTCCCATGTTAAATGATAGGGAAAACACCATTTTTTCACGCTTAAAATATCACACTTTGCGGTAAAACAATGGAAATAAAAATACGCCTAAGCAATGCAACCATCTTTCCTCTTTCGAACGACACCACTCTCATTTTGATCCGACTGCTACCTTCGTAGAACACCTCAAAGTAATGGACAAACCTCGAGCGCTGCAAACAAAGATAGGTACAGACAGCCTTCCGCGAATTAATATATAGATATATGAAGATACTAAACGTCAATGAATAAAATCCAGTATCCTTCTGTATAGCCCTAATGACGAGACGTTATAACTGGTTCTGGAATCTGGCATAAATAATCAGTCTATCAAAGCCAAAGTAATTCTAAATTGAAACTTTGTATCTAGAATGTTACTTATCAGTGATGATTATCATTTTATTTATTGACGTTTGTTATCATCATATATATTTTTCTATACAGCCCTGAAGATGGCGTGCATTAAACCCCAAAGCGTAGGCTAGGTTTCGTAGTTTAATTCCTGTTTCCTGACCTATCCTCGATACTCAACAAGAGAAAGGAGCAAGGAAAGAAACGATTTAAGTGAAGGGTTTTCCTTACTAAATTTTTTTCTAACGTTTTTTCTAAATTTTATGATAAAATTAAAAATCAAACCATCTCCCTCCCAGTTGTTGTGGGGAACATTGGAGTAACAATAAAAATACCAAAGTTAATATAAAATTTTCCGCAGACCATTCCTCATAAGGAGCACAAAGAATTCAGAGGCTCGTTTTCCCTCGAGAAATGGTCTCATTTCCTCGCGAGTCGGATCCGCCTTTGAAGTTTTTTCTCTTCCCGCAGGAGCCGCGTGTATTCCGGATGGGGCACCTCAAAGAGGCCAATGGGAGACTTACCCGCGTGACTTACGACAGCATTCTCTCTTAGTTTTCGGGACCCGAGAACACCAATTAGACCCCCCGTCAACTCCTCACCTATTTACGGAAGCGTTAACGCACCCGCGAAGAGGGCGGATTTCTCCCCAATCTTGAAATAAGCAAGGTGGGATGCATTCGAAAAGGATGCCTTTCCCTACCTCAATATAAAAAAAGAGAATAATCTCCAAAGTACGGGTTAGGTTAACAATTTAGGATCGTCATCTTTGAAAAAGTGAGATTGGGGAAATTTCCTAGATATGTTTTCCATCGATAAAAATTTTAATTCTTATACCAAAATAATGTGTCACTGAAGCGTAAAACAAGGAAAATTTTGTTTAGAACATAGCTATGTTTTCTGGGTCGAAAATTCAAGATAGGGCGCATGAGTATATTACTCTAAACGTTCATTCCATAGAACAATACATATATGTATATAAATATGAAAACAAGTATGATGCCCACCTTCTGCCTTGAATTCATTCTTCGAAAAGGCAAATGCATTTAAAACGGTATAATAGGGAGTTTAGTTGTGTTGATTATGCATATTTTCCTCCCCTTTGATTTTAATTGTTTCAGGAGACTAAACAGCGTGGCTATGAGTGCTACATCATGTGTATTTGTGGGAAATATCACGCAAAGATATTCTGAAATCGAAATTTTGAGGAGTAAAATACCTTAAAATATTATTTAATGATTCTTGATATTCCTTTGGTGCCAGCAGCTAGCCGATTCCATCCAGCTTATAATCTAACTATTATATTCAAATTTAGCTGTTATCATTATATCACAATATAATGATAACAGTTTCAATAATCAATCCGCGAATTTCTCCGCAAAAATGAAATTGGGAAGGTGGGATGTGGCCTCTTAATGAATGGCATCCTCCCACCTACCATCTTTGACTAAAAAAAGAATCACAAAGGAGCGTTTTCGGATAATAATTTCAGGTTTTGCATTCTCTTGAGAAGAGAGACAGAAAAAAAATCCCGGTTTTGCTCTTCCTTAATAAAAGTTTTAATCACTGCATTCTAAGAATATGCTGGTTTAGTGTGCCGCAAGTAAAAAAATACTATTGAAATATCCATCGTTATCGATCCGAAAGGTAAAAATAGGGTCCTACAATTTATTTTTTAACTATGCGTTCCTTAGGAAATTGAAGAAATCTTGAATAAAAAAACACGTCTCCCCTGGAAGAATGAGACTAACTACTCCTTTATAAATGGGAAACAAATATTGAACGGGCGTTTGATCGTATATATTCATTCCCTTCAGTTATCAATCCATCGGGATTCGTTTGCGACAGCTTTCTATGCCTCTTTATCTTATAAAATCCTTTTCATTTACATAAAACCTTTCACATATTGTCCATGATTTTATTTACATATTTAAAACTGAGCCGCTGTCTTTAGTTTTTTCCTTGAACCATCCTTTCTGGCAAACTGGTCAACGGTGGGGATCAGGTTGGTATAGTAGTTATAGAGTACTAGATACCATACTCGAGAGTCCACGATCAAATCCCGGAAGTGGCAGATATTTTCTGAGTTGTACAGGTCTCTGCTGTTGCGTGGAGAAAACTGAATGATTTCAGGTTCAATACTTTGTCCGTCGGGTGGGTCGTTACACCGTGGACCACTTGGACTCTCGATAAGAGGTAGCTAATGCAAAAATGGATTCATTTGCATCCTTCCTCCACTCCTAAAAACTTCCGACTTTTTTCCCCTAACGACCTATTTTTATGACGCAGAATGACTTTATCTGTCGATCCCTTACAACAGTAGCTTAGAGTTCACCACCCACTCTTGCAGCTGTAACAGATGTACCCACTAGCCAGCCGCCTTTCTTTGCGACGGAGAACTCCCTCAATCTACTTCCCTCAGCTCTTCAATCGCCATTTTTGCAATATAGAGTCTCGAAAACCTGTATTCGATTTCTGAATGCTTTACCCACAGTGCGTATCTCAACAGGTACTGCATGAAAACACACTCCAAATAAAGGGCATAACCAATACAATCTATTACTATTTAACTGGAATGGAAGAGTCTCCCTTAAACATTGAAAGATCGGCGAAAAAAGCATGATGGTCAAATAAGCAGAAAAAAGCATATTTATGAACATAACCAGTGAAAAGTAACCTGAGATAGTACTTAAAGTTAGGTGTTTTTTCGGAACAATCCGACTAGCCGTTTAGTGTACTATAATTGCTGAAACTAATGGAAATATTTAATGGGTCGGCAGTTCAACCCATGCAGTTTATATCAATCTATTACATGATGTTCTTCTTCAACCAGACATACTTCTTATGATTATCATCTAACCCATATAATAGTTTCCTCTCCTCTTTCTTCATAGAGATAAAATAAGGGTATAAGGTGTCCCAAGTGTTACCTTAGAATCACAAAATTTAATACCCGCCCTACCCTCCACTTCATTAGTTATTTGGGGAAACCGACAGATAAGGTCATTTGCGCCATTTACGATAGGTAAGTAATAGCATAGAGGAAGGAATATTAGAGGATTGGTAGGTATTTGGGAAGAGGTAGGAATTTTCAGGGAACGGAGTAAGAGTGGAGAGAAACCTGGCGTCGGCACAGCCTGCAATCTCAACGAAAAGAGCCACAGGGTCCACGGATCAACGTCCCATCCGACGGATGGAGAACTGGACCCAAAGTGCCCTACACACAGCACACTGGCCGGTTGACCAATCAAGAATCACCACCAATGTCTGGTTCAAACCCGATTCCTCGGGATGGGAGGTCATTACACTAGTCACCAAATTTGTGTGTTTAATCAATAACTAGATTTCAGGCAGGAAGTGGGTGTAGGAAATAGAATTTAGGACATCAAGCAGCATTACTATCAATTAGGAGTTCAATTAGGGTTCAAGCACCAAGGAAATACAATTCCTTGAATCGGACGCTGGTCCACGGTGCTATAAACAAATATCAACAAAGCTCCCACGACGGGCTGTGCAAAGCTTGGGATAAAGTGTGCTCAAGCGATATGGGCGTAAACATCAATGGCTGTAAACGAAACATAAAACTACATCGTCCCTACTGCTCTTATATATATCTACCGATTCTGTTTTTCAAGTCATTATCAAGTAACGATTATTTTTGCGTTTTAAACAGAAACTCAAACTAAAGAAAAAACGAAAGAGAATTTTTGTATAATCGCGTGGAGGCAACATACTAAAGAATATTCACTCTTTCTTGCCAAACGAATGGACGAGGTCACTGGAAGGAATCAAGCATTATCACAAGTCAGTAATCCTAAGATTGGTTGGACGAGCTCTTACATCAAAACCTAGTTTTAACAGATAGAATGCCAACATATTACGATCGTAATCACTAGCTCTCAATACTAAGACTGGCTTGAAGTAGCTCTCCGTTCGTTCCGTTCTCCTATCAGCTTACTTCTTTAAATTTACGTTATTCTCTTCTTTCATATTATTCATGGGGTCTTCCTTTGAAATGTCAATTGATTAAAGTTTTCGCGGTCCATGTCTTTAAGTGATGTGGTTTTTTTCGGTTGCTCCGCGATGTCGTTGAGATCATTGAGAAAGATTTTACTTGACAACAATTACAGAAAGAGTGATATTGACAGGGCCGTCAGGGGCAAAGAAAAACAGAGGACGAAGTCACCGCTGGTAGAAATCGAACCAGCGAAAAAGGCTTTCGTACCATACATCCGATTGCAAGAATTTTGGCCAAATAAAAAATAAAAACAATATTCAAGGCCAAAAGCCAACTCCGGAATATTATACGCAGCGTTAAAGGACGCGATAAATTGGAAACAGAGGGGGTCCAGGAAATTAAATGCCAAACATGCCACAAAGTACCTACATATTGATGTGACGGGCCGCACCATCGAGTGGAGCATCTCGCTGCCATTAGACTCCAAAACTCTCAAAGTTTTTCAGTCGTCGAACACGCCGCTGATGGGCACACCCAAGTAATATAAGAACCATGGGCACACCATAGATATCCCCGGCGTGAGGGTCTTATCCAGAGACAAACCTTTCCGAACTCGCGTCATTTGAGAGGGGATCATCATCATCAAGGGTCAACAATCCTAGGATTGGTTTGACGCAGCCCTCCACTCGATTCTTCGATAGGCCAACCTCAACATATTAACGTAGTTCCTCTCTTTCACGTCCTTTACGACATGTTCTATGTAACTCTTACGAGGCCTGCCTTTTCCATTCTTCCCGTTCACTCTTCCTTCGACGATTGTCTTCATCAGGCCATCGTGTCTTAAGATATGGCCGATTAAGTTGTCCCGTCTTCATTTTATAGTTTTCAGCAGACTTCTCTTTTCTCCCACTCTTCTTAGGACTCTTTGTTTGTCACTCGGTCGATCCATTTTATCTTCATCATTCTTGGGGAGAGGAGATAGAGATTCAAAAAATGAACAACAATTTTAACAGGGACCAAAGGCAGAGAATAAGTAATTCATGGCTTCCTGTTCTCAAAATCCAGAATGTTCGAGAGAAATAACCCCACCCCCTCCCACCCTTCACCACACCTACCCAAACCCACATAAATACCCGCGAAATTCGCAGAGACACCATTCTACCCTAAAGACGCCTGCAGCAGCGGAGGGGAAACGTAGGTGGACAACCACGACATCGCGGAGCAACCCAAAAAAACCACATCCCTTCCTTTGTCATTATTCCCATTCCAATGTCCCTTGAAGCTCATCTTCATCAGAACATCATGTCTCAAGATATGGCAAATTAATTCACCCCGTTTGCTTTATAATAATTTCATCAGAATTCTCTTTTTTCCTACTCATCTTAGGACTTCTTCGTTTGTCACTCGGTTGATTCAGTTTATTTTCACCTTTCTTCTGTCGCACCACATTTCAATAGCTTGCGTTGCCTTGTGTTTTCACTGATGTTGGTATCGTTCATGCCTCACAGCTGTAATGGAGCATACTCCGAATTTACGATTGCCTCGTAAGTTCTACTAAAGAAATCATTAGGCGTGAAGACATAGGTCGAGCTAAATACAACGTGATATGAATTTTCTGTTTGTTGGTGTGCGTATTTTTTTTGCATCCGGACTACTCTGTTGGTCCATGTACCCCTGGGATCCCAATAGGCATTTGCCTTAATCAGGTTTCCCCAGGGGCTGAAACAGCAGAGGTTGACAAACATCCATGCCCTGGATGGAGAAAAACCTATCCAGGCGGGACTCGAACCCACGACTCTAGGATTAGCAGGCGAGGAGTTAACCTCACCTGGGCTTTTTTATTTTTTACATATTTTCATACATCTCATCTTCCTTGCTGGGCCCATTACCTTTCATGTTTGTGTACTGTTTGATCCAATTTGCGTGTATATTTTGAATATTTTCTAAGGTACGAAAGATAAAGAATCAGCACACTACTTGTTTGTGGCTAAGTGCTAAAAAAACTATATTTCAATTCGTTTTAGTCAATAAACACTTGCTTTAAAAAAATGTAATTAATTTCTTTGCATATGCTCTATGATAACAACATGGATGTCATGGGGCCGAAAAAATTGTTAAGTTTTCATACGCACACGCAATCATATTTCCATTTTAGGAAATAGTCCGTTTCTAACTGACGTGGAACGCCATTGAGACTTCTATGCAATGTTCCCCTAAGTTTTGTTTCTTCATTTTTCTCGCTCGCGCTGAAGAGCGCTTTATCCTGCTGACTTGATATCCTAATTTAGATCTCCCTTAGCTCCTTTTGGTCATCAAAACGTCAGCTGAGCCTCCTCGAAATTGCATCCAGGCCGCGGAATTCATGACATTTCTCATCACGGAGTAAAACCCGCCCGGCCACTTGCGTCCCCGACAATGGCCCCGGCGCCGAATGCCTAGCAACCATTCCCCTTCCAATAACTGTCTCCACGGGGGAGCGCATCATAACGACTTCATCATCCATTTTCCCTTCCACGCAGTCATTACGTCAAAGTCCTCTGGTGGAAAAAAGGCGAAACGACCGAATCTCGCGGTGACTAAGGAGTAGCACCATGAGGAAGAAACAATGAGGGTAAAATACTTGTCATACTTGTACTCAACATATTTTTCTCTAGAAGTAGAATTGAAATAAGATAAACGCATGGGTGTATTGGATGAATTCTATGAATGAATTCACAATCAGCCTCAAATAAGAAATAATATTTAGAAGGTTTAGAGAGGTAGAATCCTACAAAACTAGGTGCATAAATGTTACCTTCGTGTGGAAGAAGCCATCTTGAAGTGAGCTTGAATTAGTTTGGCATTAATAAAATGGCCAGAGAGATTAGTCATCTATGGATGCTACTATATCGTAGGGAACAACGATGTTGTATCAATTTACTATGCCATGAATGAATACTTTATAGAAATTACGACCCATCTTTTAAACTCTATAAAAAGTTGCTTTTCTCTAATAGTTTGGCCAACAGAATATTAAATTAGTGAATCTAATCTTAGAATGATTAAACGAGGTCTAGTTTAAGTAGAATTTATTTGAGCGTTTGAAAGTGTGTAGCAGAATACAGAAATAGGTATGTGAAAAAGTATAATGTTAGATTTACCAGTGTATTCAAGCTACTTAAACAATGGACGAGTAAATGCAAAACGTCATGAGATCACGTGATATGTATAAACAAACAAGGTGGCCAGTGGTATAGACCCACTAGACTATTGTTGTAAACTATGAATCAAAGCTTTTTACTACGAGAGTATCTGCGACCATGAGAGTTGTTGATAAATTGGTTGAAAACTATACAAGTGAAATGTTCTCTCTTAATTGTATATGATATAGTAATAATCGGAAATCAGAGTCGTAAAACTACATCAATACGTACTGTAACCGGTACAATACTGGTGAAAATGAAATTCGATTATACAAGAACGTTAAAATTGATTTGTAAAATATATCTAACAATGGAAGGGTACAGTTTTATTTCATTTTTACATGCATAGCACCATGAAATTCCAATAAGTATCGGTGCTTAAATCAATCTATTCGTTTTAAGGTTATTAATAATAAACTTGTTAATCATCGGTAATAATATGATAAATTACAACTCTCTTACTCAAATTCATCGCACATATAAGGTATGCTAGCATTCCGCAATTAAATGCACATTAACACTGGTGTTAGAATGTGCATGCCTGACGCACTGTACCTACTGTGTTCTGGGCACGCACCCATGTTTAAGCTGGGGCCCAAGTGCGTTACTTGTGCCCGGGGGTCGACTTTATGAAACCGTATTTCTTTTTGAGCTAGCCCTAGGCCACAACAAGAATGGGCGGATAATTGATTATCATTATTGTATTTTATTTGTGGTAATTTTTATTGTGATTATTTATGCATTGAGTTTCAGTTGTTACCACGCGACGACCACGTTTCTGTTGTAGCAACAACTAAGTCGAGTTACGATACCGTCCTCGTGATGCTCCGAATATAATTATCGGGGACGCAAAAGCCGACAGTTTTAAAATAAAAGTTGTTTCCCAAACGTTATGGTATTGCAACCGGGTCAACGCTTACAACTCTACTTTCACATACAAGCAAGATCATGCGCATACATATTCTGGAATGCAATTCGTCAAACAAACTTGTAGTATTACACATTTCCATGCTTGAAATTATGCATTTTTATGACAATTTTCACCAAATGCACGAAAAAGAATAACCGCTGCATTCGTAGGCTGGAGACAGATGGTAGGACTAGTATTTTATTAAAAATGTAACGGTGTCAAATTTGGCTACATAAAACTTATCTATAGCGGAAGGATCAAATACGAAATATTATGAATCCCATTCCAGATTGAAGCGGAATAAACTTAGTTAATTGTTTTTTCTCCACAGTTAAAATATCGTCTCCTTAGCTTCCAAGTGAAAGAAAGAAGAGAGGGGCCATCATTATTAATTATATCTCCTGTGTTCACGCGTCAGGGACTTTTTCGATGATGAAAATCTTTTTATCCCACGGTTCGGCGATCTCTTATCTCAGCGAAGCAAGTAGCCGGGAGGAAGACGTATATATACGACGCTGCGGACGGAAACGTCACGGAAAGCGGGCGGCCGCAACGGATCACAGGGGGATGAAATACGAACGCAGGGATCGTTGGGGGGGGGGGGGGGGGGGGGAGAAAGGGGAGGAAGGCAGTGTTTCGAACTGGGAGAGGAAAAGGAGGAGTTCTGGGAGGGCTTAAAAAGGAATTACGCCGACGAGGACACACGGCAGAGACAAAAGCCTGGGGAGTGCCAGACTCAGTGGACGTGGGATGGAACCAGCAGCGGAAGGGGGAGGGGCGGGAAGAGAGAGAGATATGGCTTGGGCGGTAGTGGGGTTATTATTTGACGTTTCCAAGGGATTAAAAACATCCGCGTCTGGGTTGCCTCGTCGAAATGGCTGGTGGGTATGAAAAAGTGGGAGGGGGAACCATAGACGACGTTTTTTGGGAAGGGGGTATGTGGAAGTGGGACTTGAAAAACAAACGAAGGGTGAGGGGCGTAACGAGAGAGAAAAAAAGATAATGAATCCAAACCGTGAGGACACTTGAGAAGGGAAGGGTTTTTAAAAGGGGTGAGTAGGGGGGGAAAGGGGTTAACATGGCAGGGTTGGGGGTAGATTTAATCAAGGGGTCAACTGATAAATCAGAGAATCGTTATAAAATGTTAAAATTACTCGAAACTCAAGGAAATAACAGTAAAATATTGATTAAACTGCACAGGATAGTTGTCCGAATATATCGTCAAGATTTTGAACAGCTCCTACCTTCAATTTCTAGCAGCTAGGTTTGTTACAGAGGCGTTTCGATAATTTTAGCAGTGTAACAAAATTATTACATGGATTAGGTTTGAAAAGATTATCAGATCACAGGTTAAAATAAAAAACAAATCCTAGAAGTAGAAATTTGCAAGATCCCTTAGGATTTTATACGTACGTTAATAAAACCAACGTACTATAGTAATAATATAATGATTAAATCTCTTTACTGGGGCGAAATTTGGACAAAACTGTCCCTTACGCCATCAAACCACTCGTCAAACTTTTTACACATATTGGAAGGTTAGATCATCAAGATAAAACTAGTGAGATGGATAGTAGTACAGAGATGGGTCAACAATAAATGTTTTCCGCGCACGATTAGGGTCAGTTATAGGTTACAGCGAGGACGTAGGGAGATTATAAATAGAAACTGTATTGTAGATTTTGATGTAGGATAGTAGTATTATGTAAAATGTTTTTAATACTCATGTTTACATTTATAACGTGTTTTTGCCCTAAGAAATAATAGACCTCCCTGTAGCAGAACGGCAGCTATGGTAGCATACACCAATGAAGATGAATATTTATGATGCAGAAATAAAATTTCAAGATACCCATCAAATCAAATAACGAGGGAGGAATGAAAGCCGACGTCGGCATAGGTCTTACAAAGAATAGTACCAAATGGTTCATATTTTGAAGTCCCATCCAACTGGCGGAACATTGGAGTTTTTCTTTTTATCCATTGAAGTAGTGATTGAGATTGCCCTGAAAAATTCACTGCTATTGCGAAAATTTGAGAAAAGTACTGCACAAAGGCCATTAGAATTTTTAATCAACTGAACAGTAACATGGAAAAAATATATAACGACGCATACTTTGCTTGAATTTCTCCTAAATCTTCACGTTACCCTGCAATACATTACGTGGATATGTGGTAACGTATGTGACTCCACACCCAAAAAAATCACAAATTACTTTGAATCACATTTGTTCCTTGGTCCAACAAATGAATTAAACACACTCGAAATGTTTGTGGTACAGCGCTAAAGAGATGAAACTTATTATATGAGTTGTGGGCAATTGTTTGAATGGAAATGTACAAGAAAGATGTTCTTTCACACTTGTAAGGCCTCTCCTAAGGAATGTATCAAGCATATGGGATACAATGATGTTCAAAGAAGCAACAGAGGTGAATAAACTCAACTACTTAACTCATAAGTAACGAATCCGGACACACTTCAAAATAGCTTCCTCCCTACGAAGACGCCAGTTAGGCACCTAATTATGGAGCCTAATAACGGACTGCTAACGTCTTCAAGGAATTTGGTGTGATGCAGATAAAAGATATCATTAAGTAATATATGGGGATATCATCAGTAAGGTGAAACTAAAATTTTAATTACTGAGGCGTTAACCCTTCAGATTTTTTCTCGTCCTTTTTCAAATGGTTGAAGTAGAATGTTCTTATGCTTTCCTACGGGTTGCAATCACGTAGCTGTAGCTGAAACATCGCAAAAGGGAAAATGCAACAAAATAGAATGAATTTAGCAGTTTTTGAGACTTCATCATAAAGTTGCAGTAACTACACGCTGTTATGTTTTTTCTTAGGAGAAGTAGGTTAAGTTAGACGCGGCAAAACACCCTTAGTAGTTGGAGCAGCGAAACCATATAAGATTACAACTACAAATACCTCCCGCTCACCACCAATGAACCCGTTATGCAAATTTATTTTACTGGATTTTTTCCATCAACCCTTGATGATGATGCGTAAAATTGAACGAATTTTTGGGTTAAATTTCACATGTGAGTGTTAAAGTACAATGTTCCATAATTTCGTAACAATGAACAGATTCCGTAGGTTTGGCCAGAAGAGGTAGATTTAGTGCTACCGCTCTTTGCAAGAAGCCATCTGTGAATCCTACTGGATAGACTGCAGTGGCTTGAAATCGTAAATATGGAAGGTATAACCGCGCAGAATTAAAACCGTTACTTATATCACCACAAACCAAGAAGTTTGAAAAAAGTAGCAAAAACCCATGGGAAATTAAGGAAATCTGAAGAAATTTCACTTCCCATCTCCTGTCCTTGATGTGCTGCTGCGCTCTTGCATTGCTCGCACGGACTTGCGTTGGCTGCGGGAGTGGTACGTGAATAAAACGTTCCCTTGGCGACGTTTAGCTCAAGCCACGCCCTAGCAACATCACCTAACGACGCAAAATGGCGAGGCAGACGAGCGGGAGAGTTCGAGACGAGAAAATACAGAGAGGGGGAGAGGGAAAAGAATGCGGGGGAGGGGGTGGAGATAAGAGGAATTATGCAGCGATGCCGTCGGAGGGGGTTTATTGTCCCGTACTGCGTACCCTCAACGACAACCAGCTAGCCTCCCCAAACAATCATCCCCATCATCTTCCACCCTTACACAAAAACCACCCTGCGCTTTTCATTATTCCCTCCGTTCCCTCGTGCGCCACAACTTCGTCCCTCGCCAAAACCTTTTCTCCGTTTTAATTCCAAGGGTTTCATCCTCTTTACGAGAGCTCAAAAAGCCTTTATTTCACCCTCTCCCTCTTCTTTTTCATTCCCCTTTCTCTCTCTCTCCATCTTCCTTTCTCTCTCATCATCTTCCTTTCTCTCGCTCTCTCTCTCCTTGTCCTGTTCTCCCTCTTTCTTCCTCCGTCTTCCTTGAGGTGAAATTAAATTCTTCGAAAGAAAAAAATAAAGAAAATGCTTGTTCGTGGAAGACGGAGCAGTGACGAGAAAGGAACAGGAATGCGAATGATGATTGTATAGATACGTAAGTCGAAATATATGTCCTCGTATTAAGCGATTTTTTTTCAGCTGACGAACAGGGCAATCTGAATGGTGTGGTGGCTAGAGTACTATAGTGCTGTGGAGTTTGAATTCATATTGTGGAAGATATCATTCAGTGGTTTAAGGGTCCCTGCTTGATCATTTCAAGTTCATCGCTCCATTCGCTCCAGTTTGGGAGTTAACACCCACGGCCTCCTTTTCTTTAATGGCAGAATGCATCTCTCCGGTCCCAAACAACTCTTCTAATAACTCCCAAAACCTCTCGCAATATACTCACCTAACTTTAAATGGCGCTCTTGACCTTGGTTATTGCTCACCTCCTTTAATACAAACACATCATCTGACTAAGGGTACTTCACTCGAAAGATTCCCAATGCAGTGGACACACTAGTGACTAGCTACTTCAGAGGTATTTGTCGCGAAGACTGCGCACAGTAATAGTGATAAACCAGAGAAAAACTCTGCGACGTATTCAAATATAGCGCGCATATGGCCATATTCTGGGTTATAAAAAATATCTTTATAATATTCATTACGGTCATCACAACTAATAGGATTTTGAGATTGCTAGAGAGGAGGGTTAAATATAATTAGGTGACTAGACAATTTTTCAAAAACAAATGCCAGGATATAACTGAGACGGCAATAAATATAGGGAAGAATAGAGTTCTGTAGTTAACCTTTTGCGATTGCAAAACAAATGCGACATTACCTGGTTCATGAAATATTGGATTATTGGTATCTTATTCGAAAACTTCGGATTAAAACTGTAATAATGGCTTTTAGTAGAAATCTTCAGCGTTACGACAGGTCATTTTGTTTAGCGAGTAACAAGAGGGTAGAAAAAAGTAACAGGCATGGACACAACCTGGCGGAAAAGGTAGTAGACAAGTAGGTGGTACTTTAGAGTTGACGAATCGTACGTTACACACTGCACAATAAATCGCACAATTTAAAGCAGGTGAAATCGTAAAAAAATGCAGAATTGATGCCCTGGAATAGAAAAGAGGCTGTTTCTCCCATAGTCGTTAATGGTTTGGGATGCTTTTCAAGCGATTCGCCGATTTACACGGTACAATTTTCACTGCGCATCCCTTTTTACGCAGCAGACCGCACAATGGCAAGCCTTAAGAGCATTCAGAATGGAAGAGTAGCAATAAAGAACAACACAGCGACGATGTTTCACTGAAAAAAAGATAACCCCATTAATCTAAAACGCCTGCAGAGAAGACCCGAGTGACATTTACAACATTCTAATTATCATTCTCGTCTGCATCGGTCCGGGTTCCATGTCCCTCCGTCATAGAAATCAGACCAAGAGGAACGCCCCATGTGTTTTCTCGAGCTAAAGAAGCCGACCATGTTCCGCGCGTCGCAAGACGGGACTAGGTTCGGAATGAAATGAATGCAAATTAAAACTGGAGTTTGAACCCCCGCGCCACATTATACTCACCGCAATCCCCGCCGCCCTCCAGAGGTCAGCGCCTTGAGGACTGGAGTGCTTCCCTCTTCCAGGACATCCATCCTATCCTTCCGAGAGATACGCCCCCGCAAAAAGTGTCCCCTCATAGTCCTGCGGAGAGGAAGAAAAAAAAACCTCTAATTTTTTTTTATTTTGAAATAACAGAAGAGACAAGCAAACAGACAGGAATCCGCAGGGACCAACGTCCGGAGCAAGAAAAACGACTAGCTCCGTTAGTTTTTTTTTTCTTTTCAACATGATGAGAACACACACTCACGAGTCTAGAAATAACTGCTTGGATCCCATTGGGTCCAGAATGCAGATGGGATGAAAAGAAAAAGGACAGTGCAGCAGCTGACAGGAATACCCTAGGGGTAACGAACTGCAAAAATGTGTACAAGGGGAACTTCGGTCTCTACGCTGGCCGAAAGACCATGATAAAAATTCACTTAAATCACTCGACAGAAATGAATGAAAACAATGACGATGAAATCCAGAATATGAGTTTTTGGAACCAACGAGATGGTAATTATTTCTATTCATCGCAACAACTATAACGTGTTTTCATATCAGCTCGAAGGTTATCACAATGCATTTCAGCCGAATATTACGTTTTTGCTACAAACTAAATTAACACAAAGGCTAAGTAATTACATTATTCAATTACACAAATTTAAATTGTAAAAGAGCTTGAAAATGGTAGGCTTGGAGATAAAATCTTTATAAAGAGATAGCATACTATTTTGCTATAGAGAAGTCAAAACTTGGCACAGGGGAATTTCCTGTTACAAAAGCAAGAAAGAAACTTTCTGTCATTTTACATTGTACCAATGACGCAATAAAGTTTCAAAAGGCCGTATTAGAATATAAAGAACATCAGACGGGACTTTGAGTGGGGAAATACTATTATCATGAATATGTAATGGGCAAATCCATTCCAAAAAATAAATCTTTGTTTACGACAACACAAATCATATTCACCAAAAGTACGTTGTAAGTATTAGTATTCTGTTCAATTTGCAAGAATAAATTGCAGTGAAACGTAAAAAGCGAGTACGCGATCCTCAAGAAGTCACATCCTTTATTCAACAACGAAGTTCCATTGGTAAATTTCGATTTAACTGCTCTAGCAGCAATATTTTATGAGAGAAAATTAATTAATTAATGAAATCGGTGTGTCAGTATAAAATTAATTAAGATCTCAGAGACGTTCTTTTAATTAAAATAATTGATTCCAATTTCATTAGGCATCAAGAATTCACTTTCGAAGAATCCGTTTCATTAACAGCAGAATCATCGAAGGCAATACCTAAAATCGTCGACGATAAAAAATAAACTGGTAGTGCCAAATGTAGGAATGATAGGGATTATTAGCTTTCATTCAAATTGTCATATTTTGTGGTCATTAATATGCTTCCAATCCAATTGTGACCTGTGATGTAAGAAGAATGGGATAAAACTTAGCTCAGAAAAACAATATCATTTTAAGCATTAGTAATTTTAGCACATTAAATCCCTTGGGGTAGAAAATTTAGGCTACACATGATAAAGGCGGCTGAAATTTATTGAATTGCAGGTCAATACATTACCTTATCTGTATCGCTGAGAAGGATTAGACGTGGTAGGTGAGGAAAGTAAGGCGTACGGAGAAACTCCATGGAATCCATAAACGTGCATGGGGTAAATGCTGAAGAGTAATGGACTCTTATGAAGCTGCGATTGAGGAGAGAGCGATAGAAAGTACAAGGAATGGGAGGAGACAAACAGAAATTTTGGACAGATGAAGTTACCAATTTGATATGTTTTGTTCATTAAAAATAGGGCTAAGCAAGATCTACCCAGAAGGTCAAGCAGGATCTACCCAGGAACCCTATGAGTAGGAACAAGATGAAAACTCCCATTATTAAGCAGTCAATGCATTTGATATTTTTATTTGAAGTATGGGCGTAAAATATATGGAAAAAACTTCCCTTTTCGAATCACAAAATGGCGTCTCAAATGGATAAACATTCGCTGCGCACTTCGCTGGTGGTAAATGTGGATGACTAAACGCAATGCCCATTATTAATTGTTCTCCGACAAATAAAGATATAATTCAAGATGGTTTCCTCTCTCCCGAAGTTGTTATAAGATCATTGGGACATGGATTCTAAATTATACCCACCGGCCTACTACGCATATTTGATATTCCATATAATCGATACGGCTTAGCTCAGCTATCATTAACTTTGACATATTGCTTCGAATATAATTGAAAAATAACGAGGAAACCATGGAGTTCATAGAGACTTAAGGCGATGGCAAAAGAAAATTATTAGGTACTCAAGAAGTAAAATTTACGACATCCGTGCCTTAAGTGGGTGGCGTTTGCTGTTGAATGAATATCCGTTTTGAAAAACACGAAAAAACTTAAGATACTTCGATGACATATCGAGCTGTCGACCTAACCTAAAAGTTTCTGGCATTCTGCCGGAGTTTATTCAACTTCTTTACGAGGAAGAGAATAAATAAAATATTTTCACACTTTGTCGACGGAAAATAAACAGAAATGATGGCACAGGAAAAGGTAATGTTACCTATTCGTCAATAAACACTCAAATTACCTAGAACTATGCAATTATTGAGACATTAAAGCCCATGCCCTTATGTATGAGCACCCGTAATTCAAAACTCTTCACTGAAAACTTTTGGCCCAACTTTTCCATGCTGTTCAAAGTGGAATCAATACATCGATTCTTGCCAAATTGCTCTTTCATTACAGTCACTATCCTTCCGGCGAAAACAATAAAAGGGCAAACGCATTCCAATACATCATTTCGTGACTGGTGACCTCGAGAAATTAATGATGGATTATAAATTTGAACGGTGATAGATCAGGAAACACATTGTTTTCTTTTTTCTCAATGGATTTCAAAAAGTTGGTACGCCGAGCTCTCAGCCTTGGGTGAACGATATGTTACGTCGTTTTGCAATGAAAATAAAAGTACTCTAATTTCAACAACAAAAGTTCACAAAACCGCCACAAAAGGATTTTTTAAATCTAGGCTTCATGAAGTATCTTCTCTTAGGAACACTTAGGGACTCCTGCAACCCACCTCATGGGGTGTGTTGTAGGGGGCGAACATAAAATGCACGACGTACAAGCATAAATAGATATGATACTACTTTGTAATTACTTATTAACATCATTCGAGACAGAAACTTTTAAGTATTATTTTACACAACTGCATCCTCTTACTTGCATTATAAAATTATAGGGGACATAGGGATATAATAGGAAAATTATAAAAATGTATCTTGTAACGCAACAAGCGTGCAAGAAAAAGTGCATTTCATCCTTTCATAATGAGGAATATGTTTTATAGCTCATTTAATGTGAAGTTCATTCGCTAAAATGGGCTTGGCGTAAATTTTGATAAAGGGTTTGGTTGTATCACAAAGATAACACTTTAAAAATTGTACCTTTTCGGCAGGTTAAAAACATTACGACATCGCATGACGTCAAGGAACGGTATCACTATGGGCGTTGTTTATATCTTGTACGTGGAGGTAACTTTTTTAATGAATACTTTTCAAACGAAAACTTTTGTATTCATTTCATTTGCTCAATGCAATAAACGAATGTTTAATAGATTTAAAATGCTATTTTTCCCGCGTACCATAAAAGAGAACAATAGGCACCGTAGCAAAGGGATAGGTAGTTGAAATATAGTCAGAGTAGTCTGCAGTGCATGATGCATGCAATAACAACCAAAAATCCCCTTCTTATTATGTAGATAATTACCATCTTGCTGCATGTGACCCTATTATCTAGCATGTCTCCATTAAATATCCTAGTTGCATATCAATAGTGATGGTGATCTTCACCCCCTGTCCCACACCCCCTCGTGGTGGCACGCAGGGCATTACGTAGGTGTAGATGTAGATGAACATATTTAGATTTTTTTATTTAAGTAGCATGGGTCGCAAAGAGCAAATTGTTCATAAAATATATAATACTTGTATAGTGCCCAGTTTGATTTTACTTCGAGAATCTCTGCTAAGACAAAGCATTCGCAGTTTTTTTGAGAAAGATGTCACCATAAGGGAGTCAACCAAAGACAAATTGTCAGAATCTCCTTCTTTATATCCCTTTTCAGTCTTTTTATTTTTCAAGGTAAGGCTAAAAGCTCAAAACAATATATTCCCTTCGTTTGCTTTTAAAATAAACATCTGTTTCCTTAGCAATATGGAACCTATATCGAGTAGCGACGTCAGCAGGCATTTCAGGTGACGTGAATTTCGTCCATTTTCGGGAGCATTTTAATAGCATTGATATAATTTCTTATCATTACAATAGCAATTTAATCTTTGCGGTTGTCATAGAAAATGTTGCGTTAAATTCCAAAATTGTGAGAAAATTTCGTATCAAATACATCAACAATATCTGAGAAATAAATTTCATGTCTGTTTCTCATTACATAAGCAATAATGCCATTGCATTAATTCCGTCTACATTTACAGGTTTATTAAGGAATTCAAAAAGAAAGAAACCTAATTTGCCTATCCAATTTATCTCCATGGTAACTACGATTCCATATATTATAAACCCATATTTACCCAGAAAAAATTATATTTAAATACTCTCTTTCAGTCAGACCAATATAGTTTGGTCGAATATGTTCTTATCGTAAGTAAACGGAGTAACACAAGTGTTTATCCAATTGTGACGACATGTTGGAATCTATAGAAGAATGAAAGCTGAGCTACTTCCTCCTCTTTTTATCTATTCGCATAATGGCTGAGTTGACGTTAAACGTAATGAGATCACGTTATGCCAAGAATGCAGGCGGATTGTGGAATAGAGTCGCTACACTATTGTGGTGAAAAAAAGGAGGAAGGGACGTACTGGAGGATGGCATAATGGCTGATTTAAGAAGCCAGCGCCCATCTTTGTAGGCACGGATATATACGGGCTTGCTACTCGAGGTACTCGTACGGCTAAAGTTGTTTTTGAACGCAGAAAAACTTAAGAAAGTAGTGAGATGAAAAATGGAATACATTTTTAAAATTCATCAGAGAAATAGAGGAAAGTGTGCAAACAAACTAAACAACCGCTTCGATGCGCAAATTTGAATCGGAACGGCATTTGAAGCGGTGGCGGATCAATGCGTTTGTTGCGTGGTACGGGACACCGCACAGATTCTCAATGATTTTACTGCAGTGGAAATAAACGTAATCAACAAAAAATGATTTTATTACCATCGTCACGGCAACTTCAACTGTTATTCTAGATGGGTAGATCAATTTATTCGTCTAGGACACGCCCTATAAAAATTAGTACATTTGAGTACAGAATTTGATCGCGATTTTACATAATTACTAACATATACTTACACAAAGTCAAATAATAAACACAAAAACTAAACGATCTCCAGCACAATATTGGGCACAGTAACAAACATCCCTAACTGCGAACATTATTTTACGATTCGGTATTGGTGAACAATAATTAGAAATTGTCTTCAATAGCTTGAGTCAATGCAAGTAAAAAGGCATTAAATAATTAAATCAATTTAGGAAAACTCGTTTAAATATTTAGTATTATATATTTCCTATTTCAATGGAACTTACGTATTTTTTTACATTAGTTTTACATTAACGTTTAATAATCAGGTACGCAGATGGATTACCCAACTTGAAGTGTTCTGTAGTTGCATTAAATATTCATAAATTTATGCTTTAAAGCATTCAGCAAACAAACTTTGTTTTAGAGGCAATGGGAGGGAGTTTCAAAATTTTACTGAAGTTGCTTGGAATGAGTTTTGAAGTTAAAGTGGTGGTGTGATTCCAGGGGCAATAAAACCATCTGGATTTGACCGGGTAAAATGTATCAGATCCAGGGGTTGATTATTATACATTTCCAGCATGTAAAGTGGGATTTTGTTTTCAAATAGTTTGTATGAAACACTCCCAAGAAGTATTTTATTCTATTCTGTATCTTCAACCACCTTTTATCTTTAAGGTAAGTAGTTATGTGCTCGTCCTTGCGCAGGTTGTCTATAAATCTGGAGCAGTTATTTGATGTTTTATATGGATTGATGCATTCAAAATGTTCAGGTTCCTGTTGCACTGCAACGAAACGTTGCTCTAGTCGAGGAACAGATAAGCATTACGCTTCCAGACTTCGGCTTCCGCATATCCCGTCTGAACAGAGGATTTAACTTGGTACTTACGGCATTCATCCATTCCCAACTATGCCGTATTGCATGAACGCTGCGCGCTTGGATACGGGGAAACAAGCGAACGTCTGCGAATCGGATCCCCGACCAGCAACAGCTTTGGAAGTCGGAGGCAGCAGGGATTGGGGAAGGGTACACAAGGGCAATTTTTTTTACCCTTAACCTTCCCTCATCAGTTTGTTTTTCTCTCTTGTTACCGGCCAGACCTCCCCAAAAGCCCTTCCAGCCCACTCTCATGTTCTCCCATCCTTCTTGGCTCTCCTGGAGAAGAGGGCTTTCAAGGGGCGGCAGATGTTTTGACCGCCCACCCAGTTTCCCCCCTTACCCTGACGACCACCACCCACCGAGAACAGGGATCGTGGGGGAAAATATACATACAGGGGGAATGCGAGGGGAATGAATAGGGATGAGAGAGCCAATGAGAATCGCCCATTTTGGGAGAATATAGGGGCCCCGAAAATGTCCCTCCAATAGAATTTGATCGTTGCACTGAAATATTGAAGCGCAATAAAAGTCAAAATGTCGGAACGTTGCATAGGGATGCGATGTATCGCCGCTCGTCGTAAAAAGCACAAAAACTCGGCACAAAAGGAATTAAGATATATGGCACATTCATAAGACCGGTGTCGGAAGAAAAAGGATATAGCAGCATTGAAGCGAAAAGAAGAATCGCATTGGGAAAAGACGCTTTTATTCGTAGGCGTGAACTAATGACAGGGGCGTTGAGTAGGGAAGAGAAGAAAAGACTAGTGAAAAGTTTAATATGGAGCGTTGCACTCTATGGGGCGGAAACGTGGGCTTTGTGAAAAGAAATTGAAAATAGACTTAGAGGTTTTGAGATGTGGGTGTGGAGAAGGATTGAGAAAGTAAAGTGGGTGGAAAGGAAGACGAACGATGAAGTGCTAGAATTGGTAGGAGAGGAAAGAAATTTGATAGATGAAATTAGGAGAAGATGGAGGGTGTGGATGGAAAAGGTAATAAAAGGGGATGGCGTTTTGAAAGAAGGGATTGAAGGAAGAACGTTGGGTAAGCGGGGAAGAGGGAGGAGAAGAACGGGTAGCTTGGATAGAATGATGCGAGGCAAAAGGTATGAGGGGCTGAAGAGGGACATCGTGTGAAATTTATGGGGTGGGAAGAATTAAATGTCCATTTAGACCTACCTTCACCAGTAGAAAACTAATCATCATCATAAGACCCACAAAACTATATGCGATTCCGGCATAGGCAAACCCACGGAGAGTGGCGAACTATAAATATGAAATTATAGAGAGAACAAGAAGATCGATTTTCAGAATTGTAAAACGAACGAAAAATAACGACCTTTACAATATCATTAAATTAAAAACAATCGGTGAGATAATAGCAGCCATTCAAAGGAATTCTTCCAGAAACCAGATGAGACAACATCACCTATTCTTATAAAACTAACTTCGAACAAAAGCATAAAGGACGATAGGTTCAAGAGGGCTTCCTGAAAAATACAACAACCCTGCATCAAACCAACCCTAAAGGCCGTTTTACACGGTCTTAGAAACTGCGCAAGTTGATGTTGATTCCGTTTGAGCAGTCGTCTGCGAAAGTCCGTGAAGTAAAAAATTGCGAGGACGCTTGCTTGACAGCTTTACACGGTGCAATGTCAGTGACAATATA
Source organism: Platycnemis pennipes (assembly GCA_933228895.1). Lineage (NCBI taxonomy): Eukaryota > Metazoa > Arthropoda > Insecta > Odonata > Platycnemididae > Platycnemis > Platycnemis pennipes. Next base: position 67,086,131 of record OW121852.1, read on the forward strand.
CTATTCAGTAGCGGTAATACCGTCAATATATCGCATAACGTCAAGATCTGTTAAGCAGCAATTAATTGGACGTGAAAGATGCGATAACTTACCACCACTTGAAAATATGTTTTAAGCCATAGTCTAAACATAATAGTGGAGACCCTAGTCCCGTATACTTAGCCCAAAATTTGCACCACGAACGAACGAATGTGGGCCAAGGTAACAGGTTCTTCCTTTACGCACGAAATTTAAGCTTCCACGTGATTAATCGCCCAGCTCATCATTATTGCACTTTATGCACTGCCAAAGGAGTTGAGTGCAAACAAAAACGCCCAACTCAATCATCAACAACCTATTTAATTGCTAGAATTCCCCAGGCAGTTCGTTGCCGCTCCATCTGCACCATCTAGTGAGAGAAATAAACTTCGAACTTGCGCGAACGGATGTATCAGATTAGAACATGTTCTAATTTGCTCGCAAGCGTTTGCGCAGTGGCGCTGCGTGTCCTCGCAAGTCGTCGCTTTACACGGCGCAATATTTCTTGCGCAAGTGTACTCGCAGCAGCCTGCGCGGTATCAATGACGGTGTAAAACGGCCTTAAAATTCACATTTATTGCCATGTGAAATATCAATTATTTGAAGGGCAATTAATGTGGATTTTCACCGCCGTTCACGAGGTAGATTTTAATTTCACCACAATCCTAAGATTGCTGACCCATGATGAAGACCTACTTTTAAATTTAAATCTACTCATTTTTTATTCAAAATATTGTTTGAGGAGAAATAAAAGCCAATTCATCACCGACGCGAATAAACGCATTAAAACGGGCGACCATGGCTACGAATTTACGAAATTTACCTCCCCTTTCGGCCGCGTGGGAAAGGTATACCGAAAGCTTTCTCTCAATCAGTGAACCACACCGGAAATCCCAAGGGACCCACAGACTCAATCAAACACTACTTTGTGGGAACCCATTGGCCTACACTCCGTGTGGGAAGACGTCGGGGTATCCCCTACCCAAAGATGCGCGGATTTCACGCCCGCTTTCCGCCGGAAGGTTTTCAGCATCTACCAACCAACAGATTTTCGAGTGAGCTTTCAGCTGCGGTCATTTATACTAACACCATTGCCTGTCATTCCCACTCAGGTAGAGAATGATTAGGCTACTACAATGTAATCTCCGGAACGAATTATCATGAGCCGTGAGAAGCTCAATCTCAGGAAAAATTAGCTTGTAGAGTTTTAAAAAAATCTCATTGGTCGATTGCCGCAAGGGTGGGCTTAACGAGCTATGCACCAATCAAACGCTGGATACTCGCGGTGGCTTTGTATACGATGTTCCATGATGAGAGGAAGCTTTTGCCATTGTTTCCATTCTTATGGTAATTGAGGATAAATACCCGTATCTATCAACTGGCTACCTTGTATGCCTCCTCGATAGTGCGGGGCAGGGGGTGAATGATCATCCCCTCATCGCAGCTGTTGTTTCAAGCCTCGCTTTAAACCGAGAGGAAAGGTATACGGATGGGAATGGAAGGATAAGGAGAAAGGGTGGAGAGAAACCCGGCGTCCCATTAGCCAGCTCATAACGAAAGGCGCCAAGGGGAACTTAACGTCCCATACGACGGACGGGGTAATGCACTCGAATGCTCTGCCCAAAGCACTCAATTTGTAGCCGGTTTACCGATGAAAATATCTTCCACAGCCGTGCTTCAAACCCGATAGGAGGGAGTCTATTAATCTAACCACTGAATTAACCCGACCCCAATTATGATAAAACATGCACTACTAAAATGCATTAAAGTTTACTCATATTTAATTACTACCTTATGAGAGTTTACTGTGAATATTATTACCTTTCTCGTTTATATCCCATATACTGGCAGTACATACATCTATATCTACTGAAGTAGAGCGATGGAGAAACTTTCATTTGTGACCAATAAGTCAAAATCACGTACGTATATATGATCTTAGGTTTTAGTTGCTCCAAATGTCAAGATTATGTGGCTCCATATAACCTAAGCCAAACCCGCAGCCATAGGTTAGCCAGATTAGCACGTTACCGACCTACCTACCATGGCCAGCAAATATGTGTTATTGATATTTTCACCGACGAAATAGAAGTCATAGCAGAAACAAAAATAGATTTCAAGTAGATTCTAGTAAACGCGGAAAGGACAATTGCCAGATATCTCCTGGATATTCACAAAAATTAAACTAACGTATCGGTATGCAGTAGGAGAAAATACTCCAAAACCAAAGCAAAACTAGGAAGACAAAATCCTAGGGAGATGAAAAAGTACCTATTGCTATCTGGACAGCCGAGTATCCAGAGATGAACAAAAGCCCAGGCGAAAAGGTCATTCAACCGAAGGACGAATCTACTTTCAGTTGAAAATGCAAGCGAGGATGCAAGGAAATTATTCACTCAAGCACAATTCTGGAGCATGCTTCTTTATGGCAAAAAGGCATGGACGATTACAGCACCAGATAAATCAAGGCTGGAAGCATTTGCAATGCGATGCTGCAGAAGAATGATGATCATCAAATGAATTGACATAGTATCAAACGAAGAAGCCATAAGCCTGCTGAAAACTTTAAAAAGAATACGGGACAACTTAATTGGCCAAACCATGAGACATGATGGCCTCATGAAGGCAATCGTAGAGGGAAGAGTGAACAGGAATAAAGGAAAAGTAAGGCCTCCTATGAGATATATGGAGCAAATAGTGGAGGATGTGATAGAGAGGAATTAAGTAAGGAAATGTATAGAGGTAAGCTGATAGAAGAATCGAGTGGAGAGCTACGTCAAATCAATCTAAGAATAATCATTGACTAATGACGATGATGTAGGGTTAGGAATATGCCTAGCTATAACTAACTAACTAGAGAAATAACTAGAAAAGAGGAATACAGTATGGATGGATTCGATAAATCAATATAATGCAAAGTATAGCAGAGACGATAATTCAAAACCTACATCATTTAGGGTAGAAAACTGTCCATCGTTCAGGAATAAAATATTATTCTCAGATACAGTGGCACCATATCAGCGGAACAGAACGAAAACGTGAGAGTTTGGAAAATCCACACGAACGCCACGTGAGCGAACGAAACTTTGGGGTTTGAAAAAAAAACTGTTTAACCACATGCGCGTCCGAAAGCCTGAGGCTTGATGACTGATTAATCAGGGCCCAGTCCAGTCACGTAGCGAAACCCAGAGGAGGACGCAGGACGAGATAAACCCTGGAAGGCAGGGGCTTGCGCAGCCTTTCGGGGGAACTAGGGTGCGAGTGTGAGCAGGTATTTCGCGTACAGATCACCCACCAACGATAGAGGGAGGGTCAAAGGGAGTGGGGGAAGAATGCAGTGGAGGGTGGAGGACGAAAGGGGAAGACAGACGAGGAAGATGGGGACGCGAAGTCCCCATTAGCATTCTACCTTCCGCAAAGCTACGGGAAAGCTATGGGCGCCTCATCCAATTTCGACGCGTAATTCAGTGACAGCACAAACCATCCCCCACCCACCCACGCACCCCATCCCACCCGATCGGCTCCTATTCCCGTGAATCAAGAGGGATGGTCGACGCGTGGACGGGGATGTAGGTATAGCACGGGCTCGCTCATGCATTCATTGGAGACGAAAGAAAGAAACGAGTTTGTGCACTGAATAGATGGGCGGATATCCGGAATTAGGACGGTTAGGAGGGCGTATTAGAAATTACAGATCATGATTGGGGGAGAACCCAAGATGGCGTTGAAAAACATCGATTTTTACGTGAAAAACGGTCAAATTCAAAGTGTTATATCTCATGAAATAATGGTATTGGAGCAGTGAATGTCATGTCAACATAAATTATCATCCTTCCTCTATGTAACACAGTTCAAATGAAAGCGGTAGTGTACATTGTTTCAGCAGGATAAATGTTTGAAGTTCGTTACGGTTAAGCTCACATCTACCAAGAAAGTTACAAAGAGGATATTAGGAGACATGAGTCTTAACTAGGCAGATGAAGACTGTAATTAGATATAAATGGAATGTTGGATGTTGCTAGAGAGGGTAGAATACTGGATAATATAAATAGCGAGAAAATTGGATAGATTGTAACACTCTGAAGTTAGAAAAACTATCATAGGATTTGATTCGAATGACTATGTTTTGTATACCAATGAATTAATAAGACGAAATGCCTAAAAAGTGTTAGCAAAAGAAAAATAAAGGCCAAAAAACGATATTTTCGTATTTTTATCAGGCAAAATTTTCGGTACGATAGGAATACTTAAAGTTTTAGATTACTACGGACTCATAACGTCACTTATTACACCAAAATTAAGAGCGACAGTATGCGACAGAGTCCGCTCTCAACGGAAGGCTGCAAACTCAACCTATCATCCGACAGATGAGAGTTAAGGTTGCCAACTCTCCCAAAATTGGGCGCATTCAGAATCATCTCTCCTGAGGGGCTGTGTTTGAAACCGTCGAGATTATCTCTAATAGGTAACCAAGGAGTCACGTGGTATAAACACGAACGGTTCGCAAATTTGGTCTATTATAATCGTGCATTACAATCTTGCTATATTGTTTTACACGAGTTTTATCTTATCTGACTCAAATATAGAGCCTTAGAGCAAGGAAAACAAAAAAAAACAATTATTGACATCTTAATGAGCGATACAAACACACCAAATATTCGAACCCTTTCTTGTTTGTACCACGTGACTCCTTGGTTACCTATTCGAGATAATTTCGATGGTCCCCCCAGGAGCCCCCCAGGAGAGAGACAGAAACCTCCCGGAATTTAGGAATCCAATAATCCGTCAAATTTCCTTCAAAGTAAATGGCGCTTAAAATTTTCATCAGTCTCATTTGATTATTTCAGTGGGTGCAAGCTACCCATGGCAAAGAGATCCCAGGTTGATTTACCACATTTATTTCAGTTCTAGGTGTAATATAACCAAATCTGAGATCCATTTCTAACCTTATTCTGCCGAAAACTCTCGGAAGGTTCACCATCCTAGCTAAAAATCTCCCGAAAAGGACCACGTACAAGGTCTCCATCTATCTCTCACTCCATATAACGACACTAGGTGAAATACTGACCTCTTAGACCTGATGGAAGAGTAAGGTATATCAAGTGAAAAGTATGGTCTACGCTTGTGAAAATGCAATAGCCGAAATCTATAAGCCTAACGGCTAAACTACCAGCCGGAAACGAAAGGAAAATAAATAATATCTGAGTGCAAAAACACTTTCTATCGTCTATTCACATTCACTCATTTGGTTTCACCGCTGCGATGCACCACTACCCACCAAACATTAGTGAATAGCAGTTTATGGAAAATGACAACACGGAAGAGAAACGGGAGAATTCCCCTCACACCAAACTGCCTCCCATAAACCCAGACACGCACTGCTCCTAGCTTACGTCATTCTAAGTTGTCTCAAAAGGGCATTTAAAGCGAGACATACCATAGATGCTTCCACACTCCATGAGTAGTACTGCCCAAATTTTATGACCGCGGTGAACGGAGCGCGCTTATAACAACGAAACGTTGATTTACAGCTGTTTGCAGAAATTAACACGGTAACACTGAGCAAAAGGAACATTTTCGTCCAAGTGGACACGGAGACGCTGAATGAAGTCGTTGTGAAAGGTGTATTGCATGAACGTTTGTCGGCTTTCCTCCTTTTAAATTCACCAACTCTTCGCAATTTTAACCTAAATTCCGGCTGCGAACTTTAATTATCGATCCAGAGGTTCCCTGTTTGTTCCACCCCGTAGGAATTTTTGCATTTTCAACGCCTTCCTCACCCGATAATCATTCCTATAACCCAAAATGTCTCAAAATAACATAATGGGCTCGTTTATCATAATTTTATTGCCAAATCTGATAGAATTTGTACTGGACTACGGACCTCGAATGCTCCATACAAAGCAGTCAAGGGTGAGCCGGTCGCCCAATGAAAAGTTTCTGCCACTACCGAGTTTGAGGTGTGGTGAAAGGCCAGCAAACTAACCTATACACCAACCCAACCCCTTCTACTTTTCTTCTTTTTTGTTACTATTGAGAAATATTCTTACATTACCATTAAATTCTACCTCGAAGCGTTACTTTCGAAAGAAACAAGTAAAAACATTTTTAAATGCCTTAGCTTAAAAATTTTCTTAGTCTTGTGGAAAATTTAAGCAGCAAATTTTCGTCAGGTGTCGATTCCCACTCTCAAAAATGGGTTTTCTTATTACGTGAGATTTTCATGGCTTCCAGGGTGCAATGGCGGATTCTTAGCAACCGATGTAGACTTCCTCTCTGCGACTGCTCTCGACAGAATTAGGCCACACAAGCATTTTCGGATTTACGTAACGTATAACTTATTTTCAATTTTTTTTCCAAGAGTCCCATCGTCACTCAAGAGCTACGATACGCCTGTAGGACTCTTCTTGCTACCAACGTCGAAGCCAGCTCGAGGATGTGATAAGTGCCGCCTTTGATGCTGAACGTCAAACTCTTTTCCGACATTAACCACACGATATGCCAAAAAAATCAAATAAATCATTTCTAACTTCTCTTCCTACTAATTTAGTTTAGTTATGTAATTTAGTTAGTTATTTGGTGCAGGGAAGTGAGAAGTTGGATCATTTTCTCCATTAGGATAAGTGTTGGAGAGAAGTAAGAATTTTCCAAAATAAATGCCTTGCGCATTGTGGATTGTGGTGGATTGAAACCAGGAATTGGCATTATCCTGCTCTGCACGAAATATATTAAGGGATCCATGACTAAACCTCCCATCCGACGGACGGAGCACTGAACTTTTAAGTACTCTACACACGACATCCTATTAGGTATTCCGTTGACATTTCTACCGGATTTCAACCCAGTCCCTTAGAATAGGTAATCCAGTTAGCTTCCCTCACCACAATATGGGAGAGAAAAGTTTTATCAGTTTTGCACTCGAAGTGCTCCTCACCACGCACTCAAGTGGGGACCGTTATACCGATGAAAAATCTTCACTCCAGCCGAGATGTGAACCCTGCCCTACGGGTTGGGAGGGAAGTACTCTAACCGCTGCACCAACCCGACCCCGGAATGGGAAGAATGAATGTCTTGCAAAATAGAGAGCCTGGATACCTAGGTATCGCTCGGGGAACCTTATCACTAAATATACTGCAGATAATATAAAAATGATAGCTCTTCCATGTCGCTTCAACTTCCCTGTTATACAGAAAGTATCATACCAGATAATTATGGTACCTGAGAGGAAATTCCATTTCTCATCTAAAAATCAACTAAGGTATTGGTATGCAGCTGCAGAAAGGAAGCCAGGACCAATGTTAAACTAGGAAAACAAAAAATCGTGGAGGTGGAAGAGTTCTGTTACCTGGGAAGCCGAGTAAACAGCGACGGACGAAGTAAAAGAGAAATTGCCAGTGGAATCGCCCAAGCGAAAAGAGCATTTTACCAGAAAAAGATTCTGCTTACAGCTGAAAATAAAGCATGGAAGTGAAGAAAGAGTGAATTTCATTAGAACATACATCTGGAGCATTTTACCATATGGCAGCGAAGCATTGACAATAACATCAGCTGAGAAGCCCAAGGCTGAAAGCATTTGAAACGTGGTGCTACCGAAGAACGATGAAGATTAAATGGATCGATCGAGTGACAAACGTAGAAGTCTTAAGAAGAGTGGGAAGGAATAGATGTCTGCTGAAAACCTTAAAAAGAAGACGGGACAACTTAATAGGCCACATCTTAATGCACGATGGCCTGATGAAGACAATCGTCGAGGGAAAAGTGAACGGGAAGAATGGAAATGGCAATGAATCATAAAGGAAAAAATGTGACGAGATCGTGCCAATAGTGATTGCAGCCTCGGCAGTAATTCACAAACGGGAATTGGAAGTTTTGTATTTAGTAAGGTTGTGCATTCATTTGTGTATGGCCAATTGCGAGAGACTTCCGGAGATTTTCCGTAAAGCACGTCCATGTTCAAATCGTCAAATGTTAAACAAATTTTCCCTCCACTTGCCTAATTATCAGTTGCGCCATTCGCGTGGGACTCACGAAGCAATATAAATAAATCATGGGGTAGTACGAAAGGATGAGCTGAGATCACGCCACTGAGTCGCGAACAATAAAAATATACCAGTCATTCATATCATTTGAGACATTTATCCTCGCACCCACTAACAGGACTGAACAGGGACCTCAGGATGGGAGGTCAGTTCTCCGAGTTTCCATAAAGACCAATAAGAATAAGATAACTAAACATAGTTTTCTAACCGGTCTCTTCGGAGGACTTGGTTGAGAATCAGTTGGAATAAGAATGTTTCACTCTAGTTCAAATTTACTTGATGAATTCAAATCGCATAAGTCCGAGGCACACACAGTTACAGTGTATTTCTACCCCCACTCAGTGTAATAATTTGGTTTCAAGGCGCTCCAACTGCTTAACATAATTACGGGGAGAATGAATAGATGAAACTGAAATACATTGCATCATCAGATGATATCACGAACTACTTGCTTGTCTGAAACGCGTGTCGGCCGATCAAAACTCGATTGTGAAATAAACTATGCTGATTCATTCTCACATAAATAAATAAACTAAGTTTATTCATTCACACCTTAAACGATAAATTCCGCAAACTCAAACTTGAAACCATTAGTTATATTCATAAGATATATTAAGCCTTCTACCTGTACACAATCGACGATAAACACAACACCAACACCCAAGACGGGATTCGAACTCGAGAACTTCAGGTTTGATAGGCAGACGCATTACCTTCATGATTGCCGCACCTATCCCTATTGATGCACAGAGAGGAAAGAGAGAGGTGGAAATTAATGGAGATCAATTATGTAGTCAAAATATTCAACAATTCTTTTTTCCCTCGTAGCATCCAAGACCCCATAGAATAATGAGCTTCATTCCTTCCAACTAAATAAAGTCGCCGTTTGCGTACGTATTTTCCCGGTTTCCCTTGATGTTAACCTTACTCTAGGAATGGTGCCATAGCATTCACCGCCAGTTGCCATGTCTTTGGGTGACATACAGATGTCAACGCATGCGTTCCCAGGGTTTTCATTGGAATTAGCTTTGATCCCATGCGAGCGTAAAAAACATATTCTTGTGCCACACAAATTAGGAGACGCAAGGAAGGCCATAGTATTTCAGTAAAATAAGAGCGAAATTTCGAGATGAAGGGAATACAACTATTATAATTTATAAGAACCCTGGTATTAAAAAATAAATAGGTCCCGAAGGATGAGATGCAAAGCTCGGAAATTTAATGATCGCTCTTGTGAATGAGACTTCAAAAGATTCTTTCTGGGAGGATTGTACGGGAGGAAAAGAGCAAAAGGAGCCCAATTACAACAATGTTAAATCATTCCAGGAAAAGATTCCTCGTTATATAAAGACAGAAATTCAAAAAAAAAATTCTTCCGGTCTTACAACGCCGCCGACCTTTCATCTTTAAAAAAAAAAACGTGCATGGAGGGATCCACGAAAGGTTTGTTTGCAGAATGGAATTTTTCCCTAGTACCGGGCCAAGCAGACTTTACGTAAATACGCTGTTCGGGCTGCCCTAATAGTGTTTAGGTCTTCGAACCTCTATCAAACAAAACTCATCTTCTAAGGCACGATCGGATATGAAAACTTTTCACTTCCGCTCAATAGGGTCACCGGTATTAAGTCCACCATTGATTTCCTTCCGCAAAATTAGACATTAAAATCCATATTGAAGCAACAAAATATTTATGATACATTTCCAGCGCTTTCTCCTGAGCAAAGATACATATTCTTATTAAAATTAAGTAATATGTATTCGACTAAAAAGTGCAATATCCCGTTTGAAGTAAAGCCAGCGAGAAAACATTTGCTGAGGAAAAATTTACATTCTTTAGTGATCACACATGTATATGGAAGACATTCATTTGCAGATGGATTGGAGAATATATCATTATCGGTCAACAATCCTAGGATTGGTTTCACGCAGCCCTCCACTAGATTCTTCTATCGGCCAACCTCTTCATATTCCTATCTTTTACATCCTTCACATCCTGTTCTATATATCTCATACGAGACCTTCCTTATAGATATGGCCGATTAAGTTGTATCTACTTCTTTTTAAAGTTTTCATGAGTCTACTCTTTTCTCCCACTCTTAATACGACTTCTTTGTTTACCACTCGGTCAATCCATTTAATCTTCATCATTTTTCGGTAGCACCATAGTTCAAATGCTTCGACCCTTTTTGTTCTCCGCAGCTGTCATTGTCTATGCCTCACTGCCGTAAAGAAACATTCTCCATATGTACGTTTTGTTGAATTGTTTCCTTTTTTCTACGCTTGTATTTACATCTGTAAGTAGATTCTTCTTTTGGTAGAATACCCTCTTTGTCTAGGCTATTCTACTAATCATTTCATTCTCGCTTCATCCATCGTTGGTTGCTCAGCTTCCCAGGAAACACAACTATTTCACCTCTTCCAGTTTTTGATTTCCTAGTTTAAGGTTGATATTGGCATCTTCTCTCTTGCTGCACACCAATACCTAAATTTTCTTTTTATCGATCTTCAGGTGACATCTGGTCAGTATTCTTTCCTTGGAGAATATAAGGGAGGTAAAAATGGAGAGCGAGCGTTTGAGGGACGAAATCTAATTGAAAAGTCATTGAAAAGGCGATCGGCGAAGGGTAGCAGATTACCACCCAGAAAACAACATTTTGCTCGAAGAAAGAAAAAACCTTGGTAAATAATTATAAAGAGTGATTCGTAATTATTTTTAGGGTAAAAATATATTCGTGTTATAGCCGCGTATTATGCCTGGGTAAAACTAATTCTCATATCTATCCTCCTGACAGTTTTCCTCTCTTAACTACTCACTTATACCTATCTTGCCAACAACACACCGTCAAATCTAGCTTTTTTTACAATTTTATCCGAAGTTTAACACAACATCCAAACAAAAGGCGGTATTTGAACACCTAACCTTTGCGCGACCAGGTCGGTATTATACCGCACTGTGTAAACGCGACCGGCTTAATGAATAATACCTAGTTAGCCAAAGAAAGCCCTCTACGAATGCTATTAATACTACAATCACCTTCTCCATAATTGTTACCCAATGAACTAGGAACAAGGGTACAGTCAACGCCGTTTTAGTTCTAAAAAATAAATTTGGGAGATGAAAATTGATAATCACGTGACGCAGCGAGAGAAAACTTTAGTAACCCTTTATCGCGAAGCACACCATCCACGGCTTCTGATGATATCTGCTACGTGCGGTGAGGTAGAACGAAGTCACTTTATTTTCTCAGCACTCGAGACGTTTTATTGTTTTTTGGTATTTCCTCTCGCGTAGGTCGATGTCCCTTGGCTAAAGTTTCGCCAGCATTCTGGCGGGATTTTTAAGGACCGAAATAGTCGTAGATCCGAAGATATAGATTTCTCTCATTGCTAGTTTTTCGGGCTTACTCTCGTGTATGTTAATCACGTGTAATTAAATGTAATCAAATATAAGTAGACCAAATTGGAGACCTACATAAGGCGGTTAAAACGTTACTTTGCTACCTCAAGATGCCTGCCGGAATGGTGGCGAAAATGTGGTCAAGGAGCACCAACCTACGTGACAGTAAACCCGATAAAACAGCATTTGTCAAGTATTATTGTATACTCGAATGGTCTTGCGAAAGGCAACTCACTCTTGCCTCCATATTTATCAGGAGGTTCAGCGAATGCCTCTCAGGTATTACACTGAAGGCTCTAAATGAAGAATATTGGTGATAGAACGAGAGAAAAATTATGCTCTTGCATTGCCTATTTTCCTCGAAACTTATTTAATGACCTTCGAGCCGGCATGTTTTGAACCCGATCTCTATGGTGTCCTACCCCTCGTTGAAATTGAATCGTCTACGTAATTGATTGGACGCATGGGAAGCAACAGTCACCCGGATAAGAGGATGGGAGATATTTAGCTCGACTGAAAGCGGTATATCTTGATGGAGCCTCTTTTCAAAAGCGATTGAAACGATGTCCCTGGGAACGCTGGCTGAAAGGGAAGGGAAAATTAACTCCGGGACTTTATACAACTTCGGGAAGACCAAATTTGAATCAATCATGAAATCTCGTCCTTTGTGCCAACTCTCTGAGGCAGAACAAGAAACACTATACTGATTTCCCAACTTAAACAAGTGTAAAACGACACTTAAGTAGTTAATACAAAAGCCTTAATAATACTTTTCTTGAATCATCTACACCTACACAATTCCTCTCAGGCAACCATAAAGGCGAGTTGCAGGGGTGGATCAACACCAAACATGCATTACTTATCATGCATAAAAATAATTAGTAATAATATTCTAGTCTGAACTTCAGCATTGAAAAAAGATAAAAATATCAAAGTAAGCATGCAATTACATGTAGTCCGTTGGTTTTGCCTAAAGTCCTTATACCAACATGCAACTACCTTGCTATCAATTGATACATTGGATTTTAAGTATGGGATATATTTACATCAACTCACATCCCTAATTATGCGAGGAAGGAAGAACATTTTGAATCTGCCAGTTCGGCAATCAATTTCTCTAATTTTATGACTATGGTCCAGCCTACCATAGTAAGTTGGATTTGGCATTATATTTTTGACGTCATCAATCAATATAATATCTTGGAATTTATTTCTGATATTAAAAGGAAGATATTAAGTGAACCGTAATTACGGCAGCATTGACTACCATACCATCGTTTCATTTGACCCAGAAGGAACAACTCTTAGGCAAGAAATAATCACGGCTTTTTGAACCGTAAATCGTTCAATCATTCATTCATTGGTATTCAATTCCAAGATCTATCAATAGCAGTCCTTTGCACCCGATTCACACTCAGACCACATACTTCAAAGAGAATACTCAGTGTACTCTTTATTTTCCATTACCTCATGCGTAGTCATTTATTGTCTTTCAAATTTTGTTAATATCTTTCAATACGTTTTCCATCGTTACTTGAATTTCAACCGAAATTTATTCATCTCCTCATTAGTCAACATATTGGAAGTATTATTGACAAGAGTGGAAGAAATGAATATTTTGTCTCAATCTCGCCCCAAATAAAGACAGTTTATTATTATGAATTGCTGGTTCGGTTACATTATGGAATTTTTTAGTCCCTGTTCGCACGAGGACTGGCCACTTTTTTTTGTTCTTTCGATTTCCCTCCCTCTGTTCCCTTTTTTGCCGTGGCAAGTGTCCGCGACCGTGTTTTGTTTCGTGAGTAAGATTTTGGCCGTTGAGGGCGCTCGAGAGGGAGGAAGAGATTTGTGTGGGCTAGGCCCAGAAGACAAGAGACCTGTGCGAACCAGTGAACGGAGCAGTGACCTGCCTGAACGGCATGCATGTATGAATGTGTGAGTGACCAAGCCGATCCTCGGAAGACGTCGGACAAGGTATGCGAGCGCAAGCCCGGCAATTTCCTTCTCTTTCACCCCCTTTTATTAAGTGACAGTTTTTTCTTTAGTTTTTCGTTTGTTCCGTTAAAGGCCAGCCTCCTTGCTTTATTTTACCCCTGTGGGGCCTTACTTGTCTGGGGGCATCACGGCAACGGGCGCGAACAGTCCCTATATCCCTCTTCATTTGACCCATGTACATATCCCTTAGTCTTCCTTATTGGGTCTTTCCTTCTATTTTTCCCTCAGCTATGTTCTTTCCCAAATCCATCTTGTCTCACAACGCGTAGCAATCCACCTAGTTCACCTCTATGCTACTGTACCCCTTATACACCATTCTTCCTCGCCTTCCCATATAATTCTTCATTTTTCTATACACCCATCCACTTCATTTGAATCATCCTATATCAGGCCAATAATGGATCTCAAATGTACAGTATTTTCTATCTGGCTTTTCCGACGGTCCACGTTTCTGAGCAATGCAGTTCCACACTTCACACTACGTTTTTCATATACTGCCTCCTTGCTTCCATATTAATCCTTTTTTAACACAGTGGTGGTGTCTCCGCATTGAAATATTTCTAATATTGAGCTACTCTACCCTCAGTGCCCATCACACGCTTTTTCTCTTCTCCGCGATTCCACATAGCAAAATTATCACGTGTGTTTCACGATTAAACATCGCAGAATGCGCATCATTAATCTTTCGCAGCTTGAGTTGGCGTGGAACTCGTCATACATAGGATGTGAGTTAAACGATTGTAAAAAAAATATGTATACAGCTCTACGAAAAGGTTTAATTCTTGTTTGTTAACTGTTTAATTATTGAACTCTGTATCTCAATGAACCCTTGGCTAGGGACAGAGGGGTCCATATGGCCTCATCTAGCCCAGGATGAATAAAGAAATAAATAAAGGTTATTACGGGCACAGGATAAAATAAGGATTGGCCCAACACATGATTAATCCAAGATAGTAAATAATTTGGCACAATTTGAAGGACATCCAACATCCTCCCGTGCAGATAAGAGTTAAAAGTAATGAAGACTGCCAGGGTAGACGGGTGAACGACGCGTGGTCCAAGTAATTCAAATTTATGGGTTCGATTCCTGATCCGGGCTTGAGCATGAATTATTTTATCTTAGGACATTATATTTGATGCTGAAATATAACCTAAGCAGTCGGGAGAACATAAAAATAAATTCTACCACCATCACAAATAATGAAGCTAGCATGAGAGCTGAGAACCAACATTTCTCCCGGGGTCACAGAAGATGCTAAAATTAGATAAGGATGCATTTGATCTGAAAAACTATCAGAGCGATGGAAAGTGATGGGAGAAAAAATCTCGATCCCGAAAATTAATCCCTAAATGGGCAAAGAGAATAGAGGCATTGAGAGGCTCACCTCTAAGAGTCTGTGACACTTCTGATAGTTTGAATGTCCATAAAAGGTGACTATGTTATCCAGGCACACCTCTAACGAGAGGATGAGAGAGGAGATAAGGGGTTGAAGTGAGAGTGGTAAGGGGGCGTGGCTCAGGCACGTGATCAGACTCGCGATGGTTAATGCATGAGGTGATGGGGGAACTCAGTGTTGTGTCCACATAATGCGATCCCGAGATATCTCGTCCCCACCAACACAGGACGAGTACGATAGGGGGGGGGATTTTCAACCAGTGGCTCTATCCCCCAACCCATAACACTCCTCCCCCCCTCTTCCGAGGGCAATTACGACGCGCGATGCCAAAAAAGATCATATCGCGAACGGCGGTCGTTTTAATTATTCCACTCGCGTGCCGGATTACGCTCCCATTTCGTAACGGTGCGAGGCTGAGATTTCTCGAAACTGAGCAATTCCCCGTAAATGCCGTGGGTTGGAAAGTTAAATGATTAAATGCAAGGCGCTTAAATTACCCGAGTATCATGGAGTAATAAACAGCGAGCAATGAGAACGGATTCCAAAAAAAAATGTTTCCCTAAACATTTTTGCGCAGGTATATGCGTTCAAAACTGTTGCTGATGATTTTTGAAAATCAGAAGTCCATGGAGTTGGTGTGGTGACTAGAGTAGTTACTGGCTTTCCACCAGGAGGGCCCGGGTTTGAACCCTAGCAGTGGCAGATATTTTTCACTTGTTTAGCGGTCCTAAATTTGACTAACGAAGAGCTCTTCGAGTTCAGTACTCTGTCCGTCGGATGGGATGTTAAACCTTGGATTCCTTGGCACCTTTCGCTAAGAGTAGACTGATGCCAGCACCGGGTTTCTCTCCCCCAATTCTCTGGTCCCAGAAATATTTCTCTACAAAACAATTCTGTCCTTAAACATTCTCTGATCAATTGGAAAGATGTTAGGAATTAGGGAGAGGTTATCATACATCCTAATGGTGCAAGTGACTTCAACTGTCGCTCGCATCCCCCCACCCCCCAACACAACAATAGAGTCGCGTGATTTAATCGCGATACAATAAGTAATTTAAAAATTTACTACTTACGCCTAAGATAAATATGGTCTCATAACGCTAATCGTGTTATGAAAGTCTATGGAAAGAACAGAAAAAAAATGTCCGGAGCACGGATACACGGAGCCAGCAGTGAAGGCCCTAAGAAAAATAATAGAGATCATCAAGGGGAGAGTTTCGTCAAACCGTCCATATGATTGATGATTATAAATAATAACAAAGTCCAGTGATGACATTCACCAGAAATTGAAAAACACTTAGCGGACTGAATCTAAAATTCCTATCGAACTATATGATTTCGAATAAGTACAAGAATCACAGTTTCACAGACGATAAGATAGGTGGAGTTTTTTTAAACAAGATGGAATTTAATTTCACACTAAAACGTGTTTTGACATATTTTGTGATGCTTTTAGTCACTATTAAGATAAGGAGTAATACAAGGGAAGTAATTGAACGCAGAATGTTAAGAAAAAGATTAAGAAAATAAAGAAAAAAACATTTTGCATGTTAGGTAGACATAAATGGGAAACACACGATATGACATGGAAAGATAGTTATCAGCTTCTTTACACCTAACTCGTTCCCAAAAGGCTATTAATGTATGCACTACGCGATTGACGGAAAAACAGAGCATGAAGCCAATGAATAATGATGAAGTTACTAGACAGAGGACAAATTTCTTTCGTGAAAGTTGGAAAATCCAGAAAATATTGCCTTTCATCTTGGTGACCAACCACGTTAAAAGCATCCTTTTCCGGAGCCGAGTTTTTCAAAGCGGAGGTTAGCCCATATGCGGTGCTTTGCCCGACGGAACATGAAAGGGAGGCCCGACCCGTTCCTCTTCATTTGCATTCAACGGAAACTTCTCCTAAGCTTCATGTTGCCCCCGTGTGGGTATCAGCTGGGGAATTAAAGCCAGGCTTTTGATTCGAACCAGGAACCCAAGGGTCAAAGGTCGAACGCTCGAATTCCCGTGAAACGAGCAAAATATTGGAGGAATAAAAAAAAAAGTTTCCATCAAGTGGACCAATTGGAGCAGAATTCTAGCTTGTGGATATTATGTGAATTACCAAAGGTTAAACCAGACTTTACCTGCTAATGGTTACTGCTCGATAAACGGTCTTTAAAAATTTTCTTTGGCCATTTCACCCATAACACGATGACGATCATGGAACTTTTATTGATTAAGTTTCAGCTATAATCTATAATTCCAATTAATTAACATTCTCGCAATTTCGAGTTTTAAAACACAGCATTCGGTACCAATTCTAATTTATAGTATTTGACGCAGCTCTGCAATGTAAAATTGCATTACATAATATTTACATAATAATTACATCCTCTCAAGTTTCATCATTCTATACCTATTTGTTCCATACGTTCACGCCATTTGCCTATTCAACCAGGTAGCGATTATTTACAGCTTCGAGATTTACTCTGTTGGTCGTGTCGTAATTTTCAATGGTTCTCGTGAAATTGTTTCTTTTGACCAAAACCAGCTACGTAAATGGTGATTTTGTGTAATGAAGCAATGATGTCAACTTGGTACATATATTTTTTGTTACTTTTCCATTTTTGTACGGTGACTTTTGGCTAACCTATCACAGGTCACCTAAAGATTCCTTCTATTGTTTTTAAAATGCGTTTTAAAATATTGTACAAAAATTGAAGCAATAAATTATTAATTGTCATCATTATTAAAAATACCAACGGTATGCATATCGAAATTGTGCAATATAAATTGTAATCAACAGCCGCTGGTGCAAGGTTTTCCTAAGAACAAAACTGTAATTACAATTAGTAGTGCTAGATGACGATAACAAGATTTTATATCTGTCAAAAGCAAATTAAAGATCCACGTCGTAGACGGGTATATGATCGGGCATTGGTTCAACGAATCTTCACGGAAAAAGTGTCTGCAGATTCATAGCGTCTGTCGAGACGTCGATCGCCCTCTTTTGCTAATGAATCAACACTGTCTAGATTCGGAGGGAATCTATTAGGCAGGATGAGTAACGGAGGGTTACACGTTCACGCTGATCTATTTTTCGTGTAAATATATTGGTACTCAAAACCGGTACTTGTAAGTCATCAAGGCTAGTTAGAGTAAAAAGATGAAGAGAAATACTAAATTGTTGAAAACATTTTTTCGTTTAAAGTTATTTTATACCTGTTCGTTAATTATCATGTTGTTGACGTTCTTTCATAATTTTGACGGAATTAATGAACCTCGTGGAAGTAACTGGACTAGGTGAGAGTGAAAGATATTAGGGCCTGACTGTGACTTTGAAACTTTTGGAGTGGGGAAATTCCGTCGAGTGTGTGGGCGTTCAAACAACTTATTATTTGCGCATGCGAGAGGGAAGGTTGAACTAATTCACTTTGTGTGTAGCAGTGTGGAGAAAAAGGGACCATTACAATTTGTATTTCTAATTTTTTAGCTTGATAAATTGTACCTGAGCAACCTGCGCTGTGAGCAGCATGGATGGCAATGCCATTCGATTTAAAACTCTGCTGTCAATTAACTTTCTCCAAAGGTTTAAAATATTTTATGAGCTCACTTCGAGCGGACTTCATCGCATCCCGGATAAAATTTCACGTTACACTACCAAATCAATACCTCATGCTTAAAAATAATTTAGGAAAAATAGGAGCCTCTATTATACAATCATTAATTACTCTATAGAATTCAAAACTTTGGGGAGAATAAAATTCTTAATGAATTCACACTAGGATTATTAGCCGGCCGTGGTAGTTAGGCCCGTAAAGCTTCGGCCCCACAATCCAAATTCCAAGGGTGTCAGGTCGGAATCCATCCTATGGTATATATGTCGTGTTCATCTAGGGATGGATGTTAAAATTAAGTTAGGTTCAACTATGCGATTCAACCTGAGTATTAAGAGCTTTGAGTAAGAGTAAGAGAGACTTTGAAATCTAAGCATACGGCTGCCTAAAAAAAGGTGGGTCGGCCACAACTGTTCGGTTTGGTAGCGCCACGGCGCGCGGCGGCGTTACCAAACCGAAAAGTTGTGGCTCGTAGAGACTTCGTCAACTTCTAAGCGCATGGACATGAATCTGTCCCCAACATCCCACTAAACGTTCGGACGTCCCACAAAATCTTTTGCCGTGTGTTCACAAAGGAGAAAACGCATGAAGGTTGAATATCTGCGGCGATCTGCATCTACCCAAGAAGTGGCGTTTGCTGCAAAAAATACGCATTCAAGCGGACGGTAACGATGCTGCCGCTAAAATTATTCAGGGAGCAGCTTTGACCACACCAACACGTGCCCGGAAAATGAAAGCCTCCTATGAAAACCTCAAGAAAGAGAAAATGATAGTGCTGTACTCTCTTGAAGAAGCGGTTGCGCTAATTGTGGATCTCGGCCTATCAAAAGAACAATATACAAAACTCAGAGAGCATTCTCTGCTGCGACATGCGGACCTTTATCCGTCATACGCGAGAGTACCTACTCGAGGCCAAAACAAACTGCTATCCAGAGGAAGTGACAGTTACCGACACCACAGAAGACGAAAAACTTCAGACGCAAAACGAGAATACAGCTCGCCGATTTTTTTGACCACCCTCCTTTGAGTACGGCCATCACAGGTATCAATGAAAATACTCATCCCATTGTCATGTAGATTCCCAATGGACCCACGCAAATTTGGATAGTTTTGTAAGGACACAGCACACCTTTTTGTATAACTTTACGGATGGTACAAAATGTCCAGTTCTGTCCGTAAGGTTTTTGTACATGGCAGTGAAGTAGCCTCAGCTGCAATGTTACCGATCGGACAACTTTCCGAGGAAGCGCAGGAGGTGCGAAACAAAAATATAAGATATTATAGTGAGCATCATGCAAGGAAATGCTCAAGGTGGCTATTCGAACTCAACAAAATCCGTCACAAACAATTTTAATTGTAACCTCCCAAAAATTGTCCGATACATTCAAAAGGCTCCTCCTCTCCTCAGATCCATTGATATCCTCAAATCAACTAATTGTATCAAAATCACAGTCAATTTTGCCCGCACAAATAAGATATTTACTTAAAAGTGCAGAGCAGACTCATCTGGGTCAATAAACTGAATCAGATATTGAAAATTATACAACTTTAAGGTAAAATGATTTTTTATTTAAGCTTAATATTCGTTTAATTCATCAACGATTCGAAAAATTCAAAAAAAAAACTCTTTTTTCGATTTCAGACCACTGTGTGGCTCACCGGCAGTACAACCAGTGCAAAGCGAGTTCGCTTGTGATTGTCATATTAATACGTCCAGAAAGTAAATTCCATTTGCGATTTTAGTTTCGGCACGTTTGCGCATCTCCTCTGATTGACTGGAAATAAACTGATACACATTTGAGACAGCCAGGAACTGTTCTCGCTTCGTGGTGAGTGCTTACTGCGTTCAGTTACTTAATTTTAAAAAATACCGTCGCATGCTCAGTCGCAGTATTGTTATCAATTACGACAATGCACCTCCATACACGGTTAATTTGACAAAACAACTCCAACGAAGAACTAGCTGGCCTGGAACGGTTTTGACGACAGCCCTTACAGCCCATACTTAGTAACTCACACCATAGCTGGTGAGTTTCTTCTCCTTTCGTAACGAAATTTTTATATCTCTGGCCATTGGCTCAACGACGATTAAACTTTTAAAACCAAATCTGCTTCGCTGGCGATTTCCTACAACTAAGAGAGAATGCAGAAAGCAGTTCCTCACTCTTACATATGCCTAAATAACGGTGAAAACTACGTAGGAAGATTTAGTAAGTGTGCATACAATGTTGAAAAAAAAATGAAGTAAAAATATTTTTTCCTTACTGAACTTATTTTCTGGATGCACAAAATATTTATCTTCGATTTAGGAATCAAAAATATAACATGCATAACCTTTTCTTTGTTTCCAAGCAATGGGCACATAGGAAGATTGAGTAAGTGTGCATATAATGTTGAAAAAAAATGAAGCAAAAATATGTTTTCCTTACTGAACTTATTTTCTGGATGCACAAAATATTTATCTTCGATTTAGGAATCAAAAATATAACATGCATAACCTTCTCTTTGTTTCCAAGCAATGGGCACATCACAGAGGACGACCCCGAAGCCAGCTTCCCTGGTAGGTATTATTTGCTGTCCTTTATTCCAACAAGGAAATCACGAAACGCGAAGAGGCAGCACGCGAAGGTAACTACTGCTAGGAAAACATGAAGTTGCCGATGCGAACTCGGAGAGAACGCTCCAGGAAGGGAAAAAGTTCGCGAGCGCACGTGCTGAAAAACCCCGATTTCCGTGAATCCCAACGAGATAGGAAGGTCGATTACCCTAGAGCGGCCCTTTCCAGCCGGGTAGTTTTAATGAAATGAAAACTAGAGCCCCTACACGTTGTTTTCCCTGTGGGCAGAGAACTCCTGACTTTGGGTCCATAAGCTCAAGAGATCTGAGCGGAGAAAAGGAGACTTAGGAAGCCTTCTTGCGTAACTAAAGCGAAGGTCGGCGAAGGTACTCGCACGGCGGGAGGTATGACGAACGTAACTTCAAATACACTGCGTATTATTCTTGTATTTGCCCAACGGAGGAAAAGCAATGAACATGAAGGGAATATGGACGAGAAACTAGAGGCCTGAGGAGGATGACCATGTGCAAAGACACAATTTGATTAGCGCTCTCTTTACTGTCATCTACATTATTCATTGATTCAAATGAACAAGTAGACATAAAACGTCACGAGATCACATGGTGTAAACAAACCAATTGGGTGGTGGGATAGAGCTACTATAAATTGTTGTGAACGCCATAACTGATTCATTTACTGCGATTGTACTGTAATTATCTGATGAAATTATCTTTTTTCTTGGCTATTATTGCTTATAATCTTTGAAAATCTTTTTCCAACGGTTATTGACTAATATATATTTGACTGTTGATGCTAACTTCAGACCTGACGATGAAACGCTCCGTTGAGTAACATTGGCCATGAAAGGGATATAAAAAAAACTGTGGATAATGAAGTAGAGTAACCATAATTTTTAACTGTAATTAGTCTCCCAGTTTACTCCCTCCATATCCTCAACACTCGTCGAATTCTGTAACACTTACAAAGAGACATCGAGACAGGTGCTCGGGATCCTAATGAAGCATTTTTTTCTGAAACTATAGAGGGAATGCGGGAAGAGTAATTACGGCTTTCTTCCACATAGGCCCGGATTCACGAAAAAAACGTAACTATAGAATTTTCCTCTGTATTATTGCTTCGAATGGCACTCTTCATACAATAGCCGTGGCCGATGAGGCGCTGTACCAGTCATTTTCTGCCAGTATCATGTTCACTATCAAAAGAAAAATTGAGTCACAGAGTCACTATTACGAACGCGGTTCTTGAGAAATTCTAAGTGAAAACATTGCTGTCAACTAACAAGTAATAGTAATCCTAAAAAAAAAATGGTTGGCGAGTTTACGTTGTGAAGTTTTTTTTTCATTTTAAAAAAGAAAAAATTAGTTCTTTTCCACAAATATATTTTTAAAAATCTACCGGTTTCACACTAATCTTGAGAATGGCCTGAGAAGTCCGAAACCGGTAGATTTGTTAAATATATTTGTGGAAAAGAACTTAGTTTTTTCTTTTCTAAAATGAAGTAATAATCCTTTGAGAAAGTCCCACGACCAATCGAGGCCCATCCTATTCACGAAAGTATCTTTCTATTTTCAAAATCTGAACATATTAGGCCTGTCGGCACGTAGGGCCTCTTTTCGGGCAAACATATAATCCCGAAATTTGCTTCTAAAGTGCCCCAAGGGGGTTGTTAGCAAGGAGAAAAACCACTTTGTAATATTCCACAAGTTTATTCTAGGTTTGTACTACAATCGAAACCTAGGTCGGTGTCTCAATAAGCTTGTGGAATCTTACAAAAGGGTTTTTCTCCTTTCTATACCATCATGCGGTTCCACCAAGTAAAGCTTTTATTCCAAGTAGGTTAATTGATAATCCAGCAAATAGTTTGAAAATTAAAAACTATTTTGTTACTGCCGCAAATGAATGGGATTGGGCATTTTACAGTGATCCCGTAAAATATTCGAAAGGAAAAAAATTCCCCTATAGGCTCGAACACCAGAGTGCTCGAACCTGCACCATCTTGCGGGAATGACTGGTACAGTAAAATAATTGCGTCATTTGGACCCCAAGCATCTGTCTCGCGATATCTGGTTATTCGTTAGCAAAACTTTCGTGCGATTCCTCCAAGTGTAAGGGCTCGCAATGTTGTCTAAAAAACAAACATTATTTATCCAACATGAACGCGAGAGACGCCTGTCGTCCATCTGGTAAGTTACTAGGCTACATCCATTATCAACTCGTCCATTGATTCGACGCATTAGTATGTTTATTCTCCATTGCATATCACACTACCTTCATGTAACTTACATGAGAGGATTTCCTTTTCCATCAGGCTATTCCCTTACATTCATCCTCTCATTTTTTTAATTCTTTCCTTTGTTCACTCTTTTTCATTTCTCCCCGTTCATTTTCACTCTGGCGAGTGTCAGACCACCATTCCCTAAGACTGAGACATTCCCTAAGCCTAAGACATTCCCTACATGGTAGTCCCATCCATTTTTTTAAAGAATTTTCATCAGAATCTTCTTTTCTCCCACCCTCCTTAGAACCTCCTCCCTTTAGTGTAAAGGTTAAAAGATCTATCAATTTAATGTTCACCATTATTCTCCAGCATCAAACTTAACATGCTTCAAGCTTTACTTTTCCTGCCACTGCCACCACTAACGCTACCTGACAAAAAGGATGTAGATTTTGAATGGAGTGTTTCTAGATGACTTTCAGAAAAAATTTTCATCTATTAGAAAAAAAAACTCCTATGGTGAAATGTCCTATTTTACTTGGGGTAGGTAATTCGCCAATTATTTCGAAGTTTTTCACCACAATCAATAATTTAGCTTCCTTAAGAGATAGCAGAGACAGAGAGAGATCTGAAGAAGATTCTAGAAACCATGAAAAGGATAATGGCCAGATATCAGCTGAAGAGAAATAAGAAGAAGACTAAGATATTGGTGTGCAGCAAGAAAGAAGAGGCCAAAACCAATGTCAAACTAGGAAAACAAAAACTTGATAAGGTGAAAGAGTTCTATTGCCTAGGAAGCCGAATAACCAAAGATGGACGAAGCAAGAAAGAAATAGAAAGTAGAATAGACCAGGCAAAGAGGGCGTTATATCAAAAAAAGAATCTACTTACAGCTGGAAACACAAGCGAAGAAGTAAGGAAGCAATTCATCAGAACATACATCTGGAGCATGTTTATTTCACGGCAGTGAGGCATGGACGATTACAGCAGCGGAGAAGAAAATGGTAGAAGCATTCGAAATGTGGTGCTACAGAATAATGATGAAGATTAAATGGATCGACCGAGTAAGTAACGATGAAGTCCTCAAAAGAGTCGGAGAAAAGAGAATTCGGCTGGCAACTCTAAAAAGAAGAAGGGACAACTTAATCGGCCATGTCTTGAGACACGATGGCCTGATGAAGACTGTCGTCGAAGGAAAAGTGAACGGGAAGATTGGAAAAGGCAGGCCTTGTATGAGATAAATGGAACAAGTTGTGAAGGATGTAAAAGAGAAGAATTACGTCACAATGAAAAGGTTGGCCAACAGAAGAATGCAGTGGAAAGCTACGTCAAACCAATTCTGGGATTGTTGACTAATGATGATGATTATAAAGAGTAATATTACTTCACTATGCCAAATTTTCCCCTAGCTAAATACCACTCTAACTTTCTACTATTTTACTTATCTTAACCATTATTTTTATTTGTTTTCATACAAACGTGTAATGAATGTTTTCTGCAAAGTTACACAGCCCTCTTCCGGCGTGATACTAGTATTTTATATGACAGTTACCTCGTAGGCATACTGTAACATCATTATAATGTATTTTCCACTAAAGATTACCTCTGAAGCGTTCTGTTTAACTTCAGTAATTTGAAACAGTATTAAAGCAGTCGAGAAAAAAATAAGGGGCATTATATGCGCAAAGGATGCTGAGCGGAGAGATACGAAGGGATACGATGCCCAACGGGTTGATTGAAGAAAAGAAAGAAAAACATCCAAGTCTATTACTGAGCAGAAATGCACCCTTGGCTGGTAATAGGAAAAATAAGACCCACATAGAAGAAAGCGCGTTTCAGATAGGAAGAAAAGAAAATCCGAGCCATTTTTTTATAACTAAGGAAAACATAACTCTGGAATGAAAAAACAACGCCAATGAGAACTATGCACTAGAAACTCGGAAATAAAGCATCATATACCTTTAGTTCTGTTCAACATGTAAAGCTAAACCATTTATTTAGGTGGCCAATAAATTGATGAGGAACAGTCCAACTGCTTATTTAAATTTTAAGGGTGAATCCAGTTAATGAAACTGAAAAGAGATAGCAGAGGCGGATTATATGACAGAGGACAGAATCGTGAAACCATATTTGACAATAATAGTTGACATAAAATTATGAAGATGCTTAATATGTTGTATTAATTAGGAATGGAGTTTTTGCCATATTTTTTATTGTCGAATCTGATAGTTTATTAAATAAAAAGACCGATATTTTTCCGTTCTTCCATCCGTTAATTAGTTCTCGATTTATAAGCGGCGAAAAACTGAAGTTTTTAACCCTTTCGAAAAAGTGGGCGTGCAAAGGACTTGTGCGTCATCCACTCCATCCAATCATAACTTCGAGACCGCGAAGCTCCTTCGCCTTATCAAAATGGAGGACATAAAGCTGACTCTGCCAGTGGAGGTGGTTGCAAAAGGATCTCTTCAGACAGACCTCCCATCCCCTCCTCCACTCCCTTTCCGTTCTTTCTCAATACTGTCAAGGACAGGAGGTGGATGACGTATTAATCCTTAGCGCAGCTCGTTCAATGGGCGTCACCTTTTGCTTATTTAATTGATTGATGTTTGAGTGATTGATTTTTTTCACAAAAACTCATTTTTCGTTTCCATCTAACGATTTCGGGTACAAAATAGCGTTTTTCGGTTCCAAGTAAACAAAAGTAAATTCCAAGTAAACAAAAGGAGATCCATTGTCCAGGGACATCCTGGACATCCAGGAAGTTCCTAATTTCAGGATTGAATTCATTGAATATAGATGATGGATTGAATTTTTGACACGAATAGAGGTACATCATGATAGTGGTACCGTGCAAGTCCGAGGGCAAGGGTAAATTTTCATGGAGTTAACCATATTTTAGAAATTTAAGAAAGCCTTTTTTCCTACCCTCAATCCCCAAGTAGTTCGAAATATGATTCTCCTATCATCATGCGGTCTTTAAAGTCTATTCCCTTCCACTATTCTCCAGAATTTTACTCTATAAGACCACCTTCAATGATCCATTGCCTGTATCACTTTATCTGTTCACCTACTTGGCCTCCTAATTTACCCTAGCCGTTTACTTTCCTCCCAAAAATACCTGCGGGTCCTCATTTGTCTTACTGCTGTCTCTCGTACCTTGCTCACGCTTCTCCATGCACCTCATACGTCATCGTCGTTCTTCTGGTCCTGAGATAGCATATGCTTTGCAATCATCTAACGCCACCATCCAGATAAAACCCATGGAAAATATTTTGTAAAAAATATGGCTCTATTTAGTCGGTGCAGCTGCGCCGGACAACCTTTGATGACAACATTCTCTCTTCCTTCGTAGCTTCGCTGAAAAAAATAGAACCAATTTACGACCTGCGAAAGCGTTCATTCCAACATCCTCATAATATATTTACCACTGGTATGTGCCAGAGGTTCTCTCATATTAGTAAAATCCTCTTTCGTAAATCCAATTCTGACGTGTATTTCTTCCACCTTAGTCTCTACTACATACTTTCCCCAACTTGGTAACAACAATCTTGGAGCAGGTAGTGAATGTTGTAAAGAAAAATTACGTTAATGTAAAGAGGTTTGCCGAAAGGAGAATGTAGCGGAGAGCCGTGCCACACCAAACCTTTAAATTGTTACTCATTATGATGATAATATTTTAGTATCCGTTATCTCAAAGTAATTGAGTACTGTAAAAATAAATTTTATCCCTACAAACTAAAAAATGTTTTTATAAAAAAAGAAGATCGACAAAAGTAAATCAATTATTAATGGAACTAAACTTAAAAGCAGATAAAGACATATCGAGTCTAAACATGAAAAATATTTTGAAAAACGATTTTCAAGGAGAACATCTTCTTTGAACCTCGATTTTGAGTTGGCAGTGAATTTAAAAGGAGTCAGAGTCGAGAATCGTGTCACGAGTCGGCGACAGATACTTCTGCGCCCTCTTGGAGATCTTACGCAAAGGTTCAAAAGAAGTTAACCCGGGTACACATAAGGTCTCAAGGAGCATAGCAGAGAGACAGTATATCTGGGATACGTGAGATACCAATGAGTGAAGGCAGATGCATCTCTGTGTAGATGAAAAAGTGAACTAGTTCACTACAATAAAAAGCTAAGAAAAGAAGCACGTTCCGTGAAAAAAAAGTGTCACTTGGTAACAGGAAGAACTTGGTAATTCCCCAGAGAATAAAAGTTGAGAGCCACAATAAAGTCACGAAATAGTGCAAAAGTTTGGTTGTGGATATAAATTTCTACACGTACCATATCAGCCAGGCCGAAATAAGCTAGAAAGGTCACCAAAAGCTGAAAGATTAAAGAACTAATTTTTCCCTCACTTACACCAAGACCACAAGGCAAGTGAATTTTTATGGATGAAATATAATTACATATCCCATATCATCTTTTTTCACCCAGGTCTATTTCACCTCATCTCGATTTTCAGAATTACGGCCTACATTCATTCATAGCTTAATACGCAGATGATATATTCCTAACAGATCATCACTCATAACAAAGAAGACGTAAAAAGAACAAGCAGTTAATTTTCTATTTTTATTCTCGATACTCCGGGATGATTAAATATATGTCTGATTTTGCTTCTACATATAGTTTTATTAACCCCTGAAATCTCTATATGATAAAATATTTTATTCTTTTGGGAAGGAAATCTGGCACGTTTCTTTCAAATACCCAAACTGCATGTTTACAGGCAACACACTACACTTAAATTGGTTGT
Source organism: Platycnemis pennipes (assembly GCA_933228895.1). Lineage (NCBI taxonomy): Eukaryota > Metazoa > Arthropoda > Insecta > Odonata > Platycnemididae > Platycnemis > Platycnemis pennipes. Next base: position 67,114,137 of record OW121852.1, read on the forward strand.
TCTTAGTATTCCAACTGTCACACATTCGAAATGTGTGGCTACATCTACATAATACTCCGCAAGCCACGATAAAGGTGTGTGACAGTGGCTGAATTCTCACCAAAGATGCACTACATATCATGCATAAAATAATTAGTAATAATATACTATATTAAAGGAAATATAATGCAATTTTCCTTTAATATGGAATCTTTCCACCACATCTCACCTGAATCTGGTTTGTTTAATAATATACTAGCCTAAACTTTAATTAAAAAGATAAAAATAGCATATCAAGCATGCAATATAATGCTGTTAGTTGAGTTAGTTTAAATTACTTATACCAACATGCTGTTGCCTATTGCTACCAATTGAAACACTCGTATTGGATACATTTACCGCTATTCATGTCCCTGAAATTGTACGAGGAAAGAAGGAAATTTTGAATATGTCAGTTTGGCAATCATTTTCTCTAACTTTGTGATTATGCTCCAGTCTACCAGAGTAAGTTGGGGTGCGTAAAATATTTTTAAATTCATCGGTAAGAATATTATCTTGGAATTTATTTAAGAGATTAAGTCCAAATTTCAACCGAGTACAGTGACATGATATATGTGCATGTAGCAAATGTAGCATCCGAGTAGCAAACGAAGAACTCCTTAGATAAGTGGGGGATAGAGAAATCTTCTGAAGACTTTGAAAAGAATGCGGGACATCTAAATCAACAACTAAACCGTCTTGACGTATGATATTCTGGTGAGGATAATCACCGTGGGGCAAGTGAATGGGAAGAATGGAAAAGGAAGTCCTCGTATAAGATATATGAAGCAAATCGATAAGGATATAAAAGAGATAAGTTATATATTCTATAGGACAACCCGAAAACCTAGTTGCGGCCAAATTAAGCGTTACACCACTGTTATCGTATTGATCTACATCTACATAATAGTAACAATACTCAAAGTTGTGTGGCATGGGGTTAATCTTCACAAAACATTCACCACCTATCATGCATGATGAGGATTAGTCCAAGATTTAAAAATGTTTTGATATTGTCCGTGCAGCTGATGGGCGATATATAAAACATTGTAACAACATTGCAACAAACATTTGTAATAAAGCTGAAAATTTATGAGATTCTTAGTATTCTGCGCTTTGTTCCATTCCTGTCATGTGTTTTCATCGAAAAATATAACATTTTAAAATCGGGTCATTCTTATCAAATCACCCTGCATATGGATTTCCACTCACACAACGTAATATCAAATAGGCCACCATCCCTTCCTTCCGTCAATCCTTTTTGTGTGCTTGAAAAAGTTATCTGAGCCAGTTTCACATGAAAATTTAAATGTATTCCGACAAAACCTGTAAATCTCTTAATAACTCCCGCGTCTCCGGCGTGGCAGCTTGAATATAGATGCGGGGACGAGAGCAACGAGCGCGGCACGCAAAAAGTGATAAAGTTCTCGGGAACCCTGGAGACCGTTTCCCGCTCCCCCTCCCCTGTTTACCCTGGCTGTCACGCGGCCGCAACAGAGGTCCAACCAGGGGCAGCGATGCCGGCTATCAAATGAAGGGAGCTCCTGGGATTCGGAGGCAGGGGCAACAAGCAAAGGGGGGAAGGCGGACACGGGTCAAGAGGGGTGGGAGAGGGGTTGGAAAAGGGACTGGAAGCGGGACCTCGCTAGCGAAAATCGTTAACGCATGACTTCGCGATATTCCAATTCATGTCATGTCAAAAAAGCGTCGACGCATCGATAAGACTACGTCCACTGGCAACCCTACGCGCCACATCGATGGAGAGTTGCATGGGCCGAATAATCACCAAACATATACCATAAGGAAAAAACTTCTTAATAGAAAATAAACAATAAAATAATCATGCACTGAGTTCCTGCAACTAAACTAGTCATGATTCAACTAGACAGTGTCGATTGTATTTAAAGTATAGGTACCTCATTCAAAGATGGCATTCTATAAAAAAGTAGAACCTTTTTACAGCTGGAAATACAAGCCTGGAAGTAAGTAAACAATTCATTAGAACATACATCTGGATCACAATTCATGATGGTAGTGAGACATGGACGATTTACAGTAGTAGAGAATCCAAGACTGGAAGTATACGACACGTTGTGCTACCGAAGGAAGATGAAGATAAAATGCATCGGCCGAGTGAAAGATGAAGTCTTAAGAAGAATGTGAGAAAAGAGAAGTCTTATTAAAACCCCAAGAAGAGGACCGGACAAATAATTTGGCCAAATCATGACACATGATGTCCTGATGAATCTTCGAGGGAAAAGTAAATGAGAAGAATTGAAACGGGAGACTTCGCATGAAATATATGGAGCAAGTAAGAAAGCGTGTGAAAGAGGAGATTGTGCAATTATGAAGAGGTTATCTGATAAGAGAATCGAGTAAAGATCTGCATCACAGCGTAAGGATTAAGGAGTTGACCGTAAGGTTTGTTGGTTGATGATAATTGGTAATTTAATCATTGTGTTCAAGGATGGTATGCTATATTATGAATGTTACCCGGTGTAAAAAATGATCGGACAGCTCACCACAGTGTACAGGAACCGAAATGTAATTCGCAATAGCGTAAAAACCAGTTATGTTATTGAATCGAACTCGCATCGAAGCCAGTATGTAGCACATAAAGGGTCAGAATCACTCGTAGAGATGACCGACCACCGTCACGTTCAATTCAAGGTATTTCGCCCGCATCGTAACATATAACTAAAATTCTTACAACATGAAAATCGGGAAAAAAATCTCCATCGCTATATCGCTAATTGTCTTGACTCAAAAACATGTAGGCGGATTAACCTAGAACTTACAGGCGGAGTAACGCAGAAATCACATTTCAGCATCTCATTCACATCGATAGGCGTTCACGCAGCTATTACTCTTTTATTACATTCGCCCAGTCCCTCTATCATAAGCCCAGTGCAATAAAACTAATTCGTTAACCATAAGGAAACAGCGACATGATAGGTGATTACTAGCACTCCAGAAAAGGTGAATGTAGCATGGCGCAATGGATGGTTATTGGAAATGAAACCATTGGAAAGGTGCTGTTTCCCCCTACCTTGCTTGATATATGGATTCCTCACGCCATCAGGCTGGAGAGCTCAATTGCTTAAATGCTACTGTCATTAGGTATAAGAGGCGACCAACAGCTTGAACGATTCGCGCCATTACGTATAGAGTGGTAGCAGAGATGATGTTGAATGTTTCAGGGAACGGAGGGAGGGTGGAGAGAAACCCTGGGTTTTCTTATTACGTCTGATTTGATAGCTGCCAGGGTGTAAATACCGATCCTCAGCCAGGGATGCTGACTCTGCGACTGCCCCTGACAGAAGTGGGCCACAATGACGTTTTCGGTTTTACGAAATGTACACCTAACATATTCACCTACTTTTCAAAGTTCCCTCAACCATTCTAGAGCTATCTAAAGTGAAGTAGCCAGTATTGACCTTCTAGGCACCAACTCCTGTTGGGACATGTGTTAAAGGCCGCTTTTGGAGTTGAACGGCAAAATCTTTTCCGACATTAATTACATGTCATGCCATGAAACCCACAGAAGCTACTTCTCACTTCCCTTCCCACTAGTGCAGGTGGTTAGCTATTCTGGGCTGGTGACCGAAAGCTTACATCATTGGCACCAATTTTGACAGGTGGATTACTGGATGAGGGTAGGATTTTCACAGGGAACAAGGAAGGGTGGAGAGAAACCCTGAGTCGGTGTTAGCCTGCTGTAGGCGATATGCGGAAAGGGGCAAATGGTTTAACGTCCCATCCGACGGACGGAGTACTGAACCTGGATAGTTCTTTACGTAACTTTCAATTAGGGACCAGTATATTACTGCAAATGTCTGCCACTGCTGGAATTTTGACATGGACATTTTGGTATAACCTATACTTAATCACCACTGCAATACTTTCTCCCCAAGGCAGTAAAACACTTCTAAAAATTATGAGTGATAGGTACAAAAAAATCAGTAAATAATTGGATGTAAAGAAACACTTCATCAGAGTCTATTGGGCACGCTTTTTATAACAGTGACGATAAAAGCTGCACAGACGTCAAGGCTGGACGCATATAAAAAGTGCTACCACAGAAGAATGACGAAAATTGAATGGAAAGACCGATTTACTAACGAAGAAGTCCTCAGAAGGGTGGAAGAAAAGGGTATTCTTATGAAAACATGTAAAAGAAGACGCGACTGCTTCATCGGCCACATATCTTGAAACAGGATGGTTTGATGAAGGCAGCTATCGAGGGACAGGTGAATGGGAAGAATGGAAAAGGAAGGTCACGTATGAGATATGCAGAACAAGAATTAAAGAATGTGAAAGAGAAGAATTAGGCACGTTAATACGAAGCTGTTAACTGATAGGAGAATCGAGTGGAGAATGGTGATGATGAGATAAATTCGGAAAGACTAAAGTTGGAACATGGCATTCGAATTATTTTCGTAAAAAAGCTGAACAATAGGAAGAATGCGTTACCCAGCGCGAAAACCACTCGTAAATCTCTTGTTACAATGCTGTCCATCAAACCGCAAGGCAAAAAAGACACGGACATCACCACCACCACCTAAATTCGGGGAGCTCCATCGTTAACCGCTTACGACAGCAATTTCCAGAGGGGTTAGACCGGACCGTATGTCGACAGTATGAGCGGAATGCGTCAGGAAAAGGGAAGGAAAGAAGAGAGGGAGAAAATAAAAGGGGAGGAGTGATCATGGAGCACCTTTCAGCCGAATTTGAATGGAGGTTCCCTTAACGCCTCCATCACCGTCACAATTCCCACTCACCCCTACCTCCTTCTCATCCTCTTCGAGCCGAAGGAGAGGAGAAAGAACGCCAACGTTTCACTTCCTTGGATGAGCGATCCTTGAAGGGACGAGGGAGCCTGCGATCTGGAGTGACATCCATCCCTCGTTAATTCGGGTGCGTTCGAACGCCAGCGCCGTCCAGCGGAAACGGCGTGCGACGCTAGGTTTTCCGGGGTAAGAACGGCGTAGAGCACCCTTCGAAGCGACGGGACGCGATGGGAAGAGCGCCGACACATCGAAGGAGACGTTTCCATTTCAATCCATTCCGAACGACAAAGGTCGGGTCTTACGCTCGGGCCTTTTAAATTTCTAGAGATGTTTGAGGGTTAAATGAGGATCGGGTTTAATAATTTATAACTTTCCATTAAATATTTCACGTGAGCTTACTTACGTCATTTCATATTCTAGTTTCACTGTATTATCATTATGTAATACTCAACAGTTTACAATAGGTAATAATGTACTTTTTGGCAGAGGATGGTATAACGAAGTAAATCTTTTTGAAGTTGTAATTATTTTAAATCAGTAAAGTGCACTGTATCAGACTTGGCTTGGTGGAGGTTGATATAATGTATTTCTGAAATAATAGGCTAAAATCTTCCATCTCAGTGTGGCAAACGCGCCATACTACCAAATATATCTTTGGAAGACTAAGAAGGTTATCATTTCAGAAATCTCAAATCAGGTTTGTTTTTCGAGCGTAGATATCTTAATCATCTGGTGCTAACATTCTCAGAATCCTCCATAAATATTGCCACCCGATATAAAATTTCGGCTGTGAAATGTTTCCTGTTATTTTTAATGTTTACGTTGATAAATCCATCAATGAAATCAAGGAGAAGTATTCTGGAGTGAATATCCACACATAAGCATGCAGCGATTCGCTGATGACTTAGCACTCGTAGCAGGATCTGAATAAGATTCTAATAACCATGGAAGGGACTATGGCTAGATATCATCTGAAGACCAATAAGAAGAAAACTAAGATATAGGTGTGCAGCAAGAAAGAATAGGCCAAAACCAACGTTAAACTAGGAAAACAAAAACTGGAAAAAGTGAAAGAGCCCTGTTACTTTGGTAGCCGAGTAACCAACGATGGATGAAGCAAGAAAGAAATAGTCAGCAGAATAGCCCAGGCAAAGAGAATATTCTACCAAAAGAAGAATCTACTTACCGCTGGAAATACAAGCGTAGAAGTAATGAAACAATTCATTAGAACGTACATATGGAGCAAGTTTCGTTATGGCAGTGAGGAATGGACAATGACAGCAGCGGAGAAGAAAAGGAGAGAAGCATTCGAAATGTGGTGCTTCAGAAGAATGATGAAGATTAAATGGATCGACCGAGTAAGTAACGAGGAAGTCATAAGAAGAGGGAGAAAAGAGAAGTCTTCTGAATACCCTAAGTAGCAGACGGAACAAATAAATCAGCCACATCATGAGACATGTGGGCCTGATGAAGACTATTGTGGAAGGACAAGTGAAAGGGAAGAATGACAAAGGAAGGCCTCGTATGAGATATATGGAACAAGTGATGAAGGATGTGAAAGAGAAAAAATACGTAAATATGAAGAGATTAGTCGATAGAAGGACTCGGTCAGACAAATCTGAGGATTGATGACAAATGATGACGATGAATGAAAATCGTATACTAGGTATGTTTAATGAGACCTGAATTTTTTTTCAAACCATTTCTTTAATCCTCAAAGTCTCTTAAAGCATAGGAATTGGATGCCTTCCCATCCACCCGAAGGTCAAAATGGGTCATGCAGATTAAAGCAGATTTATAGAAAAAATTAGCGTGAAATTTCGGTTAGCGTGGGCTTAGCGCGAGATTCGAGAACCCTTACGTCAATGGCGGCGTTCATTGAATACAATTAGCGCGAAATCCGTCTTAAGGTGGCTTGAGCGATTTTTGTCTAGGTACAGATTTGCGTGAAACTTTATATATGCGTCCTTATAAGCACTAGCTATGGGTTAAATGTTAAAAAAATGCACTTTACAGATTTTATTTTTTTGGTAACTCGACACTTAATCAACACGTAACCATATGGTGCATAGGATACATTTCGTTATAACTCGATAGCCCATTTACAGATTTTCTTCAAAATGTAAAATAATAAAAAGTATATCATCATAATGACTTCTGACAAATATCACGGAGTCACATTAACTCAAAGATGCAAAAAAGCATATTTAAACATAACTTTAGCCTTAATTTTGAATATCGTGCCGAAACCTATCAACAGTAACCATGGCAATATTTGTTTATCCAAGTCAAAACAAGCTTTAATTAAGGTAAAAATACAATATTGGTACAATTATTGTACAGTTATCCCAATTGCATGTACGGTACCGAATTATTAGTTATACTTTAATTCTAATATTTTTTCGAAGCACTTGAAAAATAATCACAATGTACACTGAACGACTCACGATTACCGCTCAAGCCACCTTAAGTTGTGAAAAAAATCAACGTAAGGATTGGTCAAATTTGAATTCATGTGCAATCAACTTTAAGAGCGAAGTGTCGTAGTCACTTGTTTGTGCGCTTTTCTTCAATGTTTTGCTAATATTTTCCATACATCATGGGAAGAAAACATTGAAATAGAAGTGAGAAATGTGAAATAGAGGTCTCACCCCTTTTACTACAGATTGTACGGCAGTTTTCCTGCAAATATAACATGGCATTTCCAAAATTTTTTCCGACAGTGAGCATTGAAGAATTGCTAATTGCTTATCACTCGGGATAAGTTCCGAAAAGATGGTTACACTGCGTCTAGTCCAGTGGCGTACGCAGTATTTCCTTCCGGAGGGGGGCTTCATTAATATTTATGAGCCTCATCATAAAATAATATTTAGATTGTTTCTCACTAAAACATTATTAAATAATATTAAATAATAAAAATAAATTTAAAAAATAATTCAGTATTAAATAATAATAATAAGAAAATGATTAAATTAGCAATCTCTTTTCGTGAAGACTATTCAACTACGTTTTTCAGCCCAATAAGCAAAATTCTAAACGCTAGTGGGAAATATACAAAGTGCAGTAAAGTAGGGGAATGATTTTTGAGGGAGGGGATTTAAACCCTAAACTTCCCCCGTCCACGTCGGTACCCCACTGGTCCAGTCCGCGCTAATTTTTTTATGAACACCCCATGGTCCTTATGTTGATTTCTCGCCAAGTACTTACCTTCTCGTTATTTTTTCTATAAATACGCTTCACCCCACGACGCAGAACGCATGAAAGCCGTTTCACTTGAGCGTTAACGCTAGTATGTGACGATCGATACTCGTGCGATATTCCAGAACCACACTTCATGCAAGCACTAAACCTACTAAACGTCCCGGGAAACAAAAAAAAAAAAAATTGAGACGTCCGCAGCAAATGCGATGATTCCTCCCCTACTCCCGGGAGAGCGAAGTGGTTCCAGCATTGATCCCCCGGCAACCACTGGAATAAAACTCCGGGGTCATCCCGCGAGGCAGAAGTTTTTCAAGTGCAGAACTCTCGTCCCACTCCTCTAGAAACACCCTCTCCTCGTAAAGTACACCTCACGTTCCTAACGGCGCACTCGACGTGACTCGACGAGCGAGACATATCCGATCCGCTCTTTTAAGCACCCAGGGTTGAAAAGTCGCGCCCATTCACTGAATGCACAGCACTTCACGGCCATTCACGCGAATAAGTGCGCAACGATTCTTCGCTTCCATTTTGCAAACAGCTCTTCCATTTCATTCGCTAATGGACCTCTAATTCTAATTCTCATCCCAACATTATGATTCTACCAGGAAGTTGATTTTCATGCGAATTTTCTCCATTGGATCATCCTCATTGAACGTCCATATATTTAAGTAAATACTAACTTTAAGGAGGTTCCACCGTGACTCCGCGATTCAAAATCCCGTAAAAGAGCTATGTTATTTATCGAATAAATACCTATCCAGAAAAACTCCTATAAGGAAAATCGTCTATAGGGTGATAACGCATAAACAATTATTGTATGAATATGCCATTATATAGCGCGTTGTATTTGCATTCTATTTTTACCGGCTCTCTTAACTCATTTTGACTTCGGAACATTGGATGACGTGTTGTTGCCACGTTTAATTTACAGAGTGAGAATACATGCTCAATCCCGCTAATACGTATTCGAAAATATGTTAAATATTTTTTTACTCAGTTTTAAACTATTCCCTTTCAAATACAACTCTTTGTTTTTAATTTTATAAATATTCGTATTTTTTTAAATTGTTTGGCAACAATGACGCTGCTACCATTTGGAAGCATTGGTATTAATTACACCATATCAATAACCAATGAAATATTTAAATTACATAAAAAATATAAGAAGGACCTTAGTAAGTATATTCCTTAATTAATTTAGCATATAGGCTTGTAAGCACGTTCCGTCACAAGACCGTTGCCAATGATAACAACATACTGTAGAGCCACTTTCTTGTAAATAAGGCTTTTCGTCTTTTTTTCGAGCAAACATTTATTAATATCAATTAAACAAGTGTGGTAAGGCGAGCACTTTTTTAAAATGCTAAATTCTACATAAAATTGCGCATCTTATAATAGTTTTTCGTCAAAACGTCATTTCTATTTACATTATTAATCTGCAAATTTTACTGCAACAGCCATGCTCTACCGTATAGCCACGTATAAAATATCTGATTTTCAACGTCTCTTTTTTCTCGAAATATATTATGGAAAGACCAAATTATTTTATTGCCAATCGATAGAAGGGCCAAAAAATTATGTGTCCTGAATTTTTCACAAAAATGACATCTACTTCATCATTCGGTGGAGCCTCCTTACGGTGCTCCCTAAAAATTCAACGGGAAGGAGAAAAATAAAAATACGCACGGTAACAAGTATTTTTGAAAATTTTCATAAAGGAACCAATTCGATCTTGTACTCTGCAGCTATCGTTGGCTCAATTTGAAATTCTATATTTACTTTATGCCAATGTAAACGATTAACTAAAGCCAATAATTAAACCCGGGCCATTTCTGGATTCTTAGAGCTGCGGAAACACAAGTACGTTATAAAGGTACAGGAGAGGGAATGCACATCCTAGCCTACAGGTGAAAATGGATCCAGAATGGGAATGCTGGGATAGAATTAGATCCTGCCCTCTCGGCTCAAGCTGCCTCGTTTTTTAAGGCCTATGATGGAGTTGGCATGTCCATTAATACCCGCAATCCATCGTCAGAGTTGTCATAAACTTCGTGACGTTCGTTTGCGTATTTGTGCAACTGTCGCTTACATTTTTGGAGTACAATTCATGTCCACCTTGTAACAGAACGCCGAGCCCAACAAAACAATTAATTAGCGAATAAGTACAAAGTAGGTATCAACAATAGGCCGATAACATCGCGCCGCGTCTGCTCGGCAAGCGGGAGTGTTAACAATAACATTTATTACTGTTGAACAATAAGTTTTCCCAAGGAAACATATATAAACCGACTATTTCAACCAGGAGGTTTTTACTGGGTGCACATCGAAGTGTCTACAGCAATGTGCCACGGAGCTGGACAACATTTTAGCAGGACGATTGGTGGTTAGCACCTGTGGACGGAAAATCACCAGGATAACCAACGCCTCGCGGAGTCGACGCAACGAAACGCAGGGGCCGAGGACACGTAAAAGAGTGCAAATGCATCGTATCTCGTTCCCAGATAATGTATGTAAATCTTAATTACTGTTGGACCAATGGGCGTTAGAAACTCATAATATTAAGACTGGTGAACACATTTGCCTTGTCAATAAGCGTGTGATCTCTTGTTAAACTAACATATGTTTAGATCGTTTTATTTGCATAACCAATTCTGTCCGCAGCTGACCGGCAAGGACCCGTATAAGGTAAGCAGCGAGGGGAAGCAGTACGTGTGAGTAATAAATCATCCTGATAGATAACGCGGGTATCCTGATAAATAGGAATCATCCTAATAAGTCTATAAATGTAACATGGAGATCCCAGAAAGGGGAGGAAGTAAGTAGTTTTACAACCTTAATAATATTTTTGGTGATGTTTTTAGCGTTTCTTTCCGCGTTTCCTTTTGTTGTGCATTTCATTAGTCCTCTTATTACTTTTAATTTTACCGAGTGCAAAAACCACTTGATCCGGGTCCTGGAGATGGAAAGCCTCATAGCCACCACACCAAACTGATCCAATTAAGAATGCGGCCGAGTAAATAAGGATGACGCTTCGTAGGCGGCTGCAACAAGGAATTTGTGCTGACCGCATACTGAAGGTGTTTGCACAGTGAGGAATAGCAAGGAAGAAGAAAACGAATGGAATCTTTAAGATGAAATGAAAAATTCTATAGAATATGCTGATCTCAAGAAAATAAGCAGTGTTGAAAAGGAGCACCGTAAAAATGCAAAGCTAAGAGAGGATACCCCATCAAAACCCTTTTCCAACTGGACGAAAAAAAAGCCAAACATAATAATCCACAAACGTCCCTTTTTCCTTACGGACCCGAAAATGCATGAGGAGGAGGGGATTCTGGAGAAAGGAATGGATTAGGAGGAAAGAAAACGGAAAGAAGGGATGGAGAAGGAGAGAGGACACTACCTCCCTGAAATCGAGAATAAGCGGCGGAAACACGGATGGGTGGAGGATTCAGAGTTGGGGCGGGAAACCTCGCGACGGGAGACGTTGTCTGACCCCACAGCAGGATTCTCGGATTTTTTCCAAGCAGGGAGAGAGAGAGAGAGAGAGAAGGGGATTTTTTTGTATTTTTTTTATCCGCATCGAGAGAGGAAATCTCCCCCGGGAAGGAATACGCAAATACGGACGGGCTGAGGAAACGTGCTGGGCCGTGAAAAAAGTGAGCGATGCAAGGCAGGTGGACCCGGATTCGAAGCGCCAGGGTGGTCAACATAGCAGTCACAGCGGGAGCTGGGTTAGACCTTGAGGGAGTGAGGGGGGTGGAGATCACTAGGACAACAGAGATGGAAAAATACGGGCAGGACCTTAGAGAAGTGGAGAGGGGATGGATTAATAATGCATTTTTAGCTATTAAAGAAAGAAAGAATTGATTCCTCTATTGCATATATCCTATAAGAACAAGAATATACAGTAATTAATTTAATCTATGAATCACACTCAAGTGCATTCGTTCGCACCCAAAAAAGTTCCACTGCATAACATTAACATATTAAACACAAAATTCTAGAAGTATATTATTAGTTCCATCATCGTAACAACAAGCACCATAAAAGCCCATTTCATTAGCGATGAATTACATGAATGCAAATTACCAGAATTATTCAAGAAGTTGGAAGGAATATCAAAATTATAACAAACAATCAAATAAGTATAATAAAAATACCCTTTTGCACACAGAAAGAATTATTGATAATGATAAAATAAGCAACAAACTGTAAGACATTGGATAAAAGTTTTCACTTTGGAAACACTTTTTACCTCATCAGATAGAGTATTCCAGACATTTGGCCCTACAACTTTGAATATAACTCTCCGTAACATTCTCCGAGAACTCACCCCACTAAACTGCGTGGAGCTCTCAATGTACCATATCCTTGTGAATCATAAGACAGAAATTCTTTTCTAATACAATAATTTCAGCTTCGTATTTATTACTCGCTAAAATTCTCGCAATACTCACTACATTTGAATAAAGAATGAATTTAAAATGTATCTTTCTCCGAGTAGAAATGAAGCCTTTTAGCCCCCTCAATTCATGTGGATAAAGCATCGAAATTTTGGCCCTTCTTCCCCCCATCCCCTCGACCTTCTTTGGCGTCACGTGGTACATGGAAGGCCGCTTGGAAAATTTCAAATCTGCACCGAAGAGGTCGACAGCCTACAAACGCATTTGAAACATAAAGTAATTAACTTGAGGTGCTCTCCATACGCACTCTATCGAGGACGGATATAAACTTAACATTACCTAGTACTGCCGGGACCCCAGTTAGCTAGTTATCTGTGAAATACGCCCAACATCTGAGATCAATTTTCTTAACTAAGAATGGGTTTGTATCAATTTAGATTGATAATAACCACCGATAACGGTATATTTTAGGAGTGTATCAAATACTATCTAATAATCGTAGTTTGCACTGAGTGACACACGAAGAAGTCCTTAGAAGGGAACAAGTTAACAAAAGGTAGATGAAAACCTTCAAAAGATGACTGGGTATCTTAATCGGCCATATCTAGAGACATGACTTGCTAATGAAGACAATCGCTGAGCGATAAGCGAATGGGAAGAATGTAAAAGGAAGGCCTAGCATGAGCTATATAGTGTAATTTGTTAAGCATGTGAAAGAGGTGAATTACGTAAATATGAATATATTAACAAATTCTGAAGATTCAGGTGATATGGAGTGGAAACGAAACACGATAACACAGAAAGAAAAACACGAGCGAAATCCACAAAAAGATTTTTGTGGATTTGGCTCGTGTTTTTCTTTCTGTGTTATCATGAATATATTAGGTGATATAAGAGTGGAGAGTTGAGTCAAATCAATCCATTGATTCCTGACCCATGAAGATGAATAATCCTAATCCTATAATATACCAAGATATGATGATCTGATTAAGACAATCATGAAACAAAGTGATTGGGACAAATGGGAAAGAAAGGACTCGAATGAATAGGAAGTGAAGGATGTATAAGAGGAAGATTTTTTTTAAAACTAAGAGGTTATCCAATAAGAGAAATGAGTGGAGAACAGCGCCAAACCAATCTCAAGAACAATCACTAGGTCGATGAACAGCTATGAGCATCCCATTACCTCTAATTATCTCCTACTTGTCCACCTACTTTGTCTCCTCTTAATTTCCGCCAACAACCTTCTCTACTATATAATCATGGTTTTGTTATTGACAAAGTTGACCGACTACTAAAATAAATATTACAAAGGATAATGATGATAATATGAAACATGAAAAACAAAATTTAAGCAAAAGAAGGTTGAGTTCAATTACACGAATCCTATTGCATAACGTATCAGAAGCTCTTGTTTGACTCTGTTGCTTCAGTTTTAAACTAGTTCGTCCCCAAAAGTCGTTTTCAGATACCTGAATATAACGCCTAAGTACGAAAAACTATTTCGTTCACGAAAAACCATTCAGTGGAATTTTACGGCGTCGAATCGTTTTCATGAATCCCTGGTTCTCTGTCTATAGGTTTTCATTAGTCATAAACTTATTCCCTTACCATCCAAACTCTCTAAAGCAATATGCGTTCAATTCCTATGCATAGCTCAGGAAAGCTATCTTTCTCTCTCTCTCTTTATACGCTTTCTCTGCCCCAAAGCCCTCTCTAAATCACATTTTCTCCTTGCAGTGGTTTCCATTAAGCTTTTCCACGGATCACGTACGTTGCCTTCCGCTATATCTCCCCGCGTGCTGAATCTCCTTCATTTGTCTCCAGCATGCTTCCCTGACTCGAAAAATGTTCGCTGAGATTATCCCTACGCTTTTTCAATGCTTCCCATTCTTCCCCTTCCCCTCTACCGTATATTTCCACGTCAGTCACTCGATTTTGATCTATTTAATCTTCATCACTCTCCAGTGTAGCAGTTCAAGCTCCAAGATTTTCGAATCTCCTCTTTCCAAGACATTTTTACCCTCCAAGTATTGGATATTATTTCATATAGGGAAACTCAATTCCTCTGGCAAATAGATTCACCAGGTTTGATTATTTCCTGAGCGATTTTTTTCTATAGTTGAGGGAACAATAGGAGGAAATATTTCTATAGGAAGCAAGAATGAAATATGAAGACGTGTACCGAGGAGTTTAAGAATAGAGGTCCATATGAAGTACGCTAGATAAGAGCTAGGATAAGGACACACTCTACGTTACAAGGGGATTGGGTTGGTGTGGTGATTGACAGAATGATACTGGCTTCTCATCTCTATCGCCCGTGTTCGAATCCCGGCGGGATGAAATAGATTTTTCAATAGCCAACAGGTATTCACATGAGTATTTTTTGGAGAGTATTCCGCGTGCTGTGATCTGCCCGTCGGATGGGACGTTAAACGCTGGACACTTTGATGTCTTTCGTTGTTAGTAGGCTAATTCCGACGCCGAGTTTCTCTCCACACTTCCTCCATTTCGAGAAATATTCATAAGCATATCCAACAGCACACCAACCTACCATAAATGGCGCAAATCACCTCACCTGTTGGTCGCCTCCCACGAATATCTGATTTTCCTAGATATAATTAGATTTGAAAATGAATTTGCCGGCCTCGTTGGCGGCGGGGTAAACCTCTCGTAGGTAGTGGGTTCGGATCTCGCCCGAGAGTGGGTTTTTCACTACGCATGAATGAATGTGCGTGCTCTGTATACTTATAGTTGTTTTATATCCTAGGGGAAAAGGTATATGAGCTGTTCCGGGGAGTTTGAAAATAAATGAATAAAGGGAACAATTGAGAATTAGTACGAGGATGACTAAGGTTAAGAAAAGTAATATAATGGTTGCATAGAAGGATGAATATCTAAATGCAAATTCATGCAGAGGAGCCGAGGACGAGAGCTCCACCTGGAGCACAATGTAGCAGAGAAGACCCAGAGAACTCATCCTCGGATAGAATGAGCTTTGTTGAGAACATAATAGAGGGTTGAAGCAAGAAGAAAACCAATGTATACATACACGGGTCAAATATAGACGGATTTTGGATAGAAGAACCAGGATACAACTAAACTAGAATTAATAGGAGCAGAATGGAGGGCGGCAGTTATGTTACCTACTGATTGAAAAACAATGAAGGAATAAATTTTTTCTTTTCCAAATCATTCATGAGCTGAAGAATAAAATAATACAGACATACGTTGCAAACACTGAAGGCATTTTATCTTGGTAGCAGCGAAACAATATTTCCCGCGCCTATCATGCCGAAAAAAATAAACGACTTGAACGAAAAGTTCCGCCATATTTTTCATGGGACAACGGAAGCGGAATACATCTATATTTCTACTCATCTCTTCCACCTATCAATCGCTAGGATTTTTCCCTTGTCACGCCTTCGTCTTTTTTTACGGATGGAGTGCGCCGAAGCTGTGCACCGCGTTTTGCTGAATCAAACAAAGGAATACCGACGCGCTTCCACTTTTCTCCGTGTGACGCCGGAACCCGAATCATAAATCCATTTCCGCAATTCGATATCAAAGAATTCTCTCTCTCTCCCGCTCTCTCTCTCTCTCTCTCTCTCTCTCTCTCTCTCTCTCTCTCTCTCTCTCTCTCTCTCTTCCTTCCTTCTTCGCTCCCGCCCAAGCGATGGGAAGAGGTGATCCGTTTGTGACGCTCAACTAGAGACGACAGTACCAATCTGTGTTGGCCCTCCCGAACTTGGGCATCCGAATCTTACATCCACACACATCGATCTATCAATTTCTTCTCTTCAGAGAAGGAGATTAAATACTCACATTAGTGAATGGTGTTCAATTTTTCAATACTGTGCCTTTATACTTTGACAAGAATTCTCTGCATGGAAACGATAAGTCTAGTGTTCGTAACTTGAAACAAAGCAGCTTTGCTCGTTCGGTGCCAATATTTTACAAATACCTTCCCTTAATGTTCAGTGCTTGGTATTTACTTTCACAGTGTCCATTCCTATCTCTTCTCACTGGTAAAGTTCACTGCTTACCTTATTATGAAGCAGTTAATATGACCCACCCCAGAACAGGGATCCTCGTCCTCGTACTATTAGGGATATGAATAACGGTAAATATATCCAGTACGAGTGTAGCAATGGATAACATTGGTAGCTGCATGTTGGTATAAGGACTTATAGCTAACCCAACTAACTGTATAAGGACTTCACATGGACGCGGGAGTGTTTGATGAAAATGTTGGTATAAGGACTTATAGCTAACCCAACTACTGTTTTTGCATGTATGTTTTTCTATTTTTATCTTTTTTTTAAATAGCGTAGTTTTGAACAGTACCTATACAAGTACTAATCCTTTTTTTATGCATGATATGTAGTGCATGTTTGGTGAGAGTTCACCCCCTGCCACACACCTTTATGGTGGCTTACAGGGTATTATGTAGATGTGAACAGATGCTCAACGCATACATACACATCAGATTGAAGAGAACAATTATTAAACATATACATGCATCAAACTAGTGATCACGTTTCAAGACACTTAACACTTGAATTATATGCAGTAAAATCCGGATTATCATGCCCAGTTAGACGAAACAACAAAATTATCGAGAAAAAATTTCTGACGAGGGTGGGTAAGGCCTCAGAAGCCCTCCCCCCCTGGCTACGTGCGTGATTGGAAGGATTAGTGCATCTTCTAGGAGCTTATCTAGTGATTATTTACCCCCTGCCACCCACCCAATGGTGGTTAGAAGCCTTAGATATACCTCCATACCCTACAGCCAAAGAAAGAGAGAATGTGTTATGATAGAGGTACGTACATAGGGTCCTCACCACACTAGCCACAGCCCCTCTCCCACTCATCCGCTTGCCTTCCTCTTGGACACGTCCCCAGAAAATTTCCATCAAACACTCCCGCGTCCATGTGAATGTGTACACGCGACGGATACATAGGGGAGGATGGAGATTTTCTGGGAAGTGAAGTAACAGACCCTTTGGCGAGAGGACGAAGAAAGAGGGAAGACAGGATAAACAAGGAGAGGGGAGAAGTAAAAGGAAGGAAAAAGGGACCCTGGCGGGTAAAATGGAGAAAATTGGAGGGGAGGGGGGAAGAAAAAGGACATTGAACAAACGGAAATATCGATTTTTCCGCCTGCTGAATAATAGAGTGGTGGTTTGACTCGACACGGGACAGAAGGCAAGACCCACATAACTTTTTACGAAGGAAATAAATACGATAGACTTCAATAATATTACGGCTCCATAGAATGGAGTCATAACTTTTGGATATGCGTACATATACACATATGTATACACAGTTGTCCCACTCTTCTCCCCACCATTCTCCCTTTTCCTACCCTCTTCCTTTCCGTGGAGAACTTCAGTCTTTTCGTAACGAGAATGGTGCCATGAGCGCCGAAACGGCTTCAACACCAGCATATTATGCTAGATTCGACCAGGTAAATAAGATTGGAGAGATAGATTGTCGTACTGATAGATTTAAAATGTCACTTTTCCCCCGTACTATAAGAGAACAGAATAGGCAGCATAGCAAATGGGTAGGTACGTGAAATATTGTTAGAGTACACTGTAGTGCATGATGCACGCATTAGCAGCCTATCCCTTAATTACTATGTAGATACTAACCAACCTATGGGTTTATGGGTTTCTATTCTGCACGGGTTCATCGGAGTGGAGAGCACAAGCTTTTACCGGAAAGCGAATCACGCCCATCGAGACGGAAAAAAAATAAAAACTCGTATTTTCGACTCCACGGTGTGAGTGAAAAAAGTTGTAAAGTCGGATTTCCAGCGGCCTAAACTGACGTTTACAGTGGACGAAATACACACGGGACTAGCATTACCTTCAGGAGCACCGCCGATTGCTACACCGGGCATATTTCACTCGGTTCCGTACCGAAATTGGGTCCCTCGAACCAAGAGAGGCGACATCTTCGTCCTCATCCATCAGGCGAAATTCGCGGTGGTAATTGATAATCTGGCCAAAGAAACTCATGCATATCGTGAATAAGGGTTGATGCTGAGTCGGCTTTCGAATCGCGCGTGATGCATCTCTGCTTTTTGAAACAAAGCTGGAAAAAAAGCATATAGACGAGTTGTACTGCTGACTTATGCTTAACGTAGATGTTTTTCACTTCTTTTTGGCCCCCCTGGGATTTTTGAAAAAAGCACACACATAGTATATCTTCTACCAAAACACGTGTTTTGGCGATAAGTTCGTCGCTTCGTTCCAAAACCGTGTCCTACGCTAAAAATTCTGAAAAGACCTTATATATACACAATACCCTGCAAGCCACCATAAAGGTGTGTGGAAGGGAGAAAAATGTGTACCTTAGTTGTATTCCATCTAATAACGAGTGTCCTAAAGTGGGGTACACGGCACTGCCTTCGATGATGTAAAGAATATAAAATCTTATAAAAGAATAACTACTGACTGGAAAAGGAGTTGATTTGAAATATCCGATGACATGAATATTAAGGCCAGATGACGCAACAATGGGCAACGGACACGTACACAATTTCGAAGTTGAATGGGGAACCGCTGAAAAATAAATATTATTATTCCGTGTCCAAAATCATAAGGGATAAAGAAAAAGTATTTACTTTTACCTAAATTAGGCACCTATAGTTGCATAAGAAACCGCTACCGGAATTTTCTACTGAGGCGTTGAAATTCATCTTTCGTTCATATTCTGCGACCTAAAGATTAAAGGCCATGGCTCTCACACAGCCCTGTCAATTTTTTTTAACATCAAACAGCTTTTGTTGGCAAAAACTCTGCAATCAGGGAACAATTCAATACTACTATTTTATGCTGTGCAACACAAATCACCTATCAAACATCAATACCGCGTTGATAACTTAATTGATATTGATAATCGAAACCATGATACCTATATACAAGTGTAATATTCATGTACTTAATACAATGATTCCAAGATGATAAATTTTGAGATAGCTGAAATGTTAAATTTGAACGATATAACACTATACACAGGGGTAATCACTAAGCGTTTCGGGAGATCACTTCTCAAAGGCCAAAATAGAAGTAACCCCAAATGCTTTATAGGAAAGAAGAATTCCCTTTTTACTTTCACAGGGAATTGAAACAAAATTTCACGATCCTATATCAATAAATCGGCGCATTTGTTCACCCTGCTGTCATTTCATATCTCCTCGGCTCAAATCACAGACTCACGGCCGGCTAAACTGTCCGTCAAAACGCCCAGTCTAATCTGATCTTTTCCGGCCTTGAATGGGAGTTGTCGAGCATGACATTGGATAAATGGCAGCTCAGCCAAGCTTCAACCAGGAGCCTGATGGCATTAGAGGCGAGGGACAATGAATGATTTCGAAGGCGACTTGCCTCTGATTGCATTCGACATCATGTTGTCTGCGTTAGTTACAAATTTGCACGGCAAATTTGTTATTGTTTTCAATGGCCGAAAATTTGGATAATATCAATGAAAATCCTTTTCCAATATAATTGACGCGTTCTCATAAACATGTATTTTTTCGGCAGGAAATTTCGGTGGAAAAGGCCAGAAATTGAATACGAAGAATACAAACAAGTGATAGCTTAGACTCGCCTCGGTCACAATCTCGTAATTTCTATCACATCTGAACGCCTATTTATCAAGATCTTCTTTGCTTGATGGACAACCGACATTATCAAAGCCAAATTATAACAATAAAGATCCAATCAGAAGAATTTTTCGCCAGCAATTTACAAAATTAACCATGATGACCAGCATCATTGCTAATCATAGGTGATATAAAAACGTAAAGCTATTAACTGGATGTTTCACTTTTACAACCTTTTCCCCAATCACTTTACTACAGCGCATGAAACAATATATGCATCAGGATGTATCCATCACCGAGGTTTCTTCTTTCTTCATATTTTAATCGAAATTTATTCTCCTATTCTCTTTCGTAGGACCTCTTTATTACGCCACTCAGTCTATTTTTCTCCTGATTTTGGAATGCACCGAGCCATTTGAGGTCAAACCGGAACTTAGTGACATCGCTGGGAAGTGGGAACCTCCCAATGGTTTATAAATAACGTCCACGTCTCTGGGAGACAAATATTTCTAAGGCCGTTGCGTAATGTGGAAATAAAGGAAGACAACCTTCAATGAGCGGTTGTGACTCGAGGAAAATATGTCGCTGAAAAAGAAACGCATTCCTAAACAGCCCACATTTTGAATCGTACAAATCATGCATTGCCTATGATGATTGATTATTTGGTCCGGCGATGATCTTAAAGCATCTTCAATCGGCTGGATACTTGGCAACAGTTTTTTTCTTTCGCCCGTATCAAACCCCCAATCAAACACAATCAAATCGTTTCCCTCCTCCCTTCCAGATGATATCGACTTCCAATACTGTTCATTGAATGCTAAACCTCCTTGCTTTAGATCCGATAATTTTATTCGTCCATTTTCGTACGACAATACTGAAGCGCCATCATGTTACGAATGGCGAACTGGAACGAAATGATTTAAAGCTCATGGAAAAAAGTGACATGATCCAACAGACAAACCACTACCACGTTAAATGTCCACCCAAACTTCCCATTAGCATCGTCGATAGTGCATTGCTATTGCTGAGTCACCCTATGTTGACTCTTAGTTATGGTGGCTGCAAAGATACTTTGCGATGTACATTGACCGCAAACTCTCCCCACGATATTATCACCCCTTTTACTAGTCCTTGGGGTGGCTTTTAGAGTACCTACTTTTTTCATGTAGATTTATCGCCCGTGCTTGCTACAATGTTATTATGCCAAATGCAAGGATAATTACATGACCTAATTAAGAAAAATTACAGTAATTTTGTTTACCAAACACTTGTCACGCTGTTTTATATTCCAATAATAGTAAGTTACAAATACATGCTCTTATAAATAGTATTTTATACTCAGTATTTCTAATTTGGTGCAATATACGACTGAGCACTTTTATCAATGCCTACTATGGTTTTCACTGCTTCAAAAGCATCTCTCCAATTACTTAGGCATCGAACACCGTACTCATCAACGATTATTTACTTATTATTACTTTTCCGTGAGTTATCTGAAAATACATAGCACAAAACTGGATCCGAGGGCTTTGGACCACCGAACCAATTTTCAGGCTTCTCAGAGTTCCGAATTAAATTAGGAGTAAAAAAGTATACATGGACACATTTCACTGAAGCATTTTAGGTACCATCACGAAAGATACAAAGCAATAACTTCACTGACTTAAGACACCCAAAAAATAGTCAGTATACTTCATGTTATTGCTGTGAATGTGCTTTCCTTAATAATGACCTTAACATCAGGTTTAAATATATCAACCAAGTCGTCGTCCTAATAAATTATCACACTATTTATTGGATATCATAACATGTTCTTCATGGACAGCAGATAACTAATGTCCATCACATTGAAAATGCCCGAATTTAACAGAAGTAGGATGATGTCACCTGGATGATACTCCGAAATAAGAATCTTTGGGTACGGATTGTTTGCTTAAATCACGAACATGATTTACGTATCCAATTTCAACCCACGTTCCCCAAACCAACTACCTCAGTTCTTTATACATCTGTTTCTCCCTCTCTCTCTCTTCCATTGAAATAAATTCTTTTCGCGACCATTTCAATCCGTATCAGGCGACGTTCTTGAGGGCCGAATCAGCATTTCGTATTGGAAATCCGGGACCGGCCGTCCCCACTCGAAGAGAGAGCGGATAACGCTGGAAAAGGATTCCCGGGGTCAGCGACTTGTCAAAAACACTTTCGCCCACCCATTTCCATTCAAAACGATGCTAAGGACACGGGGAAAGGCGAACTACATCGAATTCCCGAGGGATTCGCTCCAGAAACCAAGTGTAGAGACTCAACTATGGACATGGGTGGACGTCTGAAAGCACTGGTTTCTGTACAGAAACCACAGGTATGACAAGATAACACATTTCGGATTCTCCTTTTATTTTTGTTGTTGTTATTAGGGAAGGAGACCAACAGCTTATGTCATTTGCGCCATTAAAGGCCTGTGCAAAGTTAAAATAGGAAAACCAACGCTTGAGGATGTCAGAGAGCGTTGTTGTTCAGGTGGCCGAGTAACCAGTGATGGACGAAGCAAACAGGAAATAGTCATTAGAACAACCCAGGAGAAGAAAGCATTCTACCGAAAGTAAAATCTACTTACGGCTGGATATACAAGCTTTGAAGAAAGGAAACACTTCATTAGAACTTATATTTGGAGCAAATCTCTTTAGGGAAGTTAAATCATGGTCGATGACAACAGCCGAGTAGTCAAGGCTAAAAACATCATAAATGTGCTGGCACAGAAGAATGATGAAGATCAAATGGATCGATCGTGTGACTAAGGAAGAAGTCATACGAGGAGTGAGAGTAAAGAGAAGTCTTATAAAAATTATAAGAAGACGGAACAACTTAATCGGCCATATCTTGAGATGATGAAGAATTGCCTCTAGGGAAATTCTCCGGGTGGCATGTAAAACAAATACCTCGCATGAGATATAAGGAACATATAGTGAAGGTTGTGAAGGAGAATAATATGTATGCATGTACATATGAATTATCAATAAACATAGTTATCTGATAGGAGACTGGAGTGGAGATCAGCGAAAAGCAATATTAGGATTATTGACCCATAATAATGATGAAAGATTTGTTGGGTAGTTGGGTAGAAGTAAGAATTCAGGGAGGGGAAGTTGGGTGGTGAGAAACTCGGTGTTGGCATTAACCTACACTCGAACTAAAGGTGCGATTTCACACCAAGTAATTCATTGCGCAGCATAAAGCTGCATGAATTCATGCTACCACGAGAGAAGTTAAATGAACGTCGAGAACAAAAGCTAATTTATTTACAAGCTAAATGCCAGCGAGAAAATTCGTCATAGAATCAGTATGCATCATGCAATTTATTTAGCTCTTCAGAGAAGGCTTAAGTTGCAGAATACTGCTAAAAAGAAGATAGATCAAAGGAAAATGGGTCTACTCGAGTGAAAAGCCATTGCTGCAGCTGTAGCACTGCCAATGTTAGATACATGAGCTACACGAACAAATGAAACTCTCACAGAGGAAACAGGCTAAATCTGTTATTATGAGATGCACGCTTCATGCAACGTGGTATTCAGAGAAGGCCACAAAGACTTGAGGATTGATTTCGAGATGACAGATAGGTATGAACCTTGTGAATGCGGTACAGCGAGATTGAATACGATTGTGAAACCAAAACCAATATGAAATTTCACATATTTTACATATTGCTGGCTGTTTCAACGCCGTAATGTGCCATCAGACATTATATTCAGCAACTCCATGATGACACCATGGTGCTGAAACAGGTAATACCAAATGAAATATCGTGATGTTTTACATTAGCTACGTGCTTTCATTAAAAAAGTTAATTTTCGCGAGCCATCACCAGCGACAGTTACCTTTTCCTCCCTGGTACAGACGAGTGAAACGGGTATTCCAACCTTTCAGTATTATTACCTACTTATTATTTTGCTAGCGAATACTTTGCTAACCTCTCCCTGCCACACTTCCTCGTTTCACATTTCACCATAACACTCCACCCCACGCCCCTAGCCCTACCTAGTAATTACAACGTCTTAAACCCGCCCCATAAACACTACATTTCTTTCCCGCCCATCTACAACATTCTGCATGCAAGAGCGTAATTAAGGACACCTTTTTTACCCCATGATGATGTAAATCATCGATTGCTAGATCACAGTTCTTTTTTAACTCAGGAAAATTACAAGCTATCGTACTTTATTTTTCTAATATGATAAAATTCCACGCATTATGGCCGGAAACTTCTGAATTTGTCCTAAGCCGTCTCCCTAACTTAAAGTACACACCACGGATAACCATAATAATCACATATAAATGCCAACAAATTTAGGAGTAGCTTACTTGTGTGTCTTACAATTAGTATAAAATTTAATAACAATATGTGGCAATTAATGCATTAATTGTTGTTACTTCTGTGCTGTGTAAACAGCAATACTTGAGTAAACTACATGCACAAATGTTTTTAAATAGCAAAGAGACTGATTTCTGCAATGACAATTATACATTAGGCTAATTTTCACGCAATTTCCCTCAACACCTTGCAATTTACACGGGTTATCACTCCATTCATAAAAATATAGGCGTAATGCCAAGCCTCAATTAGCATTTTCTTTAAAATAACAAAAACAAAAAATGGAACTTACGCAAATCGGGCTCACAGATATTCCGCATACGCCAGGATTCTTGGAGTAGATATATTTTCCTTGGGTAATTATTCCAAACGGAATGATGAGACCTAAAATTAAAAAAAAATATATATATATCAAAGACCAAATTCCATTGAAAAAATACCATGAATATGCCAAAAGCCATAACCAAAGTTTCACAGATTATGTCATCAATAAATTACTCAGCACTTCAAATATCTTACAATCCAACAGCAAAAAATGCTTCAAAAATATCTCCTGAGAATCTGTTTACCAGTGGAAAATTTTGATACGCCAAAACAAACAAATGTCCAAACAAAAATCGATTGGTATGTATTAAATAAGATAAAAATGAGATGAAAACAAAAGTTTTGGGTTGAAACTCGAAGGGGTTTATTATGATGGGGTGTGAATAACTCGAACGGATACAGAAAATGCTTCAGCGAGAGCGAATGAAGAGTCCCTTACGTATTTAAGTTTAGAAAATGAATAAAAGAAGGCTCTCAGAAAAACTGTTCGAGCAAGGAGTATAGTTGAAGACCAGAATCAAGACACTCCTATGGCAAAAATAAATACCCATGCAATCGGTTCATTACCGCTGATATACATACTGACGATGGAAAAATTCCTACCACGAAGAAAGAACGAATACTTTCTGAACTACTTGCAGCATTCAGCTGATTTGATTGTCAATAAGAAAAGAATTGTACGCATACTGAAACGAAAACAAAAATATGGATGCCTATATATAACCTCGACCTAACTCAACGTTTCGAACTAGAAATTAAAATATTCTACATAGATGATGGATTTTATGCTTTTTTTTCCTCAACTGAATTCTCAAGATTATAGCCATTCACAAAAGTTATCAAACAAAAACTGCATGAAGCAACAGCTCGTTTGTGTTACGATCGTGCTCTGGGAGCAGAGTTTAGCATGTCTGAGAATGACCTGGGAGGTGGTCAAAGGAACCTTTTAAAAAATAAAAGAAAAGCCTGTCAATGGCCGCGGAAAGGGTCGGATAGCGCTGAGGATCTAATTTTTGACGTTGATCAGGAAACCTCAAATAACATGACCTTAAGCAATAGGGGCTTAATACTTTGACGAAATGATCTAAGACTGCATGATGATAAAATAAGAAAGAAAAATCTGCCGTGCTCATCATCTACCCCAACATATGTGTACCTTCTAGGCTACAGCAAGGACGCGTGGAGGAAGAGTGGGCCTCCACATCAGGCATACTTCACTAACAAGTATACAGCCTTCTTGAAAATTACTACATTACAAGGTTTACCGTTACTAAAGAAATAAATTCGCCGAGAAATTGGAGCAGCTTTGACGGAGGAAAGTATCGTAGGCTTAATTTTGTGGAAATTATACAGAATAAATCAATGTACTTGACTTAGTCAAGTTCCACCATGAATTTATCACAATTCGACTACCACGTCGCCAGTTTTGGGAAAGAATACTAATCTTGGATTACACTTATCTACGATTCATATTAAGAGGGAAGCTTGCATGGGTATGAGGTGGGAGAGGGGTAAACAGGTTGAAAGAGGGATAAAGGGTTTGGAGAGAGTGGTCATAGCATTGTTGTTACAGGTCAGGGAAGGGTGTAACAAGCATGAGTGCAAAACGCTACCACCTGCCACTACCTAAACCCAGTAAGTGCCAAAACCATGTCGGATTTTAATATATTCTCAGAGAAATTTTACTAAGCAAAGTGAACACATTCGTCACATCACAATTATTATATGAAACATTAGATATAGCTTCTAAGTTCGATATATCGTAATAAAGGACAAAATAGAATCAACCCGTCTGGCATCATAGTAATGAGAAGGGTAATGACTGGAAAACGCTTCTATTGCATCAGATTTACGACTCTATTTGCAATCACACGAGTCATTCAAGCTTTCGCTTTCCCTATTATTTACACCAGCATTTTATTTATTCTGAGGCAAAAAGAAAGGGGAAATATACTTCGAACATGAAGGATTCAAAGGCATGTTTTTACCCCGCACAATTCGAATTATCTACAAATAATAACGGTAACGCAGGCAACAAACTACTTCTTCGATTCCAAATTAGTTCACATTTCCCCTTCACTTCCAATTTAAACTAGCATGTCAAAGCAAATATAACGCCTACAAAACTTTCAATTCGTCTCCTGACTTCGAGGCTGATGTGGATGAAATAACGGTGGAAATTACCAAAATATAATGCTGTCTATCGAGTGTAGCATATACTATTCAAAAACTGCGTGCTTGAGAAGCTTGCTGCCGGTATCGTGTACTAGAAGCATATATCCACCGACATACAGAATCAAATCATCAAAGCCGTGCTCTGAAGAATTATTATCAGCAGCCATATCCATTATAGTAGGCCCTTAAGTTATTTTCTCAAAGATATGTTCTTGTCTTTAACTCTTAAGATTATTTTATCCTAGAAGTGGAAAATTCCCCAAAGTTCGGAGTAATCAAAATTTTCGAATTTTGTATTTTCCGTCCCGGATGATGTCAATATTTTTTCTATCGCCTTTATAAATTCCATGTCAAATGGGGATGGCATTTCCTTCTTTTTCTTTTATTTATCCCGTTCCTGTCACTCATTTTTTGCAGGATGCTCATAACGCTCTATTATTAAAGTAGTCTCGTAACCATGAGTGAATGCTTCGTGATTATTCACCCCCTACCACACACCCTTAAGACGGCTTTAAGGTTATTTGCTAGATGTAGATGAAAATCACCAAGGCGAAACGAGTGGAAGAAGAGTGCCTCTCGCGTCCCCAGACGGAAGTCGTGGCGTATAAGAGGATGATGCCTCTGACAGCATCTCAACGAGAAGGCAAGAAAGCTTGCAACCTGTCACATTCTGACGTGCAGAATTATTGATAGAAGGAAAGAAAACAGAACGTACGAAGACGTAAAGGAGAGACGCCTAGCTGGAGAGATGTTTCTTCTTGACTTGAGCCCCGTTAACAAAATCATTAAGCTTCAATATTTGACGAGTTCCAGCACAAGAAGGGAGGAGGGAAATACAAAAGAAATTTGGAGGGTGGAGAGCTCGGGCAAAGTCACGGCTGCGAAGCCATTTTTTGCGACATGCTCAACGTGGCCGTGTGATATCCGGGGTCTTGTGTTTGTTCCAATCATTCCGACTCATTGATTCCTTTCATTTGCCTTTACGGCGGGCCACAATCCTTTTTGAAATAACCTAAGTTGTTTTGGAAGGGGCGATTAGCCACTATGAACTTTCCTCGACGCCAACAGTTGAATTTTTAGTCCGGAATTTACGAGTAGTAGTCTTGAGTTTAAGGTGCTCCAACGGTTGTGGTTGTGTCCAACCGTCTCACCCAAGATCTTATTTCTAGGTTAAATAAAACATTCATGCCCGAAGCGAGATTAGAATTTAGGAGTAGTAGTCTTGACTTTAAGGTGCTCCAACGGTTGTGGTTATGTCCAACCGTCTAACCTAAGATATTATTTCTAGGGCAAATAAAACATTCATGCCCGGAGCGAGATTAGAACCCGCGACCATTGGGCTTCCAAGATAGCAAGTTGCCAGGCCGACTACCATGGTTGGCGTGAATTTAAAATTTCGACTAAACTGCAAGCAACTTACGCTGCTTCACTATGACACACAATTCCAACTGTCTCATAAGGCGTGCAGGCTGGTCGCAATTTTTATCCAAAATTGGAGATGCCCACTGATTTTTGCGTCATTGGACATCAGACTGCTACTTCAGTAGACACTTTCGAAATCCTTCTCTTTGAAGCTGTTATTATTTGCTTACCTTTCATGTTTATGTTCCCAGCTTCGGCGTTTGCACTTAACGAAAGGCTCTTAGGAGATCTAAACTAACGGAGTACTTACCCGAAGGATGGAGGACTGAATTCAAATCGCTTTACGCAAAACTCTCCAGTAGGAACCGGTTTACCAATGAAAAATATATGCCCCTGTCGGGATTCTAACCTGGAACCTCTGAGTGATAAGACAGAAACCCCCAAGTAAGGTTAATGCTGGTTTGTTACTACGAAAAAACAACCGAACCAGAAAACAGCGGCGTTGGAATTGGGGGGGGGGGGGGGGGGGCAGGGGGGGTCATTCGCCCCCCCCCCCCCCCCCCCCCCCAGAATTTGCCCCAGCCCCTTGAGAAATGTGTCTTCGGTAATAAAAATGAAATTTCACTTGTTTTCTGCTTGCCTTTTCCCTTCTGACGCATATTCTACCACCTTCATATGCACTTTTAGCGGAATTCTAATCTCTACCCCTTGCTATCCGCAAGAAATGCGGGCCCTTTTCATAGGAGCCTTTTCAAGGTTGGCCCCTGCCAGCGAAAATAGTTCCGACGCCCCTGCCAGAAGGCTAACGAGATCTGAAGGTCCCTGCTAACAACAATACTATTCGAGAGCAATATAATTTTTAGATACCTGCACTCCACAATAATTATAGGACTCGGGACGACCCGTGTTTCCTTGAGTGACGACCTTCATAAACTTCTTCATTCCGGAATTTTCAGTCCGGTTGGGATCCCGAGAAAAATAAACACGTATAGTTCGACGGGAAAACTTTCTTGAATACCACTCTTATGTGTCATCATTTTTTCAATGCTTAAATGCAGAGCAATACTCTTATTTAGGGATTAGTATATCTACCTTTGAAAATATGCCACCGCAGGGATCCGAACTCTGCCCTCAGTATGGGAGACCAGTACTCCAACTCAGCCTATTTGTCACGTTGAGCGCTTCTCCATTTACCAAAACGACCTTTTTAAATCATATATGTTTCGCAAAAACAGATGTTTACAACGAGAACAGTTAGTTGGTTTGTATTATAGGCTGAATGGCACAAAGTTTGAAAGCAATGGATAGCAGAGTTCAGAAATCTAAAAGTTAAGAAGGATGGTTGCGAAAGCATACTCTATCCTCACATATTGATATTTATCTCTAAACAAAGCCGGCAACACAGAAGACGGGTTAAGCATGTCGTTCGAATCTCTGCAACCGCAAACTGATTCAAATCAGGGAACTTAGAGTTGACCAGCCCTCTAGTAACCAAACGAAACAAATCCCTACAGTAAATATAAATCACGATATGCCAAGAGGCAACTTTTTCGCATCAATTCCCGCTGGATTTCCATCCGTTCCAGGAGGTCGAAAATCGCACATAACAATAAAAAGTAACGCGCAAGCACGTCAGCTGCGCTTCCGCTCGGCTACGAAAACATCGCCATTGGAAATGCGATGAGCAACCGAAGAGGAGTGCGGAACACTAAGCCTCTAAGGGGATGGATGTTAAAAAAGAACAGGGAGAGACTATGCAATTAAATCACACGGACAAAAAAAATTACCGATCATATATGCAGGGGTATTTTTAATCCCACACAAAAAATATTCTCAGGCAGAAAGAGCGGGTCTGTCTCTCGGAAAAGAGGGAAAAGTTAACACGGAATCAAGGGGATTAAAAATTACTACGAAAAAATAATAATGGATGAGTCCAATTGAACGACGCGACGCCAGGTTTTTGCCGAGGGTGCCAAAGCACCCGACTTCAGTCGCTACCGTCACCTGCCCGGCACCACTACGGTACGTTATGGGTCTCTCGAAAAACTTTCACTTTTCAACGAGCCGGCAAGTACTTGGTGGTGGAGAAAAAGAGAGGGAGGGTTGAAGAGGGTTGGATAGGGGGAGTGAGAGAGAATGTGTATTCTGTATTCGTCGGGAGGGTTGAAGAGGGTGGAGGGGAGAGATGTATTTCTCACCCACTTGAACGAATCCGTATCGATATTTTTTTTCGAATACGACCGACAAAACGATTAAAACACTACCCTCCGGAGGCAATTACAAGCGATGCGCTCGTATCCGCAGCTTCCTGTTTCCTTGTCAAGTGGGCGGGGCGACTCTTACCAGCAGTGGCTCCATCTAGTTGCGTTATGCCCCTCCAAATGATTCCCCTCATGCCTGTACATCATCAGAAGTATTCTGTCAACATTGCTAGGCACATGGGTAGTCCCTGCATGCTGCTTTCTAACCATGCAGTCGGTCTCCTACCACCCTTCTGAAACTGGTAACCCTGGATCCTACTTTAATTCCTCATTTCTAGGACACAGTTTTTCCATACAATGGATCATTACCCTGTAATTAATTTTTTTTTACGTTATTGAGCTTCCAAGGCTGCGCCTATAGAAAATTCTATGTGATGCATTACAGAAACTGGAATATTATCCTAATTATAGATTGATACTAATTTTGTAGCAGCAACAAACGTGGTGATGTAGATATCCTTGCTTATCCTAAATGCAATTTCTTGGGATGAAAATTCCAATCCAGTCATAAAATATTACATTAGGTATATCAAAATAGTTTTATTAGTTTAGTCTGTGGTTTTTTTTCTGAAAAGTATACCATTTATCACAATATTCTTCTGTAATATCGAATATAGTTCAGCATGTGACAGAAAAAAAACTTCAGTGATGCTTAGTTCTGCAAATCGGTTATATTATTTTTGGTAGTGAAGGCTGCTCGGGTGCTCCACCGGGTAATCTCCTCCATGGCTGCCGACGTTTCGGGGTACGAGTCGTACTCCATCATCAGGTGGCTCGAAAGGTGGCCGCCTTATATAGCGGTGTCGGGGCCTCAAGTTCCCTCTGATTGGTCCTTGGGTTTAGCCAATCGGATGCTTCGTAGGACAGGTCGCCAGGTGTTGCTAAGGGAGTAGCCACCGTCTCTATTCATGATATTGTCCGCAAGCCGGATCTCTATGGCCTCCTTCGTAATCCTTTCCCAGTATTTCTTTTCTCGAGAGATGATATATTATTTTTATTTACCTTTTCCATCCACGCCTTCTCCTAATTTCAGCTATCAAATTTCTTTCTCTCCTACCAATTCTGCCACTTCATCGTTCGTCTTCCTTTCGACCCACCTTACTTTTTCCATCCTTCTCTATATCCACATCTCAAAAGCCCTAACTGTATTTTCATCTTCTTTTCGTAAATCCCACGTTTCCACCCTATAGAGTGCAACGCTCCGTACTAAACTTGTTACTAGTCTTTTCTTCACTTCCCTACTCAACTTTCATTAGTTCACGCCTACGGGTCAAAGCTTCTTTTTCCAATGCAATTCTCCTTCTCACTCCAACGCTGCTATACCCTTTCTCCTCAAACACACTACCCAGTTAGCTGAACTGCTCTACTTGCTCTAGCTTCTGAACTCCTACTTTTATCGTTATACTGGCCCTTTTTTTCTTGAAAACCGCATTACTTTCTTTTACTTCTGGTTTATCTTCATCCAGTATCTTTCGCACTGTCCCTGCAACGCATCCAGCATTTTTTGCAAGCCACGGGCTGACTGGCTGATTAGCGCTTGGTCATCCGCAAACTTCACTGATTTTATCAATTTCTCCCCCACTTTTACTCCAGCCTCCAGCTCATCCCAAGCCTCTCTCACCATTTCCTCCGAGTATTTGTTGAAAAGTATCGGCGATAACGGACAGCCCTGCCAAACTCCCCTCCCTATTGTGGCCCAATCCGATTCTCCATCGGCTACTCTCACTTGCGCCTTCTGCGCCATGCATAAATTCCGGATCAGTCTCCTGTCTCTCTAGTGTACTCCTATCTTCCGCAATATTTACATTAACTTGTCCCACCTCACTCTGTCGAACGCCTTTTCGAAATCAACAAATTGGTAAAAAAAAGTGGTAAAACGCGAATACGTACTGATTGTATTCTAGATTCCTTCCCACTAGTATTCCCATCACTGCAATCGCATCCCGATTGGCCCTCCCCTTCCGAAATCCAAACTGATCATCGCCTATAAATTCGTTTGCTCTCTTTTCCATTCTCCTATTGAGGATTCTAAGCACTACCTTTGTCTCATGAGAAATCAAACTCATCGTTCTATAGTCTTCACATTCTTTTGTCACCCTTTTTCGGTATAGGTATCAGCACGTTTTTTTTACAAAATCCTCCGGCCAAGCCCCCTCCTCGTATATTCTACGAACGCGTTCATAAAATCTGTTCCTTCCCCTCTTCCTAGATTTTTCAGAAGCTCAGCTGGGATGTTATCTATCCCCATTGCTTTACCTGCCTTCATTTCTCGCAAAGCCTTCTCTATCTCATTATCCAGTATTCTGGGGCCCATGTCACCCTGATCTACGTCATTTTCCTCTTCTATGTCCAAGTCCCTAAGCCTATTTTCGCTATCATACAGTTCCTCACATTACTTCCTCCAACGACGCTGGATTACCTCTGGTTCCACTGCTAAATTTCCCCTTCTGTCTTTGATGCACGGGATCGTTTTCCATTCCTTGATTCCCGATAACATTCTAACCTTTGAGTACAGACTGCCTATTTCTCCTTCTCTCTGGAGTCTCTCCAGCTCCTCTCATTGCCCACTCCACCACTTTTCTCTTGCTCCCTATGTTTCTCTCCTAAGCCTGTTGTTGATCTCCTTATAACGCCTTTTGCCTAGCTCTGTATTAAAATTTTTCCTTTTCCTTCTTTCCTCGATCCTTTCCATCATTTCTGCAGTTACCCATGGTTTATTGATCCTCCTAGCGTTTACTGTTCCTATTGTTTTCTCAGCTGCTTCATTTATGCCCGTCTTTATCATTTCCCACCCTTCATCTATTATTCCTCTTCCCTCCTCTTCCCTCCTCCTCCTCCCTTTTTAGTCTCATCTCACATTTCATCACCACCAAGTTATGGTCGGAGTCGACATCTGCACCTGGGAAACTATGTGAATTCTTTACGCTGTTTCTGAATCTTTGCCTAATCATGATGTAGTCTAGCTGGTACCTTTCAGTATCCCCCGGCATTTTCCATATGGATCTACACCTAGGGTGGTGTTTAATCCATGTGTTTGTAATAACTAAATTATTCCTCCTACAGAACTCCACTGCTTTCTCACCCCGGTCATTTCTTATGCCCAGACCATACTCCCCTACTTCACTTCCGTCCCTCCCGTGCCCCTCCTATAGCGTTTCAATCTCCCATAACTATTAGGTTGTTCCTGCCCTTTACTTTCCCGATTAATTCTTCCAACTGGTCATATACTTCGTCTACTTCCTCTTCTCTATGTCCCCCTGTCGGCATGCAAACCTGTACTACGACTACATTCTCCGGCTTCGCTTTGATTTCTATAGCTAGTATCCTATCGATTACCTGTTCCACATTCAATACTCTTTTTCCTAAAGTTGAAATCAATACAACTGCTACTCCCCACTGGCTCTCTTCCCCGCCACTGTACATAGCCCTGTACTTTTCACTCCAGAAGTCCCCCTGGTTTCTACATCTTACTTCGCTTAGTCCCAACAAATCGATATCTCCCCTCTCCATTTCACGCTTAATGTTTTCCAGTTTTTCCTGCCCTTAAAATCGTCCTAACGTTCCATGTCCCGATCCTTAGTATTGTTTCTCACTTCTCTGGTTTCTTCTTCGCCGCCGCTGCTGCTGCCTTTCTTTTCGTGCAAGGATTTCGTGAGATGACGACCGCAGAGTCCTTACTTGCCCTGCCGCCGGGCACGACACCCGTCCCACTAATTTGGTCCCGGGCCCCGTAGTTGCCAGGATTCAATTCTCTATTTTTCCAGTCCATTGTGTTCTTATGAGAGTTTAATTGAGGTTGTTTCCCGTTGCCTGCCTCAATAGTGTTTTTAACGTGACACTATCACTTGATAGGCCGCCCCACTGGGGCCAGACGCCTTCTCACAGCCGCCTCACTGAGGAACAGACGCTGCGAGTGCGGTACGTGGACTACCTTTCGTCAGGCTCCTACCCTTCGACCCATCTGGCATGGGCGACCCTACCAGGAGCAATATTATTTGCTCCCGCCAGTGCAGCTCCAGCGGTCACGGAAACACTCAAGCCCCTATCCCACCATGACAAGGCGTAGTCCATCGGGAAAGGATTATTTTTATACCACGTGAAAAATGTCTGCTAAAATTTCCAATTCTTAAAAAAGGCTTATTAGTTTATACTTGGAACAAATGCAAATTCATATGATTCTAAATGAAATGTCGAGTTACTCTCCATCCTTTCCGCACACACTTAACTCCTACCTTTAACCGATAATTCACATATCCTGGATGGTAAATGGTATTAACTGTCGGTCAAATTACCCGAATACCTCATTAACTACTACTAAATTCTATGGTGGCTTAAGTCAAAGTTTTCCGAATTAAAGAGCATGTTTTAAAAAGAGAATTCCATTAAAATTAAAATGGTTCACAGAGATTATCAACCCCATTGAATTTCCACAAAATTCACACTCGGCTTCGTTCACAACTTGAAATCACGGCGATGGGTCGTAATATGCAGTCCTTTAAAGCTAGGATCAGGAAATCCAATATTAATTTCCGTGGGTAATAGCATTTGGTCCGAATAACCCGAGGGCACTCAAAATTGTATGAACCTTACAGGTTAGCTCGCGGACTAATAATACAATAGACAGATCAACGACATGCAGGGAAGGGAAAGATCCAATAAGCCTCGCTTAAAATGGGCTCCAGCAATTTTATAGTATCATAAATGATAAAGAAGATAAAAAATTGAATGGAGAGTTAAAAAAAACTCTCGTTCTTATCGTTTATGAGCGAAAAGAGATAATTTTACATTATTCATCTACGCCTTCGCAAAAAAGAGTTAACGCAATACATGAAGCGATTTTTATGATTGGTAGCATGGAAAGGTCAAGCTAAGAAAAAAAGCCATTAGCGTCCAGCTGAATTGCATTTATTTGCAGTAAATCCTAGCAAATAGTAAAAAAAAAGTTCCTAACTTTCTATCAGTGTGATGCATGAATGTGTATGTATATTTCTCATGAGTTTTGATTTAATTTGTTCAGTTAACATGCTAGATTAATGACCAAACGCAGCTACTTCTCACAAAATGATCAAAATTTGAAAATGAGAATTGTTTTCCATTTATTGTAAGGAATTCCCATAACATCAACAGCCGTTAGGTTCCTTCCATCAACAGTTTGTCGATAAAGAGTTTAGTTACAAATGGTAGGTTGCCACATCAAATCACGATTCCTAGTATTACTGAAGAGAGTAAATGTCCCGCATTCGACGAATCAAGCACAGGAAACACCTTTTTCACTCGCAGCATGGAGTTCAGATGTTTTTATCAAGCTGTTATCTCACAGAAAAATAGGGTGGATAATGCTGACAAAAGAATTTTTCCGTGAGGATTCAAAGTAACAAAATTTCAAGGAAATGATATACGAAAGCGAAGTTAGAGTATAAAGGCAGATAAACGTCTTTGGCAACACGCATCTTGATGATCTAAAATGTATTTATTTCGCTTGAAACATTGGACGCTCATTTTCGTCTCAGACAAATTTAAAATCTATTTCTATGATGGCACTTAGATCAAATTGTATATTTTGACACGTTAAAATCTGATATTTGGTATGTACTAAGGATACGATTGCGCGACAACCTGAATTCCATCAGCTCCCAAAAACTTACGATCTTTCCTCTCGTCACCCACTCCCCATTCGGCGTAGCCATGGTAGCGTAAACAAGCTGGATACAAAAATAGCGACCCCAGTGCACACCAAGTTATTCATGAGGAAATCAAAATGCTCTCCTTTTATTCTAAACAAACGCGACCATCCTATTTGTTTTCATGAATGAGATTAAATCATTTACAATTCCATTTTGAGCCAGTGCACTGTTTGAGAGAGTTACTGGGGGATCCGCCATATCCGGCTCAAAAAGCATTAATTTTCA
This sequence comes from Platycnemis pennipes, assembly GCA_933228895.1. Taxonomy (NCBI): domain Eukaryota; kingdom Metazoa; phylum Arthropoda; class Insecta; order Odonata; family Platycnemididae; genus Platycnemis; species Platycnemis pennipes. The sequence goes on from OW121852.1 coordinate 67,150,561, forward strand.
TGAGTTCGATTAATTTCGAAGTACCACTTACGGAGCCACCACAGTCTAGTATCGAATTTGCATTTACATTTCAGCACGAGAAGGGTGTTTGGTATGGGGTGGTACGTCAATAGCCGTGAAAACGAGAGGGAGCGGTGTTGTAACCTGGAGAGAATTCTAAACACATTTTTCGACATCTGAAATTTGACAAGTGTTTGAGTGCTTTAAACTCAAATCCAAATGAAAATGGAGCCAAAAAACTGCACGAAGCTATTAAAGTCTGCGTACCGGAGGGTATTTGGCAAAAAGTACGTCTGAGAAATGCATGTATCATATCATTAGCTAAGTTAGCTCTGCACGATGTGAATAAAAGATTACATAAAAGGCCACTCCGCAGCTACGAGTAATTTACTCCCTTTAAAAGCCTCTAGCTTTTGAAAAAAGTTTAATCAAAAAATGAAAGTATGACCACAATAACTAACCAAAGGAATACACAGATATGACCATTCGGATTCATACTCTTTTGTTACCGCGTCGCATTGAGAAAATTATTGAATTTACAAGTATTTGTGCTGAATCATATTATAATTCTGCTGAATTATTCGTATATATAACATTTTACCCAGTCTTAGGGGAATCAATCTCTGATTCTAACTATGACGGCCAGCGTATTCGCACTGGACTCTTATGGCCTTGTCTGAGGGCTAGTTTCACTAACAACGATAATATTTCCACTTATCACAGTTTACGTTAAAATTATCAGCACGATAATCTCAGGCTTGCGTCCTGCCATTGTCATTATTATATCGGTTTTCCAAAACCGTGACTTCTCACAGAACGTTTAGGGAAGTAAATTTCCCATACTCCTGACGTCAACAAACACATTAAAGCGCTCAACCGATTTGTAACTAAGCTGTTTGAACTTAATAATTATTGTAACTAAACTCTTTTTTATTAGACCCACGAAGCACAAAATAATAACTAAGCGTCTACAAAATATCTACATTATCTTCTACGTGTATCTAGAAACATCTAGTAATCACTTTTAAATATCTTCTATATGTTTCCAAGATATTTCAATGCCCACTTCTTCCATTAGATATTCTATAAATATCACTTGTTGTCTACACTGTTACCTTAAATACAGGAATAAAATACTGGCCTAGCCTTTATTTACAGCGCTTCGTAAACTGTCAGTAGCTGCAATAATACCTTTCATTCGATCAAAACTTAGCATTTCCTTCATCGTTGTCATAGGTGGCAGAACAAATATTAAATTCCTACCACCAAATAAAATATTGCGGCAGCTTTGCTCATGGATATCCTAACTTTTATGATTAATATCACTCGCTTGACTACATTTTCGTATTTGCTTACGCTGAAAACCAAATGACGCAAGCCTTTTCAGAAATTCAAATACAGTAATATAATAAATGTAACCAAGAGCATAAGTCCCCTCTAGTTAATTCAACAGTTTACGATCTCTAAGTAGTTTAATGTCGGGCACCACTTGTAACTGAGGCTACAAACTGTATGTAAAAATAATAAAAGAACATCACAGGCATTACGACACATTTAGGCAGCATAAGTAATGAAACTTGCCTAAAATATTTCAGTTCCAGGAACAAAGATATTCGAAAAATTCAACAACCCGCCCTACCATCTACAGGGTCCGCAGAATAAAAAAGCAAACGCCAGTAAACACAATGAAATCAAATAGAAAACAATTATTGCTCTGTGCTTTACGTTCCGTATATTCATTCAAGATAAATGAACTCTCAGATATCGGGTTCAAATCAATTAGCTCGTTCCTTAATCAACCTAGTGATCGCCCTAAATAACGGTAACTGAGCCAAAATTCCTCGTCAATGTCAATCATATCAAAAACTAGTTCATGAAGTCGTATGCGCGTCATACTGCTTCTACAGCATTATCTCGGGTAATAATCTTTTACCTGACCGAAATCGCCAGCATATTACCTGAGAGAATGTTGAAAACTGAGTTAATAGTACTAGTTAAACAGGAAAGTAACATAAACTCGTTTAATTCCAAAATTAACAGAGTTAAAACTATTATCGTCGTTGGGGATACTGACCCTGAGTGAATTTGATTTCACATTTCCGGGAGCCGGTAACGGCATAGCTCTCTGACCTTCTATGAGATAGGAATGTGGCAAATTATCCAGACCACCTCTTTTATTTTGTCTCTTTTCCATAGGGGGACGAAAACAGCGACAGGGAAAAAAATTTTGTGGAGGAAAAATGAGAATACAACATCTGAAATACCAAGGTCGAAATCCAAACCCGATGCAAGATGCTTTCCTTTCTCTCCTGGAGCCAAATTCCTTAAGTGAAGAGATCTTGTGTGTTTTTATGCGCGTTTATGTTGAAATTTCCGACTTCCTACCTAGAGCCCGTATCACACGCGACATGAACTTCATCTACATCTACATAATACCCTGCATGCCGAAATAAAGGTGTGTGGCAGGGGGAACTTGAGCTAGTTCAAGAATAAAAGCTACTATGTAAAATGGTTTGACAGTAGGTATCGCGTGACACGAGTAATCGCAGTATGGCAGTGGAAGGGGACGGTAGTGTAGATCAAAATACTGGTTTCTCAAATCAAGAGCCCAAGTTCGATCCCAGGCAATGGTTGGCATTTTTTCTATGACCTACCGGTATCTCCTTGAAGAGTGTGCAGAGAAAACTCTTTTTTAAGTTCATAGAAGATAGTAAAACAGTGGTTCAAATATACATTTTTCCGCTCACGATTAGGGGCAGTAATAGGCTGCAGAACAGATACGTAGGGAAATTAGAAAAGGTATTGCGATTTTGATGTGGAAGAATAGCCTGTAATGATCAGTGTAACATATTCATTAACATTACTAAATCGTGCACATTTTGAAAAATATCAATTAATCGATTAATTTAGTTTAACATTACGAAAATTATCACACAAAATTGTATATTCCAACAGTTTTGTTGGACGTGTCTCATGAATGCATAATAACACACAGACAAACACAGTATAATATTTACGTCCCAGTTGTAGTGCATGCATGGACTAGCATTTTTGTATGCCTGCATGACAGTCACGAGGAAATCCTAAGAAGAGTGGGAGAAAAGAGAAGCCTTCTGAATACCCTAAGGAGAAGACGGAACAACTCAATCGGCCACATCATGAGGCACGATGGACGGGACAAGTGGACGGGAAGAACGGCAAAGGAAGGCCTCGTATGAGATAAATGGATCAAGTGATGAAGGATTTGAAAGAGAAGAAATACGTAAATATGAAGATATTAGCCGATAGAAGAACTCTGTGGAGAGCTGCGTCAAACCAATCTGAAGATTGACAACTAATGATGATGATGCATGCTAATAAGACTAAACCAATTCCTTCTCGTTCAAAATATATGACTGGCTGTGGCTCACCCCCTGCCACACACCCTAGTCCTTTCTTATAGGGTGTTATGTAGATGTACAGCTCTCCAGACGTCGGATCGATCGCTAATTCGTGGACCACTTTGGCGCTACCATCCAGACAAATGACCCTAGTCTCCAAGTAAGAGTCCCAAAATATCCGTCGTCCTCCCAGTCTCCGGTCTCACCTTGTAGTCTCCGTCTCCTTGTAACCTTCAGCGTCTTACTTCGCCATAATTTGACCTCCACCAAGCCTCATTCAACTCTCTCTCAACCATTTTTTCATTCCCCTAAAACACCTTACCTTCCATCCTCTCTCTTCCTCCATTGCCAGCATATTTCTTCGAATTCCTCATCCTCCAAGCCTTCCATTATGCCCTTCATTTATCCTCAAAGGCCAAGAACTGGATATTTTCATCCATGAGCAAATTCTTTATCGAATACTCTTTCCTTGAAGATTTTTTGGAATGGACGACCCAAGCTCAACAAATGGCATCAAAGAATTCACGTTCACGCCTCATATATTCACCTTTAACCAATGGGAAACTCTCGGGAAGCCCCTGGCTGGCGGAGATCTAAATGAGGACTATTTTGCCTATGGATTACCCTACTCGAAAATTGGGAGAAAATATGGGAAAATGAGAAAATATACCGAAAACTAAGGGACAACTTAACTGGCCATTACTTGAGACATGATAACCTGAAGAAAACAATCGTCAAAAGACAAGTGAATGGGATGAATGGAAAAGAATATTCTCGCATGAGATGTATGTAGCAAGTAGTTAAGTATGTCAAAGGAGAATTATTCAAATACGAAGAGGTTAGCCGATAAGAGAATCAAGGGGAGAGATGGGACAAACTAATATTAGGATTGCAGACCCATGATGATGTTTCAAAACTTTTTGCCCATATTCGTATATTTTAACTCGCCAAAAATTTTTACAGGAATTTATGCTCCCGAATGGGGTGCAGCATGATACATGGCAGTCAGTATCAAGTGCGCCGGTTAGTGTTTGGCATATAGCAATCAGTGCATAGAATTTAGCATACGGAACCGCATGACCATCAATGTATTTTCCTGTTCGAAATGCAGCACTACTTCAGAAGCATTTTTTTCATTAAGATACAGACATTTGGTAGATACTTCGGAGTTTCTAAAGAATCTCCCACTTCTACCCAAAATTTCCGCATCTTTCCGTGTACGCTCCGACTCCAAAACTTTCTGTAGAATCCCCAATACTTCTCCTCTCTATTCCCTATATACAAATTACAAAACAAATATAAAAATATTTATACTGGGTAGTATCTCTGATTAAGTGCATTAAATATTTCATTTTGTCCTACGGCTAGGATTTTTATGAACAAGTATTTTTTGAAATACGAGGCAACGGCAAGGGAGAAAATAACGGTAGCAAAATGAAACTCTGTATCCGGATCTGGGAGTATAATGGAATTCAGGAGGAATATTTAGCCTTCTTATACACGTCTGAGGCAAATACGATGCATGGAGGCGCTACTGGGCTCTGAAAAACTCTAAAAATGAACGAAGAGTACACGCGCAACTACTTATCCTACATTACACGGATCGATGAGAAAAAAAGAGAAGAAAACGACGTAGTTCACGTTATGCCCCGGAACGACGGGGAACATTGGAGAACGTGGAAGACAAGGGAGGGAGATGGGAGCGAAGGAGGGGACTCATGAGCGGCTTCCGAGCTTAGGCGTACGTAACCGACGGAAAATGCTAAGCAATAACGGGAAATCTCAAAAAGAGCGCTCTGTCGCCTTGACAGTACCGGAGGTTAAAACGCGCGCGGATGTAACCTTGGCGACCGGTTGACGGAGGTGAAAGGAGAAGGATGTAAAAGGTCTCCGAAGAGGCTACGCTGAAATATTCATGTTGGAGAGAGAGGGTTGGGGAGACATGCGACTGTGCAGTGGAGGTATGCCAAGAAGGCACACGCCTCCTGTCGGGCGACGATCACTGTGCAGTAAAGGTACTCCACCGAACACAGGCAAGTTGTCTTACGCGAGGCTTGCCACTGCGCAGCCCGATTCAAAGAAGGATGCGCAGTGTAATTTTCGCCCAGCATAGCAACGGGAAATTGAAAGTTGAAATCACATCCTACTCTGGATTGGATTGGATTTCTCTGATTCCCTTGCTCTATAGTTCACGGGTATGACGAAAACGTACACTTCTAACAACCTCCGGACGTTATTAAAAGTAGCGATCGGGTTAGTATGATAGCTGGAGCATAGACTTTCTATCTCGACTGTAATAAGAGCACTTTGAGAGACTGCTTCCGTCAAATGAACTTCCTGATCAATGACGTAAAAAACCTTCCTTAGATGTAGTACCTGCCACGGTTGTAGCCTGCCACGATGTAGCCTGACACGGTTGAAATGAACTTCCGTTCAACGAAATAGATGACTATGACTTTCTGCAGAAGTAGACTTCACTTTTGGATACTTCTATGAGGCACGGTTTTATCGCACTGCATAAATTAAATCATAAAAGAAACGCAACGTCATTGCCGAAGGTGGGATTCGAACCCACCACCCATGAGTCGCCATGCCAGTGCGATACTAATATGGCTACCGTGGTAAGATCGAAATACGAAATCATACCCAATTGCTAGCAGCCATCATCGGTAATCTATTAAATTAGGTATATTTTCATGTAATATTTATTTGCTTCCCCCAAACATGTCCTCTTTAAGCTCCATTCATTCCTCTCTCTCATCATCACGTCCTTGATTCCTGTCCTTACCCTCCAGCTCAATTGGTATTAATACATTTCCCTTCCGTCCCTAATCATCGCTGTCAACTATCCTCTAAAATTACTGATACGCTACACCCAATCGCTGTTTCCCTCTTTAACGATAGGACTTCTTTGTTTGTCCATCCTTACACCATATTTTCACTATTACCTTCAGACTGACCAATGCCAACTCATTAAGTACAAGTTTCTAAAGTACACCATTCTCAGTACCGTACTTTTTGCAAACCTTTACCCCAAATGTTCCTCAGCTATCCCTAAAAAACACCCAAGTTTTTCGACGGCTGAAATTGAGACGGAAGAGCCAATATTCATTCTCCTCATAATAACTTACAAATTGTTCGAGAGTCATCAATGTTGTATTTTTACATATAATAAATGCCAATTTAAAATAAATTCGTAACAAATAATACTACTATTATACATCTATTATCTATTTGTTAATCATTTAAAAAACTATCCCAAGCGGACATTAGTACACAATATTGTGACGGTTTCATTTTTATGAGAAATATTATTGCAAGTTTTCTACCGGTGAAGTTCCTTCTAATATGACAAATGATTCCTTCCACGGCCTCTACATTTAACACGATATCCCACATACTTCCTACCTAACATTATTCTGTCCAAACTTCCCAATCTCTTCCTCCCTCAACCATGCTTCCCCAGAATTCTTCCCTCTATCACATGCTACAAAATACCCTCTCCTTTTATTACCTCTTCAATCCAGTCCCTCTACTCTCACTTAATTTCCTCAATCAACTTCTTCTCCTATCTCTAATGCTTTAATGAATACGATACTAAATACAACGATGGTTAAATTTTTACTGTCAATTTTATTTAAGAGCCATTCATAGAGCCGTATACTGCCCACCTCTACCCAAGATGATAAAGCAACTCACTGAAAATTCCTTAAGCCATATGCCGCCTTTATTTTAAGCCTTTTTTGTCCAACACAAACGTAAGATGACATTTTACCCGCTGTAGGGCATGCAATTACATTTATATGACTGTCCCTCTTATAACGAGAAGTCTCAATAAGAACTTCACCAAGGTTCAAAAAGAATACAATGAAGGACGAACAAGAACTGTTACTTAAGCATTAAGAAGGGGAGGAATGTGTACGAATTAATATTATAATACGAACTGTAATAAAGGCTTTTGGACAAAGATGTTAGTTTACCAGTCGTGAAAATATTGTTAGTAAAAAAAAGTGAAGAAAGATTTAATTTAGCGGGTTATAAAGATTATGAAGTTACGGACCTAGCTACCGCTGCCCGAAGATCTTTCTTCTTCCAAGGGAAAAATGGAGAATGGTTCTTACCGGTTAGAGTACGTTTCGGAGTAATCCTTCTCCTTTATATTTCTTTCACCCAAATTCCTCCTGAATGGGGGCGTTTACTCGGAACCGAAATCGCAATTTTGTACACGAAATCGCTAGATGGAAACGAAAAACGAATTTTAGTGAAAAAATTAATCTACTAACCACAACCATTCACTCATAAATCAAAAATTAAAATAAGCAAAAGGTGACGCCCACCGAAAATACTGCTGTGATAACATCGACGTCATTTTCCTCCCGTCCTTGACTGCTTTCCGGGGAGGGGGAAGGGAGTGGAGGGGGGTTCTCGGAAGGTCTGCTCGCATAGATGCTGTCGAAATCGCTCCCATTGGCCGAGTCAGCTGTGTCCCCCCCTTTGCGATAAGGCGAAGTAGCTTCGCGGGCTCAGTTGTGATTGGACGAAGTCGATATACGTCAGAGGTTGCACCACACCCACTTTTCCGAAAGGGTTAAAAACATCAGTTTTTCGCCGCTTATAACTCGGGAAATAATTGTCGGATCAGAAAACGGAAAAATACGGGTCCTTTTATTTTACAAACTCTATCAGATTCGGCAATAAAAAAAATATGGTAAACGACCCCATTCTCCCTCTCTTACACTAGTTCTCCCTTTAGACTAGCACCTTTCTTCGTTCCATCTAAAGCACTAATTCTCTTCTTCCATTTTCCTAGTTTCCCTAGCACTCTTCCTTCTATTGCCACATACAGAAACTCATCGTCCCAAATCCATTGTTCCATCCAAGACCTCTGCATTCACCTTATCTCCTCAAGCAAATTCCTCGCCTCCTCCAATAGCTCAAAAACTTCCTAGTCCGTTTTAATTTCGGTTTACTTCATATCTTTCTATCTTCCTCCACATCCACATTGCAAAAGCCACCAATTTCCTTCCAACCGCTTTCCTAAGTGCTCATTTCAAGAAACTCTATGATACCACGGACATGTAGAGGCAGTATTGGGTTTGAGTGCTCCAACGGGTAAGGTTATTTCGTCCCGCTTAATGACAACCTGATATCATTTTGAAAGTAATACCCTCCCTTTGTACATTTCCCAATGATTTTACGGAGGGTACTACTTACTTCCAGAATATCTCTCCATGATTTCCACCAGTAGTCGCTTTATGCGATTCAATTCGTTCAACATCAAACGCTATACCAATTTATTGGTAACCTATTTCCCATCACAATTTCCTTCCATTCATTAACTTCCTCTTACTAATGTAATTCTTAACATAATGTCTTTAGTACTACGCCCACCTTCGTCCAGCTAAATGATTTTCCTGCTAAATCAACTACCTATGTAACTCACCCGTTTTATTTTAAGATCAACCTCGGTTCTCCTCTTTTTCTTGCAATATTTCATTACTTTCGTGTTCTTTTGATCTGTCTCCATCCTCGCATTAAAGCAACAGCGCTTCCATTGGAGATGTCAACGCTGTCCCTTTCTCTAGAAACACGACCACTAATTAGATTTCTTTGACAATACACCCGTCGAAAAGGGGACGGAGAGAGAGAGGAGGAATGTATTTCTGGATGGGTTAGGCCGGAAAGCCTGGGGGGGATGGCATGAAAGGATCGAATCGAAAGCTGTAGTTGGTGTTGGGGGTGAGTGGAAGTATTTGGCTGATAATGAAGTTGAATGTCTTCGCTGTTCCGCTTTAACTCCAGGGATATTCAGGGTCTGGCATCACTTTAAAAACATTAAATATTCCACTCTCCCGAAGGGCGATTTCACTGCCAGTTGATCCGCGACATTAACGCAACGCAGAACACAGAAGGAGCCCGAGGGGAGAATTAAGAAGGCAGCGGATAGGGGGAAGTAGATAACAGGGAAGAAAAATTATTTGGGAGTAAAATCATCCAAAGTGAAAGGAAATGAGTGAAGCATTATGTTTCGGCTATATTCGCGGAAAATGAATAATTGAAAAGTAACGACGCAGGAAACAACTGGGAGGACGATTCGAGGACGAATCAGATTTAAGCCTGGGATTGAGGAACGTTGATGATTCGCTTGGTTCAGTTATGCTGATCTCTTTGGGTCGACGCCGCCGCGCCTTGGGGTACAGAGGTAGCGCCCATTTTCAAAATCGTAGAACTTTTGAATGAATTGAGATATTAACGTAAAATTTTTTTATTTGAAAGCTAAAACCATAAGGAATAGAGGAAAAATATGTATTAAATGAAACATAGCAATAAAAGTCTGCGGAAAGCGTGCGAATGCCGTAATTTTTTCCAATTATTTTTATAGACTAAAATAAACCAACGAAAAATAAATGTTTAAAAACAAAAATATACATGTTACTATTTTTTATCACACTCATTGATAAATAGATTAAACCAAGTCGAAATAATAAATACTTTTTTTCTAAGAAACAACTTTTTTTAATAAATTAAATAATTGAGGTAGTATTCACGTTAGAAAAATGCTAAGAGCAAATTTGTAATCTTCAAGAGAAATATAGCAAAAAAGCATTGATGTGTTTTTTACATGCAGTAAATAGTTTATTCACAAATCAATTTTGAATGCATCGAGTCGCGCAACATGAAAATTGTTGGAAACCATATTGGGAAGCATGAAAATAAAAGTAATTGGAAAAAATGACGGCATTCGCACACTTTCTTCAGACTTTTTTTGCTATTTTTCATTTGATACATATTTTTTCTCTATTCCTTATACTTTTAGCTTTCAAATTTAAAAAAAATTATGTCGATATCTCAATTCATTCAAAAGTTCTACGATATTGAAAGTGAGCGCTACCTCTGTAGGTACCCCATAGTGCGCCGTCGCGAAATGATTGCTGGGGAAGGAGTCTCCCTTCCCCTACCCAACCCCTGATAAATCTCTTTTCATTATTGGCTAATAGTTTTCTACCGGCTAGGATACTAAGTAACGACTACTGCACTAAATTATTTGCCCCTTTACATAAGAGTATTTCCTATCCCTCTTCCAACGATCTTAAGTACATCTACATCTACATAATACCTTGCAAGCCACCATAAAGGTGTGTTGCAGGGGGTGAATGCAAACAGTACAAAGTACATTTATAGAGAAATAAAAACTTGAAATAGTAGAGTCCGAAAATTTTATTAATACCATCGACAAAGGTTTCAACTGATGCCGTCATTTTGATTTTAAAAATGACGGTGATTCGCCGAAACCTTATTCATTAGTAGCCAGAGATAACCCTCGGGTAAATAAATTGACTGGACTATACTATTTCAAGTGTTTCTTTCTTTATAATATGAAGAATTTCCACACAGGAATGGCTGAAACTATCTGCTTTATTAACTACCTGTTCTTTTTCTTTCTCCTTACTTATTCAGCATTCTGCCCACGATAATGACCCGTCAGTATCCCGCTTTCCCACACTATATAAACAATCCTTTTCCTCTGCCTCCTTCTAATTTCTGACAGCAATCTTCTTTACACCTGAACCATGTTTAATATGTCTTCATTCGTCCGCGTTTTCCTCCATCTCACTTTTTCCATTCTCTTTTCATTTCAAATGCTTCCAATCTTTTCTCGTCATCCTTCCGTAGAGTCCCTCCCTACTTTAAAGCGATACTTAACCAGCATATTTATTTTATTCCAATCCTTCGATGATGGATTTTTTTCTTTTTTGTTATAAAAACTCAATTTTATTTACAAAAACACAAACCATTAAATATTACCTTCGTGCGCGTACAATGCTTCGTTAACATATATCGATTAATAAATACAGATTTCAATCATTTCCTGCTTTCCACCATTCTGTAAGCTGTTTTCATTGGCCTAAAATTATAGCCTCACATACAGGTGCCAACGTTGAATGTTTCCAATAACGATGTCACCATGGATGTCACCGTCCGCCCATTGTAGCGCGAGGCGGGAGAATGGTGATCGCTCAAATCGCGCTACGGAGAATCGCGTTATGGATAGCGATAGAGATAGCGCTAACGCGAAAAAAATAACCATGATTGCGTCTCATGCCTCACATCCATACAAAGCTACTTTTCATACCAAGCTTCTCACAAACCTCATCTTTGCATTCCTGTACAAGCTTCTTGTCTTAGGTCCATTGTTTTGGTTAATGCCTGCTTAGCTTGAGCAATCCTTCTCGTAATTGCATAGCTACTGCGCCCACCACTGTCCAAAATCGCTGCTCAAGTAAAGAAAGTGTTGTTCCTTTTCTAGGCGATGACGCCATATTAGTATAAAATATTTATGCGCCGCAACAGTGGCTTACAAGGCCATGGTTATACCGAAGAACGTAACAGATGTGTGCCATAAATTCAAGTTTATTGCACAACCTAAATACCCTCATAAAATATCGAAATAAATTTTTTATTCGAAATATAGAGGTACAATAATGTTTCCTTGGAAACTAGTGAGAGCGATGCTCACTTAAGGGTAGCGCTACACTTCTTTTGGCTACCAAAAAAAACTCCTATAAATAGTCCCAAATGCATTTTATCATAAATAGTCACTGAGTCTATGAAAGCAAGGCTAGGGAAAAACATAGGCACGCAACATAGGCAAGCGTATTGGAGGTGAAGTTGAAAGAAAGCAAAGGAGTAAGGACTACGTACATTTATTATGCCCACATATTGAAACGTACTACTGGCAGCAGCAAAACAATATCTCTTTAAAAGTAAAGCTCCTAAAGGAAAGATGAAACTGACTGAGAAGAGAGAATCGAACAAGAGCGCGAAAACAGAGAAACAACAGCAACAACACAAAAAGGGCAACGAAATAAATTAGCCTGAAAAGCAGAAAAGCGAGAGAGATTTTGGTGCAAAAATTTTCGGAATGTATACAAAACAACATGGTACTTGCAAAGGTCCACCATAGGGTGATAGACGTCAATGAACATGGAGCAAGACGTTATACCATTAAGAATAAGAACAATATTCATTAGATAGAAGAAGAGATGACACCACATTTGAGTTACTATCAGGGAGAGAGAAATTGAGGAGAAAATTATTTTTTGTTAACATATTACCGGGGATTCAACACTGAAATTAGCGACCTCCACACAAAGAGATCTCCAGAACCGATTAAGGACGACCTCGTAGAATTAAGGAGGGAAGACTGTACGATCCTTTATAATAAAATACCATCTGTAGTACACGTCATCAACTGAAAATTATACCAACGGACGACAGTGGAGTCCCTGGCTAGCACATAGCATTCGGCCAACCTACCACGCGTCGAATTACCACGAGCAAAAGAGACCCCGAACGTCCATATCTGGGTGCCAAAACAAAGCGCTAGCCCACTTCAAAGTCATATCTCATGAGGAGGGAAAAATAAAGTGAGTACTATTAGGATCATGATTTTCCTAAATATAGCAAAAGACGGAAAGAGTTTATACAGGCTTATGTTGGAGTAACTGAGACTGAAATTTATTGTGTCTCTATGCCCTTCAGCGTCTTCCGGAGGCACATTTAATCACGTAAATATATAATAAAAAATCCAAGAAAAATTTATTTTCATCTACTTCAAAATTACCCTTTTGCGAAATGAGTGAAAACACTTTCTACTATACAAGAGTGAACTTTCAGTACGCCCGAGTAAATATAATTTTTTCCGACGCATGAGTCCGGAAAATCTGACATTAAAACAGTCTCTTGCTTTTATCTTAACAAGATAATAACACTATTAACTGATATTATTACTTGAATGGGGTCGTTTACCATATTTTTTTATTGCCGAATCTGATAGAGTTTGTAAAATAAAAGGACCCGATTTTTCCGTTTTCTGATCCGACAATTATTTCCCGAGTTATAAGCGGCGAAACACTGATGTTTTTAACCCTTTCGGAAAAGTGGGTGTGGTGCAACCTCTGACGTATATCCACTTCGTCCAATCACAACTGAGCCCGCGAAGCTACTTCGCCTTATCGCAAAGGGGGGGGACACAGCTGACTCGGCCAATGGGAGCGATTTCGACAACATCTGTGCGAGCAGACCTTCCGAGAACCCCCCTCAACTCCCTTCCCCCTCCCCTGAAAGCAGTCAAGGACGGGAGGAAAATTACGTCAATGTTATCACAGCAGCATTTTCGGTGGGCGTCACCTTTTGCTTATTTTAATTTTTGATTTATGAGTGAATGGTTGTGGTTAGAAGATTAATTTTTTCACTAAAATTCGTTTTTCGTTTCCATCTAACGATTTCGTGTACAAAATTGCGATTTCGGTTCCGAGTAAACGCCCCCATTGCGTCCTAAGGTCACTGGCAATATTCGAGTACAATTAGATCAGGCAGCATAATTAGATCTTTTTAGGCATATTACTTTCATATACTTTCTTACCCGGATGGTCCTTAATTTCTAGCTTCTTAATGAAATATAAACCGAGCTATCATTGAGGCTCAGCACTTCTGATGGTTTATGGCCTAAAACCCAATCACATAATCTCAATGGGGGTTGGGGATAATAGGTAGCACGTTATAATATTATCACATTACACTATACACTATTATTAATGACTTGAAAATATTGGAAAAGAGGAGAATGTTAAAAGCATCACGTGAAAGCTATGATAATATTATGTTTGAATCCATGGAGAGCGATGTATTTCAACATCGTCAGGAATGTCCGAGGAAACACCCATCAAGACGAATTCTCACGAATATTTACCAGGGATAAGCAGTAATGCCTCTCTTCTGCATTTCCCAATTTATGTCTTATTTGGATGCCCACTCTTTTAAACACGATGGAGCCTCGATCAAGAGGAGCGAGTGAAATTTTAAAAAATGAAGAAAAAAAAACAACTTTGCCGGGAACGAGTGGCGCTGATGTACCTGATTTGAGTCTTGTCGCAATGGATTGTGAAACGTAAGACGGACTCCTCAAGGTATGCAAGATGATTTATCTGCTGCCTCAAGGTTTGGCATTTTATATTTTAGGTGCATAAAACTTTGAAGGCTGGCTTGAAATTAAGAGGAAAATAAATCGCTGGAAATGCGTAAATTATCTTAGTGAATCTCGCTCACGGAAGAAAATTCAAACAAAATCATGACGCCCAAGGATCATTAAAAAATATACTGAGGCGTATTCTTCTCCATAGAGATTGAAGAGTAAAGTACCTTTGCTCGTCGGCATTGAGGATATCTGTTTTGAGAATACGCTGCCTAAATTAAAAAATCCATCAAGGTGCAGCATTGCTCAGGAAAACATGTGCCAAGTTTCTCAATGCTTCTTAAATCTCTGGAGGAAATAGCGTCAACGCCGACTGCATTTTAACCCCGCTTCTCAGCTCATTATAATGTTTCGCAACTATTCATCTTTTCATTTTCATCGAAGTATGCGCAAATCTGTTTTAAAAAATGTCGTGCAAAATTCAATTCTTATCACACTTGATATCTGCATCAACAAAAGTATTAATCTTTTTATAAGAACTACCTTGATACTTTCAATCAAAAATGTTCTTCTTCCACTCTCCCGAGGAATCTGCGATTAATTTTCAGAAAAATTTCTCAAGGCCTATCTATCACAATATGTCTACATAATACCATACATTTAGTATGATTTTTCTAACGGTATCGGAGCCAGATTAAAAAATTAGACTCCGCCGGAAATCTGAAATCATTGGCATCTAATTCCTATTCATTATAGACGAAACTTCCCAATGAAAAATTAACGGTCACTGATAAGGTTTTGATGGGAAAAAATGTATACAAGTGAATCACCAAACTGAAATTTTAACGTAAATTAATCGGCGAGAACAGGATTGCTCAAACTACCTCCGTGTTAAAGAGTTACTCGTGATTTTATGTCAAAAACAATTTAAGCATTAACATCAGTATCACTTTTTCACCCTCTTTCCGTAAGATCCATAAAACGCAAGCCAAAACTTTAATTGCGCACAATGTTAATGGCTGCTGGCTATCAAGCGCTTTTTTCATAATGTTTGTACGGCAATGGGGTCGTTTACCGTACTGATTTTATAACCGGATCTGATAGAGTTTGTAAAATAAAAAGACCAGTATTTTTCCGTCTTTCGATCCGTTAATTATTTCTCAAGTTTATAAACTGGCGAAAAACTGGTGTTTTTAAACCTTTCGGAAAAGTGGGCGTGGTGCAACCTCTGACGTCATTGACTTCGTCCAATCACAACTGAGCCCGCGAAGTTACTTCGCCTTATCGCAAAGGGGGAGGGGACACAGCTGACTTTGCCAATGGGAGCGATTGCAACAGGAACTGTGCGAGCAGACCTACCGAGAACCCCCTCCACTCCCTTCCCTTCCCCTAAAAGCAGTCAAGGACGGGAGGAAAATGACGTCAATGTTATCAAAGCAGCTTCCTCGGTGGGCGTCACCTCTTGCTTATTTTAATTTTTGATTTATTAGTGAATGGCTGTGGTTAGAAGATTATTTTTTTCACTAAAATTCGTTTTACGTATCCATCTAACAATTTCGTGTACAAAATTGCTGTTCCGATTAAACGCCCCCATTATATATTTCGGTACATTTTTACGACAAATCATATCTTTGTTTCTGGAACAACAGCCGAAATCAATCATCCTATAAAACGGTGGAAGGTCCTCTAATTTTCCCTGAATATTCTCTCTAAAATAAAGGCTAAATTGAGCACTCATCGACTCATCTATCATATTCAAAACTAATTGATGTGGAACAGACTACTGGTATATTTTTTATAGAAGCACCGTACGTATGAAAAAAATGACATTTCTTTCAATCCAGGGTGAAATCAGAGTGAGACGAGCATTTTTCATGCCACGAATTTTCAGAATGGCTGGAAGGAAGTTTAATATTACTCTCCACATTCCATTGCGGCACTTTGAGCGGAATGAAAAAAATATGAATTCCGACTCGTGCGATTTTATCCAAGAATCGAGTACGACGATGACGTCACTTTCACAAGCCGCTAATCGCGTTCTCGGAAAAATGTTGGCATTCATGCAGGGCTGAGTATCAAATTTCATTGCCTATCCGACCTAGGGAGTGCCCATCTGATGTAAGACACTATCAGTCAGGAGATACGAAATTAAAAAAATACCGTTCTAAAAGAATCCAACAAGCCGGTAACCGTTTAGAAAGCTTTTCGTTACGATAGGAAGGAAGGACAGTGAGCTCCAATGGCTAACGTAGTACTTTGACATTAAAAGGACTTTTTGAAAAGATTGTGTAGTCCGAGATCTGAATGGGAATGCTTCGGGTCGACCCGCTGCCGCTGGAAACGTGAATGCCAGTCACGTGTTGACCACAATTAATGTTTCGGTTACGCAACGATCCTACGACGACGCTTCGCATAAGTTAGCACGAATGATTTATTTTTGGAGGGATGGCGTAAGTACTGACATAGGCATCGATTAAATCTTATAACTAGTAGTATTTCACGACAATCATCTTTTTTCTCTCACTTCTATAAAAAATAGCTTGTTTGTCCGTCAATTTTCCTCCATTCTTTTGATTTTCCATCAAACTACTATATACATCGCATTTCGATTGCTCTAAGGGAAGAAGATTAGTTTACACCAAGTAGATCACATGCCTTTTTAGCATGCATGCAGGAACATCTACATGTGGAACACATGAAAGTAAATTATGTAACAGAGCTTCTTGGATGCATGGAATGTAACGAATTATAAGACGTATTTATACAAAACTTGGTCTAGGTTCCACATGATGTGAAGTTGATGTAGGACGTTGTATTGAATGTGAGGCCACCATGTTGCATTAGTGAATCTGATAATGAAAATAAATTAAATTTGTCTGTACTGCTACACACTCTTTTTAATGAACCCGCATTTAAACCATCTTGTGTCTCCTTCACGGTTTCAATTTTTAACGAAGAATTTGTCAAAATCCAACATATGCTCAAAATAAAAGGCTATGAAGCTTCTTTCATAGTAGTATCACCTAAAAAGGAAACGACGAAAATAAGCTATCGCGTTGCCCTCAATCCTTTACCAATTATTTTCCCACAAATTATTTGGAAAAATGACCCTTATATACATTATTTGTATTATACGATGGGGATAATGTTGGTTAGGTGGTTAAAGTACCGACCCCCACTTGAGTGCTTAGTGGAGAACAATTCAGGTTCAATACTCCGTCCGTGGGATGGGATGTTAAGCTGTGGTCCCCTTGGCACCTGTTGTTAAAAGTAGGCTGATTCTGACGTCGGATATTTCTCCACCCTTCCTCCATTACCTGAAATGTTCCCACCATTGCCCAATCACCCACCTTTCCTAAATGGCACAAATGACCTCAGCTGTTGGTCGCCTACCTTGAATAACTAACTATTATAAAATTTTCAGAACAATTCAAAGGGCGGATGCCAAAGTGAATTTCTGTAGTCAATTCTCTAACTTGGGCGCTCTATTCTTAATTATAAATACCATTTTAATATTGGTGATAAAAGGTTATTTGCTACAGTTCAATTAACAGGTATGTATTATTTATTTCTGTGAGAGATACTGACAGAAGTTTTGACTTGAGAATAAAAGAATATTGTAAATCCTTTATTGCTTGTGACAAAAAGTAGGTCTTCACCTGCATTCAAATTTTCTTGGCCATAATTTTGCATTTCGTAGAATTAACACAGAAACCGATCGTGAAGTTTTTAACAAAAGGATTGTGGACATGCAAGGTGTATAGTTACACCCCTTGTGTGTCTCACCCCCTAGTTCTGGCTAACAGGGTGATGTTGCAGATGTTGATGTAATTTTAGTCATTCATTTGTTTCTCAAGAAATATGTTTGGAGTGATTATATGCTCAACGGTCCCGTGGGTTTCATGAAGGTCTTTTTATACATTTGATACATATCAACGCCTTAATGATTCGAGAAGCAAACGACTCTCCGTGGCAATCTCTCAAAATTGCAGAACGTGCTGAACGAAGGACGTCGCAACGCCCGTCTCGACACACGAACATTCCTTACGCGATTGATAACCGCTTCCGCTGGCGAGAAAAGCACGCGAATTGGGTCCGCTCCAAAAAATTGACCAATCTTATGACTCAAAAAGCTACCGTGCGAGTGTTTCCTCGAGAACGCTAGCGGCCGACGATTTACTAATTCATGAAAGTTCCGACCTTGCTCAACTCGCTGGAGTAAATGGGTACGTGAGACACCGCAATAGGAATTAGATTCCAAAAACTATAAATTATGGCTCGGGTTTCACACTCGATGGCATCAAGCCTTCTCTAAAAGAGATGTCGCTCTATTGGTGAGCTAATATTGACGATAAAAGCTAGAAAAATATTTATAAGCTTACATGTAAAGGATATTGGCCAGATATCACCTGAACACCAATAAAAAGAAGACTAAGGTATTGGTATGCAGCATGAGAAAAGAAGCTAGGTAAAACGTTAAACCAGGAAAACAAGAAAACGAGGAGGTGGATGAGTTCTGTTACCTGGGATGCCGAGAAACCAGCGATGGACGAAGTAAAAGAGAAATTGCCAGTAGAATTTCCCAGGCGAAAAGATCATTTTACCAAAAGAAGATTCTGTTTACAGCTGCAAATACAAGCGTGAGAGTAAGGAAACATTTCATTAGAACATACATCTGGAGCAATTTAATATATGGCAGCGAAGCATGGACAATGACAGTAGCAGAGACGTCAAGGCCCGAAGCATTTGAAATGTGTTGCTACCGAAGAATGATGAAAATAAAATGGATCGACAGAGTGGCAAACGAAGAAGTCTTTAGAAGAGTGTGAGAAAAGAGATGTCTGCTGAAAACTTTAAAAAGAATACGGGATAGCTTAATAGGCTACATCTTAAGACACGATGGTCTGATGAAGACAATCGTCGAGGGAAAAGTGAACGGGACAAATGGAAACGGCAAACCTCGTAAAAGATATACGGAGCAAATTGTGAAGGATGTAAAAGAGAAAAATTACATTGATATGAAGATAGAATAATCGAGCGGAGGGCTGCGTAAAACTAATCCTAGGATTGTTGACCGATGATGATGATCCTATGTGGATCCAAAAACAGCCTTACAAATAAAGGAATAAAGCCGCATACAACCATATTCCCTAACTAGATTTCCATTTTATAATATCACACTATTTAACTGTGTATTCGAAATAAATAATATGGCAAGCAATTTTATATTACAACAATTGAATCAAAAGCGAAAAATGTAAATTGAATATAATGTCCGGAATAAGTGATGATCTGAGCATCAAAAAATACTTGAGCGAAATGCATAACCTAGCCACCCTTAGCCAATTTAGAAAACTTTATATATGTTTTGAGGATATTTTTCATGCATAATAATATCTCTACGTTTATATACCGAACTTTGTGAGCAATACTGACAACGCAAAATGCTTGTTTTATGCACCATAGTACTGCCGGTGTTGCAAGTTCACTTTTATCAAATACTATAAATATTATTCGGGCTTGGGTTTTACCTTAATGAAAATACCTCATAGTATTTAAAAGCCGATTCGAGGACGAGTGATTAACTGCGTACCAGATTCAGCGGAGAATCAGAAGTGATATTAATTGCAAGAGAAATTAGTTTGCCTTTCCCAGCCACACGATTTCACCTACCACCGATCCTCGATATTCCAAAATTGATGCACGGCCTTATTCGGCAAGCATTGACCCAAATTATAGGAGCAACACGCGAGAATCGATACATCAAGAGGGAATGCTGGCGATGCACGGTATCGGCCTCCTAAATGCAATATCATTGAAGCTGGTTGGCGCATTTATCACCCTCCTTATTCAATGGTTGCGCAAGCAAGTCAACACTGTAACTTGAAGATAAACACTGACAAAATTCAATAATAGCAATTGGAAGCACCTATGGAGAATTCATAGACCGCGAACTGGCCGCGGAAACTTTAGCGGCGTCACCCGCTGAAAATTGCACTATAGCAAGAAGTTCCACAGAGAAAAAATCATTCGCCTTCACCGGGACTCGATCCCGACCCCCTGATTTCCGGCCAGGTGCTCTACCAGTTGAGCTACGAAGACGTCCTCTTTCTCTATGGAAATCAACGAGGCTTAAAGGAACTAGGTGTTAACGGATGCAGCAGATCAACTGTTAGAGCACCTGGCCGGAAATCAGGGGGTCCGGGTTTGAGTCCCGGTCAAGGCGAATGATTTTTTCTCTGTGGAACTTCTTGCTATAGTGCAATTTTCAGCGGGTGACGCCGCTAAATTTTCCGCGGCCAGTTCGCGGTCTTTGAATTCGTTTAAATAAGCACCTTAGTGTTTCAAATTCGGCTTGACTTCGTGGATAGTGGCGCCTTGCGCACGACTACGGTGCATTGTGACATGATATGTCCCGCAGTCCGTTAACACCTAGTTCCTTTAAGCCTCGTTGATTTCCACAGAGAAAGAGGACGTCTTGGTAGCTCAACTGGTAGAGCACCTGGCCGGAAATCAGGGGGTCGGGATCGAGTCGCGGTCAAGGCGAATGATTTTTTCTCTGTGGAACTTCTTGCTATAGCACCTATGGAGAACTGGAACGGCCAAGTAATTGAGCCAGAAATGATTTATAATGACAAAAAATTCAGTAAAAATGTAAAATACCACTCAGGTAGGCCAGCCCCTTAACCCTTAGACGTAAAGGTGCCGATATATCGGATCAAGATAAAAATGTTCTTTTCCCACATTGCTCCATCAAAAATAGTCAATTTTAAATTCACTCATGGTAAAAATTAAATTTAACTGAAATATCTTCAAAATTTTATACTCATGCCACGTTTTAGGCTTGTAAAAAAAATTTTTAAGCGAAGAGTAATTCAACATTCAGAGGTGAGCTTTCTGGAAATGAAGAACGCAAATGCCGTGCGTGCGAAAAGGTGAAGTAGGGGATACGGCAGTGAGAATAGGGGAGACAAAGTTCATCTATATCTACATAATATCCCGCGAGCCACCGCGAGGGTGTGTGGCAGGGGGTGAATGCCACTAAACATGCATCATTTATATGCAACTCATTGTAAGAGCTTTGCAACTAATCGTAAGCGGTACCATGCAATGCTTATTTATGGGCCATAATCAGGTTGGCTCTTAGGGAAGAATTAGTGGTGTGATGCAATTTACGCATTTAAGACGCAAGGGCGCAAATGGTAATAAATGTATGAATTTGTCCGGATATCGTAGTTAGCGTCGTTGTCTTCAGGAAGGCTTTGGATACAGTAGATTGATTGATTTGTTATCTACCGGTACCCGTAGTGCATAGTGCGTTTTAATTCCCCTTTGCATTCCTTCCCTACACCACTGCGCTCTTCAATTGAACAAACATTCTTCCTCTCTTTACCCTCTCTTCATACCGTCCAAAATACTTTTCCTTTTACTTGACTCTTTGAGTGCTTAACCAGCATTCAACCTACAATAACACCCTTAATTATCATGCCCATTGTCTCCAACTTAATTTCCAATCCACTTATTCGGCCTCCTGTTAAATTCAGCTAACGAGCTCCATTACACCCCGGAAATTCTCCTCGCATCATCATATTCCCACCTTAATGCTTATAGATTTTCATATATATTATCGCTTAAATATTTATTTAAATTATTTTAATTTTTGTACACTTAGGAGAATATTATGATCGATAAGTCATACCCTGCTGTATGTTTTTCAAAACCTTTTCTTCCGTGCACTGTTTCTTTTTCAGACTACTATAACAGCAACGGGAAAAGTTCAATAAGTAATTATTACTCTTACTTCCATCTGCATAGAACCATTTACGTTTTTTAATGTATTTAGTACACCCCCAAGAACAGTTAATTCTCCGTTTAGCATTATTGCTATAAAATAATGAATTAGGACATAGGTACGTATATATACCCCCCATTTCGTGAAAGAATCCACTCGGGCTGGATTTGAACCCAAGACCGTGTGACAGAAAGGACAGGGCTTTACCTTTCCGCCACCAAAGCCTTACTAGTCTCGGTCTGAGTTCGGCAAGACCTAACTGAGGTAAAGTCCCGTATCATCATCAACAATGATCCAAGTATTGGTTTAACGCAGTTCTCCACTCGATTCCTCCACCGGCTAACCTCTTCACACATTTACGTAATCACGTCATTCGCATCCTCCATTACCCCCTCCATACATCTCATGCAAGGTCTTCCTTTTCCATCCTTTCCATTCACTTTTCCTTTGACGATTGTCTTCATCAGAATATTATGTCTCAAGATATCTCTCGTGCAGTCCCCAACCGGAGATGCGAATGGGGGACTACATTACTGAGGGAACATTTTACTCGAGAAGGTTCCATCACGTATTGTTAAAAGGAATGTAGCGGAGTAGCTGCGATTCCTCGGGATACAAATGTAATGGTTTCTCTTTGCCTTCTATATCGTAGTACTACAGCAGTTAAAGTAAATGTTACCACGCCTGTAGTGAAATGAGTGTCGCTGTACCCACCACTGCTGTCTCCACCTTCGCTCACTTTAAATGTCTACCTTACCCAAGGATAGAACGGTACATCCTCGGAATTCAGTCGTTTTTTTGTAGTATATGACTGCTTATTCTACGAGTTAACTGGCTTATCTCGAAGCTAAACTCTGTATCTAGAGGTCAACCCGCGACCCAGTGGGCGCAGTCGATGACTTTAAGCTCCGTCCCGAGGCAAGGTCCTAGCTATTTTTTTCTTCCTTTTCCTCGCATATCCAGCGATCTTCCATCCATATGGACCTCCTGTAACCCATTGCCCTTAATGACTCGTTTCATCCACCTAGCCGCCAACCCATACACCCATCAACAACTTTCTATATCCTCCCTTTAAGCACTCAACACTTAATCGCTCGTCCTCCTTCTCGTCCATTGTACTTTCTCCATGTTATTCCACACCCACATCTCAATCTTATCTTTTCTCACCATCTATCCCCCAGAGTCATGGCCTCGTAGGTACGTAACGCCATACTCTTAACCAAGCTCTCTACTATGCTCTTCTAGGTCTCTTTTCTTCAGGGTCACAAGTCCTCTCCTTCGAATGTACTGGGTTAAGTAAATTAAGTATAATGAAGAATGTTCCTTTGTGGCAGTGCAGAATCAACGAGTACAGCAGTGCAAAAAGTAAGAATAAGACATTTAAAATATAGTGTTAAAGAAGAATTATGAAGATGAAATGTACTGATTGAGTGGCATGGCCAATAGCGGTACCCAGCTCGGTAGCGTGCTAACCTGACAACCCAAATGGCGCGAAACTCGGTTGGCCATAAATGTGAATTTCCGAAGATTTTGCGATAATCACGTTACACAAAACGATATAATCTACGAATACGGAGCACCTTAAACATATTCCTAGCATGTAATAAACAAAGAAATATCACAGAGATGTACCACATTTGCGAACTACGTCTGAAAGTTCTTTCCTCTCATATCCTGAGGCAAGATATTCTCATTATTAGAGGTCATTAACGAGAAATAAATGGCAAGAAAGGTGAAATATACGTAGCAAGCAGCGAAGGATGTAAAAGAGAATAGCCGCACCAATCCACTGCAATTGCTGATGCAGAACTTAATTAGTGACTTGGATTGGTGATAATGAAGTAGAACATGTAAGGACAGCAGAAAATATTATACGACCAAAAGGAGGGACATGTTTCCAAATATCTTTAAGCATTACAGTATTTACTTGAATCAGAAGACAAGTGTGGAAGTGGAGGATTGCGGTTGGATACGGGCATATATAAAGTTGAGGGGTAAGACAGGGTTATCCACCATCACCCATTCTTTCTAAGGTGTACAAGGAGGATATGACCGGCCAGTTAAAGTAAGAGATGGAAGTAGAAATAAAATCGGATCGATCGATCGGATAAATCAGATTTGCGGATTAGCAGTTGAATGTAATTCTTCATCCGAGGAATTACATTCAATTTTATGACCGTATGATGATTTAAAAAAAATTGGATGAATAAATAAAAAAAAGCGTCAGTTGTGGTGCGATCATCAAAATGACATAAATGTTGAAATTATATTGAAGAGGAATGAAAAGAGATGGGGCGCGGGATAAGTGGCCAGGATATCATCGGAATATTCGCGATGAGGGGGGGTATATATTTTGGCAGAGGAAAGAGTGAGTGATTAATGAGGAATGGCTATCAGTGGACACATGAGGAAGGGATGTTACAAATCTTCATCCAATATTTATTCAATTTAAAGGAAATTATCAATATAAAGTTCAAAATTTCATAACCGATTATTTCCTTAAGGTATAATGAAAATATCTTCCTTTCTTTCCGCAAAACAATACATAATCATCACGGTCACTAGATACTATAGAGTATACTAGTTGAAGGTTGAAATTCAACGGGAGGGAGAAATATAATAAATAAAAATTGTATTAAGAAACTTACACATTTTTCATGAAGAGGTGATAAAAACTTGTGTTATGGAGTTAACTATGGCTCCAAGTCAGTATCGGAACCATAAACAGAATGTAAACCAATGTAAACATATTTTTACTGCCTGGACTAGGGATGCCACATCGGCTAAAAAACATCGAGTGGTCAATGTTTCGATGTTTATAAAAGTACTCACCACTCACTCATTATTCATCGACAAAAACATCGATGTTTCGATGTATCGAGTTTTTATGCCTTCATATCCGAGGTTAGGTATTATCATAAGGGTATTATGTATTAGGTATTATGCATCATAAATTTTGCATCTTCTTAAAAACTTGCAATTTTGAAAATAATCTTTGCTTAATACGCAGCGACCCCAACCTACTCCTGTTATCTTGCACCACCAAGTTGAGAGCTGATACAACCCTCTCAGAAGATACTGATGTAGGCATGGCGGATCCTGTTCTTGGAAGGCAACACTGGGATGAAAACATGAACGATTTTATACCTTCACTTGTTTCGCTACACGCGAACAATAGATGGCGTAATTAGGGAAGGTTCGTTCGCATTCTTAAGGTGGCTGGTCTAAAAAACCAAAGTGAACAGAT
Source organism: Platycnemis pennipes (assembly GCA_933228895.1). Lineage (NCBI taxonomy): Eukaryota > Metazoa > Arthropoda > Insecta > Odonata > Platycnemididae > Platycnemis > Platycnemis pennipes. The sequence goes on from OW121852.1 coordinate 67,175,955, forward strand.
TTTCTTAAAAATTTCCAAATATGTTCCTTTTTGGATATTCTATGGAATATCGAAGAAAAAACGGTGGATCATCGGCATAGTTTTTGCGATATTTTGGATTCTTTTAACATGGAGCCTTATGGCGCTCTCCATTCCAATAGGATAAATTACGCACTTTATCCATTCCTACTGAACAGATTTTTACCAAAAACTGATATAATGTAGCTCTAATAAATTAAAACCTATTCTAAAAATATCATTTAATACTATGGACTGAAATTTTTCGTAAATACGATTTAAAAATATGCATGCGAGAATTTAAAATGTCGCGCGCGGCTATGTGGTGTAAAGTTGGCAACGTGGCACACGAAGGTACGGGACATGCTAATCAGACGAATTGTGAAGAGAAAATCTCTTGTAATTGTAAAATTACTTTATATGCAATATAAACCAAAGCACTTTTGATAACATGAAGTCAAATGCTGTTATCGCGGTTGTGAACATTACTCCCCAATGGGTCAATGGTAAATATTTGCTCGCAATATGTTAGCATATTATCAGGAAGTAAAAAAAATACGAAGGTCGCATAAACTGAAAGTCCTATCTAAAGTTCTAGAAACAGTGGACTAATTAAGTATTTATGGGGAGTAAAACGTAATGATTTTAAGATCCTAATGCAGAAGTGGATATGGCGATGAGAAGAGCAATTGAGGATGTGATGAGTAGCATAGAAGATCGCTTATTTCTTGATCCTTTCCCTGATATTATTCAAGCATACTCTAGATACAATTTCCAGTGGTGTCGATGGGCTTAGGTGCTTCTTCTGATTTAGGTAGAATATTTCAAACAAGTGAATTGTGTTGCCAATTATTGTAGAGCACTAATGACATTGCGATCTAACTAGAAAAATACTTCCCTAATAAAATTATTTCTATTTCATTTAATACTCCAAGATAATAAGATTTTGACAAGTATACCAATCCATGAGTACTAAGAATTTAACTTCCCTGGTTTGAGGTGACGTGACAGTTGATCGTGTTAGGTGCAAGAAGGCGATCCACTTTTATGGAAAATTTATAATAAAATGAGGCATTACCAGTATGAAATGAACTTGTACCTATGATCTCAAAAAATGTACTTTCTTCTCTGAACTCCATCTTTCCTTTGCACTATTTGTGGGAATCATTCTCATGTCTCTCTCACTAATTCTTGAGTTCATTGTCATTATACTGACTCCAAAGAACATATTTAACGCCTTAAATATTCCTACAGTTGATAACTAAGAAAACCTTGCCACTCAATATGCACATATAGATACCTCCTCCTCACAGTACCACCTGTACGAGAGAAATGCTGAAAATTTGTTAGCTTACAATTGTATTTATTTTTCAAGTGAATTATGACGCATAGTGAATAATGGTGCCTATTCCTGATGCCCACTTGTGACAAAGGTCATGAATTTCATCTCCCATACCTCTTCGTTCGTCTTCCTATCCACCCACCTAACCTTTTCCATCCCAGCACGTTTCCAAACCATAGAGTGCCACGCTCCATATTAGACTCTTCACCAGTTCACATCCCTACTCAAGGCTCCTGTAATAAGCTCTCTACTAGGAGTAAATGCCTCTTTCGCCATTGCTTTTCTCCAATGAACCTCACACGTACTATACCCTATTTCCTACAACATGCTACCAAAGTAATGAAATTTCTCCTCCTGCTCTAACTTATGGCCTCCTACTCTTAAATTTAATCCTTTGAAAACCGCATCACTTTCATTTATTTTTGGTTTCCAGATTCATTCAGTGTACAACGTAAATTTTTAGTGATATTATCAAAAGCTTTGCTGAAATATGAAAATACCCCCGCTAATTTCATATTGGTACCTGTAGGTCTAGAGCAGTTTAGAGTTTATCAGATTAGAGAAGCTGCATTGCAAATAGCGCACTCCATTTGCTCGCCAACAAATGCAATATCAATCAAACGGCTACCTTTGACGTTAAAAAGCTGCGTAGGCGAATTGTGTGCTCCAGATGAAGCTTTTTCTTCCCACTTTGCCTTCATGGAGAGCGACTGATTTACTCTCCTATTATATTTTTTTTTGGGAAATGAGCTTTCCCTTTCTTCGAAAAGACGTAGACATGACGAACAGATCTAACTTGCGCAGACCCACGTGAAACCACCTAAATCTTACGAGTAATTCAGCGTTGCAAACCACAAGAAACCACCAAAGAAGCACATGGTCTCTAATGTAAACAACGACGTAAGTGACACCTGTCGTCACGACTACTGTAACAAACAACTGCCCACAGCGTGTTGCAGAATGGACGCTGTTGCCGGATTAAAAACGAAAGATTAAATAATTTATAGAAACATATTTTAATACTAGTTCACATTCGAGTGACAATGTATCTTCATTAAAATACTTATTTTGAATTCTATGGCCACGGGTGAGAACTGTTTTCGGAAAGTTAATTTCGCGAGAATTACTTAAGAAATGAATCAAGTCTGCATTTAAGCAAATTTTAATGGCAATGTGTAAAGTTAAAGCACAATATTTCAGATTGTACCTAAGACATTAGTCATTCTTACTAGAGTATAGTGTAACTGCGACCTATTATTGAAATTTTAAACGAGCATTAAAATTTAAGTAACTAAATTTCTCAATGACTAACGATTACCCGACCAGCCACCTTAAAAGGCTTATGATAATCAGAAAAATGAATTATTGGTCAATGAAAAACATTTATTATACCGCTCATTTCCTAAAACATCGCTGCGATGTTGAGTGTTTTGAAAACATCGAGTCGATGTTCCATCGATTGTCTTACCACTCGATGTTTTCGATGTATCGGCAAAAAAACATCGAGTAGTCCGATACATCGATGTCGATGTGACATCCCTAGCCTGGACTCATGCATGGGCCTTTACAAAAATAAAAATATTATTTAGAAACTTTCAGGTCAGAAGAAGCAAAGGAGGTTAAAAGGGAAGGTGCATACCAATGTCTGTCTATTGTTGACAATGTGGCCAGATTCCGGTTTTTGGGAATGGTACGACCCACCTTTTCGGCAAAAAATTCTCTAGCCTTTTATGTATGTTATGTTTGGCTCAATTCTCCAACTTCATGACAGTGGCGTCAATGAACTTCCTATTAATGCAATTTATTCCAATTAGAGTAAATTCTATTCTTTTAACCTAGTAATGATTTAGCCTACTTAAACCAGGTACTTGTCGCTCGGTTGCATATATTCTCACCTTCTACTGCATATCTGACGCATAATTATATTACAATTTTATTCATCTTGCTACTCTTATTTTTGATTAGACTTCACTTAAATTTCTTATCACGTTCTTGTGTCTCAAAAGACAAAAATTCAAAATCGGTCCAATTCCGAATACGGTATAAATCCATAAAATATTCACCTTTTGAACCCCGCAGAATCTTTCATTGAAATACTTTAAGTTTTGCCGAGTGCAAACCTATTTCATCTGGGAGTAGCGCGAAAAGTAAGCCCGTATACCGTGATAATCATATTAAATAGAAGGTAGTGTAGCTAGCCAGTTTAAAGGATCATCTTAAAATATTTTTTTGCTCTACTAACTCTTAGTAACTGCACCCTAGTGTACTCAGTGGTAATATGTATTAGCTTAATGCACTCGGAAAAGTACAAAGGCCATAAATACTTTCTCCCTTCTTTCATCGACACCCATCATCTAGCTCGCATGAATCAGAAGTATGAATATCTGATAGGTTTCTTTTGTGGTAATGTATCTCTTAGTGCATGCGCTTAGAGTAATTCAGGAGACGATTTACCGCGGCCAAAAGGGCGAATAAAGAGTTGATGGAAAAAGAAAAGAGATGCTGACCATAGTAGGAGCGGAGAGAAGTTCCATTGTGAGGCAAAGTATGAGATTCTAGGATAAATTGAAAGATGCATAGCTTCGTAAAAACGAGATTTTAAAATGCAAAACAAAAGTGATGGATATGTGAGCACTTATTAATTTAATAAGGAAATGAAGGAAAAGTAGGTATAGTGTTGTTTTGCAGAAGGAATTACGAGCAATCAGTTTATTATTACGTAACGTTGATTTTCCACTTTTTTCAACCAACCTCACCCTCTTATAACGTTTCGGAACATCCTCAGAGAAACCCCCTCTCCCCCAGATTACGTAGCGTTCCGAATGATAATGAGAATGAATGATAAATCCTCTCTTTTTTCTGAGTGGTAAAAATGGTATTCTTTAAAACCACATTCTTTATGTCTCAATTCTATTAGTTATTCACTAATTATATAGTGTATCATCATACATACTATACCTGTCGTAAACTTCCATTTTTCTCTACTAATACATACGACGCCTAGAGTGATTAAAAAGATATCTGTGGACAAAGTTTTTTTCCCTGACTTCTGGCATTGCATACTCAATTTTTTCTTTATACACAACACGTTTTTTTGTTTATAACTTAAGTAAAGGGAAAATATTTCAGACAAAAGTGTAACGAAACAAGAGTGACTCCAAGGAAACTCAGTAAGTAAACAAAGAAAAAGAAAAAATAATTGTCGGCAGGCGACATGCATGTTGTTTTAATTGTGTTAAGAGTAACCGGTGATGGAAGAAGTAAAAGAGAAATTGCCAGTAGAATTGCCCAGGCAAAAAGAAATTTAACCAAAAGAAGATTCTGCTTACAGCTACAAATACAAGTGTGGAAGTGATGAAGCATTTCATTAGAACATATATTTGGAATATTCTACGATATGGCAGAGAAGCATGGACAATTAACCGCAGCAGAGAAGTCAAGGCTGGAAGCTTTCGAAATGTGGTGGTACCGAAGAATTATGAAGATAAAATGGATCGACCGAGTGACAAAGGAAGAAGTCTTCAGAAGAGTGGGAGAAAAGAGAAGTCTTCTGAAAATCCTAAGAATAAGACGGGACAACTTAATTGGCCATATCTTAAGACACGATGGCCTGATTAAGACAATCGTCGAGGGAAAAGTGAACGTGAAGATTGGAAAAGGCAGGCCTCGTATGAGATATATCACAGAACAGGTCGTGAAGGGATGTGAAGGAGAGGAATTTCGTCGATATGAAGAGGTTGGCCCATAGAAGAATCGAGTGGAGGGCTGCGTCAAATCAATCCTAGGAATCCTAGGATTGTTGGCCAATGGTTATGATGAACAAATGACTATAATAGTAGACATCGTGAATTGTAAGTTTATTCTCATTTATAAAATTTTTGATATTTTGTGCACAAACTTCTAGATTATTTACATTATTTCTAGACTATTTCATTTCAACGACCCTAGTAAAGGCTTAAAAATTGTATTTATTTACGGAAAAGGTTAACTGAGAGGAATTTTCTCATTGGCTTACTTCTCATCATTATTTTAAGAAGGAATACATTTTTCCTTACGGGGCGGAAGAATGGAGTCGATATTTCGCAGTCCCTGTCAATAACGCACCGTAACAGATGTTCCGACCTCTTCTCCTCCTCCTATAGCGTTACTTAATTTATGGACGGTCCCATAGTATTATAGAGAAACAGGCTTTTTTCGGGCAATATGATAGGAATCACCTCGGGAAGACTTAGTGGATCAAACATTGAGGTGGCCAAAAATCCTTCCTATATCCCCTTTTTCCCTTCCATTCACCTCCCAATACTAGCTGTAGACAAACCTTGCTGAGAACAAAATATTTGCATTTAAGAATGATGTAAAGCATCAAAACCGGTCCTTCAATTAAGAGGTAAACTGCAAATAATACTTTGTCTTTCATGATTTTTAAGTTACACGACATCCATCCTAAAACGATTTTGTAAAAAAAATTAATGCCCTTGGTGACGATTTACACCTTGATTAGCAAATTACCATTGCAACAACATTACTTTTGTTAGGCATTAGATATTTAACATCGCCCACTCCAGAACGTTAAACTTAACTGAAAGTCATTCAAATTGTATACACTAAATTCAAATATATTGGAATTTAACCGCAGTTCTCAAACCTATAAACCTTTAGTATATTGTTAAGTAAAAATGACAATTCTACGTGCATGATTGCAGTGTTTAAATATACTTTCCTTCGATGGGGTACGATTCAGATCCACGAGCCTGAAAGGATTTTGTCGCAGCTACACATGTACATACATGCATCGTTCAGGGCAGCATACTCCTAAATAGCCGTCACTTCACCTAAAAGTCACTTTTTCTGCCATGCTATACGGCGTAGCAACGGTGTAAGTGCATCAATTTCATATGTGCGTTGGCCTATCATCATCATTGGTCATCAATCCTCAGATTGGTTTGACGCAGCTCTTCACTCGATTCTTCTTTCGGCTAATCTCTTCATTTTTACGTATTTCTTCTCTTTCACGTCCTTCATCACTTTTTCCATATATCTTGCACGAGGCCTTCCTTTGCCATTCTTCTCGTTTACTTGTCCTTCAACAGTTGTCTTCATCGGGCCATCATGTCTCATGATGTGGCCGATTAAGTTGTTTCGTCTTCTTCTCAGGGTATTCAGAAGACTTCTCTTTCCTCCCACTCTTCTTAGCACTTCCACGTTACTTACTCGGTCGATCCATTTAATCTTCATCATTCTTCTGTAGCACCACATTTCGAATGCTTCCACCATTTTCTTTTCCGCTGCTGTCATTGTCCATGCCTCACTGCCATAGAGAAACACGCTCCAAATGTACGTTCAGCTGAATTGTTTCCTTACTTCTACGCTTGTATTTCCAGCGGTGAGTAGATACTTCATTTGATAGAATGCCCTCATTGCCTGGGCTATTCTACTCACTATTTCTTTCTTGCTTCGTCCATCATTGGTTACTCGGCCTCCAAGGCAACAGAACTCTTCACCTCTTTCATATTTTGTTTTCCTAGTATAACGTTGGTTTTGGCCTCTTCTTACTTGCAGCACACAAATATTTTCGGTTTCTTCTTACTGATCTTCAGATGATATCTGGCCATTTTCCTTTCCATGGTTGTTAGTATCTCTTTCAGATTCTTCTCTGTTTCTGCTATGAGAGCTATGTCATCAGCGAATCGTAGCATGCTGATTGCTTCTCCGTGGATGTTCACTCCAGAACACTTTTCCTTGATTTCATTGATGGCTTTCTCGATGTAAACATTAAAAATTACAGGAGACAGTGCACAGCCTTATCTCACTCCTTTCCTTATTCTTGCTTCTTCATAGCTGGGTCCAGATTTAATCACAGCTACTTGGTTTTCTATACAGACTGTGGATAATTCTTCGGTCACTGTAGGACACTCCAAAATCTTTCAAATTCCAAGCATTAAATGCCAATCCACGTTGTCAAAAGCCTTCTCTAAATCCACGAATGCAATGAATGTCGGTTTTTTCTTCTCCATTATCTTCTCTATTAGCAGCCTAAGGGTCAATATTGCTTCTCTGGTTCCCTTACTTTTCCTGAATCCGATTTGATCTTCATCCAGGAACTCCTCAGCTTTTCGTTCTATTATTCTGTAGATGATCCTTGCCAATATCTTCGATTCATGTGTTGTCAGGCATATAGTCCTAAAATGTTCGCATTTCTCCACTCTCTTCTCTTTGGGAATAGGAATTATGATGTTTTTCTCAAATTCCCTGGGTATTTCTGCTGTTGATTACATGCCCCAGATGGTTTTGTAGAGATGGGTTAATATCCTCTCTCCTGCATTTTTTTATTTATTTGATTATCCTTCTCTTCTGCATTTAGTTCCATGGGAATGTCATCAATTCCAGAGGGCTTATTCACCTGAATGTCTCTTACTGCTGCGTCAAACTCTGATCTTAATATTGATACTCTCATATCACTTCGAGATATCTTTCCTCTTCGATTACTTTTGTGCTGAGATTGCTTCCGTTGTATAACTCTTCCAGATATTCTTTCCGTCTCTTCACTTTGTCTTCATTTTCAATCAGAAGTTCTACATTCTTGTCCCTCATGGCGTTTCATCTAGCTCTCCGTTCTTTGAAGTGGTTCCTCACTATCCTATAGGCAACTTCCACCTTTCCAAGTGCAAGGTTGTTTTGTACATCTTCACATAGGTTTTTCATCCACATTTCTCTAGCTTTCCTGGCTTTGCGATTTATTTCGTGCTTTAGTTTTTTTGTACCAAAGCTGCCCTTCTTCAGTTTTCGCATTCTTATACTTTCTTCTTTCTTCAATCAGGTCTAAGACTTCTTCCGTGGTCCATGGCTTCTTCTTGGCAACCTTTCTTCTTCCAAAAGCTTCCTTTGCGGCCACCTGTAGTCTACATTTAATGTTTTCCCAACGTTCTTCCACTGATTTCTCATTGAAAATAAGTGAAATAAGTAAGGCCCGACTAAATGAACTATATTTCTTCGCTGTAATTCTTTCCTTTAAATTGTTTGTTATCACTTTAAACAGCCATTGTTTCAATTTCATTCCTCTTCTCTCTAACTTCAGGCCAAGGCTTTAATCTCATCAACATTATCATATAATCACGTCCACAACCAAATCATTATGCATCATCTTAGCCTTCCGATAGAAATTTTCTTTACCAGCTCACCCAGGTTTTGTTTCAATGAAGTTGCTATAGCCACCCTTACTAAGCATATATCTCGAAAGCATCCCGTTTTATATGCTCCCCATCTTTTATCTTCAATTTCCAGATTACAGAACCAGATAGGTCTCCTCTCCGGCAAATATGGAAGGTAAACCGCTTCATCATCATCGCTCATCAGTCGTTCAAATATTAATTCAGGGTCCTTGCGATTTATTCCACCACTATCAATGAAAAATTATCACCGCCTGTTCACAGGAATTTGAAGCTGACTGATCGAGTGGCTTATTGATTTAGATCAGAGTGGAAATGGGAAAGAAGGAATTGGACGTATAAAAGTGTGCAAATAATGGACATACAAATAAGAATATTCGAGGACACTTCGATGCCTTCGGTTGGCGGACAGATAGGGATTTCGGTTAATAATCACACCGGGACAAAGGAAATGGAATTATTTATAACAATAATGAAAGGTAAGATGGAATGGATATATAAATGTACATATAATGACTAGTGGATAGGGCGAATTTGGAACAGGGAATAGATAAAATTTCAATATTGACTAGCGAATCTCTGGCATGAAGCCCTTAGTTTTCATTCACAAATTGTAGACCAAATTAAAAATCTGCATGCCCATTTAACTAATTATTTTTACATAAACAATTCAAAGCGTATTATTATTGTTAACCCTACGATCACAATTACATTTCATCACATCTTAATGTGTATACGGTACGAATATTTTTCTATAAACCTTTGTTTGGAATTTCAAATATGTATCGCCAAAGATATCTCTTCAAGAGGAAAGCGTTGGTTTCATCGAAATATTTGAAATAATGTCAAATACAATCGTTTATTTCGCAATTATATCCCGCAATTGGGGCAAAGTAACGCTTCAGGACCCTTTATTTTGGATAAAAACTAAAACCTAAAAAGTCTTATGAACCATGTATGGTAATTCGTGACAATTCCATTACAGACGAAATTCCACAGCATTCATCCGGTTTCAAAATTATTTCCGCTTAGGGTCCACCATCATGTTTTGCACTAGAAACTAAAATAATTACCACGTACGCTTCCCACGCGGGAAGGAATAAATTAAATATAAAATTCATTCCATTTGGAATAGTGCAACATACACCCCTCCAATTAAATCTACAAAAACTCTCCATGATATGTATCGGTAGATGAAGGCAGGACACCAGATGCGACCAGAATTTGTACAACAATAGAGAAAAATGCTTCAAAATTAATTTCTCCCGCCAACAAGTCTGCATTTTAAACATGTAGCTGCCTTTTTATATCAGTTACTTTACCACAAGTATTTTGTTTAAATTATATGATCACCAAAAAATAATATTGCTTTGAAAAATGCTGGTAAATATGCTTAGAGATCCCAATCAAAATACATCCGAGTGGGACTTATAAAAGTATTACATGAACGACAGTATTTGCAGGCATTTTTTTGGCAATTACCGCCTGCTATCTTATTTTTTCCATGTTGTTTAAAAAAATCCTAGAAAAAAGTACATCACGGGACTTTTTATAGGGGAAAAATAGCCTCCTTGCAAACACAGATGGAAAGTTAGTCAGATAGGTTAAAATTCTATGATATTATCAGCTTTAGCCAATTGAAAATTTTCTATGGGTTAAAGTCGGGTATTTCGTGCCTATTATTCTAAATTCCATATGAGATTTCTCTCTTCATATTAGCGCATATGCTACCTCTCATAATGCCTCCCAAATTTCTTTTTCTATTATATTTTCATCTAAACCTACGCAATACTCTCCGAGACACCGCGACAGTGCGTGGCAGGGGATGAAGAACACCAAATACGCACTACTTGCATGCATGTAAGAGCTACAATACTACTACTACACATAAACATGCCAGATATAAGAGAAACGTTAAAATTTATGGTTAATTTCAGCATAGTAATGAAGCTATTCTTGCTATAAAGGCATTTTCCTACAATTATTTATTTGTATTTGCCTAGTATGCAAGTGTTAGAAATGTAAAAACATGAATTGTATACTACAGACTACTCATTATGTCTCGTAATATTTACCGTTTCGGAACCTAAGTTAGCTGCTATGATTATTTCTGGCGACATGATCAAACTGACTATTATGAGCACAAATAACTTACAGGAGATTTATGTGAGTGAAATGGGGCTATAGCTATTTGGTTCTACCCTATCGCCGCTTTTAAAAATAGGTGTGTAGGTAAAAAAGTTAGCTACTTTACTGGGTACTGAGAAATTCTTTATTGTTTCATTGAATATTTTTTCTAGGTACTTTTCTAGGTATTTCATTTCTTATGTTTTATAAGGGGGTCGTGGTGGCCCCGTGGGTAGAGCGATGAGCTGCTGACCGGAGAATCCCGGGTTCAAATCCCGGGCAGGAAGCTTTCTGGACACCCCCCACCTAAAATCCTAGTGATTCAATTTTCTGCGTGTCAGAACTTCGTAGGAAATCGCAGGTGACCCAGAAAAGCAACTGGCCCCCCTACCCTGAATGTGTGAATTTCACACGCAAATTGGTTAGTACTTTCAAAATCAACCTTCAGGTTGAACACACCTTTAGATTAGATGTTTTATAAACTCTGAAAGGAATTTGATCGGGTCCTGGTAATTTGTTTGCATTGATGCTATTTAACTGGTGCCCTATTCCGCTACATTAATTTATAATTTTGGGAATTATTCTCTGAAAGTGTTTGGCTGTGGTTTAAATGTGCTGTGAGAGCGAGTTGTATTCGCTTTGGAAGATGGCATTTAAAGAATTGGCTTTTTCTAAACAGCTGGTAACTCAAATTTATTTATCGCTTTTTTGTGTACTGTGGGCCTATTTCCCTGAAACTCTCTCACATATGACCAAAACGCTTTAGGATAGCTATCTAAAAATTCTCCCAACATATTGCTCTATAAATTTGATGACGCTTGCCGACATGCTTTCCTTGTTAATGCTCTCGATATTTTATAGTTTTTAACTTACTCATGTTTTCCTCTACCGATAGGCCCATCTCTGCATTCTACATCCTAGCGTGACATGCCTCACTTACAGCCTCATCAACCGTATGTAACGATCTTCAGCATTCCATTGTACCTAAATACACGTTCTACTCACATACTATGCCAAAAATATTATTTTTCCCTACACGGTTATCAGCTTTTTTCATCCCCTCTCTTATCCGCCCATCAAAGTAACTCTATTCTCCTACATCTTCACATTCATGAAGCTTACAATACAACTTCATCATCCTTTCCTACTGTCCAGATATCAGATTCATGCACAGCCTCATCATAATCTGCACTAAACTTTTATTCGCCTGCCTGATTTATGCTCTCGACAGAGGTTTTTTTCTTCTTTCCATTGCGTCGCAAGACCAATCCTTCTTCTAAAGTCGTTGTAACTACGGAAACCTTTGTCCAATATGCTGCTCAGGCTACAAAACGGTTTAACCTGTTCCAAACAATACCATTTGGCTAAAGGCTAACTTTCATTGGTCCTTGCATTAGCAATTTATTTATAACTAGGTGTCCGTTGAAATTCAACTGGAGGGAAAAAATAAAAAATACGAATTGTGTTAAGAAATTTAAACATATCTCATGAAGGGGCGAAAACAAACTTGTGTTACTGAGCTAGCTTTGGCTCCAAGTCTGTATCGGAACCATCATCATCATCGATCAACAATCCTAGGATTGGTTTGACGCAGCCCTCCACTCCATTTTTCTATTGGCCAACCTCTTCACATTGACGTATCTCCTCTCTTTTACCACCTTCACAACCTGTTCCATATATCTCATACGAAGCCTGCCTTTTCCTTGCTGCTCGTTTACTATTCCCTCGATGATAGTCTTCATCAGGCCATCTTGTCCGATTAGGTTCTCCCATCTTCCTTTTATGGTTTTCAGCAGACATCTCTTTTCTCCCACTCTTCTTAAGACTTCTTCGTTTGTCACTCGGTCGATCCATTTTATCTTCATCATTCTTCGGTAGCACCACATTTCAAATGCTTCCAGCCTTGACTTCTTTGCTGTTTTTAATGTCCATGCTTCAATGCCATATAGTAGAATTCTCCAGATGTATGTTCTTATGAAATTTTTCTTACTTACACATTTATATTTCTTGGGCTTGGGCAATTCTATTGGTAATTTCTCTTTTACATCGTCCATCCCTGGTTACTCGGCTTCCCAGGCAACAGAACTCTTCCACCTTCTCGATTTTTTGTTTTCCTAGCTTGAGATTGGTGCTGGCTTACTTTCTCCTACTGCATACCAATACCTTATTTTTCTTTTTATTGATGTTCATCGGAACTATAAATATAATTTAAACCAATGCAAACATATAATTACTGCCTGGACATGGACATGGGCCTTTACAAAAATAAGAATGTCGAAAGAAATCGACGACGATTTTGAAAGCCTTCCATCTCTTCTCTTCATGTCTCAGGTCGGTTCAAATGTACAAACCGACAAAAATGAAAATAAAACATTTAAAATTTGAAAACCGCTGAAGCATTCATTTAAATACTCCTAATTTGAACTGAATGCAAACCTACAAAATCCGTGAGTAGCACTAGCAGTCAGCACGTATCTTTTTGCGGAAAAATATGGCTGACCTTGCTTCACGAATAGCCTATAATGCCTTCAGTATCTTCCTATATCCTCGAAAAAAGCACAACTCCATTTTCATTTCGGAGACGACAGAGGCAATGCCTTAGCAACGCTCGGAAAAGATCCGAAAAAAACAGTAAATTTCAACGTAAATTACACATTGCTCAGAAGCTTCGAGGACAGAGAGTAAATCGGTTAAGAGAATAAGAAAGTTTTAACAATTTCCCATCAAATACACAAAGAATGAAATAAATCGATTGATATTTAGTTATCTTACTGAGCGTAAGAAAAATTCTTGCGCTACCATAAATTGAAAAAGTCAATTTAAACCAATGGAAATACATAATGGAGGCCAGCAATCAAACGCGGGCCCTGAGCCTTTTATAATGTAGCCTATAGCACCTTCTAGTGTATACGCTAGAATCCTACAAAATTTCAGCTCAATCGGTTCATTAGTTTTTGAGGAGATGCGTAACATAGAACTGGCAGACAGACAGACACCATTTTTATAAATTAGTATGATATTCAATGATAGGTACTAATATTTCTCTCATCCTCATTAATTAAGACTTTGACATTGTGGAAAGTGCTGGCGTTTTAATATTATCTCTGCAGCTTGCCAGGCAAGAGCGATGAATATTGCCCTTGGTGCAAAAATGAAAATGAAACAAACTGTATTGGTCCAAATGCGCTTCCTTGAGGAACACCCAACAGATACAACAATATTCATGATAAAGTTTAGCATACGAATTTTATTTCTAACTTAAACTACCTATATAAAAAAATATTTTGCCCCACGGTCACTTCCACGAAATCTACTCGTTTCACTTGGCGTCCTTCCCTCCTATCAGGTCCTTCGAAATGTGAGCCGTAAAAAACAATGAATTTGTGACGCCTTCTACACATACAGGCACAGGTCATAAAGCCGCCATTCGTACCGACACGTATAAATCAATCTATGTCAATGACTTCCCAACCCGAATGCCACAACGCTAGGGAGAATCGGAGCGATTTTTTTACTGAGAGTTGATTGGTGCTCAGCCATCGCTCTTCTCCTCTGCGACTAATGGAAGGACGGACACATCTCCGGGGTTCAATTTGTTTTCCAGGGAAAAACACTACGCCGTTGTGGATATGAAGAATATCCCGCCAGTCCGAAATAAAACGATCGATCTCCGAATAAGTCCCTTTTACGAGGCATGAATACGCGCCTCTCCGAAAGCACTATCGGTAGTATTTTTCGTCTGGGGAGAATCCCAACTTCGATACAAACACAACGCAATACTCCACCAATAGTTTTATTTTTTTTTTAATTCGTCGATTCTCCATGCAGTGAGGGACAAATATTCCGGAAAACGAGTTGAAATTTGAGCTTAGTTTGGAAGCGAACTAAAGCTAAGTCCAAATACAGCAACTAGGTGCCTAAATATTCCCTTTGTGGGTAGGAAGCCGGAGTGGAGGGTGTCCACTCAAATGGACGTCAAGTTAAGTTATCTCTACTTGCCATGACAACGAAGGGAGCAATGATATATAACCTGTTTTGACGTCATGTTGTAATTCGTAGAGTAAAATAATAACAAGCATCGTCCATAATTATACTATTATCATTTTAGGCATTAGCACGACAAATAAACTAGCACTTTGAAAAGAGAGGGAGAAGAGTGGACGTAATTTTTGCTGCAATCGGTATCGTCTATTACTAACAAAAACTCGTTATTCTTTTAGCAACGTCGGCAACAAGCTATGCCATAAGTAGATAGCTAAATTAGTCTAACGATTTTGGTTGCATTTCAAGGTGCCCTTCTTTCTAGGAAGTGGATTATATAGGAACCGATTAAGACAGATTTTTAAGGCCAGTTAAAATATTTTCACGGCGTGACAACAGTCGCAGATGAGAGTATTTTGCAGTGAATTCTACTGACCGATATGGCTTACAAAATTGAACCAGTCGGCAATTACGATATTTACAATGTGTCCACTTGACTGTTGCTTGACGTCAACCAGACGTTTACAAACTGGATTTTAATGTGAACTGCGGCAGCGAAGTTTTAACCTAGGTTTTACACAGTGTTGGGCGAAAAACTGCGAAATAATCTGTTATAAGCGAACAATAACGTAATTTTTAACATACCGCAAAAAAATTGGATTAAAAAGCCATAAGCTTCCAAAACTTTTAGTGGACTTCGGACTTAAAAATTTGCTGTTTATCTACATGTCCACGATGACTTAAAATATTAACCGCTGAATAAAATGATCGCAGCCACTGTAGTCATGTGTTTAGCAATATATGAGGTGTAATTTGGTGAAAGCGAGACGAAAGCATGCCGTTACCAGCGACAAATGAAACGAACCTGGGAAGCGGCTTGAGAATGACCCTGTCTGAACTGCAGTTTTATTTTTGCTCTCTCAATCCCACATCTCAAGCTCGTAGGGCTTCGCAACCGTGGCAAATATCACGTGGCTTCGGGCAGACGGTAGCGTAGGAGGTGAAGTGTCGCACGACCGCAGGAGCATATACCGTAGCAGAGAAAACAAGGATTCTTACATCAGAGAGCAGCACCATGTACTGTCACTCGAAATTTTGGAAGTCTAAACCAAGTGGTCACGATGAAGAAATACGTTTCATGAAATGCTAACTAGACCGCCTGCTGGACTCACCTGTCGACACAGTTGTTTTTGAGGAAATAAATCTGTTACCGCCCATTTCAAAAGCATTTACTTTTAAGTCGAGTTGTACGGCATTCTCCAGCAATCTTCCCAAAAACCCAGAGAACCGAAGTTCGTGTATTGGTTCAGAAAGATATTCAAAATTCCAAATTAAAGCTAAGGTCCCACCCAACTGCACTTGATGTTACCATGCACACAGTTTCAAGGTAGATACTCGAATGCCACTGAAAAGTCTCTAATTCACACCTCCGGGAAACGAAGCCTGTGATATAGCCAACACTTTAATCTTATCGTGTAATATTTTGGAGATATTGGTGTGCAGCAAAAGAGAAGAGGCCAAAACCAACGTTAAACTAGGAAAACAGAAACTGGAAGAGGTGAAAGAGTTCTGTTACCTGGGAAGCAGGGTAACCAACGATGGACGAAGCAAGAAAGAAATACTGAGTAGAATAGCCCAGGCAAAGAGGGAATTCTATCAAAAGAAGAATCTACTAACAGCTGGAAATACAAGCTTGGAAGTAAGGAAGCAATTCATCAAAACGTACATCTGGAGCATGTTCCTTTACGAAAGTGAGGCGTGGATGATGACAGCAGCGGAGAAGAAAAGGGTGGAAGCATTCGAAATATGGTGCTATCGAAGAATGATGAAGATAAAATGGATCGACCGAGTGACAAAGGAAGAAGTCCTAAGAAGAGTAGGAGAAAAGAGAAGTCTGCTGAAAACTATAAAAAGAAGACGGGACAACCTAATCGGCAATATCTTAAGACACGATGGCCTGATGAAGACAATCGTCGAGGGAAAAGTGAACGGGAAAAATGGAAGAGGCAGGCCTCGTATGAGTTACATGGAGCAGGTCGTAAAGGACGTGAAAGAGAGGAACTATGTTGGTATGAAGAGGATGGCCGATAGAAGAATCGAGTGGAGGGCTGCGTCAAATCAATCCTAGGATTGTTGACCCTTGATGATGAATATTTTGGTACTTCAAAAATATACTTCAAAATTCAAGTTTATATTACATTTTCTAGCCTAAGCTCTTATTCTGACACAAGCAAGAGGTTGATTCTAGGTGGAACCCGTGACGTTAGTGTTTTTAAACCTACGAGTTACTGAGCTAGCTAGAGCAGTTAGCCAACAACCCTATTCCAAAATAATAATTTTATAATGGTATCAGTTAATAATTGGGATTGAATATTTGAGAACAAAGTTGAGCCACTACAAGTTAAAGAAGAAGGGAATCAAAGCCGGGTTCATCGCATCGCCACGGTCACAGGACAATGACCGCGTCTGGAGGAAGGGGGAGGGCTTATAGCGTTTTAAAGAGGCGCTGCATCCGCCTTCTCCTTCCTGCCCTTGAAAAATCGAAAGGCCCTATTTCCACCACACCGCCCAGTCACTCTCTCTCCTTCCCCTTTCTTTAAGAGGCTGGAGAAGGAGGATGTATATGTGCCAATCGCGGGGAAATGTAGTCATCGGTTCCCAATTGCACTTTCCAAAAAACACCCGTGTCCCTATTAGATATCACGACGACCGCCCCCCTTGACCTTGCCAGGAGAGAAATTCGAGGGCTCGTTTGGACGCCCGCCTTCGGGGATTTTGGAGGAGGAGGAAGTGGAGTGTGTGAAGGCTTCTTTTTTCTCCTCCCGTTAAGTTTTCACTCAACTGGTTGGCAATGGCAGAGGCGTCCCGTATTAAGGAGCAGACGAACACGTCAACTCAACCTAACCCAACAACAGCCCAAACAACTGAAATATACACGATATATATTGTAATATACACGATAAAAATTGTTATATACACTATAAAAATTGTAATATACTTGATATATATTGTAATATACATGATAAAAATTGAAATATACACGATATATCTTGTAATATACCTACACATTATATCTTGAATTATACCTACACGATATATATAGTAAGGTACATGATAAAAATTGAAATATACACGATGTATATTGTAATATACGCGATATATATTTTAATATACAGGATAAAAATTGAAATATACACCATATATATTGTAATATACACGATAAAAATTGATATATACACGATATATATTGTAATATACCGGAGAGAAATATGATGGCTCGTTTGGACGTCCGCCTTGGGGGATTTTGGCGGAGGAGGTGGAGTGTGAAGACTTCTTTTTTCTCTCCCATATGTTTTCTCTCAAAAAGGTTGGCATAGGCAGGGGCCTATGTGAAGTGGTTGGCATATCTTAAGTATCACATGAGCACGTGGACCACCCGGTAATCCCGAACAATTGAAATATACACGGCATTGTCTGATGAAAACACGATTTCTAAACGTTGAGAACGAATTTGTGTGTGCCGATCCACTTTCTGTTTCCTTCTGAATCACGCGCAACGCTCGCTGACCACATTCCTGCCGTGAACCATGCAGGTTGGGCGTATTACATAGCTAGTGCTTCAATCTGGCAGTGCTGTAAATAGGGTGAATATGAGCGCATCTCGAGTGTGATCGCGGTGCCATTGGCCAGGGCCGGCGACAAGGTGGGACAAAGGGGGCAAATGCCCAGGGGCCCGGGCCAAAAAAAATAATTGAAAATAAAAATTTAAAGTATGAATAAATTTAAAAGCCAAAAGGAATGCAAAATGTTGTTAAAAAGTGAAAAAACAAATCAAGGTAGAGCGTTTGTCAGTGTGCGAGAAGTATGACGTTAGCATTGCTGTTGTGGTCATCGATGGTTTTGGAGTGATGGGGATGATAGAGCGAGAAGCGTGGGCGCCGAGACACTCACCTCCCCTCCCTTTGCCGCGAGCATTCGCCACTCAGCGACATGCTGTAACCTGAACGACAAGAAACCCCATCCCCAGCCTTAAGTATCTATATTGTTTACTTTATAGTAGACTGTAAATAATCGTTTATTCTACAGTCAAAGTTACAGATTAGCAGTAGCAAGCTACACATTCTAGTGTTGTGTCATTGGTTTTGTATACATGAGCGCCCATACACGGGGTTAGGGAGGGATCGCGGCCCCCCAAACTAGGCTCCCGGGTAAAATAAAGAAGGGAAACGAAAAGATATTTTATATTTAAAATTTTGTGAATAGATACATATTTCAGAAAGCTAGTCTTACACATGATGCATAATTTATCCTTTTCATATTTTTCTAAACTTGTTTCCTTGTTTTACTTAAATACTTTCAAGGCCCACGCACGCACTGTCATGATTTTGTGTGGTTTTTGTTAATAGAAAGGAGAGGAAGGAAAATTTGAACCGATGCACAGTGGGCTGAAATCGAAAAAAGCTTAGCAAAATTCCTAATGTGCTTTTTTGGTGAAAGAATCATGAAACTTTGTAAAAATACTCAAAATTGATTGGCAATCAAGGAATGGTGTGTCATTGGTCATGTTCTGTCGCCCTTACCATGATACAGGGGCTCAAACATAACCAAATTCCAAATTAACACCCGACTTCAGTTTTCTACGAAAACTGAAGTCGGGTTCTTTTCCTATTTAAGTTGAGGGTGGGAGGAATTTGATCGGATAAAAAAACTACTCGGTCTTTTAAAGCCACTCTTTGACTTTACTGTTCTCTTTGGGAGTTTTTTTTCTAAATTTAGGTGATATTACGTAACAAAATGGCGGACGCTATTTTCACGCAAAATTTTATATTGAGTAGTAAATATCTGGCATTTAACGAAAGTGCCTGTTAAATGACTCATATGAAATCAATTTTTGAAGTTTTATAAAAGTAGATCTGAAATAAAATTGAAAATTCGTTTGCGTCGCCAAAAATTACATTCGATTTTTCGTACGCGAGTCCGGAGCATGAAACGCGCTCCGGGAGCTGAAAATGCCGTGACGCGAGTAAGTTTTTTCAAGCCATAAGGAACATAACGCTTCTTATTCGCCTTTTTTAATATGTGAGCATTGCTATCGATCTCCAAGGGCTCTAAGCGTATAAATCATTGGGATACCGAAATACTAAGGTCTTTAAGTGTTCGCGAAATCGCGTTCAAGGTTTCTCCTCTCAAAAGTAAACTTCTTATTCGCACCCTCAAAGACTTAAAACTCCTGTATTTTTCCATGAAATATTATTTTACGTTCCAGAGGGACACTATTAAGGCCTTTTTTTCGTTTCTTCGCCCATTCGCCCCATCAGTCCAAGCCTTTGACCCTACCAGGAAGTTCATGCAGAAAAGTACATTTTGGAAACTACGGAGCTTTTGGATGTTCAACGTGAATATCTACTAAAATCTTTCATTTTCCCTGTGTTACAATATGCATATCCCTGATTTATACGTCACATTAGACTTTATTCATCTAGGAAAACTTAAGTATCTACTTAACTTGAATTATGCACACAGGAAGGAAACAAATTATCGAAAATAGCTTAATATTGAGGCACAAAAAAATATACTCTGTTCGTCAAAACCCTTAACTTACATTATTTTTACTCACTCCCTGCTGTTATGTTTGATTGAGAGAGTTGTAGTGAAAGCAAAGCTTAGTAGAAGTTAATACTCTTTGCATTCATTTTAAATTGGGGGGGATATAATTATCTCCGTATCCCCGAAAAGATGGGAGTAATGGGGAACATGCACTATTTTTTATAACTCTTTTTATGTGATGTTTATTAGCAAAAATATGTTTGGCGAAAATTTTGCTGAAGAATTAAGTTGTGTTACAAAGATATTACTCTATGCGAATTGCACCTTTTCGGCAGCTTAAAAACACGACGTCATCGTATGACGTCACGGCACGGTATCACTATGGGCGTTGTTTATCTACTTATGCGTGGATGTAAGTTGTTCAATGAATAATTGGCGATAACGTTTTCTTGAACAAGAGTTTTTACTACGTCTATGCAATCGCTGTTTTGTTTTAGAATAACGCCGCCATTAGGGAGTCAACCAAAGGAAATTATCGGAATGTGCTTTTTTAACTATTTTTTCAGTCATCGTTTCGTTCGAGAAATGGCTAAAAACTTCATAACAATATATTCACTTCGTTTTCTTTTAAAAATAAATGTCTATCTCCGTAGCAATGTGGAACCTATACCGTGCAGTGACGTCATAAGGCGTTTCAGGTCACGTGACTTCCGCCAATTTCCGGGAACATTTTAATATCATTTAATAATCTTTGTGGTGGGTGTAGAAAAATTTGGCTTATATATTTTAACTGGTGAGAAAATTTCACATCGAGTAGGTACATCATTAATCTTCGAGAAACAAATTTCATGCATATTTCCCATTGTGGATATGCCAGTTGTGAAAAAAGAGGGTGAGCGGCCTGACCAACACCTCAAGGAATCATTTTTTTTCCTTTGGGACCGTGCATAAATTATGTAATACTGAAAGGGTGGAGAGGAGGAGGTGTCGGTCCAATAGTAACGATGCAATATGAACAGGGAGATAGGGATGGGGAGTCTAAACTTCCATTACGTAGGGAGATAGATATATTAATAATTAATTCCCTGTTCAAATAATAATGATGATCCAGCATTTGTCAAAAGCTTAATAATTTTGGATGGATAGACATAAAACGTCACGAGATCACGTGATGTAAACGAATCAGGCGGGTTTATGTGATAGAGCCGATATCCTATTGTTGTGAACACCGTTGCTGAATTACTTAATAATATCAGTATGCTGCATGAATTAAAATGAGTAAGACATATTACTACTTTGCTGTAGGCTGTTACCGTTTCGAATGACTACGAATCATTTTCCAACAGTTGTAACTTTACTGCTGAAATTAATATTTCTTTGATACTAAAAGTTTCCACTGAGTGAAATTGGACATGAAAGGGATAACGGAAAAAACTACCGCCAGTAAAAAAAAGTAAATACAAGGATTGAACTATAATGTGTCTTCCTGTAATCCCTGCTCTAATCATCCTCAACATTCTTCAAATTCTATTTAACCTATGTTAGAAAAAAACCAAAAAAACTCATTCAATTGACCTAAGTGTAAACGCTAACATTAGTGCTTTTTTTACGTCCATAGACTCCAATACAGCTCATATAGCCATTATATTTCGAGCTCGATAGCAAACAACAGATACACTACATACACACAGCCATTCCCCGGGAGTGAAACACCGACCCAGGCGGGACTCGAACCCGGGATCCCAAGAATTGCAGGCGAGGGCTTTACCACCGAGGCCGAAAAATGATGCCTGTAAATTAAAATTATTCATCCCACATGACCGCTAAAGCTACCTAGAATTTAGCTAGTGAATTACTAGGCCACGCCTATTATTCACCCTAAAATCAAGGGGTGTTGGTATGCGAACAATTCAGGTATCTGATGAAGGGTAGTACTGAACTTGAAAGGATTTACAACTAAATAACGTTAAACAAGACTGAATCTTTCAAGTAGATTTGACGCTGATCAGAGACTCTTGTGTCAGGCGTGATTTCGGAACAGCAACGGTGAAAAGTGTTCACCACTGCTTGGTGGAGTTCGTTTCATTGTGTGATTTTGTTTTTAAATACGCTTCTTAATATGGAGCAATAAATTTCCATTTCTATTTTATTTCTTTTTCACAGCACAGAAATATACCCTCCATATCTCTGCCAGGAATCTAATCCGGCCCTTGGGATGGGATACGGTACTCAGAATCTCACAGGGATATATTCCTACCTCCAGCACTACTATGTTCTCACATAGTCGTCAGTTTCTGATTCACAATGCAAATGAAGGCGTTATGATAGCCCAGATCTTTGCACCACCAAAGGTCAGGAGGTGTGTTGAAAGTAATTAATCGCGATGTCCTGCTTAGGGCAACGGTATCGGTGACCTAGGCTGCCGAGATCTTTTCACTCCAATGTTGTTTTCTTTTAATAAAATATTCTAAAGATTCAACCACAGTTTCTCACTGAAACTAATTAACAATTTAGTTCATAGGTGCTATATCAAAGCTTAAGCTATAGATATGTCTCAAATTGAACTTGTTTGGATTAGGTATTAACATCCCGTTTTTGTTTACTCCGAGCTTATGACGGCATAAAAAGACTTAACTCTCACGAAAGTACTCTGAAGAAATAAAAAAATAATTTCATGTCAATAGCAATATACTTATGCTTTGACTGGGTGTCTTGATGAAGTTTTGCTTGTGAGGTGTGTCGTGATGTTCAAAAGATTGGAAAGCGAATATTTAACCCATTAGATATAGAGAAGTTCTACTTACCACCTGTAGGACCCGAGATCAAATTTCTCTTCAGACGCGTCCAGCGAAACCCAATGAGAGTCAACTGTCGGAGCAGATGCACCAGATATCTCTGGGAGACGATAGATGGCACAGGAGAATAAACTGGAACTGGACTGAAAAGAGGAAAAAGAGTTGTTAGATTCTGAGAAGCTTGAAAGTGTGTGGAAACATATTAGGAACTAAAAATAAAATAGGTTCAGAGAAGATAAGATTGACAAAACGCTACACCAATTAGTTTAAAGTCACTACTTTAATAGTCAAGTGGGGCGGTCCGAAGATATTGCTGCTAGAATTTTCATCCTCAGAAGTCTCAAATGCCCGTAAGCTTGAGTCACTGACCAAACACAGCTGGTAAACTAATACACAACGAATTGAGGAACAATATATCTAATACGACTTCCTCCACACACTATGCTGTATTTTAGGCATTAAGGATACAGGAATCGTGCCATAACGTACTAGCTAGTAACAGGCAGTAGTCATTGGGGCATTTTTTAGTAAGAACAAGACCGTTTTCGAGAGCACTGTCTGCGACTACTGTGATAGCAGCAACATTTTGATGTCACGATATTGAAAAAGTGCCTATTGATGTCAAGAAAACAATAAGACTTGCGGAGGCTCTGACATCACAACCTAAATTATTGCGGTTCGAAAATTTCGAAGTTTTCTCTGGATGCAGCACGAAGATATTTCAGTAACAGCAACGGCACCAATTCATTCCGCCGTCACAAGCAGATGAAAAATGGGCTCGTGATGCAAGCTATCTCGAAGCAATAGGACGATGCAAGGGCGTATGATTCAGTGGGTGGACGCGGAACCATTGCAGAAGGAAATCTTGGCTCAATCACTGGGCCAGAAAGGAGAAACAATACGGAAAGATTTCCACCATTTCACCACCACCGAGTTTTTGTTGACCCGGAGATATAAGCATTGCCATTGAGTAAGAATAAGACGTCATTTGTAGGTGCTGTACCTGCGTATTCCCCGCTAACTCATTTTCGTTTGGGAGGCCACTTAACTGGATTTTCCGAAGTGTTTAAAATCTTATTCGCCTCCAGAATTTTGCTCTACGAGGCTAAAATGAGGTCACCTCTGTCGACCCCGTAGGCGAGAGGGAAAACGCAAATAGTTCTTCCCTTGTAAATCTCTCTCTCTCTCGTTGACTTGGACCACATGGCAGTGAAATTTTCAGTAGCATTGAATGTACAAAAAGTATTCCATTGCACACCATTAGTCACGGCAGTTTTGGAGTTTTTTCCTCAAATTTGTTTTTGATCTCTAACCGTCAAGGACTTGAGGTCGAATGGACTATGAAGGTTTCTAGCACTATGAAATTCATATATTCGATTCATTTTGGGGATCCGGTTGGTGAGTTCTCTAGTGCATTGCCTCGCATCCTCTCCATAAATAACCTAAATATAACATGTACTTAAGTATTTCCCCTAACTTTTCTGCAAGTCCAGTAAACTAAATGTTGACCGAAACAACCCATTCAAACTTTAATTACTAGTTCTCTATCATTACAATCATGTCATGTCATCAATCATGTCATGAATTAAACCAAATTTGGAAATTTGCTTCACTTTAATAAATAGTATCATCGCCTTCTTCCATGACAAGAGATAAAGTTCTTCAAATGTACTGGTTATTTTGCACCGTCTAGCCCAACTTGATTCTTAGGTTTTCAATATATGTTCTTTAAGTATTGTTTTGTGTGTTCCAATCTTATTCATTTTCGTAAATGAAAAACTAACTTTGTTTCTTTCCACAGATTTATTTTATTTGTACCCAGTACCAAGAAAATAAACCTGTAGAAGGAAACCAGTAGAAGGAAGTAGAACCATCTGCAGAAGGAAGGTACCCAGTACCAAGAAAATAAATCTGTAGAAAGAAACAAATTTAGTTTTTAATTTATGAAATTCAAATTCCACCTAGTTTAGCCTGATACAATGAAACTTTTTCATTTTATTACGTCTCTATTTTGAATAATTCAGTTAATTGGTTAATTGGGGGAGGTGATTGGCAGCTAAGATCATTTACTCCATCAAGGATGGGAAGGTAATTGGTAGACATAACAATATTTCATGGAACGGAGAATAAGTAGTGAAACGTCGTCAATATTAACCTACTCTTAACGGAAGGCGGCAAGAGATCCAGCGTTTTGACGTCCCATCCGACGGGCATGCGATTGAACTCGAAGTGCTCCCCTTACAGCTCACAAGTAAGGACGAAAATTTTAGTGAAAATCTCAGCCACTCCCCGGATTTGAACTTGGACCATCGAGATGGGAGGCCAAAACTCCATCTACCACACCAGCTTGACCCCTATTGAAGCTTTCAGAGATTTCGCACCCAAGACATGTTGATAGGCTTCTTTCTCCTATTCCACTTACCAGCATTAAAACCCGTTTCTGTCTCCTTGTTTGAATTATGCGTCACAAAATCGGCTGCTATTACGGTTCTGAGACTAAATTCCATTCGAATTACTACGTTCCTCGAGAAGAGAAGGGAATTCCATTCCGCACTGGTAAGTCTCGTACTATGGCATACCTGTTTGAAATCGCTGTGCCAAAAGGCACAATAAGTCTTTGTATTTCTATCTCTTTTATCATTCGGAATAAGCGAAAGAGATTTTAACCACAATTAAAACGTAAGGATCTGACTTGGGTACTCCAGATTAGGGGAACTAAATCAAACTTTCTCAAGAGCATACGTGCCTCACGCGAGATGGAAGCAGCTATATATTCGGGTGGCGAATTGAATATCGAGAGATGTAACCGCAATTTCGAGAGTCTCCACACGAAAATCGATTGCCTAGAGCGGGAGCGGCAGATGTTCCGCTTTCTAGGAACAGCGTAATCCGAGAGAAAACAGGGCTTTCATAACGCCAGGGATACGTTGTTATTTATTTTTCCCTCCCTCGTTTCTATTCCGTTCCCCCGGAAACAAAAGTGTATAAATCTACTTCTCTATACACCTCCATTTCACGAAATGGGATAACGCGCCATCTCACCAGGGTTCCGCGGGGATGAGGTTTTTTTTTCTCGTATTGTTCTTTTCAGATTGCACGTTACAGACGTCGCAAGAAACCCTTCTTTTTTTACTTTTAGGCACATAAAGAATGAGGAAAAGGAGGAGGACTTTCTACATTTTCCTTACAATCGAATCTTCCTCGTTATTTTTGTTGTTTTGTTTAAGATAAGACGATGCTCTTAATGTGTCATGAAGACAGTGCAACCCTTTTCTTCCTTAGGGAAAGGAAGCTGCGTTAATTTAATTACCACTCTAAACAATTATCTTAATTAATTACTCGGCAAATACCCAGGATTTCACCAACAATTACCATCCTCTACAATGATGTTCACATTTAAATGCAACGAGCGCGTAGGTATTAATAATATTTTTTTTGTTTAAAACGTAATCTTCCTCGGTCAATGGGCGTCATTTTCCACATTTAGTCCATAATTATACTCCTGAGGCACGATGCTATATAATGTGAAATTTTGTTCCGCTTCTATTTACCGAGGAATTTTCTTCCCGGTACGGAGGGAAAAGTTAACGAGCGCTTTAAATTTTTACTCCCTATATTGAAAATTGAGAGCACACCTGATGCATCCACCTTCGCGGAAGTGAGGCATTGAAAATAACTGCCGAAGAAAATGGAGGATTATAAACATTTGAAATATGGCGCTGCTAAGGAATGAAGTAAATAAAAAGGATAAGTGTACCAAAAGCATACCAGGGCTTGTGGTACACTTTATCATTTATTTATGCAAAAAAACTGCCCGTAATGAACACGAACGAACGCAGTGATCGGGATTCTTGTCGACTAGAACGAAGAGAAGAGGCGAGGGAAGGAGTTCATTCATGGAAAACATAAGGAGAAATACGAGTGTTACAGGCATGGTCTTTATAGGGACATTGGTTACAGGATACAAGGAACAAAACTAGCATCAATAAAAAGGAGAGGGCTTTAGGAGATGATGTCGATGATCTCTGCCTTAGTTTTTACTCTCTATTTTCTTCAACCAGGATGATAAAACCCCGACCCCAGCCCTCCATAAAGCACCCCGAAGCCAAAATCGATAGTCGAACTGTTTCGGCACCTGATGCGCTGGTCTCCTAGGCGACGACTTAGTCGTCACTATTGTTTCTCCTGTTTCCTCGTTGGAAATCAGTGCACTTCGTTTCCGTCTCCATCGTGTAACTCGACTGCTGTGCGGGAACTCTATCGTAATCACCGAACGTGACGAAATTGGGACTTCCCGCGCGGTGCAGAAGGATGTTATTCCCTCTCTACATAGTACGAGGGAAAAGTCAGACGACGAACTAACAGTTTCTGGGAAGCTAATGTCTGCTAATGCGAGCAGTTCAGCACACATTGCCGCCTACTTCACTCACGGACCTAGTGACACCTGGAATTTCGTTACAATGAACTCGTTTCTCCGCAAACAATTCATCTACATCTACATCTACATAATACCCTGCAAGCCACCATAAAGGTGTGTGGCAGGGGGTGAACTCTCACCAAACATGCACTACATATCATGCATAAAATTTGTAATTAAAAATTAATATAGCAAAGCGTACATGCAAAAACATGCTGTTAGTTGGGTTAGCTTTAATTCCTTTTACCAAAATGCAGCTACCAATGTTATCCATTGCTACACTCGTACATTTACCGTTATTCATATCCCTAATAGTACGAGGAAAAAAGGATATTCTGAATCTGTCAGTTTGGCAATCAATTTCTCTAATTTTGTGATTATGGTCCAGTCTACCGTAGTAAGTTGGGGTTCGCAAAATATTTTTAACATCATCACTGAAAATATGGTCTTGAAATTTATTTAAGAGATTATGTCTTAATTTCAACCTGCGATCTGACAATGATTCCCAATTTAATTCATTTAATAGACTGGTTACGCTAATAAGGTTATCATACCGGTCCTTTACAAATCTTTCCGATCTTCGCTGCACACGTTCAAGTTCGTTATTTAGACCACAATTTTGTGGAGTGAAGCTCGCGCATCTCAACGACGCGTTGAGAAGCCACCACATTTAACTTCACAGAATAAGTTGGACCGAAGAGAACCTTTTGGATATCAGATAAACGGAGAGGATTTCACGTGTGTTGGCCGATTCCT
Organism: Platycnemis pennipes; assembly: GCA_933228895.1. Lineage (NCBI taxonomy): Eukaryota > Metazoa > Arthropoda > Insecta > Odonata > Platycnemididae > Platycnemis > Platycnemis pennipes. The sequence continues at coordinate 67,204,083 of OW121852.1, forward strand.
TTATGAAAAGTGCTGGGATTACGTAGGCTTGCGAAGACGAGGATATGTTGTTTAGAGTACGTGGATCATTGTGAACTGAAAAATGTTCACTGTTGCCTTCAACCTCTTGGACGGCGGCGCAATGCTCACGATCACGGCTACTTCGTGACGCTGTATGTTCGGAAGTCCGTCTTAACATCTTGTTTCATTAGTAATTCATAGGAAACAATGGCACCTTGGTAGCTTAACTGGTTAAAGCACCTGGCGTATATTCGGGGGATCGGGGTTCTTATCGCAGTAAAGGTGAATGATTTTTCCCTACGGAAATTCTGCTTTTAAACAGTAAGTCATTGATATACAAACAAGTTGTGTTTAGAGAGCTCGTTCGGAAATTGAATTTGTCTGTAAATCGGAAAGCATCACCCCAGGTAGTTGCATTGTAGTTAGGATACTGCATACAGCACTCTGCGTTCTAATTCTACGTAAATGTAATCATGCACAAGTTCACGCACGTCGCGCCGCCACCTGCAACGGCCAAATAAACGCAATGGTTTGAGGCGTAACTTGATGGAACTCCTTCATGATTTAACAGGAAAGAAGAAAAACTTTGCTACACCCATTTACCCCCCGCCCTACACCCATTTACCGCCTCGGTCCTACGACTCGGATGCACCGACACCCAGTCTTACCCCTCCTCCTCTCCCCCGCCCATGCTTCAACCTTCCTTTCTCCTTCGGGAAAACCAACAACCCCCGCCCACCCTTTCACCTAGCCCTCTCCCCCACCCACCCTTCCCGACCCCACATCCATTCCCAGACTACCACTATATATTGTACGTAATTTTTGTCACCACTGCCAGAAGAAATCAAAATCCTAAAACTACCTAACAAGCAAACCCACATTAAAACCCTTCACCTTCCTTTCAAACCATTCCCCTCCCGTATCCCGGAAGACATCACCACTACAATCAGTGTACCAGAAGAACTGCCCCATCCGCTACAAGATTCAACAGTCCCAGCAACTCTACAACGTCTCTCAGCTCCCATATCAATCATTCCAACAACTCTCCACCCCGGCAATGGCAGAGGCTCACCAAACCTAAAATTGCTCCTTCCCCCTTTCCCCGATTAAAACCTAGTCAACTACCTCCTACCTAAGAATATATCCTACCAAAAATAACCTCAAAAACCACAGTCATCCCTCCCTAAACAAAATAACCTTTCCAACAAATATAAAAAATCACCTTACTACCTAATTTCCCTTACATTCCTTTATATATATATATATATATATATAAAAAGAAACACTCTACCCGAAACTATCCTTCAATTAATCTACTACCACGACCTCAGAGGACGAACATCCGGGAAGGCGTTATAGGATCACTATCATAAGTCTGGAGAGAGATCATTATCTTCAGTGAAGAATCGTGGTGATAGGACTCGATGATCGACGACTACGACCACTTTCAGCAATATTTGCAATCGCTGTTAAATGAGTTATCATTTTCAACTTTTCAGAATTGCAATTTTTTTTTAAAGAAGAGCAAAATTTTTCACGGGTGACTTAATATTTTCCCCAGTTTCAAATTGGATTAATAACAACCATGAAAATGACCGTGCAAAATTGTCCCACACGATATTAACCAGCAATCTCCAATGAAGTACTAATACATCATCGCATGAAAAAGCGCATAGCAACATCATCAGAGTAATAATCGTACCCGTCCCTGCCACACACCGTCGAGGTGGCTGGTAGGGTACAAAGCAGAGGTAGATACCTATAGTTTCCCTGCGGTCGGAATACATTCACTGTACTAACTACAAAGAAAGGACACTGGTTATGGCGAAAATTGGAGCGATCCTCACATACTTTCTTCCATTAATCATTTCATGGTGGACCTCGTTTTTTCGTGACAACATCAATGCTGATATCTATCCAATGATATAGTGAATCGAATTTGATCATTTATTTCCGTTCGCACGGGATTTAATACACCTGCCCGCATCAAATCAATACTCGGGTAAGTCGGTTGCAGGGTGAGGAACATACTCTGACGAGCCCTTTATGTAGCGGGGGAGTATTTAATTAACAAAAAATATATTTAAAAAAACGACCGAGACAGACAACCACACTTGTCATACATACACGTCTCTCGTAAAACCTTCCGAAAGGCAGCTCCGATGACCGACCACCAATTGCGTACTGTTCCGAACTTCCGAACCACCGCCGTCGGATCTCCTAGCGTCGTCATGCGAGCAGACAAAGAACTTTCCCGCGTGCTTTCCCAATTACACCCGCGGTCCATTTCGGGGAGGACTTAATTGACGCGCGCCGAACCCATTTTCCCAGCAGCCGCTCCAGCATTCAACGGCAGCCGGCTCCGTTCTTAACATCCCCTACCTCCCTTCTCCGATAATTAGGACCCTGGGAGGAGGCGAAAAACCGTTCCCATGCATCCGCTCCCTACCGATGACGAGGGCTTTTAATTGGGTTTTTTCTCTTCCCGACGGAATCCGAGGGAGGCCGATAATCTGGGAGAGGGAGGCGAAATAGCCACAAGCGAGAGAATCTACAGTTTTGACCATCAGGTAACAAGAGAAATGAAACGAAAGAGAGAGCTAATACTTTTAGAGTATGCCGTTAATACATATGGACTAGGTGCATTAGGTTCAATTTGGGAGTTCGATAGTGAGTAGTGGAAAGAAGCTTCATGTGTATTATACGTAAATATGACGACATTAGCCGATAGAAGAACTCACAATCAGTGCAGAGCTGCGTCAAACCGATCCGGGGATTGATGACTATTGATGATGATGAATACATGATAGGTGTCACGACAGACTTAGTAGGACAGATAGAAGATGCTATAATAGGGTTAGAGGAGTGTCAAAATAGAAAAGAATAATAAAAAATATAATAAAATTATAGGATTAGCTGGTCAGATCGAAGGTGTTATGATAAGCTGATAGTATGCTCAAATTTTTAAGAGAATTAGGTTGGGAATCAGAGTACATTCGCAGATTGAAATAAATGCAAAACCTACAACAAAAATTGAAATCGGATGTCTTTCCTGAAGATGCTAAGCATATTCGTTTCTGTAATAATAGGCTTCCTCCAGGGGTTTACCACTATCACTAATTATCAAATCTATTATTTCATGCATGGATATCGACCATTTCCATACCAAGTCAAGCGTGATACAGAAAATTTAATGTTAATCAATTATTAAAAACCTCAGCTTACTATGCTACGAGGGATCATTATATTAAAACAATGAAGAAGTATATGATGCAGCATAGAGGATTAAGCTTAAATTTTACTCCAAACAACAAAGGACAAATGTATTATCTGCTGCTGATAGGGAATAGAGAGAATGGAAAGATTATTACGGACATTAGTAAGAAATGATTAAGTGCCGAACGTAATTGGGAAATAATGAAATGAGAAAAGGTTGGTGTAAATTAGAAAGCGGTATAGTAGGATGATAGACCAAGTAATAAGGCACTGTGAAGTACTGCAAGCCGTTATCGAATATATAACGCTGGATAGGTGAGGAAGAATATGGAGGTGGAAAAGTGTTTTTTACAATGCGAATAGAGGTAGGGTAAGCGCTTATCTAATTACAGAAATAGCGTAAGGGAGGAGTCGTCACGTGATCGCAACACAAAGAGTAGGGCCACTTCATCAAAATTTCACGTAACCGACAGAAAAATAAAAAACTCTTTATGATCACGGCTTCATAATCCGTCTTCTACAAGGTACCTAACTCACGAAAGGAATGTTCATGATATGAAAGATTTGGTGATGATTTTTCTAGCTAGGGATATACCGTAAATTATTTAGGTTTGCACGTGAATAAATTGTTCATTTCATTAATAAAGGTTTTTTTTCTTCAGTTAGTAACTACACCGGTAATGGCTACTCTACTTCGAATTTTCTGAATGCTTTTACCACCCCACATACTCTCCTCCTTTCGATCAGCGTACTTCTTCCTCTCATCACCTCATCATTTAAAATACCCATTCTCCTCTTCCTCGCTCACCGACCCTTTTCCTTCATAAAAGGGCTTTTAGTATCTCATTGGCCCTAATTGCTAGTTCCGTCCACCCACTCTCCCCGCATCCCAATTTCCTTCCTCCCCGACAAATTATCAACACTACATGCTGCGTACTATTTTTGTCAATTGACCTATCTCCATTCTGATAGATAAACACGTATGAAAAATCAACGACATAGCCACAGAACATCATTTAACTACAAAAAATCATAATCTTCATAATGAAACCCATTTAAATACGTACACGCCGCAATTGCACGTAAATAATTCATTCGATTTAAGTGGTTTTTATTATCCTAATATTATTTATGTCATTATTCCCAAGGAGGCTAGAATTTAGGATGAAGGAAAGTGTTTCTTAATTCCCAATTTCAATCCTCATAACTTCTACTGTCTAAAATTACATTACACAATACCTATTTTAACATTTACTGTAGGTAGTTAAGTATTGAAAAATACAATGGAAAAAATCACACTTCTGGAATAACATCGGATTTCGGGATTATCAGTCCACACAAAAAAACGGACATGTATAAAAGGCTGACTTGATTTTGAGAAGGTACGTGCACACTCGTCAAATGTGTTTTGAAATTTCTTTCAGGGCCTATTTGTGTTTTTTGCCAAGCCCTTACGCGAGAAAGAATCACCGGCCTAGCAGGATCTCTTCTTTCGCGCACTGGGGTCGTTGTTCAACCTAGACTAAAAAAAACTGAAATTCTGTATTGCCTTCAAAAGAGGAAACATTTGGAATGAAATTTAAAAGGAGAAAATTTTGGAGACTCGGACATTAATTTTCCATTCTCCTCCACACCCTCAGTGATGAGGGCATGGAGGAAAATAGACAGGGTGTTATGGACGAAAAGAACAAATGATAAACTATTAGGGTGATAAACTGTTTTAGGAGTGAAACAGATAATTAGGCAAGAGAATACTTAAGGCCGTTATCGGAAGTAGGATCCTGGGTAAAGTAGGAAGACGAATGTAAAGAGAATTTATTTTAAATAACACTAAGGGAGGCAGGAAATACGCTGATCTGATAAGGGTGTGAAAGAAGGAGTTAGGGAAAAAATGCCAAGAAGAATAGGAACAATCTACGAAAACCTAGCATAACAGCAGAAATATCCAATCGAATCATGAACACCATGTTAAAATATACATCCAAAAAGACCTCATTCAAGGATATTTGTGGATATTTAACATCATATCATGATGGTGTCTGGCATCGAAGCAACAGTTGAGTTTTAAAACAACAGTATGCGACTATGCAGTAGGTATGTACTTTCCTTGCCCGCTATAATGAAACTTGTAGCTAAGTTATCCCATTCATATTTTTTTGATTAAGTATCACGTTCAAAACAGACATCCGTAAAAATAAATAATCAGTCACCTTGGAAACCGGACAAGTAGCCAATCGAATGACTGAGTCGCGCCCATAAGTTTCAATTTACCCCCCGAAGGGTCAGACGATGGATTTGGAAAGGGTCTCTGAAGTGTACTCACCCCAAATCTCCCAAAGGTCGGCAGAGGCGAAACCCGACAAGGGTCCCGGCGAAAACTCATAGATAAAGCGAGGGTTTTTTTTCGGACGAGACCGCAGTAAATTAAAATCGGTCGAAAGGATGGCGGCAGGGTGAGCGAGAATTGATTGCGTGATTTCCCAAGCCGCCGAGCTGAACGGCGAATCGCACCAAGCCAACATAGAGCCAAGTTTGAAAAAAAAGGGCTACTCCGATCTGAATGGGAAACCCAAAACCCTCCCTATATTTCATCTCTCGGTTGATCCTTTGGCGGCTGGACAGAAATCTCTCACCAAAGCTCTGCAAAAGGCACGAGTTAGCACTCGCAAAAAGGCAGATTATGGAAGGGGAGGCGACATGGCTGACTCACGAAGGCCTATTCCAATTCATCATGGAAAGTATTTTTGACCAGCGAATAAATCGCATCGGAAAATTAGTGAACCAGTTTTGCTAATTTCATTACCGCAACACATGAAGCACCTCCTGTGTTTGCCAATGCGTCTATGGTAATCATCGAAGGTTATTTTCTCTCCGGAGATTCATATGAAATATGGAACTACGTTTACTGCTATTTAGGTATTCTATGAATAAGGGTAGATAGGGAAAATGCTCCTTTTTTATCCGCTATGTAACAATGAATCTCTTCAGATTTACATGATTTTTGTCTTATATCATTCCCTTCAGGCTCAGAGAATCCAAGACAGACTAAGGCACAGGGCAGTTAAGTTTTCCTTCGACACCGAGAGAATAGTTGAGACATGTCACTCGCTCAGCTGGATAGATCACGCGGATAAGATTATATAAATGCACTCCCTCGACTATAGATTTAAATGTGCATTTAAGCCTCACGCAATGACGGACCTTGAACACATCAATATAGATGAAACCGAGGTTGGCAGTAAGATTATGAAAAAGATTTTTGGGCTTTTCTGAATGTTTTCATGAATAAGCTGTGTATTTTCTTGTAATATCTCTCTACAAGTTGTTTGAAAGGTCAACATTTTAGTGTGCGTCCACATGATATAACCCAATATTAATGTCTATTATAAGTGGGTACCCTCATAACCATAAGTGCACGTTCGTTGAGCATTCACCCCCTGCCATACATCTTCAAGACCACCAGTAGATCTATATCTAAAACACCCATTACCTATTTCATCACTTCCCCAGTGTTCCCTCTCCTATAACCACTGAGAGGACTCCATCGCCAAAAATTACTTATTTTATTCACCTACTCCCCTAATGCACTCCAACAAGTTTTTTTTTCATTTCTCACCAACTGGAGAAATTCTTAATTAATCTTGCTTCTTTTCCGTTGAAATTTCTCCCTACTCTTCCAAAGCCAGGCTTAAAAAGCCGCCAATTTTTTAACCAGTATCCCGGTCTCGGAACTCTGCATCACCAGACGAAACTATTTACCCTCATCGACCAAGAGTGAATAATCATCAATGAAAGCGAAGTCTATATTCATTGTTAGAGTAGGAATCACTCACTCCGGTATTCGAACCCGAAGGTTGGTCTTTGATAGGTAAAGCTCCCGTACTAAGCCAATGACGTGTGAAATTCACACATTCAGGTTAGGGGGGTCAGTTCTTTTCCCTGGGCCACCTGGCAGGTGTCCAGAAAGGCTCTTGCCCGGGATTTGAACCCGGGACCCTCCGGTCAGTAGCTTAGTGCTCTACCCACTAGGCCACCACGACCCCCCGAGTAGGAATAAAAAAAGTAAAATTAGATTGCCCTTATTTATACCATTTTAAGAGTTCAATAATATTTAGGTATAGAAGCTGAAATGAAAGGTAGACTATTATAATTATTAATTTGTTGTTGCACCAATTGCTACCTTAAAAATACTATTGAGGAAGGCATATAGAAAACCTCCCAAAATATTTATCCCACGCAAAAACGATTATGAATGAAGAGGCAGTAAAACATTAATACTAAAAATATCAGGATCGTCTTATACAGATTACAACAAATGCAAAGTCAGTAAGTGTGTTCAGAATAATCCTAACCTATTATCAGGAGGATTATTTTTCGCTTACGTTTAATTTAATCGCGAATTAATCAGCTATATGTTATCTACCTGATTCATTGACTTTCTGTTTTTAAATGATTCAATAATAATCTATTCAAAGGACTGGCAAGGAAAAACTCATATAATTACATATTTAACGTTTTGGGATAAAAGAAGAGGGCATTCGGAACTTGAAAATTTTGAGTTTCAAATGAGGTAGGTCGATATTTTAAGAAAAAGTGAAGCTATAATAATAGTAATTTTGCAACTTGTTCCACTAATAGTTGAGCTTAATCAAGTCTACAAAAATATACCGAAGACATTCTGGCAAATTGGCGTCGGATAAAATAAAAAAGTCATGAACATATTTTCAAAAATCCCAAGGAAATGTAGAAAATTTGATCACAAGATGTGCTCATATAATTGGGTGCTAGGCTCAACAGGAAATATGTTAAATGCATATGCGTAAACGTGCTGTCCGACGTGCACAAGACTGTTTCATTTAACAAATTTGCTCTATGCATATTGCGTCCATTTTGTGGAAACTCTAAATGATGAAATTTTAATTACTATCGAAGGCGAGACATCAATATTCATCACGAATTAATTTAGGAGATGGCAAAGTCAAATCAAAGGGAATGTTAAAAAGCGAAATAAGGCTATACCGAAGATTATAAATTAATTTTCCTTAATAAACAAAAGGCAATATTACAAAAAAAATAAAAATAAGTGATAATTTTTACGAAAAATCTCTTCGGAATTTCAAGCTAAAGGAACAAATTAAAACATTTCCGAAATTAATTCAGTTATTAACCTTCAGGTCTCTCTCTCTCTGGATGTTAGGACTCGCAAAGCAGTACAGTAAGCTTGTGAAATGTTAAATACCTATACGCATCAGATTACGAGATCCTTCCCAAGCACTTCATGTAGTCTTCCAAATAGTTCTCATACCCAAAAATCGCCTGACTTGAGTTTCACTTGCCCCCTGTCACTACGGCATAGGGATAATTTACACAAGCATTACACCAACCGAATGGGAAAAGTTTTTTATACTTTTTAATGTACATAATGCTTACATTTACTATATACGTAAAAGCGATCTTTGCACCATCTGGGACATTTTGAAAGACCTTTTCTGGATTAGAACCTGGGACCTCCGTTCAGCTGTCCAACGCCCTACCCTACTGCCTTCCACGCAGGCTTCAGTGATAAAAATTTTAAAACATTTACATGCATACTCTTTCTAAATATTTTAGTGATCGGGCAGCAAAGACGGAATATTTCAGTTACATAGCTTCAACGTACATGGAAGAGGCTTCAAAATGTTTATTCATACTTTTGAGTGCGCGATGCTTCAATTACTTTAATATTTGTATTATACCTGGCACCTTGAAAATTGCATCTTAGCTATGTATAACGTTTTTTAGCCGACGCTTTCTCACGAACCTATGACATAATCATGTGACAGAGGCAAGAAGAATGGACCAAATGAACAAATCAGACACATTCCACAGGCAGAACAGCGGCCTACTTATTTGCCGTTCATGGCAGCAGCGTTGTTATCAGACATATGGTCCCTATGGATCCAACTTTGCCTTGGGGGTGTGGAATAGTAGGGTAGCGTAGCGGCCTGCGCGTTTACACAGGAAGTCACAGTTCTGTAGTTCGATTCTCGTATCCTAACATGGCTGCTGTGTGGAGAGCAAGAGAACAGCAGTCATCGGTCCGTCGGATGAATAAGAAAACTGTTATCTCCCGACCTGAGGCGCCTCTTAGTGCGAGAAATACTCTAAAAAAGTGCTGCACAAGCGTATTCCGTGTTGCGTCCCAATTTTCCAACCACAGTAAAACCAAGTCCCACCAAGGGACAAGGAGAAGTCACGATTTTTCTACTTCTCGTTCGTGAGTTGGTAAATACGCATGATGTGCAGGAAAGTTATTGTATTAACTCTTGATGTAATTTCACACAATTTTCCACGCATTATCACAGTGTTTATCAAGTATACCGTGTTCGTGATTAAACTAAGGGTTTTATGGAAGAAGGGACTTAAGAGCCTCCATCTCACCTCGATAAAGACGGCTATCTATCTATTAACGATCAACATTAACGATTCGCACTAACGATTTTATATATTCATGCCAACATTCCTGTACTGAACAGAGCGCTTTTCGAGTGATCAGTACTCAACCCGTCGGATGGTACGTTAAACCGTGGACCCTCTCGACGCCTTTCGTTGAGAGCAGGCTAATGCCGACGCCAGGTTTACATCTCGTCCATACTCTTCTATTTCCATCGTCGGACCTTTCTTCCCAACCTGAAGCACCTTTAAGGGCGGGGATTGACTTGAAATCACAGCTAGCTGAGTAAGAGAGGGGAATAAATTCAGCAGTCTTGAGTCCCACCCACCGAGTTTTGAAGTCTCGCCATGCCAGTAGGGCCCATCCCAATATTTGGAAAAAATACTCTAACACAAATGATGACTCGACTGTTTGGACAATTGATGGAATAATAAACGTGGCTTATTAATTAGCAAGCTTAACAATAAGTTTCTCTAGAGCTCAAGTAGGATAAGTAACGTTAGGATACAAACAACACCATTGAAAGCAAACACGTTTACATTGACTTCGATTACATAAATATTCTGTCGAGTCCTGTACAATATGGAGAATGATGATATGAAGAGTAGGGAAACAGGGAGACATATCACTCTTTAATCCTTATAATTATTCTATCACATTAGCGACAGTTTTTTTCTGGTGGTTTTTACTGGTATCCCTCTTATGTCCAATGTCACTTAAAGAAATCTAACAGTATCATGTATAAAGTCAGTATCTCCATCAGGATAAAGTTAATAAACGCCAGAAAAAGGCCCAAAATCATTGAATAAAATAAGAGCCTATAGAAAAAAAGGGAATATTTTCTAAAATATTTGCAGTATACTCGCAGTAAACACGTCAGTTACGGTGTTTGCAGGTTTGGTAGTATATTGGCACTATCCCACAACCCGCCTGCTCCTGCCTGGTTTGTTTACATTTAGTGATCTCGTGAGGGTCTCCGGCTGCTCGTCCATTTTCGTCCTCTCTACCAAGCGGCACCGAAACTCGGTTGTTCAAGTACAGAAAAGTGGGTTCAGAATGAAACACGCCGTGGTGCATAGAGAGAAGAAAATAAAGGGAGCCATAAACATGGGAGAAGCGGAACGCGCAATTTGCTCCTGCGAATTTTTGTGAAAGGTCTGATGACAACGAGTGGGAGAAAGAAAAAAGCTCAAGAGGAGGGGGTTGAAGAGTATATTTGGGGGTGGGTGGGGAGGGTGGAGCGAAATATTTTTTTTTTCGTCCGTTATTTGCAAATCCATCCCTTTTGTCCGGCGCCATTTATGCTTCCTCTCGGAGCGAAGCGGCCAGAGGGTGTCATGGAAACGGAAGATTTAGTGCGCGGACTGGAGTGGACGTAAAAGAGAAGGGGGAGTGGGAGAGAAATGTTACTATCCCATCGCGGTGGGTGGCAGATATCTCAACGGAGATAAAACGAAAATAGACGCGACGCCTGGGAACTCTCCTGGCGCGGAATGTGTCCGTGGGAGGAAGTGAAAAAAACATACTTATACGCTGCTGTCATCACAATCGGAAAGTGCATGCCATAATGCTCAAATAGACCCCGCCGATTCACATGATACGAGCCCGAGATCATGAATGGCTACGAGCTGCTGACGCGGATATAATTAATCACCGCCGCTCTCACGGAAATGGGAAAAGTTACCGCGTCAATGCTGGCAGTTTTTACCTCAAAAATCCTGCTTCTGTTTCTTTTTTTATCGCTCACTATTCACTTTGCCACATAAAGCAAAGAAATCGATGTCTTGTGCAACCGCGAACGGTTTATTCAGCATTTTGCGCATCTGAGAAATCTACGGAAAATGAATGGTTAAACATTTCTGACCCGTATTAGTCATCAATCAATAGACATTTAATTTCGGAAGAGATCTACATGCCAAAGGCGGCCGTGGTGATACGTCGCCGTCATGGCAACCTAAGGTCTTGTGTTCTTATCCCGCCTCGTGCATTGATATCATGTTCACCCTATGAAAGCATGGTGAGAAAAATATTTCATAGCGCTCATTTATTTCTAAGAATTCCATTGCTTTTGCTAATTTCAAGTGTTTCTTTTTTAAAAATTGCGAGTTTCTATTGCTTATTCAATTTTTAAGTGCTTTTGAGCCTGTGACAAAGGTATACATGGATGTTGTATATATATTTGTAAATATATAATAAAAAATTGCGAATTTCAATTTCTTATTCAATTTTTAACTGCTTTTCAGCCTGTGACAAGATTATACAGGTAAATATTTTTACCGAACCTAGTTACCCTTGTTACTAATGTTACATAAATACGATAGAACCCTTGTGTTTGAAACCCCTTTAACCTAATTTTACTTCCACTAATAACCCAACGCCTATTAATAGTACCTTAAAACCTAATTACACTTCTTAAAAAAACTATTACTCAATAATTACTAAGAGATTAAAATTGAGCATCAACAAATACCATATGTGTAAATTGAGGCAATGGCCACTCAATAATAGAATTTTAGCACCTAATGCATTTCTCAAAGTTAATTCGATGAAATTTATCGCCTGCAGTAAAATTCTGTTGGCCAAGTCATCCTGTTCATGGCATCATAGGAATTAATTAAACTAGACAATAAAGCCCTCACTGGTCAGTGTCAAGAGCTCCATCCGAGGAATTAACACGGAATGATCCATTTAAATGAGTCCTTATTACCTGAGTCACCGTCTAAGGGCAATACGGAAGGACACGATATATGAATCCTAGCATCACGTGTTTGCAGCAGTAATTACGGGAGAACACATCCATATATTTTATCAAATTGCCTTTATGGCACGAACGCGCACAGGTCAAGCACGATTCATGTTTCGCAAAATATTCGCCGTTCCGTCTCTGAATTAGTTTACTTTCGTGCAATTTTTCCTTCAATTTCATGCTCGCCGACTCTCTTAAATGAGAGCTTATGGATACGAAGTGTCCAGTTTGATTATTGCCGTAGAATCCGCGTATCCGGCGGCTGAATGACGAAGAAGACACCACTCACATTGCGAGATCTATGGCCAGGGTGTAAACCAAACCGAAACTGCACGCTTGTTCATGATTTGATGATTTATTGGCAGTTTTAAAAATTGGCGGTCATCTTTTATATTAGAGCTTGGAATAATTTTAACGATATTGATGCATGTATATTCATCCACCAGATACGGGCTGCAGTCATGGCAGAAACAAAAGGAGATTCAAAGAAGACACTAGGAAATTTGGAAAGAATATTGGCCCGAAATCACCTGAAGATCAATAAAAAGAAAATTAAGGTATTGGTGAGCAGTAGGAGAAAGGAATCCAGGACCAATGCTAAACTAGGAAAACCAAAAATCGAAGAGGTGGAAGAGTTCTGTTATCTGGAAAGCCTAGTACCCACCGATAGACGAAGTAAAAGAGAAATTGCAAGTAGAATTTCCCAGGCGAAAAAGGCAGTTTACCAAAAGAAGATTCTGCTTATAGCTGCAAATACTAGGGTAGAAGTGAGGAAGCATTTCATTAGAACATACATCTGGAGCATTCTACAATATGGCAGCGAAGCATGGACGATAACAGCAGCACAGAAATCAAGGCTGGAAGCGTTTGAAATTTGGAGTTACCGAAGAATAATGCATATTAAATGGATCGACCGAGTGACAAACCAAGAAGTCTTAAGAAGAGTGGGAGGAATGGGAAGTCTACTGAAAATTGCAAATAGAATACCGGATAACTTAATCGGCCATATCATAAGACACGATGCCCTGATGAAGACAATCGCCGAGGGAAAAGTGAATGGGAAAAATGGAAAAGGCAGGCTTCGTATGAGATATATGGAGCAAGTTGTGAAGGATGTAAAAGAGAAGAATTACGTCAATATGAAGGGGTTGGTCGATTGAAAATCGAGTGGAGGACTGCGTGACACCAATCCTAGGATTGTTAACCGATGATGAGACAGATACGGTAGGTGGTGTCCCTATTATGTCCATAACGATCTTCAGTATTCCATTGTCCCTAAGTGCCTGTACCGTCCACCTCTTATACCTGCTCCTAATTATTTACAGCCATCTTGTTTCGTCCATACTCATCTTAAATGCCTCTTCATCTGTCGGCATCTCGGTACAACGCACTTTTACATTCTTCTCCACACCCATATTTGTATGACTGTGAATCCTCTCTCGTGATCATTCCCTAGAGTCCATGAGTTGGATATAACAAAGCCACGTTCCATATCACTGTCTTCTCTAACCACTGCTTCACATCCATCCTCAAAGACCTCGCCATTAATGGGGGCGTTTACTCGGAACCGAAATCGCAATTTTGTACAGGAAATCGTTAGATGGAAACGAAAAAAGAATTTTAGTGAAAATATTAATCTTCTAACCACAACCATTCACTCATAAATCGAAAATTGAAATAAGCAAAAGGTGATGCCCACGGAAAAAGCTGCTGTGATAACATTGACGTCATTTTCCTCCCGTCTTTGACTGCTTTTAGGGGAAGCGAAGGGAGTGGAGGGGGATTCTCGGAAGGTCTGCTCGCACAGATCCTGTCGCAACCTCTCTGGTTGGCAGAGCCAGCTGTGTCTCCCTCATTGCGATAAGACGAAGTAGCTTCGCGGGCTCAGTTGTGATTGGACGAAGTCGACATACGTCAGAGGTTGCACCACACCCACTTTTCCGAAAGGGTTAAAAACATCAGTTTTTCGCCGCTTATAACTCGAGAAATAATTGACGGATAAAAAACGGTAAAATACTGGTATTTTTATTTTACAAACTCTAACATATTCGGCAATAAAAATGTATGGTAAACGACCCCATTCTCTTCTGCTGGTGAACGAATGCTCATCCACTGCAATTATTGCAACTTCACTACTTCTGCCTCCGAGATTCTACCCAAAAATAAAACTTGGAATTTTTTTTAAAGTTGGTCGAGGAATAATATTTCCTTGTTCGGGAATCGATCCTTAGACACATGGCTTGGCAAAACAACTCTCGGACTACCACGCTTTCCAGAACTTCTGATCCCAAAGACAATTTTTTAGTATTATCTAGAGGAGCTAGGTCTCATTTGCAATTACGGTCCATCAAGGATGGCACACCTAAGCCGGAATTCGGCTTGAAGAAAGCCAATGTCAACGAGTATAGATCCTGTAAATGGGGGCGTTTGCTCGGAAGCGAAATCACTCTTATGTACACGAAATCATTAGATGGAAACGAAAGACGAATTTTAGTGAAAAAATCAATCTTCTAACCGGAGCCATTCACTCATAAAATCAAAAATAAAAATAATCCAAAGTTGACGCCCAACGAAAGAGCTGCGTTAAGGATATATACGTCCTCCACATCCCGTCCTTGACTGTTTTCAGGGAAAGGGAGGGGAGTGGAGGTGGTCGGCGGAAGGTCTGCTCGCACAGATCCTGTCGCAACCACTTCCATTGGCAGGGTCATCTGTGTGTCCCCCACTTAGATCGGGCGAAGGAGCTTCGTTGTTGTGATTGGATGAGGTGGATGATCCTACAAGTCCTTTGCACGCCCCCTTTTCCAAAAGGGTTAAAAAAATCAGTTTTTCCCCGATTATATAACTCGAGATCTAACTGACTGTTCGAAGAACGGAAAAAAACTGGTCTTTTTATTTTGCAAACTATCAGTTTCACAAACAATCACAAACTATCAGCAATAAAAATATATGGTAAACTACCCTATTCTCGAATGGGGCAGTTTAATTCTCGGATAAGTCACCACTTGCTTGGCGTACATAATGACAAAATAAAATATTACAAAAATTAGAATAATTTCTTGACGCAAATAATGTGATCTTTTGATATTCCATCCCCCGACAGATCGAATTCGACTGCTTGTGGACACCACTTAAGTTCAGTTCTCCATCCGTGGAAAGGGACGTATACTCGAGGACCGCTTGGTGCCTCTCATTAAAAGCAGGTCAATCCCGACGGCAGGTTATATTCCATTGAACAAGACATCTACGGAGAATTCCTACTTCAAATTAATCGCCTACCTATCCTAAGGTGCTAGTGACCTTTGCTCTGCTTGTCTTCCCAGAATAACTACTGGTATCCTTTTCTTTATTTAACCGTATTCGGCATTTTGATGGATATTTTCACTCGAAAATGCATTTCTTCAACATTGGCTTTGCACAAACCGAACAGTTTCAGGGTTAATTTTATGAAGCTTCTCCATGATGGAAAGAAAAGCAAACTTTGCGATAGCAGCTATAGCTGAATACCTCACTCAAGCCGAAATCTCACGCATTATTACTTATATTATCGCGTATTTACAAGCGTGTCTTCAATCGACTAGCCTAATATATGTTTAATACAGCTCTCTGCCCGATTCACTTTCAGCTAACCTCTTCATATTCACGCGATTCTTTTCTTTCACGTACCTCACGATTTTCTCCATAAAAGTCATACGAGGCCTTTCTTTCCCATTCCTCCCATTCAATTGTCCATCAAAGACTGTCATCAGGTGTGGAATCACGGATGTATCTTTCGCGTAATTGCAATCTTTATCATTAACGCTTACCCTTAAAGTAGCGCAGAGTTAACAATAACCGTCTATAAAATTCGCTCTACTGATTTTGATAAGCGATTTGAAATGCTGTGTGAAAAATGAAGAACGGAGATCACGTTCTCTCTGACATAAGTTAAATAAAAAAATAACGATATCCCTGGCGCACACCTTGTGAATAACCATGATCGAGGCCCAGGTCTCGAGGTATGGCCGATTAATTTGACCCGACTTCTTTTTAATGATTTCGGTAGACTTCTCTTTCTTCGCTCCCACTCTCCTTACAACGTCTTTGTTTGTCACACCGTCGATTAATTTGGACATCATTTTTTAGTAGCACCACATTTTTAAAGCTTCCTTGAACTGCTGTCTGCTTTTATCCTACAACCTATCAGCCATAAAAAAAGCATCCTCCAGATGTTAGTTCTAATGAAGTGTTTCCCTACTTCCAAGTTTGTTATACAACCGTAATAAGAATCTTCTTTAGGTAAAATGTCCTCTCCACCTGGGTTATTCTACTGACTTTTTCTTTCTAGCTTCGTCCATCGCTGATTACTCGAACACTCAGAGTGTACGAATAATTAATACCTATCGAAATAATTCGTTATATAGTAAATTGAATTTTACCAGAGTAATCACCAGGAAAGGCTTTTATTGACACTTTAGATGTAAATAAAACTTAAATTTTATATTTTCAAGCATTTGCCATTCTAAAAACTAAATTTTTTGAAACACAGTTGAGTCATGACAAGACAAAAGTGGTACGAAAATATTCAGGCCATTAATTATGATTTGCAATACGATTCTGTTTCAAATGGGTCCCTTGGCATGTGTATCATGCATTAGTTTCATTAGAAAAGAAGTTAATCATTCACCGCTCTCCCACCGGGTATAATATCCTTTGGGAGTGGGTGTTAACTGATTTTCTCACGGTAAAAAATTAGCCGCCACGTCGAATTTCACTCCGCTTGATGAGTTCCCGAAAAATAACGAATGAGACCACTTATAATTTCCTTGCGTAATTTTTTTGAAAATTCAGTTCGGCACATTTTGTAGGCACGACATGCTTCGACGAAAGAACTGTGAGCACAAGAGTCTGAGAAGCAACGAGAAGCAGTTCACCGGTTAATTTCCGTAGCAGTTAATGACCATGTGATGTCGGAATTCGTTCTTACTAAGTGATTGAGATATTTTGAGATATCTATTTTGCCTAAAAGGCGTTCGTGAGGATACTTATCCTGTTCCTGGTAGAACCTAAATGAATACCGTTGATTAAATTAGATCACTAAATAGGTAGTAGCACTTAGGTAAAAAGCCGGCCTGATTGCCATAAATCGTGGGTTTGAATCCTGTAGGGCATGCGTGGTCATTATCTTGGAGTGAAACTCAAGCTAAATTTAGCTTAGACGGTGCTATTGGAGATGGGCAACTTGGTAAATTACCGCGGTAATTTTCGTAAATTACCGTGGTATTTTTCGTAAATTACCAACACCCCTGAAAATTACCGTAATAAACGGTAATTTTCAGAAAATTTCTTTTTCAGAAAATGTCTTCCTCACGAAGAAAACATTGGAATGTGTAATATTATAAATTAAGAAGCTAAAACGATTTTGTTTACATTGTGTCCATGATTAATTCCACTTAATTCAGAGTAAAATAACAAATGTACATTGCGCCGAGGTATGTCTTTGGAACGAAAATTTCTCATAGTGTGACAAAAGAGAGGCAAATTGCGTGTTGCTGCCAACTTCGTTTTAATTTTTTTAATGGGTTATAATAGATAAACTTCGTGATATGTTTGAAGTAAGCGTAGGTATTTATATCTCAATGCTATTTGATTTCGCCGGAGTCCTCTGATAAGGATTTGCAGCTCAAAACTTAAAATTACCGGAAAATTACGGTAATTTTCGAAAATTACCTTAATTTACCGAGGTAATTTACCTCAATTGAAAATTATGGTAATTTACCCATCTCTAGGTGCTATACATCCTAACCTGTCTTAGCAACTCAAAATCAGCGTATGGCTAGTAAAGAATTTAAATTTCGCACTAGCATTAGAAAGTCTACAATGGAGCCCGGCGTTGCACGGAGCCAAAACGTATACTTAAAGGAAATAAGATGAAAATACTCTTGAGATTATTGAGATTTGGGTATGGAGAAGGTAATATGGGTTGAAATGAAAACGAAAGACGGAGAACTAGGGACGGGGGGGAAGAAATTATGTAGATGGAAGATAATAACAGAATGGAGAAGAGAAAAACTAACGATGCACTTCCACAAAGTTTTTTGAAATTGCATCGTTAGTTTTTCTCTTCTCCATTATGGAAAAATTCCACCAAGTTACCCCGGAAACAGTTTGTTTTGTAATAAGAGAAGGCAGAGGAAGTGGATGGAACAGGTAATAACAGGCGAGCGTATTGCGAAGGACGCGATATTTAGGTAAACGGGATAAAGAGGTTAGAGAAACGGTAGTTTGGATAGAATAATTAGTTACAGGAAGTATGCGGTACCAAATAATGGCATAATAAGAAGAAATGGGTGACGTGGGAGGAATCCAATATCCATCCAAACCTACGTTTACCGGTAGTACATTGATAGTAATAAAAATTGAGTTATGAATCGATAGCATGAGGATATTGAGGTATCAAAATGCTACTCTAATCTGTAAATACTTATGTGATAATATATGAAGCATTACAATAATCTTGGTAAAGCTATTATGAAGCGTTTTAAAATTAGGAAATTGAAATTGCAGAGTTTTATGTTTAAAATCATTAACCAATTAACGAGTTATAAGACCGTCCTGCTAGGACATAAAGTCGGGCGTTCGACTCAAGCCATGAATGGGCACATCACTGCCCGTGACAGAAATGGGTGTGCTCTTCTTAATTCAGTATGTTACCAGAACTGAAGTTAATAGGCTAAAGCTGCAGTTTCTACTGGCATATATAGAAATTCATAGAGTAACAGGGCATGCATAACAGGAGGAAGAGTGCAGAATATCTCAAACACAACGCTTTTCTCTCGCTTTTCACCGTGTTTGATTGATCGTCCATAAATTACGTGGCGCTAAAGATGGGGATATATCATTATAGCGGTGAAGTGGGGAGGTAAAAGAAAAGTGGAAAATCTGTGTTGTGTACTACATGGATGAACCATATTATTCAGAATTGGAATCATCATGGATCATACCGAAAATAGGCTGTCTTAAATTCAATTTCCTTCAGAGATTCACCGATGACAATGGCACCTCTTTCAGTTAACGAGTAGCAACAAACATCCGATTGTTCTCTAGCGTCCTAAATGCAACTGCCTTCAGATTCACGAACATAACGGAAGTGGACCTTCGCCGGAGATGCCTATTAACCATAACGTGGGCATGCTCGATACGATAGTTCATTTCCGTTGGCGAAAGCAGCGGTTAAAGGGAGCCTAAACATTTTATTCCTTAGCACCCAGTGTTCGTCGGGCAAATTGTAGCCCAAGAGCATTCGCATTACATCGTGAACGGCCTTTATCTTTCAGCATTTCCTCCTACATCGAATGGCCAAGGAACTTACAAAACGAATACAGAAGATTTAGGAATTACGTAGAGAGTGGAAATGGGTGGACGCACATTTATTTTCCTGGAGAAAATTGCTTTTCTCCAACATTTCCTGTACATCTATTGCAAAACTGACAATTGTGCAGGTGAAAACCAAGAGCCCTGTGTCGAGAAGCGGAAGGTATGGCGAAAACTTCAATAAATTACTTCTTCAGAAGATATGTCTAGCTTTATATTTAGTTACAATTATTAGCAGTTATCATTTTTCGCTCCCAAAATTTTACAGTCTAAAAAAACAGTGGCTTCAAAGAACCGCAGAGATTTTTCTGCGCCATTAAGAAATCACCTCCAATGAATCAAACAAAAAAAAGATCACCAGACGTACAGTCATTTAGATGAAAAGCGATCTATTTCCCGCGCATCCTCCCATGGATTTTTAAGGCAATAAACAAATTGCGAGCATTGAAACATTATTTCGAACGTCATGAGCAAAACATTTTGCATAGAGAATTCACAAATAATAAACGATACGCCTTTTATCCGGGATGTTCGGCCAACTCAGATCACACTGAATCATCTTTGACATTGTGGCGATACCGGATAAGCCAAATCACATGAACGCCTCCATTCTCGAAGCATAAATTCCACGGAAACGGGAGTCCAATGCGGACAAACTGCACACAAAGAACGCCGACCGGGGCATGAATGCTTTCGACGATCCCAGGGGCAGAATCCTCTCACTCCCCTTCCCTCGCGGATAGCGCGTTATGAATAAGCTCACAGCAAAACCGAATCAGTCACCGATCAACCACTCGAGCTGAATTCCTAAAATGTCATTCGTCCTTCAGCAAGCGCGGGGAGGGGAACATTTTACCGCCCTAGCATGGGAACCCTTTTAAAATGGGACTCTCAGGAGGGTGTCAGGGTGCTGGAGGAGACACATCGAGGACTATGCTCTCTCTATTCACTCGGCGGGTACCTTGAGGATTTAATCTAGGGTGCTCGCTCCCAAAGGATGGGGATTCGGCCAAAGAGAAGATAGCTGTCGAGCCGGTGGCCGTTATAGGAGACCTTCAAGATGAAAACAGGGACAAAAGCACAAGAACTTGACGCCTCCATCGCGAATCTACCGTCGGAGACGGACATAAAGGATCTGAATTAGTCGGGTTTAGCCTCATTCAAGACAGGGCGGATGAATAGAGTCCGTAACTTCCATCCCGATACCTCCAAGTGGCGATTCTTGGGATAAGGCGACCTACAGTATTTTCCTCAAGTCGGTACCTATTCGAGTTTAGGAAGGATTTTTTCAGGGAACGGAGGAACCCAGCGCCTGCTCTTGTCGAAAAGCGTTTCGGGACGTCCCATTCAACAGACGGAGTACTGGACTCTATAGGCTCTCAACGAGTCACTCAAGCGACCGGTACATCAATGAAAAAATCCTACCACCGAAAGAAAAACAAACCTGGGCCCATATATTGGGAGGGTGGAACTCTGACCACCACAATAACTCCTAATGTCTTCTGTCGCTTAAGCACGTTTTGAGGGGCATCAAACCTATTCCACGGCCCCAATCTTTCAAATAACGTTCTTAAGCTATGCATACGTCTTATAACTCGTCATTCCATCCAAACAATCCGTTCTTCTACTTCCTCTACCATGCTTATCCAGCATACCTGCTTGATCTACTCCTTTCTTCCGTAATATTTCCATTAACTTTTTCCTCAACACCCAGTCGGACGCTTTTTCTGAATAAATAAAACACGTAAGTAAAATCTGATGATACTCTTTCCACTAGCAATCTCACTATCGCAATCTTATCGCTAAGTAGTCTTCCCATTAAAATGTCCAAACTGATGTTCACCTAGAAATTTCACTGCTCTCTTTTCCACCCTCTTGTTGATTATTCTATACAAAGTACATCATCTACATAGTACCATGCAAACCACCATAAAGCGTACGGCAGGGAGTGGATCTTCACCACTCATACACTACTTATCATACTAGAAGAGAATTAGTAGCCATATTTTAGTGCACTAAAACAATTAAATAAAATTTTTAACGTGCAGAGCAAGCATACATAAACCTGCTGTAAGTTGGGTTGGCTAAAAGTCTCCATGCCGTTATGGAATCATCTAAGCTACCTATCGATGAAGTTGTGTTTATATTATTGAATACAATCACATCTCTTCAGATCACCAATAGCATAAGGAAAAAATTTCAACCTACTGCCTGATATTGATTCCCTTGTAAGTTCTCCTGATTAAATGGTAACGCGTACATGATTACCGCACCGTCCCTTTATACATTGTTTTATTTTCACTCAGTGTTCTGCTATGCTTATATTCATATATACTGGGAATATTTTAAGTGAATTGATTTTTCTTTATGCTTCCTATAATTCTAATACTTTTTATAATTTTTTCCCGCCTTTGTAATTCAATTATTTTCATCTGATGTAACTTTGATTCGATATTTTATGCATATCTGTATATTCCTTGTGTTTGGAAACTGAAAAAATAATCTTATCTGCAATTACCTAAAGAGACAAGGCAAAAGGTTTTATAGATCTATATTTTATTTGATTTTATAATGTGAAAACTGTAAAGTCCTCAATGAGTGTATTACCATGTATATAATCTCTAACAATGCTTGACGTGAAATGTAATATATCTACCCATGTACCTGAAATTGCCGTGGGCAGGGGGTGGAGAGGACGACAACGTCCTATCCCGCCCAGATAAAATAAACCGCTTTCACAAATCTTGCCAATCTTGCCTTGCCGAATGCGACCTTCTTGCACTTATCTGTGAATTTATTTCGAAATGGTGCTGTAGCTGTTAGCGTGGGATTTGATAGAATAGCATTCGCATCCTCCGGTTAGGCGATATCAAAGTGTCAATGACGCGAAACCACAGTCCAGCCAGCATTATTCTCGGAAATATCACGGCGACGGACTCCTGTGAAAATAAAAATCAAACTCCCGACGCATGGAGAGAAGGTGCGTCACGGTGGGGTGACGCGCAGCGAATGGAAACTCGAATCATCCCCCTTTGTGGAAATGCAGGAATCACTCGCTCGCCCGTCCGTACGTCACCGAAATCAATCTCATTGTCCGTTCCGAGGAGGGTGCTTCCGGCCTGCGCAAATCGCTCTCGTTAATGTCACGGCGCATCCGTGATTTTCCTTCTCCCGTGCCACAGGGGACTGATTAGCATGGAAGCGGAGCAGCAATTGCAACGGCCGAGCTGTACGCGCGTTTTCGTGCGGATTGATGGGTCTCGATTTCGACGGGACACAAACCGTAAAATAAAAGGTACTCTCCAATTCGTCGGTGCCACGCACGACGTTTTCCGTACAATGCAAAGTGGAAGGGGAGTGTGACGTCCAGTCTGGATACTCACGCTTCCTAGACACTACATCGTCATGAATGTGAAAGAGGATAGTGAATACATGCATAAATACGGACATTATCCCTGTTGATGTCAAGGAATCCTATTCCCTGAGAGATTTCGGCAAATCTGATTGAAATTCAAAGCCAAGTTTGCTAAAGGAATGTCTTACGATGAAAAAAGAGTTATCATCGATTTGTAAATTACTTAATTGGCTGTAATGGAGTCGTTTGCCATATTTCTTTATTATCGAATCTGACAGAGTTTGTAAAATAAAAAGACCCGTATTTTTCCGTTTTTGAATCCGTCAATTATTTCTCGAGTTATAAGCGGCGAAAAACTGACGTTTTTAACCCTTTCGGAAAAGTGGGCGTGGTGCAACCTCTCACGTATATCGACTGCGTCCAATCACAACTGAGCCCACGAAGCTACTTTGCCTTATCGCAATGCGGGGGATACAGCTGACTCTGCCAATAGGAGCAGTTGCGACAGCATCTGTGCGAGTGGACCTTCCGAGAATCCCCCTCCACTCCCTTCCCTTCCCCTGAAAGCAGTCAAGGACGGGAGGAAAATGACGTCAATGTTATCAAAGCAGCTTCTTCGGTGGGCGTCACCTCTTGCTTATTTTAATTTTTGATTTATTAGTGAATGGTTGTGCTTAGAAGATTAATATTTTCACTAAAATTCTTTTTTCGTTTCCATCTAACGATTTCATGTACAAAATTGCGATTTCGTTTCCGAGTAAACGCCCCCATTAAGTTGGGCCCAGCACTAAAAAAATGAGAATGAAATGGGGAGAGAGACAAGGTTTATCACGGTCTCCAGTAATTTGATTTGTCTAAATCGAGAAGGCTGTAAATGAATTCAAAGTTGATTCAGGGATGCACATTCACGGAGAAAACATCAGCAAGTTACGTCTTACCGACTGCACATCGGTATTGGTAGAGACATAGAGAGAATTAGGTAAGAACACTAATTAGCAAAGAAAAGAATTTGATCAAAATGATTTAAAGACAAATTATTAGAAGTCAATTGGAACTAAATGCAGATGATTAAATTGACGTAAAATGGCCGAAAAGTTATCGCTCAATCTGCATATTAACCAGGTGGCTGTGACTGAATCTGAACACACCAAGAAGCAAAAATGAAGAATGATGTAAGACAAGGCTGTTAACCGCCCATCGAAATTTACAATGTCTACACCGAGAATACCACAAAAGAAAGAAGTCTAAGAGAAAGTGTTAGAGGTGAGCAGCATGCTGCGATTCGCTAATGACCTCAGGAACTCTTTTCTGAATCTGGCCCCAGACACAGGCTTATAGCCTTTTAGTTAGGAGAAGATTCTGGTCTTTCCCCATTTCGGGGCTATATCAATGATAGCGGATGTAGTAAGGGAAAAGTGCGGCCCAAATGGTGCGGCTGAAACTGTGAAGGCCAAAATCGTTGCATTCAGGCATCTCAGGTATTGTTGGCATCGTTGGTGCGAATGACGTTGCACGACATGCACTGCGCCCGTCGGCCAAGTCGCTAGGTCCGAAGGATGAAACAAAAAGGGTGTGGGGCACCTAAAAAATATCACAGGGTACAGGCAGGATTCAGGGAGCGAGAGGATATTGATAGGTGCAGAGAAACATGGTGTCAGCAGTGACCTAGTCTAAACGAAAGCCGCCAAAGAGTCCAATGTTAACGTCCCATCAGATGGATGACAACGGTATCTCGAATACCCAAATCGAACATTAAATGGTATCGCAAACCACTGCATTTCAATGTGCATATGAACAGCTAAGCGAACAGCAGAGTGACGTAATTTTTTTAATATAAGAAGCTTCGTTTGCATTCCGGTTCTTAATGGACTGAGTGAAAAGTGAATCCTTGAATCTTTCAATTTGATATTTTATCACTCTCCATTTTTCTCTCCTACCGTTCCCGATTGATTTAGTCGGTCGCTTACTCCATATACCATCAATATCTCCTGAGCCACCATAGGGATGTATGACAGGTTGTGAATTATCAACAAACATGCACTGCGCATATGACCAATTAGATATAATTTACTTTGATTAAAAAACGCGTTACTTACGCGGCTACCCTGCACATGCGATTGAATCATTCACTCTCTGCGTGGAAATTTAATTTTCACTTATAGGTTAGGCATTCGTTTAAATGCATTATGGTGTAATTCCCGTTAGGCATAAGGGAGTGTCGAAGTAGCATTCATCATCATCGGTCAACAATCCTAGGATTGGTTTGACGCAGCATTCCACTCGATTCTTCTGTCGGCCAACCTTTTCATGTGACATAATTCTTCCCTTTTTACATCCTTTACAACATGTTCCATGTATCTCATACGAGGCTTGCCTTTTCCAATCTTCCCGTTCACTTTTCCCTCGATGATTGTCTTTATCAGTCCATCGTGTCTTAGGATGTGGCCGATTAAATTGTCCCTTCTTCTTTTTAGAGTTGTTAGCAGACTTCTCTATTCTCCCACTCTTCTTAGGACTTCCTCGTTACTTACTCGGTCGATCCATTTTATCTTCATCATTCTTCTGTAGCACCATATTTCGAATGCTCCTACCTTTTTCTTCTCCTCTGCTGTCATCGTCCATACCTCACTGCCGCAATGAAACATGCTCCAGATGTATGCTCTGATGAATTGGTTCCTTACTTCTACGCTTGTATTTCCAGCTGTAATTAGATTCTTCTTTTGATAGAATGCCCTCTTTGCCTGGACTATTCTACTGACTATTTTTTCTTGCTTCGTCCATCGTTGGTTACTTGGTTCCTAGGTATCAGAACTATTTCACCTCATCAAGTTTTTGTTTTCCTAGTTTGACATTGGTTTTGGTCTCTTCTCGTTAACTTCTAAGCAAATTATCTATACTACACGGACCGATTTAATTGCTATGACATCTATAATGAACTCTTACCATTTCCGGGAAGAAATACATATTAAATATTTCCGTGAGACAGTCTATGTCCCTAATGTGGTTGCATCTAAACGCATAGGGATATCACGTCGATATACTCCACATCGTATTCGAAACGTATAAATGCAATATCACAGATTCATCCAGTTGAACCAACTGCCGAAAGTCGTTCCGTTTTATGTGGCTTCAGGATTTCGGCCCCCGGTTTCCTTCCTCTGGTAATTTCCCTTCATCCCGGGACGTGCCCCTGTCTCCATGGCAACCCCGCCGCGTAGCTTCGCAATTGTTCCTCGAAATGAACGTGTCAACGGTTTGAATGCAAGCCTGAATTGCGTGGGCGAGGGAAGCGGAGAAGGGGGCGTGGATAGCACGGCTGGGGTGCGGATATGGTTTTTATTTTAGAGATCCTGGTTCCCGCATGCGGAGAGAGAAGCAAGTCATTTTCACACAGATGGCGATCCTGTGCAGCTTCGAACAGAGTCCTCTACATCTACACGATATCCTGCAAGCCACCGCGAGGGTGTGTGGCAGGGGGTGAAGATCACCAAGCATGCACTACTAACATGCAAACTAGCAACTATATTGTCTCATGCAACTAGATTGTTAGTATCTATAGTATTTGAGGGGCTAATACATGCATCATGCACTACAGAATACTCTAAAATATTTCCCCTACCTATCCCTTTGCTATGCTGCCTATTCTGTTCTCTTATAGATCGGGGGAAAAATGCCATTTTGAATCAATCGGTACGACAATCTATCTCTCTAATCTTATTTATCTGGTCGAATATAGCATAATACGCTGGTTTCTTTAATATATGCCTAACATCTTCAGTAAAGCTATCCGTTTGAAATTTCTCTAATAGATTCAATCTGTACTCTAACCTACGCTCTGATAATGATTCCCACCCTAATTCTTTTATTAATTCTGAAACGCTACTCAACCTATCGTAACACCTTTTAACGAACCTAGCTGCTCTACGCTGCACACTGCCTAGTTCTCTGATCAACCCTAATTCATTAGGATCCCATACACTGGCTGCATACTCAAGGTGGGGCCTAACTAGTGAAAAATAGCATCGCTCTTTTGTCTTCTCATCACATTTTCCAGTGGCTATAGATGGCATTCTCAACACTATCCCGTCAGAGTCCTCTCGATTGCCAATAATAAACTACATTAGTTATTATTTCGCATTCCAGAGGACTCTGTACCTCGTAGTTTATTATCGGCAATCCTGAGGAATCTGGCTGTGACGTCACGTCACTTTCCCAACGCATGACTGCAGAAAAATCAGCACTTATTTTAAATTTATTTCGGAGCCAATACCTTAGTAAGCAATTGCTTGCGACACCAACGCTTCATCGTCTGCCCATTTTGACATTTAAGCCCTGCCCGAATCCATTAAGGATTAGGAAAGAGAGATTTCCATTGGCCATCGACGGCACACATTATACTCGATGACGAAGGAAGACCTGGTGGCGACAACTATTACAAAGGACATTAACCTTCTTAAATAAACGAATGACGACACATTACAATGCTCTATAATAAGCGATTATCACTTTATGCAGTTGATCTTATTTTTCAAAGTTGACTTTGTAAGTATCTTTTGACAGAATTTGTGACATTCGACTGCCAGTTCAATAGACAATTATCGACTGAGGATATTGATAGTTATTCTGGATGGCACGCATAAGGCATGAACATTTAAATAGGGATTTTGTACATAACATTTGGATTGGAATGAACTTAAGACACCACATAGGTACATGGTTGGGGAACTGGAGGTTTTCCACAAGTTTACCTTTGACGATGACCTACATCTATAAAACGGCAGATTCAAATCACGGCTTTTAACACTTCTCCTTGGTACTCCTGCCGTCTTACGTGAACAATCCGTTAAGATGTTTCATTGAACTTGGCCAATCCTGAATTCGGTGCTGCTATACATTGTGTTGAGAAATAGTACAATTTTCAATTTTCAGTTCAACAGCACGGCCTTAAGTTCGAGGCTGTTCATATAGGCTTATATTTTCTGCAGTCAGCGTGAAAGCGATATAAAAAGCCTTTGGCGGTCATCAAGCTAAACTTTTGCTAATTATCACGTGTTCATGTAGAATCTATTCTTTGAACTATAATATATGTGAATCCAATTCATTATATATTTTCATGTGAATTGAAAGCTCAACTGTCAGGTAATTAGCAAAAAATATGAACAGTTCAGAAATCACCATTAAGATATTAAAAATTTTATCAATGGCCAATTTAATTTCGTCTATATGTAAATAATATGAAAGGAAAAACGGTGTTGAGGTCAAGTTTCAAAAATGTTCAAGGATCGGTGAGATGACTATAATTTCTATCATCCTAACGCTACATTAATCCAATGTGAGCCCCACAAAAAGCCCCGTCATCTCTATAATTTCATTTCAAACTTCTAAACATAACTTTCAAACGGGCATTTAGGAAAATTATTTCATTACCTTGCCAACGATGGCACATTGGAAACTTATTAGGCAGGGAAAACTAAGGGATTAGAACCCTTAATACGACCGTTTCTTCCAAGAAACAAAATAATATCATAATAGGTAATATGGAGACGAGAAACTAGTCAGATAAGTGAACTGCGAGTATATTATACGGTAAAACATCAGTAAAAGAGTTTTAATCACCATGAACTCAGGTTAACTTCACCCTTACAGGCCAAGTGGTTATTTTAACTTGATTAATTCAGGCAAATATTTAACCAATGAAAAAATATATTCCTTAGAATATATTATTCATACATCTTTAGATACCTAGAGGATGCATACATAACACGGTCTTTAAATACAGGAATGTGCTATCAGACATGTAGTGCACGTTTGGTGCACCATTATTCACCTCGAAACACACTCTGCGCTTGTAGGGGTACTCAGTAAATGATATATGTACATAGAGCAGTATCATCTAATCCATCCACCAAACGCTACCTTCGGCATGCGATCCCAAATGAAATCCCGTCATCGATTTCATTACTCGTCGTACACTGAATGCCTATTGGCTTCAGAGCGTTTACGCATAATATCCTGTACACGGATTCGTCCAATCATGGCAATATCCTTCTCACTTAGCTTCCATACGCTCATAAAGCTAAACTTTAACGCTTAATGTCCGTACCGTACGATGCCAACGCGATAAAGCCCGTTCTAACGCCCATTCCGAGCGCAATTGCTCCACGGATTCTCCTCTCCCAATCTCAATATCCGGTGAAGTATAGCATCTAGGCATAAATCTTGTTCGGGCTTTAATTTTTTGTCCGATTACGGTGCGGACTAAAATGAACGATGAAGTTTGAAAATTAAAGCTCATGTGATCGGGGAAACGACACCAACATGATAATCACACTGCGATTGTCTTCTTTCAAAATAAATACCGTTTTGGTTAAAAAAAAACCTGATTGAGTTTGTGTTGAAAATCATTTACTCACGAACGCTATTTAAGATAAAATTTCTGTATCACATTTTAATAACACTGTGCAGATATCGGATCTTTGGTTAAGGATAGTTCAGGGGCATGGATAAGACCACTTTGCGTAACTACGATCGTTCGGATTTGGGTTGCTTGATACGGCGAAGAGAACGTAATCCACAACTACTACAGAATTATCCTCTTGATGGTAACGAATAAAATAACCTTTAGTCTATTCCACACAACGTTTTAATGAACCTACCTAGGTTTCGACAAATTTTTGTCATTCTCAAAGTGTAGAATTGGCTAAAGGTTATTTTACATCTACATCTACATAATACCCTGCAAGCCACCACGAGGGTGTGTGGCAGGAGGTGATTTCTCACCAAACATGCACTACATATCATGCATTAAAAAGGAATAGTATTAATATAGTAGTCAGAACAACACTATTTAAAAAAAGATACAAATTGCTAAGCAAACATGCAAAAACATTCTGTTAGTAGGGTTAGCTTTAAGTACTCATACCAACATGCAGCTACCAATTCTATTCATTGCTACTCTCTGATAGGACATATTTACCGTTATTCGTATCTCTAATTGTTAGAGGGAAAAAGGACATTTTGAATCTATCAGTTCGGCAATCAATTCCTCTAATTTTATGAATATGGTCCAGTCTGCCATAGTAAGTTGGGGTTCGTAAAATATTTTTAACATCATCACTGAAAATATTGCCTTGGAAAGGGAAAAGTAGCTGATTTCTCGTACATGATCGTCACATTTACCCAATACTCTTTTGATGAAACCCAGTTTACGATTAACTTGACCCATTATTTCACGTATATGTTTACCCCAGGAATGCCACCATGCCACCATGAAGATAACTTTATTCCACCAAGTGACGCCTTCAGTCCTATCTGAGAATTACCCTCGTTGGTGCAGCCTTATATATATGTTCAAACGGTTTTCGATACGTAATAATTTATTCTTGAGGTTAAAAAATGATAGGATTAAGAAAACATACATTCGCAATAAAAATTTTAGATAGAAAAACGAGTTCACTTCTGAATATTAGTCCGTGCTTCAGCGTTAAGGGCGTTAAACTCGCTTTAAACATCCTCATGAGTAGAAAGCGGAGATATCCTGGGGGAGATATTTCATTAAAAACATGCATATTAAATGAAGTGTGGACGGAGGAAGAGACTATTAACAACATCCACGCATCGAGACTGTCACCCGGCTCATTAAAACATGCTACGAGAACTGTCGAACTACTATTTGTTTCCTAGCCAATCTAAAAAAAGAACCACTAGGTACGCATCGTTGCTAGCATAAAATAAGCTGCTATAGTAAAATATGTCATTTAATTCCAACTATAATACAGAGGGTATAGGCCCTCCACAGTATCCAGTTTGTAAAAGTACGCCTTACGCTGAAAAGGTCACTGGCTCGATACCTTCCTCGAGCATGAGTGTCGTGTTGGATTGAACGTCGATTATGTGGTGGGATATATCCTCAGTAGCTGGAGTACTGAAAAACTCATTACCAACAGTACTTTTGGGTAAAGTAGGAGGTATTGCAGACTTGCTACACTAGTTTTATATCTTGCAAGACACCGTGAAATATGCTCATTTCTACTGTTCTTTCACTTCTTATCTTATTTTCCAGAGCTCTTACATTCTTTCCCGATGTTTCTCTTCCCTGTCCTCAGTCCAAAAGGTCTTCATTTTAGGTTTGTTACTCGACAACCTTTATCTTTTTGCGCATCATCGCTAGAACATTTAACTTTGCATATTTCTTTCTAACGTCATGAGGTAGTTCATGGTGAATTCTTGCCCCAAAATTAATCTGTACATCGGGCAATTTAACGTAGTGCATTCACCGTTAAGAATTAGCGCACTAGCGAGATAAAGAATTACTATCAACAGTATGGAGCACTATGAAAATACTTCTCGTGACATGGCCCTCTTTTGTCACCTGAATTCAGGCCAAAACAGGAATCGTATGAGGCTCATCAGCAGTCCACTTATTCCCCCAATTAGAATGTGAGGAATTATTGTTTCCTGCATCAAAAAATTCTTCTGAACGGACGACAACAGAGAGATTAGACGACGTTTGAAAAGCCTAGACGAACCAATTGAAGTCAATCGAAGGCTGAGGGCTTCAAACGCAGACTGCTGCGACGGGTGGGAGAACCGTCTCCACAAATTTGCGTTTGTGTCTGGCATCAGACGGAAACCACATTGAAGGTGATAACCTTGAACTGGAACAATTTTCAAAAACATGCTATTAAAAAAATCCCTTTAACTTTCGTCCACAAGTCATGAAATGGAAAGAGATATGATGACGTAAAAAGATGGAAGACCATTTATCGACTGCTACTACACTCAGCGCAATGTGTAAGATAATTACCACCCGAAGTGAAGTTCCCGAAAGTCTCATAGGCCACGCTTCCTTACCTTCATTTGGCGTAGGCGCAGTGGGGATCAAAAACAACAATGACCAAGAAAGGCCACGGACGAAATGGGAGGAGGCAATTCCCCTCAATAAACAATATTATACTACGATATTGCACTTGAAAACTCATTATTTCTTAGGAATATTGCATTTATTTCTATACATTTGGACTAATAAAAGTTTTAAAGACACAGTTTTTTAGCGACTAACATTTGAACTATTCAGTCAGATGTAAGCAGGTGATGATTCACCCACATACATCCTGTCGGCGGTTTTAAGTGCATTATCTAAATGCATATAAATACCCTGCGAAGTAGTCCTGGATTTTAAATGCTCCACAAATGCTATGGTTATATCGCTCCGTACAACCTACAATCATAATCCTTCGGCAATCTTAACGTAAATGGGCGGGAATTGAAGTTACGACTTTTAAGCTGGTGGTTAATCACACGGCTACCATGGATCGCAAATCCCTGCATTAAATAATTAATCATCTACCTTTATTCCTAGTGATATGGCCTCTAATGGAAACGAAACTTGGGAGGTAACGCATCATTTGCAGCGGTCCCGGAAGTGACATTTGAACGCAATCAGCATTGCGAAATCCTGAATTCATCATTTCCGACTACTATTTTTCAAATTTAGAGTATCCAGTGAAATATAATATCTGCAGCGGTAGTACCCTAAAATATATACACATCCACTCGATGGTGCTACAAAATAAAAAAATAGAATGGCAAGGATTCCTTTTGAGCGATTTCGACGTGATTTCATAACAGGGCAACCACAGATCCGACACTTGCCTTTGTGCTCGAGGCGATGACCGGGAAACGAAAGCGGGACAGGATAATGCAGTGACCTATCACCCTCAAAATTAGAGCTTCGCAATATTCAATACACTGCTTACGATGTGCCAGAGAATGAGGCACCGCGACGCAAACATGCGACGAATAACAACTTAACACATCAACTGGCGATATTCTGATCCAAGGTAAAAATTTAATTTAGAATACAATTATTTTCTTACCCGCCGATGCTATTTTTTGATTAATTTCCAAGATACCGATATTTCATGCATTAAAACATTTAATTTCTAGACCAGTAACGAATTTCTAGCAAACAATCGTGAATAGATTTGTTTGTGAACACAAACTTATATCTCTAAAACTATATTTAAAATGTGTCATGAAGGTGACGACTTTCTCAGGATATAATAGTATATCACGAGATGAGTAGCATTAAGCAGCTTGAAAAACCACCAAAAGCGCAATATCATATGATATAACACGATGCCATGTGGTGTAATATAAAACCGAAATTATCAGGAAGGTATTTACGATATAAATTATACATTTTTAGCCCTTTTTGGATATATGTACCAACAGTTTTATGTGTGTACAATTCATGTGCGTACATTTTCTCAAATATCTCCCGAGACGTTGCGTAATACCTGAAGTTTGTAGTATCTGTTCAGCCAGATACAAATGCCATTTTCACAACATTGAAACTAAATTTTGCAACTTTTAACAACAGTGAACAACCTTTTTCAATAGTTTGCAACACGTGGGAATTAATTGCTTCATGTTGTTGCTGGTAGTAAAAGAGCATTTAGAGGCAGAAATTTAGCATACCTCGTCCTTAAAAGTTTTCGAACAGGTTAAATATTTATTGGGATTGCCATAATTATCTCTCAATAGAGACCTAGTGGGTTTGAGAATTTTATTACGAATAGAAAGTAGTTACAAGGAATGAAATTGCGAACAATATAACGTAAAATACCTTAGAACTGACAGTATTTATACCAAAGACGATTTATCGTACTGAGATTGGAGCAATTTAATGTTTTATTTATGATTATCTATTTTCTTAGAAATAATCATCTAAACTGAATATGAAACAAATGCCACTGTCATACTGATGCAAATAAAAATTTCAGTAAGTCTTACCGTATATCTCAACCACTTTATTGCATTCATCTGGAAACTTTCATTGGTGGACAAAAATATTACTTAAATGACAACTCTGGAGATATAAACACTAACTGCGTACTGCTGTCACTGTAAGTATCCGAACGCAGCAGAGCAAGTTTAGTAATTATTCACCCCCCAAACACACACCCTTGAGATGACTTGCAGGGCATTCAGTAGATGATCGCGATAAATCACACGATATAACGCGATATCACCAATTAAAATCGCGATGTCGATATATCGACCCTTTCGCAATATTAAACCAGTACCAGAGTGCGATATTCAAATCCGGATATCGCACATCCCCATCGCGAAAGGCGATATTTACGTCTGCGCGCAATCGAGGCCACTCATACCCTTCCATCCCCTCCTCCCTCACCCTCCTACGCAGGATTATCTCAACCGTTCCGGCATGGGGATTTGAAACAATCGTCGCCGTCGAAACCTCGACACGGGTGGCTAGGGCGAGAAAGCTTGAAAAAAATAACAAAAAAATTGAAAAAAAAATGAGAACGGGAGTTGAAAAAAGCGGGCGATGACGATCCCTTGCGGGGATGGGATGGGGTGAAAAACGGGTAAGGGGTCGAGAGCGAGAAAATGCACGCACGCACCACGTCACTTCACCTCTCCGAAAGGAATTGTATGCAAAACCCTGTCGACTCGGGCGTGACATGAGTGTTGCAGTTGGAAAACCGTTGTCAGCCTTGCTCGGGAATGAGAAACACATGGGAGGGGGAGGATACGGGAGGAAAGGGGGACGGGGGAGGAAAGAGAGGGAAGGATGGAATTGTTCTTCTAGTCGGGTGAAAGGAGTTAGTCACACCCTTGTCCTCCGCCTATTTCCTCCGCATCCCTCTCTCAAATCCTCTTCCATTCCAAAACGAAGCATTTCAATTAGTGCTCGGGAGTAAACTTTCTGAAAAAAAATCCTTCTCGAATCCTTACAAGGGGTTCGGCGCGTAATGAATCCATTCGTGAAATGCTCTACTCCGAGAGAGCAAGAAAAAGAAAATAAATCAAGACCCTCGGAGGGATTGTGTTGACGCAACTTTGCACTCATCATGGGATTGATGTGGTGAAAAGAGAGTGCTGGCCTCACATTTAGGGAGGCCCGGTTTCGATTCCCGGCAGACATAAATATTTATGACTACAGTATGAGAGCTTGCTCGAGTGCTGGGAGGAGATTGCTTGAAGCGTGGTAAAAAAAGGAACCTATTCCGGGTGAAGGGAAACGCAACTTTGGAGACTCTTCGGCATCTTTGTTGCAAAGACTTCAGAATCATTTACAACCTCTCACGTCTCTGGTAAACTAGAGCCCTTAGTTATGTGAAAATTTTGACTGATTTCATTAACTTTTTTCCTGGCTGCAAACTTGCATCGATCTGTTCCCATACCTTTTTCTCACCACTTCTTTGGAATGTTACAATCTATAAATCTGCAACCCTTGGGGATCACGTAGGTGTAGTAGATAAAACACTGGCTTCTCATCGCGAGGGCCCGGGATCAAACCCTGGTGGAGGAGATTTTTTTTGTTATACCGATTCCCACCTAAATTCTGAGGGGGGAGCACTTCGAGTTCAGTACTCCGTCCGTCGAAAGGGACGTTAAACCGTGGACAACTTTCTTCAGGAGCAGGCTAAGGGCGACGCCGAAATTCCAACTTCTCGTTCTCTTCTCAATTAATGTCTACCCTTATTCGATCACTCTACCTACGGCTGCAGGTAAGGAACCACTTCATCCAAATGTTCGTATGGAGCGTGGCACTCTATGGATCAGAGACATGGAGCATCGAGAAAGCAGATCAGCTAAGAACTGAAGCCTTCGAAACATGGTGCTGGAGGAGAAGGCTGAAGATTAATTGGACCGAAGTAAGGAACGAAGAGGTGTACAGAAGAGCAGATGAAGAAAGGACAATATGAAGAAACCTATGGCAAAGAAGAACCTGATGGATTGGACATACTTCGAGACACAATGGATAGCTGCGTAAAGGTTTCTCAGGTTCTCCACCTGGTTATTGCATCCATGTCCGCCGACGTTTCGATTCCCGACTTGTTCATCGTCTTCAGGGCTTCAAAAGACGATGACCGAGTTGGAAATCGAAACGTCGGCAGACATGGACGCAATAACCAGGTGGAGGAACCGAAAAACCTACACGAAGCAGATACACCTGGAAAGCACCAGATCTTTCTTCACAATGGATAGATTATAAATATAATAGAAAAGAAAATTGAAGGGAAGGTCCCGCGAGGAAGATCATGGACAAGTATATAGGGCAAATAAAGAAAGACGTGAAAGAGAAAACTATCAGGACGTGAGGGAATTAACACTGAATAGGGCAGAATGGAGGGCTGCAGTTAACCAATCTTAGGATTGAAATATTGATGATGTTAGATTAGATGACATTAGATTACCCACTATCCTAAATGGCGGAAATGACCTCATCTATCGGTCGCCTCTCCCGAATAACCAATCAACCATCAACATAACCTCTGAATGCGTCCACTTATTTGAGCATTACTCGCAATCAGAACCACCACCCTTTCACCATATTTATCGAAAGAAAAAAAATAATTTCGTAATGCTGCTTCACAACAAGGATAACTTCTCCAACGCATGAGAGGGCTTGATGATCGCGTAATCACGCGTGATTCACAGTATACCACAAAGCGCATTCACTCTTAGGCACCAAGCGTTCACCATTACGCTCACCCATTCTTGCATGGGATCAAGTATCGTGCATTCAAGGTATATTGCTGGTGGCAAAAGCTAACGAGCGGTTTATTAGTGGTGGGGATCAAGAACCCCAAATTACGACGGACGTACTTTGCGAAAAAATTACAGGAGGGCTTTCACGAATGCTTTTCACGTATCATCACCACGCAATAGAGGTCGCAGATTGTTTCATCTTCCGCATGTAGTGCTCGGTTGTTGACGTATGGCCACCCGTTGGATAGCCCAGCTCCACAATCCACGGAAAGGATGATGGTTGAGGATTAAATCGCTAAAATCCGACCTCCCATTGCGTTCAAATTAAGCTGATTCCGAAACCGGATTTCTCCACACCTATCCCACCAACCCCACACTAAGCCACAATTAATCAATCCATCAATCCATATTGTCCCTAATGAGCAAAAATGCCTGTAGCCCCCCCCCCTCCCCCCCTCTACTCCCCTCCCCCCCAGTAATCCATACTACCGGCTACGAGGACATCGGAATGTAGCTTAATACGCTTCAAGCTGGGAGCTATAATGACGAGCTCATCGCAACGATGTTCAACACTTTTCAAGCAGGGTTTAGAGCACCCGTCTACCTTTCGCATTTTCCCTGGTTCCTGCGGCATTAAAAGGGATGAAACCTGATATAAAACTAGGAAGCCATCGGCTATAATATGCGCAACACCTTCGCACCTATTTGTGCAGTTTTATGGACAAAGTTAGGAACCGCAGTACTGATGTAATGCGATGAATGGTTTTGGCTAAGATTGAGTTTGTTGTCAGTAGAACTCTAATGGCAAGAAGGTAAAGCTTGATATCAAATTAGGCTGGTATAGACTATAATAAGGGGAACAGATGTGCTACATGGTTACCATCAGTATTGGCCATGTGAAAAGTATAGTTTGGACTAAATATATTTTAAATAAAATTCTATCTCATGTAACTTAGTGCTTTTCCGTAGCCAATAAATTTAATAAAAAACCAAACTTTTACAAAATACCACAAAAATGTTTTTACACTTTCACGACCTGGGTTTCGACAAAATAATCATCTTCAGATGAGATTTCAGGAGGTTTGAAGTGTATTAGTTTGATGTAGATCAACCTGAATATGACGATTATTCTGTCGAAACCCGGATCGTGAAAGTGTACAAACATTTTTGTGGTATTTTGTAAAATTTGGTTTTTTATTAAACATATTTTTTTAACAGAGGGCAATCGTGACAAAAAACTTAATCAGATTATATTGAAAATGTTTAAAAAAATATCTGAATCTTTAGAAATGTGGAAGAAGTTCGATGGACGTAAGGAGCAATGAAGTGTTGAGCGTGGTCCGATAGGAGAAAAGGTGTTTAGCGGAAATTAGAAGGCCGAGTTAGAGGATGGAACAGTTATTGAGAGATATTAGGATCCTGAAGGTCATCATCATTATTAGGGGTCAACAATCCTAGGATTGGTGTCATGCAGTCCTCCACTCGATTCTTTTATCGGCCTAACTCTTCATATTGACGTAATTCTTCTCTTCTACACCCTTCACAACCTGTTCCATACATCACATATACACGAGACCTGCCTTTTTCATTCTTCCCGTTCACTTTTCCCTCGATGATTGTCTTCATCAGGCCATCGAGTCCTATGATGTGGCCGATTAAGTTGTCCCGTCTTCTATTTGGAGTTTTCAGCTGACTTCCCTTTTATCCCACTCTTTTTAAGACCTCTTCGTTTGTCACTCGGTCGATCCATTTTATCTTCATCATTCTCAGTATTAATAATATGTGCATAGGTTTATCAATAGACAGCCTAGATAGATAGTATGTCGGCATTAAGACTTCTAGCTAACCCAGCTAACAGCACGGTTATGCATGCTTGCTCTGCTCTTTATATCTTTTTGTGCTCGTAAATTGCAAGAGTATGTCAAATGTGTAGCTACAAATCCTCTCGGTGATAGCATGATGGGTAATGCATGAATGGTGAAAATTCATCCCTTACGCATACCTTTGTGGCGGTTTGCAGTGTATTAGGTACATGTAGATCAAAGGTTGACTACCGAGTCTGCAATATAAAGGCAGTAAAGAAAAGGTATCTTGGATGCTATGAAGGGTACTATAAAATACGTTTATCTTAAGAAAATAAGCAGGGAAGGTTAGAGAAATGTATGAAAGAGAATGGGCACTCCATTCAAATATACCGTAACCGGGGTAAAATTATCCATCAAGTTTCGCTAGACCATAGTTGCGGACTCAGGCAAACCCCCCCCCGAGTTTAAAAGAGTCTCCCAGATAAACTGAAACTGGTCCTTAAAATTTAAAACTGGCTGCCGGCATTACGTGATGCAACTTGACTTTACAAATCCGAATCGCTGGAATTTGCCAAGGAACCCATTCCCACCCCATGCTGGACGAACTAGGCTGAAATCCCCGTATGGATTCACAGAACCTGTTCCATTAAAAAATTTTGCAACCTCATTTGCTTACATTTTTAATGACAACCTTTTGATTTCGCAGGGAAGGGAATTTTTTTAAATTTGATGACGAGAACCAATCCGCGACATTCCCCGAGGTGTCTTCAAATTTTCAACCCCTTTTGCACATCCATTTCTCATCGTTCCGCCTACCCACTTCTCCTCACTTCAACGGGCGACTAACCGCGAGCACGCACTGACGACGTAATAATGACAACACCGAAATTATCTCAAGTGACCTTTCGGTTTGGGAGGAGGGGGAGGGAGGAAAAAATTAGTTGCGCCACCTCTGCGGGTCGCGCAGAATTTTCACTTTCACTTTTTTTTCCGGCGCAGAGCGGTGACTAATATCTCGGCGCATTCACAAGGGGATGGGAACTGGGAAAAGAATCGAGTCTCCCCTCTCTCTCCGGCCGGGAGAAGAAGAGATTCCATTCCTGAGCACACAAAAAGGAAAAGAGTCCTCCCGTCTCCCTCTCACCCACGGGCAATCGTCTCATATTTGGAGACGCCGAGCTCTAAGAAATCAACGGCGAAGATTAGATAATACGCACTACCTTCTCCCCGCCCCCAAATAAAAACAGCCCCATCTAGAATTCACAGCGACAATATTTGGTCCAATTGATAAGCATTCAATTCCTTAAATTTCGTTAGTCATCAACGTGTCACAGAAATATTTTCCTCGAATATGTAGTTTCATAATCATCATCGGTCAACAATCCAAGGATTAGTGTCACGCAGTCCACTCCTTTCTTCTATCAGCCAACCTCTTCATATTAACTTAATTCTTCTCTTCTATATTCTTCACCACTTGTATCATATACCTCATACGAGGCCTGCCTTTTCCATTCTTGCGGTTCACTTTTCCTCGACGATTGTCTTCATCAGTCCATCGTGTCTTAAGATATGGCCGATTAGGTTCTCCCGTCTTCTTTTTAGAGTTTTCAGCAGACTTCTCTCTTCTCCCACTCTTCTTATAGACTTCTTCCTTTGTCACTCGGTCAATCCATTTTCCCTTCACCATTTTTCTGTAGCAACACATTTCGAATGCTTCCACCCTTTTCTTTTCCACTGCTGATAT
The DNA here is from genome assembly GCA_933228895.1 of Platycnemis pennipes. Lineage (NCBI taxonomy): Eukaryota > Metazoa > Arthropoda > Insecta > Odonata > Platycnemididae > Platycnemis > Platycnemis pennipes. The sequence continues at coordinate 67,244,262 of OW121852.1, forward strand.
CGTCCATGCCTCACTGCCGTAAATACACATGTTACAGATATACGTACTGATGAATTGTTTCCTTAGATCTAATCTTGTATTTTCAGCTATAAGTATATTCTTCTTTTGATAGAATGCCTTTTTTGCTTGGGCTATTCTAAAGACTATAATTTGTTTTCATAGTAGATATGACTTACTGTCGTAGATAGGATCATGAACATAAAATTAGGGAAATAGGTAGCTGGGACGACATGTTAAAAATGTATTTCTTTCCATGGACAGGTAGGTGAATAGCTGCGCATATACTCAGTAATACATGAACAAGTTTATCGTAGTTGCATGTCGATATAAAGCCTTTTAGCAAACCCAACTATGAGCGCGTTTATACATGCTTGCTCTGCTTTTTCATGCCTTTTTTGAATTGATGCAAGAAAACAAAGAGATTTAAAATGCTATTATATTTCTACTAAAAACTACATTAGCACGACAAAGAGAATCGAAAAAGGAGGACAGTTGAAACATTAGGTGAAAAGATCCATGAATTCATGTTTTCCACGAAAACACTTCGACCGCATTAAATAGAAGCTTTCCAAGACATTAAGATACTCTTTACACTTATTTGTCGCCGAAATTTTTGATTACATCTACTCGCAGAACTGCTGCTTGCTTTTCAGGCACTTTTCATAAGCATTTCGTTTGAAGAGAGAAGGAAATGGTTATATTATAAATAGAGATATGTGTCCCATTCTAATTATCCTATGTTTTCGTACTTTTTTCTACTCTATATTTTCATTATAAGTTGTCTCCCACTCTCAAAAGCCACGTTTTTTTTCATTTTTCTCTGCACCAAAAACTACTAAAAACTATTACTAAATCATTCAGGCAGAAAATCTACACTCAACGCACCAAAACTCACTTTTTAGCTCAAAACTTGGGAGAGAAATAAATAAAACGGTTACAGAATGACTGACATGCTACAAAATTAATATATGTAGATCCTATTTTCATACCTGGTTTCAACTATCACCTGCCATATACATCTATATCTACGTAAAGCCCTGCGAGCCACTGCGACGGTGTGTGGCAGGGGTTGAAGATCACCAAAAATGCACTACTCGCATTGGAATAAGAGCTATAATGCTACTACTGCATGGAAATATGTAAATATAAAAGTCATGTACAACGTAAATGCAAATACAACGTAAGTTACAAGATACGTGAATTCCAGTAGAACTATTTCAGTCCGAACGCTGCGGGTATATTTTACACCACTACTACTTCAGTTAACAAATTGTTCATAAACAGATAAGTAAGTATAATTTCTCAATCGGTGTGAAAAAAAAAGCAGAAATTTAAGCAAGAGTACCGAAACACTGACATAATTTTACGATTACATAATTACGATTTACAATGAGCTACTTAGCATATTGAAAAATAAGCTGTAGCCTGAATTGCAAGATAACGTAATGAGGAGGAAGATTGTAAAAAATTACTGGAAATTTATATTCGAGGCTGAAATAAATACCCACCGTGAGATAAAAACCGGTCCGAAGAATATATAATTGATCTTCCAAAGAGACTTTGCGCAGAGCTATTTAAAAACAGAAATGGGTTGAAAGAAGGCATCTCTACCAGTAGAAATCAACGTTTTGGAAACTTAGATTCGGATAAAAATATCTTCAAGGAATCCCAGAATAAATGAGATTAAATGAGATTAATTCGCCAGCAGTAGCAATCCAGGATAACAAAATTTCTTCAGCTGCAGCTGCAAAATTAAAGATGAGAGGAAAATTTGACGCGTGGGAGATACGACTTAGCCTAGTGAACTGAACTGAAATGAACCTGGATCCAACTTTCGGGCTTGCCCAGTTTGCTATATGCCACCACCTGAAAGCAATTGCTTTCGCGATAGAAATTCGTTTGTCTTCGCGAGTAACCACCAAAAATAAAATGATAAATGAAAGACAATTACGAAAGCCGATATTAGCATATTCCATTTCGGAAAATTAAGCCAACTAATTTCAAGATTGTAATTCAAAAGAATTGCGAGACGAAAACTATAATTAGGTATGAAAGAGAATGTAAATAAAATACAACGTACGAATATGAGGACGAATGATGAGGTGTAAAATTTGGTTGTGAACGAATGGCTTAAAAAACTAAGCTAAAAAAAACAAAAGAGAATTCATAGAGTTAGAGAGTGTGCAAAGTAGATCGGCGATGTTTGTTAAAGGTTGTATGTTAAAAAGTGTTAATTTCGCTAGTTCATTAGAAGAAATGGAAATCATTAGCAGGGTTTACACTAAACTTTAGGCTTAATCATTTAAATAAATTTGAAGCTAATTTATTTTTACCAACGACGTTAAAAATATAAGTATTAAGGACACCCGTGTATGAGGCTAGATTCGACCATGAATGCAAGACAAAGGTTATGGATTTAAAATGCGTTTCTGCCCACGAACCATTAGAGATCATAATAGGCAATATGATAAACAGATAGGTGGGTATAATATAGGTATAGCATAGTTTGAAGTACATGATCATATTTTCCCTAACCCATACTAACTGTTATATCCATGAACACGTTTTTCATTATTAATTTTTATTATGCTCCTTGGTGCATGTAGGTGGATGATGTTGATTTGGTGATGATTCACCACCTGCCTGACGCCTTAGATGTGGCTAATGTGGGTGAAGATAAAACAAAGTTGCTTGAGGATATCTTGGATAGGCATAGATTAGGTGGATGGAATAAGCAATATAAAGAAAGGGGACGCAAATGGCAATGAGGGAGAATGCCAGGTAACTGAGGGAAAAGAAGGAAAAGAAATTGCGATGGAATCATCTACATCTACATAATACCCTGCAAGCCACCATAAAGGTGTGTGGCAGGGGGTGAACTCTCACCAAACATGCACTACATATCATGCATAAAAAAGGATTAGTACTTGTATAGGAAATGAGGATAGGAATGAAGAAAGGTCGGAATTATGGAAACCTGTACGACTTTTCATGCGCAGAGAGACCCAATCATTTCAGCTTACCTATTTGATAACCCGTCAAAAAGGAAGGCTAAGTACCCAGCCTGATAAATTATCTTATAAGTAGCGGTTTTGCAATAAGTATTGCAGTTTTGTATAGATTATTTCACTGTTGATAGACTAAAAACCCTACATGTTAAAATATATTTAAAAGTATTTAGATAAACGCCATTATAACCAATAATCCCTTTATTAGCATGTAGATACTACCCATCCAGCGGCATGTGACCCTATTAATCTAATATGATTCCATGCACATAGTAGCCTAGCTGCATGTCACTAGTGCCTGTTGGTGATCTTCACTTCCCACACACCCTCACGGTGGCCGCACAAGGTAAAGCGTAGATGTAGATGTTAACAAATGAACGAAAACAATGTTATGTTGTTAATTAGCAGTTGATTGATGTTAAATAATATCATGTCATTAATATTAACGTATATAAGCGGAGCCTTATATATATCCATAAGATGTCTCTTCTTTTAAAACCCTCTCGCACCCATTAAAAGTAATGAATGCCACGAATATATTAAGAATGACGGAATGGTCCTAGGGGGTTTAAACGCACTCTTTGGATGGATGAGGGAAAAAAATGTCTGGGTAATATATCGGATGAATTTATACGCCTCGAAATGGAACTTAGCGAGATACACGTCCATTTTGTCACCTCCGCTGTCAATCCGACATGATTAATACGCTTTCTCACGAGGTCTTAACACAGCAAGGAAGGTGATTCTTTATTACTTTATTGTTGCAGTAAAAAAACAAGACTTTTTCATTATGTCGAAAGAGTTTGCTTTGTTTTTCGATTTTTCATTGCCCTACACCAGAGAGTTGTATTTCTTTCCCATTCGTCGCCTGAGAAGGAGGAGCTGTTAAAAGAAAATGACGCATTCGCCCGCTCACAATGACGCCCACGCTGCAAGTGAAATCCCACGGCGATGGACGCGAAAGATGGAGAGGAAGATGGAAAAGGTTGTCGCCGCGGATGAACCAACCGATGAGACTGCCAAGGACTCATAGTTCACGAAGACGTCCTGCCCTTCCATCTCCGCCCCCTCGCCCGAAGAACTACACACAACTCCGCCCAGCGAGTAAGGAAAGGGTGCTCCTTTTCCTCCCCAGTGCCTTCACATTCCCTCGTCTCCCTTCCTCGGGGTCATGACTCCGCAGAAGTCCGAGAAATATTCCGACCGAAACCGAGTCGCCTTCTCATTGCCTCACCCTTCGGAGAAGGTTATCGCTTCCAAAAATCACTCCTACAGACCCTGCGTCGAAGATTGAATGATAGGGAAATGGGATTTAGTTTCCTATTACACTGTAAAAAGTTGATCTGATTTTCAGTGCTGATTATCATTCTCCCTTACAATCCATCGTAGCTCATCCATTTTCATGAATGCCAAAATCTCGAACTCTTCCTTACTCCACTCATCCTCATTCTCATAATGTTTCGCAGCCTTAACGCTAACGATATGGACGATAGCAAACAACAGTGAAACATATTAAAGACAGCAGTACACTCTGGCAAAATAAATCGCAAGAAAATGGGAAGAAAAAGCATGTTTGATGTGAATTCACCTTCTGACACACATCCTTATGGTAGCTTTCAGGTTATTATGTAGATTTCGATGTAGATGTAAGTGATACTCAGTACTATAAAAAGATACAATATTGGAATAGAGCCCCCAATGTCGATATAAGTACGAATATACGCAAATCAATGTCCAAATGTGGGTTCTGAATTTAAAGAGTAACTCTCACAAGATGGAAAAAAAGCTTAGGCGTAAAAAAGACGTTACATCTGTGAACACAAAAGCTGACAAGGGCGAGATATTCTAGAAGAGAGTAGGTATGCTTGGGTTGGGACATGAGGCCAATAAGTTCAACTCCAGCTCAGGCTACTATGGATTTTATTTCATTTACTGTTAGTTAGGGCAAATACTCTAGGGGCACTCCAACTCTACTTCACTCTTTACGTATGGTTACTTCCATTCACTATACCCCTCTTCAGATCATCACTGTTCTCCTTCCTAAAATATGCCTATCATTGTTACCGTAGCTTTTTTTCTTCTATACCAGCTTTTGGTATTCTTCCGAACCAGATTAAGTCGAGGTCTATCCTACAAATCTGCCGCTGATCAACATCAGCTAGCATCTTCTACCCTAGCCCCCCCCATCCAAGAAACCGTAATGTTCCCTTTCGCTTTCCGTCAACTATTTTCCAAAAGCAAGGGCACTTTATTCTCAAATTCAAGCTGCGAAATAAGAAAAATTTATAATTATGAAGAGATGATTTCTTACCTTAAAATAAAAATTGCATCAAGCGCAGTGTAAGTCGTATACAAAATCGAAAACCTTATCTTGCAGCAGTAAAGAACCTGATCTCTTGCGTTTTACAATTCTAGGGGAGAAAAATTCTATTCCCGCATAAGAAATCTAAGGCTTCATTCTATTGACAATCATGGAAAACCTTACATGAAGCAGTTTGAAAAATGTAAAAGACTTTCTGACAGTCTCAAGTAAAATTAAAAACTGAATACGAGGTATCATTGCCCACAAAAATCAATTTACAAGATAACAATGTGTTTGAATAATATCTAAAGCTATCGTATTTAAATGCTGGAATAAATGTATATTAAAACACTAGTCCCTTTGTAACTCATCTCGTCTGCTGTTTAAATTAAACGTGTGAACTAAATATATTACTTTTTTTTCATGGGTGTTTTCAAGTCTGTTTCCGCACTAATAGGCGCTTCAGACCGGGAAGAAAGGTATAAGGATAGGAATGGAAGGGATGGGGGACCTTACCCTTGTAAATATATTACTCTCATGGTGTTTTCAAGTCTGTTTCCGCACTAATAGGCGCTTCAGACCGGGAGGAAAGGTATAAGGATAGGGATAGAAGGGATAGGGATATGTGGTCTGAAGCAGGGATCCGGATCGGCCTAAATATATTACTCCACTTTTAACAATACAACTTAATGAAAACATCACATTCTTTTACCTTTACCGACAACAGCATTCCCGGTGTTTTTCCGGGAGAGATAAGTTAAAAGGAAGCAGTTATGAGGAAAAAATATTAAAAACATTGAAAGTTCAAACTCAAAGGAAACGAAGAGAAAGAGAAGACAATGGGAATTAAATAATTCCCATAAAAGCCCATCATTAAAAAAAAGCGCCATCTTTTGAATAAATTATTGAGAGAGATATGAATACGAAAAATTACATTTTCTTTATTTGAAAAAAATCCCATAGGATTGAATTTCACTACTACCGATAAAATGAAAACCCATTACGCGCATTTATATATTTATTTAGGAGATCGCATTTGTTTTCCTGGTTAATATCATTCCCTTTACAAAATTAATAAACGTCATTATTTCGATGTATACCCGAGTCGGATGAGTGTCTCTATTCTTAAAAAGGCTTCGTCCTTGTTTTCAATGAATTTCAATTCCGTTAATACGCCAGATCGTGAGCTCCCAAATTGAGATCAAAAGACGAACATTATAATTGAAACGAGAGCCGAATTTTCGCTAATGACGCTGTAAGAGAACCACCGACTAGCTCGTCTCAAGGAAAGGCGGATATTATCCTAAAATTGAGGGGACGAGCGTCACAAAATTATGAGAGTGAAACTCTACATTTCACTGGCTTTTAACATTTCTTGCTTATTTTTAACAAGTGAGTACTCGAGCGAAATATTCAAACGTACCTATCAATATTTTGATGATCACCATTATCATCATCATGGGTCAACAATCCTAGGATTGTTCGACGCAGCCCTCCACTCGAATCTTCTATCGGCCAACATCTTCACATTAACGTAGTTTCTCTCTTTCACGCCCTTTGCGACATGTTCTATATAACTCATACGTGGCCTGCCTTTTCCATTCTTCCCGTTCACTTTTCCTTCGACGATTGCCTTCATCAGGCCACCGTGTCTTAAGATGTGGCCTATTAAGTTGTCCCGTCTTCTTTTTTCAGTTTTCAGCAGACTTCTCTTTTCTCCTACTCGTCTTAGGACTTCTTCATTTGTCATTCGGTCGATCCCTTATATCTTCATCATTCTTCGGTAGCACCATATCTCGAATGCCTCCACCCTTTTCTTCTCCGCTGCTGTCATCATCCACGCCTAACTTCCGTAAAGGAACAAGCTCCAGATGTACGTCCTGATGAATTGTTTCCTCAAATCTGCGCTATTATTTTCAGCTGCAAGCAGATACAAACTCTATACAATCTATTTTGACGATAGGGTTTTGAATACAACACAGCTCATGAAGGAATACTCGGATAAAAATAAACCCGCACTTGGTTACTGGAGGGAGAAGTGACTATTTAGATATAACTATCTTTATAACTACTGTTCTACCGGTAAAGCTAAGTTTCTAAGTGCTCAAAAATTCTTCACGCGTAGCCTATCTATCATATCCCTTTCTAATTTTGATATCCCATATGATATCCCTTTCTAATTTTGCATACTTCCCACTTCTTTTCATTCAATCCATACAGCTTGTTCCCTTTTCCCCACCAAGTTTTTTTTAAGACACCCACACTCCACTATAAGGACTTAGAGCTAACCCAACTAACGGCATGTTTTTGCATGTATTCTTTGCTATTTTTATCTTTTTTAAATAGCGTAGTTTTGAGCAGTACCTATACAAGTACTAATCCTTTTTTATGCATGATATGTAGTGCATGTTTGGTGAGAGTTCACCCCCTTCCACACACCTTTATGGTGGCTTGCAGGGTATTATGTAGATGTAGATGTACATCTAACCATGCGCTGCATCAACATCATCTACCTACATGCTCTACGGAACAACATAAAACTTAATTATGAAAACGTATTACTCATGCATGCACCAGCCACTTGCAACCAAGTCATTAAAATCTACGATCTATTATATTTCATATTATTCGGTTAGGCATTCGATCTGGTAAACTCCATTACTTAAGCTTTCTTATGATTCACCTTCATTCCGCATCTTTCGCTCCTTTTGACGCATTTAGTTTTACTTGAAATCCTCAGGCAGAATGGCTAACTAGCGCTTGGGATATGTCTAACCTTCCACCGTACAACCGCGCATTCGGTTTTTTTCAGCAGCTATTCTCACTCGCGCCACCATCTGGTCCATTTATAAATAAGAGAGAGGAAAAGCGGTAATAAATTTACGAGCTATGTCGTTCCGGCTTTCCAGCAGTCGCATTAAGAACCTTCAAGGACATAATGGTGAACTCCCTGGGGAAGTCCAATGGGACGCACAATCATCCGTTGCGAATGAAGTATCGGTGACCTCGGTCGGGAGTCGATCTCGATGAGGTAGGCGCCTAAGAACGCGTCAAGGAAAAGGGCGTTACACCTTAAGGAAACTGTGACTCATGCGCAAGGTCTGCGAAAAGGCGAGCGGTCGCAAGTAGAACGGCATTCACCTCAAGATGGGAGGGATTCGACCATCAAGGCTTCGATTCACAAGCATCGAAAAATCTGTCGGGGAACGTTCAAGACACAAGAGCAGGAAAAAATTCCCTCACCAATCATAAATCCAAAGACTACTTAGACGCAGCTCTCCATTTGTTTCCGCTACTGGCTGGCATATTCATATTAGCAAAACTGTTCTTTTTTCTCACCTTCACCACTTGCTCCATGTATCGCACACGGAGACGTCCTCAGACATCCTTCCCACTCACTTTTCCCTTGGCGATTGTCTTAATCGGACCATCATGTGCCATATGGCCGATTATCTTGCCCCGTATCCCTAAAATTATCATCAGTCGAATTAATACCAGATAAAATCAACTTATAATATGCATAAACCATACTGGTATAAACTTGGTTACTTATGTTTTGTATTTTTAAAGTGGCCTTGTATCATCTACTTAAGGGGGATCGGGTTGGTGTGGTGGCTAGAGTACTGGCCTCGCATTCCGAGGGCCCGGGTTCGATTCACGAATTTCCCGCCGAAAAGTGGCGGATTTTTCAGTGGAAAACCGGTCCCTACTTGAGGGCATTTCAAGTACCTACAGTACTTCGTCCGTCGGATGGGACGTTAAACCGTGGTCCCCTTGGTGCCTTTCGTTAAGAGTAGGCTAATGCCGACGCCGGGTTTCTCTCCACCCTTCCTCCGTTCCCTAAAAACTCCTACCATGACCTCAATGGCGCAAATGACCTCAGCTGTCGGTCGCCTCCCCTAAATAACCAACCAACTATCATCTACTTAAGGTATATATAGTGACATGCGGAAATTTTGACAATGCCAAACTAAGCTGATTTTAATTAGTAAAACGAAAAAGAACTTGCATCAGGTTAATTAAAAAGAGAAAAACTGTTACGAAAAACATATCTTAGGACATGAATTCAAAACGCGACCAAAGAAGACTGCCAAATCATAAACAAGGCTTTGGATAGTGTGCTGACTTAAGTACTAACTGATTTTTCACCTCGCATTCCTGGGTTAGGATCCTAACAATGGCAGAGGTTTTCCAGTGGTATATAGGTTCCTACTTGAATTCCATGTGCAGAGCACTTGTATAACATTCCGTTCCTCTGAGAAAATGCTGAACCGTGGACTTCAGCTGTGAATCGGTTCCCTTGCACCAAACTCTTAAGGCCTGGTTACACGATACATTAACACGTACGAGTTAATGTGCAAATGCATGAACGCGAGGATGAACGCGAAAATGCACCGTGTAACCACACCAAAATGTACAAATGAATGAATGCGTGAACAGAAAATAGAATCTGTTCTATTTGGTTCATGCATTCGCACAAGTTGCGCTGAAACCATTCACGCAAATGTACATGAACCCGTACGTTTTAATGTATCGTGTAACCAGGCCTTTGAAATAATATTCGCATCAGCATATTTGATATTTTCTTTATTTATCCTGGGCTAGATGAGGCCGTATGGCCCCCTCTTCCCCTAACTCAGGGTTCATTGAGATACAAAGTTTAATGAGGAGTCAACCTAATGAAATGCATGAGCAGGACTTCGTTTTCTTATCATTTGAGGAAAGAATTTCGGTTAATACTAATTAATTCCAACGAATTGCTGTTGAAGTAAAATGTCTAAACGGGGGAGATTGGAGATGTGTATCTGTGTCATTTTTTCGACTTCTTGGACAAACAACTCTTGTTTCAGAAATCCTGTCCCATTGAATGAAATATTTTTTTAAAAAATCCTTATTTCCACCTTTGTAGACGTGAAACTAATCTTCACGGATCCACAGCAAAATTTCAAAGGCGGAGAAAAAGTTTGGAAAGTTCACCTTCGTAGAAAGGTAGAGAAAATCACGAACTATTAAATCTCCACGTTCTTCGGCATTCAATTCACACATAGATGATTCTAGGCCAACTCTACCGCAAAACAAATTTCCAATTACGGGGGGCGAATGATCCTTCCTTATCATAAGGATGAGCACGGTGTAGATAATTCAAGCGATAATGGCTGAAGGGAGCACAAAAGCCATTGCATACTCTAGAATTCGCCGAGCCGAGCTTCGCGCCAGCACCAATAAAGCACAGACGGCGTAATCTCTTCAGCCGTGAAGCACCGTTGAGATTTACTTCCCGTAATGATATGCGATCACTATAGACAACGCTCCCACTCGAGGCGCTGCCTAGTGAGTAGAGTGGTCTGGAATACGAGAGAATAGGGTAATTGAGGAAATTGTCTATCGACTGCCGGCGCGCATCAGTGCCCACCTACAGTAATTCGATTTCCTCGTTGCTCATTCCAGCCAAATATTATGCTAGATATTCAATTAAATTCTCTCGGTGTGTATGCATAAAATCTCTACCTGCTGTTCCCTACCAATGTAGGTCGTATCTTATCGTCTACCTTATCAAAGCTTCCTATCCCATCCACACATTTATATTAATTTTCTCCCTGAATACTCCTATCTTCATGCCGTAAAAGGCGCCTAATTTTTTCCTCCATCTCCCGAGCTTACCCAGCATTCCCTCCCCTCAATCACTCACTGGGATGTTTTTTGTGCGTGGTGTCAAAAGCGCTGGCTTTCAATCACCATGGTCTGAGTTTGAATCCCAATATTGGAAGAAAAATATTCCGTAGCATACCGGTGCACATTATTTTCAGTGTGCCTTCCTCCCGAAGAAACGTTGAGCTATAAACTCATGGAATCCTTGAGGAAAAGTATTCAAATGCCGAAGGCAGGGCCTCGATCGTGGATCTTCATAACGCGTGCGCTAGTGTTATCGTTATTTTTTGATTTAACTTATGTCAGAGAGAACGTGATCTCCATTCTTCATTTTTCGCGCAGAACTTCAAATTGCTTATCACAATCAGTGGAGCGAATTTTATAGACGGTTATTGTTAACCATGCGCTACCTTAGGGGTAAGCGTTATAGATACAGATTGCGATAACGCGAAAGATACATCCGTAATTCCACACCAGGTACCAGATTATTTCAATGACTGTCTTTTTATGATCATCATGCATGAAGAGAGATTTTTCATTTTTAAGCAGTTTTCATCAGGCTATTCTCCCTCTTTTCTCGGAACTTCTTTGTTGAATAATCAGTTTTTCGGAATTATCATAGTGATTCTACCTTAACAGTATATTTCAAATGATTCCAGTCTTGGGTTTTTTAGTTACTGTTATCGTCCACGCCTCATTTCTCGTGCAGTTAAGGATCTGAATAGCTGTTATTATATCGTAAAACACACACACACACACAAGTTTATCAGTAGCTAGCCAAGGTAGTTGGTATAAAGTCTTTTAGGTAACCTAACTAACAACACGTTTATGCATACTTGCTTTGCTGGTCGATTATTTTATAGATTTTTATAATTCAAATGAAACATAGCTATTAATCCCCTTCAAGATGATTGGTGGTGTAGGTATGTTTGGCGAAGAACAACCCCTGCCACACGTTTTCATGGTGGCTTGCAGGGTATTATGTAGATGTTTGTATTTCCTGCTGTAAATAAATTGTTCCTTTGATTGGATGTCCTCTTTACGTGGGCTATTCAAATCACCATATCTTGCTTCTGTCTATTCTGTTTCCTAAAAAGCAATAACGCTCAGCTCTTTCAGGTCATATTTCCTGATTTTAAAATACGAATTATCTTCCATTCTTGAACAATATTACCTACGTAACTATGATTTTCCATTCTCTTTCAGGTGATCTCTGGTCAATGTGTTCCCCAAGTTAATCTGATTCTCGCCGAAATCGCTTTCATCCGTAACACGTGTAACAACATAATTACATTCAGTACTTGAAAGGACTGACAGACCTTGACTGGATGCAGCAACACTTCTAACAATAAAAAAAATCTGTGTGAGGATCAAAATGACGACGTTTCAAAAACCAACATTTTTCTCCCTATCCATCGCGACACTTTTACTTCAAGTGAAGCAATGCCATGGCGAAACTATTTCGTGTCGTTTCGAAGAAATGAGAGTTGACCTCACCCAGGAGACAATTTAAGCCTCCCTTCGAAGAACGGAAGTGTCCGTTGAGGGCATGTGGAGGCGAGAAAGACGAGATGAAGTGATAAAACGGACGGGGAACGTGGGTGGCAGTTCGGGTCTGTAAAATTTGCGGAATGGGACTGAAAATCGGCCGTGAACTGAATACGAAACTGCTAAATATGACTCCGAAATATCAAGGCAGGCGGGTGAGACGGTAGCTGTTGGGAGGCGTGAGTTGGGAAATGTTGGCCCGAGATTCCTCACATGATCCGCCCAACTATTGACAGCCTCCTGGGTGAACGCATAGGACTAGAGGAATGCCTGCCTCTTAGTCATAGCGAACCAGAAATTCCTTGTGAGTTACTCACATTACTTCGAATTTTCCACTCATTGAACTGAATGGAGCAAGGCTTGATTTCGTGGAATTTGTCAACTTTCATTATGGAAATCACGGGCCAGGTAACCTTTCACGAGCTTATTAAAGAAGCAAATAGCGTTTCACTGAGGCATAGCCATTTACCTAAAGATGAAGTCAGGTTTCGAGTTGGAGTGATGGATTAACTATAAGCTTTCCATTTCGAGGACCCGGGTTCGAATTTCGTAAATCTTAGATATTTTCAATCGATTACCGTTCCCTATTGGAGTGATATGTGGTGAGCATTTTAAGAGACGTTCTTCGTCCATCACAGTGGATACCCCTAATGTGGGCTAAGCGGCTACAGCCGCAGATGAAAATCGCTCCGATCGGCTGTAAAGCCGCGCGCCGCGAATGTCTGTATTTCGTGGTGGGTATGACGACTATAGTAGTCTACCACGATCAGATAAGTTTGTGAAAATGAGTTAAGATAGGCTTAGTAGTGGGTTAAATGAAAAAAAAATAATGAGGTAAGAATATCTCCTCAAAAAAATAAAGGTTGATATATTTACTAAGATCATGATGATAATGAAATCTCAGTAAGCAATGATTCTTTATGTTTTAAATGTGTTGTTTTTGATTCAACCGACACTCCTAACTTTTTTTATTTTTTTCCTTTATTTAACAACCTGAAATAATTTTGGAACTTAGTCTTTTTTATGCTTGTTTTCCAGTTTTTAATCCATAAATAACTTTTATTTTCACCATGGATTATTTACTGATTCTCTTGCATATGTTTGACCCACCTTATGATTTTGTTCTTGGAAATGTTACTTGATTGTAATATGCACACATCTCTGCGTTTTGGTTGTAATGAAATCGCGAAAATACAAAAAAATGCATTTACTTTTACTTTTTCCATACTTGGCGGTAGATTTTTTATAACGTAATTATTGACTATTTTTACGCCAATATTTGCTATTATTTTATTACTTTACATTTTTTTCACCACTCTAGTTTACAGCTTGGTTATTGAAGTTTCACCTACCACGAATGATCACGAGAACCCTCGAATTGCCGGTTATTATTTTGAGAACTGGGACAAAATCGCGACTAAATTTCGCTCTGTAATCAACCGGGTAAGCAATCGTATTGTGTATTTCAAACTATCTACATCACCGTGGTTTTACTATCACGGTATCTCTCTACATTGTTAGGATAATTTAGGCATAAAAATATTTAGTGCAATGTAATTCATGATTTCGAATATCCTTTAGACTCATCACTGAATAATCCAATTTTACCAAGAGCAAACAATATTTACCTCAGAATATAAAAATCAATATTCTTAGCTCTTAAGATTTGAAGAAGTGAGCTATGGCCACCCTACATCTGCCATCTACCTTCGTTATCCTTTGGACTCCCAATCCCTCAGTCCACAACGTCTTTGTTTCGCGCGGTGGGGTTGCTTTCCACTAAGTGTGTGCTGGCCAATGGCTGAAGTCCGTGTCTCTGAATCCCTTCAACTTATCTCCATAAATTTTTTCTTTGAAGGTTAAATCCGAACCTGCACCCGTGGTCCCTTTGATTGTCATTGTACGTACAAGGGAAGGGTCTTTCTGTACATTTTCGTCGTCACCAAAGTTTTGGACTCTTACACAAACGTTCTGTTGATGTTTAGGAAACGTGAACCAGCTAGGAGTATGAATATCCCGGTACCGAATACTTATACGAAGAATTTATTGCACGCGCCTGCAATCATTCTTCTACAATTCGGAGGCCAAACGACCCTAATACTTGGGTAAGGGTTTTTCACTAGCATAAATATAAGTTTTAACTTTTTTCTACTCAAAGGCAGTTCGTTTCCACCTACGGTAGCGTGCAGTCATATGACATTTGTTTATCAGCCGTGTAATATTTTCATAAGTCTTTAGTAAAAAGGTTCATCAGTAAGGCTAAAAAAGATTAGCTGAACTCGGTATAGCAGAAATGTTAGATCTTTGTGGTGAAGTCAGCTTTGGAGAGTGAGGACATTTTAGTGTCCGTTGAAGGAGTCACTGGACCGAAGACCGTTGATTCTGCTATGAGAATGAATGGCAGTGGATCCTCGCGACTCTTTTAGCAGAAGCTAAATGTTAGCAACAGCAAAGTCAAGGAATCTATGCGGTCGGACACGACGACTTCAAAGTGGATTGATAGCGGTGGACCTCGACGGCAGTTACAGGCAAATATACACCGGGCCTGAGTGACGAGCTTTGTGCAAGAAGAAAGCTGTTGATACATTTGCACATATTTTGGTGAAAATGTTTGTGAAATGATTGCCACCCAGACCAATTTTTATGCCAATCAACAAACAAGAGAAAAAAGTTGGAGGCGACACATGAAAAGAAATTACCGAGAATATGAGTAGGTTGAAACAGGCAAAGAGGATTCTAAGTTTTTTTAAGGCATCCTCCTATCCTCCTTTACTAGTAGTAATACAGAAGAAAAAATAGGGGCCCTATTTTTCAAAAATAAATTACCACTTTCTCCAATATTTGATGAAATAATGACCGCGAAACGATATATTTTGCTGCTCGAGTTTTTGCACTTTGCAAACCTTATGGTTCATCACACAGGTGGTCAAGTTTATGCAAACCATTACAAGATAGAACTCGTTGTGAATGATTTTGTGAAAAACATTTGAAAGAGCTACACTCCTGATAGGCTGCTATCTGTTTACAAAAACCATTTACTTTGGAACCACCGACTCGGTTGGATGGTTTCTACACCAACATATTCAGGATTGGGTACGCAATCATTTATATAATGCGATTCCAAAACCGAGTACGTGAGAAAAATGCTAATTTACATGGGAAGGAACACTCAATTAGTTGTAAGACTTTAAGGCATTGACGTGTCAGTTTTCACAAGCCCTTCGAGCTTGCCCCGCACTTTCATTCAGGATATGCTGATGCAAGCATGTGCTATTGGTATCAGCAATAACTTTGGTACGCCCAAGCTATTCGACGTTTTAGCAACTTTTGACATCAATGCAATCGGAACTGTGCGAGAGAATACGAAAAATATCCCCCAGAATTTCATGCGAAAAAAGTTGAAAAAAGGGGAAGTAGTGAGGGCCTATCGTGGAAAACTAATGGTTGTGAAGTAGCGAGACAACAGAGACGTATCCACATTGAACAGCATGCGTGATGCCATGATGGAAAAACAGGAAAAAAGAGAATTTTCTTAGGTAAGAAGTGATGCCCCTCTATGTGCACTGTAAAAAGTAGATCTGATTTTAAGGTACAAAAGCGATCTGAATTTCAGATGCAACAATTTTAAGACAGGGTATGTTGAATTTCAGCAGTAATATCTTGTCTAAAAATAAGGCAGGTGAACGGCTGAAAATCAGACCATCCAGAATCCTGCTCCCTCTGCTTCCTGCTCAACTGCTCCTGTACCAACCATCCATGTTCCTGCCTCTTCCGTACCTTAAATCCGTGTTCCTGCCTTACAACCAGACAGCGCTTAAATTCAGATCGCACTGAAAATCAGATCAACTTTTTACAGTGTGAGGAGACATGTTTTCAAGAATAACACACGTAATTCAACTACGAAATAACAATTAAAAAGTTAATAATAATAAACTATTATAATTTAAAAGTTAATATATGTTTATTAATTAACTGAATTCATCAAAAAAGTAAGAATATGTCTATCAATAAGGCATAAAACCAACTTGGAACCTGAAAATTGTGAATATTTTCACTGTAATCATGTCATAAGCAATGTAAAACGTCATATTTTATAATTATTTAAACAATATAATTATCATATTTTACTAAACTTAAAACAAAATAATGTCTCGATGTCTGACTTTTATCTCCTATATGTTTAAATGGATCTTTATAGGCTAATATCTATAGTTTTTCCGTTTTCATGCAATGGAAAAATGCGCTAAAAATGAAAAAAAAAACATTTTTACAAATTCACCGAAAAAAAATTTGAACTATACTCTAAGAGGAACCAGAAAACATGTGCATAGGTTTTTATCCCATGAAAATCGGTGGATTTGTTCCCCACCGGGTGAAAGATAAGGAAAAATTACTCCCCAACCAAGGGGTTAAACCATGGACCACATGGAGCAAAACTATTGAGCAGAAAATGCAGGTACTGGATTTCACTATACCCTTCCTCCGTTCCATACATAATTCCTACCTCTACTTATTTGCTCGCCAAATCTTTTAATATGAAAAGTATTAAAAACAACTACTGCAACGGAGATGTTGCAATCTGCGCGCGACCAAAGCGTATTGAGATTAAAGGCGAGGTGCTGCCTAAATAGGTTACTAACAAAGAGTTGTTAACGTAAGACCCATAGATATAATGCCTGAGATAATTATACCTTCAGCTGATACGGATGTTAAGGTAATGTGGTATTTGCCGTAACTTCTGGCTATGAAAAATACACAAGAAACACGGTAAATGAACAAAACGCTGACAGCAACATAGCTCGTCCACAATCGTTCATGGACCTAGATATAGTAGTTGCATGTTGGTGTAAGGACTTTAAGCTAATCCAACTAACAGCATTATATTGCATGCTTTATTTGTTATTTTTATCTTTAAAAAAAATTAAAGTTTAGACTGGTATAATGATCGAAGGTTTTCCCGGCGAACTAGCTGTGGAAAATCTTCTCGGGTTTCTACCGGGTCAGGTTGTCCTTAATTAATTATAAACATAAAATTAATTATTTTTATAATTACACTCACGAATTATAGTGAGATATATATCACGAATTACTAATTTTTATGCATGATATGTGGTGCATGTTTGGTGAGAAGTCACCTGCCTCACACCTTCATGGCTTGCAGGGTATTATGTATATGTAGATCTGGATGTAGATAATATTAACCAGACATTTATGAGACCGGGCTTTATAAGTCTGATGGATAAACCTAATTTTCAAACTGCTCAAACCATCTTTTTACTATTAACGCACACCTAACAAAATTAAAAAAAAAACCTTTTCAGCTGCACAACAGAAAAGTGAATAAATGAGTATCTTCTTATGAATTGCCATTGCTTTACTTGGCACTACTGAAAACACATCATACACTACAACAAATTTCCTCCTAAGCTAAAAATCAACGTTGCTATCACGTTTCGACTCATGTTCAGTTACCGTAAGCAGAGCTAGAAACGGAAACAGCTTACTATAAAAGAGTAAATTCAAATTGTTAAGTCCTCTTGAAGCATTTCCTTATTTCTAAGCTTGTAAATACAACTTTAACTATATTTTTCATTTGGGATGGGATGCCTAGGGATTTTACTAAGTCCTCCTTTGTCTGGGCGATTCGACGGATTATTTTCCTCTTGGTTATCCCTTTGTTGGAAGTTCTGCTTCCAAAATGGCAAGTTTGTATATTCCATCTCTTCAAACTTTTGTAGAACATATATTGCTGCCTCCAAGCTCTTCTCATTACAGGCTATTAGCTATATTTATTTCAATTTAACTTCGGGTGTTACCTCGAGAAAATCATTTCTTAGTTACGTAGCGTCTCATAAAAATAATTTCTGAGTTAATTATCGTCTTTCTTAGAAATCCCTCTATGTATTCCACGACGGATATGTAGTCTGCAAATCAAAATACGCCAGTATTTTTCAACGGGGATATTCATTCCAGAAATATTCTCTTCCAGGCGTCCTCCGCAGCCATCTCGACATAACCATAGCAATATGGGCAATCTATAACGATATATGACGGGGATATAACTATGGACGAGACTAATTCGTACTTGGAAAATAAAATGACGATAATTATAGCATAGTTGCATGCATAAGCCTGAAAATAGTTATATGCCATTAAGAGCGCTCAAAAAATTAACAATGACCAGGTTTAAACAAATTTGTAAATTACTCGGTGAATTTGTGAGAAGCATAAAAATGGTCCAAATATTTTTTACTACCCCAAATCTTAAACTTAGAAGCACTGGCTATTTTTCATCGAGAGGAAAGATGAGAGGCGACTGGGGAAAGCAAGGGTAAAAAATCAGTACTTTAATTTACATATACTTCAGTGGCTTGACTTATCCACGGGAAAAGTATGTTTTCACTTGGGCAAGAAAAGCGCATAAAAATAAACATCATTTTAAAAGAAAAGCCTAAGTAATATCCCTTAGAAGCAGACGTCTCTTTCCCTCTTTTTCTCATTTCGATGGAAAAAAATTAATGGGAGGGGGAAGAATCTTGGTTTTTTCCTCATTTACTGAAAGCCCCTCAAGACTTTTCCTTATTTTCGTATGCCTCAATCTCATGGGTAACAATTCGAAGAAGATTTACATTTAGATGCCCAAAGAGAAAGTTGCAGCATCCAGGACTGATGGGGTCCTTGACTGGAAATGTCAGAATTACGAAGACAAAAACACACTTATATTTCAGAGAATGAATAAGTAGGAAACAACAGGGGTTATTTGAAAACAAATTAAGTATATCTTAAAGCTCTAAAATTTTTCCCATTTTTAAAATTAAAGCACAATATTTTTCGTAGGATGTAAGAGAAATAATATGATTAACTGAAATATATTTTTTATTTCTTAATAGTAAACCAGGTTTTAATGATGTAACAAAAGATTCAAGCTCTCAGCCATTTTGTATCTTCCAAAGAGAAAGGAAAAGATCACAAGTTTATTATTTAACACCCCGTTCTATTTTCGCTTCCACCATGATAAACTTCTCACATTTATAATTTGAAACCTTCCGTCTCAAACTTGGTTCAATAAATGTGAAGGCTGAATTACCGATCTTATTGTACTCTTTCTAAAAATTCTGTCCTAGTTCATCCCCGCGGCAATAATCAATTCCATATAAGAAAACTCCTAAGCACCCTAATTATTCCAAAAATGAAATAAATTACTTCGGACAGACATCATTCACGCAGGGTATAAAGTGCCAGTCTACCTCTGAAACAGAAATTCCAGTGAAAAATTAAATTTTCAGGTTCGCGAAGCCCCAGACACAAAACAAGTCTATACTATGAAATTCTACCCCCATTTCCATCACCTGAAACTTTTTCCCCAGCATAGGTAGTAAATGTTACGCATTCTCTTCCTATAAGAGGAAAATAAAATAGAAGTCACAATTAAATAAATGAATCTGTCCCCCTTAAGCAATAAAGTCATTTAAAAATCTCTACTCAATACTTCACTCACTTGAATAGTACCTGCAATGATAATTAAGGCCAGTGATTACAGCACAAAGGATAAGATAGGTACCTACTTGCATCAATATATTTTCGAGGCTAATTGAAGGAATAAATAGGGCGTGTAGAAGCACCTGTGTTAGTCGAGGCCTCCAAGCGAAACGTCTTCAGGAGTACGCAATTAAACACCTAGTTCGATGATGGAGGGCTCATTGAAGTGCTCCTTACAAGGTTGGGCTCTGTTGCGGACTCTATTATAGGCCAACAGACGCCATTTTCACCGTTAAGGATACACAGGGGGTATGGTATTATGTTATAAGTAGATATTTGAATATATCAAGTCCATTTTAGCCTACCTTAAGCATCAAATCAATAATTATAAGTTGGCAATATGATAAGTTTAAGAGCAACTTCAGGTACTCCTCTCCTCGTTGGCCAGTCGAATACTTAGGATGCTGAGCTAAGAAATTAAACCGAGAGGTATTCCACCCTCGTGCTGACCTCCTGCACGTTTTCAACCCTTCGTCACCCTACCGACTCTAAGTTGGGAAAGGCTCTACCGCTCAATTAATGCGGCAAGGGATAATACCTGATGGGAACCGAAACTTTAATTCAAAACCTCCCACCACATCACTCGAAATAAGCCAAGTCGGGGTGAGAAAAGTTGGCCGAGAGAACGCCCACACCGAAATCCCCGAAAGGGCAATTTGGAAGAGACAAAGAAAAGGAAAAACGCGTCACACGCATTAAGGAGACAATATAGCCAGCTACTGGAGCCGCGAAGCTCAAGAGTCGCTTACAAATATACTCTCCCACACTTGGAAAACTTTCTTGAACTTGGAATAACTCTCGGAAACAAGGGACCGGAGGGAGAGAAAGAGAGATGGAGAAGTAAGATGGAGAAAACTCTTTCATGAGACGCCGAGATTATCTTTTTATTTCCTCCTCCGTGACCCCGTAATGAAACTTTTGATCTTGGGGGAGACTTGAGGCACGCAGCACCAGTCGGGGAGTTGTCGTAAACGCGGCGAGATTTTGAGGACAAAAAGAATAAAAGAAAGGGATCGCATAAGAAAACGCTCTTCAGAGTCATAACTAATGACGCGATTTAAAGAAAAAAAGCTAGAGAGACGCTGAATAAAGCAAGAGGTCATTTAATAAAAGAATATTTGCTGCAGAGTTGAATTAATTTCGGTCTCCCGAGTACTCCTTCATTGGAAGAACTTAAGGATGGGAAAAATGAAGAGATTGTTCTCCAGAGGCAGAGATGAAACGGAATACAAAAATATATTAATTATAGTCACAACAATGGGCCGGGAGCGACCCGTAGTGGAAGGGATACGCCCAGTTTGTTTCATTTTTCTCATAAAGAAGAGAGTCAATGGAGATTACGCAAACTGAAAGAAGTGACGCGTAAATGATAAAGGTACAAGAGAGGGGAGGCTGTGAAGCGAAGAAAAGGCGTGAGAAGACTCCAGGTCGGAAATAAAACAAAACGCAAATGGCTGAGAATATAAGACCAGCGATACCATTCTTGGTGAAATGGGTCCACCAAGATCATCCTAATTTCCCATTCCCTTTGATAAAGTGATCGGCAACGCCCAGAAACGTCAGGTATCACACCTGGTTATATTACGCGGGGTACACCCGAGCAACAAATACATACAGATTTTATGAAACCCTCCATTATTCTCGATTCATTGCAAGCTGAGATATTTCCTGATACTTCTCTTTTCCTAAAAAGCTCTTTATTAAAACCAATCGTCGACAAGCTAACTTAATGGAACTATTTCATCGTAAATAAAATTTAAACTCACATAGAACAGTTAATATCTTCATATTTACTTATTTCTTCTCTTTTACATCCTTCATCACTTCTTCAACATTTCTCAAACGAGGCGTTCTTCTGTCGTTTTTTCCGTTAATTTGCCTTCGATGATTGTCTTCATCAGGTCATTGCGTCTCATGACGTGGCCGATTAAGCAGTTCCCCCTTCTTCTTAGGGTTTTCAGAAGACATATTTTCTCCCGCACTTCTGAAGACTTTCTCGTTATAAAATAAACAACTAAATAGGAGGACATAGAACATAAAAAAGGTGCAAAATCCTACTTTAGGTGGAACGATTTGATTGTATAACTTTCGTGAATACATCTGGCAAAATTAATATTTTGACTGAATATTTCACGAAGAGGGTTTCACAAAATGAAGGAACATTAAGTAAACACATTAAGAAAATTTAGTGAAGGGTTTTTAATAGGTTAGGAGATTCTAATTCCGGGAAAAGAGGGAAAAGAAGGGATTTAGAAGCAACAAGATTGTTAGTAAGATTTGAATCTGACTGCATGAAAACTTAAAATGACATGAGTTCGAGTCTGACACTGCAGCCATATTTCTACTTGCTCACCACATTAGGATGAATAATTGAAGCGACAAGTTCACAGGAATCAAATACATGAAGCACGTCTACAACGTAAACAAAGTACATTTATTTCAAACGTATTGCACACCATACTTCACTATTTAAAAAAGTTTTTTTTTTAGCTAAACTCAGCTTTCCGGCTGGTGACCTATCACCTCCTGCCACACACCCTTGCGGCCGCTCGCTGGGTAGGATATAGGTGTAAATGAGACGTGGTTGAAGAAGGACCGGCAGCTATTGAAAAGTGGTTTTAAAAGTATTACAAGCGCCATGAAATTAGAGGCAAAATAAATAATAAGTTTTTCAGGTAGCGGAGCAGGAGGGAAAGCTCGAGGAAAAAATAGGAGTCACCGTGGATAATGGAAATTTTTTAGGCCGATGACATCCAGGAGGTGGAAATAAAAGGAAAAATTCAACGATTGCTAAGAAAAAGGAGGAAAGGAATATGAAGTGGAAATGGAGAGATTAGGGGTAGAAAGTAGGGGGGGAGAAATATTTTAGGGATAGCAGCTTTTAAGAGAAGTGGGATGAGAAGAAGTAAATTAAGAGTATTCTTTGAAGAAACCTCCGAATTTGAATAAGGGCAGATAGTTGGTAACAGTAGTTTGACGCGGAAATTTTTCAAAAATGTTGCTTTTTATCAGTCACTATGAAGCTGTAATCAGTTGCTGTAATGTGTATCCATTTTTTTGCACATGCAAATATTCATACCTAACCACCCTAATACACACATATCTCAAGAGAGCCTTTGATGATAGACAAGAGCGTAGAGGGATGAAAGAATAAAAGCGGATGGGATCCCGATCTCATTACGATGAATTCGAATGGAAATTGAATCTTCCACCACAATCGACGGAAGGGTGTGTGGGAGAGGGTGCAAAAAATTGATATAATTGCAGTCACTCGCTTATGCTCATTAGAGCCAAATCCGAAACATCAAGAGGAGGGGACAAGATTATATTTGAATTTCGTCATCTAGAGCGATAGCTCCATCCAGGAAGGAAGAAGAGGAATGGGAAGCGAATGATACGATTCCTCGGATATTCATGTAACCTAATCTGAAATTGACTGCGTATTCTCACTCGATAAATGGCATATGACGAACGCCGGTGTCGCACGCTATCTCTACGGAATATTAAGTCAACCAGTATTTATAGAGGAAGGAATAAAAAAGAAAAAATGCTCCAAGTAACATATCTTTAATGATTTGTCGACATTCTGCTAAGCATTCAACCGTAACTTATTATAAGCATTATACCTTATTCATTTTTTTGCTCGCGGTGCAGTGATTATCACATCCGCTTTACACGCGAAAGGTCATTGGTCCGAATCCGAGTGAGAACAATTTTTTTAGAAGATAGATTGCATGTGGGCCAGATATGTTTTAGCCGCACCCAAAAAGAGACCTGTTATTGTCGTTATATAATTTTTTAAATTGTCAAACTATGAAATGTAACAAATTAAAGCGTGTCAGGTTTCACTCCGCGGAATTCCTCCATTACGGAAAGAAAAGATAATTAACTCCGTAAATTTTGAAAAAAACAGACACACATTAGGTAGATATTTCGACCGAAAATCATTCGGCTGAGCCAGGTTTGAACCACGGACCTTCAACAAACTGGACTGAAATGTTGAAATTAGCACGCCAACAGAGAGAGTTAAAGGTTTCGATTTTCAAATACAACCCCCATGGGGGGCAGATCATCTCGAATAGGTAACCAAGGAGTCACGTGGTATAAACAGGAATGGTTAGTTATTTGGTGTGCTAAAACCGCTTATTACAACCACATTCATTGTCCGCACTTCTGTTATAACTAATCTGTGGGTTCTATAGTCGTGACAGATGATAATAACTCAAGTGAAAACAATTAATGATATTGTAACGAGCGATTCAGACACACTAAATTTGCAAACCATTCGTGTTTGTACCATGTGACTCCTTGGTTACATATTCGAGATAACCCCGACGGGCTCAAACACAACCCCCCAGGAGTGAAACGAGACAAAGAACTGCGCGCGCGCATCTGATATTTCGAATCAACACTTCGTCGCGGGAGTCAATCGTGATCCTCGGGAGGAATACCTCCCTTCGTTTCGAGGTATTTCACCTCCATCGTCTCTTCTCGCCGAAAAGGTCAAGCGGAGGATTTCTTCAAGCGGAATCGAATTGATCCTTCGGAATGCCGTTCGTCAGACAGGGGGAGAGTGGAGGGGATGAGGGAAAATGAGGAGAAGAGAGCCGAGGTGGGGTGGGTGGATTTTCTGAGGGGCAGACGTTCTCCACACGCTGGGTGGAAGACGACGCTTCGAGGAGGTTCCATGGTAACGGCATGTGCCAAAGAAAACAAACGGAAAACTCTTAAAAGACCGCTTTACACGAGGTTGGTCATTTACTAGTCTGGCACCTGGCAAACCGAGCAGCGAATGAAGCGCTGAAAAAAAATTTCATATAAAACTTCCCAAAAGCATAAATGACTGTGCGGAAAATAGCCCTCGATAGATTTCATAGGATTTTGTCATGCAGTTTTCACCATAGGGAGGTTTGTTAAAGGAGGTCAGCGTGTACTGGAAGCGATATCTTAGCGTGAAGCAATCAGTCATTATAGTCCGCACAGGAATCAGCGTAAGCACAGATAAAGTAGCCTTTCCAAATGGATAAACAACGCCTCGGGACATGAACATTGGAATGTGCATTTTAAGAAAACTCGTCAAATGAACAGTGTAAAGTGTGCAACTAAGCAAATACATGCCAAATATGTAGTTAAATAATTTTTAATTTGAACCCGGGTATTGAGGAACAGAATGAACTTCTAATAAAATACAATCCAAATACTTCCCATCGTCACACGAAGATTAACTGAATGACCACTGCGATGAATTCAGAGTATAATTCCAAGTAATCCATATTTTAATGAACGTGCAATCTCCATTAAGGCCTTACAAAACACACAATGTTTTGTTCCAAGTAGACAGAGCCTATCCCTTCCCAAGCACTCCTAATCTTGCTTTATTGCCACTCGTAGGCAAGGATGTGTATGCTTCCTCCAGATCCCTCTAACTTCCTTGCTTTTTAGTCATCCATTTTTCAAGGCACCTTCAACGAATTATGTAGCTTAAAATGCTACTAATGTCTTCTACGAATGTAACGTAATGTAACGTAAATGTAATGTATCGAACACGTATTAACTCAAATTTAACACTTTTCATACGCTATTAAAATATTATTATAGCTGAAAACATGCATGAGCCACGAGTAGGTGAATGTGAGACCTTAACTATTATGATGACTACACGAATAAATTTTTATAAATAGATGTTTGCTGCTCAAAGTCCCAAATAGCCAAAACGTTTGATTGAAATAAAACACTTTGACCGTATTAAATGCAGTTTTATTCTTAATTATTGAAAAAATGACAAGTGCATTCCTTTTATGATATACGTGGTGTTACACGAATCAGCGTAGCGTGTTTTGGATCACGTCCACTTTCATCCAGTACCTACTTCTGGTCGTTCATTTCTCTACGTCAATTCCCTCTTAAGTTCATCAATGTTTCGTTATCTCCCTCCATGTGTTCCAATTTGTATATTCCTCTCCTCTCTATTCCTCTCTTCCCAATCATTCCACGGAGATTAGCTAAGCCTGGTATCTTCATTCACGGCATCTTCATTCTTTAATGACGAATTCTCTTCACATTAACCTGGTTTTCTCTTTTACATCCTTCTTAGTTTACGAAAAAAAAACTTTTCGCAAATATGTTTTGCATTGATGCCGAAAAGTACAACTTTCCTCGAGATCAAAGGTCACCCATCTTAACGCTGTACCCTCAAATGTATCAAGCCATCCTAAAAGGAACAGACTAAGTGTAGAAAAATGATGGTATAAAATGACGAAAAGAGTGATGACAACCCAGGATCCCGTGATGACCGAGTCAGATCCAGACCTCAAAACAACACACAGAAGGACGATGATGGGATTATTCGGCCTTATCTTGATTCCAAGAGTTGAAATGTTTCTGACTAAATGGTAATCCGAGATCTGCGCATATTCGGTTTCGTTTCACGTGCACCCAATCACGAAGGACGTGGAGGTAAACCGAATCGGAATAGCTGCGGCAAACAAAAAATCAGTCCAATTCCATTCTCATATAAATTCGATGCATTTAATTAATTAAGGCTCTAAATTGAATTTAAATTAAATTTTGAGGCAGTATTTTTTTTGCATTTTTCATAAATTATCCCAAATCAACATTCGATTACTCAAGTGATTAACAGGCAATTTAATCTGCAGAACCTTTTTTTTTCCTTTATTTCAATGAACCATCCCATAACAAATTACCACCCTTAGTCCGTTTCGTCTAAATATGTAAATTAGTTGCTCATGAAGATTAATGCAAAATTTGAAGAATATATAATTAATTTATTTTTCATTACCCCTAAAACAACATAGATGGTCTTTACATTGGGCTCTTTAACTATTAACTTTAACTATTAACACAAGCCCAGATATCCTTGCTCCAGGAAGTGAAAACACTCTCCGGGAGGGATTTCTGTGACCCTGGGATTGAACAGCGAGGGATTTACACCACCGCCACCGGGGCCGGCATACATTATATGATATTCCATAAGTTATTGATAAAGATGCACGTAATATTAGAGATTCAAGACACAGATTCACTGTAAATACGTTAGTCCGTTAGTCCGTTTCTACATCGCAAATATGTAAATTAGTTGCTCATGAAGATTAATGCAAAATTTGAAGAATATATAATTAATTTATTTTTCATTACCCCTAAAACAACACAGATGGTCTTTACATTGGGCTCTTTAACTATTAACTTTAACTATTAACACAAGCTCAGATATCCTTGCTCCAGGAAGTGAAAACACTCTCCGGGAGGGATTTCTGTGACCCTGGGATTGAACAGCGAGGGATTTACCCCACCGCCACCGGGGCCGGCATATATTATTTGATATTCCATAAGTTATTGATAAAGATGCACGTAATATTAGAGATTCAAGACACAGATTCACTGTAAATACGTTAGTCCGTTAGTCCGTTTCTACATCGCAAATATGTAAATTAGTTGCTCATGAAGATTAATGCAAAATTTGAAGAATATATAATTAATTTATTTTTCATTAACCCTAAAACAACAAGATGGTCTTTACATTGGGCTCTTTAACTATTAATTTAACTATTAACACAAGCCCAGATATCCTTGCTCCAGGAAGTGAAAACACTCTCCGGGAGGGATTTCTGTGACCCTGGGATTGAACAGCGAGGGATTTACCCCACCGCCACCGGGGCCGGCATACATTATATGATATTCCATAAGTTATTGATAAAGATGCACGTAATATTAGAGATTCAAGACATAGATTCACTGTAAATACGTTAGTCCGTTAGTCCGTTTCTACGTCGCAAATATGTAAATTAGTTGCTCATGAAGATTAATGCAAAATTTGAAGAATATATAATTAATTTATTTTTCATTACCCCTAAAACAACACAGATGGTCTTTACATTGGGCTCTTTAACTATTAACTTTAACTATTAACACAAGCCCAGATATCCTTGCTCCAGGAAGTGAAAACACTCTCCGGGAGGGATTTCTGTGACCCTGGGATTGAACAGCGAGGGATTTACCTGGTGCACGTAAGGAATTTTATAGCCACGTACTCCAACGAAACAAAAAAAATGCAAGGGTCGAACAAAAACACGAGGATACGGGAACTTGAAGCGCTGTAAAGGCACGCGATGAAGATCACAAAAAAACTAACTTCCTCAAGTAGAGGTGCACGTAGAACATAGGTGTTTTTTTTGTGCCGGCTTCAGGTTTACCGGCCAAAGGGACTGATTTACTGCAACCTCGGCACACATACCAGACGGTGACAAACTGAAGGATGTGCGCTAACAACGAGAAATCTTTCCATCTACGCCTGCTTCTCGAGTCACCGGACGTTGATTCCGTACGGGAGATTACCCAGGCGTGCCTCATTAACGCACGGCTCGAGTCATGAAAGACCTTGTGGTTTCCTTATCGGCGTAAATTAATCACCTCCTTATCCTCCTATTTTCAAAGAGCATGAAAGAATTGCTTTCGCCGAATTCAACGTCTGAAGCGGAAGTGGAGTGAACAAGACCTACCCTCTCTCTTTCTCTCTCGCGGTCTAAACCTCGTTTCCATGCTAACGAGTTTTCAAGTAATGAACCTTTTAGCTTCCATCGTCTGGAGTCAATAATGCTCCTAAGACTATAAGCCTAAGCACAAGAGTACTGGCTTGCAGGAAGCCATCCTTCTTCCGTTTCTAATCATTTAAGGAAGACACACTGGCGTCGTTAAAGGGTAGTAGAGTAAGCTGGTTGAGACCACACAAGGATAAGATCGGTTTTAGGTGGATTTTTTGGGTACCGATGAAATGGTGGAGAGAAACCCGGCATTGGTATTAAGTTGCGCTTACTAAAACGTTCCAAAGGACTCCCTCTTCAGTTTAACGTCTCAACCGACTTAAAAAGTACTTCCTCTTAAACACTCTTTAGTGTGTTTTAAGTGGCGAGTGGTATTCCGATTAAATATTGCAGGTGATTTTCAGGATTTGCGCCCAGGCCCTAAGGACGAGAGGCTCTTGATCCAATAAAACAATCTAATATCCAGAGGATTTGACTTAACTAAGAATTGGATAGTGTGCATGAAGTAGAAACTAGGTACTAAAACGGATCATGGTATTAGTAGCTAGTAGTTTAACCCAAAATTGGGAGAATATGGTTCGTCATTATCGGTTAGCAATCCTAGGATTGGTTTGACGCAGCCCTCCATTCGATTCTTCTATCGGCCAACCTCTTCACAAGACCGCACCTCCTCTCTTTTACATCCTTCACAACTTGCTCCATATACCTCATACGAGGCCTGCCTTTTCCAATCTTCCCGTTCACTTTTCTCTCAACGATTGTCTTCATTAGGCCATCGTGTCTTATGGTATGGCCGATTAGGTTGTCCCGTCTTCTTCTTAGATTTTTCAGCAGAGTTCTCTTTTCTCCCACTCTTCTTAAGACTTACTCGGTCGATCCATTTAATCTTCACTCTTCTGTAGCACCAAATTTTGAATGCTTCGACTCTTTTCTTCTCCGTTACTGTCCTCGCCCATGCCTCACTGCCGTTAAGGTTGGACATCCTTATTGTTTTCCAAACAACGTCCAAATAAGGATATGATTCCACTGAAAGTTCTGTATATGTCAGGAATTACTCAGGAGGAGAAATCAGCATCAGAGTGCAATATGTTTGCGAAAGGAAATACCAACCACATACCCTTAAAATTGGAATACGAAAGAGAAAGTTCATCTACACGCTGAGATTGAAATACGGAAGTCAATTGAGAAGTTCAGCAGATATTGGATGACATTAAACAAGCTTGGAAGTTAGGAAAAATTTCAATAGGACTTAAATCTTGAGGTAGACACTCATTAGCGGTGAGGCTTGGACTGTAGCCACTAAGAATAAAAGACTGGAACGAAGAATTGGAAATGTAATGTTGCAGTGTATTAATGAAAGCGAAACAGCCAGATGGAGTAGCAAACGAAGAAGTCCTGATAAGTGTCCTCATATGAAAAGAGGAGTCAGATATAAACTTTAAAGAGAAGAAAGGAAAACGCTACCAGACGGCCACATATAACTTACTACACTTATACTTACTGAGGTGCAATACGGTTTATATTTCTTGGTTGATTTTGATGAGGTAGAGTTCCGTGTGATGAAAAATTTAAGAAGGTGGGCCAACATTATCGGCCAGATCTTGAGACATGATGAGTCTTCATCTTCGTCGAATGAAAAATGAATGGGAAGACTGGCAAAAGAAGGTCTAGCGTAATATTTACGGAGTAAGTAATGAGGGACCTAAAAGAAAATAGTTGATTAAATTTGAAGAGATAAAACAATAAAAGTATCTAGTGGAGATCTGCCTTAAACAAATTTTCAGTCAGACAACTAGTGGTGGACATTTAAAATTCAATATCAAGTGACACGTATGTCTCTTACCTTTCAGCACATCAAAAAATAGAGTCAGTGACAAAGTAATTTGCTCCGTAACGACCATAGAAGCCAGGTCGGTTACGTGCATACCTGGCAACCGAAATATCACGGGTTCCCCAAGGTAGGGGAAATATTTTAGAGTATTCTGTAGTGCATAATGCATGTATTAACCCCTCAAATACTATAGATACTAACAATCTAGTTGCATGAGACACTTTAGTTGCTTGTTTGCATGTTAGTAGTGCATGCTTGGTGATCTTCACCCCCTGCCACACACCCTCGCGGTGGCTTGCAGGGTATCGTGTAGATGTAGATGTAGATGGTTCGCAACCCACGTGGTGGTATTGTTAGTCTTAGGTTAATAGTTAGATAAATGATCTTATCATTAACCCTCAGTGTGATGTGACTTAAGCAGTTGTAACACCTTGAAAACCTGATTATATCTTTCATACACACCATCCAAGTGCAAGGTGAAAGAAAAATAGTTTAAGAAATTATGCGCCATTGGGATGTAGGCGGATGTGGTGAAGAGTCCCTCGCAACAGAAACCAACAATTTGACCACGCTCTGAATAATGAAAACCATTGGATTAAATAACAAATGTTCATATATTATTAATTTTGCTCGTCCCTCTGTTGAATATTCACGAGAATGTAACCATATATACGCTGTGAGCAATGGTACATCATTTTGAATAACAAAGGGAGAATAAAAAAATGATTCTGCGGACGAATGTTGCAATTCGAGCGAAAGGATTAAATGAGAAACATGTGGGTTGAGAGATTTAAAAAAAAAGAAGAAGGGTTTTTCACACTTTGTGTAAAAAAAGGAATAAAATAAACTAGATAGGCTCGCAGTGAGAGACAGAGAGCACCACCACATGGCGAAACATTACGTGGAGGGTGGCGATCGGAAGGCCAGAGAATAAAGAGAACAGGATGAATGGATGAAAAAGTGATGGTATGAGTGTAGCGAGAGACTGCCGCGGTAAAGAGAACAATGAATTCCTGCCGTCAAAATGTTTTGGAAATTAATAACACAATGAGGTAGATGAATGAGGGGAGGAATATTGTAATCAAGCCTCCATCCCTTTAACTTAGCCGCATTAACAATTAATAATGCCTTTCATAAACGATCTAAAGGCACGATGCCATATTTTGATGACGTAGGATTAAATAAATTTAATGTTGCCATGGTTACAATCAATCTTATTATGCAGAAAAAAATATTGCTCAATGTGGTTTTCAGAACTTTTGGAGTTCGCAGCCGATGCAAGTATTTTTTAATTCGTAACATACAAGCGTAATAAATTTAAAATTGACCCTCTTAAACTCTGTGCCTTTAAAACTTTTTTCATAGGACGCTCGTGACTTTTCACTTAAAAATTATTATTTTTTTAAATCTTCATCAAAATAAGTAACCGTTTCTAAGATTAATTCGGCGCAGATTTCCACTTGATTCCTCTATCGACTAACATATTCATGTTTATGTATTTCTTCTCCCTTATATCCCTCGCCACCTGCTCCGTATATGCCATGCGAGATCTTCCTTTTTCATTCTTACAGCACACTTTTCCATCAACGACAGACTTCCTAAGATCTTCGTGTCTTATGACACAGCTCATTATAATTTTCCGTCTCTTTTCAAATATTTCATAAGGCTTCTCTCTTCACCCTATCTTCTTTGGAATTTTTCGTTTTTTACTCGTTTATTTTTAATCTTCTTTATTCTTTTCTAACACCACATTTCGAATATTATAGTCTAGTCCTTTCCGCGGCTATTTTTGTCCATGGCATCTTCTATAAAGAAGCATGCTGTGGACGTAAGTTCTGAATAAGTGCTTCTTTCCTTTCAAAATTGCATTTCCATTAGTGAGCAAATCTTCTTTTGGCGAAATATCCTCTTCGACTGGGCCATTCTACTGGCTGTTTTCTGCTTGTTCCATCCTTCGCCGGTTTTTCTGATTCTCAGAAAGTAATACTCTTTTGCATTTTCAAGCTTTTTCCCTCGGATTTGAAATCGGCCTTCCCCTCTTTTACTGCATAGTATAAACTTTGCCTTGCTGCCATTAACCTTCAGGGGATGACTTGTCAAGGCTTCCGCATATTAACTAGTCTTTCTTAAAACGTTTCCAACATTTGACATTAATAATATGTTTTAGGCAAATCGCAGCATGCTTAATTATACCCGCGGCCTCTAAGTGAGGGAATATATTGTGAATAGAATACCCAGAATAAGTTACAACTATTTCAAAATGAGCTAAACGCGTTTTCCGCAGGAACATCATCCTTGCTTTGCACTCAGTGACATAAATTTGATGATTTTTCCCCTCTCGGCCTCTCGACTACCAACTATTTTTACCTATTTAGAAAACAAAAAATACTGGCTGAACTTTAGTCCGAGCTTGCGCAGTATGCGTATCCATTTTTTTGTACTCTGGAAGACCGGATTAAACGGTTGACTCTGCAAACATTTCGAAAAAGGGAAAACGTCATAAAAACATAATGCATAATGCACATCTGAGCGAAAAATTCCATTCCACATGCAAAACACGCAGTATGTGCTATGATAGTTAATGCCAATTCTTAATCTATATTATTTCATGACTTCCGCAAAATATAGTGCATCCGTAATTTAAAATCAACAGGAATCGATCTCATATTGACGGAACTGCATCGATTCTTGATCTAGACATAAGATTGGGCTCAAGTTTCGCTATTAGATCGAGACATAGCTAACGAGGAGATCTAATGAGTGTTTTACGTGTGTGACCTCTGATCTCCCATCACGCAGGACTGGACTCGAATTCTGGAGATGGGTAGCATAAAGAAATAAGAGTCATGGTGGTCCCTACTTGACTGCCCCAGACAGAGTAGGTACTTAAGGTTCAGTAATACGTCCGTCGGATGAGACGTTAAACTGTCTACTACTTGGTGCCTTTCGTTAATAGAAGGGCAATGCCGAAGCCGAGTTTCTCTCCACCTCCTCCCCCTGAATTCCTACCTCTCCCAAAATACACACCAAACCTTAATTGAGCAAATGACGTAAGTTGCCGGGCGCCTTCCCTGGCAACAAAAAATATTTAAAGTAAAAAGTCCCGATAAAAGAATCGAGTGAAAAACTGCGTCAAACCAATCCTAGAATTTTTGACCAATGATGATGATAAGTAAAAAGTATACCGTCTGAATAGTTATGAAAAGGGAGGATCAAAATATGATAATTATCTCGCTAAATAGTAAAGTGATAGAGTTAGTGACCAGAGCATAGAGATCTGATCTGGTGATGAAAACATGAAATGTCCACCTGTGCGATAAAATATTTTAAGGTTTTCTTGGAAAGGGAGGAGGAGAACGGATCAGTTGTGGGAATGCGACAGGGCACATTTCGAGGCCTGCTTTGGTTGGTGAAGCTTCCATTAGCTCGGAGTAGTCGCGATTTTGATATTCATCATGGATGGCCGCACGGGAAGGAACTGCAGTGTTCCTGGGTGCAAGAAAACTCAGCAGACCACTCATACAAAGATCATTCCATCTTGGATCAAAGATTGGTAGATAAATATTTATCATCACTAAACGTCAAATCGTTCCCATGCGACAGGACACACCCAACTTTAAGATAATTTTCTGCATCTCATGCTTCCTAACCCTCATCATTCCATCCGAAATTTCCGTTCCGTACTCTACCCCGCTCACTCAACATAAATCCCTCCATCCCGTCCTTAAAAAAACCACTCTGGGGGTTAGAGTGGTAGTTCGAACCTTTACATCCTGAAAGAACTTCAAGTATAACATGCTGTCCATTAGATGGGACGTTGAACTGCGAACCGCTCGGCGCCATTCGTTAAGAGAAGGATAATGTCAACGCCGCATTTCCCTCCACCCTTTCTTGGTTCCCAACGAAAATCCTACCTTTATCCAAATGTTCACCCGGACAATTGGCCAAATTTAATTATCCAATGCCCGTTGCTAACAAACAAAGTGGCCAACGCATCTTGCTCTCGAGTGAATAGCGCAGCTTGTCAAGGAAAAATTGGAAAATCAAGTTCCAGACACTCTCCCACGAATCTGAGAAGAGCAGCGGAGTTATTTTTTGCCTCACTCTTAAGCGCCAAGCAATCATCACCGCTCTCAGTTGCATTCCTAATTAATTGCACTCAAGACATTCCACTTATACCTTTCATAGAATAGGATTGTTCCAAAAAAGGGAGTGAAGAGGATTTTATTCCAAAGAAACCACTTCGATACACCGTCAATTTTATTTTGACGTTACCTTAAAAGGATTGGACACTGCAAATGTTTATTTACCACCCCGTTTATTTTAATCGTTTATTTTACGCCCCTCATTGAGTATGCAGCCAGTGTATGGGATCCGAATGAATTAGGTTTGATCAGAGAACTAGACAAAGTGCAGCGTAGAGCAGCTAGATTCGTTAAAAGGTGTAAAGGTAGTGTTATTAGGTTGAGTAGTGTTTCAGAATTAATACAAGAATTAGGGTGGGAGTTTTTATTAGAGCGTAGGTTAAGGTACTATTAAATCTATTAGAGATTAAATCTATTAAAAACACCAGCGTATTATGCTAGATTCGACCAGCTAAATAAGATTAGAGAGATAGATTGTCGTACTGATAGATTCAAAGTGGCATTTTTCCCCCGTACTATAAGAGAACAGAATAGGCAGCATAGC
The DNA here is from genome assembly GCA_933228895.1 of Platycnemis pennipes. Classification (NCBI taxonomy): domain Eukaryota; kingdom Metazoa; phylum Arthropoda; class Insecta; order Odonata; family Platycnemididae; genus Platycnemis; species Platycnemis pennipes. The sequence continues at coordinate 67,279,386 of OW121852.1, forward strand.
AAAGGGATAGGTAGGTGAAATATTTTAGAGTAGTCTGAAGTGCATGATGCATGTAATAATCCCCTAAATACTATTGATACTAACAATCTAGTTGCATGAGACCACATAGTTGCTTGTTTGCATGTCGGTAGTGCATGCTTGGTGATCTTCACTCCCTACCACACACCCTCGCGGTGGCTTGCAGGGTATCGTGTAGATGTAGATGTACCAAATATGGCTAAACACGGAAAGTGACTGCAGATCGGTTCAAGAAGATAACTCAAGATAGAAATCCACACAAAAAGTATGATGCTCCATCATCAGTAACAATCCTAGACTTGGTTTGACGCAGCCCTCCACTCGATTCTTCTATCGGCCAATCTCTTCACAAGACCGTACCTCTTCTCTTTTACATCCTTCACAACCTGTTGTATATATCTCATACGAAGCCTGCCTTTTCCATTCTTCCCGTTTACTTTCCCCTCGACGATTTTCTTAATCGGGCCAATGTGTCTTAAGATATGGTCAATTACGTTATCCCGTCTTCTTTTTAAGGATTTCAGTAGACATCTCCTCTCTCCCACTCTTCTTAAGACTTCTTCGTTTGTCACTCGGTCGATCCATTTAATCTTTATCGTTCTTCGGTAGCACCACATTTCAAACACTTCCAGCCTTGACTTCTCTGCTGCTGTTATCGTCCATGCTCTGCTGCCTTATATTAGAATGCTCCTGATGTATGTTCTATTGAAATATGTGTCCGCACTTCCATGCTTGTATTTGTAGTTGTAAGCAGAATCTTCTTTTGGCAAAATGTCCATTTCGCCTGGGCAATCCTACTGGCAATTTCTCTTTTACTTCTTCCATCGCTGGTTACTCGGAACCCCAGGTAACAGAACTCTCTCACCTCTACAGGTTTTTGTTTTCCTCGTTTAACATTGGTTTTAGCCTCTTCCGTCTTGCTGCACTCCAGTATCTTAGTCTTCTTCTTATTGATATTCAGCTTATGTCTGGCCATTGTCCTTTCCATGGTTTTTAGAATCTTATTCAGATCCCTCTCTTGTCTATGCTATGAGTGCAATGAAAAGTGAAAAGAAATTAACAACGAACCTTTCGCTTTTCGGTCTTATGCACGACTAAATTCTTTACACAAGCTCGCCGGTTCATGAGAAAAATGCTAGGAGCATTGATATCAATCACAAGCCAAATTTCCAGTGGCGTACAGGAACACTTGAAAGGAAAATGAAACGACGAACCGTAGTAGGTTCGTAGTTCGATTCCCACCCAAATTCGGATTCAGGAGTTATGGGGTTTTTCAAACCATCGAAATTGTCTCGAATAGGTTACCAAGGAGTAACTGGTACAAACACGAATGGTTCACAAATTTGGTTTGTTTGAATCGCTCGTTACAGTCTCACTTGAACTTTTCTCATCCGGAGGTTCTATGCTTGAGATAGGTGTAACTCGAGTGAAAATAATGAGTGAGATTGTAATGATCGATTCAAAGGCACCAAATTTTTAAACCATTGGTGTTTGCACCACGTGACTTCTTGGTTACCTATTCAATATAATCACGACGGTTACAAACCCCTTACTTCTCTAGCAATTTTCAACAGTGAGAGTGCTCAGTCGTTAAGCGATTTCCTTCCCATTAATCTATATCAAACCAAATGCCAACTGAGAGTTTCGAAACTTTCCATAAATATTTAAGAGAAATATTCTTCGATATGGATTGGGAAAAATGTTACGGGAATACCAAAAGGGCAGAGATATTTGGATCCACCCCCAATGCGACTGAAGATCAACGTCAGGTGATTTAATGCCGCTTCAATTTCGATCATCTTTACGACTTTTGAGGCAAGAGCGTGACTGACGTTTTCAGGCACTTTCTGATTGGTCTCCATTCGGTAGTGACGCGCTTGTTTAGTGTCGGAGCTTTGAGCGAAGACTTCACCGAAATGTCGCCGCCAAGGAGGTTATAATGTGTCTGCGATGTCAATATTTGCAATAATTATCTTCTTGATCTGAAAAATCTCAGCTCAAAACGGTTGAAAACATCAGTCGTATAAAATAAGTGCCGAGAAAAGTAATTGACTCAATTATGTTGATTTACTTTTTCACATAATATACTGAATATGAAGGAATCTCGGCAGATGCGGTAATTTTTCATTGGCATAACGGTCAATGCGTGGTGTGTGCACCATTCCGACCGTCGGATAGGACGTCAAGCCGTAGATCCCTTGATGACTATCCTTAATAGTTCCTAGTTTTAGCCTCAATGCCGAAGAAAGTTCCTTAACCAATACCCAAGTACCCTCCTGTTTTAAATGAACTGTTATAAATAGCTGCCGTCACCTAACCCGAGAAAAACGATTTTGAATGGCTGAAACCGCTTATAAACCTCAAAGCTAAATTTAATATTCATGCGGCATTTCTGCAAGCGGCACTAGATATCGAAATCTAAATAACTTCCTTGTTTGCCACTTTTATCGCTTCATATTGATCAAATAAATAAAATTAGTAAGATCAAACAAAAGGTTGCCATGAATATTATTTAAAAAACATATTTAGTATTAACGTACATATAAAATGAAGCCATGAAAATATGACAACAATGTGGACAAAATAGCACCACTGCCAAACGAGGCTGCCGTTATCCGTTCAAATTAAAGTGAACTTTAATGCAGTTGACACCACCAGGAGATTCACTTTCATGGACGAATTAAGGTTCCTTCGGCGGTTAATGGGCCATGGATAATCCCAAACGAGTAAGGAATTTGAACACGACATAATGCTCTTTATCTGTAAGAGGTTCGAGGTTACAAGGGTGACCGTCCTCAGTGGAGGATTTGGTGCGTCGTTGAACATAACCTTCCTAATACCACTATTTTTCGTTCCAACCCGTTCCTTTTTTCTCTACGCCTGTTTTCCTCTTTCTCCCACCTACGCGTCACTCTTCACAGATTACGTCCTTGGAGATTATCCTATTTTTCAATTCTTGGACGCGAAAAACATTCTGCATTTTCCATTTTCACCTCAGGAGGGAATGGGACGTTCTCCTGCGGGATTGACGATTCGATTGATTACGAAACTACGCTCCCGTCATGCCTCACGGTCGGGAGTCGTGGGGAGCATGGTACGCCTTCCTCGTGACACGTGAAGGGAGGGCAGGCGAGTGTTTGGAGACGGGTTCACGCCGATTGGGCACACGCCCCCGTCAAGGAAAGTCGAAAGGTCGAAGACGGGAGAAGGAAGGATGGGACAAGGATGAGGAATTTTGCTGCCTCCTTAAAGTTCCCCTCTCTCAGGTTTGGGGTGAATTCTCCCCATCTTCATTGCTTCCCAAAATCATGTATGAATATTACTGCGAGTTATTACAAGCTTTCCACCCCAGGCTCGATTCCTAGTAAGCCTATGTATTATTTCTGTTCTCAACATCCCTTTTTCTCAACTAAAACAAAGCCAGTAACGATGAATAAGGATTAATTTATGTTTGAAGAAATATCTTTCTGCGTAACAATTCAAAAATGTCCCCATGGAAACGTCGTAAATAAACAACTAAGAGGAAAGTATTATGGTAACTGAAAAATTAGCAACTTCCACAGAGAAAAACGTTTATTGCGACCGGGTTTCGCTTTTTACAGAATCTTCAGGCTAGGTGCCTGAAGGCCTGAAGATGCTGTAAAAGGCTACACCCGGTCGCAATAAACGTTTTTCTCTGTGGAAGTTGCTCATTTTACAGTTACTATTATGTTACGTTTCCACTCAATCCTGCCTGAAACCTCAGAATTTGTAGGAAAGGATTAATTAACAGCAGAAGACATGTATGTTCCTTTTCAGCGTGCAAATATATAACTAATAAAAGATATAGTATCTTGTTAATTATCCAACGTTGATGAACTTTGTTATTTTTGTATATACACTTTTCTATTTAATTTCAACAACCCAACAAAATACTCAAAAACTGTTTTTAGGGAGGTAGGGGGACAATGTTGATTGGACGAAGTTTATCACATATTTTCTGGTGATAGAGATATTTCTATTCAGACAAGTGTTCACACTTGCGTTTAGAGCCCACAATTGAGTGTTTCAAGTCCATTATAGTGACCATTACATACAATATTAATCAGTGGATCTCATGGCGTCTTCCGTTAATAATATGGAAATGGCGACATCAGGTTCTATCCTTCCTTCCTCCTACTCTGTACTAGACAATTCCATCGTAACATCTCTTATTTACGCATCAAAAATCCAGGTTTTAGATTGAATGCAAATCTGTCGGACTTTTCTTTTGAAAAAGCTTGCATCTTTCTTTAATACGTCGCGTTCCTTTCCAGCCAGTCTCTTCCACTATAAAGGTAGTTGTTTCAGGCTTAATTTGGTGGAATATCATAGCGAAAGAAAAACTGGCAATTTTCCACAAGAATAAAGATATTAATTTGACCGGTTTCGGTGTACATACAATGCCAACGCCCGGACCGCTTCACCCCTTCCAAAGTGGACTTCACAGGATCTCTGCACACGGACTTTCCGGAGACCCTTAACGACCTGGGCCATCCCCAGGTCGCCATCTTGCTTGGTTTTACCCATCCCACCACCTTTCACCCCCTTCTCAATTCCCAATCCTTGTTCCCTCCAACCCCTCCATACTCCCCCTCCCCCCCCCCTTTCAACCTTTCCCTCCCCTCACTGCAAATTGTATATATACCGATGTTTGAGATTTAATTTTCACCTGAAGATGGTGTTGTACACCGAAACCGGTCAAATTAATATCTTTATTCTTGTGGAAAATTGCCAGTTTTTCTTTCGCTCTTCCACTATCTCCTCTTCTCTCATTTATAAGTCAGTACTCCGACCTCCGGGTGAGATGCATAGCTTTGGATCACTGATGATTTTCTTTAGGAAACGACTCTTCTTTTTAAGGACCCTAGGATTTTATCCACTCATCGCCCTGCCCCATTCTAACCTCAGAACTATCGGGCTGAATCAAAAATATTAGTGATTTCCAGACTGTTAATCAGCAGATTAATGTCATATCCAGGCAGTAACACATGATCGGTTAAGAACCTCTAGTTCTGATTCGTACGGCAACGAGAATGATTGCTTACAATCAAGAATACATACATGACTTCCAATCTTAACCCCAGTTCCTTCTTTAAATCTCCATCTACGTAATACCTGCAAGCCACAGTCGGGGTTTGTGGCAGGTGATGAACCATTACTAGGCATTCATTTTAAATCAATAGAGAATTAAGTTTACACTTACTACCATACGTGAATAAAAAAAATACTAGTCCATGCATGCACTTCTTACAAGCAACTGATAGTTTTAGTGTCACGTGTATATTTAGAATACTGGGCTACCATCCCCGAATCCGGGTTCGAGCCCCAATGGAAGCAGATGGTTTCATTCACCAAAATATTGGATCCAGTCACCGATTATCTTTTGTTTTCATTTATGAAAAAGACAAATGAAGGCAAAGGACCAGCGTAGGAGATAAAAACATGATTATTCGGCATAATACCCAAGCTTTTAATTTTGTCAGGCGTATGAGTTCACTATTTTCAATCACTAGAGCTATTCATTAGGACGATTTCTGTTGGCGGTGGGCTCTTCAAGGGGTTGATAAATTGTTACCGATAGCGAAAACGCGAAAAGATTGTTTTATATCCGACAGAAGTCCCTCCTTGAGGGATGCGTTGAGGTTATTTAAGTAAATCATTCGCTCCGTCGAATAGAAAGTTAGGAGCTGAGGACCCCTTTATCTACATAATACCCTACAAGCCACCGCAAGGGTGTTTGGCAGGGGGTGAAGATCACCATACATGCACTCCTTGCATGCAACGAAGAGATGCATTGCTACTACTTCATGGAGACGTGAGCTATACGATTCGTTAGGAGCATCGTATATTTCACCACTTCTATCCAAAGGGGAGGAAGCATTTGCGTCACGCAGCAATGATCGAAATTACGTCACAATCGAGAAAAACAGCAGCCGTGCCTTCCTCCTCCTCCTCCCCTTCCTTCTTCTCCTACTCATCGCCTTCACTTTCCTCCCAATTACCCCTACGCAAGGTTGAGCGAAGATGAGTCTTCCTTCCCCCCTCCCGCCCTCCCCCCTCCCCAAGCCTTTCCGCCCCGAGCGCTTTAACGGTATTCGAAGAAAGGGATCCTCATGTGGCGATCAAGGTTGTCGGGAAATTTTCAACGGAAAGCGAGTCGGGATGAATCCGCGTGGTCCGCTACACAGTAAAAGCGTCTGTGCCAAGCAAGTAGCAACCTTGGAGATACGGTCAACCAGTTGACCGTTTCCGTAGATGTCGCATAGAAATAACAAGCTTCAAGACGCTTCAACAGTATAGGAAATATTGCGATATCATCATCATAAGTTTCGAGGCAGGTTTGAAAATTAAATTAAAACTTACACAGATACGATAGGCGGGATTTGCGTAAGGTCATCATGATAATTGTGTTGATGTCCCAAGATCTGAGTTCAGTTTAAAATTTAGATTGTATCTTATGCGTATGGAAATTTGAGGCAGATTTTTTGGCCGATCAAGTCTAAAATATATAATTAAACCAGCACATTACACTCGATTCGATCTGAAAATAAGATTAAAGAGGGAGACTTCCAAGGAGTTATATGTTTGATACCTCTCTTCCTGCTTAAAGAAGATCATCATGGTGAAGAACATTTTATAGAACAGATAACTGTATTGTAAATAATCTGAGACGCATTTGAAAAAAATTCTTAACGCCACTAACTCTTCTTAGCCTCACCGTGAGTTCCTAATTGATTGATTTATAGCCTTCTACCCTTCAGAATACGTTTTGATGGAGTTTCCCAACTCTCTTTTGCATTTCATTCATCTATCATTTCCATCCCAATGATATTTTCCTCCTCAATTCGGCATACTTCCTATCCCCCTTCTCACTATTCATAAAACCCTCTCCCCTTCGTTCTCTTACGCACTGACAAAGTGTATTCTACCTCCATTAGCGTGTTATGCATGCTGATAATCTACGGTAATCTAACGGGTGCATATTTCATCTATGATCGAAATTTAAGTAGAGCGCAGTACGATTCATTTACACTATGTAATTTTTTCCGTTAATATTCACTCCAAAATGCCTTCTCTTATTGTTAGACTTCCTTTGTTGTTTTCTCGACGTATACGTTTAAGTTGTGGGAGAGAGTGCACAACCCTGTCTCACTTCTTTTTCCTTCTTGTATCTTCTATGCTGATCCCGATTTCGTCACCACCCAAATTTGCAACCTGAGGAGGCGTGCTTGAATAGTTCGAAATTTAATTCTGGCACGGAATAATCCCAAACGCAGTGCTTAAACATAAGACTGAGTCCTTAGTTACGTAACGGAATTAATCTCGAACGATTACAACACCCTCCCCCTGGTTTTCACTACAGAGAGCCTTCGATCATCGAACGACATCAAAATCTATTGATTCACCTCATTTCATTCCATTGAACAGGACATCTCATTTTCAATTACTTATACGAAGTTTTATTTGACAAGGTGCTCTAGTAGTAGCATTTACTTGCATGTAAGTACTGCATGTTTGATGATTTTTCACCATCTGCCACACACCCTCGCGGATGCTCACATGATATTGCGTAGATGTAGATTCAAGGTCATTTATATTTTTTATAACAGCTGTCCTCCAAAAAACAAAGACCCAGCCCAAAAGAGAGAATGACTTCAACTACGAAGCCATCGTCAATTTCGCACGGTATATTCGAACGTAATGAACCTTAATTAAGCATATGGCTTAACAGGCAGTGCTCTAATTTTAACGTTATTGCAAATCATAATTAGCCTACTTTCTAAAGGCTAAACAGGCAGTATTAAAAGAACCGAAGTGGGGCATTCATGGGGGCGGTTATCCTTTTCTGTAGATTGACCGAAAGAAGGACAAAATAAAACCCAACGTTTGAAAAGCGTTATTGCATGCGCAAGCCATGGATTTGTGTGCATCCATTAGTAGCTTTTCAGGCTAGTCAATCATTCAAAGAGATTAATTCATATCCTGGTTTTACCACTATTGGAATTTATCAGTATTAGCATGAAAACATTTTGGCTTTGCGATATTTGATGATATGGGTAATTTATCACACAGAATGTTTCATCTAGAAGTCGCTATGTGCTTAGTTGTTTAACTATCGAAAGCTCTTCGTGCCAGGATATTTTTCTTTGCTGAGGTTTCAATCAATTTGGAATTACGCTTACAATTAGTTATCCGTAACATTTGAGGTTAAATTGGAAAGCAAATAAAATGCTAATTGAATGCTGAGTGGTATTGCTGTTTTATCAAATTGAAATCGACTGATAAAATTAGGCACGGAAAATTAATTCAAAGCAACCTATGAACAACCGAACGCATTAATAACGACTGAAAAATATGAATTAGGAGCTCTATGATGAAAATCTTGGAGGTTATCATCATACAGATGATGACCTCCAAAATTACCTACCAATAATGTCCTGTTCTTGCAATGTTCATGCCTGATCCACCTCTGGAGGGGTGTGTTTGAAACCATCGGGATTACCTCGAATAGGTCAACGTGTCAATCAATGAGTCACGTGGTACAAGCACAACTGATTCGCAAATTTAGTGTGTCTAAATCGCCCGTTGCCTTATCATTAATTGTTTTCACTTGAGTTTCTCTCATCTGTTTCGGCTATAGAGCCCCCAGATGAGATAAAACACAAGGGTACCTACACAATGAATGAGGTAGTAATCAGCGGATTTAACACACCATATTTGCGAGCTATTCATGTTTATATCACGTGACTCCTTGATTACCTATTCGAGATAATCTCGACTGTTTCAAACACTCGACTGCTTCCCCCGCAGTTACTCTATAATATCTCTCTCTCTCTCTCGAACTTATCGTATTATCTGCTCTCCCCCATATTGTTCATAATCCTTTTCCGTTTTCTCCTTCTCTTCCGTTTACTCATCATTCTCCACTCCATTGGAGCTTTCTACTGTCATCATTACTCCTTTCTATAATTTCTCCACCCACTTTTTCTGCACCCTTGAAACTTCTACCAAGTAACATTTCCCTTCCTCACTATCCCAGGTTGGTTGTTGGTTATTCAGGGGAGGCGACCGACAGCTGAGATCATTTGCGCCATTTATGATAGGTGGGTATTTGGGTAATGGTAGGTGCTTTCAGGGAATGGAGTAAGGGTGGAGAGAAACTCGGCGTCGGCATTAGCCTGCTCTTAGGGAAAGGCGCCATGGGGACCACGGCTTATCATCCCATCCGATGGAATGTTAAGCCGTGGATGGGATGAAAGGAGTACTGAACTTGAAATGCCCTTCACTAGGCACTCAAGTGGGGAACGGTTTTACGCCGAAAAATCCACCACTTCGGGGAATCGAACCTGGACCCTCGGGATGGGAGGCCAGTACTCTAGCCACCACACCAACCCGATCCCCTCACTATCCCTACTTCCGAACCTTACCTTCTCTATTCTCATTTCCAAATCAACATCTCATAATCCTCCACTTCACCTTCGTCCCACTCTCTGATATCATAAACATGGAATGAAATCACACCGCGTAATATAGTCTTTACAAATCTGTTCTTCGTTTCTTCACCCATGGTCCCTGCCACATTTTTTCCTTATTTTCCAAAACTTTACTTGTCCTAATAATACAATAGTTTTTCGTTATCCCCTACTACTTTGCCCAGATGCAATTCAATATGCTGCCCAGACACGAACAAACACGGCTCTACCTGCTCTAACGTGTACCCGTCAACTTTAATAATTTTACCAATCATACTATCCCTAGAGAACCTGAATATTTCCGTGTGTAGGCACCTTAAGAAACTACGATATGATTACCTGGTATGCTCATTCATGATGCTTTCTTTTTCCTGAAAGGAGGGAGATATGTAATCAACGTGATCCTAGGGAGTTTCCTGAGGTAGATATGTGATAAACGTGTAAGCATTAATCAACCACTTACATTTAATCTTCCTCCATTGTATGAGAATGACCAAGAATAGGACACCGTTCTCTTTGAAGTGCGGAAGACTGCAGTATTCAGACAATGTTCCAGGAATATCTACACTCTTTTTGCTCGCGACTTAGCGAATTTTCTTTTCAAGTTCCCTCAGTGAATCAGGTTGGGATATCATTCGACAAAAATCAATGAAGAGAACTTCTCTACACAATTCTCCCATGATGAAAGAAGAAAAAAGCCTGCATCGGATTAACTTGAGCACAGTCGTTTTCCAGCGGATTTAACGCATGTGGGCACGGCCCACACAAACAGCGACTTTGATAGAGGCTCCCGTTTTGGGATTTCCCTCTAAGTCCGCATCTCGGTTTATCGATTTTCCACTGACACTCTGATTTTCCTCGATCACCTTTCTCATAGTAATCCCTTTCAAAAATCTTAAATAAAAAACCGCGGTTTGAGAGAGAATAATATTCCCCTTATATACCCCATCGTAAATTCCTCCAAGGAATAAAAACTCGTTATAAAGAGTTTTGATTATCAGTAAAGATATAAGGTTACCTGCTTAATACCCACTGTTTCATTGATTGGTATTTGATTGACTGTTTACCACCGGTAAAAGTAGGTTTGAACGTATTTATCCGAATTTCATTCATTTTACGGCTCCTTTCCTACACTATTTCCCTCTTCAATTCAAAATATTTTTCATTTCCCCCCATTTCTCTCTTCATACTATCCGAAATACCACTTGTCCATTTATTCTCCTTTCCGCCCATCGCACTTTCTCCATTCCCCTCTTCATCCATACTTCTAGGTTTCCAAAATTTCTGCGTCCTACTTCCCAAGAGCCTATCATATGCATACATAGCTATTCTCAATGTCAAACTCTTCACTGACCTTTTTTTACATCCCTGATCAGGGTTCTCGTCAGAAGTTATCTTTAGTTGGCCAACACCTACTTATCTACCGCAACTTTTCACCTGATATCATCACCACCACGCCCACATTGAAACGATATGCTAGCCATGTATTCCAGTTATTCAATATCGTAAATTATTTACTTAAAGCACGGGAATAATTTGGTCAGGAGACGAGATTACTAACTTATAGTTCTTAAAAAATATTTGTTTTTTTTCCTGAGGGGCCCCAAGCTTTCAAAGAAAATTATCGATTGGTGGTCAGTAACTAATTGGCAATCTATAGTAATCACAGTTCAATAGCAATAAATTACAGATCACAGTAATACGCACTATCTGTCAGTAATTTCAATGGTATGGGAGCGTTAATTAACTAGGAATAAAATTAGTACTGCTTCCTTAGTAGTAAATTTACTGACAGAAAGTGTTTGATCACCACTCATCAGTAAAAGTGAGTTCAACCCGAGGGTTGGTCTGGTTTGTTAGTATAGAGCGCACCACCGCAAATACGAAGCCGAACGGCGATTGAAATGTACACATCAGAGTAGAGGGATAGGTTTCCCAGAAAATAACTCCACATGGGTTTTTCCAGAACACAGATCAGTAATTATTTACCAATGAGATTTTAATAATTACTGTTGAGTGCCAATTAATTAATAACCACTTGGTGATAGTTTTCTGTACGGGAGGGTTCGCGGGACCACGAGCAAATATGGTTTTTGGACTGGAAAAAATATAGTAATCCGGGAACTGAATAATTAAATCAATCGATACATAAAAAAATATCATTTTATGATTTTTTTAATAAAGAGAAGTAACAGGGTGAATAAATATTTTCATAATATTCACTCTTCCTCTGCCCAAGAGGACCAACGAATTTTGGAACCCGGAGCAGGAGCCCCGCTTGCCCGGCTAAAAGGTTGACACTGTTTTCATTGCAAACCGCGCCAGGTTTTGGGTATGAAATGCCATTTTTGTTTGAAATTAATAAGTGGCGGAGAACAGTATTTCGGAAGCGCCCGGGTGCAAAGCGGACAGTCTCGTTGTAAACTCCCAGCTGATGCCTTTAGGCACTAACCCTAGGCGTGTGACGCTTTCAGTGCCAACGATAACTTAGTGGGAAACCGCATCTGGCAACGTGGGAAGGAACGGGTCACCATAGACCGGAATGTATAAATTTCACTCGCCCCAGGGCTTACAATTAGTGAGAGGTGTCACCTCTCTCCTAGCAACCTCCAACCTACAACCACGCGTTAGCAAAACTAGGGGATGGTAATTGCGAAACGGGAATATAATTGCTTGCTGCTACTTCGCTCACATTTCAACATGAAGAAGGATACGTATAAATTGAGGGTGAACAGTGCACGTAGAGTTAATTTCACTCACATGTGAGTGTTAGTAACATATTGTGTTTTAGGGAAGTAACGCAGCTGACAAAGTACGTGTAATTGAAACCCGATAAATATAAGACTTTTTTCACAGAAGGGCATCCCATAAGGCAGTTGAAACAGCTTATCGTTAAGTTTTAAAAAATAATGGATAAATGATTATTATGCCAGTGTTTCACCGGTAGGGGTTAAGATCAAATAAGGTAAGATGTTAGATAGTCATGAAATATTTCAACTTTTTATTTTTTTATATGATTTTCATCTTACGTTCCTACCTCTCATAATCCATTCAAATTGTTAATTTTCTCTTCCATCCAATGCAATCGGACGAAAGCCCTCGCAGCTTCAGTTCCTCAGTGATACAGTGGCAAATATTTGTCTGATTCCATAAGGGAGGGAGGCCTAGAGAGTGCTGGTGACATAACAACACTCTTGAGGCAGGCATTAAAAAAATAGAAATTTATTTTCCCATGACCTCATTGATGGATTTAGAATGCAATACATAGATTACTGAATCGCGTGAATCCTCCCTGTCCAATGACAGGTCATTTTTAGTGCTTCTGAGTCCCAAAAATGAAAATTACCCCTTTAGACTACTAAATTACCCATTTTTTTATGCCCCAATTCGATTACGTAATTATGTCCCTATTAAGGATTCTCAGAATTATTTACACGTACAAGAATATCTTAAAGACCCTACCTTAAATGAAATGAACTAGATTTGATAAGATAAATGAAAATGCATTGGGATGAAAGTTGGCAGATAATGAAACTTACGAATAACTTGCGGTTGAAGAGCAAAATTTGAGGTTATGGGGAGATCACAAAGACATATAATTCTACCCGGCATTGTCCTCAACATAAGCCAGAATTCCAATTAAATCCAAGAATATTTTATGCGGCATGACGACCTCTGACACAACTCCATAAGAGTAATTACAAATTTAGCTTAAGTAGAAACCTGCAGTAGAAACGGAAAGGATTAGCTGGAAGGAGTGGAGAGGAATACAAAAGTAAATAGAATTAAAAATTATAGGCGAGAAAAGGATTATGTTCGCAGTCATTAGAAGGCAACATATTTGGAAGATAGACGCAGTATAATAATAAGTTTATTTAACCTGGGCTCAGTGTCATAAAGAGCACGTATATGTTATACTAACGGTAATGAACATGTCAGCATAATAAATGTTAATTATGACCACGATTATGCCTCATGAGCACATGCAATAATGTACGGTAGTTATAAAAGGTGACGAACCAGACAGTCCAACAATGATATGCATGAAAATACGGACATATGAAATAACTAGATAAGTAAATGATCAGGCATATATGACGTTTTCGGCACAGCAATGGACAAAAATTACATTGTGCCACTGAAAAACTTGAGTTTAAGCACGATCTTATAATACTACTCTTAAATCGTGAATTTAAGCATGACTGTTCACTAGCGAGAGAAGTTAAATTAAATTCGAAAAATTACGAACTTCGAAGTTTTATTAGACTATTTGGAAAAAGATTCCGTAACCTAATCGCCCTCATCAAGAGAGAATCGTAGTACTTGTTGGGTCTGTGAGAAGAATGGCGAGAGGTATCCTTTATGGCTATAATTCTTCAGTACGAGGTTTGTTTACGGAAAAGGTTGATAAAATATTTCGGCTCGAACACTTTGAGTTGTGTAAACAGGAACTTTGGAAAGACAAAAGAGGGTGAAACTTTTGGCTCAGCGCGTACAAATGAGGTAAAGAATGCATAAAGCAAAAAAAAACTGTTCTCAGATTTCCGCTTGAGAATTGAAGTTTCTGTACGACCGGTTTCAATACTTTACACAATTAGCGTGAAACCAGGGAGCAATAATGCCGTAATAAAACGGAAAACGCCCAAGAGGTTTTCTTCTTTCGTGATGCTTGAGTTTCACCACTTCCATAGTGACAAGGATATTTTGCTAAATAATATTTATCCTGAATGTAATGAATGCAGGCAGATGATATTAAGTTTAGAATGAATTAACCTAAGAAAAAGCGGGTTGAATAGGAGGGATGAAAAGAGACGGAGTATGCACAAGGTCTTGCAATACCAGGCAGATTCTGCTCACAAGGATACCAATGATCCTTATGCGGACCTAGGGGGATAAATAGAGCATTTCCATGATACTCTCCCCAACTCAACCATTCCACTGGTTTCTCTCAAGTTGAAACCGTACAATCGGACTCGGCAGACTCAACTGCATATCAAACTGTGTGAATGCGGGTGAATGTCATATCCATGCAAATCCGTATTGGTGAAAAATGAAAAGGAATTCCATGCATGAGTACAAACGGCCTGAAAATGAAAATTTTACTCTGGATACACGCCGTGGAACGACAAGAACGCAAAACGCACGGTTTGCCCTTTGAATGGCAAAACCCTAAGGATTTAACGAGCGGCGATTTAGTGCTCAGCAATGTTTCCACTGAAAGTTCCAGTTACTCCATCACTCGTTCATATATTAAGTCTGTATAAATTCATGTTCGTGGGTAAAGCATATCACGATGACCATAATTACTCTCATTAAAACCAAATGGTTACCAGGGCCACCGACATTGCTTACAGAAAGATAATTCCTCATCACTGGTAGATTTAATCCATCAAATGATTTTTTATCAGATTCTACCTCATGTAGTGACTGTTTAATTATTATAAAGTGATGGAAGATTCCTCGAGCGATCATTATTACACAGGCCAAACACGACGAACACGACAGAGCATTAAAATAGATGGCAACTCGTTTAATAAAAATTGCAGCCAAAAAAGCTCTCCTCTCAGAAATTAGGTTCCACAATAACTTGCATGTTCATTGAAGTTATGCGGCCCATGGAATAGCAGCAGTTCTACGTGATAAATACTATGATCTCACATTTTCATCATAGAAAACCAGTGCAGAAAATCACTACGATGACTTGAGAGATGTAATTTCATATCAAACTGTTACACTTATAGCATATTTTCATTTTCTCTGGCGAATAAATGGCAGGTTGCAAGTTTATTGTACACTATTCAGTAATTTGGTTTGGGATTTTTTCCCGATACATTTAGGATTGAATTTCCATGCATTACTACATGATGGTTTTTCCTCCAATTGCAATCCAGACATGATTTTATTTTCATGTCCTCCTTAAAAACCACAGCATAACTTATTTACACTACGCTTTTTCTTTTATTCATTAACATATTTAAAATGTTATTACTTAGTTATTCGTTGATAGAATAACTAAGCCTTTAGCAAATAACCGCAAATAACCTTTAGTAACGATGACTTATTTGATGAGGGTAGGTATTTTCAGGGAAAATTGGAGAGAAACCTGATATCAGTATTAGTCTGCTATCAACGATGGTCGCCAAGGGGTCCACCATTTTAACGTAACGTTTGAGAAATCCATCCACGAAAAACGTCTCCGATCTATTCTCTCTCAAATAAGTGGGGAGAATTCATTTCTGAGTGGAAGTGGAAGCCATATTAGAAATAGAATAAAGTACTTTTAAATATAGCCTTAAGTCCTCCGTGACATGAGATAATTTAACCGAAGAAGAATCTATGAAATCAAGAAATACTTTTATAGTGCTATGATTGATAAAAAATGATCCAATGATGAAACTCTCTGAATTCTATATTAATTTATGAGATCCATATTTGACGCAAAGTGATTTGTGAGCGATTCTGCCGAACTAGAATTTGAACAATCCAAAACATAGGAATTATATTTCCCACGCTGCATCTTTTTACCATGCACAATGGACCCATTTCCTCATCAACTGACTCATAGGATCTTCGTCCCTTGGTGTCGCAACTGAAAAGGGAAATAACTTTCTTTCGAAGAGGGAAGATTCACATTTCAAAAATATGTACTTTTAAAGACTTAATCAATGCATTAAAAAACAAGTCAGGATAAGTTGTGCAATAATGCATACTCCTAATACACTGTATCATTAAGATGCATCATGGGTTGACAATTGAAAACTTTCATTCAACATACGTTGTCCATTAATGGTTAAACTGAGTAAGCTACAATTCAGACACTTCGTAAATTATTACATATTTTGCAACCCATAAAATTATGGATGATTAGAGATGATCTGGTGAAAAAGGGAAGAAAATTTTATACATGAACTAACATATCCATTCATTTATCAGAATATATTCACGCCACGGCTCTTCAACACATACGCCTTCGATTTGGTGGCGCAGGTTAATTTTTCCATCTAAGAATTATAAAATACCCAGTGAAAAATTTTTCATGATGCCCAATTAAATGCTAATTAGCATGCATTAGATAAACCCCTGAAGCTCTACATTTGAGTGATGAACGATCGAGCAATGTACGTCAATAATTCAGATTTCAGTAATAATATTATTAAGAATTCATTTTCCATTTGTGGCGATAGAGAACGTTCGTCAGCTAACATTGAAATTCGTTCGCAGAAGTAAACGCAACTGCAACTCACGCCTGATTACAAGAAGATATAAACTCGGCAACTCAAACAGGTTTTCCAATTAAGAAAGCACCTCGGGGGTATTTATTCTTGACAAATACTCATTCGGATTTTTTCGTCTCGCACGAAAGTCTTTTGAAGACTTTTACAGAATAACATTTACTCCATTTCCTCGCGAAATTTCGTTAAAACGTCATGGGGACACGAGTTAGATATAGTTCGATCCGATGAAAATTTCAAAAGTTGTTACACCTTTAAAGCTCCTGAGTAATGAGGCAAAAAAATGGAAAGCATCAGATATGTTAGATTTTAATTACAAATTGTAGACCCCATACACAGCTTGGAGTTGCCGTTGAATCAGCCACCATACCATTATTTATAATGAGAACTCCAGCAATTACCTGTTCAACAATGGGTCATTTAAAATTAACCTAATTGGTTACAGCAATCTCCCTGTTCCATTCCGCAAGTTTAATTTAAATTACTTAACACTAACCGAGGAATTCACGTATTCAGAGCAGGACGAAATGAATTACTACAAAAAAATACAGCATCAAAACGATAAAAGGGTGAAAGCACCTATTATTATCACAAGAGGCATTATTTCTGATTACCTTCATCTCATTTATGGTACGTGATGTTTTAGTACAACGTGAGGAGTAACTTGTTTGCCAAGTTTTTCATTAAATTTTATCATTCTTTTAAATGAGAAGGACATTAACGACGATGCGAGATGAAATACAAATAGAGCTGGAGTCGCCAGAAAATTTTTCTTAAACTTTGATACAATGAACAGAAGGGAGGGAAAAAGAAGATTTAATAAGAGAGTTATAGTTATTTCTTACACTTCAATAGGCTGGAGTCTTAATTTAAGAGCCTATTCACATTTTCCTTTGTTGAGGGTAAAAAGGAAGGAGTATATTATTAGGTTTAATTTTCAGGACTTAAATCATGAATGGGTGAAGGAGGTTGGAGAAATACGTAAGACAGCATTATGTCCCTTGAAAAAGTAGCGGAAACCAAGAAAATGCCAAGAAAAAGTGAGACACGACAATGTTCTTCTCACGGGTACGAAGCCAAAAACATTCAACTGATGATTTTATTTAGGGCTATTTCAATAGAGAAGTACTTACACACAGGTTATAATATGTTTTGCTTGGAAGAAGGATGGATGTGTGCGAAGCAGTAATGGGGGTGCTATTGAGAATATGTAATGCAGCAAAGATATCTATACTCGTTTCGCTGTAGTCGAGAAGGTGTCTGCTGAAGAGAATCTTGCGTGGGTGTGTAAAGAATAGGTTGGGGTGGATCGTGGGGTGTGCCGTGGATTGGTAATGAACCGAAGACCAGGACTCAAGGGAGAGATGCGAGTCAGGATGAGAATGGTAAAAGTACGATAGACAGAAAGGAGGACGAATGAAGAGGTTTTAAATATAGAGGGGAAGGAATGAACGACTCAGGTGTAAATTAGAAGAAGAATAAGGAAAAGCAGGTGGTAGGGGCGGTAGGATACAGCAAAATCGTCAGCATATTAAATGATCGAAGGTAAGTGGAAAAGTTGGAGAGAAAGTAGGCCGAAGTAATATATAATCGGAAATGAGAGTGAACTAAGAGTATATTGAGAGGGAATGGAATATTGAGTGATTCAGGGGAGAGGATTTTTGCAACGGAGGAATAAAGAGGTGATACACAGTGGTTCTGCATATTGAGTTAGGTGGACTTTACATAGAAATAAGGAGAGGCACGTATTTGCAGGTAATTATTTGAGGTACTGTCAATGATGAAATTTAAGAGTGAAAAAGACGAAGGTAGATATTTCTTAGTACAGCCGGGGTTTATGGAAAATACAACATGATGATGAAGGGAAGACCTCACCATCAATCATAGCAATATATGTATTCCTATTCATTACCCTATCAGCTCCTAACCATTCACCTCAGCTTTCTATCCATTGGAACAGTCGATGAGCATTTCATCAAAATGTCCCAACTTTTTCCAATGATTTGAAAAAATCCTCTTTGGTACGTAGCCGGGTACATCAAAATATTAATACGACTGTGGACTTGTGTATAAGCCTTTTGTGAAAAAACTGTTAGATTTCAACAGTTACTGTTGAATTTCAACAGTTGGCCCAATTTTCTGTTGCATATTTACACAGTAATTATGGGAAATAACCGTTGGCCCAAACTAATCTTGAAATTTTTAACAGCTTTATTGCATAGGAAGGAAACACATCAATTGATCACTAATCTGGGGTATTTTTGTTCACGAGTTGGAAGCATAGACGACGCTAACCTCATAAAATGGTAGAATTAAAATGTGGTTCTAAAGAGAAATTATGAAAATAAAACAGAAGCATCGAGTCACAGACAAACAAGTTATGAGATGAATGGAAGAAATAGAAGGCTGATGAAAATTTGAAAAAGAAGTGGGGACAACCACTAAAGGTCATACCACGAGATATGATGGATTCATGAAGACAGTCGTCGAGGGAGGAAGAAATAGGATTAATGGTAAATATATGTCCTCGAATAAGATATAGCCAGTAGGGGAAAAGTGTAAAAAAAGAGAATTAAGTCAATATGGATAACTTATAAATCAGGAGGATCGAGTGGAAAGCTGCGTCACACTAATCATAAGATTGATGACTAGTGATGATGAGTTCAAAAAGTAATTTATTGCTTTAAATAATTATTCTTAACGAAGAAAAAGAGCCGACCTACCACAGTATACATCCTGGAAGTCAGTCTGGTTGGTGAGCGTATAGCTCACCAAGATTGAATAGAAACAATATGTGAAATGCATACACCAAGCCAGTTACTTTCCTTGTGACGCTTTTGGCTTCCGACAGATTATTCAAGTCCATGCTTCCGAGACAAAACATTACATCGTTTGGGTTCAGCTAACGTCGTCAAAAAGGTCTGCCCTGTATTTGAACCCGGAACCTCGGGTCTGTAGCTCAACGCTCAATGGACAACAAGAATGTAAAATTATACTAATATATAAAAATGGAGTGGTGTCTGTCTGTCTGTCCGCTGGTTCTATGTTCGTTACGCATCTCCTTAAAAACAACTGAACCGATTGTACTGAAATTTTGTCGGATTCTAGCGCATACACTAGAAGGTGCTATAGGCTATATAAAGAAAGGCTCAGGGCCCGGGTTCGATTCCTGGCGCCAATTACGTATTTGCATTGGTTTAAATGGACTTTTTCAATTTATGGTAGTGCAAGAGTTTTTTTCTTTCAGTCAGTAAAATAATTAAATATTAATCGATTTCTTTCATTCTTTTTGTATTTAATGGGAAAATGTTGAACATTTCTTATTCTTTTAACTGATTTACACTTGATCGTTGAAGTTTCTGGTAAATGTGTAATTTACGTTGAAAATTACGGTTTTTTTCGGTTCTTTTCTGAGCGTTGCTAAGGCCTTTGCCATAATCGTCTCCGAAATGAAATCATCGTTAGAGAGGGATGGCAGAAACGGCACCATGATTTCAGCGAGGATATAGGAAGGTACTGAAGGCATTGTAGGCTATTCGTGAAGCAAGGTCAGCCATATTTTTTAGCACAAAGATACGTGCTGACTACTACCGCTACTCACGGATTTAGAAGGTTTGCATTCACTTACAATTAGGAGTATTTAAATGACTGCTTCAGCGGTGTTCATTGTGAATGATTTATTTTCTTTACGGGTTTGTGTATTTGAACTGACATGGAACATGAAGAGAAGATAGGGAAGGCTTTCAAAATTGTCGCACATGGAGATAGCTTGAGATTTGAGATAGTTTAACAAAAACAAGGTAAAAAATTCAAATCCCAATGGGGCATAATGTCTCATCACGTATCCGTAGGATGTTCACTGATTCCATTGCAAAGATGCTAAAAATGTTCGTCCAAAAGCGATGAAGTAATTGTTCTTTTCGTGAAGATATTGAAAGGTACTAAAAAAGGTAACGCAGCTAATTCTTGAATCTAGATGGGCTATTTAGTTCGGAAAAATCATACGGGTATACGTTTCGCGCTACTCCCAGATCAAGTAGGCTTGCATTCGGTAAAACTAAAGGTATTTATTTAATTGAAAGTTCCTGCGGGGTTCAAAAGGTGAATATTTTATGGAATGATGCCGTATTTTGAAGTGGACCGCTTTCAAAATTGTTGTATTTTGAGACACAAGAACGTTATAAGAAACGTAAATAAAGTCATATAAGTCTTACCAAAAATAAGAGTAGCAAGATGACAAATAGTTGTGATATAGTTATACGTCAAATATACAGTAGAAGGTGTAAATATATGCAACCGAGCGACAAGTACCTGGTAAAAGTGGGCTATATCTGTACAAGGTAATAAGAAGAGAATTTTCTCTTATTGCAATAAAATGCATTAATACATATCCGTAGGAAGTTCATTGACGCCACTGTCATGAAGTTGGAGAATTGAGACAAGCATAACTTACATAATAGGCTAGAGGAAATTTTTTTGCCGAAGAGGCGGCTGCTATCATTCCAAAAAACCGAATGTGGCCTCATTGCCAACAATATTCTTATGCATCCCCGTAACCTCCTTTGTTTCTTCTGGCCTATAAGTTTTTTAAATAAAATTCTTATTGTTTGTAAATTCCCAGGTATGAGTTCAGGCAGTAATTAGATGTTTACATTGGTTTAAATTATATTTATGGTTCCGATAGTGACTTGGAGTCACAGATAGATCCATAACACAAGTTTATAATCACCCCTTCGTGAAAACTGTTAAACTTTCTTAATAGAATTTGTAATTATTATATTTCTCCCTCCCGTTGAATTTCAACAGGCACCTTCAGCTAGTGTTTGATATTTTATCTGTGCACGGCGTGACTATTTTTACCTATAAAATAATTTGCATAGGCCAGACAGCGTGAATATTTTTACAGCGTGAACTTTATTCACCAGTTGGTTAACTGGAGGTGAACCCGGCAGGGTTGATCGGAATCTAACTGATACCCTCTGAACATTTTTACGGACAAGAATTAATTTATTTTTTCCAATTATCAACTGTATATAAACAACCAACTACTCATTTAATAATGGATTCGCTTCCACATCCGTCGTATCCTGCCAGTGACATAATTTTCTACGGGGTCAACGCTAAAAAAAATTGACAGCAGGAAAACTATAAAATAGCAGAAAAAAGAAACTCGCATAAATATTCACAAACGTTCCCAACACTACTCAACCTAAATAAAAACTAAGTACTTACTCTGCCATGAGCAGCCGTAAAAATAAAAATAACACCAAACTAGTCATGCATTCCTATGCCAGAATCTTTTCATATTTTACTCGTCGACAATTTTTGAAGATAAAATATTTTAAAAAATTGACAATGCCTCGAAGCATGAAGGATAAAAAATACATGCAAATAGATCGTGGCGGAACAATAGGGTAGTTTCCTATTATTTTTTTATTGTCTTGATCGAAAGTTTATAACCTCTGGAGTACGTGTTTTAAGCCGTTCGATTTTTAAATGACGTTAAGTATTTTTCCTCATTAATTAAAAAGTGAAAAAAATCAATGGCGCGAAAACGCGCCGGCAAACTATTGCATGCCGGTTAATCCTACGCGTGACGTCAAACTATTTCCTCTACCTGCCACCAGGTAGTGCTGCGGGCGCTTCCAAATAGACTCCGCACTCCGTTAAAGCTTATGAACAAGTATTGGAGGCATATTTATTCCGTTAATTAATTATAATTAACTTTTATTTATTTATTTAACATTACTTATGCAGTTGATTCATTTAAAATCAGTTAGTATTCCTTTCACAAGCATATCATGTAGTTCGCCTATCGCCGCACGACCTTCACGCCATGCTTCGTCGTAGCAGAAGACACAGCGAGCAGGACGTCCTTGAGCCTATAAAATGACTAATAATACCATGTTTAACTGAGAATTCTTTTCCAACATTGATAGTTTTTTCAGGTTAATACTAATAAATATTCACTAGAGCTAAGGGGCCCTGAAATACAACGGTAAGTTCAGGAGACGAATTTTCCTATGCTTCGCAACGTAAACTACATACCTGTTACGTCAGCATGAAGGCAGCGCACCCCGCCATTTCAGAGCCTTTTCAAATGGCCATAAAATTAACATTTCATTCTCTAGTAAACTGGGATTTCTCAATACAAACTTTTTGCGTAAATTAAATACATTTATGGCAGGGCACAAATCGCAATTAATGAAGTCTGTTTTCTTTGATGAAGGAAACTACCCTATTCCCTCCGGCGAAAATAAAATTAATGGATGGGAGACGCGGGGATTTTTAAACGCATACACAAACCGGTCCCAGAAGCGCGAGCCGTGTACACCAGCTAACTCCCATCCACGAAGCCGGTCATGCTCGCCGCAAAAGCCTATTGCTACTCCGTGGCCCACTTGGTGAAGGGGGCTTATGATTCCGCGGGAAATAATCAGCCCTCCAGCACCGCGAAGGGAAGCTTCTCGTTTCTTTTTACGACGTTCATTGTCCCCCACAGCCACCCCTTTCTGCTCCAGGCTCACTCTCGATCCCCAGACACGTTTACCCCTTCAACGAAAATCCCACCGACGCCATCAGGCGCCGCGGACCGAAACGTAAAAAAAATTTAAAAAAAAGACATGAACGACGGATGAAAATGCGGAAAAAAATACATGAAGGGCGCATAACGCATCACGCACACCCGTCGCGGATCTGGGAGGGTAACCAAAGGAAACAAAAGAGAGCGATAGGGATGCGGAAAGGAAAGGTTTTTTTTATTTTTTTTTAGGGGCCGGAGGGAGAAGGGAAGAATGCGAGATGATGCACTCCGTGAATAAAAAACGGGTGTGGCAAGTGATTCGGCAATTAAAAGATCACGTGACGTGCACGATTTCACTTTCACGAATAACCGCATACACATGGATACATTCGCGCACACATTTGCATGCCTTTGTCCTCCTGCACGAGTTAACCGATTCGCACTAGTCGAGCCAATGAAATTACGTTTTCCCAGCAGTTATCACCTTGCACTTCATATGCGCGGTTGGAAATATTAAATTATTACATGAAAACGTATAAAAAACCCTGAGTTTGTTAAATGAACAATATTCGTGTTCATAACATTTTATAAATAAAATACTGCTCAGAGATTTACAAGAGAAGGGTGCCCAACAGTTTTAGTTATTTATTTACCCTGACTTTTCCCTGATTTCCCTGACCAAAATTTACTACTTGCCCTGACTTTTGAACCATTTCAGGGTCCATTTTTTTGTACAAATCTGCATTTTCCACAGTATCTTTGTGCAAAATGCTGTTCCTGGCATTACAGGAAGAAAAATTTATAGTAAGAAAATCATAAAAAATTGAAAATTAGAAAAAAAGACATTTGGCCTCATATCAAATCTTGCAAACAAGAACAGTAAATCAATTATGGAGATCTGTAGGTTCGATTACAGTATTAGACATAACTCTTTGGACCTTTTGATGATGTTCCGCTTTTCAAGTGTTTCTTTTGTCGTCTTCTTCTCTAGCTTCAACTGTTCTAATTCCTCTTCCTTTCTCTTTCTTTCCACCATCTGGAACTGTATTTCATTGTTACTATCCATTTTTACCTGAGCCGCAGCTGTGCCTATGCTGATCGCCTCACCATGTCCTTAGTAAGTATGATGGATTTGGCATCACCATCATGATGGGAGATGTAGTCCCAAATATGATGAAGCCCTAAGTATCTTCTAACATGTTCTCTACCATTATGTCTTTGTTCACGGAGAGGCCACTATCGACAGCTTAAGTAAAATCTTGACACAATGCCAAATGTCTCTGCAGTCCTATTTTTGCCCATGGCTGGGAACAAAACGTGATCTAAATTGTATTTTTCTCTGTCAAACCCTCCTAGAGTTTTTCTAAGCGCAGTTGTGCCATCTAGAAAAGTATAAAACTGAATATTTGCATATTCAGCCTGAACTGCAGTGATATGTTTGCACTCCATTAATATTGTCATGCAAGTTTTCATGGAACGCTTGCACTTCTCAGGTCCACTGAGCGTAACGGATGGTTTAAGACAGTGCACTGTCTTACAAGTTTATATTTCACGGGACTTCTCTCTCCATAATCTTCTCAGCTGCATGGACTAGAATTGTCCTACACTCATTTCGAAAAAGAAGTTTTTTTCAGACACGTATGCTTAATGTAATTCCTCACTAGCTGCAATACTAATTTCAACATTCTTAGCGGTCATCAAGGGGGTGAGTGGAGGCAACAAAGCTCGTGGCTCGAGCTGCCGCAAGCCACCTCCTCATAGCCAACTCAGTGCAGGCTGCTGGCTCAATAGGGCATTTCACCGAAGCTCGAAACGGAAGGAATGCGGGAGAGAGGATGCTGGCAGGTGACTCACATCCACCGCTACGGTATCAGAGCTATAATCAGAGCCCATTTAGATACGCGGGACACTGCTTTATCGTGGAGGCAGATGCCCACTCAAATCAAGGAAAGTCCATTCCTTAATTAAGGGCGCCGAACTTTCTCTTTTACGCCTCATTAAAATTAAATACAATTAATCCCGGGTCCAATAGTTTTTCTTACTCACCTTACGTACAGAAAAGTGCGGTGCAATGATAGGTTCAACAGTATGTTCAAATTTTTTTACGAATTCTTACAGTAGGATTCTATAGGCAAGTTGTGGTACAGACTAAAGGTACTGAGGGAATTTTTACCTTTCCCAAAAACGCTAAAAATATGCACAAATAATCCCAGCTAACTGAGGTAGGAAAGGTAAGTAAAATCAGAAGCTTAAAATTACTTAGATATAGGCACATCATAGAACACAGATGTATAAAATGTCCTATACCCGTCTCCTCGCATCGGTGCTTCAGTGGTAGAATGCTCGCCTGCCACGCGGGCGACACACATCTTCAAGGTGGCGCGTAGTGTTCTTAGTAGCCTTACAAAGACGCCCTAATATACCTCCTTACCGCGAGAGGTCTCCTCATTGCGTTTTACATCACTATATATGCTAAAATGAAGGCTTCCACGGAGTGTTATCGTTACTGTTATTTCGGAATTCCTCTAGCGTAGGTTGCTGTTCCTTGACGATTGTTTTTCTGCATTGCACCAGGCTTCTTCAGGAACGAAGTGATTCCAATTCCTACCTGAAGAAGCCCGCTGACTTGCTGGAGAAAATGTCGTCAAGGAACACCAACCTAGAAGCCGAAGATAAACATTAATCAATTTGTAATACATCCCTGTTAAAGCAATATATTCCACAGAGAAAAAAAACTATTCACCTTGACCGGAACTCGAACCCGGTCCCCCAGATTTCCGATTTGAGGCTGCTTTGTGACATGATGTCAAGTAGTCCGTGAACATCTTATTCTTTACAACCTCTATAATTTTAACAGAGTAATAGGCCGTCTTGGTAGCTCAAGTGGTAGAACACCTGGCCGGAAATCAGGGGGGTTCAAAGTCCCGGTCAAGGCGAATGATTATTTTTTCCTTGTAGAATATATTGCTATTCTGCAATTTCGGCGGGTAACACCGTTAAGTTTTCTCGGCTAGTTCGCGAGATATGACTCCCTGTTTTAGCTTAAATTACAATAAAATGATATAATTTTCTAACGTGCTGATCGGGCAAATGACTGCGGTACCCTAGGTGTCTCATATGCGAGGACCAAAAGCACTTGTACGCGCAACAATTCATTCTTTCTCCTGGTTCTTCTCCTATCCCATCCCCCAAACTCTCTTTTCACCCGATTCCGCCATGTCTCCACCAAAAAGAGAACGCTGCCTGAATAATCATGACGGTGACCGGCGTCAGATACCATGGAGCCAGCCTGCGACCGTTTGAGTCCGTCTTTTAATGGCCGGGGCCACCTGCCTCCGTGGATTTTATTTTTCAGCGGGAGAGAGTTTATGCACCTATTTTCCCTACGTCCCCCTCACAGAACAGTCCGAACTGACGCGATCCACGGGGTTGATCCATGGTATATGGATATTCGAGGGTCGCTGGCTCCGCGTTGAGAACACATGTGTAAAAGACGTGGTAAAAAAAACAGGCCAACGGCAAAACCTGTTTCCTGCAAAACAATTAAATCATTCCTATGTTATATTTTCAGGGGCAATGAACGTGGAAGGAGATATTTTTACCCCCTATATTAATATTTTTCCACCGGTTAACATATATCGTGAGACAGCATTCCAAAAAGCTTGAACTTCATAAAATATTACAATATGAAGGAAACACTCTGAAATAGCTAATTTAAAAACATACGTTATTTTCAAGAGAAGTGTGTATAACTTGGCGACAGGGCTGAAAAAACGATTAACGGACTAAAAATGGACCAGGCGAAGAGAATTTTCAAAACGCTTCACACCAAAACTTTCTGATATACCTACATTGTGCCAATTACCTTCGTATTTCCGCCATTCCCCGCATTATATCTTTTTTCCATGGGACAGCCTATTTGCAACAGCAAGCCTGTTTATACAGCAAGTTATTTGGAAGCCGAAGTTTATAAAAACAGCAAATTCGGAAAACATTGGCTTTCAGACATAGACATACTATAGCCATTTCAAACAAACATTGGCAAATATATAAATAAATAAAATAATTCAATCTCACACAATAATTTCAAAACTCGAAAGAACAAAAAAAACGACAAGAAACTAAAATTGGAGCCAAAATTCTCAAAAAATAATTTGACAAAAACCCCAAAAAGAAATAAGTTCGTTTTGATATGGATCACAGTCACCGGATCATACCTAAGCACTTACATAATCATAAATACTTTTCAGTATTTAAGAACAAAGTAACATAAAAGCTACTTTGCCCCACTTCAACTGTTTCATATTTCCACGATAATGATACACGAACAATGATCCACGAATAATAACTAAATATTTCGGAGTCATAATTCTCTTAGGTCTACGTAAAACTCCATGTTTATTTAAAATAAAAGAAATACAAAAATGATAGTGCTAACTATTTCGAATCGGAGGTAAGTTACTTGTGATCTCTCGGTAAGGACTCGAATTAATTTTGGCATAGACTAGGATTATGTCTAATTTTGATGCTCCCAAAGCTTATCATGAATTCTCGACTAGTCTACCATAGTAACGGCTAGCGAATTGAACTTCAAGACGTATTTGAGGGTCCTGGAAAATCATCCCAGCCCAACGTTTGCGCGTCATAGGATATCCACAGGAGACAAAGTGTCTGAAATTTTCCACAAACAGACAGGTGAAGTGAAGCATGTACTGGAATGGATACACATAATAGTTTACCACATGCAGAAAAAAAAGATTTTGCTTGATTGATGTCATCAATGATACTATTCCGTGTATTTTTTCCACATTTTGAGAACCTTAAAGGTTTGGACACCATATTCGGCCAATTTTAAAGTTGGAAATTGCCCTGTTTTGACGTCGAAAGGCAATCTCATTACACGGCGTGTCAACAAACAAATCACGGGGCCATGGCAACGGTTGCGTCGAATCGAAGGACAAATGACAGATAGTCCGCGTCGGCCTTGAATGCCGACAGAATATCGCTTAGGGTCCATTTGCACGGCCGAAACAGTCGTACTAATTTCAACCTTTTGGCTCGATAGAGAGAACTTGATTGAGGGAGAACTCCAAAGATTAAATGAAGGCTACTTACCCCGCCAATGCCACGGCGCCATTCACTTTCAATTCCACCAGGCTGACCCGTTTGTCCCCGCGGGAGTGGAAATCCATTAACTCCGACCGTAGTTGATACTGGTCCACCGAACGAGACTCCCTGGAGGAATTTGAGTCTTCAGAGGACGATACCATGTTGATACCTGAGCGAAAAAAAAATAAATTCACTTTTCAATTTCCAGCACTAAATCGGCTGCCGATAAAATACATTATGTCTGGAAAATTGGTGGTATACCTAAATTTTACGAACTTCAGGGTATCGGGTCGGTGAGGTGACTAAAATATGGCTTGTATTCCCGAAAGCCCGGGGTCGAATTCCGACAGTAGCGGAGACATTTTCTATCGGTATACCCAAATGACCGGTAGGTGGAGAGTATTACTAGTTCAGTACTTAGTCCGTCGGATGAGCCGTTAAAACCGTGGACTCTTTGATGGCTTTCGTTTACGGGCAGGCTGATGCGAACGCCGGGTTTCTCTCCTCCCTCCCTCCGTTCCCTGAAAAATGCCAACTCTATTTACCTATCATTTATCTATCTATCCTGAACGGCGCAAATGACCTTAGCTCCCAGCCGCCTCCCCAGAAAAACAAAATAATTTACGTATGTACCTCAACTGATTAGTTTACGTCTAGCCTGAACTATTAATACTCATGAAAATGCAACATCTATGGTCTGATCCGCAAAAGAAGAATCTACTTTCACCAGTAAATATAAACTTAGAATAAATGAACATGCAAAGGACAAAAGAAGACGAAGTGGGAAGTTCGTGGGAGAATGGGATAATAAAGAAACTTGCTGCAAGAAATTAGGAGGCAGATAGGAATTTGCAACAAGTATAAGAGGGGAAAGAGGTGATAAGGCGGTTCTAAAAGGACTGGTAAAGACACAGCTGGTATAAGTTGGAATGAATGAGAAGTGAGGAAAACGAAGAATGAGAATGGGAGTTTTTGATAGAATAAACATGGTAGAAAATATGTTTATCTTTCGAGAGAAATAGGAAGGGAAAGAAAACATTCATGAAATGGAGGGATAATGTAGCAAAGCTGATTATGATTTCTCCACCAGAACATTTACCACCTGGAAGTAAAGCAATCATCATAGTCCGCTTGCCGAGACACTGACCTTCGAGTAAGCGACCAGTCTCGCGGGATATCCTGTAATACGAGTTTTAATGATGAACTACATCATCATCGTTCAACAATCCTAGCATTGGTTTGACGCAGTCCTCCACTCGATATGTATCTCTCGAGACTTCACTTCGATGAACTACAACCCTTCCATAATTTGCGTCGTCAAATGAAGGGGACTAATCGACATAAGTAGGTACTTGTTGAAAATAGCCAGAAGAAACAGGTTTCCGAAACCGGGAATCGAACCACGGACATTTGGGTTGCCGGACCAATGCGTATACCACCACGCTACCCAGGATTCCTGATCCGAAATCCTAATTTTAGGAATATCTATGGGAGCTATAGGTTTCATTGGCCATTGCGGTCCAACAAGAATGGCACTCACAATGAGGAACTGGGCATCAAGGAAGCCACTGTCCACGAGGATAGCTCCCATAAATCATCGAAAAGAGCAATATGCCACCAATGTAAGATGCAATGTTGCCGTTATGCAAGGTAAGCAAGTGTGTTGAAAATTGTCAGAGGGTTGTTGCGGTAAGGGTTCGGCGACCTTTTCCTCAAACAATTTTCAGTATATTTGTTGTGCATAGCGGCAAAATAAAATCTTACGACATATGTAAGAATTTATAATTACTTATATAACTGATCATAGATGTTTTGATTCACACAGCTCCTCTCCATGTTCTGTGATTAGCTAACCTCTTGACAATGACACAAAAGTAACTAGTTGCCACTTTCGGGATCTGCTGCGTGCGATCTGCTGCTCTGAGAAATGATGAATGGCCCTGCAACGGTCGCGAAAACTTGGACGACAATGCCATCCACACAGCAGATACCGAAAGTGAGAACTGGATATTATCCAAGCTGCGAAAATCTTGGATCAACCAGCACAAAAGTGAACTTCATTATTTTTTCCTCACCAATTGTACATACATTATTGAAGGAATAAAAAAGTGTGGAATGTTTACTTTTGTGGTATCATGTCCAAATTCCACAGTAAAGTCGCCGAGTGTTGATTTTAACCTCTCGATGTTAACATGTTATTTTGTCCGCAGCTTACACGCTAGCTCCATATTCGTATTTTCCTCGATGACTGCAGTTGCGACGTCAACAGTACGCGTAATGACCCAATGAAGACATGTCTTGGGCATTGGACCATTCTATCTTTTCACAGTAAGTTTCTACCTATAACGTATATTAATTTCGTTTCGTTATTTTTTCACTTTCTCTTCTCCTTCCTATACTTATTTATCAGATTTTCCCTTTCATTTCCGCCTTCGTTTTTTATAACGAAAGTTTAAAATATTCCCATTCTAGCAATTCTTGATTCTATTCCATCGGTCAAATTTTAAAATTTGTATCTAAAGTTTCAGTACAGTGCGATAATTTCTTGGGAGGAGCAAGGACAATCATTAACGCCACCTTACCGGCGACAGTTTTGTGCGTAAGGAAGGCCCTAGCACCATAGCGGAGCCTGTTGAAGCCGCAAACAGTGTAATGCACCCTGTAATTGAAACATAATTAATTATTCTTCGCAAGATAACCACCTAATTTTGCTTATTCAAGGGAATCATTAGGTATGTGATTCATAGAACTTCCGGATCTACATACTTTCCGGAGCGGACTCCAGACAAAGGTCCACACAGTGTTCAACCCTTAGATCCGAAAGGAATTAAGTAAAATGATGACGTTGATGATGAAATGTTGATTGAAGTTATGGGAATCCATCCATTGAGTACATAGGAAGCAAAGGCATGAAACAATCTGTGCAGAGCATTCAAAAGGTCTGGGCACTCTGTAACCTCAAATCAATAACAGGAGAGTGGCATGAACGCGATCCCAAACGGAAGTTATGCACCTAAAAAACAGCCGTAGAGATCTTGACACAAAATTCTCACATGTAATAACCTTATCGTGACACAATTAAGTGTGTAAATGGTACAAAACCACAAGGAGAAACAAGTCGCCCTACCAAACAAACTAAAAGAAATATTCTAATACCTCACAAATCGCCCTTTGAGACACCAAGCAGAGTGGCGCAGTGGAAGCGTGCTGGGCCCATAACCCAGAGGTCCGTGGATCGAAACCACGCTCTGCTAACATTTTTTTCTCCTTTGAAAATTTCCTCATTTTGTAACCTTTTCATTCGCTGCACATACATTTTACTTTCGCACGTTGAAATACATTCCTTACTTTTTTATCTTAATTTCAATGTCGTGCGCTCCTCAAAAAGAGACGGCCACCCTTCTCTTTAAGGCATGGCTCTACGAATACAGTCAATAAACCTGATTTTTAATACACATTACTGTCGATAATGAAGTATTGAACCCGCTATAATCGGCTTAATAGCTCGGAAAAGACAAATGGGATTCGAAGGCGGAAGTAGCAGTCATATCCACAACTCACGACAGATGGTGAATATTTTAGGGCTAGCGCAGTGAAAATTATAAAGCAGAAGAACAACAGCAATTCAGCATGAGTAAAGTTACTCCAAGTTAGAGTGTCCTTGGAGTGGAAAATATAGTTAATCAAACGCTTAACTCAGGGCGAAAGAAACGCAGTGTTCAACAATAGAATTCAAGAATTAACAGGCTACATTACACTAACTCCTGAAAAATGAAAGAATTCTGGCATTCAATAATGATCCAGTTCATAGAGTCATTGGTGCAATATCCCAAATGAATGACGCAAATGAATTAAATCAATTTGACAACAAATAACATTTGAAGGCAATGAGTTTGGTTATTATTCACCTTCATATTCCTCGAAATCGGTTGCAAACAAAGTGTATTTTTTACCGCGGCAAATATTTCTTCTTCCCGCATCACCTAAGAATCCTCTTCGAAAGGAAAATCCATATGCGAGATTAGTATTCATAAGTAAAGCTTAAATGCCAGTAAATAAGTCGACTAGAAATTCTATTCTTCAAGTAATGCCGGTTGCGCTACACCCTCAGTCTACCTTCACAGGTTTAGGAATTCACGCATAAGCTTCGCGTTGTAACAGCGTTGTTGAGAGTGGACGCATGCCCGTTGCAATGAGGATATCACAACATCTTTACAACGTGCTTTGCTGTGTTACGAATGCACAGTCGGCTGCGAGAGAACGTAAGTTGCAACCACGTTTTCACTACAGACCTACAACACGCATAGCCGCGTTACCATTGCGCTTCTACAACGTTGAGTGAGGACGCAGGCCCGTTCCAAAATTTTGCTCACATCTTTATCATTGTAACGTCACGAATGCGGTGCAACTGCGTTGGATATAAGTTATATTGAAAGCGCGTCGTGACGACGTTGTGGACTGGTTGGAAGTCTGTTACAACACGTTTTCAACTTACAATAGAATCACAACGCGATGTGTTGTGCGGCTGCTTCGTCAGGGAACAAGTAGTCTGTTATCCTAACCGTGACAGTAAGTCGTGTTTCATGGTATTTCGTAAAAGGATATAATTTTACTCGAAATAGAGTGAATGTGATTTCAGAAAGTTGTCTTAATTCTATAATTAGTCTTACTTATAATTTTCTTACTTACTTCTTCTTGTGAAGGTACATCTGAATGCGCCATATCCTAAGACACGATGGCATGGGGAAGAAAATTGTTGGGAAAAAAGCGAACGGGAAGAATGGAAAATGCAGGCCTCGGATGAGATACATGGAACAAGTTGTGAAGGTGTGAAAGAGAAGAATTACATCGATATGTTAGCCGATAGGAGAATACGGTGGAGAGCTGCATCAAACCAATCTAGGGACTGTCGACCGATGGCGACGATTACATTAAAAATTAAATTAAGCTTTTCTTGATTTACTCTGCAAATCTAAGACTCCAAATCCTCTCTTACAATTAATATTTTGGACGTCACAAATATCCATGCCCCAGGCAGTAAAAACCCTCCCCGGGCGGGATTCGAACCCGTGACCCTGGGATCGAAATGCTTACCCCGCCGCCACCGGGATGATATGCCGCGGCGATGACCACACACCTTTTCGGCGGCTCTCAGTGTCATCCTTGGATGTAGATGAAGGAATTATTCGGTACTAATAACACTTGTATATCCACGCAAGTACATTACGACTACAAAATGTAAGGATATTGGTTTCACAATGTGCTCTTAGATCCGAAATTTCAAGCCCCGATAAAAATAATCCCTCGTGAATGCATCGAACCCCAACCTCCCTTGGAACAATTTGGTACCACCAAACAACAAGCATACGAGGCAATCACAGACTTAGTAACACCGAGAGGAAAATCATCTTTTATTTCATGCATCTGGTTGCGAAAGGGAAACACACAAATGTGTTTGGGCGATAAAACAATCAAGTTTTTGATTTCCAAAAGCCAACAGCGAAGACGCCCAAACATTGGTACATACATGCAAAGAGAAGGTAGGCAGATGTCCCCACAAGACACTTTCTTTCCGTCATATAACACAAACCTCTCTCCCTCTCCCCAATCGCCGCAATGTGTGTCAGCGAAAGAATGCGGTTGTCGCGGAGAGGAAGCAAGCGCGCCTATATGCTTGCCGGTTGTCTCCGTTTTAACGTGAAACTCTTGATCGTCCAAAGGAAGCTGTACCCTTCTTTATTTTAATCGAACCCAGGCACTTCTGTCTCGTAGACTAACGAAGTTTAAATACGGATTAAAATACTCTTAAGGCTGGGGCACAATCAGCTTAAACGGGTGAAGTGAGTCGTTCACGGAAACGAGAGACGGGAGCTGTTCTCTAACGGACACAACGTGCGTACGCGACCCTCAGGAAAAAATTGACTAACGCAGGCGCAAAAGGGAATCCGTAGCGAATATAAACAGGAGGTAATAATTAATTTTCAGGACGGCAGATGTACTTAAGTACTCCATGCCGTTAATGAAGTTACCAGATCTCTTAAGGAGGTTCCACTGTGACTCCGCGATTCAATATCCCGTAAAAGAGCTATGTTATTTAATGAATAAATACCGATCCAGAAAAACACCTATATGGAAAATCATCTGCAGGGTGATAACGCATACACAATAATTGTATGAGTATGCTATTTTATAGCGCGTTGTAGTTACATTCTATCTTTTACAAGCTCTTTTAACTCATTTTGACTTCGGAAAATGACTGACGTGTTGTTGCCACGTTTAATTTACAAAGTGAGGATACATGCTCAATTCCGCTAATACGTATTCTAAAATAGGTTAAATATTTTCTTACTTAGTTTTAAACTACTCCCTTGCAAATACAACTCTTTGTTTTGAATTTTATTAATATTCGTATTTTTGAAAATTGTTTGGCAACAATGACGCTGCTACCATTTGGAAGCATTGATATTAATTACACCATATCAATAACCAATAAAATATTTAAATGACGTAAAAAATATAAGAAGGATCTTGGTAAGGTATATTCCGTAATTAAGACGGTAAATAAGCTTGTAAGCACGTTCCGTCACAAGGATCGTTGCCAATGATAACAACATACTGTAGCGCCACTTTCACGTAACTAAGGCTTTTCTGCTTTTTTTCGAGCAAACATTTATTAATATCAATTAAACAAGTGTGGTAAGGCGAGCACTTTTTTATAATGCTAAATTCTATGTAAAATCACGCATCTTATATTAGTTTTTCGTCAAAACGACATTTCTCCTTAGATTATTAATCTGCAAATATTACTGCAAGAGCCATGCTCTGCCGTATAGCCACGTATAAAATATCTGATTTTCAGTGTCTTTTTTCTTCAAATATATTATGGTAAGGCCAAATTATTTTGTTGCCAATCGATAGAAGGGGCAAAAAATGATGTATTCTGACATTTTCACAAAAATGACATCAACTTCATAATTCGGTGGAGCCACCTTAAGTTTATCACAATTCACAAGATATAATTCGTGAAAACCATTTTTTATCCTTCCTAATCCTTCAAATAGATTTAAAATATAATGGCAGCACGGCATTAACGTAAAATATTAACGTCAGTCATCTATAAATCGGTTCTTGATTTTGGCGTTTGAGATGTTCCAACTGTTTTACATGGCCATGCCTGAAGGACACAGATATATTTTCGATCATTGTGGTGGCGTTATAGAAGAAAAATTATGAGAAAATTTATGCAGCTACTGGCATTCAAGGAGACTGATAAAAGAGCTGTAGAATATTGAATAATGCGGAAAATTTTTAAAATAATACGGGAAAACTTAATCGGCCATATCTTGAAAACATGATGGTCTGTTGAAAAGTCGTCCAGAGGAAAAATAATGGGTAGAGTGAATAGTTAGACCTCGCATGATATGTAAATGGAGTAAGTAATGAAGGGTGTAAACACAAGAATTAGGTACGTTAAAAAGAGACGAGCAGACCTGCTGCCTGCTTTGCAGGCACTTTTCATAAGCACTTCGTATGCAGAGAGAAGGAAATGGCTATTTTATAAATAGAGAAATGTGTCCCACTCTAATTACCCTATATGTTTCTGTACTTTTTTCTACAACATATTTTCATTATATGTTGTCTCCCACTCTAAAAAACCACGTTTTTTGCATTTTTCTCTGCACCACAAACTGCTAAAAATCCAAAACTGCTACCAAATCATACAGACAGAGAATCCACACTCAACGCACCAAACCTCACTTTTTTTAGCTCAAAACTGGGCAGAGAACAAAACAAAATGGATACAGAATGACTGACTGACTGACAAGCTACAACATTAATATATATTCGAATTAACCTGCTGATTTAGCAACAAACATTAATACATAATAAACGTTCTATAGCCTTCTTTCAACTATTAGAAAAGTGCCTACTTCAAAACGCCTAGCTTTGAAATTCACAATTCATACACAATATTGGGACCGGTAGGCAAAAACTGTTTTATTTCACTATCTGCACATCGAAAACGCCAATTAATATTTTCATACTTACAAAATTGATTGATGAAACTAATTCCACTTTCTTCAATTGCTTCAATCCAATTGTTGTCCCTTTACCAAAAACATAAACACATTTACTTAGCAACGAAAAAAAATTTGCATAGCAACTGATTTCCCATGTTAAAAGATTGGGAAAAAAACGATTTTTCTCTTGCATTTTTCTCTACATCACAAACTGCTAAAAATCCAAAACTACTACCAAATCATGCAGACAGAGAATCCACACTCAAAGCACCAAACCTCACTCTTTTAGCTCAAAAATTAAGAGAGAACGAAACAAAACGGATACAGAATCTGACCGAATACAAAATACTGACTGACACGCTACAAAATTAATATATATAGATGGTATTTGACAGGAAAAATCGTATGGGGATATGTATGATTCATGAATAGTGAGTAGATATCCTGTCTGGTTTCAAATAATGATATTTTATAACATACTCAACCACATTCATGTGTATAAGAGACATTTACTTCTCATCGGTCCGCCTATTTCCCGGAAATATTGGCTAAAGAGGAGGATTAAAGAACCATGGGGGAGAGTTCTGAAGCCCTTTCCATCTCCACCCCCAACTTTCTTGGGCAATCCATTCCTCATTGCACAAAGTTGAAGATATGAGAGCGAGCGGAGAGGGAAGGGGTGGAGAGAAAAACACTATTCGTTTACTTTCAAGAAAGCGAAGAAGGGGAATTGGGAACGGGACGTATTTTCCCGACTCCAGGCGACGCAAAGGCGAAACAAGCTCCGGGGAAGAACCGCGACAGTCTGTTGCGGTAATAATTGGTGGATGGAAGGGAGGGTGTATAGGAATTCCGAAAGAGACGTCACATGCCGCGCTTGCGGGACTGCAAAGGTTAGTGGGACCAAGCGAATTGTGACGACAGCTGGGAACAGGTACTGTTAATGGTAGAAAGATTGAGGGATTGCTCACGAATAGAACAGAGGCGACGAAGAAGACAGACGGCGATCGTGGTGCCTAGTGCCATCGACAATAGTAAAGTGGTAGTCGTTCAAGGTAGACAAAGGACCTGTAAATTGCGGCTCTCAAGCCACATGTGACTCTGATGCAAAACCCATCAGTGTGTTCAATTCTGTTTCTGCACTAATAGTCACCTCAGCCCGGGAGAAAAGTACAAAGATGGGAACGAAAGGAAAAAGAGTAAGGACGGAGAGAAACTCGGCGTCAACATTAGCCTTCCCTTTCCGAAAAGACACCAAGAGGACGTCCCATCCGCCGGACGGAGTAGTGCACTCGAATGTTAGCCACAAAACACTGAAGTAGGGGCCGTTTTGCCAATTAAAAAGTACCTTCCACTTCTACATCTACGTGATACGCTGCGAGCCACCACGAAGGTGTGTGGCAGGGGGTGAAGATCACCAAACATGCACTATTGACATGCAACAAGGATATCTAATGGAGACATGCAAGATAAAAGGGTCGAGAATAGTTCCACTTCCAAGATTCCAGGCCTTTTCTGGCGAGAGGCCAGCAGTCTAACCACTACCAACCTGGCCCCCAAGTGAGACTGAAAATGAAAATAAAACTATCATAGCTTCATTTATAAAAGCATATACCGGCATCATTTCACGAATCTCAGGAAGTTTCAATTTCTGTTCGTAACTGGTCGTTTTTAGCGAGATTTCCGCGGCAATTTTAGCGAGATTTCATTTCATCAATCGTGCTGTGGGGAATTCTCGCTAAATATATAACACCGCGATTGAATATATATATATAACACCGCGATTTCTCAAATTTTTCTTACACAAGAGAAGGATGAGGAGGTACAGTTTAAGCAAAATAATGTATATCTTTTGCTAGTCGGACGTATAATTGTTAACTGTTAGAGCTACTTCATCCGATTCAGTTCAGTATTGAAAGCTCCTTCATTCGCATTGTACTGAAATTATCCGCCTACGATTGCAATTTATGCGTGGTAAACAAAGTATGACACCCGAAAACATCATTTAAATACAAGCCATGAATCTGTTTACTCGAGTTATTCAGCCTAAAGGACTTCTAACACCTCTACGGGCAACCGAGAAACAACAGCCTCATTAAGGGAACGGCCACAACAGCAGAGTTGCCAGACCTGCATTCTAAGATTTTGGCCTTGACCGATAGCGGGAAACTCCGTGAAGGTTTTTCGTAAGGGTGTTCAGAACAACAGATGGTTACGTATGCATTACGGAACTGCGGACAGGTGAGGAGTAGGAAGTGAGGCTATATCAGAGGCAAAAGGGAAAGCCAACGATTAACATTAAAGTTAGAAGACGTATGTTACCAAAGGCATTCGTGTACAAGGGCAGTGTTTTGAATAACACAGGATTCAGTAAGTTTTCTTTTAAAAAAGGAGGAAATTATTAAAGGAACCCGAGGAAAGGACCTGAAAAAGCTGGAAAAGGTTTTCATAAGGATCATGGAATCATTCGGTGCTGGAAGATAGTATTAGAAAATGGAGAACGAACGTCAGTCGGATTATTTAGAATGTAGAACTGGAGGAGGGTGCAGAAGAGTAGCTGGGTAGGGAATGAGACGAATGAAGAGACGGAGGGAATGGTATGCGAGAAAATGAACATAAAGGGAAAATTTTAAGAAGACAGATAAAGTGGATGGCGGTACAATTGAAAGACTAGACATCTGGGGAAGAGCCTTTACTAAAATGAAAAAAAAACATACGTCAGGAACCGTAGGAGGAGATACTAAGAAAAGTTAACAATGAGTTTGATTTGGAGTTCGGCGTTAGATAGGGAACAAAGACTCTGGGAAGGGGAGAACTAGAGAAATGGTGTGGTATGATATGGTCATTTCGAAGAATGGAAAGGGTATGATGGACGGAAAGGAATAAATATTTGGAGGAGTTGGTCATGGTTGGACAGGAGAGAAAGTTACTGCGGGAAACTCAAAAGAGGCTGAGTAAGTGGATGTGCCATCTAATTAAAGGAGCTGGTTCACGAAAGGCCGTAATAGAAGGCATTGGAAGATGAGGAAGAGAGATGACAAGGAGACATCTTTGAAAACTCGTGCTGAGCTGAAGAGCGAGGTCGGCAGCCGTAGTCAGGTCGGTCGCCGGCCTGGCAGCCCTATGATCTTAAGTTGTAATCCCGCCCA
This sequence comes from Platycnemis pennipes, assembly GCA_933228895.1. NCBI lineage: Eukaryota > Metazoa > Arthropoda > Insecta > Odonata > Platycnemididae > Platycnemis > Platycnemis pennipes. The sequence goes on from OW121852.1 coordinate 67,318,932, forward strand.
GGGGGAATGTGCTTGAAACCGTCGAGATTAGCTCGAATAGGTAACCAAGGAGTCATGTGGAGTAAACACGAGTGCTTGGAAATGTAGTGTTTCTGAATCGCTCGCTATAACATCAACAATTGTTTTCACTTGAGTTTTTCTTACCTGTCTCGACTATAGAGCCCCCCCCCCCCCCCCCCCCCCCCCAGACGATATAAAACACAAGTGTGAACAATGAATGTGGTTGTAATCACTGGTTTTAACATACCAAATCTACGAACCATTCGTGTTTATACCACGTGACTCCTTAGTTACCTATTCGAGATAATCTCGACGGTTTCAAACACAATCCCCCTCGGTATGGAAGTTGCATGCCTTTCCATTACCTTTTCGGTCCCAACGTGATCGCTTTGTAGGGAGAAATTCACGTGAAGAGCTCCGTACGTCGGATAGGACGTTGAACCGTGGGCCTCTTGGAGTATTTCGTTAAGAGCACGGTAATGCCGACGCCGGGTTTCTCTCACACTTCTCCCATGCTCCAATGAATATTCCTACCCATATGCGGCTTTCTTGAAAGGCATAAATAACCCAAATGCCGGTCGCAGACCCTGTAGCAAGAAATTCGCTTTCAAGGTCAATTTGAAACGTGAACTGGTATGGAATGGGGGCAGGTTGAAAAAAGTACTTATTAGTTAGTACCAGTTCCTGTTACAATTTTGGTTCAAAAACTTTGGCACACAGAATCATATAAAATTTATCTCAAAAATGTCACTGACTCACTCCCTAGCAAATTTGTCACTTAGTTATAAAATACGAGTCCCAGTCAAACAATTTCTATCACCTAACTCACTTTGTGTGGTCCAAAATTCCTAATCTTTTCCCTCACATTCCACACTCGCCTAAGATTTTTCTCTCACCTTAGTAACCTTCATAAGTCCTTTCCTTCTTAATCCTAAGCCCACTTTCACTCCGTCTTTTGATTTCCCCCCACAACTTTCTTTTTTATTCAAAATAGCACTTTATCACTACTTGTCCTATCTACCATCTATCTTTTTTCTTGCGTCGCCATACCAGCTCCTCAAAAACATTTAGCCAACTCACGAGCTTCTTCCTCAAAGACTAACTTTTACGGCTACAAAATATCACACCTTATATCAAAGCTTTGAATAATATATTCCTAACGTTTTTGCCATTAAATGCCTTCTCTGTGAGAACTCTAACGTTTCCAAAAATAAAATAGCAATTTAATCCGGGAACTGAGAAGAAACTTAACGCCAGATGTTACAACATCCTCGGAGACTTTCCCCCGGTACCGAGCGCAAGGTGGCTTCACCTACATGTGTAAAGCAACCTGCAAGTCACCGTAAAGGCCACACACCTTTGTGGTGGCTTGCAGGGTATTATGTAGATGTGTGCAGATGTAAAGGTGTGCGGTATGATGTGACTTAACACCAGGACGCATTGTCTCCCATTGTGCAATCTCGTGTACTAGCAACTGCACTTTCGATATCAATCAATAGTTATCCAAATCCAACAGGGGTCTGACTCAAACCACCATTCTAAGGAATAATATTGTACCAATTTTGAACAAATCACGCAAAATACTGCCCATATATTTGTGGCTACATGACAAGTATGCAGATACATTCCGGCCGCGATAGTCAGCTCGGAAATGCACCGGCCTTATGAAATTAGTCCACGTCCATACCATGGTTGGCTTACTGCGGCTCGCGGACCACATGCGGCACTTCAAGTTTGTACGTGTGGCTCTGAAGTAGAATTGAATACGAATTGGAAAATAAAATTCACTTTGTACAATCCGCACACAAGTTTAATTGACTTAGACCATGGTTTCGACAATTTTATGTCATTATCAAGTTGTAAAAGAATACATGTCCATTCCTTAAATACTTTCAAATTAGGGGCGGGGGGAGGGAAAATAAGGGACGAGGGATGGTGGTGGGGAGACCACGATAGGAGTAATCCCTGGTTGGACAGTTGGGGAGTGGGAACTGGTGGAAGGGGGCGGGAAATGAAGGCGAACATGGACATCAATGAAGTCAAAGCAAGAGAACAGGAGTGTCAAATACGTGGTACAAGCCGTTACAAATTTAAAAGAGGTGATAATGGCATAAAATTGTCGAAACCATGGTCGAAGTCAATAAAACTTTTGTGTGGAATGTACAAAGTGAATTTTCTTTTCCAATCTCAAGGTTCCACAAAGTGAAGCCTCAAACGTTGAACCGTATTGAATACGAAAATAGAACTGTCATAAAATCAGTTATGAAAGCATACATATCGATACCAGTATATGCAACTATTTTAGTTACTAATGACAACTTGTTCTTTCATCCATAAATCAAAAGGGAATGTCGCCAGTGTCTCCGCAAAGCCCTTTACAAAAACTGTTAATTGAAACGAACTCTTGGAAAAAATATATAATAATACATATTTATGGTCTGCATAACTTGGTAACTTGTACAAATTCAGGTTCAAACAAACTTAATGGATACAAGGAAAGGTGTTAGAAAAACCTGAGTAAATATTGGAACTTAAGAGCGTCTCCAAAGAATCTCTCTGAGAAACATTTGAGAAACTCTCACTTCAAACTCTCACAATATTTGGGAAATTCTCACTATTCTTCTCTATTCAATCAGCATATTTTCTGCTCCTCTTCATGCCAATAGATGAAAAACGTACAAAATACTTACACTCATGCGTAGTATATTATGAGCTTCGTGCAAAATTCAAAACAAGGTTATGAACCCTTGTTGTGAATTTTGAATTACTGAACTTTAAATTGAATGAATTTTGAATTAACTTGACTTGAATTGCTCCCGGCAAAGCTTAAACATGAGCAGGACTGACGACCCGAACGTCTGAAATGCCTGAAAATGGCATTGATGGAAGCGAAGAGGGAAAAATTAAACGTTTCGCGTTAGTATTTTTGGGAGAAATGCAAGCTTCTACGTCACTTACGGTTGAATTTGAATGTCGAGATGAGCACGTGATTGGTGGGGGACATGACGAATGACGCCCGGTCGCGGTGATTGTCGGGGCCACCGCAAACCGATATCTGTTGGAATCGGAAATCGTTTCGCGGTAGGTACTTCGCGCGATGACCGCAGCATTCACACGTCCGCCAAGAAGCTGACACCTCCCCATCCCTTTCCGGACGACAGAAGGAACCTGGATCCGTACATCACAGCTGACATTGTCGGTAGGGCCGCAGAACGATTGAGTATAGCGTCATGGATAACGTCACATATACCAATTATACACTGTCTACAACATAAAAGCGTGGTTTTTCTACATGGGGCCAAAACGTTACAATTCCTTGCCAGAAAATATTTTTCACGATGTAATAGGCTACATTTATTCTTTAGAAAATTTAAAAATTGGTTATTCACCCATGTTAACTTATTTTTCCTAATTTCACTCATATAAACTTAACTTCATTTCGATATTTTTCCCTGTGAATTTCCCATATGTTGTATTTGTTGCCTCAAGAATCGTGATTAATATTTAGGGTTTTCCAAATATAGGATATACTTATGGAGAACCGACTGCTAAGTTTAATTCGCAGTCTAATTCTTATTTAATCCAAAAAAACGAACTAAACTTCCACTTCTAGGGTGGAATTTGGACCCGTAAACCTTAGGATTTGTACGTCAACACGCAGCCGATCTGGCAACCAAGACCGCCAAGAGGCTATTGTCAAATCTTTTTCTGTCCCTACCATTACCACTCTAACGTCGTTCTATATTAAGATAATAATCCTTGAAATATTCGACAGCTGTGGCTAGGTGCTTAATTTGTCGGTCTGGCCACCATAATGTCGTATGTGCAAATTTCATCTCAGGTATATTTACTTTTACATAATACCCTTAAAGTCACCGAAAGTGTAGGTCACAGGGGGTGAACCAGCTTCAGGCATGCAATTTGCACCGATAGAAAATAAAATTTGCACTTACTAAGTAACATACCACTACCGTGACCGCTGTAATCTACGTACGAAATTTTTTTTTCGTCTTAGGACTTAGTTTAGTTGAAATACGCTCCGCTTGGCTTTGGAGTATAGCCCTGCCATGTCACTCACCTCGCCTCGGAGTATTGGCCTTCCATTGTTCCCTTGGCCTTTTGGGTCTGTTTCCAGCCCCTTTTTTTCCCGTTTTCACTGCGTATGTAAACCCACGCACCCCTCTCCCTTTTCCACCCACGCCTCCACTTCCACCCATTCCCTCCCAATTATTCACCCACGAATTCATTTTTTATTTTTTTCCGCCAGCGCTCCTCATCCTTAGTGCCTCATTGGGCGCTGGACACGTGGTCAGCCAAGAAAGGGTAAGAGCCTCTAAACTCAGAAATGCCCCCTTACTAAGAGGGCATTTCTGACCCTCGGAGAGCAGAAAAGGAGAGGCGGCTAAATGGTGAAGAACCCTTACTCCTTCCTGCCTGGCCAAGCGGAGAAAAACCAATGGTCTCCCTGGCAACCAAGTGGTGAACAACCATTGTTAAGTTCCGCCAGCCAAGCGGCGAAGAACCCTTGACCCCCTTGCAACCAACCGGTGAAATATCCTTAGTTTTCCCTCTCACAACCAAGCGGTGAAGAACCATCGGTTTTAGCGCCCTCCTTTGCTCTCCCGCTCTTTCTGGACTGGCCTATGCCGGAGAGGAGTGGGAGTATCGGCCGGAGCGGCGAGCAGTGAGTCCAGACGTTGGTGGCACCACACGCTGAACAGCCCAAGCCCGTGCTTAGCCCTCTACGGACCCCGGAGAAGCCGGCTCCCAGCGCGGGAACCTTGCCGCCGCTAACGCAGGCCGCCGAGATAAGCGAGGATCGGACCGTATCAACGTGTCACCTACAGCGCCAGGATCCCCCCGAACCCCTTATCTAGTAAGCCACGGCGATACACCGGTTCCCGTGAGATCACCGATGTGAAGCAACGTTGGGCCCGGACGGAGGTTGGATGGGATACCTCTCCATACCTCTATCACGGTGTTCTTGTCCCCTGTCTGCAAGTGGCGGGCATGTTAAATGTGGGTTGGCACAATGGATCTAATGCCCCGTTTCCACTACTAGCGTATGTACGCGCGTACCAACCAGCGATGCGTTCCCACGACATTCGTGAAACTCAGTGCTCCCCTCCCTTGGCATCTGACTAAACAAGTTGCTAGTATAATTAGTTTACAAATACATTCTGAATTCCAGCACATTCTTCATGTTTTTGCCGTTTAAAAATTATGACACACTCATTCCCACTAGTTCATCAATGTTCAGCCGACAAATATCCATTTTGTCCAACTTTATAGAATATCGTGATTCATTTTTCTTAGTTTCCGCCCCGCCGCCAGCGCCTAACCAGTGAAAAATGGCATGGTTTGGAACTACGAATTACGATGGTCCTTACGTGCGTACCCACGGTGATTTTTTTTTGTCACACGCGTATGTACGCGCGTACATACGCTAGTAGTGGAAACGGGGAATTAAGAGTCTAAGTTCCAGGGGGGATCCAGAAGGCCCCCTCCCACCCCTCCAATTTAATTTAACCACTTACCAGAGCCTCTGCTCCTTCCCCCTGGACACTCGTGCCGCGCGTGCGCTCTTCGGTAGGTACCCGAACTCCCTGGGTACCCGAACTCTCCCCTTCCCCTGCCAACTCAAATACCCCCTCCCCTTTTTTTCAAATAAGAAAATATTGGACCCTAGTCTAGCTGTTTTCCTTCCTTACTTCGTCACCCGCTCCCGCCCATGAAAACGCGGCAAGGCGCAAGGGGAGACCCCGCTCCCAGAGGACAGGACACCGATGCGACAGGTTCAATTTATTTAGTCCTAAGCTATTTAGTCCAAGCATTTGACGTACCTAAAGACCAAATTCAATCATCATAATCAATATTTCAATCCTAGAATTTGTTTACCAAAGCCCTCCATTCTACTCTATTCAGTATTAATTCCCTTACGTATTTCGAAAAATAAATATCTCCAACAGCCTGGCCAACTTGGTTCCTTGATGTTAGATTGAGGGGGTACTTTGGCTTTTTTATATTCTTGGGGGCCATGTAATTCCTAGAAATTACCACCAAAGTTTGAAGTACACTAATTGTATAAAAGAAGCAATTAATGATGAAATATAATCCAACTCTCGAACTTATTATTCACACACACAAAATTTGTGTTCACACAAGAAACACATCTAAGTACTCTCATTTCTAACAATCGAATGTCCAAATTCTTTTTTGTTTATTTATCGACAACCCGTTTCCAAGCTGGTTGCAAAAGTAAAACACATACAAATGATTTATAAAATGGAATGGAGAATATAATTTTTATACATGTAACATGATTGTTACACCTGATATGTTTTCTCTTTCACGTCCTTCTTTATTTGCCCTATATATTTGTCCCTTGGTGTACCTCGCAGGACCTTCCCTTCAATTTCCCCATCTATTGTATTCCTAACTGATCCATTGTTTCCAAAGACACGTCCAAATCATCTGATTCTTCTTTGTCATAGGGTTCACGATAGTGTCCTTTCTTCCTCTGCTCATCTGGACACCAATTCAATCGATCAATTACATTCAATCGATCAATTACATTCAATCAATCCTATGAATATTTTTGAAGCAGTCAAGAGTATTAAATTCTTTATAGGATCTGTGTGCGTTTTTCTCCCGCCCTTCAGCCAAAACTCATCCGAAAGCCCTTAAAACGATCCTCGCACCGAGTGCATCCCCACGTTGATGATTCGTGAGTGATATTTCCGCGTCACGAGTTTGGAAGTGGGGAGATTGTCAATTATCTCCCTCGCCCGCTGGCGCCAAAACATGCGTCGTGGGCGAAATCTGGCGCAGATTTGACAATCGACGGGAGCAACACTTGACGTGACGAGATGTGACGAAGCCGGAACGGAGGATACCGCGGGAAATTGCGGCGGTCGGTAATTACGGTAAATTTGAGTCGCGATAATTCTCCACTACTGGGGGTGAACGGTGGGAGGGGGGGGGTAAATTCGACAATGATGAAAACGAGCTTTAAAAGGCTTGACATCCTGGCGTGACGGGAATTCAATGGACCCAACTGAATCAGCACCGATTTGTCATGTCGAGATAATTCGTATTCAGTCCTTAACACGATCCTTGGGCAACAAGGATAACGGTGAAAAGAAATTCCCTTCTTCACCGAGATACAATTGACTGGATAACGATACAATCTGAAACGTTTAGCCACGGGCTACACGAGCACTGACGTGGGAATCGTTTAGATTAAAAGAATCAACTCGTTAAGGTTATCTAATCTGGCACCGAAACGATCATTGTCATGAAAAATCTTTTTCGACCTTATCAATGAATTACTTTAAACTGTTTCAAACAAATTTTTCAGCACTGATAATCAAGATGGACTTTAGAGATAAGATCAATGCCGAATAGAGAAAACAACGTCACAATAAACTTTCCTGATTAAACATTGAAGATAACATCGATTAATAAATTAACAATGGTGTACTTCACCCACAAATTGGGTAATAATATATCCAGTAATGGCACTGAAGCGCGGAAATCGGTAGAGAATCATACAACTTGTGCAGAAAATGACAGATGTGTTAATTAACTGGACACGATTCTTAACACAGTGTCAATCTACCACCAAGTACAACCATAATGAGTCAATATTACGATAGTCAACCCCGCTTGAGCCTTTCTTTTAAGTTATGGCACTGTTCTCGTTTTCTTTACCATTTTCAAATGCCAATCTCTTACGATTAATATAAAAAGGCACCGTGACACTTGTTGTTCGGCTATATCGAGACGTAATTTATTTTATCTTCCTAGAACCTTCGACAGACACATTCATATCTTCATCGATCATTTGATAGCTCATCAAAGAATACACAGGGAAACAATCAAACCGAGGATTTATTGGCTAATTAGGTTAGTACTTAAATCCTAACTTCGTAAAGAGGAATTTATATAGTAGTGTGACCCGATTTTTTTCCCGCAAATTTGATGAATTTAAAAAATGCACTCCACCATTCATCCTACCACTCTACGTTTCACTTCTTGCAAAAATCACTTCAACCATGAGTATCGCAAAGAGTAATCCTGTGCGTCAATGTCAAACAACCGTTCATGGCCGATCTTGTATCTCAAATCAGCCGCGAAGGCAATTCTAATGCATTGTGACCTCCTTGGGTTTTATTAACCACCGCGAGTTGTAGGTTACTGTCACGGTCGATGGAATATTGTTAATTCCTAATGCTTACTGAGTGCAGACGCTACTTAATTTTTCATGCGGCAGAGAAAAAAAATTATGCAATGATGGAACAAAGGAGAATCGGGTTTTTTAGTACGTGCGCACAACACATGGCAACTGACTTGATGCGAAGCGTAGACTATGACCTATTTTTCTGCAAAATAAATGGAAAGGGGACCATATTCTATTTTTCAGCGAGCGTAGAAAACCACAAATAACAGCGATGCATGCTACATATTATTTTTGAGCGTATAGGAAAACATTTCCAAACTGTTAACAGGGAGATTCGAACTTCAATATAACCGTTGTTTGATGAAAGCACGCTACATATGGTGTAGAGATCCCGGAAAAAAAGGCCGCTACGGGTATAATTTGACGTCAAAAAACGAAACTGAATATACATGCAGCCTGGATTTCAGTACATCTATTTGCTGCTTGGGTGAAACAAAAGCAAATATTGAAATCCATTAGCAAAGAGCGAGAAAGCAAAAATAAGTACTAAACAAAAAAAATTTTTTTTTAATAAAACCAAAGGGAATGGCTTTGGGAAAAATGGTCAAGAACCAAACTAGCCGTCAAAACGCGTGCTGGAAAATTTATAACCCACCCTTAACCAGTTCAGTAGGGCAATGATTTTTTAAAAGATTCAACGCTGCATTGTTGTAGGGACAAAGGAAATGTTATAAGAACTCGCATTTCCACGAAGTGCTCAAATTACTCTAGATCTCGCACGACAGAAGTACTTTTTCTTCAAGGAAATGCATCACATTACGATGTATTTCAATGCCAACAAAGACGCGAAATAAAAAACGAATATTTAAGAGTATAAGGGAAAGATATCTGGGTGATTTAAAGATAGGAAAAAAATGGTTGAGGAAAATCCACCATTCAACTGAAATTCAAAAATCTCTTATTTTTTATGCAAGTAAGCAATTTTAAGGTATTCATTGGAGTGAAAAGGCAAAATTAAGTTCCAATCGCAAAAAGAACAAAGCAATACTTTCTCTGTTTCGTCCTCAGAATCCGTTTTAGAAATCAATTGAGTTCCCAAAGAAGTTTGCAGAAACTGACACAGGATGTTAGAAGTAGATGACTCGGATTTGCGGTAAAACGCCTGAGGCTATATCGCTGCGCAAAACTAAATATTTAGCACTGTTAGCATGTTTTTCTAATACTGGGATATTATTGTACAATCCTCCTCACACCCTACCTAAATCACGTGATTCCTTACCAAAACCGAACCTGTCGTTATTCAAACGATGTTTCTTGTACATAGGACCTAAAGTGTATAATTTATTACGTTTCATGTGTTAATTCAAAAACCCTAAATTCAACAATGAAAACTATACGATTTTGGTTGTTTACTAAAGTAAGTCTAGAAAATGTTTTTGTAACCATAATGTTATTCATACACGTACTGTTAATTTCAATGCAGTATTTCCATTATATACGTTGCATAACCTATTCTGTTTACGATGGTAGCCATTATTCAGGTTTACCTTCATGGCTACCTAAGGTTACTCCCCTGATATAACCATTGATGTTAAATTGTAAGCTTCTGCGTTGGAGTAATGAACGATTTAAAACAAAACAATGTAAAACAAAATTTAAAACAATTTTGATTCCACTGGGAGTTAATATATTCTTTCAAAACTGGTTCAGATGTGACCCATTTAAACTGCATATTATGTGCTTACTTGCAAGTTTGCACAATTTCAAATGTTTATTTGACGATCTTTAAAAATGCATTCCATTAATCATCTTATTAATCTACGTTACACCGCGAGCAAAAACAACTTCACCCGGAAATTCAGAAAATATACCACAAGAAACAATAGAAATAGGAAATTAACTTGGAAAAATTTCACGGCCACGAAATGATTATGTTTTTGATTCTAATTGGGGATATCTATCATCACCGCAATTGCCGCCACAAGCGCGTCTTTTAGCCACCGTAGATTTTAGGTTTCTTCGATGGATAAATGGAACCTAGATAATTCACATAGCTACTAATGAAATTTAATTGCAGATTTACTGGTAGTCTTTAGACAAACACTGATTCCATGCTCGAGACGGGATTGAATACACTAAAACTTGGGAATACCAGGCCGGCACATTACCGCCTCACTACCTCAAACATGTTAATACCTTTTATTTATAAATTTTACCCATTATGAGCTATAAACTAACATTTACCTCAGGGTAAAGGCGAGTAGATCTTGTAAGATAAAAGACGACTTGAATGATAAGAGGCAAACAGGCACGGGTCGCACAGGTGGAAACGTCGCACAGGAGATGTATTTGATAAGGAAGAGAGGGGGACGCATGCGGCAGAGGTGAATAGGGAAAATAAAACCCGAGCTTCTCCCGGGCAGGTAGACCAGATCCACCCGGAGCCACAGACAGGGGCAGCAAGGCGGAAAAGGGAAGAGAAGGGGTCCAGCCACTATATTTGCATAATACCCGCAGTGGGGTGAAAGAGCTTGTGATACCGAGAATCGGGCAATCCGAGCGGGTGGGAAAACTCTCTATCGGAGACGGAATACACGGGGCCAGACGGCTTAATCTTGGTGACCTAACCTCTGAGTTGGTCTGAAGATTGTCCGATAAAGTCTTAAAGAATCGGTGGGGTCGCACCGGCGGATTTATCATAGATAGTAGACACAACACTAACGAATCATGGAAGCACTTGGTACGTAAAACTAAATCATCAGGATCTATGAAGGAATGTAAGTTTTATTAGGGGCCATCCATATTTATGTTATGCTTATTTTCAACTTATCTGTCCCTCCCCTCTTCCCTGTACAAGCTATTACATTACATATTACATTTTTGATCTTTCAAGAACGGGGGTATAGCTCAGTGGTAGAGCATTCGACTGCAGATCGAGAGGTCCCCGGTTCAAACCCGAGTGCCCCCTTCCTTTTTTTTCGCTGAGAATTAATCAGTCGCAGTTTTGCATTTTTTTTAATTTCGAGGTTATTTCAATCCGAATCAAAATTTGGTGTTCCCACTGCCACACGCCTCTATGGTGGCTTGCAGGGTATTATGTAGATGTAAGGGCCTCCCCACCTTCCGGATTACGTAATTCTGCAAATGAACCCTCCACTTTTCGTGAATAATAATGCACAATTTCCAAGAAAAAATCCTATTTGTTTCTCAACACACTTACTTATTTCCACATCATTAAAGGTAAAGTACCTTTAAGAGTAATCAGCGATGGTCTAAACAAGAAGTAACAATGGCAAAATCTCCGCAAAGAAAAAAATCAGCGGGTGACTCCCCTAAGGTATTCGCGGCTAGTTCGCAACTCGCAACTATATTTCAGGATACCTATTTTCGCCATCCCGGGCTCTTTGCCCTTTATGGTCGTGGTTGGAATGATAAGTGAGGAAAAAAAGGTGAGAGAGTAAGGTTATTTTGTTGGGGTAATAGCTCGACGGGTTATTTTGTTAGGGAGTATTTTGAAGGAGAATCCAGGAGAGAAAGGTTATTTAGTTAGGGTATGGTATCCGTATTCCTTGAATGGGTTTAAGTAAGCAACTTAGGGTTTCAAGTTGGCCTTAACCCCGTGGACGGTGACGCTGTGCGCATGACTCGGACTATTTCTGACTTTGTACGGACAGCAGGCCGGTAAAATCTTGCCCTTTAGGCCTATAGAGTTCCACAAGGAAGCATCGGTAGCTCAACTGGTAGGTCGGGATTCGAGTCCCGGACGAGGTGGATTTTTCCCTTGAGGAAATTCTGCTATTGCGCATTTCAGCGGGTGACTCCCCTAAGGTATTCGCGGCTAGTTCGTAATCCTTGAAGAAGGAAACAGTCCGTAAAATAGCCCATGCGATGAGGGCATCCTACCAAAAGAAAAATTTACTTGCAGCTGGAAATGCAAGCGTGGAAGTAAGGAAATGATTCATCCTAACATATATCTGGAGCACGCTTCTTTATCGTGAGTCTTTTTTCCAATCTCACGGGATAGTCCATATAGTTTACGTTACAGGTACGCTACTTTATGCCATTGAGGTATGGACAAAAACAAAAGGAAAGAAGTCGAGGCTGGAAGCATTCGAAATGTGGTGCTGCAGAAAAATGATAAAGATGAAAACGATTGACCGAGTGACTAACGAATAAGTCTTAAGATGAGAGGGAAAAATGATAAGACTGTTGAAAACCTTCGAAAGAAAACAGGCATACCTTGAAACATGATGAAGACAATCGTCGAGGGAAAGGTGGATAGGAAGAATGGAAAAGACAGGCATCACATGAAAAATATAGCGCAAATTGTTACGGAAGTGACAGAGGAGAGTTATGGGGGTATAAATAGAATAGCTGACAGGAGACAAGAGTGTAAAGCTGTGTCAATCCAATCTTAGGATTGCTGACTCATGATGATGATAATGATCATTATGTATTACATCATTTATATTGGAACAAAGAATGAATGAATCTTTCCCCCAACATAACGGAAGTCATGACAGTCGATACTGCATTGAAACGGTCCTTCCCTTTTTAAGCCTTAGGTAATATGTGTACGGCCCCTTAATGGGCGAATTGAGCTGTAATTCACAGAAGGCATGCAAGAGTGAAGTTTAAATTAGTTAACGGTTAAAAAAAAACTTGTTTCATTAGCACTGTAGAGTAATCTACCAACATTTTAGCTACGTTTCAGAGTGCAATGTCGCCTATTATGATTTCTTAATGCTCCTGGGAATAAAGCAACATATCTGCACGGTAGCGCATACCTGTTTCTAACTTTGTTTCCCTGATTGAATCGAGTATATTATGTGAGATTCCTTAATGTACGTCGAACGTCATCAATAAACATATTAAATCCAAATTTCTTTCCAATGGAATCATTACAAAGTTATGCAGCAGACATAGTGTAACAATATCATTTACGAAAGAATACAATAATAAATTCGTTGCTAATTCATTCGCAGGATTCAATAATTTAAAAATTTCATCAGGTTTGAAGGAATATAGTTAACGTTAATTAGTAGAGCCGCACAACTAAAAAGTGCGGTAACACTATATAAAATTCTAACCATAAGTTTGCGTACTTTTTCAATCTAAATCTCGGCCCAAAGGTATTTTTCATCAGTCATCAAATTTTAGCGGATTCGAACTGCTGCCATCCAGAAAAAAAAACATTTAGAAGGCGAAACATTTCATTCTATGATTTTAAATAGCTAGAGACGTAGGTAGGTAGACGTGGGTAATTAGGGATTTTTGCGAAGTAAATACAACATTCGGGAATCACTATCGGTGAGTTACGATGACACCTCAGTGGTTTTTAACACTACGTTATATCTGCAACATATTGGATAAAATTTAAAAACGCCGCGGTCGTTCCGCGCAACCACTGCTGGTGGGACCACGGCGTTGCGGTTGCTGAAGGCCGGGGGGTGGGAGGGAAGGGGGTGAAATACAACCCCTAGGCATAAGGGAAAGGGCGGCTGCAGCCAATCATTCTCCTATCCTGGCAACAGCTGCGGTCAGTTCGCCGCGCAAATGGCCGCACTATTAATAAAGCTGAATTTACCCCGCGGATAAATGGGTCGACAAACATCCTTTTGGGTCTCCCACTCAGCGGCATTTCAGGACATTATCCTTCAGAAACACCCATGAAAGGAACAATCTGTTTCTCGAATATCTGGCTAGTCAAGTGTCCGTCATGTAATGGTTGCATCAATATTTCAACTAAAGTACCTACCCTTAAAGTGCAATATATTCCATGCTATCAACAAATTCGCATTATATTCAAGCATTTATTGTGTAAGCACCTTTTCTGACGAATATCAATAACTGATTTATAAAACGATTTGGGGCATGTTCAGTACCAACGGGAGTAACTTGGTTACCCCAGTCGAATATTCTCGTATTTATTACATAAATACTAACGTGGAAAAAATCTTTTGACGTATAAAGAGTTCATAGCCATTATATATTAGTAATCTGAAGCATTAAATTCAGAACAAATTATTAACAATTAAACGAATAAAGACGTAACCTGGGGTAATCTCGTTACCTTCTTTGGTAGCCTGACAATGGATGTTGCTCGCCCTCCGGATACCTTCAAAAACATCTCACCTTAAACAAAAAAAAAACCTTCTCTCTCACCGGATAACCCAAATTACTATAATCCTTAGTAAAAAAAACCCTCGAGCTCCCTACCTCAACAAAAAAACCCTTCTTCACCACCGTCCACATTCTACTATTTAACTCCTACCTCGACCATAAAGGGTCAAAAGCCCGGGATGGTGTAACAGGTTCACTGAAACGAGTCCGAGTCCTGGCAGGGTCACCCACTCTTTGATAGGTCAAATAGTGGGAGCCTGACGAATGGTAGTCCTCGTAACGTACTCACAGCATCCGTTCCTCAGCTAGGTGGCTGTGAGAAGCCCTCTGATCCGATGACAATTACCCACGGGGGAGGAATTACTTTTTATTCGATGATCTTGCAGGAGCAGTGTGAATAGAATTTGCTCTTCTGTAACCCACTTCATAAAATGAAGTGGAACCAAATATTTTACCAGCGTACTTTGATAGAAGCAATAAAGCGTTGCGATTATCAATGAGCTTTTCTTTATTAGCAATAACGTGATTAACAATAAACAAATCATTTCACCGGCATTTGCCTATTTTGCAAGCATATGAAAAAAGTATGTCATGTGAAAATTTAATAATTCTTGTTGAGAAGATCGTATTCAAAATGGAAAGTTTTGCTTCTTGTCCAGCTGTTTTCTCCCTCCTAACAAAAATAAGCCCTTATATTTTTTTAAATTACATATTCACGCTGAAGTTTGTAATGAATTAAAACTACCAAACAAATCATGGAAGTTTGGTAAATTTCAAGCTCAAATTCAATTCAATTCACAAATGGAAGTAACAGTTGTATTTGTAGGTTTTAAATTACTATAATTACATTCATATCAATTTTTTATAGGACACATAAGCCCAGATATGATGATAAAATCTCAGCTTACTGCTTTTCCTGATTTAAAATGTCAGCAAATTCTTTTTGTCTTTTTACACATACGTTTAATTTAAATCGATTGGTATTAATACCGGCGAAAGCTAGCTCCCTCGGCATGGCAACACTGCACGGCTTAAACCACGCCGGTCGCTTGCCGAGAGAGCTCGCTTTCGCCAGTATAAATAGCAATCAATTTAAAGTAAACGCATGGGTTAAAATATTAGACAATTACAAATTGGAAACTTTCAGGACATGTGGATTATAGCGCGACCAAGAATGAAATTCTACGACACCCCAGTTTTGAAATGCTAACCTTTTATAACATTGATAACAACTATTCTTCTATTAAAGTTATACTCTGGAAACTTACAGAGTGCAATGAAAACATATATATCTGTAATTCTTTAAACATTGGTTGCAATTGAACGCTTTATTATCGATTTACGAGTCATCAAAGTCTGCTCTTCGCTCGAACACCGTCTAAAACCGGCACTTTTTACGTTACAACTATTGTAAAAAATATAAAAATACGTTTCAAAAATGTACGTCTGCTATTTAATAACGCAGAATAAAACAAGCAAAACTACAGTGTGATTGGTGTTTCTGTAGGCCTAGCTGTTAATTTGTTATTCGTATTCAAACTCGAGTGCACATAATTTCTGCGTCGACAGTAGTCGACTCGTAACTTATTTCAGCAATATCATTAACTTCTCCTAACAGATAAATAGGCTGGATTTCGTTACCAACTATTAAATTTTAAAACTCTACAGCTAAAATGCGTCTTCTCTGTTAGCGCCATAGTTACATGTCAACAGAATACAATTGATCACGTTCGATGGTTATGATCTAGAGCATCATTATTTTCTCATAAAATTTTTCAAGACAAGCACTCTTCAAACCTCACCCATAGATTTTTGACTTCTAGTAAAGGATGTATCAAATCAGGTTCAATAGTGGCAACAAGCATACCGATGTAAAAGGAGCATTTGAAAAATACATTTAATAAAACTAAACGAAAAGCGTTTTTACACTACTAAATGAAAATATTCTCCATCAAGTATCCGATCTACCCTAATTCACTTGAGACTGTTTTCCAAATTATATCTTTTTGTTACGAGAAATAATTTTAAATCAAATTAAACTCCCATTAACTCTTCCGTAAATTGTTTTTTTTTTTCAAGTCCAGTTTTTTTTTCAACTAAACCAATTCTTAGTTTTAATTTATCTTTTCAGTTTTCATTTTCTGCGTACTAAGTTTCCGAACTAATTCAATGCGAAAATAAATATTTGAAACAGAAACATTGTTTTATTCCTATGGTTAAAAACCCTCAAAAATATTTTTTTTAAACTTGCCCCAAAATGAAAGGTACAAATTACAAGAATGATGGAAGCGTTAAAATTCTGTGCATAACATCCGATGGGCAATGCTCCATCCTGTGCGATGGAGTTTTGCTCATCTACAGGACGACGATACTCAAAGAATGCGAAGATTCCACACAAGATAAACTCATGGAAACAGGAGCGAGTCAAAGAATTAATCCTCGTTTTTTTTTCTCAGAGCATCAATTAAGAAGACGGATGGGAAAATCAGTTAACTCGATGAACGTTTCCGACAGAGTATCTGCAGCATTTGATGGTGGGTAAATACTTTCATATTCACACGTAAGATCAGCTTCACAACGTAAATAACAACGGGATTAACACCGAGGAGTGTGAAAGGTTTCCCTGGCAACTTGATGGCGACCTAGTGACCTAGTCACCAGATCGGCCAAGTCACCAACGCTTCGCCAGAGAAACCAAAGATGCGCCCATGGAGTTTTCCAAAAAAAAATGCACGCGAGCATTTTTTTGCCCTACATAAAGGCCTTCTGCAGGTCCCGATGATTCCAACATTCCCCCATTTGGTCCATCTCACTCGCTGGATGGCACTTTCTCTGGGCGTCTTTTCATACCATAAAACACTACGAGTAATATCTCGATCCACTTATCTCCTACGCGCGTCACTTTCCAGCTTAGTTAGATTCGGTATACTTGCGTTCTCTTATTTCAAATTTGCATTTCAAACTCATTTTACGTCAAATAAATATCGGTTTTAGTATGTTCCTAGTTAGTTTTACATGTAGGTGCTTTCCACGGACGCAGTAAATGAACAAATTGATGACGGGAAATACAAGAAAGCAAGGGTGGCAGAGAAATAATCCATCGCCAAGAAAATATTGAAGAACGATTCCCATTTATTCAAGTTAATCCGTAGGTGACATTAATAAATTTGCAAGAGACACTAAATTCAACATTTTTGGAGTTAACATTACTATTTTTCATGTTCACAGAGATTAATTACGGGCACTTACGTACATATAGACGTTAACTTAAACCCAACACAAATTTCGTTTTGACTATATAAATCTATATTTACAAATCACCCTTCGAGCCACCTCTAAGGTGTGTGGTAGGGCATACTACGCCACCTGTTTTACCCCCTACCAATCCGCTTATCACATTGCGAATCTAGTTGCTCACGGAAAGAAAGACATTTCAAATCTATTTGTGCGGCAATCTATTCATAATACTATCACTTTTTTTTCCTAACGGCAATACGAAGCCGTTCAATACGATTAGATTTTTGTTTCGTTTCGTTCAGTACGTTTGGAATTACAATGTTACCCTTATTTTTCAGGCATTTCAGGCAGGAGTTTTTCAAGGAACAGAGGAATTGTTGAAAAACCCAACGTGTGCATCATCCTGCTCTAAACGCAAGATGACAAGAGGTCCACAGATTTACGTACACACCAACTGACGCAGTATTGAACTTGGAGTATTCCTCACATGACATACGAGAAGATATTACAAGATGAAATCGACCAAGATTCGAACCTAGTCTCCAAGGGTGAGTAAGCAGTGCTCACCTTGCTACCCACCAAAAATTCCATAACGTCACTTCAAGACTGGATCATCCTACAGTAGCGGGAAAAAATTAGGTGTATCTCATGACCGTCTGAATCGTGACTTAGCACAGTAAAAATACTTAAAGATTTACTCTGCAGTTTTTGGAGGATGTATGGTTAGAGGGAACAGGAAAAGGATTTTGGATGGGAGAACAAAGGGGATGGGGAAATACAAAACCCTCTCACTCCCCAGATCACCAAACTACGACTCCCAAAGTCCTCATCTCGATAAGTCGCAGTCTTTAAGTTTTGTCCAATCCTTCCCGTTCCACCTTTTAACTTTCCCGTGACGAAAAGCGGTCCCTTACATGAACGATTCCCTTATAGAGACTAGTAAGTCAACTAAATCCGAACCGAGTTCGTTGAGAAGTATTCTAGCGCCGGGTAAAGGTATGCAAACATTTGATTTGTCATAAGAACATATATGCGTTCACGCCGTTTCATGCAAATTCCCTTACAGTATAGGCATAGCCATAAAAAATATATTACGTAATGTTTAGGAACCCAGAGATCCATTCAAGGTATAACTTATTACTTCATCCTCCTCGATCTAATTATGTCTAATCTAAAGTATAAGAGAAATTTTTAGGTGGGAAACCACTTCAGGACCATAGTTCCAAGGACAGACTGATGCGCAGTCCTGATGAAATATAAGACGGCTAAAAATGTAAAAAAATTATAAAACTCAGCGTGTTATGGCAGGTAAGATTAAACAGATATATGATAAGTATTACTTGAATATGGTAGGAGATAAAAGAGGTGAAAATCCCATTTTTCCGCGATAGATAAAGGACAGTAATGCATTGCAAATTGAAGACCCCGTGATATATCATTTAATAGGTACCTACTGCAGATTTTATGCATGTCTATAATGAGAAATAACTTAATAACACGAGTGGGTATTTTTTTACAAAATTCCTTGCATGACTGTAAGAGGTAAAATTTGCAATGTCTTTCAATAAAGGTCTTAGTTTGAGCTAAAAATCGGAATTGCACGTAAATCCGTGTACCCTTCGTGAATGTAGGGTATAAAGCCACCCTCTGCTAGGGTACCGTGTAAGTGTACCCCTCAACACTTCTCTCACATTCATATCTTCCTTAGTTCATTCAAGACTTGCCTTTTTTTCTGAAGGGGATTTTTTAAATTATATGTTTCATTGACCTGTTTGATCCTTGAAAATATGCGCTAACTGGAAACTGCATGAAGTAAAGCAACGCATTGCATGAAAATGTGCCGGAATTTGTGCATTACTCCCGAGAAATAGCTATTATTAGAGGAAATGTAAAGCTGCTGATGCCTATTAATATTTATCCAGTTACTAAAAATGTACTTACGTCACACCGTACTCTATACAGATACCCACCTTCCTGTCTCCTCTAAATCACTTCTCGAATTAATTTTACAATGATCACCGCTGTCCTACGAACAGTGCAGCCCAAATAATAATGGCCACGAACTATGTAAGATGCACTAACGTCCCTTCCCTCTCATTACGTACCCCAATTTCCTTTAATTCAGGCTGATTTTGAAAGCATAGCGCGCGTGATGACAAAACACTTGCTCAAAGCGCACTAATTCCAAGATGGATTTGGGGGTAGAGCAGCACGCTCACGTTGAGCGTGTCTAGCTGCTGGCGTGCAATCTCGCAATTCATTATTACCCAGTACCTGACTGCACGACTGTACTACTACCTACGCTCCGTTAGGACAAGGAATTTAATGCCCCGTGTTGCGCTGTCCTCATCTAAGGAATCTCTTTGATTAACATTCACCAGAGACACTCTCAGTCTACGCTCATCTCTCTTGCTATTCCACTTCCATCTGTTGTGTCGACTTTGACCAATTCCATCGAAAGTTTTAGGTAACATTTTCAGCATGGTAAATAACCAATCCGCATTCACAGAGCGTATCCATTCCTCACCCAATTTCTACTACATTACATTATCGCTACCTTTTATTCACTCATTGCTCCATTTTCGAGGAAATTATAAAGGCCCGAATCATAATGTTTTACATTTTTATGCAGGACCACACAGATGATATAAATAAGCTTCATCACAGTCTGAAATATTATATCTTTTCCCGAACAATTCTTAGTCATAATAACATTAAGACTTCTCACACCATTATTCCTTCAGAAAAATAAATTTCCAACATGAATATGCAATCGCGCACATTAGACCGACAAAGAACGAGTAAACTGGGATAAGATTATGGTGATGGATATTTTAACGATCTAATCATGGACCTGTAACATATATAATGCATATTTGTAGTACTTCTCAGATGCTTCCGTGCATGTTGGACGTAAATTGCACTCTATAGCGAGTGTACCGCATATTATTCATAATAAATTTTCATTAGGTAAGCATTTAATGTACACTTTAGTGCATGTTCGTAATGTATATTTGGTGATAATTCACCCCTTCACATAACCCTCTAAATTGCTTCCATGGTAGTCAGTAGATATAAAAAGATGCCTCTCACGGCTGAGGAAATCCTTCTTCCCTTTCCCTTACAGACATCATTATTAATGACGGTGTAATCATTATTCACAGTTTTTTCCCGCCCGCACAAGCAGTAGTGCTTAATCTCGCATTGTTATTATCCTAGGTCTCCTGGGCGGCTGTGCTTGAAATAGTCGGGATTATCTCGAATAGGTAACCAAGAAGTAACGTGGTACAAACACGAATGGTTTGCAAATTTAGTGTGTCTTAATCGCTCATTACAGTATCATTAATTGTTTTCAGTGGAATTTTCTCATCTGTATCGGCCATAGAGATCCCCCATGTGAGATTAAACACAGGTGTAAGCAATAAATTAGGTTATAAACGTTATAAATAGCGATTAAAACACACCAAATGCGAACCATTCCTGTTTATACCACGTGACTCTTTGGTTACCTGTCCGAGATAATCCCGACGGTTTCAGACACAACACTCCTGGGGCGTAATTCTGTAGAGTCAAATTCGAGAATTCGAAGTCGCAACTATATCCATATTTGGAATAAACGCCATAGCTTGTAGTACGAACCACGTTCCCTTGATGTTGCGACGGTTGTCCCGGGTCACGGCAACGGAGCCGGATCACTTTGTGGATCATTTCGTTCATAGTCGTTCGCCACATACTTGCTAGGGAGCAGGCGCTGCAATCAAGGTGGACGGCTGTCGTAGCTACGATTGCAGCTGGCAAACTGTTGACCTTTTTCGCGCGGAATACAAGGTGAGAACGCATATAATTCTAGCTAATGAATAATGCTTCCTTTCATGTCTCCGGCAGTGGACAATGAGCCGCGAATCGTTCTCCCCGATGAGCCACAGTTCCCCATATGAGCCAAATTTCTTTCAACTTTTTAGGAATTGCACTCCTTATTTGCATCGTTATAACCAGACATTTTGCAGACGATGCGGTAGTGTATAGGGGTATATCAAAAGAAGAAGACAGAAAATCACTTAGTAAGGATTTAGATGCAATTCAAGAGTGGTGCGACAAATGACAGAACTTAACCTTAAAATGTGTGTAGCAATAATTTATGGAGGAGGAATAATTCGATGGAGCGTACCTATAAAATTAATAACACGAAGATCGAAAGCGTTGAAACCATAAGGTATTTAGGAATAACAATCACTAAAGATTTATCGGGGGGAAGACACATCCGGGAAATATGCGGCCACGCGAAGACAAAGATAGGATTTATAAAAAGAGTACTTGGGAAATATGATGAGAAGACAAAAGAGCGATGTTACTTTTCGCCAGTTAGGCCCCACCTTGAATATGTAGCCAGTGTACGGGATCCGAACGAATTAGGTTTGATCAGGGAACTAGACAGTGTGCAGCGTAGATCAGCTAGGATCGTCAAAAGGTGTTACGATACGTTGAGTAGTATTTCGGAATTCATACAAGAATTAGGGTGGGAATCTTTATCAGAGCGTAGGTTAAAGTACAGATTAAATCTATTAGAGAAATTTCAATCGGATAGCTTTACTGAAGATGTTAGGCACATAATAAAAACACCAGCGTACATGCTACATTCGACCAGATAAATAAGATTAGAGAGATAGATTGTCGTACTGATAGATTCAAAATGGCATTTTCCCCCGTACTATAAGAGATCAGAATAGTAAAGGGATAGTTAGGGGAAATATTTTACAGTAGTTTGTAGTGCATGATGCATGTATTAACCCCTTAAATACTATAGATACTATCCATCTAGTTGCATGAGACCCTATAGTAGCATGTTTGCATGTCTATAGTGCATGCTTGGTGATATTCACCCCTGCCACACACCCTCGCGGTGGCTTGTAGGGTATCGTGTAGATGTAGATGTAGATAATAATGTGAGAGAAAATTAAACTGTTGATTATGTATATTGCATCCGGAGTGAGGGGCAAATGGCGAAATTATTCCAGGATGAGTGAATAATCAATTAATGCCGTTCTGCTAATATAACTTGGATATTTTTACCCTAATCCTATCTCTTTGAGCCAATCTTGCTTTCAGCCTGGTCCTCAAGATACTAACTAAGTAACAACGTGGAGACGAGTTTCCTTGTTAACTTACCGGCACTCTTCATCTTGAGATAATGACAACAAACTGTGAATGGCGCAATTTCCAAAGTAAAGTGATTATTCACTCAACTCCATTAGCTTAAAGCACCGCTGGTCTGTGCCTCTGTGCGAAGACATACTCCTTAGCTTTTCAGACAACTTCCACAGTAATGGAGTTGACAAAAAATATTCTACGCTTCACCCAATGGCTGCACGCGAGAAAATATTAATGGAGAACGTAAAGGAAAAAAAATAAAATAAATCCACCGCCATTATCTGATATCACCGTGACCTAATTAAGGCTTTCAGGACTATGGCATAATTTCTACTCCTAATATATGTACCCAAAGGAGCCTCAGAAAAGATACTCCACGGCATCGCATTATGGAACGAGGTGGCCTTCTCATTACCATCAAATTAGGGAGAAACTTATACGAAGAGTTGGAAAGTACACAACTTTTCACGATTTCATTTCAGCTATAGCACTTTACTTCTTTTAAACTAAAAGCTGAAGGGTTTTATTTTTCCTTTCGAATATGATGGCAGAACTTAATGTATTCAGTTTTCGCCTTACTCCTGCTTAAAACGTCCTGTTTACTGAACAAATTCATCATACATTTGTAAATAAATTACTACGGATTGAAACTTACAAATAATAATGGCCTAAGTAAGGCCATTATTGTATAAATTACGTAAGTTGAACTTTATTTTCTTTGGTAGGAAATAAGTAACCAACATAGAGAAACGATTACCTGCGCGTGAAAATTCTCTTTTACCTATTAAACGGTGTATTTTTTCAGAGGATGTCAGAGGAAAAAGTATTCTACCAAAGATTTGATTTTAATGAAAAAGATTGGCATAACAAAAACGCTTTCGTGTCAGAAATAGGGCAATCTAAAAATCACAGCATTAAAGTAATAATCCAAAATAACAACGAACATAATTCACAAGTGAAGTAACTCCAATGTCAACATGGTGCAATGTCGAGTTCAACTATTTTTGTTAAAATTATGCAAGAAAATAAAGAGTAGGTACTAACAGAAATAAGCAGATGACAGAAAAAATCCATATACATTAATTATGAAATGAATATATTTCTGTTATTTTCAATCAAATTAAGGTCATGACAATCACTGGTGAACATTATGAAAAGTAACAATAGAGAATGACCTATTATTAGCTTAACAGTGATTATTTCCTTTTGCAAAGTTTGATAGCCTCGCATTGTGCTAATTACAATGGAAAGGTAGAAATATCCTTAACAGCTTTGAAGCGCCAGCTTCCCAATCACGTTTAAGCACATTACAGCGCTAGAGATACACACCCCAATTATGGAGTTAAAATGGACCGTAGTTGTCGAATATAGCATCCCATAATAATGAGATCCGAAAACCAACCGGGATCCCCATTATCCTTATCCCTCTTCAACTACCTAGCTTCCATACTAAGGTTTATAGCGTCCGAAATCCACGCACTTTTGCATCTCCATGGACTTATTTATCCCACAAAGTAGGTTCTATTTGATCACCACCTCCAACTAACAACGGAAAACGATGCGCCCTTTGTACACAGTTTTTGAGAATTCTAACTTTTTCTACGAATTTGTTCTCATTTTTCGTACCATATCACTCTTTACCTTCCAATCTAACGAGTTATTTTTTATTCTTTCTTTCAAAAAGCTATGTACTACCTGTGTAATGTATTCAAAAATATTTTACCGAAAAAAGACAGGAATGATGGAGCGTGAAGCTTAAGGAAAAAGGTAGGCGTAGTCTTGATAGGCGTATGTGGATTAGATTGGAGGCAGTAAATTGCATGCCTAGATCGAACTCATTCATGCACTTGGAGTTAGCTGTGTGATGGCAACCGAAGTTACCCAACGGCTAAAACATACTCATGGTGGCAATATAGGGATTAAAGTTGACTTCGAAAGCGAAAGGAAAAAATATTCCCTCATTCGATAATTTTACAGACAGTCTAAATTATTCTTTCCATTTCCATTATCTGAGAATTATTTTACAGAGCCGTCACGCCAAATACAAATGAACTCGCTGTAAAAAAATTCGATGGAGAATTATGGCAATCATCAAAATGATATTCCAACATTACTGTGCAAAATAACACAAAAATTCTTTATATTTACTGAGAAGTGATGAATAGAATTCTATTCGTCTTTTCTTTTATTCATCATGAATTCATTCCATAAGGTGAACTCGCCAAACATCGATTTCATTTACTGAGAAAAAAGAATACTTAGTTCGATTCCATTACCCTTTAATATGATTTAAGAAATATTTTGGTGATTTTTCCCACCCGAGATTTCAAACACAGTTTACCACCTTTCACAAAGTCTTTACTCTTTCGAAAATACAGCGCCGTCATCAAGGCCCTTAATTCCAAATACCCTTTGCAACGACGTTCTATCATTCATAACGATCGGAAAATCAAAAAGCTTGAGTGGAACCTATGTCATTTTTCACAGGTGTGTCATTATTTCACAAAGTAGGGCAGCAAGCAGTTGACGTTACCTTTCAGGAGGGCTTCCTTCCTTTCGAAGGGAGCACTTAGGTATCTAATTGGATAAAACCGGACACAACTGTGATAAAAGTAAAATTAAAAAAATTAAAAAACAAGCTAACGCAAAAGAGGTTGCTGCAGGAAAGGAATGAGTTTGAGTAGGCGGGTACAGCCAAGTAATTGGAGGCAATTTGTAACTGAAAGCCGTTAGACAAGAGAAGATGGAGGAAGATGATAGAGTTAGAAATTTCAGCCGGGGTAAAAATAAGTATTGAAGTATACCGAAAAGAAGAAAGTAATCAGGTGTTGAAAGATACGTTCAAGGATGAAAAATCTTCGTTGAAATGGTATATTACAATTGGACCAGTACAGTGATGATAATCAGCAACAGCAATTGTAGTATTCGGAATTGTAGAAGTCCTACTTCGTTAGGACTTCTGCGAGACTTGCAATTACATTTTTGCCATTTTCGTTGCTTCCTAGAATCTCGAAATACTAAGAATATCGATAAACATTTACATTTGATGGGAAGAAAATAACGGTTGAGCAGAATAACTGGCGTGTTATTAACAAATCTGACGCCTAAGGGGGTATACAACATAGGATATCAATGGAGCTGGCGTTGTAAGAGTCAGATAGATTTCACATTCAAGCATAACTTTTCTTGATGCAGAGCCAACGGGACCATTAAATCCAACAGAATTAATTAAATTGTGTATGAGATGTATTAACGCGGTATATATATTTCACTGAGGTTGTTTTAAACACACTTATTTCAACCGTATTCTAATTATTTTAGGTTTACGGAAGAACTCTAAATGGCTACAATCAAAATCTCGCTGAATGTAATCATGGGCAGAACGTGACCACGAGAAGAAATCCAACGGTGAATATTCATGTTATTTGTTTATCGTGTATTAAAGATGTTCCCGATGTGAAATCTTCTCACCAATTAAAATATAGAAGCAAAAATTTTCTGAAATGCTCTCATTAAATGTTCCCGAAAATTGACGAAAGTCACATGATCTGAAACGCCTTCTGACGTCACTGCACGGTATAGGTTTCATATTGCTTCACAAAACACACGTTTGTATTAGAATACAACATAGGGTGAATATGTTGTTTCCAGGTTTTTAGTCGTTCTTGATCGAAACGATGACTGAAAAGGTATTTAAAAATGCAAGGTCCGAAAATTTGCCTTTGGTTGATTGTCTTAAGGGTATATCCTTCTTAAAAAACGGCGATTGGTTTGTCGTAGCTGAGACTCTTAGGCATTATACTGGTGTTACGTAATTTATAACCTACATTATCGCTACGATTACATACTACTTATAAAAAAAATTGAAATGCATTCGTTTATTGTATTAAGCATATGAGATAAATACATACGTTCTCGACAAGTTTAACAAGTTACCTCCTCGCACAAAAGATAAACAACGACCATAGTGATACCGTGCCGTGACGTCATGCAATGACGTCATGTTTTTGAGCTGCCTAAAACTTATGATTTTTAAAGAGCAGATAATATATTTGTAATACGACTTAATTCTCCAGCAAAATTTTCACCAAACACATTTTAGCTAATAAACTTTACATTCAAAGAAGTAGGTATAAAAAAATAGTTCACGTTCCCCATCGGCTACGGTTTTACAAGAGGCTGATTGAAAAGTTGTCACTCGCTTAACTCTTGAGCCCTCATTCGTATCTACCTGAGAGCTGATTGGTGAAGGCCTCAACCTGCAGCGGAAACCGTATCCGCCGACCTGCATCGTGCGATACGGCCTTTAACTCCAATGATAATGGCGCTGATGTGCACATATGTCAGACAGCCCTGTAGTCAGTCCCTTCCTCACCCCTCAGACTTAGTGATTTTCCACTCTCGAACTTTCCGAAACCCTTTCGAACGACCTCGCCGGCGGATCCCAAATCATCCTCGTCCGCTCTTTCGCTGAGTCCATTCCCACGCTCAGGGCTCAGCATCCACGACAAGACATCCTTTCTCTCCCCCGCCCCCTAACCTCTTCTCCGCGAAGCGCTCTCCAGCCGGCTGACATTCACGACAACGTAATGGGCAGTTCCCGGTGAAATGACGAGCGTGAGCATCTTAAAATATCAACCCGCCGGCAGGTCGACTCCGTACCGCAAGGCCATGAAGCTGAAGATTCGGTCTCACTGAGCGAATCAAGAGAGCGTAACGGGGATGGATCTCCTGCTACATTAACTATAACGAAATGCAACTCACAGACGGTGGCATTAAAGATTGTTTCAATTTAGATGGTGGAAGGGGTAATTGTCACGGACGTGAATGAGCGCAGCGCGTTACTCTTTTTTTCCATTTGTATCCCTTTAGTAAATCTAAATGTATACCTACCCATTACCAGATTAATTAGCTACTAGTCTCACCATGACCCTATTAGAGAAATTTCAATCGGATAGCTTTACTGAAGATGTTAGGCACATATAAAAAAAACAGCTTATTATGCTAGATTCGACCAGATAAATAAGATTAGAGAGATATATTGTCGTACCGATAGATTCAAAATGTCATTTTTCCTCCGTACTATAAGAGAACACAATAGGCAGCATAGCAAAGGGATAGGTAGGTGAAATATTTTAGAGTAGTCTGTGGCGCATGATGCATGAATTAACTCCTTAAATACTATAGATACTAACAATCTAGTTCAATGAGACCCTATAGTTGCTTGTTTGCGGTAGTGGATGTCGGTAGTGGATGCTTGGTGATCTTCACCCCCTGCCACATACCCTCGCGGTGGCTTGCAGGGTATCGTGTAGATGTAGATGTCCCTAAACACAACATTCAAAAAGTTTCATGTTTTTTTATGCTTGTTGAAACCTCGTCATAAAAATGTAATTTCGAAGGATGCAGATGTGTAACGCTACATGCTTGTTGGACGGGTTGCAATACAGAATATTCAATTTCTTCATGTGCAAATGCAGTTTCAAGTGCTGACCCAATTGCATTGCCATGGAGTTTGGAAAACCACTTTCATTTAAAATATTTCGGCTTTTCGGTCGTCAAAAGTTATTCGGAGGATTACGACAACGGTGCCGTGATTCATCTCACACGTTGATATAACAAAAACGAGGAATTCACATGGCAACCATTTGCAACTTGATACTTAAACACAAAAAGAATGCGATGATCCAAATCAATTGTGGTCTAAGGCTAGCTCAAAGAGGGACACGGTTTCACAAAATATGGACATTCGGGAGCATGTAACACAACTGGTCGCCCCTGATTAAGCATGGGTGCATGCCCTGAACACAGTCAAATGCGACAGAAATACAATGTCTAACATCAATAAAAGGGAAATTTCCTACTTTTTTTACCCTCTTGATCAAAAGTTTAATGCCTATGGAGTACGTATTTTAAGCCGTTTTATTTCAAAATGATGTTATGAATTTTTCGCTATTTTTCCTAAATAATTAAAAAGGTGAAAACATTCAACAGCGCGAAAACGCATCGGCAAACTGTTGCATGCCGGTCAATTATAGGTACGCGTAACGTCAAATGTATGTACGTACACTCCCTTTCCTCTCCCTGTCGCTAGATGGTGCTGCAGACGGTGTACTCCGTGAAAGCTTATTAACAAGTATCTGAGGCACATGTATCCATTTAATGTGATTCACTTATATTTATTTAGTCTAAAGGTCTTTATTCAGGTTGTTTATTTAAAAGCAGTTAGTATTCATTTTACTGAGGGGAAGAGAAATTGGCCCATAGTCTGACAAGTTCATGTCATGCTACGCGGTAGCAGAGGACTCCACGAGCAGGAGGTGTATGGAGC
The DNA here is from genome assembly GCA_933228895.1 of Platycnemis pennipes. NCBI lineage: Eukaryota > Metazoa > Arthropoda > Insecta > Odonata > Platycnemididae > Platycnemis > Platycnemis pennipes. The sequence goes on from OW121852.1 coordinate 67,347,953, forward strand.
CTATCCCGAGAATCCCGATCCCTATCCCTTCCATCCCTATCCTTATACCTTTCCTCCCGGTCTGAAGCGCCTATTAGTGCGGAAACAGACTTGAAAACACCCATGGAAGCCTATAAAACAACTATTAAAAACATGTTCATCGGAGGAGACATTCCGAGCTTTGATAATTTTCACAGATGATTGTTAATACACGTTTAATAGAGCTTAAGGGCTCTGAAATACGATGGTTAAGTTCAGCAGACAAATATCACCTATGCCTCGCAAAGTAAAGTTTGTACCTGATACATCAGCAACAAGGCTACGCAGTCTGAGTGTTTTCAAATGACCTTAAAATTAAAATGTAATTTTCTAGTAAATTCTACAAAATTTTAAGGATTTCTCAATCCAAAATGTTTGCGTATCATGTACAAGTTCATTATTTATAATTTTCTAGAACTCCTTTATGCGTATAAGATGTCTATAAAGTAATCTTGATTGCGTTTATCAATATCTGTAAAAGTGCGCTTTTCAGGGCGCAGTTCGATGGCCTTCAGCCCCTGCCACTCTAGGTGGCTTGCAGGGTATCGCGTGGATGTAGATGCACACATTTATGGTGGGGCATGAATTGCAATTAATGAATAATGTTTTCCCTGATGAAAGACACTATACCCTATTGTAGTGAACAGTAACATGATTGTTTACGCGTCGATCACGTATGCCTGGTGTTGAGTCACCCCTGCCACAAACCCTTGAGGTGCCTAGCAGGCTTCAATGTAAAGGCATAATTACTAGGCAAGCTGTCATAAGACGTATGGCAGGGAGTTTTTGGCCACGACCCGCTAAATTCAATAGAATAATTTTATTTGAATGCTTTGGGCACAAACCCCTAAAAGCAAAAAAGTTTCATTTCATCCTGATGTACAAGATATTTTACATACCAAATGGCAAGAAAGGACTTCGCTACGGTTAATAATAATAAGGTATTAAAAATATCATATACATTTTCTCCTAAAGGTTGGTAGAAGAGGAAAAGTTTCGCCGTAGGGAATGAGATAAAAACAACACGTTAACCCGTGTCCTGTATCACGCTATTGCATGTTGGGTGTGAGGGAAATATGAATTCTTGAATGACTGATAGCGAATTTACGGAATTTAAAATGGAATAGGGATATCTTAGTATATTACTAGTAAAACACCAAGCCTTAATCAGCTGGTTCTCAGCTGTGGTACCAGTCAAGGTGAATGATTTTTTCTCCGGGGAAATCTTGCGATTGATACCCGTCCTACTATCTACCTCTCTCAATTTATATTTATGATCTGATTACATTAGTACACGAGGATTTTAATGTATTTTTACTATTTCAAGAATAGGTAGAATTGTAGGATAAGACATAAGGTGGCAATTTCACAAGTTTTATTGATCACTACCAGGTTACGTTGCAGAGCATTAGATTACGGTTCAACGAATACTGATCTTAATTAATTAGACTCCTTTTGGAACTGCAACCATATATGCTTTCTTCCTACAATCCTGTCATGACGGAATTCCATAAAATTACACTTTACTTTGTGTTGTATCTTAAGAATTGCCAAATCTGGAAGCGCATACAGCGGGTACAGTGCAGGGTAGAAATAAATCACCCATGAAATCTTTCAATTCATCCTAATAACGTAAAATCTGTGTTTGCTTCGAGATTTTAAAGATTCCCATTCAAGCTACTTCAAAATTCTCATGACTCTTTGTGTACGTTCGAAGGATGTTACGACTTAACAAACTTCTTACCTAAATAGATTATTAAGGTTCCGTATCAAAACTGTCTTTCCTGGATCCCAGATGAACACGGCGTACTCAGCATTAGGTTTCACTAGGGAAGATGATTCTTTCATTTTTTCATCATAGTATTTTTCAACAACATTTGTTTGACGAATTAAATCAGGAACGAAGACAAGTCTGTAGTTAGAGTGACTACTAAATAATTAACCTCAGTCAATGCGCTTGAATCTACTCAGCCAAGTCCAGAGTGATTTGCATTTCTTGAGAGTTCTAGTTAAGTTTAATGGTGGATTCGACAGACGGAAGAGAATTAAATTTCCACCGACGCGAACTTCTGAACAAACACAATCATCATGGGAACACGTCAAACAAGTTCAGAACTGGGATTTGTGATTCAATCCAAGGAATTGGAGTCTTCCACCAAGAGATGGATTTGATCGGCTATCCTTAAGGTTGAATTTGTGCTACCAAATGTCTATCGCCTACAGTTGCATCATGAAATTCATAGTTGGCAATAGAAGTTGAAATTTGTGATTTTAATCCAAGGAACGGGAGTCTTCCACCAAGAGATGGATTTGGTCGACTATCCTTAAGATTGAATTTGTACTACCTTATGTCCATCGCCTACGATTGCATCATAAAATTCATAGTTGGCAACAGAAGTTGAAAATTTGAGTGATTAGTGAAATGTCAAGAAATTTTTAAACTATGTTGGACTCAGGGATTTCTCTGGGAAAATGAAGGCTGGTGCTGAGTAGAACAATGGCCCGATTTGATTATTAAGCATATTTTCCATCTCACTCCGACAAGCAGAATACTATTTAATTACGCATTACCTTATAATTGGAGATTCTGGTTTAAATTTTCTTTTTCTACGCAATACGCCTCAATATACTACAATCAATACGTGGGAATAATGAAGAGACTATTGAATTCAATATAATTACAATGCCAATAAGCAAATGCGTCGAGTCATCTTAATCTACTCTCACACCTCAGAATAGCGAGGAAAACATAAATACGTCAACATAAGCTGCAACGTATCTCCAATGCTCCTAAATTTCTCTCATCGAATTTATTCGGCACTAAATTGGCTAGTCATTTGATACCTCAGTATCCAAAACACACGATATATACGAAAATAATACAGCGTAGGTCATACTAGGGGTTCCACCTGCAAAGGTAGATTTCCAAGGGTAATTTATATTTCGAATATTTTTTTCATTAAGATCCATTTTTTAATATAGCGATAATCCATATTCCTCTTCTTCCTCATATTATCGCGGCTGTGATCCCATCCCAAACTTTTAATGCCTATGTCAGGTTTTACTCGACTCATAACTTGTTTTTCCCCAGCAAAATCCCTAGAAATCGACAATACCATTGTATTTCACCTGCAGAAAACTCCGTGCGGTTTCTGGTATAATCATTCATCGAATAGAAAAATATGAAGTTCCCTAGAAGAACATTTTCGCTGGAATACTGAGTATTAATGTAGAATCAATAATCAAATTAGGCCAATTAAACTAAGTGAATTACGAAGCCGGTCGCAGTAACCGGGTGGATAACTTGCCTTCCTGGAAACCGGTCACATGTTCGAATCTCGTCTGTGGCATGTCTTGAGTTTTTAGAGCATAGGTTACACGGTACAAAATAACCTAAGCCGTTGTAGTACCTAAAACCAATTCTAATGCTCTCTATAAATCTACTAAAAGGAGGTCACTTTTGACCGTTAAAGAATATATTATTATCTAGTAACGATTGTTTGATTCAGATCTCGAATATCACATGCTAGAAGGTAGTTTCCAATGTTGTGAGAATCCTATAGTAAAACACACTCCGTATAAGTGCTTTTTCTCTTTAACCGTAACAAACGATTTTGCTTGATCAGTATTTCAAACGGCGACTTCACAAACGTAACGATGACATTACATGTGATTAAACTCACCATCAGGACACAAAATAGATCACATTTTGTAAATGAATTCTCCGCAAATCCTAGGTTTATCATCAAGAGTTTTAGATTGGTAAGATTAAATTTCTCTGGGGTTTCCCTACTCGGGTTTTGTTGTATTTTCCAGACGTATCCTTCCTAAAACTATTCGTCCCTTCAGATCGGAATTTTTCCGACTACTTCTCTTCACAATATTCAAAATACTTTCCTTTTTCTATCCTCTTGTCTTATCCGCAATCCACCTTCAATCTTCAGTATCCTATTTCCATCCTGATTTCTTTCTCCAGTCTCCTTACAATTTATTCCTAGCTTACTCGGTCATTCCATTAGATTTTCGTAGTTCTTCCATTACACCAAATCTCAAGCGCTTCCAGTTTTGACTTCCCTGATCCTGTTATCGCCATGTCTCATTACGGTATAGAAGCATGCATCAGTTTCACATTCAGGACTACGTTATCCTACTTCCCTAATAGTATGTACTTCCAAGTTTCACTAGACATCACTTTCGCAGTATTTCTTTTGATCTATCTGTGAGTTTTGCAATGATTTATGATTCATCGAGATATTCAATTCCCTGGTAGTTTAGCACGCAATTACGTATTTGTATTGGGACCGTACATTACCTATTTCCGCATGATGATCGCTCGAAGTTGTAAGGTTAATCGTACGTGAAGTTGACTTGTTTCCTAGGTGAACTATAATGACCTGGCAGAAACTGATAATGTAATTACTAACAGTGATATTGTGAGCGTGATAAAGTGCTTGACTGGTGTGTAGACCCCCCAGCAGCTCTTAGCTGCTCTCGTGATAGTTTAGAAGGTAATTTATAAATGTACATATCTAATTTCGCATTTTCAATTATGTAGAACGAGGAAAGTTTCCAAACATTACCTCGTTCTCTCCTATCAGACCCGGATATCCGCTATATCTCTTCGAAGCAATGAGGTAATTGGCTCAACAATATGTGACACGAAGTAAAACGTCGCAACCACTACCAGAAGCAAATTCGTTGTCTCGACTACAAGCATTTCCGAACTTAGTTATCGATACGCATCGACCAATATGGCAGTCATTTTTGTCGGATTTCTAACATATATTATTGTTTACCCCCCCCCCCCCAGCTATAAGAAACACGAAAGAACCATGAGGTGGTGCGACGTCTAAAGACAATGGACGCCGTATCGCTCGATACACGTCGTACGAAAAGTTCAACAATCAAGGCCCACGCCGCCGCTACGATCTGACATTGGATTAATGGAGGCAACAAAGGGATGGGATACATCTGTCGTAGGGGGTGAATCGTTTCAGCAAAACTTTCGCTCTTTCCTCCATTTTTCCCTGCCTACTCTAAGGGGGATGAAAGAGTGGAGGTTTCTGCCTCTACTCGACGTAATGCGGAAAAACATTTCAAGCAGGAGCGCGCTCATCGGATCATTCGCGCGGAAGGAGACAACACGGAGCCGTTGCTCAATCGGAGACGGAGAAAACGAAGAGACGATGGTGAGCATGAAGGAGGAAACAACAGAAGACAAACGGGGCGCCTCGTCTCTATGCTTGGCTGAAGAAAAAAAAATAAGTTGCGACGGAAAACGTCGTGCGAAAGAGGGAGGGTGACGAAAGGGATCCTTCGCGTAATTCTGTGGAGATGAGTAGGAGAGAGGGAAGATCTAACATTAGCAAGACTGACAAGAAGAGTTTTGAGACCTTAAGAGACAGCTGCTCAGTGAAATTCGATTCAAAACTCTTACCAATTAATTCAATGTAAAAATACAGCATAGCAGAAGAATGATAAGCATATAATGTGATGTGGATGCACTGATTAACTAGTCCAGTCGAGGAGAGAATTTCAGTAGAAAGAAAATCTACTTAGGGCCGGAATTACGAGCTTGTAATTAACGAAATACTAAAAATATAACACGAATGTTAATCAAGCTTCTTTAGTTTGATTCATGGCAGGGATGCATAGACGGCAACAGCAGCAGAGAGGAAAAAGCAAAAGCATTCGAAATATATTGCTGTAGTAGAATTTTGGGGACAAAATGAATAGGGCGAGTAGCAAACAAAGTCTGCTGAAAACGTACAAAAAAACATGGTACAATCTTACCAACTAACAACATGTCAAGAAATAAAAGTATGGTGGACATTAAAAGTGAAACATTTCGTGAAAGAACTCATTTTGGCATAATTTCGGCAGAAATTCTACTCTCTTTCACATACACACACAATCTAGTTGTCACACACAATCACACAATCTACAAAGCCTAGTCGATTCGGAAACTATTAGATTAACGTGTATTACAAAAAGATGATTGTTAAATGAGTATGAACAAACCTGGATAAAATCAACTATATTTTACAAGATCAATATGTTTAATACCTAGATGCTTATGAAATCGAATCATTCGTTTCACGTTGAAGTATTAATCATTGGTCATAATTTCCCTATACATAACGTAAATCCTTATATCCCTTAAACAAAACCTCATCCCTTTCAATTCGTTAAGCAGTAAGATCGATTGCATTCCTACTTTTAAAAATTTCACAGATTAACTGAAACAATTATGCAAATTAAGTCAGAAAGGATAGCTGTTCTGGGAGGAAAAAAAAGAAAAAAGACGGCAGTAACCATTAGCGGGAATTCATTTTTGGCCGTAATATAAAAAAGTTAACGTGAATAAAATCATTATAGTCATATTCTTCACCTTGAGAGCGTATCATTAACGAAACGCCCTTATGCCTTCCAATTCCGCCGTTACGAACCGCTGACATTCAACGACTTTTTTCATTCATCCAATAAAATGAATCCTTATAATTCCCCAAATTTGAGATGGTCACGCAATCTGCCGCAATCGTCAGGAATCGCTTTGGGCTCCACGCCGCCTGAAATCGTGGGTGAGGGGATGGGAAATTCAAGGACCCGGAATATAATGAACACCGAAGACATAAATTTTACCAAAGCCACTAACCAAGGAACGGTTAACCTGACCAGTGATCCAGGCTGATTCCCCAAATTTGCACACATTAATTCATCATCCTTTCCTAACGGGATAAGGGAAGCAATTATTAAGATCGGCAGCAAGTTCGGAGGAACACTGTTCGAATCCTGTCCAGCCGATGGCAAAAAATTACAAATTTGTCAGCTGTAATGTGAACCCGAAAAAAAACCTGAAAGTGAAAGATCGCGACCAAACCATGTTAATGAGTCACCGTGATTCTATGACACCGTCAAAAAAAATTCATTCCGTTGGAATTTACCAGCACCTATTTTTCATAAATTATGTCCGTTAGACGTTCTGACAAAAACATACACACCCTGGAATTTTTCGGATGACGGTCCGCGACATCGCGAGGGTTAAGAATTCCATCCGGAAATAGGAAAGCGAACCCTTTAAAGAAGAGAGTAGACACTGGGAAGATGAAAACAGACCAACCTTTTGTGATGTGAATTTTCCATAGATGTCTATCAGTTCTCCGCCGAATTTGCGAGGCGTTTAATCGACAAGAGGATAAATTGCATGTGGAAGAATATAGGGTATGTCATTAAATCAAGGGTGCATGTGTGTAGTTCCCTGTGCCCATACTACGCATTAATGTTTAAACTACCCTTCTCGCCTCTATAGAACTTCATCTAATCTAATTTAGGTCATCATTCTGAAAGACAAATAAATAATTTCCAGGCACATCAATAGGCGATGATTTTAGTGAAAACTGATTATTCGGAACAGGGGTGTGATAAACATGTTAATTTTTGCTATCCACAAACAATACACATTTCTCTCGTTTCAGCAAGTGAAAAAGGATTGGAGCAAGGAGAAAGGAGCAAGGACACTCTCCTTTAAATAGAAAATCAATACAGTGCTCAGACAATATTCCGGGAATCTCTACGTGCTTTGCCGATGACCTTGCAATTAAAATACTTCTACCTTTATATTGGTATATGATAATGTACGTTATATCAATGCTGGATGCGTTCCATTAAAACCAGAAGTATGTAAATGATGCGCAATTTCGTCACCGGTTCAAAAACATGCCGACCAGGCTTGCAGCGATTAGATATCTCTGGATAATCTCATTAGTTTTGTTTTCCGCAATTCATCTTCATGCCATTTAGAACAGCATAAATTGTCCAGCTAATTCCATTTCACTGCTTATTTGTAAGTAGACTACCTTGTGGAAAAATATTCGACTCTAACTATTAAGCAATCGCCGGGTGAGGCAATGAGACAGGAATATTGAAAAAATGCATATTTGAAGAGATAACTTGACGCGAATTACTCTAACACATACTTTGGTATATGAGACTCAAATTAATTCCAAATTTAAATGGTATAAGAAAGTAATCAATCCATAAGAAATATGGTTTTCTTTTCAGGGAAATTACAAGCGGCACTGAAAAAGTAACTGTCTCCCTCGCCTCAGTGGTTGAATTTCACACGCCACTGGGTTCGGTTTATACATGAGCTCTGCCCTCACCAACGTTGGAGTCGAACACAACTCTAAGTTCACGCAAGTACTAGAATAACTCAAACACTACACAGTAAAATCGAAGATAATAACATCCTGGAACAAATGACAAAAAGTTTTCTCGAAAACTGAACGTATCGTTTAGCTGAACCTGCATGTCGTACCACAATAATGGATGGCATTAACCAAGATGGTAACAGGAAAAATAATCAAATACGCAGCTTCAACAAAATACCTTGTCCTGCTTCCCAAAATCTCCCAGTGAATTTTTAAGCCCATGCCAACCACAAAATATTATACACGACAGCGGCCAAAAGAGGTCGACCGATACGCCTGGAACGAAACCAAAATAATGTCGAAACCCGCGCCAAAAACTTCCTTCCAAATATGCCGATCCCCTGCAGAGTTCCGTCAACACGTCATAATAATGCATTACAGCAAAAAGCGAGCACGATAAAAAGGAACTGAAGGTGACAATTCCAATATCTGACGGCTTAAACATTCGCAAGATCGATGATCAACAGTAGAATGAGGCCAAAACTAAGCAAAAAATTGGCAGATTTGGACATACGAGGTAGAAGCACTAAAATAAATTGTAGTTGTCGTAATACTGGTCATTTTAAGCGACCATCTTATAAATTAGATATCCCCAAAGATGTCTGGCTGACCGTCAAGGTTCACTAACGACAGAGAAAGGGAGGTACAGACTTCCTTTACGTTTTGATACCTAATAAAATTCAATTTAGTTCAAATATTGATGATATTTACATATAAGCGAATAAATTGCAGTATTTTGGAATGTCTCACGTATTTGTATTTAATATTCTTTTAAAATTCACACAAAATATAGGTATCGTGGGCAACGTTACGTTTCAATTGGGGGTGGGGGAAATTCAGAATATGCTACGGCTTGCTATAGGGAGAGGGAGGGGAGGGGGGGTAAAGAGTGATAAATGAGCGTTACCTAATATGTGGATGAACTCTAAAAGCATATTGAGGTTAGTGACTTGAAGAAAGTTGTAAATTTGAAGAACTGTGATTACGTTTCCTCATTTCTGAAGGCAGTTAAAAAAATGACGTTAAGGTAGCACCCTGCCTCACAGCGAACATAAGAGCACAAAGTAATTACTAGCTGGAAAGAGCAATAAAATTAATATTGACTAAAGAAACAAACGCATGGAGATTCAAAGGTATGGAATACCAGTGACGATATCGCCACGATTATTATGAGGAACAATTCGTAGACACGGGCTGCTGTTTGAAAGAAAATGGACATGGAAATAAATACATGAGGAAGAGAGTATGGCAAAGAAAAAAAGAATAAGTGTTGATTTATTGACAGGATCTCTCGAGTTTAAAAAAAAAGGTTAGTCAGGACCTTGAAATTAAGTGCTGGATTGTATGGTTCCGAAACCTTGACTTTTAAGAAATAAAGATGAAACACATCGCAGACCCTCCAGACATGGCGAAGGACAGAGAAAATGAAGTGATTGGACAGACCGCAAGACGAACCAAAGTGTTATGTACGGGAGGATATGACAAGAAAACTATGGGAACATCCTTAGCAGGTTTTAAAATTGACGATATTGAAGAGCGCACGGACGTACGTTGAAAAGGTGAAAATTTGGGGATGCGGAGAAGAGAAAGGAAGCAAGAAGTAATTTTTACGAACCGTAAAGTGGTGAAGTGGTAAAATATGCCAAACCGAAGAAAAGAAAAATGAAACAAGGTAAAACAAGCCATGTGTGAATCTGTGAGGTACTAAGAACTAGCCATGCTCCATGAGAGTTTGTGCCTATTATCTCCTGGCTACCAAAAAGGTATGAAGAGACAGCCCTTACGTACTTACCCACTTGGCCACAATTCACATCGGTAGCGACGATTTCGAAGATTAAAGTTATGTTTCATCAAAACACATTCGTGAGCGTTTCATTACCGTATAATTTTATACACATTATATTTCCTATTTCTTTTGTTTCGCGGAATCATTTACAAGTTACTTGCTAAATTATTTATAATTATGCAATTGCAAAATAAATGGAAAAAAATAAACAGTCATTTCTACAAAAATTTCAAACATGGAGTCGCATAAGGACAAATACCCACTGCTTACTTCGCAGAAGAGCCGATTCGGGAGAATAACAAATGCGAATTTATCTATAGTTCTGTAAGTGGTATATTATCTTTGTGTGAGTATGCTATTGGATAGTACGATGTTTAGCATCCCTAATATTTGCTTGATCTTTTATTTAATTTGACCTCGGAACATGGCTCTTTCTTCTTAAGCCCGGTTCACACGGTACGTTTTTCTTGGATGGATTTCCTGCGCGGAGTGCTGATGGGTGCCGTGCGTGCTCGCTTGCTGGAAACGCTGACTGCTGCTGGCTACCCTGACGGCTAGCTTGCTTGATTTCGAGGTTAGGTCCGGTGCTATTTTCCTTGCGTGTTTTGCTGATGGCTATTGTTGCCGGCCAATCATCGTTCAACTTTGAATCACGTGATCAAAATAAAGGTTCTGCCTGGTTCTGCTTTCAATAGCATCTAACCTGACGATGGCTTGAAAAGACGCACTCGGAGACAGCTTTCATTACCATAGTCGATGGACACATAATGATACCAGTTCAGAACATCTGATTTGTGATGGGAGAATTCATAGGTACATACTGACCTCAATAGCAGATTCACTAGCAAGCCAAAATAGCAATGTGTAGTCAAAAAAGTCGTGAAAAGTTACAGCTTGTGCCACGACATGATTGATCAATCAGGAACCCTCAAGGTTTAACTAATTACCGCCGGTCCACCTTCACTCAACAAATGTTCAAATTATATTCCATTAGTGAGAGGAGTTTCCACAGAAGGCCGTTGCTCCAAAAATATCGATTAATTCGGTGATTTAATCGACCAGTAATGCGAATGACGAAGGCAGGTAAGGGGTGAAAAGTTTTGGCGAAAGCGAGCGAGTGTTATAAAAGTAACGAAGACATAGTAATGCATGGACGAAAGACTGACACTGGCATTCGACCTCGTTCAGTCAAAGAATTGAGCGTCATTACTCGTTGAACGAGTCGAAACACACCATTGACTACACCTACGCATACAACGCCACGTTGTCCAAAAATCCATAGAGAATGGTTTTTTCTCATCTTTATAGAATCTCTCATCTATCTACATCTACATCTACATAATACCCTGCAAGCCACCACAAGGGTGTGTGGCAGGGGGTGATTGATCACCAAACATGCACTACATATCATGCATAAAAAAGGAATAGTATTAATATAGTAGTCAGAACTACACTATTTAAAAAAGATAGAAATTGCAAAGCAAACATGCAAAACATTCTGTTAGTAGGGTTAGCTTTAAGTACTCATACCAACATGCAGCTACCAATGCTATTCATTGCTACTCTCCGATAGGTCATATTTACCGTTATTCGTATCTCTTATTGTGCGAGGGAAAAAGGACATTTTGAATCGGTCAGTTCGGCAATCAATTTCTCTAACTTTATGATTATGGTCCAGTCTGCCATAGTAAGTTGGGGTTCGTAAAATATTTTTAACATCATCACTGAAAATATTACCTTGGAATTTGTGGAAGAGATTAAGTCTAAATTTCAACCTGCGATCTGACAATGATTCCCATTTCAATTCATTTAATAGACTGGTTACGCTAATATAATTATCGTATCGTCCCTTTACAAATCTTGCCGATCTTCGCTGCACACGTTCAAGTTCATTACTTAGACCGATTTCGTAGGGATCCCATACACTGGCAGCATATTCCAAATGAGGTCTAACAAGGGAAAAGTAGCTGATTTCTCGTACATGATCGTCACATTTACCCAATACTCTTTTAATGAAACCCAGTTTGCGATTCGCTTGACCCATTATTTCACGAATGTGTTTACCCCAGGAAAGATCATTTGTCAGTCTTATTCCAAGATATTTAATGGATTCCACGTTTGTTAATTCATTATTACTTATTTTGTAAGTGGTAGGAGGAGAGCTATTCTTTTTCCAAAAATTCATTACAAGACATTTCTTAAAGTTTAATTCTAACTGCCATGTATCACACCAAGTTTCAATTGCTTGTAGGTCAATATTTAAATATTCTTTATCGTTCGGGCATAGAATTTCCCTGTACACTACTGCGTCATCGGCAAATAGACGAAGCTTACTTTTTACCACCTTTTGGATATCATTAATATACAAAAGGAATAGGAGTGGACCTATCACACTACCTTGTGGGACACCCGAAGTGACTTTAATTGCCGGTGAGGAAACACCGTCCAAAACAACCCTTTGAACCCGATCATGCAGAAAATCATTAATCCATGATATAATGTTACTGTCTAACCCATAAGATTTTAACTTCAAAATTAGTTTGCTGTGAGAAACCTTGTCAAAAGCCTTCTTGAAGTCGAGAAATATAGCATCCACTGGAATATTATTTTCGCCAGAAACTAAAATATCGTGGGAAAAGAGAGCAAGTTGAGTTTCACACGATCTGCTCTTTCGGAAGCCATGCTGGACATTGGACAATAAATTCTGGCTATCTAGGTGTCCCATGACTGAACTGACAATTATATGTTCTAGGACCTTGCATGAAATGGATGTGAGGGATATAGGTCTGTAGTTAGATGGCTGCTCCCTATCGCCACTTTTAAAAATGGGTGTTACATCGGCTGCTTTCCAGTCCATCGGTACGACGTGTTCGGTCAGGGATTTATTAAATACTATTTCAAGGTAGGGGGAAATTTCGGATGCTAACTCTCTATATACGCGGGAGGGAATTTGATCAGGGCCAGGAGATTTGTTGGGGCTTATATCTTTAAGTAATTTTTCAATACCATTACAGGAAATGTCAATTGGTTTCATCAACCGCTGAAAGAGGTCAGGTAACACGACAGTTGAATCCCCGGAAGGTGGGTTAAAAACGGTTTGGAAGAAGGAATTTAGCAAGCTAACTTTGTCGAGTGTGTTTGTGGTCATTTCACCTCTATCATTTTTAAGTGAATGGACGGCAGACTTATGGCCTTGCACTTCCCTTACGTACGACCAGAAGACTTTTGGATTTTCTTTCAATTGTTCCCCAAGTGTTTTTCTTTTGAATTCTGCAAATGCATTACTAAGGGCTGTCTTTGCAGTGGATTTTGAAATTTTATAATTTTCAATAATTACATTACGCTCATCAGTGGGCATATGTTTACTAATTCTTTTCATTTTAGCATGACATATTCGCTGCCGTCTCAGGGATTTTCTCACTTCGGCATTGTACCACCTTGGTTCAGTGCTTACTTTTTTGAATTTACTAGGGATAAATCTGTTGATCCCAGAGCGCATGATATTAATGAACGACTTCCATGAATCGTTTGTACATACCTTTATGGAAGACTTTTTGAAATCCGATAAGGAATCTCTTAAATAAATTTTAAAGTTAGCAAAGTCTGCTCTTTTAAAAATGTAAATCTTTCTTTTTTGTTTAAAATTTTTATCTAAAGATAGCGAGAGTTTTGCAGTTATAACTCTGTTGTCACTGATTCCATCAACCGTGTCAATCATTGTCACATGTTGTGGGATATTGGTTGCCAGTAAATCAAGAGTGTTGTCCCCTCTATTAGGTGCTGTAGCTAATTGTGTCAGGGAGTTATTGGAGAACACATCTAATAGAGTCTCACAGATGTCTTTGTCCCTTCCTCCAGCTTTGAAGCAGTATGTTCTCCAGTCTATTGATGGTGCATTGAAATCTCCACCTATTATTATATTACGTTCGCTGTTACGGGACGTTATTGTATTTATCTGGTTTCCCAGTTCTAATAATGACTCAACATCAGTGTTTGGGGGCCTATAGAATGCGCAGACAGATATTGATCTGGATTTAGGGCATGTTAATGAACACCAAACACATTCTAAGGGGTTGTCGGGAAATATAACTGCTTTGCTAATGATTGAGTTCTTGACTGCAATGAAAACACCACCACCTGCTCTGTTATGTCTATCTTTTCTATATATTTTAAAAGATTTGGGGAATATTTCTGAGTCAGGAATGTCATCCGTCAGCCAACTTTCAGTTCCTATAATTACATCTGCATCAGTAGTATGAATAATCATTTGGAACAGTGTTTTCTTTAAAACCTGCTCCATCTTAAGAGTGCCATCTTAGATTTGCTTTCTCCTTTCCCAAAACTCTTTCTTCTCTTAATTTCAGGCTAAAAAGAAACCGTAGATTTTTATGCTAAACATAAAGTCGATCCCCTTAATCCACTGCATTCAAATAAATTAAATTCGGAATGAAACCTACTTATGCTTTTATTTCTATTCCCCTAACGCATCATTTACCCGAGCATCTCCATTGCATAAAGAGTATTGCACAGGCAGAGGAAAGATTTGAGAACTGAGCGGATGTTTTTCGTGGTTGGTCCTGGTGAGGTATCGACGTTCTTTGATTTCGTGATCGATAGTGGGTTTGGCTGGTGTGTGCTATTATGTATCTGACGTGTTTTAATCCCTGTCATCAAATATAATCTTCAGAGCTAATCTTAATACAATGCACCTTCACGTGTTGATGCATAAATTGAGCATTTTCGTATTTGGAGCTTATTTTTCTTTGATTTGAACTCTTGAGACTGATGTGCACTCTTCAATTGGTCATGAAATTGGTACATACATCTAAATTTATATTGCAACCTGCAAGCCTTATCTCCTCATTTGTGATTTCAAGCCTGTCCCCGAACTCGTAGGTGTTTCAGACCGGGGGAAAAAACAAGTCTGATAAAAGAAGGGTAGGAGGGAGAGTGAAGAAAAACTCCGGCGTTGGCATTACCCTTTTCTTAGCGAAAGTCTCCAAGGGGACCACAGTTCCACGTTCCATCTGACGGACGGAGTACTGAACTGGAATGCTCTTCACAAAGCAGGGGCTGGTTGATCAATGAATAATACCTGAGAAGCATTCGAAATATGGTGCTATCGAAGAATGATGAAGATAAAATGGATCGACCGAGTGACAAATGAAGAAGTTCTAAGAAGAGTGGGAGAAAAGAGAAGTCAGCTGAAAACTATAAAAAGAAGACGGGACAACCTAATCGGCCATATCGTAAGACACGATGGCCTGATGAAGACAATCGTCGAAGGAAAAGTGAACGGGGAGAATGGAAAAGGCAGGCCTCGTATGAGTTACATAGAAGGTCGTAAACGACGTGAAAGAGAGGAACTACGTTAATATGAAGAGGTTGGCCGATAGAGGAATCGAGTGGAGGGCTGCGTCAAACCAATCCTAGGATTGCTGACCCTTGATGATTATGATGGTCTTAATATTCGTTCAAGAAAAGGAATCCGTATTTCCGCAGTAGACGATGAGAACGCACCATTATCCTTCCGTCCGAATGAAACCGATCCCGGGTCCAAGAGACCCAAGGCGCCCACACCGTGCTCACTCGTCCGAGGCTTTCCCTTGACCTTAAATCTCAAATGAGGCGTAACCTTCCTATATCGGTCAAGTTTCCTTCGATGGGTTCGCGTGAAAAAAACGTTTTCGCGCCCGTTATAACACGCGAAGCCATTTTAGAAGTCCACATTTTTTTTCTTCCGCTGACCTTCAAACCGAAAAAAAATAAACAAACCGATCCGTTGGTATCCACTTTCTAAAAAAAAAAAGAAAAGAGGAGTCTATCATTTGGATGGAAATGTGCTGGCTCTTTAATAGCTTTATTTTACGTTTTCCCAGCCGGGCCGAACGCTCGTGATGGACCCCGTTTCGAAGTTACGGCGACGGATAAGCTGAATGCTGGACCGTCTCGAAGCATACGCGAGACCCAAATTCCCGGCGAAGAGGGAAAGCGCATCCAATGAAGGAAAGAGTGGTAGAAAACATTTCTGAAGATAAATCATGACAATCCGCTCCTCGACTCTGGACGTCTGGATATCCAATTCATTTCCTCAAATTCTTTCTTTTCAGCTCCCCACTTCCTGCTTACGATCCTTCTCTCTTCATACCATATTTGAGGCATGAGTCACACGACCAACCATTACGCAAGATCCTATGGCTGCCCAGAGCGTATATAAACAGGGGTGGTTCTTAAGCTTCCCGATTCATCTACATCTACATAATACCCTGCAGGCCACCATAAAGGTGTGGGGCAGGGGGTGAACTCTCACCAAACATGCACTACATATCATGCATAAAAAAGGATTAGTACTTGTAAGGTACTGTTCAAAACTACGCTATTTAAAAATAGATAAAAATAGCGAAGCATACATGCAAAAACATGCCGTTAGTTGGGTTAGCTTTAAGTCCTTATACCAACATGCGGCTACCAATGTTATCCATTGCTACACTCGTACTGGATATATTTACCGTTATTCATATCCCTAGTAGTACGAGGAAAAAAGGACATTTTGAATCTGTCAGTTCGGCAATCAATTTCTCTAATTTTGAGATTATGGTCCAGTCTACCACAGTAAGTTGGGGTCCGCAAAATATTTTTAACATCATCACTGAAAATATGGTCTTGGAATTTGTTTAAGAGATTAAGTCTTAATTTCAACCTGCGATCTGACAATGATTCCCAACTTAATTCATTAAATGGACTGGTTGCGCTAATAAGGTTATCATATCGTCCCTTTACAAATCTTGCCGTTCCTTCAAGTTCGTTATTTAGACCGATTTCGTAGGGATACCATACACTGGCAGCATATTCCAAATGAGGCCTTCAAGGGAAAAGTAGCAGTAGTAAAGTAGTAAAAAGCAGTAGTACAGTAGTAAAAGTAGTAGTAAAAGTAGTAGATTTATTTTGTTCCCGCCTTCCTCATTGCCCAATCTACCGCGCAGCGATTTAACTATGATACGTGGTTTAAACCCTTTTCAACGCGCCTGTTGTTGTCATTATGCTTGCAGTTACTGTTAGGACAGTATATTCGGGACTATCTGAAAATAGTAGCGTGTGCCAGAGCCGTATAGCGCACGTAAGGTAGAACAAATGGGCGGCGATTAAATTACGCTCTGAAGTTAATTTTTTCCGCAACAAAAATGTGAAATTCATTATAATTGATTGTACAAGGCATCACTTTGTGAAAATATTGTATATTCATTATGAAAAATATGAAAAATTATATTTTACTATTTTCAAACTGAATTTAAATTATAACACCGACCGTGATTACAAAAAAAGCGACATTCACAGGCGTGACAAAAGTATAAAGGCACATAAAAAAAAAGGACACTCACAAAAATAATTTCCGATATTTCGGTGGCCACTACCACCTTTCTCAAAGGAGAGGAGAGAACTAAAGGGGGGGACGGCAGGTCGAGTAAACAAGTGAAAGGTGGAATTGGTCTATTGTTTAACTCCTCTGACATATATACTGATATACTTCTTCCTTTATCCGTCACGACAGTCTGGATCATGTGTTCCTATGACGTATAATGTTCTCGCTGTCCTCTTATTCTGATCCAAGCCCCCAATACCAGCTTTATGCATGACTCATATCCCCATTATTTTTGGGGGTCGGGTTGGCGAGGTGACTAGAGTACTGGCCTCCCATCCCGAGGGCCCGAGTTCGATTCCCAGACTGGCGGATTTTTCAGTGGCTTACCGATCATTCATAACTGCATGCAGTGGCTAACCACTAGTGGAGGGCATTTCAGGTGCACTACTCCGTCCGTCAGATGGGAAATTAAGCCTGTCGTTAAGAATAGGCCAATGCCGATGCCGGGTTTCTTTCCACCCTTCATCCGTTCCCTGAAAACTCATACCATTACCCAATTACCCACCTATCCTCAATGGCGCAGATGACCTCAGCTGTCGCTCGCCTCCCCTGAATAACACATAAAACCCATTACCTTTTGACCCACTCCATCCACTTAATCCTGATTTTTACCCCCATCATCGGCACCATACCCCCTTAAAAGGTTAACTGGTGGTTCGAAAGTCAGTAATGGATGACGATAGCAGTGGCCGGCGAAAAACACAAAAATCAAAGATAATTTTGATCGTGTTTATCGACATTTGTGCCATTGTAAATGAAAATTTCGGACCAGAAGGTCGAACAGTGCATATGAAGGTGTGCGTGTGTGCAGTTTGTACACCGTGGCTGTAGGTAGAAGTCGAATGTATCGCGATCGAAAATATGACGTTCAGACATTTCAAACATAAGAAGTACTATTAAAAACCAGAGCCCTTGGATAATACGTAAATCCTTTCCAAAAGGACGAAAGGTAATATCACTTGAAAATTTTCCAAATGGTTATCGCAACCTCAAATGATGAAGAATTCCACAATAAATTTTCGACAGCCCATGCTCGCCATCTTAGGTACTCTGAAGAGGCAATAACGGATATGTAAGGTATGGAAATCAGAGTAATGCGGAAAAAAGTGGAGGGATAAATTGATTTATTTCAAGAGACGCAACCTCAATCTGATCGGAGAACCGAAAAATCTGCAGCCCTTCCCGAATTCAATCTGTGAAGTGCTTCCAGGATATACTTCATTGAACTCGAGGTGGAATAAAAGTCTCAACTCTGCAGTTTGAGGAAGGAGGTGAACTCAAGGCTCAGCACTGCGCCGCGGCCACAAAAGAGAGGAATCAGGCGAGTGGAATCATTCAATCACACCTCAAAAGAGTCGCGGAATGAGACACGTATAGGGGGAGACGCGACGGGGCAACAAGAGCAGGGACAACCTCGAGCAGTGACGGTGCTCACAGAGAAGAGATAAGTGAAGCGTTCAAAGGCGCGTTAGACCCAAGGAAGCGATGCTGGTGCGCGAAAGAATCCGCGCGGAGATTAGGACCCTGGAGGCTGTTCAAAAGGATGGACGGTTAGGAAAACTTCCTCATGGCAGGATAGAGACCTTCAAAGTCTTACGTTCCTGGTCGAATATAGGTGACCCTACACAACAATGGAGGGTTAAAATTAGAAAAAGGGAAGTGGACACAAGGGAAGATGATGGAAAGTCCCAGAGTGGTGGAGCAAAGGCTGGGTGAACTGGTAAAACCCTTAGGAAAAGGAGCCAGGACCAAAGGAAAAGAAGGGGTCGGAAATAGGAGCAAAATAAATAGAAAAGTAAGGGGCCAGATCGGTTATACTCCGGCATGACGGACCACAGTTCGCGAGTTCGCATCCAGTCTCAGGAATAAGGTAGTTAAGACGGTGATGTACTATGAATTATCACGCATTTCCTAATGTAATCTTTTAATCCTCAGACTAGCACTACATCAGTACCTACCTGAGATGGAATTAAAATCCAGTAAACCATGAGCTTGAGAACCCAAAAATAATTGAGTACGCATAAATTGTGCTCGAATCCCAACCAGATACCCTTGACGTTAATGTTGGTAAGTGCAGAATATAAAATACGAAACGCAAGGATGAAACATTCTTATGACTAAAAATGTAATTAGGTCAGAAGCCGGTAATGATAGGTTTTACGGAAAATTCTATTCTGCTTGGACGACAGCTACACGCAGGGAAACGCATTCTGGGAAAGAGATAAGATCCGGATCACTCAGAGCACATCTGACTCCAACGAATGGGTATATAAGTCGGCCGAAAACGAGGTACCATCACTGACCTGAAGAAGCCTGCTGCAACGCAGGCGAAACTGTGGTCTGAACAAATGAACAAACGCGGCAGGACACTGGGAAGACAAGCATTTCGAAGCTACCAGTGCCACGAAAGCTTCTATATGGATCCCATTTTGCTTTATTCCTGCTCCGACGCTTCTCGTAAGCGTCCCGTACCCAGCACTATTTCCTTCTCCAGATAGAAATAGCCAACACCTTTTCTTTCATCCAATCTCACACAAGTGGGGATCGCAGAATAACTCAGATGTAAAAAATGTCCACAGACCATTAAGTTTAATACTTGGTTAATTCCACCCTCACCAACCTGACCGACCTTCGATGCCAGTGAACTAGGGATTTAGGTATTCCAACGCTTTTATCACGCATTTCCTAACGTAAATTCTTAATCCTCAGAATAGCACTACATCAGTACCTGAGATGGAATTAAACCCAGTAAACCACGAATTGACAGGCACCTTACCAACCTGGCGACAGTGGCTGGCTTATTGACCTTCGGGTTGAAAAGTGTGGTCATGGATAAAACGGAGGAAATTTCCCACTCCTTTTGACTCTCGCAGCATGTGAGGAGCCTCCTCGAATGAAACCAATGGCAGGACGAACTTGAGGGAGAGGGGACGGGATCGAAAGCGAGTCGGTAGGAGACGAGGACAACCTTCGGTTGAGGGAACCTTCACAGTCCTCGACGGAGGTCAGCGCTCGGATGAAATGTCGCTCTCCTCCTGCATCCAACCACACCCAACCTCCTTCGGAGTGGCCGACCCATTTCCTTCTCTTCCTCTTCCCTCACACTTCGACCGGCCCAGACAAGCCCTCGCTCGCAGCTGAGTCGAGACGGAAGGCTTCCGCTTCTACATCTAGAGATGCAATCCCCCCCCTCTGATGTGCGAGGAAGGGGGAAATCATCACCACATAAATATCATCTCACTACATGCTCTAAGGAGCATCATAAAAGGTAAAAATAAAAACGAGTTAGTCACGCATGCACCAGCCATACACAACATATTTATTAGAATGCACGATGTAATCTATCTCTTATTATTGTTAGGAATTTGCTGCATAATTTTCGCTTCATTTACGCTAGAAAGGATGCAGTCAATATGAGTTAGTAGAACTATAAACGTGCAATTCTAACTACTCTACCTATATCACGCCTGCCTGAAATTATTATGTTGCCTATTAAGATATCTAATTGTTTATCGGGAATAATGACATTTTAAATCTATCTGCACGACAGCCTATTATTCCAATCTTGCTTCTGTGGTCGAATCAAGCTTCATACGCGAGTCTTCTCAATATATTTCTAACACTTCAACGGAAAGATCAGCTTCTAATCTACAAATAAGATTCATAGTTAAGAGTTCTTCCAATAAACTAGTTAAACTAATGACACAGTACAATTTCTAGGCAACACTGTCACTCAGAGCGGCGTTCCTCGACCCTCTCCTGTTTCCTTTAATTTCATAGTATTAGATATAGCACCAAGCCGTGAACCTTACAGAAAGAGAATTAGTGAGGAATTTTACGTGCTACAACGGGAAAGGTTGTATCGCACCGTCACACCTAAGGTCTTATTCCTAAGACGATCACAACACTTATGCCCTGGGTAGTATTTGAACCCGCAAACTTTGGGTAGGAAAGCCAGCTCGTTGCTGACATAGCTACTAGGGCCGGCTCAAATGACGATGTATACATGCTCTAGCCTCATTCCTATGATGGGAATTACTATCAGAACGCAGTTTAAAATTTATAAAAAATAAATGTACGTACATTCGAAGCTGATATACTTGCAGATGACGTTATAAATATACTAAGATACATAGTATAGTATACTTAATACACTAAATGTCAATAGTCAATGTTTGGTGATCTTCATCCCCTGCCACACACCCTCGCGGTGACTTGCGGGGTATGGCGTAGAAGTGGATGGAAGAAGCCCTATGGATTACGCTAGCTTTTATCGTATAAACAAGATTAGAAAGACAGATTGCCGTACCGACAGACTGAAATAGTCATCTTTCCTGCGGAGCATAAGAGAAATGATAATGGGCAGCATAGCATAGGGATAGGTGAGTGAAAAATTGTTACGAGTAGTCTGCATACAATGAAACATGTTTTTGCGTTACTAACCCATGCTAGGGAAATACACATAAATCTATTAAGAAAAATTTCTTTCCAAACAGTTACCACTTCATTATTACGAAGATACTAACCATCCAGTTCGCAGGATATAACGTAGATGCATATGTAGGTTTTTTTAAATAAGGGGAAATGGAGAAGGATGGAAAAGGTATGGTAAAGAAAGGCAAAGAAAACGAATAAGTGCTAAGGATGGAAAGGGAAGATGGAAGCTGACTGAGCTTGTTTGGAGAGGAAGCGCTGGGATGGTTGTATAAAGAGAGGAACTCAATTGAATAAATTAGGAGAAGACATCATGAGAGTAAATTAAATGGAAAACAAGAGCGATGGTGATTTGAAGGAGGTAGAAGAGGAACGAACCTTAAGTGGGGAAGAGAGTGGAGAAGAACAAGCTGTTTAAACGGGATGGCGAAAGATAAGAAGTATGCGGAGCTGATGAACATCAAGTCGCAGGTGTAGCAAATGACAAGGAAATATTCTGTAATATGTTACGTCAATCTAAACCAACAGTAGAGCATTTGGTGGAGCACCAAATACGCATGCAGAAGGAACTAACCTTCCTGCGCTGATGCGTCAATGCTACGCGCCTTTGAGCCAAGAACTTGATGATCCCAGCCCCAACGACCTCTCGGATTTAAAAGCGATTTCGGATTTATGCAGCGAGTATGATGGGTTTCAAGTAACTACATACCAAATTATTTCATTCCATTTTGAGGAAATCTTTTACGATCGCTAACTGACGCATGAAAATTCCCCACGAGGAATTTTTAAGTGATACGAGGCCGATCTTGGACTATCGATTCAAAATTTTTAGAGCAAGTTACTGAAGGAAACCAGGAGGAAACGGAGTAAATGAAGAGAGCACGAAATAAAAGAGTGGTGGTGTCAGGTCCGAGGTGAAGAGAGCGGGACACAATAAGTTGTGTGCAGCACAGAACTAGACAGTGTGCAGCATGGAGCAGCTAGGTTCGTTAGAAGGTGTTACGATAGGTTTAGTAGTGTTTCTGAATTAATGCAAGAATTAGGGTGGGAATCATTATCAAAGGGTAGGTTAAAGTACAGATTAAATCTATAACAGAAATTTAAATAGGATAGCTTCACTGAAGATGTTAGGCATATATTAAACACACCAGCGTATTATGCTAGATTAGACCAGACAAATAAGATTAGAGAGATATATTGTCGTACTGATAGATTCAAAACGTCATTTTTCCCCCGTACTTTAAGAGAACACAATAGGCAGCAAAGCAAAGGGATAGGTAGGGGAAACATTTTAGAGTAGACTGTAGTGCATGATGCATGTATTATTCCCTTAATACCTACTATGTAGATACTAAGAATCTAGTTGCATAAGACCCTATAGTAGCTTGTTTGCATATCAATATTGCAAGCTTGGTGATTTTCACCCCCTGCCACACACCCTCACGGTGGCTTGCAGGGTATCGCGTGGATGTAGATGTAGATGAAGTTTTTGGGTGGGACGATGAGGGTAAGACAGTATGCAGTATGTGAATGAAAGGTGAATCCGGCAACCGGGAACGTTTGGAGTTTCACATAAAAATTTCAAGTTAATAAAACACTATAATCATCTTGTAACGATAATTATGTGAAATAGAGGCTACGTACCTTGGCGTGTCTGCTACCCCGATACTCTCTGGCAAAAATAAATCCATTGACTTGAGAATTGACATCGTCATGTCAACAGTTCGCCAGGTGGCTGACAAAGGAAGGTTGTGGCATTCAAAATTCTATCAGCAGCTATACTTGAAGAATCTGAAATTTAAAAAAAAGAATAGAACTGTACTATGAAAAGTGAATAAATGGTCTTTGAAAGTTCGTTTTTAGTCATTAAAGAGAGCAAAAACATCCCTTTATCGAAATGTATGACCTTTTATTTTTAAATTTGCATTTTGACAATCTTAGTACATTTTAAGATAACACAGAAAGAAAAAACACGAGCCAAATCCTCAAAAACAAATTTTACTACGACCCAGGTTTCACTGTATTACAGCATCGTCAGGTAAAGTATAGCTTTACATATTTTACATAAGTATATCTTTAAAGAATTTATATTTGTGGATTTGACTTGAGTTTGTTCTTTCTGTATTATCATGTTTCGCTTCCACTCCATATCGCCTGAATCTTCGACATTATAAGATGGCGTGATGAGACTCTCAGTTTGATCTGAAGAGATTTTAAGTTCGAATTGCCCACACTGAATCTCGGGAAACCACCGCCATCCGGCTTTAGGATAAAATTACCGACTTCTTTCGTTTGATAGACCATTAATATGAAAATTCGTGATTCGATTTGTATTCACATCACACGTTTTCAAGGAACATGAGAGAAGTCCAAGGCTAAACTATATACGGATAAACTGTACACTCGTGAAAGATCGTAAATGTTCCCGGCGGATCCTATTGGAGGTCAGCCGGTGCTCACTCAATCATCAGTGCAGTTGTTCGTGCGCAAATCAATGATTTTTTTCGAGCGATGCAGGCTTATTTTTCAAGTATAATTCATTGACATTTCATACAAGAAGCAACCTTGAGCAGTAGACTCGGGATAATAGATAACATATAAAAAAAACATCTGTTTTTACTAGTTAAAATGATGAAATTTCCTGCCTGGTGATAATCTACAAAAGCCCTGGTAATACCTTAATAATATCCTCAAACATATACCACTACTACACTGAAACGCGCCAATGAATAATCAACTATTGCAACAATGCCATCTGGAATCAAGAATGCTGTGACATTTTATTACTAAGCTCATCGCCATTCGTTTACGTAAAGCCCAGCTTAGAACAGGAATACTTGAGGGTTACGTATGTACATACACTGTGAAGGCTGTGAAGGAGTGAAAACATGTGACAGTAACGGTGGCTCCAGGTGCCAGTACCGCGACGCCGATCTTACGAGAGCACCCTGAGGTTTTTTTTCTTATCTCCCCGCTGCATTCCTTTCCACCTCAGCTCCCCTACAATGACCTTACAGCGAGAATACAGACTCCGTAATGGAATCAGCTGAGTTAATGAAGGTAACACCGTTGAAGCAACTGCGGGAACTTTGTTTCCAACGTGGTGTTGGAATCAATGTTGATGGCCCTGGTTGAGATCGACAATTTAATTGTAAGAGTGAGGTTTCCGAACGCTTTCAGACACAGTTAATATATTCGTCATACACCGTATACAAAATCGCCAATTAAGAACATACATGTTCTCGTACAAGAGAGGTAGCCATATTGAAAAGTGATTTCTCCATACATATATCAATTTATTCGCCAAATGTCATCGTCCATTGTTGTATTCGCCGAACGAAGCAGTGATTGTTTATCTATTTACGACGCCATACTGTGTGCTTGTGAGAATGCGAGATATGTCTTCTCGTTCGCTTTGGGAAAATCAAAGTTTGCACAGAAAATTAAATTCCTAAAAAATGTAATAAAACGACGGAAAGAAAAAAAATGATTCGAACCATATATAATACCGCTCCAAATGTAGTTGTTCGGTACAATTCGGTGCAATTCGGTAATCTTCTCTTAAATACATTTTAAACCATAGTTTTCCCCATTAGCCGGTTATGCTGTCATCGAGAAGTTCAAGTATCTTATACCTCTAATGGTACGAGGCTATTTTAAGGTCGAGAATGAATTTAGCTATGGCCTAATTGGATCTGCAATCGAAACGTTCAAGCAATACACGTTCATATATTGTGAGGCTTGTCACCGAGCACAAAAGGAAACTCCATTTGTAACAATTACTTTCAGTGACTCGCTCCCCAAGAAAGTCTCTAATAAAGTTCCTAAATTATTTCCAGGATCTTATAACGCTTCAGAGGCATTGAATGTTTATTTAGGGAGTTTGAATTTTCTCGCAGCAGCAACTTGTTACTGTTGAACTTCTTAGATTTGGATCACACCTTATTCGCAGCCTCTTTCAGCAATTAGGATTTATTTGCTTTTGAAAATAACTCCAACCACTGGAGAGTAAAATCAGTAGAAAAACAAAAGAGTAAACAATTAAACAGTTGAAGACAACGAGAGAAATATTCGGCTGCCTCTTAACGAACCTGTCAGAAGTTTCAAGAAAACTAAGAGAACTTCTCACAAAAGGAACGATTTAACACCCGCATCGTTGGCAAAGTTTTATCAAGTGAAAGGTTCACAAAACCGTAGCTGTCTGGCCACCACAGAAGCTTTCCTTCACGCTCAAATGCTCTTAAGATATAGTACTGCTGGTACAATAGATAAAATTAAAGGAATTACGAACTTCTACTTATTTTTGAATGAAAACCGTCAGTTAACCAGGGACACCAGGGATAATATACCTATTTCAATAGGAGGATTTTCTTGCTGGGTGAAATACATTGAAATAAAAAAATTGGAATATTCGTAACAGAATCAGATTCGGTTGCAAGGTTTTCCTACAGCTGAGTTTACAAAGCAACGTATACCCTTTCATATGATTCTTAAGGCAAACACAACATGCATGCTAGATGAGGAATTCAAACCCTTGAGCCTTTGGTTTGCTAAGCTGCCTTACAGAAGTGGCTACCACGGTCGACTAGAGCATTCGTTAATTAAGCACATGCTAATTCCAATGTCGTGCTTGTTAAACCCTTCCGTTCGATTGCAGAGGAGATAGTTCTATCTCAGTCTCGCCCCAATTAAAACATGTTATTTTTATAATTATTTTGTCTCCTCTTTCCCTCGGAGAGGCCCTTTCAAGCGTTAGGGAAAATTTAAACCCCACCAATATCATAGGGTTCAGTTAACATGATATTAAATTTCACTTCCTCCAGAAAATCGCCCTCCAGGGCGGTTGTGTTTGAAATCGTCAGGATTATGTCGAATAGGTAACCAAGGAGTCACGTGGTACGAACACACAAAGGTCTGCAAATTCAGTGTGCCTGAATCGCTCGTTACAACATTATTAATTGTTTTCACTTGAGCTCTTCTCATTTGTCTCGACTATAGAGGCCCCTGATGAGATAAAATACAAGTGTAAATAATGTATGAGGTCGTAATCAGCGGTTTCAACACACCAAATTTGCGGACCCTTCGTGTCTATACCACTTAACTCCTTGGTTACCTATTCGAGATAATCCCGACGGTTTCAAGCACAGCCCCCAGATATTATTATTCGAGCGCAATTTACATTTGTGAGGCCTGATTACATGCACAAGAATTTCCAAATCGATTCCACACCTTATTTTACTAACGATAAGTAGTATTAGATAGCGTATATACATAGTGCATTTGTGTCAATTACTCTCTCCCTGCCAACAAATTCCAAAGTGGCTGGAGGGGTACTCAGTAATTTCGATATAGACGAAATCCAGAGCATAAATAAACTCCATATTTGCGAGAACCTATAAACAGAGTCAACCTAGAGCAGAATCATACCCCATCTGTTTCCTCCTACGCCATGATCTAATGTCAAACCCTTTAAAAAACTTATCTTGTATTGATGTAAATTCTCAGATCTGAGACGCTTCTGCCTACCTTCATCTACTTCAACTTAATACCAATACCGTTAAAAATATTTTTCAAACTCCAACTTACTACATGGTAGACTGGACCATAATCACAAAATCAGAGTAATAGATTGCGGAACTGAGAGATCCGAAATTTCCTCCTTTCGCCGTACAATTATGGGCATGAATAGTTGTAAATATATCCAATAGCATAAATACGAGTGTATCAATGGATAGCATATGTAGTTGCATGTTGGTATAAGGACTTTAAGCTAACCCAACTAACAGCATCATATTGCATGCTTGCTTTGCTAATTTTATCTTTTTTTGGATTGTAATGTTTGAACTAGAATATATTTTATTAATCCCCTTTAGTGCATGATATGTAATGCATGTTTGGCGTGAATTAACCCCCTACCATACACCTTTATGGTGGCTTGCAGGGTATTAAGTAGATGGGTAGATAGAATACCCTGCGAGCCACCGCGAGTGTGTGTGGCAGGGGGTGGAGATCACCAAGCAAACATGCATCTTCGGGATCATCATCATAGGTCGCTCCGTCTCCTACCACAGTAAATCCATCCACTCAAGCTCTTCATACTCATCCCTGCATGCATAGCATTAACAGATGTGGTAGCCGGGACGGTAAAGGGCTGGCCCGGAAACCCAAAGATCGCGGTTTCGCTTCCTATCTAGGACAGGGATGTTGCGTTTATCCTAGGATTAAGACCTTATGTTATACGGTTCGATAAAACCTTAGCAGAAGGAGCACCCAAAACCAAAGACTAATGATTTGACAATGTTTGCACTAGCGCCAAACTCATCCGTGGGCTGAATCACGCTCCAAAACCTTCTCCTCATTATAATGGTGAAAATGCATTAAATTTGTGTCTCGGGTGATAATGATGTACTTGATAATTGATTTTCTCACAATTTTAAATGTACAAGCCAACATTTCGGAAGCCAACCACAAATATTATTAAATACTGTTAAAATATTCCCGAAAACTGACGAAAGTCAGGTGACTTGAAACGCCTTATGACGTCACTTCACGGTATAGGTTCCATATTGCTTCGGAAACAAGTGTTTATTTTAGAAGAAAACGAAGCTCATATATTTTTTCAGGATTTTATCCGTTTCTTTATCGAAACAATGATGGAAAAGGGATCTAAAAAAACACAATCCGACAATTTGCCTTTTGTCGTCTACCTTATTGTGACATCCTTCTTTGAAAAAACTGATCACTTTGATAGAGTACAAGAGAAGCAATATTGACCCTTAGGCGGCTCATAGAGAAGAGAATGGAGAAGAACAAGCCGACACTCACTGCATTTGTGGATTTAGAGAAAGCTTTTGACAAGGTGGATTGGAATTCGATGCTTGGAATACTGAACGGAATTGGAGTGTCCTACAAGGACCGAAGAATTATTCACAGTTTGTATAAAAACCGAGTTGCTGTGATTGAATCTTGACCCAGCTATGAAAAAGAAAAAATAAGGAAAGGAGTGAGACAAGGCTGTGCACTGTCTCCCGTGATTTTTTATGCTTACATCGAGAGAGCCAACAATGAAATCAAAGAGAAATATTCTGGAGTGAATATCCACGGAAATAAAATAAGCATGCTGCGATCCGCTGATGACATAGCACTCACAGAAGAGACAGAAAAGGAGCTGAATAAGACTCTTATAACCATGGAAAGGACAATGACCAGATATAATCTGAAGATCAATAAGAAGAAGACTAAGATATTGGTGTGCAGCAAGAAAGAAGAGGCCAAAACCAACGTTAAACTAGAAAAACATAAACTGGAAGAGGTAAAAGAGTTCTGTTACCTTGGAAGCCGCGTAACCAACGATGGACGTAGAAAGAAAGAAATAGTCAAAATAGCCCAGGCAAAGAGGGCATTCTATCAAAAGAAGAATGTACTTACCGCTGGAAATACAAGCGTTGAAGTAAGGAAACAGTTCATCAGAACATACATCTGGAGCGAGTTTCTTTATGGCTGTGAGGCGTGGACGATGATAACAGCGGAGAAGAAAAGGGTGGAAGCATTCGAAACGTGGTGCTACAGGAGTATGTTGAAGATTAAATGGATCGACCGAGTAAGTAACGAGGAAGTCCTAAGAAGATTGGGAGAAAAGAGAAGTCTTCTGAATACCCTTGAGAAGAAGACAGAACAACTTAATCGGCCATATTTTGAGACATGATGGCCTGAGGAAGACATCCGTCGAGGGAAAAGTGAACGGGAAGATTAGAAAAGGCAGGCATCGTATGAGTTATATGAAACATCTTGTGAGGGATGTTAAAGAGAAGAATTACGTCAATATGAAGAGGATGGCCCACAGAAGAATCGAGTGGAGGGCTGCGTCAAACCAATTCTAGGATTGCTGACCGATGATGATGAATCTTGAATTAACAAGAGCATAGTAAACGGTCCTGAAAACCAAAACTGGGCATATGGGCCTGAGCAGATGCAATTTTCCCAGTGCAATGACCAACCCAGATTCCACTAGGTTGATAATATTGCTATACAATACCAACCCAACTTTCTGATCAAACCAAGGAGATAAGAATGCACTGGAGTTGGAGTGGGCACTGGCATGCTAGACTGTGGGTGACAATGAAGCCAGAATAGGGGTGCTTGGGAACGATTAGGCACTCGCTCTTTTGATACGCTGCACCGTGATCGCGCGACAAGGGCGGCGCGTAGCGGCCACGTCTCACGCAACCCCCAGGCACTCGTTAAAAGTGAGGGGCGACGACTTCCTTGGCAACCAGAATCGACTTGGGGGTCGGGTCGGGTAGGGGGGACGTGAATTACAATCGCCGCAATCCATGGGCGTGGCACAGCGGCATCGGGGCCGACGTGAAAATATAAAGTCGAAATGGAAAGAAAAGAGAGGAAAAAAAAAGAGAGGTGAACGGCGTTTTGAAACAGCCCATCTCGAGGTCTTCGCTTCTGATCCCGGCGCTGCCCACAATGGAGGTTGAAAAGAGGGGGGAATGAGTCCAAATAAAAAAAATACAAATGAAATTGGGCCAAATAACCCTTTCCCTCCCCTTTCCACGATGGGTTCTCCGACTCCAGACGCCTTCTTAGCCACCGTAATGGAAATCCCCGGCTCTGCATCGAACACCTTCCCTCTTAAAGGTCGTATCATACTTCAGAGCAATATTTCCCAAGCTATGTTTCGCGGAACAATGGTGTTTCACGAAATGTTAATAGGCGTTTAGCGAAAAACTGAAATTGTTTCAATACCTGCAACGGCAAGATGAACTTAAAACATATTTGACCTATAAACAACAAAAATTTCAATAAATACTAAATATCAAGCAAAAAATTAATATCTTTACTCATTTTTGATGGTATGAGTGTCAATACCTAATTTAATAAATAAAAAAATGTTCTTTTAAGTTTCAGGATCAACGAAGTGTTCCATGGTAGGAAAGGTTTGGAAAATCCTCAGCAAGAGATTGGTGGTTGTATGTTTGTCGTTGACTGTTGCGTCTACCAATCAACGCCAACCCGCTCCCTATTTCTGGACAGTGCTAATAAATACAAGCACCTTATGGATTTCAAACCGTAGCCAATAGCGTTTCGTCTCTTGTTTGGCTGAGTTCACATCCTCATAGTTCTCATTGCTGCCATTTTGATCTACCTACGTCTAAAGCATTAAAATACAGTTAAAAATAAAGGCGTGAAATCCGATTTGTTTAAATTTATTTAATGTTAATATAACCTTCACAAAAGACGCAAGATATGGCTCATACATCCCTTCCCTGGAAGAGTCCTACCTCTTCCAAACTTTCCACCTATCCTAGAAATAAAAAATCATCTTAAATGCCAGTACCTCTCGCGAATAAATACTGTAGGGAAGAAACGTCTCGTTAGGACCTAAATCTTTAACACGTACGATTATTGTGGTAAGACCTGGGCGACAAAAGCAGTAGAAAAGACAAGACTAAAAGCGTTCGAAATGTGATCTTACACAACAACGATCATGATCAAACTGATAAGAGTAACTTATGATCTCATGAAGACCGAGGTCGAGGGAGAATAGAATGGGACGAATGTCAAATGCCGCGTAGAAATATCGATCAATTAAATGGTTAGGAATTAAAAAGAGAATAATTATGAGTAGGTTAAGAGGTTAACCGATAGAAAATTCGAGTCTTGAGCTACGTGAATCCGATTTCAAGATAGATGACAGGTGAAGATGGTGAGCAGGTAAACAAGCATAGCACCTCTAGCTGAAGTCAATTTCCCGTTCAACTCTCCACCACAGTGAGACCGAAATCAGTTCAGTGATTCGCAATTACCTGATAGATTGTGGATTAAGAGCACAGAAAAAGTGAGCTGATTCACTTAACCCGAATGCATAATTTCACGTGCCGTCAAGCTTAGCATGAGGTGAACGAACGCCTTAGATAAAATCTCTCCTTTAAATTATAAATCTTCTTCGCGCTGAGAACATTCTTTGAGTAAAACCGGAATTCTTTCCAAAATTAGCAACCAATCAATATTAAAAAAATTCAAAAGGTCACAACTACTCAGGAATGCCAAGGCATAAGGTCCTCATATTTACACACCAGCGTGGAGGATTACGAAATACCAGCATTTAATCGCACTTTCCAAAGAGTATGGATGTAATTTTTTTTAAGATTAAAATATCATCACAGCCCAAGACTGGTTTGACGCAGCTCTCCTTACGATTCTTCCATCGGCTAACTTCTTCGTACTTACATAATTATTTTCATTTGCATCTTTAAGACGCCACGAATGCATCTACATTTCATTAAACTGTCAACGGCAACGACTTCCTTTCCCATTCACTTGACCCTCGAAAACTGTTCTCGTCGGAATATCATGTTTCGCGATGCATCCAATAAGGTTTATCTTCCTTCTTTTTCCAAATTATCATCCACTTCTACCTGCTTTCAATTTACATGAAACTCCTTCTAAACTAAGATAACTAAGGGAACACTAAAAAAATATGAATAGTTTATATAGCTTGTCACGATCATTCACGGATCAACATGAGAAAAGTACGACTCGCAGCGCTTGAGTTGAACTATTATTATCGCAAATAACCGTGCTCAACGTGAGACTTCTTGGAGAAATAGGACGCAGGGTTACAAGACAGATGAGTACCTGTTTGAGGAAGGAAACAGATGCCAAGGAAAAGGAGGCACATCTAAGGAAAGCAAGAAAAAGTTGTGGGCAATCGAAAAAATTTTAACACCTCGCCTCAAGGAAGCATATCAATCAATTAAGACAATTTTACGCAAAACTGCCGCAACAGGAAGGACAGAGAGGCAAGGTCACTGGTGCTATTAGAGTGGAAATTGTACGAAAAGATATAAAAAAGGAGGAAAAACAAATTTGGCCTACTAACAGCCAATGTCGCAAAAAATTCAAACAGGATAATGAAGTAGAATATTTTAGATTATTTTCGTAGGGTTCCAGAGATGATATTCACATATGATTATTAGATAATATTCTTTCTAGATTATTAGATAATACTCTTTCTTTCTCGATTACAAAGGTACGGCTTGAGAACTGACTCACAAGGCAAAGGAAAAAGCACTGAACACTCCATTTATAGCTGAATAAAATTAAAGTCAAGACTGGAAGTATTCGACATTGGTATCAAAGAAGAATGAAAACACAAAATCTACCGACCGAGAGCCAAACTAAGAAGTCCTAAGACGAGTGGGAGCCTAGAAAATTCAGATTAAACCTTTAAACAGAAAAGGGGGCAAACTAATTGGCTATATCTTGAAATATAATTGTCTGATGACAGAGTTATACATGTTACGCTATGTTATGTATGTAAGAGAATGGGGGCGTTTACTCGGAACCGAAATCGCAATTTTGTACACGAAACCGTTAGATGGAAACGAAAAACGAATTTTAGTGAAAAAATTAATCTTCTAACCCCAAGCATTCACTCATAAATCAAAAATTAAAATAACCAAAAGGTGACGCCCTCCGAAGAAGCTGCCTTGATATCATTGACGTCATTTTCCTCCCATCCTTGACTGCTTTTAGGGGAAGTGAAGGGAGTGGAGGGGGGTTCTCGGAAGGTCTGCTCGCACAGATCCTGTCGCAACCGATCCCGTTGGCAGAGTCAACTGTGTCCCCCCATTGCAATAAGGCGAAGTAACTTCGCGGGCTCAGTTGTGATTGGATGAAGTCAATTAAGTCAGAGGTTGCACCACGCCCGCTTTTCCGAAAGGGTTAAAAACATCAGTTTTTCGCCGCTTATAACTCAAGAAATAATTGACGGGTCAAAACACGGAAAAATACGGGTCTTTTTCTTCTAAAAACTCTAGCAGATTCGGCAATTTAAAAAAATGGTAAACGACCCCATTATGAAGGCTAGGCCCATAAAAAATCGAGTGGAGTGCTGCATCAAACCAATTAGGATTGATCACCAGTGATGATGATGATAAGGATGGATTATGCACATTTCCGATGACATATACCAGCATGTAATGTTAATGAAAAACTTGATTCCAAGATTTCAAGGCTAAAACAGGTTGGAAAGACGATGTCAAAACAGAGTCTAGAATGTTAGGCGATCAAATGTCCCAATAACATCCATATAATGCGAGAAAACTTTGTTGAGCATAGAAGACAATACGAAATGAAATAAACTTTGTAGTACTAACATTGTTTATAATGACCAAGCCTCTATTCATAATGCCCTATTCTCAGGGGGAAGTACTTCTTGTGAATGACGTGGAGGCGTCTACACTATTCTGTGTGAAATATTAAGTTAATTTAATTTCATTATTTCTAATGTCTTTGGTTTAAGTCTGGGAAAGGTATCTTAGGAAAAGTACAGTACAGGAAAAGAAAAAAATCCTATTCTCTTACCTAATAAGGGTAATGGAAGGATAGAGGAAAGTAAATCAAAAAAATATTATCTAAAAGAAAGTTACAGAAAGTCAGTAAGGAACGAAGGTTTTTGGCGGATTTACAAAAAAAGTCAGTGATGCGACGTCGGGCATAAGTTTTTAGCGTTTTTAGTCAGCTCCACTATCCTGCAAACCACCTCGAGAGGGAGTTATTTTGTACGTCTTTCGACCCAAAGATCTCAGATTCGAATAACCCATTAATATGAAATACGTGTTTTGCCTCAGTAGCTTGAACAAATTACAACATAGTTTTAATACTAAAATATTTATAAATATTGAGGTCATCGGAAATGCCTTGAGTTATTTGTCGATTTGCCTACAAACACAGTATTGGAGTTAGAGGGCCGATACCCCAAACAGTGATAAACATAACTGTTGATTATTTTAAGGCCAAAATATATTCCTAAATTAATTAATAGTTTTTTAAAACTCAAATGCAACCGCTACCGCTAAAGTATGAGGGTAATTTCGACACACCTTTCCCCTTTACATATGAATTGCGTTGGTGAGTAGCAGTTTTTTTTCATTAAAATTACCAAATAATTCTGACCCAGGCAAGTATTCGCCAAACCATTATTGAGAAAGACTTTTCAACTCATCACGACCCACTTTCCAAGTATCCATAGCGTGGTAGATATTCCAGGAAATGTATTTTATGCTAATTCGAAAAATTACACTGGTTTTTAAGACAAAAAAGTTAAATCGTCCTTGCTACCAGAAAAGTAGTTTTTTATTATCGCAAAAATATTGTTTGATGATGGTAGGCAATAAAATGGTCTGAGTTACGACTAATTAAGCACCACCAGCTAGTCACATAATCCCTATTTTCGTCGGTACAATTAAAACAATTCTAGAAAATAAAAAATGCCCTACTGGAAGAAATTGAGTCAAATATTCTTGTTAACAGTCTTATAAATTATATTATTTTCTATCAATTTCTCAAGTCTGCTCTCTGATCTTTTCTAATAGCCATCTAATCCATTCCTTGCACCAAATAGACAAATAATTATTTAAAAGAGGAAAGTTCAACTCAATGAGTTGATAACTAATTGATCAGGAGTTATATCCCATAGAATAATCTTTCGAACGTTAACATAAACTACCATTTGTAAACCTTCAATCCGAAGACATATTCCACTAACTGCATATTTTTGTACGCTTTCTCTTCTATTTTGAACCTTTTTTAAATTGTTGTTTTCTGACAAGAATACAGCTATAAAAATATCCTACAGCATAAATACGAGTGTATCAATGGATTTTTTTGCATTCGGACTATTCTGTTGGTCCATACCTATACCCCTGGGATCCCAATAGGCATTTGCCTGTCATCAGGTTTCCCAGGGGTTTAACCAACAGAGTTTGACAAACATCCATGCCCTGGGTGAAGAAAAACCCACCCAGGCGAGCCTCGAACCCGCGACACCAGGATTAGCAAGCGAGGACATTACATCGCCGCCACCTGGGCCGGCGTAGGTAGATCAGTGTGTATTCAGGTATCAGTGCATAGGTAGTAGCAAGTTGGTATAAGGACTTTAAGCTAACCCAACTTTAAGCATATAAGCTCTATAAAATAGCAAAGCAAGCATGTTATAGCATGCCTGCTTAGCTATTTTTATCTTTTTTAAATTGTGAAGTTTAGACTAGTATATTATTACCAATCCTTTTTCTTGCATGATATGTAATGCATGTTTGGTGTCAATTCACCCCCTGCCACGCGCCTTTATGGTGGCTGGCAGGGTATTATGTTGATGATAGATTTTACATTAGCCCAGTTCTCTTGACTTTCTTCTCTAGCCCAGGATGCTGAGGCTTGAAGTAGAATGCATGATAAGGGAGGTTTTCACTGTTCGGTGTCGGTCCCGCGCATGATAATGGAGAGGGTGAAGAGCAGAAGGATCAGAAAGAGGGTGTGGCGGCAGACGGCCGTGAAGGGGGTGCGCGGAAGAGGGTGGTTTTGGGACCGGTTGAAACTCAGAAAAGTGGAAAGGAGGAAGGGTGGACAGAAAAGAGACAGACACGTGTTTGTGTGTGGAAAGGGGGGGGGGGTGGGGGGCAGACATTCCCACCTCCACTTCGCCTTGCTCCACTTTTTCCTTTGCGTCTCACTTCAGTCAGAAACATGCGTCCGATGACCATCGCTCTTTTATTCCTCCATCACCGACTCCCCCCCTTTTTTTTGGTAAGGTTGTAACTAATATTTTTTCCCCGAGAGTGCCATTATGGGAGAGTCCTGTCCAGTTGATAACGGCGTTTTCTTGTCACACACGAGGATCCGGTGAGTGTCTAACTCGTGGGGGTTAACAAAAAATAGAAGGATTAAAATGCACCCACCTTTTTTTTACCACAACCACTCTACGTAATTTAATCCCATCCTTCTCCGTTCATGATATTTTCCACCTAATTTTTTTATTCTTCCAGAGGGGTAGCAAAAATGAAAAGGGTCGAGAGAAAAATATTTAGCAATATGGGCAACTGTCAACCTTTTCGCTAGCACTTGCCACATTTGAAGGTTTTATAGTGGCCGATAGCATTGACGTCCTTAGCGACACACCATATGCATTCTGAAAAAAGAAAGGACCCACGAACACAACTGCATCACTAACCTACAGGATGCAAGATATTCCATAGTCTATTTGAGGCCATATAATTTTCAACCCCTGAAAGACTCTCGTATTTGAGTCATACGTGGTACTCACAGAGCCATTGCAGCCGTACTCGGTCTGCTGCCGAAATCCAAAAACTATCTACAGCAGTTATTTAATTCCTTTTCGAAGATTTCTGCTTGCTACGCTGATTACAGAAATATATTCCCAATGCTGCAAGGGACGGCGTGATATCCAGGGGATTGAGAGGCGCAGGATAATGACTGGAGGAACAAGGTTTGGCTCATTGGTCCAGGTAACGCACCGGCTTGACCGGCTACCATAATTATCCTTCCAACCCTTGCAACGGCACTCATCAAAATACTTTTCCTACACAAAATAACCTTTCTCTCCTGGCAATAGCACAATAAATGGTATTCCTTTCCCCAACAAAATAACCCTTCTCTCCCATGAATACATCTTCAAAATCTAACTACCCTAAATATGCCTAACTTACTACCCTAATAAAATAACCCTATATCTATCCTAACCTAAACTACCTACCCCGACTAGAAAGGAAGAAATGAATGGCGAAATAGGATTACTGCAACTAACTGGAACTGAAGCCGGCTTGACAACCCAAAGGTCACGGTTACAGATCCCACTTCGGAATCTCGTATCAATTTTGTGCATACCTTCGGAAAAATAATAGGATTATTTAGGATAGACCTAAAGGTAAAGCAAACTTATTCATCTACATATACACCTACGTAATACACTGCAATCCACCACGAGGGTGTGTGGCAGGGGGTGAAGATCACCAAACCTGCACTATTAACATGCAACTAGGCTACTAGGTACATGGAGACATGCTAGATAATAGCGTCATATGCAGATAGATGGTTAGCATATACATATAAAGAAAGGGATTATTGGTTGTTGGTTGGTTGGTTATTTAGGGGAGGCGACCGACAGCTGAGGTCATTTGCGCCATTTAGGATAGTTTTCAGGACCACGGCTTAACGTCCCATCCGACGGGCGGACGGAGTACTGAACTTGAAATGCCCTCCACTACGCACTCAAG
This sequence comes from Platycnemis pennipes, assembly GCA_933228895.1. Classification (NCBI taxonomy): domain Eukaryota; kingdom Metazoa; phylum Arthropoda; class Insecta; order Odonata; family Platycnemididae; genus Platycnemis; species Platycnemis pennipes. The sequence goes on from OW121852.1 coordinate 67,385,909, forward strand.
TGGGGACCGGTTTTCCATTGAAAAATCCGCCACTGCCGGGAATCGAACCCGGGCCCTCGAGATGGGAGGCCAGCCACCACACCAACCCGATCCCCTATTGGTTGTTATTATATGCATCATGCACTACAGACTACTCTAACAATATTTCACCTATTACCTATCCCTTCGCTATGCTACCTATTGTGCTCTCTTATGGTGCGCGGAAAAATAACATTTTTAATCTATCGGTACGACAATCTATCTCTCTAATCTTGTTAATCTGATTAAATCTAGCATAATACGCAGGGGTTATTAATATATATCTAACGTCATCTGTAAACAAATTAGATTCGAATTTACTTAAAATATTAAACCTAAATTTTAACCCGCGCTCTGATAGTAATTATTGGAACAAAGTAAAACTTGAATTTACTGTCACTAATAAAAACCAAGCATAGTGACATTCTGGTCTCCTGATCTTTCTAGAGGAACCACAGATGGCCCTCTATAAGTATTCCATATATCTTTCCAGATCGTAGGTTGAAATACAGAATACATTTCCTGCAGAAATTCATGACCGACAGGTTCTCTGAAGATGTTAAAAATATATTAAACACACCAGCCTACCTTGGAAGGTTGTTTCATGAATATAAAGTTGGAAATATTGATAGTAAGGCAAAGGGGTTCAAGAACCCATAATTCTGCTCAAAATTTGAAAGAGAAATAGATTACCGCGAAGACAATTGAGGAAATTAGAATAGCTTTAGTAGATTTTGATGTGGAAGAGTAGTGCGTAGTATTTTTGATAACATGTTCATTTTTTACGTTACTAGCTCATGCGTGTTTTGGGAATTGTATAGTAATTAATATACTTTAAAAAATTCCTGATAATCAATAATTATATCATTACTTTGTAGGGATTAACAATTACGTTTCATGTGTATCAAAACTGCATATCAATCACGTTTCCTTATAGTAGTACCATTGTACCCCACACTGACTTGTAGGTTGAGAATGCAAGGACTAGAATATTTGCATGCCTGCATCGTTGCAATTAAATATTGAATTCCGTTTTGATTTAAAATGCATTCCTGGTGATGGCTCACAACGTTTCACACTGCTGCGGTGGCTAGAAGGGATATTATGTGGATGTAGATGAAGGTAAAGGAACGACCCCTCCCCCTACCTTGCATAGATGTGATTAAAAAAACACAATATGATTCATAAAAATTCCAATACCACCGTAATTTAAGCAATACGTCCACAAAATACCTTGCCAGCCACCATAAAGGTGTGTGGAAGGGGGAAAAAATTGTTCTCACTCGGGTTCGAACCGAGGACCTTCCGCGTGTAAAGCGGATGTGATAACCACTACACCACGAGAACATATGATGACAAAAACAATTACGGAATGTGAAGGATGACGACTGAATGAGTAGGTGGGCATAAAAACGTGAGGCCAGTGAAGGCAACCAAAATAAATCCTGCCCAGTGTACGGATGTTGTGTCCGTATTATAATTTTAATGCTAATAATATAAGGCAAGAGATAAAATGTAAATAATCAATCAAAGGTGTTGCAGTAGTAGAAGCGAATGTAAAACTTAGAAATCCCATCAAGCGGGGTTAAACACAACTAAACAACTCAGTGCCACGGCATGGACATGGATACACAAATTATCTAGCGTGATGTAATTTTCCCACGCTAACGACAACGCCATCGACAAGGAGGTACGAGCACACATCATCTACTTTTGGTCAACCAATCCTCACTGATATGTGTGTAGCATAGTGCCAAAAAAGGATTAGCGTCTTTTCACAGGATCAGTCACGCAAAGATATTTCCCTCGCGTCTCCAAATATGTCCAAAATGACTCGGTTTGGAAGATATCACGGGGTAGAGGAGAGGCATTCTAGTCAATTGAGTATTTTCATAAACCCCAAATCACAAGCTATTAACTTTATGACTGAAACACAGCTATAAAAGGTGAAATTACCGTCCGCTGAACGCAAACGCCAAGCACCTTAGGCATGCATTTCTCGATCCGTTCCGTTCACTTGGCATCGTATTTTCATTTTAACACCTACAGATTCGTGCACCGAAGCGCATGGGGGATAAAGTTCAAAGAAATGGGTCGTGTTTCTCTTTAATGACGGATCATCACGAAGAAAGTAATATGTATGCACATGAAAATTGAAAATTTATTTCCTACGGTTAACATTAAAAAAATAACATTCTTACTACAGTTTGTTTTCTAATGTTCCAACTGCTCAAGTTATATCGTACAGCCTTACCTAATCTTTGACCTGCAGCAAATGCATGGTCCGTACCCGAGGTCGGACTCGAACCCGCGACCTATAGAACAGCCAAGCTTTTCCTTAATAGATATGGCTACCGCGGTCTCAAGACGACATGACGCATGAGAATATGTCCATTGCATTTATTTTTTTTCAAAAAAGAGAGGAGGGTTTGTTTTGTCCGACAAGAAAAGATTTCCGTGCTGAATAATACATTATATTCTTTAGCTATTCAGTCACTATTGGAAGGGTTTATTTTGGAACCCTTAGAGACTTGAAGGTAGTTCGCAAGATTAAATTAATTTAAAAAGTTCAAGTCACACGAGTTTTCCAATCTGAAAAGCAACCATCTCTCCTTTCTCGAACTGCGTCAGCAGGACAGAGGGAAGTGACAAATGAAGAGGGATGAACAGTTGGACCGAGCGATACATGAGTTCCTTTTTTCCCATGAACAATGCACGACTGCAACGCAAATGCAATTCATCAATTCTGTCAGTCCTGTTGGTGTAGTATGGGGGGTAAAAATGTTTCAGCAGTGGTAGATCAGAATTCGCGTGATTTTAATTCTCAAGTAACTTTACTCTCGCCTACAAATTCTGGTCTCTAGGGTTTTCCAACATATACCTTCCAATAGCCGAATGCCCCTTTCTTTACGTCCATAAGTACCTATTATTTACAGAGCGCACAGCTTTTCTTTGCATCTTATATATCTCCCAAGTTTATGCTTCATCCACTGGATTACAAATGCTCTATTCATATTTCAGGCCTTACCAATGACATACAACATGAAATAACGCCTTTCGTTTGAACACTTTTCCACAATTCGTGTTATACATCTTAGTCTCTTTGATGCTGTAACACAGCTATTTTCAATATGATTCCCCAAAAGTCAAAGCTAAGAGAGAAGACCAAACATTTAACATCACTTACTACGTTTATGTCTACTTCAACTTATAAAAATGCGTCATCCCCTGACTAACAGAAATAGCATGAGAAAAATACTGACAGCGCAGAAAAGCTGAAATTGATATCTTCTCAACATTTTTCCGAATAATTCTAAATTTCACCATTGAAAACAACTAACGACATTTTCAAGTCTCAAAAAATTATTTTAGAGCACGCCCTCGAAATATTCCCATGTGAAAAAAATACAAATTTTTGGAAAATTGAAAATTAAAATTGACGCCTAATTTTTCCAACTGCGCGAAGTTCTCAACCCTTCACAATGTTTAGAGAGTGAAGGCAAAGCCAATAAAACTCCAATTATTTTTGTCTGGTGACAAGAGAAATTATCGGAACGAAAGTATTCTGTCTTTGTCGACACCCTACAATGTCTAATCCTCACTGAAAAAGATCCTAGAGTTAACGATTACAATACCTAACCAAATATATAATTTGCACTGGAGATGATCATAGAGAGAGCTAAGATGGAGACCCTAACCCGGATGAATAAGGATTCACCCATACTAAGATATCCCGGGGAAGCACCAGCACTATCTTAACCATATAATTATAAAATCAACAATAATAAACAGTATCTGAGGATCACCGCTCAATGCTTAGATTTTCTTAGCCACAGCTGGAGGAGGAATTTAGCAGATCGGTTCAACGATTCATCAATATACCGAGATAATCAAACGTTTCGGAGAATGATTTCCTCGCTATGGACTACGGAGGCACGGAACACTTGTATTCAAATTCCCTTACGATCTCTCCACTCTTCCGACTGCCTCGGGACCGCTTGAGTCGCTGGCCGTGAGTCTGCGACCTATTTTTCACAGACAGAGAAAAGAGAGACCAGCAGTCTCGGCCAGTCGAGTCGACCCATCGTCCCTGATTGAAAATGATTAATCAACGCGAGAAAGTTAACCTTATCGGGGTGGGGGGAGGGAGGTCGATGCTTTTCCTTGGACGACCAGCTTCCTTTTTATTCCCTCTCGATTTTACCATGAATTACGAGTAAGTCAGGATCTCAGTCGAGACCACTTGAGAATTCTACGTTAGAGGCTGCGATTGAACGAAATTTCTACCGGAGTAGTGGTCAAAACTCAACAGATTCCAACGTGGATGACATCAGAGTGAAGTACTACATTAGGATAAAGTCAACTGGGCCTAATATTGCGCATTGCGGCTTAGTTCCAGGGTAAGGAGAACTAAAAGGGCCGCTGCGTACCAATCGAAGATCTGATTCGGCATTTCAATTAAGATTAACTAACAGACTACGTCAATCGATCATTCAATGACAACCTTGCTCGGAAAAAAGAGCGATCCACGTGAAGAAAGGATAATTAATTTTTCACATCTCTATTTTTCTAAAAGGAGTGGAAAACAACATACGAGAAGACCTGAATGAGAAATCAGTGGAAGAGTGTTGGGTAAACATTAATGATTACATGAGGCCGCAAAGGAAGCTATTGGAATAAGAAAAGTTGCGAAGAAGAATCCATGGATCACGGAAGGAGTCTTAGACCTGATTGAAGAAAGAAGAAAGTACAAGAATACGGAAACTGAAGAAGGGCAGCTTTGCTACAAAAGAATAAGGAACGAAATAAGTCGCAAAGCCAGGAAAGCTAGAGAAATATGGATAAAGAGCCTGGATGGGAGCGAGGGTGTACAAAACAACCTTGCTCTTGGAAAGGTAGAAACTGCCTACAGGATAGTGAGGAATCACTTAAAAGAACGGAGCATAAGATGCAATGCCATAATGGAGAAATTTTGATTGAAAATGAAGACAAAGCGAAGAGATGGAAAGAATATCTGGAAGAGTTATACAACGGAAAAAAATCAGCACGAAAGTGATCGAAGAGGAAATAGCAGTCGAAGTGGATGATATGGGAGCATCAATATTAATTGTAAGATCGGAGTTTGACGCAGCAGTAAGGGACCTTCGGACGAATAAGGCTTCGGGTCATGATGATATTCCTGCAGAACTAATTAAAAATGCAGGAGGGAAGACATTAACCCATCTGTATAAAACCATCTGTGATATGTACTCAGCAGGAGAAATACTCAGGGACTTCGAGAAAAACATCATCACTCCTATTCCCAAAAAGAAGAGAGCGGAGAAATGGGAAAACTTTAGGACTATAAGCCTGACGACGCAAGCATCGAAGACATTAACAAGGATCATCTACAGAAGAATAGAACGAAAAGCTGAGGAGTTCTTGAATAAAGATCAATTCGGATTCAGGAAAAGTAAGGGAACCAGAGAAGCAATATGGACCCTTAGGCTGCTCATAGAGAAGATAATGGAGAAGGAAAAACCAGCGTTCTTTGCATTCGTGGATTTAGAGAAGGCTTTTTACAACGTGGATTGGAATTCAATGCTTGGAATTTTGAAAGGAATTGGAGTGTCCTAAAATGATCGAAGAATTATCAACAGTCTGTATAAAAACCAAGTAGCTGTGATTAAATATGGACCCAGCTATGAAGAGGCAAGAATAAAGAAAGGAGTGAGACAAGGCTGTGCACTGTCTCCCGTGATTTTTTATGCTTACATCGAGAGAGCCAACAATGAAATCAAAGAGAAATCTTCTGGAGTGAATATCCACGGAGAAAAAAATTAGCATGCTGCGGTTCGCTGATGACATAGCACTCGCAGAAGAGACAGAAAAAGAGCTGAATAAGACTCTAATAACCATGGAAAGGACAATTGCCAGATACAATCTGAAGATCAATAAGAAGAGATATCAATAAGATACTGGTGTGCAGCAAGAGAGAAGAGGCCAAAACCAACGTTAAACTAGGAAAACAAAAACTGGAGGAGGTAAAAGAGTTCTGTTACCTTGGAAACCGAGTAACCAACGACGGACGAAGAAAGGAAGAAATAGTGAGTAGAATAGCCCAGGCAAAGAGGGCATTCTATCAAAAGAAGAATCTACTTACAGCTGGAAATACAAGCGTTGAAGTAAGGAAACAGTTCATCAGAACATATATCTGGAGTGAGTTTCTTTATGGCTGTGAGGCATGGACGATGATAGCAGCGGAGAAGAAAAGGGTGGAAGCATTCGAAATGTGGTGCTACAGGAGAATGTTGAAGATTAAATGGATCGACCGAGTAAGTAACGAGGAAGTCCTAAGAAGAGTGGGAGAAAAGAGAAGTCTTCTGAATACCTTGAGAAGAAGACAGAACAACTTAATCGGCCATATTTTGAGACATGATGGCCTGAGGAAGACATCCGTCGAGGGAAAAGTGAACGGGAAGATTAGAAAAGGCAGGCATCGTATGAGTTATATGAAACATCTTGTGAGGGATGTTAAAGAGAAGAATTACGTCAATATGAAGAGGATGGCCTATAGAAGAATCTAGTGGAGGGCTGCGTCAAACCAATTCTAGGATTGATGACCAATGAGGATGATATCTCTATTGTGCTACTTGCTATCGGGTTCAAATCTTGGAGAAGCCTCGGAGACGTGCAATGGACTAGTAGACGTAAAACGTCAAGAAATCACTTGTAATAAGGAAACAAGTCAGGTTGTGGGATAGAGCCTCTACATTATGCAGTGAACACCGCAATTGATCTGTTTACTGCGAGTGTGTTGTAGCGTTGGATTCCATTGTTCTACGCAGCGTTTGTTTCGATTGTTTACTAATCATTCTCCAAGAATTGTTAATTTATAGATGTTAATGTTGATGCTAACTTAAGATGTGATACTGAAAGTTCATGATGAGGAGTAAACAAAGACCAGTTATTATTCCCACGCATTATTTGAAAATGACCATTGTTTTTACAACTACGTACCATTGTCAAGGTCGCCTGATATCATTACTTCATGGATGTTTTCTAGCCTGTTTCTGCACTAATAGGCGCTTCAGACCGGGAGGAAAGGTGTAAGGATAGGAATGGAAGGGATGGGGTTATCATTACTTAATGATACTGAAAGGACCCGTCAAGATAACTAAGCTGTGGAAGGGCTAGAATGAATTAGAGTAAGGAAATAACAATTAATATGTCTCCCTGCTTTACCTACTCTTTCCATCCTCAACGTACGTCAAATTCTACTAAACTTTAGTAGTAGTAGTAAAAAGTTAGTAAAACATGCAATTAATCGACCTAAGAGTAAACGCTAACATTAATGCTGTCTGTGAACTAACATTATTTATCACAAATGAACGCTAGAGACACCTGGCGTCTAGCTGGTAAATTACCACACCACGCCTGTTATCTACAAGCCCATTGGTAAAGAACCTCAAAACTTCCATAGCTTTCTTTTTTCAGTAATTCCATAGTCATATGCTAAGATAGATAGGGTGAAAGGAAAAACAATAATATATGAAAACATAAATTGAATTATTTTATTTTAACACTCGAATGCTGAATATTCATGTCTTTATCCTGAATATTTTATCTTCCACTAAACTTAACAAGACTCATTTAATTGGTACCGGATATTCTTGGGATATTTAAATAGTTTTTTTTTCACTGTGGAGAGATCGCACCCTTCAAAATATCTCTTATGTCACCATCTACTTTTTTAAAGCTTAACCTATGCTAGCCGATATCAGACTTCGGATCGCACGCTTTCTCCCCACATCGGAAAACTTACCCTGTTAACAAAAGAAAATGTTCGGGAAAAATGTTGGTAGAGAATTCCATAGTTCATTGTGCTTAAATGGAAAGAAATTCTGGCAATAATAATCACAATTCGTTCAACCAAGTCTTCACCAAGTTTCCACTGCATCTGAGAAAAATTTCCCTATCCGCGGTGTAGGCTGAAGGGAGAGATGAAAGTGAGGTGGGTGAATTCGGGTCAGAACTAAGGAACGACCGTGTCCACAAAGTTGTTTTAAGGATACCGACTAGTAAAATATGAATGGAATGGATAAACTAAGTCAAAAACAGAGAAGCTGCGAGAAGAGTGGAATATTAAATAATTCATGAAAAATTAAAAGGGACGACAGGACAATCTAACAGGCCATATCGCGAGACATGCCTGATAAAGGCAGTTGTCGATTGAAAAGTGAATGGGGGCGTTTACTCGGAACCGAAATCGCAATTTTGTGCACGAAATTGTTAGATGGAAACGAAAAAAGAATTTTAGTGAAATAATTAATCTTCTAACCACAACCATTCACTCATAAATCAAAAATTAAAACAAGCAAAAGGTGAGCCCACCGAAAAAGATGCTGTGATAACATTGACGTCATTTTCCTCCCGTCCTTGACTGCTCTTATGGCAAGGGAAGGGAGTGGAGGGGGATTCTTGGAAGGTCTGCTCGCATAGATCCTGTCGCAATCGCTCCCATTGGGAGAGCCAGCTGTGCCCCCCCCCCCCCCCCCCCCCTTTGCGAAAAGGCGAGGTAGCTCCGCGGGCTCAGTTGTGATTGGACGAAGTCGATATACGTCAGAGTTTGTACCACACCCACTTTTCCGAAAGGGTTAAAAATATCAGTTTTTAGCCGCTTATAACTCAAGAAATAATTGTTGCGTCAAAAAACGGAAAAATACGTGTCTTTTTATTTTACAACATCTATCATATTCGGCAATAAAAAAAATATGGTAAACGACCCCATTGCCAAAGCAAGATCTCGCATGAGATCTGTGGAGTTAGTAGGGAAAGGGGTAAAAGCGGAGAAGTATGATGAGTTTCGGCGATTAATTAATCGAGTGGAGAGCTAATCAAACTAATCTCGCCACTAGTAATGGTATTGAGCCCAGTAATCACAAACACAGTTAAACAACGTAATCAGAGGCATAAGTACACCTTTTATTAATTTGTAGTTATTCCGGGATAAACAATTAGGTAACGCCTCTTCAGGTATTCCATCGGGTCACACACTGCATTTCTGATGAAGTTTAGATGGGATATTTGTCAATGATCTTAAGGTTTAACTCTAAAGGGTAAACCCTAAAGACGATGGACGATTCACCCATCGAAACGTCGGCAGAAATGTACAGCGAGATCCTGTGGAGTCCCCGAATAGCGTAATGACATCTCATAGGTATCCAAGAGTTGAGGCCGACACAGACCGCAGCTCAGAAGTAATGAACTGTGTCGGATAATTAAATATGAAGGTGGACAAGTAGTAAAAACTGGCTCAGGAAACCTGTATGGCAAAAAGCTCTCCAAAAAACTACGGAGAACCAAATACCCGTGGCTCGATCATCGGCACAAAAGACTAATAATTCCATCACAATGTTCAATGTAAAGGCAATAGTTGATGCAACTTGAGACACAATATCTTTTGAGGAGAGTAATAGTAGTTTTTCGGTAGGGGACAATGTTCAACAATACAAAGGTAAATAGCACCATTTTGGCAAGAGTAGGAATCTCCGGTAGAGTTTTACAGAGATAGAGGAAGGGTAGAGGGAAGCCCGGTGCCTACTTTAGCCTTCTCTAAAACTAAAGTGCCAAGAGACCTACGGTTTAACACCCCTTCTGACGGACGGAGTATTGAACTTGATGTACATTCCGCTGGGCCAAGTCTGTCTCGGTCATGTAAGGATCGGGATTCTACGGAAAAACTGCTGCTACCGGAACACAAAGCTTCCCCTTCAGGATGGGACGCTAGAACCATCCTCCAGCCAACTCACCGACCCATTGAAGAAGGTTATCGAAGGGAAAGTGAAAAAAGGGGAAGAAAACCTGAGGAAGAACTCATGCAGAGATATATGAGGACAGAAGTTGATGATGTGAAAGATAAAAATATATGATAAATAAAGAGAAGGCAGTCGAATTGAAAGGATAGATTCGTAAATACAATCTTAGGATTTATCTCAAAAAGTTCTAACAACAGAAGTAGAAACTAGATGCTTGATAAATACTTTCAAAAGGATACGGCACAATTTGATCGGTGATGTCTTGAGACAAGATGGTCCGATGAAGACAATCGTCGAGGGGAAACTGAATAGATTGAATGTCAAACGGACACCTCGTTTCAGATACATGGCAAAGTAATAAACGGTGTAAGCAGAGCAAGCAGGTACACTCATATATAAAAAAAGGAGGTTAAAATGCACTGGAGAAGGTATTGTAGCTGAGGCAGCGGCCATCTTGGTAGGTACATACGAGCTTGCTATTCGCGATACTTAAACGAAAGAAGTTTTCTTGCACACAGTAGAACTTAGAGTAGTAAGACGAATAATAGAATACATTTTTAAAATTCGTTGAAGAAACAGATGAAAGCGCGCAAACACGCAAACAAGCGTTACATATTTAGTTTAAATACGTGGAATGCGAACCAGTTTGGATAACAAATCAATTCCCAGGGGAATCAAATGCATTAATGCGCCCCTTAAATAGCCTTATAAATGTTAACTGACACCGGTGCAATGATATTTGGGTTGGAATTCATTGTTATTTACTTTACGATACGGATGTAGTCTCCATAATATGTATCTATATCTACAAATCTACATAATACCCTGCAAACCACCGCGAGGGTTGGTGGCAGGGGGTGAAGATCACTAAGCATGTACTATAAACATGCAAACATGCTACTATAGGGTCTCAGGCAACTAGTTTGTTATTATATACATAGTAATTAAGGAATTGGTTGTTAATACATGCATCATGCACCACAGACTACTCTAAAATATTTTACCTATCCCTTTGCGATACTGCCTGTTCTGTTCTCTTATAGTAAGGGGGAAAAATGACATTTTGAATCTATCATGACGACGATCTATCTCTCTAATCTTATTTATCGGGTCGAAACTAGCATAATAGCTGGTGTTTTTAGTATATGTTAAATATCTTCAGTAAAACTATCCCATTGAAATTTCTGTGAGAGATTTAATTTGTACTTTAACCTACGCTCTGATAATGATTTCCACCCTAATTCTCGTATTGATTCTGATACCCTACCAAACCTATCGCAACATCTTTTGACGAACCCAGCTGCTCTACGCTGCACACTGCCTAGTTCTTTGATCAAACCTAATTCATTCGGATCCCATACACTGGCAGCATACTCAAGGTGGGGCCGAACTAGTGAAAAGTAGCATCGCTCTTTTGTCTTCTCATCACATTTCCCAAGTACTCTTTTTATAAATCCTAGTTTTGTCTTCGCTTGGCCGCATATTTCCCAGATGTGTCTTCCCCACGATAAATCTTTAGTTATTGTTACACCTAAATACCTTATGGTTTCAACGCTTTCGATCTTCGAGTTACTAAGTTTATAGGATCGTATATCGAATTATTCCTCCTCCAAAAAGTAATAGCTACACACTTTTTAAGGTTAAGTTTCATTGCCATTTGTCGCACCACTCTTGAATTGCATCTAAATCCTTGCTAAGCGATTCCTTTCTTCTTCTTTTGATATACCCCTGTACACTACGGCATCGTCTGAAAGAAGTCTAAGCTTACTATTAACTACGGTACTAAAATTGTATGTATAAAAGAAATAGAAGCACTACCCTGGGGAACTCCCGATTGGACTTTAATTGTGTCCGACATGATACCATATATGACAACCCTCAGCCCTCGCCCACTTAAGAATTCTTTTACCCAACATACAACGTCTTTATTTGTACCAAAACTCTCTAACTTCAAGATTATTTATCATGAGGAACTTCATCGAATGCCTTTTAAAAATCTAAAAATATCGCATCAACTTCAGTACTGTTTTAGACTGAAATATCGTGGACGAATAAAGCGATTTGTGTCTCGCAAGATCTACCGTTCCGGAACCCATGTAGGCTGTTTTTGAGCAATCCCTGACTATCCAAATGCCCCATGATCGAACTGACTACAATGTGCTCAAATACCTTACAAGAGATTGACGTGAGTGAATTGGCTCTGTAGTTACAAGGTTCTTCTCTATCGCCGCTTTTAAAAATAGATGTAATAGCATAGCATGTATAAAAAGGATTAGTAATACTATTCCAGTCTAAACTTCACAATTTAAAAACCAATAAACTGCACAGTAAGCATGCAATAACACGCCGTAGAGTTAGCTTAAGGTCATGCCAACATGCAACTACCTATGCCTAGCTAACTATTGAGCTTCTGATTGGTTTAAATAATTGGCTTATCCTGTCGTCGGATATTTTCAAACATTAATAAGCTTGTATTAATGTTATTGAATATATGTACAGCTGTTCATATCCCTTATTGTACGAGGAAAGAAGGACATTTTGAATCTGTCAGTTCGACAATCTTTTTTCCTAATTTTATGATCATGGCCCAGTCTACTATAGTAAGTTGGAGTTCGCAAAATATGTGTAACGTCATCAGTGAAAATATTATCTTAGAATTTAGTCTAGAGATTAAGTCTGTATTTCAACCTACGGTCTGACAACGATTCCCATTTTAATTCATCTAACAAACTGATTACGCAATGTATAAAACAGTACGTATTGTACGAAGAAGGCGGGGCTAACCGTTCCCAAGAACTCCCATTGTGGCCTCATCGTCACCCATAGGCTAGTATACCAATGCCTGCTCCTCCAGTAAATTCTGCCCTCCTTGTATATTAAGAGGCTAGCCGATAGGAGAATGGAGAGGAGAGCTGAAACGACAATGGGGAATATGCATGAAATTTGTTTCTCGAAGATTAATGATGTACTTGATGCGAATTTTTCTCACCAAATTAAATATATAAGCCAAATTTTTCTACGCCCACCACAAAGATTATTAAATGATATTAAAATGTTCCCGAATATCGACAAAAGTCATGTGACCTGAAACGCCTTCTGACGTCACTGCACGGTATAGGTTCCATATTGCTACGGAGAAAGACATTTATATTTAAAAGAAAACTAAGTGAATATATTGTTTTGAGGTTTTAGCCGTTTCTCGAAAGAAACGATGACTGAAAAAATGCTTAAAAAAGCATATTCCGGCAATTTCCTCTGGTTGACTCCCTTATGGCGGCATTCTTCTTAAAAAAAACAGCGATTGCATAGACGTAGTAGAAATTCTTGGGCACTTAACAGGCATTATATAATTAATGGACGATTTGTTCGTTACCATCCATACTAAGTAAATAAAAAATCGAAATACAATCGTTTATTGCAATAAACAAATGAGATAAATACATACGTGATCGCCAAGTATTCATTTAACAACTTACCTCCACGCATAAACAGATAAACAACACCCATAGTGATACCGTGCCGTGACGTCATGCGATGACGTCGTGTTTTTAAGCTTCCGAAAAGGTACAATTTTCAAGGAGTAATATCTTTGTACTACAACTTAATACTTCGGCAAAATTTTCGCCAAGCACATTTTAGCTAATAAACTTCACATTCAAAGAGTTATAAAAAATAGTGCATGTTCCCCATTATAGGATTCACTGATGACCAGGGATGATGATACCTAACAAAAATGCATGAGTGCTCTCACTCACGAGCAATGTCGTGCCCCATTCGTACATTCGCGGAATTTCCATTCCATTTTCGAACCAGAGGCTTGGAAAGTGGATGAGATAGGGAGTGAAAGATGTGAGGTGTGAGATGGAAAGTTTCCACACCTCCTATCTCGCCCCCTCGCTAAAGAAAATATGACGCCCTCGATGAGGTGAGGAGAAGGGATACAGGATTCCCGGAAGAGGTCGTGGAACGGAGAAGCGTTGCATGTTAGAAAAGGCGAACTTCTTAGCAGTTCGGTCTCTCGCTCGCTGAAACAATGGGGCCGGTAGATTCCTTCAAGCGGAAACAACAACATCCACCCCCCACCCTTCCCCCGGACCACTCTCTTACTGCCGAAAGAGAGGGAGCGGAAGACACGCTCCCTCTGCTCTGATCCCATCGCCTCGTTTTTTTTCCGCACCAGACATCCGCGCCTCTACGACTTAATTTGTCTGGAAAGGAACTCATCACTACGCGCTATATCTTGCGTTTCGGAGGCGGGTTGAAATCCTTCGAAAGGCTCGAACACGCTCGACTGATCGATCGAGGTACCATCTATCGGTCGTCTCTCAATATCGTAATATCAGAACTTTTGTTCATCTCCACTACGGAAAATCGATAAATCGATATCGCGAAACAAATTGTGAAAATTCGCTGCGTCTTTTTTTTTCGTCCGACGAGCTCAGCTATCCTTGTTCATCAGCGGATACGATTTAATCCGGAGCGGAAGGATGAGACAATTCATTATTGTTTCTCCAAAAGGAAGAGTTGAACGCTGAGAATTAAAATTTTGGGTATATTTTGAGAAAAAATCGAGACTCTCGTTCATTTTGTTTTTTTGCGATATCGAGCGGGAGCTCTTAGATCAAGTTGCGTTTCAATTTATGCACCTTATTAGCAAATAAGTTTTTAACAAGGTGATTATCAATGCACATTATAGGCGTTCAACTTCAAACGCAAACTTTTATGCTATCACTTTTTACCTATCCACTAATTCAAGCCGCATACGGTAGTAAGGTCGGTAGTAATGTGACGACCTGGCAACTCAGAAGTCACGGGTTCGAATCACGCTTCAGGCATAGATGTCACGTGTGATTTAGGATTAACCATGGAGTAAATAAGGTTAAGACGTTGCGATTCAACCTTCGCAAAAGGAACACTTTTAACCTAATTCTACTACTGATATTACTACTTGAGTACACGAGTACCCTGATAAATACCTGAGGCTCTACTGAATGTGTACCACCATGTAAATGAATACCAATATTCCCATTTAGCAAGCTAGCGTACGCAAACATTTTATCACTACCCAAAAAAAACATGTTATCGCTTTACGCAAAACATTTTATCACTTTCACATTTTATCAATACCCTCGGTGTCTTGAGTATCAAAAATCCTGAAGGAAAAAATTGAATATTAAGATTTGTGAGATACCCGAGCAGCCTGAGTTTTCATACAAGTGCTCGAATTCAACGCACTCAAACACGTATTCGAGCATTCGCCGAAGCGCTCAAATAGTCATATTTGAATTCATTCGGTTACCAATGTACTCATCGAGGAATACATACATGCAGGTACTACCGTATTTGTAAGGTACCCATGGGATAATTAAATACATATGAATGAATACATAATGGCACACTCTTAGGTAATGTCAATGCGTTAGAAAAAGAAGCAAGGTTTGATGATGCAAAGGTGAAAAGCAAATGCAGCCGAACTTGGTAACTATGTCGGTGACGATCCGTTCATGCAACTGGCCATAGGTTTGGATTCCGCCTCGGGAATGAATATTTTATTCATCTTAGGACTATGAACTACAGTTAGATGGCACAGGGGGCACTCTGACAATCTCTTTTGCCACTAATTAATATTTGGATTACCACTAGACGTAATGCTAGTACTGCTAATTCCTATTTTTTTATTTCAGACGTTTGACAGCATTTTACAACATCGATAAAAATGCCATCACCCCCCAGTTTGTCTCATGAATAATATGAAGTGATCGATGTAAAATATAATAATTATGACAACATTTAGATAAATAAAGTGGGGAGGAGATCGAGTTGATGAAGTGGGTCTCTAAGAGAGGGCCCCATCCCTTATATTCCCATCCTTATACCTTTCCTCCCGGTCTGAAGCGCCTATTAGTGCGGAAACAGACTTGAAAATACCCAAGAAAAAGTTGATGAAGCGACTAGAGCATGAGGGTCCGGTTTCCAATTCGGCTAGTTTTTTTTACATGTACCGACTCCCACTTCAGTAACATACGGAGAGCACTTCACGTTAAGTATTCCGTCCGTCGGATGGGATGATAATCGTTTGACCCTTTGGCAACTCCAGTTAAGAACTATCTAATGCCGACGCCGGGTTTCTCCTTCGTCCGCCCGTTTCCTGAAAAGTTCCTACCTCAACCGAATTAGCCACCTTTCCTAAACGGCGCAAAGGACCTAATCCGTCGGTTGTCTCATCCTCACTATCGCTACTGGAGTGGAGAGATAGGTCAGAGCTATCTTAGACCTCGATGACTAGTGAAAATTAAGCGCTGTTGTAACAACTTTTCTACGCAATTCATTGCTTTACGCGACTTAACCTTCAATACGAATCTCTCCATGCATCAGAATGTGCTTTAAAAAGCCTCGCGTAATTTCTTTTTCCAATACTTAAATTCACGGAGCAAATAGAACGCCTTTCTGTAACGGTGTTGTTTAGATCCTCACTGAGCCATTCTCAGTGGCTCCGTATAATGCATGCATTTTCATCCATGGCAGCAGCCGGTGAAATTAACCCGGATACCATTGTATTTCGCAAAGGCGTAGGGCAAAATTCTAAAAAAAAATGAAGAAGAAGGAATCCTTTGCCTTCGCCAAGTTCCGGTTTTATTACTCCACCTCTTCGCTTCCCCTTTTCTCGCGAGGTTTTCCCGGATCGTCGTCAAATGTAGCGTAAAGAGCGTTTCCCGTTGCTTGGTTACGGCGCTCCCGGAGTTTCAATGCAGAGGCATCGTGGAGGAATTTCATTAGCGCCCTCGCCGGATATTAAACATCGGAGGAATAAAAATCATCTTCCCCGGAGAGAAGGAGGAAGCAAAAGATCACAATGCACGAAATTCCGTTTTCGTTTCACGTGAAGGAGAGGTAATAGCGGATGAAATAAGTAATTAGTCCGCGAATTCCTCGTCAAAACGTTGTAAAGTGAGGACCATTCGTGTCATCGACTACAAAGGCAGCCCTGCCTCGTTAATGTTCACCCGACATTTACGTGCGACCATGATGTTAGCGAATGAATACCCGGGGTCTCGTTAAAATATTTCAAAAAGCCAATCATTAACAAAAATTTGCCAAGTTTTTCACTGTTTTACGTCCATTCTAACGGGCTGAGTATTGAACCAAAAGCGCCTACAACGCCGTAGTCAAATAAAGACAAAGACAAAGAAAGGTCATTCCATTTAAAAAGGTATGCCACAGCTGGGATTCAAAATCGGACCTTCAGATGAGAGGCCGATACTCTGCCCACCATCCGCAAGCCCGAAGGTGATAGACTATCTTAAATAACACGACATTCATAGTTCACTAGGCGCCTGATCTAAAGCTGCATTTATGATTCTGAATTTTTAAACGATAGTCGGGCCGGGTCGGCCCCGGTGGCGGCGTGGTTAAGTCCTTGCCTGTTAACTTAAGGGTCGCAGGTTCGAGTCCCGCCTGAGTGGGTTTTTTCACCACTCAGGACATGGATGTGTGTGATCATCTGTTGTTAAATAGTTAATACCCCGATATAAAGGCCACATACTGTTTTCAATGGTAGTGGAAAATAATTAAAAATAAAAATTCCAGGATGTTGACTTTTGAAAAGATTATTTTATCAAAGAGTATTTTTCATTTTAAGGTACTGACCATAGTTGCATCACACTAGTAGAATATATGTTGTGCATTCTGAAAAAAATAAATGTATAAGTATGATATTTTCTGCATTTCAAATCTATGAAAGAAGAAATGAGATAAACATATTGCAAATGATAGCATTATACACTTTGGTCATACCATTCCTATGAATTAGCAAAAATATTTTATTTAACTGCTTTTCTTTCCATTATTAGAAGTGTTGAAATCATGGTCCATTTCTTGCTGGATTTTACGTAAAAATTGCATCACGAACTTTCAACCCAATGAGAGATGAGCAATTTTGAGCCAATTCCTCCAAATAAACTTCCATAATCCGCACATACATTTTAATTGCACTTATGCTACAACACGCATCGAAGAAAATCCTTTGGAATTCACATCAAAAATTATACCCTAAACGTGAACATTGTCAGGCTAAAAGAAAAAAATGAGAATTTACTTCGGAACCTAAAGGCTTCATATTCACGAAATATGCGTAAAAATGTCGCCATGAATTGTTGAAGTCACGATCACAAAATCAATAACCTCGGGAAACTATACGCACACCACATAATACCTGCCGTAAAAACGGGTTTCCCTAAACGCTTGCTGTAATAAACGCACCCATTAAATGTCGTTATAATGCACCCGATGCACTGTGGTCTGAAATCGGATATAGCCGGACAAAAGTCCAAAATTGCTTCTTTTGAGGTACACACTTGAAACTTGTCATAAACGCTCAGAATTGATTACTGATCATGGAACAATAAGCCATTTTTGGATGATCTCATCCGTTTTTGAGGTACAGAGGCCCAAACTTGGCCAAGTTTCCAAAAACACACCCGATCTTGCTTTTCTTCAAAAATATTTGAAGTTAAGCTGCTGGTGGAGTTTTGGAAGGATTGTTATGAAGTAAAAAACATTATATTCCGGTAATATGGTACTTTATCTATATTATCTGTTAGTTTCGAAGATTTTGGTTAATATTAGTGTGGTATTACGTCGCAAAATGGCGGACCCTTTTTCCGGGTAAAATTTGACATAAAGTAGACAATATCTTTAGTTTAAGAAAATTGCCACCGCAAAAACTTTCATGAAAGTATTTAATAAAGATATTTTAAGAATGTAAAGCAAAAGTCTTGGAAAAAAGTTTGCGGCTGCGAAAATGAACACAATTTTTCGATCGCGCTTCACGGCACGGCTCCGTGACGCGGGGCCTAGAGACTCGGTAACTCCGTTGGATATTTCAAGTTGTTTGGAACTAATTATTGAAAATTGTCATTTTAACCATGGTATACAGTCTCTATTGACCTGAAATACTATATTGAAGATATTACGAGGATATTGGATTGATCGAATTGATCACTGAATGACTCTGGTAAACACGACATTGAAATTTAATTTTGCTATTGTAAGTTTTACCTTTGCACATCCCATCAGAACATAAATCTTAGAAAGGAAAGAAAATTTTCCTATTGGTGGCTATTGCTGAGAAGTTGGGTTCATTTTATACAATTGCCAGTTAAATCAGCGGCCAGCTCTGGAGAATCAAAGAAACGTCTTTCCGTGTTACCGTCATTCGTGTTTCCTGATCCAGGCCTTGGCACATCCATTATCAACCCCATCCTTTCTCTAAATGCCTTCTGAATACTAATCTTTTTATCTGTTAGCTGTGTTCTTAGGTTTCCGCGGGCCTATTAAGAGATTTATCATTATTTATTTATTTATCATTAAAGATATTTATTTTACCTTAAATACAGTTTCCAGCTTGTTTGGATTATTTCTCACCTGCCACTGTTTTAACTCCAGTCGATACGATATGTGCAATACGCATTCGAAAAACCGAATATAGCAGTGTAGGGTAGACAGACCAAAGGAATATTTAGTAACATCTGCTGGTCAATCTTTCATTGCCCTTAAATCATTCATCTGGGAAGCTTTCGCTCCGCAGATGTAGCACCTCATAGTAGCACAATCAGTCAATGCATTGCATACCTAAAAAATGTTTTTATAGATTTGTTTAACAATATCCACCACCATTTACTTGTCCATCAATTTAAAAATAGGAAAAATCCTTACCTTTCTATCTATCATGCTCAGAAGCAAGCTGAAAATAACAGAATAATTTCCCCAATTCCAATTTTTTAAGTCGTCTATCTGCTTTTGTACATAATTCCTTTCCGCCATAGCAACTTCCTTGGTTTCTTTTAGCCACTGAAGGCGAATGGGCCGGCAAAATATGGTTGACGACGGGCGAGGATTTTTCCAGATAATCTCACCTAAAATAGTTCATATATTATTGGTACTCAACTGTACTGCTATCAGATTGGCCAAAGATAAACAAGGTATGAAACAAGAAATGCCTTAAGCTCGTACCAGTTGCGTCATTCAGCAAACGAAGTGGCACCATGGCGCTCATAAATAAATATTCATCTGAAGTATCTGCTTCTTCCTACAACTATTTATATTGAGAAAGGCCCGAACTCCCATCAAATCCATATTTGCAGATTAATGTGCAATTTACTTTGTTGCCGGATGCTAGAGTCGTGGAAACGCATGTCAGTATCCGCGATTCTGTATGGTTCAATAGATCTTGTAAACTCACTTCGCTAATGTTTTCTGTTATGTGTATCCCTTCGGGGTATGCAGCGCTTTTTGCATTTAACACTCGCACATAGCTAGGGTACAGGTTGTGCCCGTAACTAAGAGCGGAGCAATTATACTGATTCTTCTCAGTGGTGATCATCAGAGATAGAGCTTCCTCTGGCGACATCTCCGACCGCATCTCATCTTTTTTCCTCCACCTAGTGAGAATTCTTTTTGCTCTAGTGGGAGTGGTAGTCGTTACTTCCGTGAGAAGTTGAGCGGTAGCACTATCACCTTCCTCTCTGCCAAGAGGCTGCCAATGCGAGCTCGGCAGCAGAGGAAGAGCTTTCAATATTTTGGACTTTTCTTCTTTTTGACCTGTCTGAGGAAGTCCTAAAACCTTTTTTTGGTCGCCCCAATGAACCTAATGAATCAATAATGTTAAGATATAAATTCCATGTAAAAACCTTCGTCCATGATATTGGGCAAAAGAAATAAATCAGAAAATACATTCCGGTCATTGTAGAAGTACCTGGTAGGTACTCACGGACTGCTTCCGGGAAAATAATTGGCTCTTTGAGCCATGCATTATTGCGAGCTAAAAATTGATCGTTTTTTTGAAAACATTCTTCCCACTTTTTCTGGTAATATACCAAGAACCTTCATAGAAATTCACGGAGACTATCTAGGGCATCAAAATGATTCTCTAAATTCAAAGTCCGAGATAACAAATGCAGCAAGAATATTTTTTTATCGTGCAATGATTTTCCTTTCATCTCAATTATCTTGTTGTGTAGCTCCAAACGTGTGATCTGATATGATGTCATTTCAGAGCTGGACAACACAAAAAATCTGTGTATGGATCCGACAGATAAAATTATGTATTGAAAGTCGCACGATGAATACCTTTCACGATTATATTTTCCATAATATAAGATCGGCGAAAAAACGCCGTGAAGCTTTATAAAAAGGAATATTATAAGCGTCGAAGTGAAATGCTAAGAATAAATAGCGATACTGAGAATTATATTCAAAATACTAACCTTGAAAAAGAAAGACTATTGAGTAAACCAGAAACACCGCTGACCAACACAGGAAATAAACAGCGAAACTAATTCAATGATATATATGTATATTTCATGTACTTGTATATGATATATATTCAATGACGAATCATTTCACTAGACACACACAGATTTTAGCAAATCACTAAATCACTACAGGCACAACACTCATCCACCAAATCCAAATAAGAACTGCCAGCTAAAATGCGTTTTTGAAGGGAAAAGGAAAAAGCCCTTCGGAAATACCCGTTAAATACCGTCAAAGACTGCGCGGTGTCATAAAAAGCCCCTTTTCGCACGTTCCTCCTCGGCAAGTGTGAAATGGGTAAGGAGTAGAAAAAGAATCTCTGACTGTTGCCTTTCCTGGTAAATGTGTAGGGTACCCTTCGCGTGAAAACTTAAATTCTATCCCAAAAGATGATCCAACATGCGGCAAGAATCCGTAAAGTATCCAAACCAGAGCATGTATACCAGAGTCACGCGTTCAGTGATCAATGCGATCAATCCAATATCCTCGTAATATCTTCAATATAGTATTTCAGGTCAATAGAGACTGTATACCATGGTTAAAATGACAAATTTCAATAATTAGTTCCAAACAACTTGAAATATCCAACGGAGTTACCGAGTCTCTAGGCCCCGCGTCGCGGAGCCGTGCCGTGAAGCGCGATCGAAAAATTGCGTTCATTTTCGCAGCCGCAAACTTTTTTCCAAGACTTTTGCTTTACATTCTTAAAATATCTTTATTAAATACTTTCATGAAAGTTTTTGCGGTGGCAATTTTCTTAAACTAAAGATATTGTCTACTTTATGTCAAATTTTACCCGGAAAAAGGGTCCGCCATTTTGCGACGTAATACCACACTAATATTAACCAAAATCTTCGAAACTAACAGATAATATAGATAAAGTACCATATTACCGGAATATAATGTTTTTTACTTCATAACAATCCTTCCAAAACTCCACCAGCAGCTTAACTTCAAATATTTTTGAAGAAAAGCAAGATCGGGTGTGTTTTTGGAAACTTGGCCAAGTTTGGGCCTCTGTACCTCAAAAACGGATGAGATCATCCAAAAATGGCTTATTGTTCCATGATCAGTAATCAATTCTGAGCGTTTATGACAAGTTTCAAGTGTGTACCTCAAAAGAAGCAATTTTGGACTTTTGTCCGGCTATATCCGATTTCAGACCACAGTGCGATGGGTTGAAACGTAAAAATTAGGCGGACGATTCCTGGGGCGGTCGGTCATTACAAGATGAAACACCACTTCATTCAAAGAAGACACTGGGAGATATGGAAAGAACAATGACCAGATATCATCTGAATATCAATAAAAATAAAACTAAGGTGTTGGCATGAAGTAGGAGAAAGAAAGCCAGGACCGATGATAAACTAGGAAAACAAAAAATCGAGGAGGTGGAAGAGTTCAATTACCTGGGAAGCCGAGTAACCAGCGATGGACGAAGTAAAAGAGAAATTGCCAGTAGCATTGCCCAAGCGAAATGGGCTAACGTTTCATTAGAACATACATCTGGAGCATTCTACTATATGGCAGCGAATCATGGACAATAACAGCAGCAGAAAAGTCCAGGCTGGAAGCATTTGAAATGTGGTGCTACCGAAAAATGATGAAGATAAAATGAATCGAGTGACAAACGAAGAAGTATTAAGAAGAGTTGGAGAGAAGAGATGTCTACTGAAAACATTAAAAAGAAGACGGGACAACTTAATAGGCCACATCTTAAGACACGATGGCCTGATGAAGACAATCGTCGAGAGAAGAGTGAACGGGAAGAATGGAAAAGGCAGTCCTCGTATGAGGTATATGGAGCAAGTTGTGTAGGATGTAAAAGAGAGGAGCTACGTCAATATGAACAGGTTGGCCGATAGAAGAATCCAGTGGAGGGCTGCGTCAAACCAATCATACGATTGTTGACCGATGATGATGAAGATGATCTCACCAGGATTTTTACTGAAATTTCTTCGCTGAAAATTCAATAAACCCATGATTATCATCACTAGTTATCGATCCCAACATAAAGACTCGTCAAATGCATAACACTCCATTCTGTTTTCTAAAAACGGAAGTGGACAGACTGAGGACAATGGAAGAAGTTCTAAACAGAGTGGGAGAAAAAGTTTGATAAAAAGTTACAAAAGTGCAACTCATTCGGCCGATTAGCCCAGTCCAACCTGATCGTTCTCGCTGAACTCGTGAGCAACGTCTTAAAGACAGAATTGTTTGCGCATTCCTTCGTCCCATCTCCAAAGACTGTGATTTTTACTCAGAGATGATCCTATTTAGTTCGCCTCCCTCGCTCCTTACATAACAGTATAATGCATAGGACACAGAATTGTTTACCACTCCTGATGATGATGCTTTTGGCTGTACCAGTGCTGTTTTTATCATCGCGATCGGCAAAAGTGAAGACTATAAGGATTCAAAATGACGCGGTGTAGAGTAGAAAAATTATATTTATTTTCAAATTTAATCAAGCATTAATTGAGTTCAAATGTTGATGGAGTTAAAACAAATGGAACGAAATGTGAAAAACAAAGAAGTTCAACGAATATCAGGAGAATTGAGAATTCTGGTGAAAATCTTTCAAAGAAACCAGACAGCCTGAACTGAGACCTGACTGTCTGATAATAACAGGCTTGGGCCGAAAAGTGAATAGAAAAAAATTGGTAAGAGATGCATTAAGAGAAAAGTGAGAGACGAGTGGATAAAAGAGAGGAACCTCAAAAAAATGAAGTGGTTATTTGACAAAAGAAGCGATTGAGAGACTTCGTCAAACAATTCTTAGGACTGACGGCAAGATGAAAAAACCACGAGTTCTCCAATTCCTCATTTCTGTTCCCAGTAAGTATCAACCCAAGGGCTGAGTTGCCATAGCTCACGTTAGATATTTCTGCACGTTCAAACCTTATCGGTTGCCAGCTAAATATATTCTCTCGAGAGATCAAAGCTACACGGCTTGGGCCAGGAGAACGATTTTTCCTCTAAAGTAGATGGGGAGCACGAGGATGAAATACGTTCGGGAATCCTATATCAGTCGATCGAATCCTACCTTCAGTTGACCATCGCAATGGTTTTCTTTTGTCCTCGATAGGAGACGAGGTAGGTGAAGGAACTCGGGAAATTCCATCGCGTGCATACATCCTCCCCGTAGGAGTCTTGATTTCCTCCCACTCATCTGATCCTATGGGAAGCTATTTCGGGCTCTCCTATGTGATCTCGAGAGAGAAAAATATAAGAGAGAGAGGGAGAGGAGTGCACTTTACGTCCTATCACACCGGAAAATCTTCATCGATCACCTTAACGGGAACGGGAGGGGTGGGCATATCGGAGGGAGGGAAAGGAGAGAGAGCGAAAGGAGGGGGAAGCAAAGGGAACCAGTTATTTTGGAGGGAGAGGATTCAAGGGAGGCAACAGCTGAGATGGGTACATCCATAAAGGGGACGCCACCGTCGTCTTAGCCACCAGGATCCCAAACGACCCATGCTGCAGCCTCCACGCTGGACCTCCCTTCCTCTCTCTTTCCTCACTTTCTCCTCTTTCTCGACAGCTCCTCCCATGCACCTTAATTCTTCCCAGTAATTTTGCTCCAGCCACGTCCTCCGATATAATAATGACTCATATAAAAATGTAACACATCATATAACATAATGCAAACTCTTGTATATCTCTACCGATCTATAACCTCTTAAGAAAATTCAAAAACAATATTTTTACTGATGGCGTTGAAGCCATTTTTCGAACTCCGACTTACTATCTACATCTACGTAATACCCTGCAGGCCACCACGAGGGTGTGCGGCAGGGGGTGAAGATCACCAAAAATGCACTATTAACATGCAACTAGGATATTTAATGGAGACTTGCTAGATAATAGGGTCACATGCAGCTAGATGGTTAGTATCTACATAATGAGAAAGAGATTATTGGTTGTTATTACATGCATCATGCACTACAGACTATCTGACTATATTTCACCTACCTATCCCTTTGCAACGCTGCCTATTGTTCTCTCTTATGGTACTCGGGACAAATGACATTTTAAATCTATCGGTACGACAATCTATCTTGTTAATCTGATCAAATCTAGCATAATACGCATGGGTTCTTAATGTATATCTAACGGCATCTATGAACAAATCGGTTTCGAATTTACTGAAAAGGTTTAACCTAAATTTTAACCTGCGTTCTGATAGTAATTCTCATCTACGGTACGCCATGAGCATAAAACTGACGCAATTGATTACCGAAGCGACACATTTTAGATGCCATATTTTTCTTGAACTTCTGGGGATCTGAGAAGCTGTGAATATATTCAATAATATATAAAAAGATGCTATCGATAGGTAGCCTAAATAGTTCCATGTCAGTGTTAAGACTTTAAGCTAACCCAAAAAAACAGCACGTTTAAGCATGCTCTAAATTGCATTGTTCTGCTCTTTAAATATCTTTTGAATTGTTTCATTGCAACTAAAATATAGCAAATAATTCTTTTCAAGCATGATAGGTAATGCTCTTCAGTAAATATTCATCCCAGTACACACACTTTTATGGTGGTTTGCATGGTATTATGCATATGCGCATACATGTGAGTTCTTGAACTCATAATACCCAATAGACATCGGATTAATTTTATGCTATGGAATCTTCAGGGGATAACTGAAGTTGTTACTCATGCTAAGGGAAGTGACGGACAGCTTTTGGGACCCATAAAAGGGTACTCGAGCTTCTTCGCCTTTCTTGGGCTTATTCCTCCTGAATGGAATTTCACCAACTTGGATGTTTGAGTTTTTCATATTTTTTTCACTTATTCTTCAACGAAAAATCGTAAGTAGGTGCCACAGCAAATAGCCTCTCAGCGTTCAAGATGTCGGAGGTCAAAAAGGCCCTCCCTAGTATAATGACTGTTCGAATTTCGAGTTAAATGCTATGTTATAGAATCATTAGACATAAGAGGATACGACACAAGATGTTGCTTTTAACGGTAGAGGTAGCGCGAAATAAGTAGAAAGACATCATAAAATGCCCGGAATGAGGTATTTAAACTTCAGCGATCAACAATTGAGATAAACTAAGGTGGCCCCCACACTAGCTTTCCAAAGAATTTTTCTTCGTTCCCACAGCCCTTAAATAAACGTTGACAGTGTATCACCACTTTCAAAACTAACAGACTTCCACACACATGAAGACGTCTGACGTCTGAAAGGCGTTTAAACTCGGAACGTGACTGCAATATCGTATGGCACCCCATGAGGAGCCGGCAATTACATTCAAAAACCACTTTCAAATGTGAGGTCGACAAATACCGCGTTGAATATCTGCAACAGCTGACTTCCCGGGTGTAACATTTCTCCTTTTATGTAGGTATACGCCACAGCTATCTACATCGTCAGAAACTCTTCTGAAGCTGAGAGTTAACGGAAGAGCCGATGCCGGGTTTCTCTCCACCCTAACTTCTTTCCCTTCCAATACAATCCTTTCATCTTTTCTTTCGATCTGAGGAGCCTTTAAGTGAGGCAGATTTAAAACCGCAAGTGAGCATTAAAGATAAAGTGAGAAGGATGAAGATCCAATGTATTTGGAGGACGAAAACGAATAACTGTTGAAGGTGGAGGGGAACATAAAGAAAGGGGCAAGCTTTCGAAGTCGAGAAACGACCCCTTCATAATCATAGTTTAATTTAGAACCTACTCTAAGGTAGGTGCTACTAGTAGAGGGCTCAGTTCCATCGGAAAGCATGCCCTTTCTGTTGGACTTCCTCGGCCACGGAGAACGAAACGGGAGATTGTAAGAACTTAGCGGAAAAAAGACATTAAAAAAATAAAAACAGTAAAAAATTTTCTGCCTCCCCCTTCTCCTCCTCCCGGGCTATTTCTTCTCCTCGCCCGGAGAGAAAAATAAAAGGTGAAGGGGTGGGGGGGGGGGGGGATCATTGAGGCGTGGACCCCAG